>JAGSMP010000009.1:6506250-7794375 GCA_029286625.1 Parnassius orleans
CCTTTCCCAAAACTTGATCATTAGTCGCGGGTAAAGCTAGGCTCATATAATAATCAATCTATATAATATGACTCAAGTGACATCCCTGTAGTATATATGATAAGAATATAGAACGACGAGTGAACGCAGGAAATAGAGTGAATGGGCTCTACACTCTATTGTGGAAAGTCAGAATGTGTCACAAAAGCCACGTATGGCAATTCATAATGCTATGTTAGTCCCTACTTTAATGTATGGTAGTGAAAGTTGGATGTGGCAGAAGAAGTACGAGAGTGGAATAAATGCTGTAGAAATGCGGTCATTAGGGAGTATTTTAGGGCTGAATCTGAATGACACGGTGAGAAATTGTGTGATAAGAGAGGAGTGTGCTTTGCAAGATGATGTTGTCACCAAGATTAAGAAAGGAATGCTTCGGTGGTTTGGTCATGTAGAAAGAATGAACAAGGAAAGAGTTACAAAGCAAATCTATATTGCAGATGTGAACAACAGAGTCGGGAAGGGATGCACTAGACGAAGGTTTATCGACCAAATTGGTGAAATATTGAAAATGGGCCAGATTAGCAGTACTATTAACCGACGAGTATGTATGCGTAGACATATGAATGTAAATGTCTACCAACCCTGCCTGCCCTGCCCTCTGGGTCTCTGTCCCTCAGGCTAACAGGCGTGAGTGTTTATGTATGTATGTATGACATGACTCTACATTTTTATTATTGGTAACTAGCGAATTGATTCGGCTTCGCATGAGTGCGAATGGATCTCAACTGCGCCACCACCACCTACCAGGTCCAATTGTTAATCGTTTAGATCATCCAGGGTCTCACTCAAACACACAAAAAATTTCATCAAAATTGGTCGCTCCGTTTTTGAGTTTTAGCGAGACTAACGGACAGCAATTGATTTTTATATATAAGAAGAAAGATTATCAATATATTTAGAGGTATTTTGTTTAAAATATAATATTATTAGTCACAAATCAACAAAGAAAAGCATGCACGCACACACACACTCTCACACGCACACTAATACTAGCCTATCTTTTAATATATCTTAAATCTAAGTTAGATAAAAGAAAGAAGATATATTATATTATATTATATAAATTACAAGTATGGTATATATATATATAGTATGGTATATATTGTAATTACCACCAAAGGACGGAGACATGGCGTCCTGAAATTCAGGCATAAAACTTAGATGAGGTACCAGTCTCCTCCAGTATAATATTGTGACTTAATACTTTAACATTATATACAAAATTATGTAATATTGTGGTGAGAAAAAAAACATTGTTATTATAAATCATATAATTATGATAGCGATGTGCGAATATCCTTTTATTTCACCGCCGCGACATTGCTTATTCCACGAATAACGTATGCAAATGACACGTGTCAGAAAATGTCGCCTTGTGCTGCTTTGCACATTTGCAGGTGGATGTCGCATGCGATACATAAATCATCAATTTAGCACACAGGAATATACTCGGCGAGTTCATCGGATCGGTCTTTCGATTTTCGAGAAATATTTTAAACTAACTTCACTAGGCACTAGGATGTATAAAATGTAATGGACTTCGCAGAAGTTAATATAGAAATAAAAATGTTTAAGTTTTCTATAATATTCTCTCTATCTATATTGTTTAATTTTAGTCGATTTTATATCCCTTTTTTTGTTATTATTGACTGTTAAAAGCAGGGATGAGCTCAACGCTTTGACTTCATAGTTAAACTTAACTATCTTAAGAATTAGTTAAAGAGCGTTTGAAATGTCTTAAATTAAAAAACAAATCTTTTATAACATTAAAGTGATAGACTTGCTGACATTCGATCTATTGGTAAGTACTGTACTCACTGCAGCCAGTGAACAACCAATTTCAAACACAGGAGAAATACATGTACGTTTTCAGCTTTGCGGACTAACACAGAGTACCTCGCAACCTGTAATATAAAACCAAAAGTTAAATTAATGAAGTATATAACTAACTAAATAAGATAATTAACGGGAAGAAAGCTTTTTGACTGTCCACCTTGTATAGTAAAACTAATGATTAGATGACTTTCTATCTTCAAGATTTTGTAGAAACCCAGTAATACTCAATGGGTAAGGTTGGATAACATATTTAGCTGAATGCTAAATCTATCCCCCTTAAGTATCTAAGAATATGAAAGCTAATGCTCATTGAATTTAATTTAGCATGTACTTTTCTACAAAATAAATAATCTCTAATATAATAATTTTGTATCCTCCATTATTTCGTAGCTCATCGCGTATGAAAATGCAAAAGTCGAGTTCCGTACGTCGAATGAAACTTACGATGCTAATATCAGCGGACCGGCTCCTTCAGAACCCGACGAACTTACTGGATTTAATATTGTTTATGACGCGTTTGTTTTACATCCCTGCTTTATGTCGTGAAACTCGCGACTGCATAAGTTCACACTTTGAATGTTTCTTTTAGTTTCGAATTATATAAGTTATACTTGGGAGTGCTCTCAATTATTTATTTTTGTAAAATTTTAAGCCTCTCTTTTTTCTAATTCATTTTAATGTTTAGGTATATACTAGATCTAATATTTTAATAGAATTATACTCGTATGCTAGTTAGTACCTGGGCCTAATATTATATTTAGATTAACGAAGAAAAATAGAGATAACCTAATATGGGACTGGTAAAACCATCATGGTCACAAGTCCTTAAAAAAGAACACATTTGTAAAAATGTCAAAAATTAATTACTCCCAATTGGGAGTAGTGGTATCAGAATTAGTGGTGACGGGGATAGTGTACACAATTGAGGGAGGGCGGGAGGTGCTCTTCGAACTAGGCTAATTGATTTTTAACACATTTAATTTTATGAATTTTCGCAAAGTAACACCCGTTTCTATTAATGAGCTAATAACGTTTTTGCAATGCTCGTTAAATGCACTGTTCTGCAGCACACTTGCCACTTTGTTACTACTTAAACCTAAGCTTAAGGTCTCAATAGAGAACTCGGCTGATCGTGTGGCATGGCGACGTATTACCCATATATGAGTAGAACTTCAGCGGCTGCCACTCAGAATATTAATACAGCGTGTGTTCTTACCACAGACGCTGTATTAGTCTTCTGAATACTAGAATCTTATACAACATGATGCTATGCCGCGGCTCCCGTCGAAGCTATACCCTAAATGTGAAAATTGAGTGCAACTTGTGCCAGATCTCTTCGAGCGATCAGTGAAGCGGGGCGTTCAACTTGCATGACAAATACATGCTGCTGTATTACATGTTGGAAACGAGATATTTCATCTTAATTCTCAGGGGTGATAATGATAATCCTAATAAGGATGTCTATGAGCCGCAGCATTCACTAAACATCAGGTGGACTGTGTTCTCGTTTGTCACCCTTATTCTATAAAAAAAACTGTCCAGTGTGGCGGCCGCTCGAGTTGTTTGGCTTCACGTTTGTTTGCTTGTTGAATACTCTTCACACAGGCTTTACTTACTTTTAAGAAAATTATATGAACTCTTAATGTTAAGAAAATGAAATGAAAATAAAAAGTCTTCATGCTACTTCTAAATAAAAACTTATAACAAAACTATATAAAATAACTAAAAATATTTTAAAGTACATACATATAAAAGAAAATATTTCAAAAACTGAATAAATGACACTCTCTAGTTGCCGCCTCAGCGTTGGTCCCCCCGACTCCTTCCATTCGTCTCTGTTTTTTTTTTGCAATCTTCAACTAACGCCTTCCGCTCTTTGCACTAAAATGACACAAATGCCACAGTCATCTGTTTTAGGCATTCCTTTAGTTTCGTTTTTCTCATCTTTATTTCCATTTCATAGTGTTTATAATTATTAAATCATACAAGGCTTAGGTATGCTTACAGGATTTAAATAATTTTATTTACATTTTTTTACATATTATGTATATGATATATATGTTTATATATGTTTAATTAAATAATATACATAACTTTAAAAAAATATTAACATTATTTATTGTAATACGTATGAAATTTGATTTATCTCTTGTTCTATTTTTAATTAAAAATGTCACCGGCATATTTTTATAATTGATAAATTTAAAATACAAATAAAATGTTCATCAAACAATAACAGTCGATGCGGAAAATTGATTCAGCCTGAGAATAATATTTGTCTTTGTAGCCAAAGGCCAATTTGTAATTGGACGATTTTCCGTTTTTATTTTTGAGTTGTTTGTGACATACACGCTTTGCCCGAAGCAGTGTTTATTTGAGGAATGTTAGGGGATAATTGAGAATGAAATAACATGATGTTTTTAACTGTTTTTGATTGCATCGTGATTGTAATGGGAATAAATTTTACAGCGATATAAAATTCGCGAGTACGCCTATTCTCAGTGTGGCATGGTAGACTCTTTTCTACTCCATGAACTGAGTTATGAAAAAAAGGTATGAAAGTAGAGGGATGTACGCATTTTTAAATATTAAAGTGGCAAAGGACAATACTGAACTAACAGTGTAGCTAAAAGGAAAGTGAATAAATATTGCAGACATCAAACAAATTATCACAAACGTGTTGTCTCCCTTGAAAACAAAGATAGTGTTTTATGAGAGCATTAAAATTAATCCGCGAGGTTCGAACTATTGAATCCGATATAATGAATGAAAAACTGTTTTATAAAATTGTTTAAGGCAGTGCACAAATATCTGCTGCTATTCTGTTATACATCTTATTAAAAAATTAAGCCGTTATAATTTGCGTTTACATAAACAAAAAAAAAACTTACATCCCCAGTATATTGTACGTAGAAATCATTAATAACCATCGACAAAAAACACAATGAATCACCCATCTCGATTTGTTCTGTATATCTTTCTTCCACCAATGTTTTATTCAGTGGGCGCCGGTAAATAAGTTTAGTTTCGGACAAAATGTTCCCAAGTGACACAGATACAGAAATTTCGCAAATGTATACCTACTGCTAGTAAAAAGCACATGTAATTCATTAAGACCCCTATACTGATGATAATAAGGATAGTATTTCAAAAATAGCTCGTGAATGAGCGGTATAGTTATGATGGTTAATGTATTATTTGGAAGGGAAACTGGCGATCAGTCAAAGTCTAGTATATTTATCGTTTTAGTTGAATTTTATCGAACTAATAGCTTCGGAGATAAATTTACGATTTCAAGCGGAATTGTACGGTGAAAAGGGTTGGAATGATACACTTAGTAATGGATGTATCATGTAACTACGTGTTTTTTTGGCAAATTATTTTGACGATAGTTATTTATTGGAATCTAATATCTACGCATTCTATCCCATATGAGATATACGTGGGTACCGTAAGAGATGGAAACAAGTCAGGAGATGGGCAGCAGTGTCTTCCTAATAACGAATAAAGAAAAAAACTGCAGCTGCCAAGACACCTGCTAGGCGTGGCAACTATGGGAAATACCCAAGCTTATAAGGGTGAATCCTATGAGGCTAAATATGTGGAGGCCTATGTTCAGCAGTAGTTTAGATAGGCTGTAACGGTGACGGTGTGTATGCTCAAATGTTAAGTGAAGGTGTTGTGTCGTGCACCTCTTCTATTAGTGCAATAATTACTCTTGAAGGCAAAGAAGGTACCTCGAGATTTAAAACTTAAATATTTTTATACGCCTCGAACGCGAAGGGGAGGCGTTAAAAAATATTTAAGTTGCGGCCGCAAATCTAAAAAGCCGAGTTTATGTCAGCTTTGATTCATCGTAACTGATTTTATAGCACTTAAAAAAATCACTAATGGCAAGAAGATATTCCATTAAACAATCCTATAAAATTTAAAGTCCCCTTGTTAAGTTTATAACAAAAAATGCAAAGTTAGTAAGTGTTAACACTCATGTTCAGACTAGGAGTCTGTCTGAATAGATACCCCCTCCTACGTATTTCTGCTAAATAGCAGTGCTTGCACTGCTGTGTTACGGTCTAAAGGGGGCCAGTATAATGACAGGTTATAAGACATTCCAACGTTGTACTCTGAAATACCAACGCATCTGTAGCCTTCTTTGTCTAAAGTTGGTTGCATGTGTCCATGGGGTGCAGTAGCCACATATCATCAGGTGGGCTGTGGGTAAGTTCATTTGTCATTTCAGTTTTATATAAAAAATTTGATCATAGGTACTACCCAAATTGTCAAAGTCAAACCCTGTATAAGTACCTAGCGGCACAGTACTTTGAGAGCCGTGGCACTCGCCTTAAATTTCATAACATGCGAATCATCATTCATAATCATCATTACAGCCCACCATCGACTGCTGAACATAGGCCTCCCTCAAGGAATGCCACAAAGCACGGTCCCGAGCCACCTGCATCTATTGACTACCTGCATGTCTTGCCAGGTAGTCACTTCATTAGTGGGGGCCGCCCCACATTTCGCCTGCCGGTACGAGGCTGCCACTCGGGAATCTTTCTTCCCCATCAGCTGTCGGTTTTTCGAGCTATATGGCGGGCCCATTGCCACTTCAGCTTACTAATCCGTTGGGCTATGTCGGTTACTCTGGTTCTACTGCGGATATCCTTATTTTTAAGTCTATCACGCAGAGAACCCCCGAGCATAGCGCTCTCCATAGGTCGCTGAGCGACCTTGAGATACCTCATACGGCCAGCAGTGAAGGACCACGTGTCAGATCTATAGGTCATCACTGGCCACACGCACTGGTTGAACAATCTTGTTTTGATATGCGAATAACTCGAGTTAAATCGGCGCCAGCACAATTAAATTAGTTAATTGCAATTTTAAGCTCTGATTGTCTGGTGCGTAGAAATCTGCATCTCTTAAAAACTAATATTTCGAGGACATGTGAAAACCGGCAGCAGGCATTGATGCAGCGCGTCCGTCTCCTACAGAAAATATTTTAAAAATAAAAGCGGGTCTTTGCCCAGCAATGGGGCGTAATGGTTTTTGTGACGGTTCACTAACACTGTGACCCGATCCACTTTCGAACTTATAACGTTACACGATGTATTTTGGCAGGTAAGAATATTTAAGTCCATCTGAAACGTGCTTGTACAATTTCAGGTTCGGCTAGCCCACTAAACAACATTCAATTGTATTTAAAAGTTGTCACCAAAGTTGTTTCTTTTCATTGCCGTACGTTTAAAGTTTTAATGTAAACATAAGTAGTTATGCCACATTAGTAAGATATACTGACAACATAATGACATAATAATGAACATATATACTATGTGATACTTTTCTGCCTAAGAGTCTATCTGAGTAACACCCTCTAACCTATTTCTGCCGCCAAACACCAGTGCTTCCACTTCTGTGTTCCGGTCTGAAGGGTATAAGGAGCCAGTATAGCTGTAACTATAACTTCAAGGCATTCTATTTTTGTCCTCAGAGGTTACAGTGTATTCGTAGTTTTCTTTGTTTGAAGTTGTCTTTAGGTATCTTTATGACGCAGTAGCCATCTCAACCATAAGGTGAAATGTGTTTGTTGTTCATAAGTATTCTGCTGTCTCCCCTAGATTGTATTGTTCTCTGCTCTATTAACAAAATACAATATATAGTATTCGTTGAGATTTATCGGTGTGCTGTTGTAGCTAGGTTATAAGGGCTGGCCTTCAAATTGCAATATATTACATAGTACGCGAACAATCTGAGTTCGATCACACTCAAAATGTTAATTGCAATTTTTAATACATATGAGTGCAATTTCAAATTATGCGTTTGGATGACGAAAAAAATATATTTACTTACACACATTAGGGCAACACGAAAAACTTTTAATTGTTCTAGAAATCCTCACATAAATTGTAGGAAGTCTATGGGCGTCAGTAGGACCCTTACAGGTGATTAATTTATGCTAAGTTAATCACCGACGATCGAAGGAGAAGATAGGTCCTTCAGTGGTAGCCTCGTATTGGTAAGCGAAGTGTAGGGCGGCCCCTACTAGCAGGACCTGTTATGCAGTGACGACCTGTTAAGTGATGCAGAGAGTAGATGTGTACAGATGCTCAGGAGACCATGCTTTGTGGCATTCCCTTGAGGGAGGTCTATGTTCAAGCGAGGACTTGTGATGAGCTGTAATGATGATGGATGAATGATGATAAGTTCCACGCGTGTGAAGATCAGGTAAAAGTTCGTATTACGTTTATACAAACTTTATAAAAAATATTTTAATTTTTCTCATGCTTTTTTTAAAGAAGAGGGGGCAAACGAGCATGCGGCTCACGTAAGTGATTACCGCCGCCCATGAACAACTGCAACACCAGGGGAATTGCTGGTGGTTTGCCGACCTTTTAGAAAGGAGTAAGCTTTTTTAAATTATCGAATAATATTTGTACACTCTTGATTATAATCGTTAATATCTACTTGAAAATAAAGATTAACTAAACCGGGATGGTGTCAAAAAATATTAAATGTTCAACAGTCACCTTGTCTCACGCAAATCATTTATCACCGTTCGCTGGTAGACATCAAATAAACGTCTACGGTCGCGGCCATTTTTCATTGCAAGATATCGGTGCAGTTTCACTGGTGTTATGTTCAATGATTTGTGGATTAGACAGCGCAGAGAAGAAATAGAAGATAGAAAAATAAGGAGTCCATAACAATACAGTGTACTTTAGAATAAAAATTTATGTAATTTCTTTATCAAACAGATTTTTGAGTCAACAGCTGATGTTTAATAAATTATTAAACATTAATATTTATCTGAATAAATTATTACCTATATTTAACTCTGCATTAAATTATATTTTTAACCACCGACGAAAAAGAGGGGTGTTATATGTTTAACGTATGTATCTGTGTATCTGTGCCTGCGGCATCGTAGCTCCCAAACGGATGAACCGATTTGGATTTAGTTTTTTTGTTTGAAAGGTGACTTGATCGAGAGTGTTCTTAACTATGATTCAAGAAAATCTTTTCAGGCGTTTGAAGGTCATCAGCTCTTTTTGTTTCGGGGGTTCTTAAAATTTTCAATTCAGTATTATAATAAATATAATTAATTTAAAAGTTAATTTTAAGCTTTGATTTTATTTATACAGCTATATATATGCCTTCCATAATGTCATAATTTTTGTTAAACAATAATTAAATTATCATGAATTTACTTAGTATATATTTTCTTTATATGAGTTCTGAAGATTATTTTTTCTTAGAATTTGTTTAGTTATAGACCTAAACCCAATTACTTCAAGAACGGAAAAAATAGTTTTCCTATGTGATAGGTTTGAAGAGTACGTTACCCAAATAATCACAGGATATGATTGTTTGAATTTTGAAGTTTCTTTCAGGTGTCTTGTCACGTAGCTTAAATGGACTTTTATAAAGCCCGTATGTAAGTAAAAAGGATACTTACAAACTGTGTGTTCGTTAGTAATCTCGACTTGATATTAAATTTTGGTGACCTGAATGTGGCATTTAACTTTTATATTTAAAACAATATTTTTTCATTCATTCATTCCTTTCATCACAACCTGTTAAAGTCCACTAAGATATTTGCTATAGTTGCCACGCTTGGCAGGCGGGTTCTCAACCGCAGTTTTTATTCACTAGTTGTTAATAGGAAGACGCTGCTGCCCATCTCTTGATTTGTTTCCCTCTGTCGCCTCTTACGTCATCCACTGGACGATATAGGTTAGACTTAGAGGATATTCTTACACCGCCACTAGACGGTACAAAATAAAAGAATATTAGCAGTGTTGTTAACACTACTAACACTCCCGATAACTAATACAACTTAGTTTAAGATGCTTATGCTAAGAGTGATTTATACGAGATCATAGATTACACACTAATCAGTGTTTGGTGGGCCACAGTAATCGAATGGCGAATTCAAACCAAAGACTGCTGCTGCTTGAAAACTATTCCAAAAGTATTCAATAAGATATATTTTTTTAATATTTTAGAGGTGTGTGCTTCGCTTGGATTTTGGATCTCGACATCAGCGCCACCTACCATGTCAATTGTGAATCGTTTAGATCATCCAGGGACCCATTCAAACACACACAAACAATTTCATCAAAATCGATCCAGCCGTCTTCGAGTTTTAGCGAGACTAAAGGAGCTATAGATTAAAAGTTTAATTTTTTTTAACGCTCCCGCACTGCCCTTTGTGGGTTGAATTTTTAACATGCCAAAAAAAATGTGATTTTTTTTTAATTAACGCCCCCGCAACCCCCCTTGCGGGTGGAATTTCGTAAAATCCCTCTTTAGCTGACCTCTAGTCGGCGAAAGGAATATTCCTACCAAATTTCAAGTCTCTAGGCCTTATGGTTCCAGAAATATCGTGATGAGTCAGTATATAGGTGGAAGTCTCTTATATATATATATAAGAAACTATTCAACTTCTGATGTTAGAAATTATTTTCAAAACTATTTAAATAAAAGATTGTTACTCGTATTAGAAATTACTCTGAAGGTTAATTGTTAAAAATAATAAAAGTGTGTGATCGGATGTTCAACTTGCTCTCTTGCTCACGCAATTAATCATTATCAGGAATAAAACAGCGTACAGCATTAAACATTCAGTATAGAGCAAATACAGTTTGACCAACCGTAATATGTACCAGGCACAATTACATATTGGTGTAACGTGAAGGACATAATTACATGATAACACCAAAGTATGCAAAGCAACAGCAACACTACTCGTCTCAATGTAATACAGGGCAGCCTCTCAGCTACACGATCTTCCTTGCTTACACTATAAGAACTACTTCACGAACAGAACCACATCACTTTTCTTGCTTAGGCAGAATCTCAGTGTAGAGGTAATGTTTTAGCCCAACGGGCATAATAACGACATGAGACTCGTAGAATTACCAACTGATGCCTCTTAGTCGCCTGTGCGATACTCGTATTTCCGGGCGGGACTCTTGACCCGTAACACGGAAATACTTGACGGAATAATTTTTATATATCTGGATTATTCGCATAGCTTATTTTTTACTATCGCATACTTTATTCATATACATATAGAATAATAATGACTTAATATTTTGGGAGAAAGAAAGAGGTATAATTATATTACAAAGGTCATTAATTGACAGAGTTTAGTAAACATAGTTGTCCCGAACAATCTGTAGCAAAAAGAAAATGGAACATTTCTGTGCAAGCTCTCTTAAGCAACACGCATTGATCATCAAGTGTGGTGAGCCCGATGAGAGTTATAGTCATGAAATTATTCATTTAGCATCAGTTTTCCATACAACCATAACATTTCATGTTATTCAAATGTCCGGAAGTGGGTGAACATTGAATTTATAATTCCATTACATTCGTACATACATATCTACTTATATTAAAATAATTTTTAACTTAAAGTTATAAAGTTTAAGTTTAGAGTTTAGTTCAAATTTAGAATTTTAGAGTATAAAAAATTAAACGACACGGAATGATCATGAGCTGTGGTGAGCTTATTATTATTATTACCAGAGAATACTACATCATAATCATAAATATATTGTATTGTTATAGATTCGTAATATCACTACAAAATTTAAGATAAATTAGACGCCTAGAAGTAGGTGAAAACCGAATTGAAAAATTCCATTATCACCACATACATAGATACGTACAGTCTTTGAAATATGTTTAGCTTATATATTAAAGCATGTAACAATGACACACAGGTTCAGCTAATAAAAGCATGTTTAAAGAAATATTTAAACTCATATAGTTTACGTAACTAGTGGATAAACGACATGTAAAGTTCTGAAGTATCATCCCGCAACAAATATTAGACATTAGTCCGCATGCGGCTAAAATACTGAATGCATTGTAAGCGCTTTTATTCCACAAAGGTAATCGCCAGACTGTGAAATGTCCTGGTATTTGTCAAGCACTCCACACCGGGATACAGTTCTGCAACGGAAATGAGCATAAGAGCTCGTTTTAAATCAAGAATTTAAAAGGAACTTTTTAGACAACGGGTCTTACTGCTGATGAACTATTAGTAACAGTGCTTTACTATTAACTTTTTTTATAGAATAATGGTGACAAACGAGTCTGTCGTAAGTTTTAACGTGGTAGAGCCATGCTGCAGCTATATCAGTGGTATAATTGTAGCACGAATGGGTCGGCTCGACCGGGGAAGGACCACGCTCTCACAGAATACCAGCGTCAAATAGCAGCTCAACACTGCTGTGTTTCGTATGGTGAGAGTAGAGAACCGGAGACCCTTTTTTCTGAAAACAAGGCTTAGTCCTCACGGGTGACAACGCATCTGCATTTTGATTCGTAATCGAGGATAGATGTAGATGTCTATGGGCCACAGCAACCACTTACCATCAGGTGGACTGTGTGCTCGTTTGTCATCCTCATCCTATAAAAAAAATGTACAAAAAACACGTCAATTTACACGTAAACTTTTATTCAATGATTGAACTCCTTTTTGACCTAAGAGTCTGTCTAGGAACATACCAACCTCTTACCTATTTCTGCAGCCAAGCAGTATTCAGCCACCAAAAAATGGCAAACAGTAAGCAATGCTTTACTATTTACAATGTTGCGGTTCAAATTACACGTCCATTTTTATTCAGTGGTTGAACTCTATGCCTAGAAGTCTGTCTAGGAAAATATCACCTTCTTACCTATTTCTGTCGCCACGTAGCATTACGTGCACTGCTTTGTTCCAGTGTGAATGGTATATAGAACCAGTATATTCCATCTTGGTTCTTAGTGGTGGCAACGCAATTAGAATCATTTCTTTATTCAATGTAGATTACAATACATAATACTTAATGAAAGTCATTTTTTAATATTACCACTGGTTCGTAAAAAAACATCTGTCCTAGGAAGAACCAGCAAGAAACCCAGCGGGACTTTTTTAAAAAAGCACAATTTACAATATAATATTTTATACAATTGTTATGAAAACATTTAGAAACAGCATGGTAGCGATCACCTCATTCCCAGGGGTTATTATCAGTCATGTACTCTTTAGTAGTATAATAACCCTTACTAGACAATTTTTGCTTAACAAATAATTTAAACCTTTTGATAGAAAAGTTCTGCATATTTTCTGGGACTTTGTTGTAAAAGCGTATACATTGCCCCATGAAGGAGTTACTGACTCTTTGGAGTCGAGTAACTGGTATAACTAACTTGTGCTTGTTCCTAGTATTTACAGAATGTACATCACTATTTTTAATAAAACTATTTTTGTTTTTGTGTACATACATTAAATTCTCGTAAATATATTGAGAGGCCAAAGTTAATAAATTTTTCTTTAAGGGATTCCTCTTTTGCGCAACAAAGATAGTTTCAATGTCAGTCGCATTACCCCATAGCAAGATTCCATATGACATTATGCTATTGGAAATAACTAACATAAACTAATCTAGCTGTTTCAACATGTGTAAGGCATCTAATCTTTTTTACAGCATATGCTGCAGAACTAAGTTTTCTGGCTAGTTTAGATATATGAGGGCCCCATTGAAGCTTCGCCGTCAACTGTAATTCCAAGAAAAACAGTGGATTCAACAAGGCCCAGCCCCTCCCCATTTAATAGTACATTGGTATTTACCTGTTTAATATTAGGTGTAGTAAATTTAATAATACATTTCGTTTTATTACCGTTCAAAAGCAAATTATTAACGTTAAACCGGTGTACTACTTTTGATATAACATTATTCACTTCGTCATATTTCAATAATTGCCTTTTTAGTCGGAAAATCAACGAAGTATCATCAGCAAATAATACAATATCATGGTTATTCCCTACCAAGTAAGGTAAGTCATTAATATAAACTAAGAACAGAAAGGGACCAAGAACTGAGCCCTGAGGAATACCCATAGATACTACCGATCTGAAAGAACTGCATCCATTAATAACAACTGTTTGCGTTCTATTATTTAGATATGACATTATAAGTTGAAGCACTTTGTTTTTTACACCATAATGATGTAGCTTCCTGATTAATGTCTCATGGTGAACACAGTCGAAAGCCTTGGAAAGATCACAAAATATACCCAAAACATCTTCTGAATTTTCCCATGCACAGGAAATATGTTTGATTAGCTCAACACCGGCATCAGTTGTCGAGCGACCCCTTGTAAATCCAAACTATTTATTTATTTATAGGATAGGGTGACAAACGAGCACACAGTCCACCTGATGGTAAGTGGTTGCTGTGACCCATAGACATCTACATCTATCCTCAATAAAGAATCAAAATGCAGATGCGTTGTCACCCGGGAGGACTAAGATGGAATGCCTCTTTTCCCAGTAAAAAGGGTCTCCGGTTCTCTACACTCACCATACGAAATACAGCAGTGTTAAGCTGCTACTTTACGCTGGTATTCTGTGAGAGCGTGGTCCTTCCCCGGTCGAGCCGACCCATTCGTGCTACAACTATACTACTAATATAGCTGCAGCATGGCTCTACCACGTAAATATTTTATAATTGTTATGGAGTAATTTATTTACATAAAAAAATACTTAACATTTGATCTAGAATTATTTTTTCAAAAATTTTACTGAGCGTTGGTAGTACAGAAATAGGTCTAAAATTAGTGGCCTTGTTTGCAAGTTAGTTGTAGTTGTCCATGAGCTACAGTAGCCACTTACCATGAACTAAACTTGCCCTAGTTCGCAACTAGTTCGCTCTAGTTATAAAAAAAATAAAAACACAATTTAGCTTTACAAAACCAGTCAAACCAGCCAAATCTTTGTCCCGTAAATTCATTTTCTGTGATATTTATTTAATAATACCCCCCTAGCCAGTTTAAGCTAAGACTAGCTTATAAAATAGCATTAAGATAGTGACAAAATAGAAAATTGCGCCTAATTACTTAAGTAAGTTTTCTTCTCCATATGCTCGTAATGTTTACTCCTGGACATTAGAATCTTCTGTTGTAAGAAGGTTTTGCCTTAATAGATACGACTGACAGGATTTGAGGTCGCAGTACCAAATCTACCTTAATCGTCACGACTGAGAGGTGGATTCGAGATCGCAGTACCAAATCTCTCGTTTCATTTATGCAACTTTGAGGCTGTTACTCCTCGCCAGTCTGGGTATTTTACGTATGGCGTAAACGAAGTGGTTATACCGCCATCTATCGAAAGCTATTTATCTACCATTTCCCATAGTCGTGTCTAACAACACCCACGGCACAAAATAGCCTGATGGATTCTTATGCCGCTACCAAATTTAATATACCAGTAAATAGATAAGTAGCATTACTGGGCTCAGGCAACATCCCATTTATGACAGGGTTATGTCGTAATAAGTTAAGTAAAGGCGGAATTACCGTCTTTGACATATGCATATTCCCGAGATATGCAGGTTTCCTCAAGATGTTTTCCTTCCTAAGTCCGAACTGAAAATATAAATTAACAAATTCATAGACGCCGGAGGGGATCGAACTCAGGATGTAAATACTGTGAATTTTACAACGTGAGTGATTATTTTTAAGCATCAAGCTTTTTATAAAATTAGTATAGAATTTGACAGTTAATAAGATAAGGATAATGAATAATAAATATTAATATGTGATATGCCGTGTAGTGGCGTGGCGGTGCAAAATATCCACTACCCCATATCATCCCGTGGGTGTCGTAAGAGACGACAGAGGGAAACAAATCAGGAGATTGTCGACGTCTGCCTAGTAACGACGAAAAATATAAAACAGCGGTTGCCAACTTTGAATCAATCTATGAGGGAGGCCTATGTTCAGCAGTGGACTTTAATAGGCTGTAACGGTGACGGATATAGCATATCCTGCAATGGATACAGGAACACTAACATGAATAACATAGATATGTAGTCGAATTTCAATAAACTACACTAGAAACAATAAAATCTTAGGCGTGAAGCAATAAGAGAGACAACATTAATTACTTCTACATTTCAAAGATATAAATTGTATTTGGAACTCTAACTCTAAAAGAGTTAAAGTAATTAATCGCATAACCAACTGTAACGTTAACATTGCAAAAGTAAAGACGTTTCCCATCGGACAAGGAACGGAAGAATGCCAAATATATGGTGTTTTAGGTAATTAAATGTCACATAGATCAGAGATTAATGATGTGTTACGACGTGAAGCGAGATGTGGGGTCTGGTTTGATTCTAATGTGTATTTGTATTGTTTTGAACCGGGTATCAGATTCTTTTGTTATTTTGATGAAAAATATAATTTCTAGTGCATGCATTCTTAGTTCACCGTTTATTAATTAATTGTCTTCTATATTATAAAAATAATCTTTACCTCTTCTGATAACTTGGTTAAAGACATTATTAGTATTGTAAAACGAATAACTCTGATAAATTGTATCTATCAATGCTAAGAGGTGTTAAACTTAGTTTAAGTTCGTCCAACTAAATAAAATTGTATAACTCTTGGATATAATTTACTCTTTCTATACTACAAAACTTTCTATTTTAGGAGTGATGAACTGACGAAAGCAGGTAGTTGATGAATGCAGATAGCCTAGGAACATGCTTTGTACTATCCCTATATGAGAGGCCTAATTGGACATGCATACTTTAGAAGATAAATAAAAAATATTTTTATTATTAATTTGCTGCCTAAAGTGTCATAAGACTATGAGAAGGCGGGAAAGACCTCGTGAGCACCGATGGGTGCTGTATACCCGTATAACTATATCGTTTATGCCAAACGTAAAATACCCAGTCCTAAGCAATCAAAAATACAAGACGGTGATAGATTGCCAATCCGTCTGCCAAGCGTCACGATTATAGAAAATGGTTCCTATAATTGGAGAAGCTCACGTGCAATAGTTGACTTTAAAGGGTTTATAGACAAAAAAAATATACGTACTCTAATTAGAAACAAGCGTTATTTTGCGGAAATCCATTATAATGAGGTTATTTTAACTTAATTTGCTTAATTCCGCGTAAATAAAGAAAATAATGTATCCTGCCCAATTTTAAAGGGACCTCCCACCCTCCCTCAATTGCGTGCACTATACCCATCACCGCCAATCCCAGCACTACCAGCCCCAGCACCACCACACTAGGAACGACACACCACTCTCGAAAATATTTTTAATATAATAATTGAGGGGAGGGTGAAAGGTCCCCTTAAAACTGGGCAGGACACGTCATTTCCTTTCTTTACGCGGAATTAAGCAAATTAAGTTATAACAACCTCATTAATACGTACTCTTTTACGTTTCTTTACCTTTTCTTATCCATCCTAATTCTTTTTTTAACATTTGTTTTCCTACTACTTACGAGTACTTAAAATATCACGTTATGCAGGAAACACCTGCCCTGAATCTGATAAAGCTGTAAATAAGCAAATAACTTACAGCACAAACATCCCAGAAAATAGTAGATTGCCAAGCAGATTGATAAGATTTTAAGCGTAGAAGCCTCGTACTGGCCAATCATCACTAGTCTGTAGGATTTGGTGTTTGGGCTTTTTAGAATGGATATTCCATCATTTGTTCATTAGTTGGGGTGTACCGCATATACATAGGAGTAGTAGTCATGCGGTGGTGGCGTAAGAGAATCCATCATTTTAAATCGCCCCGTGGGTGTCGTAACTGTGGAATATGCCAGAACTATCTATATTCCATCTTAGTTCTCATGGTTGACGACGCATCTACATTATGATTCTTAATCAATGGCAAATGTCTATGAGTCACAGTATCCACTTACCATCAGATGGAAACTGTGCTCGTTTGTCACCCTTACTTTTATAAAAGAAAACTTCTTATGACTTCCGATAGATGGAGTTGTAACCGTTTTGTTTAAGCCATATGAAATATAGCCAGACCGGTAAGCAGTAGCGTCAAAGATGCGAGATTTTTGATACTACGACCTTTAATCCGCCAATCGTGATGATTAAGTCAAATATTTCCCACTAAGCGAGAGGTCCTTATAACATTTTAGTTACCAACATATAGCATTTATGAGCTTGTACAACCAGTGCGTGTTGCCAGTGATGACTTATGGATCTGAGACGTGGTCCTTCACTGCTGGCCGTATGAGGACGCTCAAGGTAGCTCAGCGAGCTATGGAGAAGGCTATGCTCGGGGTTTCTCTGCGTGATAAACTTACAAATGAGGATATCCGCAGTAGAACCAGAGTAACCGACATAGCCCAACGGCAATGCAAAAAAGCTGCAGTGGCAATGGGCCGGCCATATAGCTTGACAAAACCGACAACCGATGGGGAAAAAAGGTTCTCGAGTGGCAGCCTCGTACCGGTAGGCGAAGTGTAGGGCGACCCCTCACTAGATGGAGTGACGACCTGGTAAGACATGCAGGAAGTCGATGGATGCAGGTGGCTCAGGACCGTGCTTTGTGGCATTCCTTGGGGGAGGCCCATGTTCAGCAGTGGACTTGTGAAGGATGTTGATGATGATGATGATAAAATTTATGAGCAGATAAAGACAAAGAAGAAGCAAACAAGCAAAGTTTGTCATTCGGGGAAGAAGTTGATACATCCTCCAAGATTTACACGTATATCTAGACTCAAACAATAACTACTTGTGTAAAACCACAGATAGTTGTCACCAGATAAAACCACAGTAGCCAGGTACGCTGTCGTACGGAAATAGAGAAACATAACCACATAACGGTAAGCACAAGCAACAAACAAAGATAACAACAGTTAATTTTGTGGAGTTCGACATGTTGTGATTAAAACACAGTTACATCTAGTTTCACCGAAATTTTGCAAACTATGCCACCTATTCTAGCTTTTCGAATCCATCGTAGTTCTTATAATGGGTGATGGACAGCGTCAAATTAAAAGTGACAAATTTATTTTAATTCGACGTGTAATGTAATATACGGCGAGCCTCTTAACTTCTGTGCTACCACGGCAATGGGGTAGCATGTTAGACGTATTTTTGCATTAAAACCCTCCCAGAAATGAGACGAGGCCTGTAACCAGCTCTGAGACATGTATAGGCTGATTTAATTTATTTTACAGTTTGTAGTATTGGAGTAAACATAAGAAATACTTTGCGACAATGTTATTGAAGCCTCTCAACTGTTAATAATGTTTATTAACCGGATATAGCTTGCTATTGTTTTCCCCGGCGCCTCTAACCGGATGTGCCGCCATCGCCGGAAGCGACCGGAAGTAGGTGCAATAATTATTAATTGCTGTCTAAGACGATTCCTTAAGACGTCTCACCAGGGTGTCTAGAAACGAAATTATTGTAAGGAATATTAATGAATTTTATTCACTTTGTTGCCGTATAATTAATTTTGTTTTAGTAAATGGTTTGGAAGTACAGAAGATTATAAATTAAAGAACTCTTGTTTTGTTTAATTTTGCAATTGGACATGTTGACGACCTCACAGATAATACATACATATCAGTAAAAAATGTTAGAGCTGAACTTAGTAGTTAATGTTCTAAAGAAGAATCCGTCACGATGCTGTAAAGTGCAATGCTGACACATATATGAATAAAATATTTTTGAAAACAGGAAAGTTTCCCTACGATTATTTCTTTCATCGAGAAAAGGGTTCAGAACTTTCTTTGTAATTTTTATACAAACTAGACATGGGTAGTTCGCGAAAGAAAAATGAAAATGAACTAGCTTACTGGCTATGTATCTATCTATCTCTTGGCATTATTTATTCTGTGCTCTTGGTAAACCGCTCCCAAAATGTTTCAGTGTATATCTCACAGTCAAAACTCATAACCGGTGAAAACCACTTTTGACTGCAAAGAGCAGGCAAAAATGGTTTTGACCGATGCCCTTAGTCAAAAACAGTTTTAACTGATTTTTGTAGTCAAAAGTGATGTTGTCTGATTGAAATTTCAGACTATCGGTCAAAACTCGCAATATAAGTAACAGTAGGTTAAGGTGCGACTGGGGTGGCCCTTGGACCACCCTAAAGCGAGTACATTATAATGATATAAAATATAATATTGAAGAAATTGAACTTTTTTATTTCAGAAATTCAAAAGTATAAGTCAAAAGAAGTTTTGACTAACATTGTTGGTCAAAACCACTTTTAACCGATGTAATTTGGTCAAAATCACTATTACCCAGTATTTTTGCAGTTAAAAGTGGATTTGACCAAAGGCCTTAGTAGGTATTAGACATTATAATTAAAACACGACTAATTTGAGTTTTTCCAATAATGGACACTAATTAAATATATGTAGATAAATATGATCAATGATATGCTTAATGATGTATATTATATGGTATATATGGCCATGGTCCTGATGATGAAGATATCTACTTCAAATAATATCAAAAATTAAAAAAGAACTTAATACAAATTGATCATGAGCTATGATGATTCTTGTAAGAATACTAGATCATAGTCATGAAATTATCATATTATCATCGGTTTCAAATACGTCCAGAAAAGGGAGAAAAATGAATTTTAAAATTATATTACTTTCACCCATAGATACGTACATATGAACATACATACAGTCCTCCAGACCGAAGAAATTCGTTTCTTTTTTCTACGCAGGACAAGATTTAAGTGCACAAATGCACATGATGATGAATGCACACAGGTGCACTCTCTATTCTCGGATGTGACGGAAATCCGATACTAACAATACGCCTGACTAACGGCTTTACGTGCTTTCCGAGGGACATTAGCACAACAACGCCAACTTCCTGACTCCGGGCTGCTACTGAGAATTTTTTGACAGAAAAAATTAATTTAGCCCGACATAGGATTCGAACCAGGCACCACTTGATCAGCAGTCGCGCTTACGACCACTAGAACAACAAGTCAGTCAATTTTAGTATACATACATACAAGCTAAGGTAGTAAAGTTAAAGTTAAAGTTACAGCCTATGTAAGTCCCACTGCTGGGCTCAGGCCTCCTCTCATTTCTGAGAGGGTTTTAGGGCAAGGAAATGTCCGCCGCGCTGCCTCAATGCGCGGTGGCGAACTTCACATGTCTTCGAAATATTTTCTTTTTCTTATTTCTCAGACATTCAGGTTTCCTCACGATGTTTTCCTTCACCGTTGAGCACCTGATAAATCAGCACTTAAAATTGCAATTAACAATTTCATTGGTGCCGGCGGGGATCGAACCCGGGTTGCTCGCGTAGTGTGAAACTTACAGCGAGCGCTAACCATCTGAGCTACCACTGCTCAATAATCTAAATAAGCTAATAAAAATGTATCACTAATTTGAACATATAAAACTAAAAAAAGTTGTGGAAAAAAATAGGATCAAAAATAAGTTATTGTAAAGTACGAAAAATAACTTTATAGAAAATGGTCGCTGACAAATATGTTTTTCTCAATAAACTGAAATCCAACCCTCAAATTGTTAAATAGACCGACCCCAGAGCCCTTAATTTATTCTTTCATTGCGTCTTATTATTTGCAAATGGTCTATTTGTCGCGACTTAACCCTTGCGTTGCAGATGGGGCTCCATAGGCCCCGGATTACGCGCGCCCGCCTCAAACCATCAAACGACGTCATTTGCTCTAAACGTCCACAATTTATTGATAAGGACATTGACAGATATTGCACTAGATCTCGTAAAATGCAAGCGCCAGATTAAGGGTTGGCGGGTATTTGCAAATGGGACCGGTATTCGCAGGTCCTACTCATTACCGACGGGTTTAGTGCGTTACGTCGTTTTGAAATTTATTGTCTACACTCTTTATGCTTTTCCTGACCATGTGTTTCACGTTTAAAATAAAATCAAATTACGATGACCTCAAGACCGATATTATATTGACTACGGTGACAACTTCGAATACTGTCAGAAGCTACTCACAAGAATAGTTTTTAGTGTCAAGCTAGCATATAGGCACTTAACCTATAACGCTTATGTGATTAATTGGAGGTCTACCTCAAAGAGTCCCTTAAGTATCCGAGTCAAGTCAGATATCATATCAAAGAATTCGTTTCTTGTACAGACTAGTTAGGAAGAATAGATGTATATGAGTTTGTGCGTATATTTATGCCACTAAATAAATACTAAACAGTGGTTAGCTTATTACTTAAGAAATTTACCAAAGTAGTCGAAGTTTCCCTGTAGAACTGTATTTACAATTGATAACTTTTTAAATGAATTATTGAATTAAAATAAGAAAATAACAAACCTCTTAACCTTACTAATATTCAAAAAACAATTCCAAGTATGTAACTGTCAAAGTTTAAAAATGTTTCCGTTCGTAGTGATTCAAGACAGTAGTCTAATGGTGAAAATAATTCACGACTTTCAATCATAATAGTCCAGTCAAATAAGGTCTGAAATCAAAATTTTGACACTCAAGCTTTGCATTTTTGATATAATGTAGTTTTAATGATACAAAACCAATGTGTAAAGGTTTTCGTGTCCGCATCCCCGGCAAGGGTTAAATAAATTGTCGAAAGTATTTTTTTTACAATTACTCGAAAACGGTAAAAATTAGACAAAAAATTTTCTTAAAAAAATGTATAGAGCTTAAAATTATACATAAAAAATGTTTTATAATTTCATTTCCTCCGGTCAAAATTAACCGAGTTAGGGAGGTTTTAAGTTTAAGGGATAAACGTAAATTTAAAAAAATCGTAGGGAGTAGAAAAATAAGCGATTTTTTTAAATTGCTTAAAAAATCTAAACTAAAGCTTAGATTTTAAAATTTAGAAATTAAAATTTTGGAGATACAAATTTTTTTTGTTGTTAAAAAAATATAACAATTTGAAATTTTCAAATTGAAATTTGAGTGCTTAAAATTAATGAATTATTTATTTTTGCCATATTTAGATTCCTCGTAAAATTCCCTAAATTATACGATTGAAAAAATTTTCCTAGCATATTTCGGCAGATGTGAATTTATACAGGAATAAAATCTTTTTCAAATCCTACGCCATTGTATTAAGTCCCGAGTTAAAAAGAGAGGACTATTGCTTACTCGTATACTACTATACGAGTAAGCATACGTATATATACTAGGATTTTTTTTTCAATCGTATAATTTAGCGGATCTAACCTTTAGTTACGATTTTTATAAGAAATGTTTTGTCTAGTTTTTACCGTTTTCGAGTAATTGCGAAAAAACACTTTTAACATTTTTTTAACCCTTGCCGGGGGTTGCGGAAAACGAAAACCTTTACACATTGGTTTTGTAACATTAAAACTACATTATATCAAAACTGAAAATTTGAGTGTTGTTCGCCATAGCTACCACGCTTGGCAGGCGGGTTGGGAACCGCGTAGTGGCGGTGTAAAATACCCACTACCTCATATCGTCCCATATCATCGTAAGAGGCGACAGAGGGAAATCGAAACAAGTAACAGGCAGCAGTATGTTCCTAAAACAACTCAAAATAATAAACTTGTAAAATAAATTCAAACAATAGAAGTAATATCTATGTGCCATGAAATATTTTCATGGAACTAATGGCGTCTTAATGAGAGGCGAAGTTGTGAAAACCGCTCGGCGATGACGTGAACATATTAATTACCTTTCCTTACTTTAATGCACGTCGGCTATGATTAATGCACAGCTAAGAAATGAATACAGACACTGTAGAGCGCACAGTTATGGTCATTAGTTGGGTGTTTAATATTTTTAATTCACAAAAGTCTATTCAAAAAAGTCACAAAAGAAATGCATAGATTTTTTGGAGAACTTTTGTGCAGAACAAAACTTATTGGTTTTGCTCATTTAAAAAGGTTTACCTTTACAGCCTATTAAAGTCCACTGCTGAACATAGGCCTCCCCGTTGAGGATATTTCAGATTATCATAGGGGGGATATTTGCCAATGTGGGTATTCTGGCGTCAAGAAATGGTAATACATACCGTTATCTATATGAATGGACTATTTTTTTCTCTGATATCGGCACTACACGGTTAATACTCTGTAGGTAGATAATACACCGTTATAGATTATTGTAATTTGGGCTATTTGTAGCTTAGAAGTTACTTAAATTTTTTTTTTTAATAGAATAAGGGTGACAAACGAGCACACAGTCCACCTGATGGTAAATGGTTGCTGTTGCCCATAGACATCTACATCTATCTTCGTTAGCGAATTTAAATGCAGATGCGTTGTCAGCCGTGAGGACTAAGATAGAATGCCTCTTTTCCAGTAAAAAGGGTCTCCGGTTCTCTACACTCACCATACGAAACACAGCAGCATTAAGCTGCTATTTTACGTTGGTATTCTGTGAGAGCGTGGTCCTTCCCCGGTCGAGCCGACCCATTCGTGCTACAACTATACTATTAATATAGCTGCAGCATGGCTCTACCACGTAAAAGAAGAATAATAAATAAAAAATAGTATTTTTTTACACATGTGATAAAGTTTCAAGAGGAATTTTAGTAAATTTTGCATAAATTTGTAATTTCGAATCAAGGTTTAAATTATAATACAAAGAATAGTTTAAAAATATGACTTAACAATTGAACACGGAAATTAATTAATACTTTGTTTCTTTAGTTTTACTACTAGTATTTTATCTTAAGCACGTTTTAATACTAAATAAATCCGTTGTTTTACAACTACTTGCAAGAAGGGTAAAATTGTTCAACGCCACTATATTTTGTTAAGAAGAAAGCTAATGGACCTTAAACAGGGATTTATTGATATTACACTAGTGCACAATAAATAATAACATAGCGAAAGGGTCAAAAACGCCTTTCTATTTTCCATAATAACATGTAACTCAATGGACAAACGAAGGGGGTCGATTCGCCCCCTTTTAGTGGAAAAATGTTAAATTTACCGTCGGATGGTCATTCGGGGTTTCTGTTGAGGACATTTCGATTTCTCCACTTCTTTTGTGTTTCCTCCGAACTGATTTCCTTACGAATTGCCTCTGTACTATTATGGTATAATTCATAAGAAATAGCGGATGATCATTTTTTAAAATATCTATGTGAGACGCCTATAGCTCAATCATCTAGCAATGATGCATGAATCCAAAGATTGAGCTAAATGATACACCTTAGCATAGGCTAAGGTTCGGATGCTGTTTCATGTTGACGATGATGATTTTAACAACATTTTATTGAATAAAATAATGTACAAAGCCAAAACGAAATAAATTCAAAGATTTTACGGAACAAAAACTTAGTGTTCATATAAATAATATTGAAACAAATTACTACTATTGAGTTTGGACAAACATCAAGCCAGCAGCCCACCACCGGTCCGTCAAAGTATTTAACAACAAATAATGGTTAATCGCCTAGAAATAAGTGTACCACATTTCTTTTAGATTTTATTACTTGGACCATACACCAGATCAAGAGTTTCCTTCACTGGTCTGTTCAGCCATTTTCCGTGCAATAAAGCCGCGTTGAATCCGACACGCATTTCAAGGGTTTGGTGGCTGGAAGAAATGGGAATTTAATTTGGGACTGAGTTTTTTATTCTTTTCAGCTAATGATCAGACGGTCTGATGGATGTTTAAAAGTTTATTTTTAATAATTTAAATGAAACAGGATTGTGTGTAAAATAATTTGCATGCATATCCTGATAATCCTGATAACACCTTGAGCCACACTGTGTATAGAAAAAAGACCCATACAGATAGATATTTAAACGGTGACTCTCATCACCATCCTTCACAGTTAGCTACCGTGGGTAAATCTTTGTTTCAGAGAGCACGAGGGATCTGTGACAGTAAACACCTGGCCACCGAGCTCCAACACGTCAAGCAAGTTTTGCACGACAATAAGCTTCGGGTCCCGCGCCTACGTCACAGTGAAAGAGTGAATCCGGCCACAGTCGAGCGAGTGCCTGCTGTACTGCCATATGTCAGAGGTGTCACTGACAAGATTGGCTACATCCTGAAGCGTGCTTCTATTAAAACATACTTCAAGCCGCCGAAGATGATTAGTCAGTTTTTACCATCAGTTAAGTGTAATGTACCTCTGCAAGATGCAGGAGTGTACAAGCTTGATTGTGAATGTGGTCTCTCTTATATAGGACAAACTAAAAGATCAATAAAAACCCGCGTTAAAGAACACATAGCTGATGTGAAGAATCGACGCTCCGGGAAGTCTGCAGTCTGTGAACATGTACAGGATCGCCCCCGTCACTACATTAGATTTGATAGACCACAAATCCTCGCTAAAGAACACCGATTCCTTCCAAGGATGATTCGCGAGGCTATTGAAATCAAAAAACATCCTAATTTCAATAGAGAAGATGGCTGGGTGCTACCATATGCTTGGGATCCTATAATTAATAAAATTAAATCCCAACCCAAGCATACAACTGCAAGACTTCAAGATACTGTAAGTTCATACTGCGTAGATCGGAACAAAAATTTATAATTTTTAATCTGGAGGTAACCGTGGTTAACTATGACATTGGGACGTCAAATACCTCAGTCCCCCCCGTGACCATGGGTGCTGTAAAGTACTCGAAACGTCGGGAATATAAAATAAGTTAATATACGCGATAAAATCCGTAAAACTAGTTTTATTTAAATACGGAATCGCGTTTTGCCCGCAAAATTTCGAACGGAAAACTACCGTACGTGTGTGACGGGTCATAGATTTTATATTAACTTGCTGTGTTCGGAATCTTGATGTATGTATGTAGCGGGCCTAACGGTCGTATTACAAAACGTTGTTAATTGATAGTCTCGGATTTGAAGAAGAGTCTTTATAACAAAAGAAGTCCCTTATACGCGGCGCCACAGTCTTCGCGAAATTACACATTTACTATCAAATTCCATATTTTACATTTTTAAGACCTGATGAAAACAGAGGGGTGTTATAAGTTTGTAGTGTGTATCTGTGTTTCTGTGTATCTATGTGTGTCTGTAGCATCATAGTTCCTGAACGGATGAACCGATTTTGTTTAATCTTTCATTTGAAAGGTATCTTAATTGAGACTGTTGTTAGCTATGTTAGAAGAAAATCTGTTTAGCCGTTTGGTAATCATCAGCTCTTTTTGTTTCGGGGAGTTTTTTAATTTTTATTTAATATTATATTTCTCATATTTTCTACGGGAATTCATTATTGAAACATGCATTAGTTCAAACCTTAGAATAATTATTACTACTTTTTGTAAAAAGGTTATAAATGTGTAAAACCCATTATTCAACCGAATCACCGGCTTGAAACAATTATCAAATGACAATAGAACAACACAATCCATTAACACGTTCACTCGCAATTGCTTTGGGATAACAAAATTCAATCTGCATACTTAATGCCGACTTGATAGCCTTTTTGTTTAGTGGACAAGGGGACCAAGATGTCCATTGTCGGTCACTACAAGGTCCGATTCTAAACAAATGGAATGAATAATTTAACGGATTACGCATCTAGTTTAGATAATTGAAAATTTCTATTGAAGTCTGATTAAATGTGTAAAGAAGAACAAATAGTACATACTTCAAGTTTTTTTTAATATACAATAAGGATGAAAAACGAGCACACAATCCACCTGATGGTAAGTGGATGCTGTGGCCCATAGACATCTACATCTATCTTCCATTAAGAATCAAAATGCACATGCGTTGCCACCCCTGAGGACTAAGATGGAATGCCTCGTTTCCAGTAAAAAAGGGTCTCCGGTTCTCTACACTCACCATAAGAAACACAGCAGCATTGAGCTGCTGTTTTACGCTGGTATTCTGAGAGCGTGGTCCTTCCCCGGTCGAGTCGACTCATTCGTGCTACAACCATAATATAGCTGCAGCATGGCTCTACCACGTATATTTGTAACATATTTGACCAAATTACCAAATTGAGATTGAGTTACCTATAAAAGATATGATGTACCTGTATAATGAATGAATGAATGAATGAATTAATGAATTTATTTTCTCTCCACAATAGGTAAACTTAATGCTAGGTATTACGGAATTGCCAGACTGGTACCTAACTTGTGAGAGACTGGTGCCTGATGTAGGTATAAAAACCTGTATTACAGGTCACCAGAAATAAATGAAGTAATGAAAGTGAATAATGAAGTAATGAAAGAGAATAAAAGTCTAATGGATCAGGGACCGCGTGTATTTTAAATTTTATAGAAGGTGAGAAACCAATTGTTTTAAAATTAAGTTCAAAAATGTATCAAGTAAATATTGTATAGAAAAGAAAATGTTATAACATTAAAGAATACAGGGAATGAGGTGATCGTAAGCCACCAAGCTATTTATATGATTTTTATAATTAGTTAATACATCATAACAAAATAATTGCAAAAAAGTTTTTTTTTAATTTCCGCTCGATTTCCTACTGGTTCTTCCCAGGACAGAGCAATGTTTCATGATTCAGCTATATTATGATTGCAGCACGAATGAGTCGGCTCAACCGGGGAAGAACCACGTTCTCACAAAATACCAGCGTGTAATACCAAACTAGCAGCTTGCCGCTGCTGTGTTTCATATGGTGAGTGTAGAGAACCGGAGACCCTTTTTACTGGAGATGAGGTATTCCATCTTAGTCCTCAGGGGTAACAACGCATCTGCATTTGGATTGTTAATCGAGTATAAATGTAGATGTTTATGGGCCATATATCCACTTACCATCAGGTAGACTGTGTTAGTTTGTCACTTTTATTCTTTGAAAAAAAACTGAAATAAATCAAACTTAAAAATTACTTTCCATAAGCATCATTTATCATATTTATAAGATTTATTTGCTAAAACATGGGTAAATAAGGATGGTACAAATATTAAAGATGAAGAAAAATAGCATGAAAATTTCCATAGATTATACACATACAACTGAAATTTATAATCTTATCTAATAAATTCGATTAAAATTTAGATTACAAATAAATTAAATCACACATAAAATATCGTTAATTAATGAACTAAAATATACGATTTACATGTCAATATAATAGGTGTGTCGGTTGTGCCGGGTTGCTGCAACGACAGTACTCATATTTCATAATTGATCTAATTTTTAACGTATCCATTATGACGAAAAAACATAACGTTAATCAATAAACAAATGACTAATTATGAAAAAAAGAGTTCGATGTTTTATTAATTAGAATTATTAGCCAAGCAAAAATTTTTTTATTTGAAATGGCCAATACTCCAGACGGCAATTTCATAGGTAAAGATCTAATAATTTCAGAAAATTTATTTTCGTTGATATAAGGTGACAATTTTTTTCTAAATAAATTATTATTTAGAGATTTTACGTCGATATACCATATTATTATAAATTAATTTAAAATATCTATGTCTATTTCTGTTGCTATTTGAGTGTAATTTTTAAGCGCCTTCAAAAAAGAGGAGTTTCTGAATTCGTCCGAAAATGGGTATTTTATGTATGTTAGGGTGCAACTTCTCTGTTTATTACTACATTCTTCCCGGCGAAGAAAAACACGATACTGAATATTATATCTGATATTTAACGCTGGTCTTCTATGAAAGCGTGGTTGTCGAGCTGATCCATTGGAGCTGAGCACTAAGAAAAATATGCCTGAGAAATTAAAAGATTTCTAGGATACCAAAAGTCTTCTGAAATATAAGGTTGACTTCAAGATAGATCGCATGCAATATAATGTATTATACTTGACGTACGTATATCTAAGGGCATCGGGGGAGCTCGGTTCGAATCAGATAGCCCGCAGGTTAGTAACTTCTTGGTCACATGTTCGTCAATTTGCGGAAAATTGTGCACCAACTTTTAAACTGTACGTAATATATGAAATATACGTATATATTAATTGTAATTGATTTTCGGAATATCAATTATACTTGACCAATAATTTATCAATATCGAATTTGCCCCCGCGTAGACAACCTAATTATGCTACCCAGATAATTCCGTTCCACGTCAATTGAGTGTACAAACCGATTCTCGAGCCCCGCTTAATTATATACGGATTATTGTCTACACATAATTAGTGTGATGTGTTTGATCTTATTTCCTAATTAGAATTGTAATGAGGACATATTATATTTATATAGTTCTATAATTACATATATAGTATATTTATATACTTCTATAACTTATATCATTTATATTATATATAAAGTTAGCGATTTTTATAGCATTTCTTTATAACTGTTTAAGATTCTTTTCTTTTTATAAAATTGATGTGACACGCCAACTGGATGCTTGGTGGTCCACCACTGTGCGATTTACTGGGAGTTTTCTTCCTCGCACAACTACTTTGTCGAATATTTTACCACCGGCCATTTTTTCGGACCGATACGACTTAGGGACTTTCAAGAAACGAACTTACCTACTCCTTTTTATAAGGCCGGCAATTCCCTGGTGTTGCAGTTGTTCATGGGCGGCGGTCGACACTTACCATCAGGTGAGCCACATGCTCGTTTGCCCCCTCTTCTATAAAAAAGAGAAACGAACGTGCAATCCACATGTTGGTAAGTGGTTATTGCAGTCCAAGGACAATTGCAGCCAAATTCAAAGAAGGCTACAGATTTGTTGTCACCTCTAAGGACTTACAAGCTGTAATTATACTAGCTCTCTATACCCTTTAGACCATACAGCAGTGCAAGTACTATTATTTGGCGGCTAAAAGTAAGAGGGTGCTGCCTATCCAGATGGTCTCCTGCAGAAAAGAAGTACCACGGCATTTCTCACGTAGACTATGTTTTACTAACATCATTAGTGTTCCATGCCAAATTCGGAATCATCTCATAGTCAGTCAATGTCTGTCTGACTGTCATAAACGTTACTCTCAGAGACTTGATAATAATATGCTAACGCCCTAACGTTTTACAGTGCAAATATAAAATTTATTAATAACCTTAATAATGTCAATTTGTTAATAATTTGACTACATCGCCACCTATCGGATTATATGAATCATCATATCTTAACATAGCTATGGTATGATGGTCCATATAGCGTCTCGACTTAATGTTTTCTTATACTCGTATTTACACGAAGACTACACATTAATTGAAACTAATTTTTACGGATTATATCACGTTTAATTTTAACTTTTTAATTCCCGACGTTTCCGGTGCTTTACAGCACCCATGGTCACGGGGGGACTGAGGTGTTTGACGTCCCGATGTCATAGTTAGCCCGGATACATTCAGTTTTTTAATATTAATTTTTGGTTCGAATCTACGCAGAATGAACTTACAGTATCTTGAAGTCTGGCAGTGGTATACTTGAGTTTGGATTTAATTTTATTAATTATAGGATCCCAAGCATCCCGATTATTGGTCACGGGAGACTGATGATGGGTGCTGTAAAGCGCCCGAAACGTCGGAATTAATAAAATAAGTTAATTAAACGCGATATAATCCGTAAAAGTAGTTTAATTCAATGTGTAGTGTTCGCGTAAATATAAGAAATCATTACATATTGTACATATAATATAAACGATATAAAAAGCACATTGTCAGAAAGATAAATGATTGTTGAATTTTTTTTTTAAATCTATTATTGCTATTTTTACATAAAAAAGTGGTTTTAGTGGTTTATGATGTGGATTTATCAAGTCCGCATGGAGGGGTAAACACGATAACTGTTGAAAATATAAATTTTTCAATTCAATCTATTTTTTAATCTCTTTATCTATCATGTGGGAAGCCATGGAATGTAAATGGCTATTTAATTTTGTTTTGTTTAGTTATAATTAATTTTTTTCGGCTGAAATATCCCGGAATTTTCGGTGTTTTGAGCAGCCTTGTAATAATTTATTCTCGGCAGCCGTCGTGAGTGGATACTATAGCGCTTGTTTGCAGCAAAAAAGATCGCGGTAAAAAAAAAATATTCGAAAAATCTAATTTGATACATATTTGACAAGGTAAGATATTATTAATTTTATAATCACAGATTTTTATTACAATATTTTGTTTCGCTAAAAGTAAGTAGGATTTATATATAAATATACTTAAATACGTCTTGGACTTTATGGAGTGACAACTGGAACTCCTCGACGAGTAGAAACAGGTGTGCTGAGTTTGGGCCCGTTTTGTTAGTTATCTTTACACCTTTCCTCCGGACTTGAGAAGTGATCGAAGGTGTACTTCGGTGAATTCTACTGGACCTCCTCGACGAGTGGAACTAGGTGTGCCAAATTTGGACTCGTTTTGTTAGTTATGATGAGACCTTACTTCCGGTCTTGGTGGAATGACTTGAAGGTGTACTTCGGTGACTGCTACTGGAACTCTTTGAAGAATAGAACTACAATTTATAATTTTCTTTAAATATTTTTACGATCATATGAGCATTATGAGTCGTGCACCGTTTGATTTTTTTTTATATTGACGTTTGACATAAAATTATCGGAAAATTGGAAGTATAGTAATAAGGTTATTAAGATGAAAACTTGTGTGTATTTAAACTCCTTTAAAAATACGTATAACATGAGTGCTTAAGGCATGCACATTTGGATTTACAAAAGTTTTTTGTACTGTTATTTCAAAAACTAATGCGACATGGAACATTGAAGTTTCCCGTAATAAAGATCCTATGAAATACAACATTCATAGTTTTGTGGTAAAATGGTGTTAAAATGGTAAAGATTGGTTTTGATTTAATACTTTAAATGATATAAGCTAAAGTGTAAGGAACTTCATAATTACAGTCCCTTCTTCGAAATTTTTTTAATGTCTTATAGTACATATAATAGTTTATAAAATAGTCATCTTTTATTTTATCAGATTTTCGAATTCACAAAAAAAATTTTGCATATTTTTCGGATAAAATATAGCCTAGACCACTCTATATATCTATCTGCTCGTGCAGTTTTATCACAGTAGGTTCAGTCTTTCTGAAGAATATATAATCGATATACAGACAAATATTTAAAAAAATAATATCCATGTCTTAATAGCATGCAAATAAGTCCCTGAGCTTAATAGATGCCAGTTATTTCGAGTATGTATGTATAACGATATGACTTTTACGCCTAGGTGTTATTAAGGCTGGCAGGTACTACAACCTTTTTTCTGCTTACACCAGTCACAGTCTGCGTTCCAGGTTGAAAGTTTTTTTTTTATAGAAGCAAGAGTGACAAACGATGTCCACGTCATGGTAAGTGGATGTTGTGGCCTAGGGGTACCGAGATTTTACCCTCAATTAGGAGTCCAAATCAGATGTTGCAAATGCTTTGTAACATCTGAATGTGATGGAATGACTCGCTACTAGTAAATCACTAATCAAGTATATTTAATGAAGAAATAATGAAACATATAATTAAGTAAATATTCAAGTAAATAACAGATCATATATTCAAGTAAATAGTCAAGTAAATAGATAAGTAAACTATCTAGTAAATAGTAAAGTGTAAAATCAAGTAAATAAGCAAGAAAGTAGTCAAAAATATATTATATTATATAGTCAAAGTGAATATTCAATTAAATTGTAAAATAAATAGTCAATTAAATATTCGCATATATAGTTAAATAAATAGGCAAGTTAATTAGCAAGTTCAATGTCAAGTAAAATGGCAAGTAAATAATTTAGTATACAGACAAGTAAAGGCTCAAGTAAATTAACAAGTTAGTTTTCAAATAAATAGGCAAGTAAATAGTCAAGTAAATAATTAAATATGTAGTAAAGTAACTAATTATATTAGTAGATTGAAGTAATTATATTAGTAATTTGACGAGAATATAGAAAAGTAAATAAGTACGAAAATAGTTAAGAAAATAATCAAATATATAGACAGTTAAATAGTCAAGTAAATAACCAAACATAAAGTTAAGTAAATATACAAGTGAATTCATTGTCAAGTAATTAGTCAAATAAATAAGCAAGTTATAGTCAATGAAAAAATGAAAGGTAGTGCTATTTCTTTCACTCTTATACATTAGTAAAACAAAAACCTCCTGGCTTCAAACTTTTGCTTACTAGATAAAAAATGTACCTATTATAATGGTTTTATTTATTGGAACACAAAATTATAAAATTTTAAATAGCAACTACTTTTATGCTATTCGCACTATTTATTATTTATAGCTTATTTTTGCTTTACGATGAGTAAGAATCACATTTTGGTCGAGTTAATGTTATCGGTTGAGTTAAGAATATAGTTTAGGATGAGTAAAGAACAACATATCTAATCGGATGAAACAAACGGAACGAGTACGGAACAACCCCTCTAAGTTTATGAGGTTAATAAAGTCCAATTATACAATTTATAAAATATCTGTTGCAATGTGCGTGTGTACGTTTGCAGTTAAGTGTTTTTTTGTCTACCATACATTTGCAAAAATATATATTACAATAATATATTATATATATTGAATATCTGAACAAATAACTAAAACATACAGTTATTGGACACATGCGAAGTTGAATAATAGAGGGCAGATCCAATCGACCGTACCGTTACAGCCTATTAAAGACTACTGCTGAACATAGGCCTGCCCCATATATTGCCCCATACAGTCACGTAGATTATACCAAAGTTGCCAAGCGTGGTTTTTAATTTTCTTTACGTATATTCTATTTATTAATTTACACTGAAAATCGTCTCTTAATAAAAAATAATTATAGCTTAAAAACGTTCCATTGCTGGGCACATGCCGCCGCTCATTTCTGAGAGGGTATGGAGGTCCGCCGCGCTTCTCTAGTGCATGTTGGCGGATTTCACATGTCTCCGAAAAATATTATTCCTCAGACATGCAGGGTTCCTTACGATGTTTTCCTTCACCACCGAGCATGTGGCAAATCAGCATTTAAAATTTCAACCAATATTTTCAGTGGTGTCGGCGAGAATCAAACGCAACTGAACCTGAGCAACCATGGCTCAATATAAAGAACCACGATAGCTCAGGAAATAGTCGTGAATCATAGTATAACATCCATCTATCTGTTTTAGCCTATATATGTAAGTCTAGTATTGCCAAAGCCAACTATGGTGCTAATCGTTGCAAAAAGACCTGTGTTCAGCAGTGGACTATTACAGACTGATAAAAAACATAAGAAAAAAAAACGAGTGTGTGTACTTATGTACGCAAGTAGGAAGTTATACTTCTTTAGCGTCACAAAATAAAAATAACTAAAAATAACTGCCTTAAATATTATCAGTTCTCACGAAAACTTGAGAGACAATTACCAACTGAAGTATTCGCTTTTAGGTGTCAGTGTGCGCGCGTATCGTAACAACTTAATGGTGTCGTTTTTAGGTGTCGGTGTGCGCGCGCATCGTAAAAATTCACTCTCATCATTTTCCCAAACGCGCCAAAAGAAGTATAACTACAAAAATATATATTGGTGCTGGATGCAAATTTAAAAAGTAATCGAAAACAAATTTTTTCTTACTACTTGACGAAAGGCACTCTTGACGAAGCACTGGTAAATAACTCCCACACCATACTCACCCTAAAAGTTCCTTAACAAAAAAATAATACAATATTTATCCATTACAACGATTGCGTTCCTGTCTCATCATAAATCACTGTGAATAGTGACATCCGAGTTTTTGACAAATGGCCCGGAGAAACAAGAGACGTATAGGATAAATGATGTGTGAATCTGGTACTAGCGACTTACACCTCCTGAAGCTCTAGATAATAATGTAGAATCATTTTGTGTTCTGATAAAACAAAACAACTTTATCTTTGATAAAACATAACAAATTGAATCCAAAATCACACAAAAACAAATAAGTCTCATGATCAACCCCTTGCATTGCGGTGTATTGGTATGAAAGCATTATTTCACTTCACGTATTTGTCGAAGGAATTAGCGGAATAAATAGTTAAAACAAAAGCGGAGAGAATTTTAGGAAAAACGAGATGTCTTGGCGGGCATCAGGCGTTTGCCGGGGCAGGCGCGAAAGCTGACTAAAACTGACGAAAAGAAAGAAACAAATTTATAAAATATTATGTTCATAACATAACCTTAAAATAATAAAAATCTTTTTCATTTGATATAAGTTTCACGCGGTTTCATTATGGAATCGCTCAGGTTTTTGGAACGAAGTTCCTTATCCTTATTACGGTACGAATTTGACGGATGGGTTCTAGGCGAGAAAAAGCGTAAGATTTTTCCGTCACGACCCCCTTTCTATAGTGCGAGCGAGATGAAATAATATCTATCTCCCTCGCACATTTTCTTATCTTGCCATGAAAGAAATATTATTTTAAATGACGATTTGTTTTAATAGACCCTAGTAATTTTATTTATTTGTATTTGTTAATCAATAATAACTTCGTTCCAACCGAGTGTTCCACGACACTCACGCATGTTTTTTTTTTATAGGACAAGGGTGACAAGCGAGCACACAGTCCACATGATGGTAAGTGAATGCTGTGGCCCATAGACATCTACATCTATCCTCAATTAAGAATCAAAATGCAGATGCATTGTCACCCCTGAGGACTAAGATGGAATACCTCGTTTCCAGTAAAAAGGGTCTTATTTACACATATCTCGCCTCTCTGGCAACACGTGGCTTCGGTAGCAACCGTTTTGATATCTACAACTTTTGCGATAAGATTTGCGTTTGGCTTGAATGCAGAGCACTTCTATAATCTTAAAAGATAAAGTCAAACACCTGTACCGTGTGGTAACGGTTATCAACCAAATTCGTCCTGTGGATGTTGTAAGAAGCGAGTATTAGAAATACTAAAAAGAATTTAGAGCTCCCTATAGATAGCTGGCTTACACCAAGGTCTGGCACTGCAATCGTCAGTAGCAGATGCCCATGTTCATGAGTGGGCTATTATGGACTGATGAAAATTAATAAAACAACAATTTGTGTTTTCGTTCAAGCTGAGATGCGTATACCCAGGACGTATCCACTCGGTTTTCTAAAGTATACTGATGTTCTTAAACGATAATAAAAACTCAGTATGCTCTTAAAATCGATTTTCAATTTGGGTTATTAAAGCGGGATCCTACTGAGATCCATTGGGAAAACAATTCTGCCGAAGTAATGCTTCGTTATAGGCCGTAAATTTAAGCCAACGACCGCTCGGTTTAAATATTTGAGATGAACCAGTTGAAGCGGTCCCTGCTGTGCCTTAAGGTACTAACAGCTTCTTGAATGTGAACCACGCGTGACTAGAAACTCTTAGAACGACGATGAAAATAAAGCCGGATAAGTTATTGTTAAATTAGCAGTAAAAGTATTTTAGAAGAGAGGACAAAAGCCGTCTTATTACAAAACATAGTTTATTGACAGTCTCGGGTTTTAGCTATAGTGTATGAATAGTCCTTCTAACTAAAGAAGTCCATTAGCCACGGTGCCACAGTCGTTGAAATTTGACATTTTGAAGTCAAATACATCATACTTTATTTTTATTTCGTATATTTCCGCGGGGAATCTTTCATGAAACAAATTCTAGTTTAGACCGGATACTAATTATAAACAAATTTTTGTAATAAGGCCGAAAGGGCTTTTCGTAATTTTCGTTGTAGAGTTAAGCTGCAGCGTATTATGTCTGCAGTATTGCTGGATCGGCTCGACCAGGGAAGGACCATGTTTGCACCGAATACTAGCGTGAAATTGCTGCATAATGCCGATGTATACTATATGGTAAGTGACGAGAGCCGGAGACCATTTTTAGTGATCACGAGGCATTCCATCTTAGGGCCTCTGCGGCGCAATACTTAATAACCCAATAATTAATGTCAGTTTTCATAAAATACGCTAGTTTATGTTATTACTTTTCAAAATAGAAGTGTTGTGAAATTATGTTGACTCGTAATAACTTGCTTATTATAATAACTGGTAGAGACATGTTATAGCTATATTGTGGTTGTAGCACCACGTTCTCACAGAATACCAGTATAAAATAGTAGCATAATTCTGCTGTGTTTCGTATGGTAAGTGGAAAGAACTGAAGAACCCCCCCCCCCTCCTTTTCCTGGAAACGAGGCATTCCATCTTAGTCAGGGGTGATAACACATCTGCATTTTGATTCTTAACCGATGATATAGATGTCTATGGGTAGTATTCGGTAGTATTGTAGTACTCACTTACCATCAGGTAGACTGTGTGTTTGCTTGTCACCCTTATTCTTCAAAAAATATTATACATGACCTCACGCAGATTTTATTTTTATTTTCATGTTTGCAAGCATATTGAATCATCATATTTAGAATTCTTTAGTGCCATTATTACGGTTAATTAACATATTAGATATTACACTTTGAATTAAATGGAATCGCTCATTCTAAGTTGCACTATTATTAATATAATATCTCCGCATAATCCAGGTATCAGCTTAGGTGTTATATTTGATACCTAGAATGAGTCTAGCTCAGAACGTATCGCATGCAGTGATTAACGACTCCCTGGCGATGACAGCCAGGGCGCAAGGTGAAGCCATCTATCTAAATACAGGATGTAGGGTTTAATGAAATGGCCGTCGTATCAACTGTTATTAGTAGTTTCGTAAAGATAGAATATTAAATTGTTGGCTTGTCGTCAGCCTATGTTACTATAACTACGCGTATAAAACTGTTACATATTCTTAGTTTACGAGGAAACAATGTCATATTTAAATGTAATTATAATTATAAAAAAACTAAAGCATGCAAATACAGGGGTCTAGGCTCCGAATATGATTTTGTCCTATTCGGTGTCGAGACCCTTGGTCCGTGGGGTCCTAGCGCTATAAGGCTTTTTAAGGAAATAGAAAAAAGGTTAGTCGACGTCACAGGAGACCGAAGAGCTGGCAGCTACCTCGGACAAAGAATTGCCAGTATCTTCGGAACCTTGCCTAAAGGGACTATTTTTAATAATATATTTTAGTTATTACAATATATTTTTTTAAGGTTTTTAGTTTTAGGTTCATTATTCTAGTATATATTTTATTTTATAAATTGTGTAAGGGATAAATAGATTATTTAAAATGTAATACGACTTAATAATGTTTCGGAACATTAATAAAACATCATAATAGTTACAATCAAATATAAGCATGCATACTTTTACTAACTGATAAAGAAGGAGAAGAAAATTATAATTATTCGACACAAACGGTAGGGAATTGTTGATGACAGGAGTTATGCAAAGATTTTTTATGCAAATATGAAATAATATAAAATGGTGTAGTTGCAATAGGCCCTCTAATAATACGAATACCCGATAACCGATTAGAAAAATAAAGGTTTCAGAGTTGCATGCAAGAAGTCGATGTATGTGGCTTAAGGCCGTGTTTTGTGGCAATCTTGAGAGAAACATATGTTCAGTATTCGATTTGAGGGGCTGTAATGATGACGATAAGGTCAGGTACATGTATTATAGGTGTATTATAGGTATACATTTCTCTGGTTCTCGTAATTACGAAACATAGCAGCGATATGCTACTATATTTCCTCAACTTTAATAATATTTGGCATAAATTAAAAACACTCTGTATAACAGAAGTACATCTTAGATGAGTCGGCATGTCTCGGTGCAAGCGGTCGCCACTTGAACTGTCAATTAGACGATATTGAGTGCAGATGATTGACGAGCTGCCGCGTAAGTTAAGCCAGTATACAATAACACATAGCATTATAAAGTTGAGTCGATGTATCTGTAAATAACGGTTATTGCACTTTGCGTTATATCCTTTACTTCAAATTAGTTTTGTGTTTATTCATAATGCGGAGTACTGTCACTGGATTGCAGTGTGCTATGCTAGTGAACGAGGTTCTGTCAACCAAAAAATAGCACTAAATCATCTTTAAAAACGTTTTTGTTTTCATTGCACATCATATGGCCTCTGTGCTCGCTAGTCAATCCACTGTGGTCCATAGGCACCTACATCCATCCTTGATATAAAATCAAAATGTTAATGCGTTGTCACCCCTGAGGACTAATATAGATTTGTGTCGTCAATAAATGGATGTAGCGATGTTTATATTGTATGCTATATACATAGATTTATTTATTTATTTATGAGATGTACACAACGGTTTATATTCACTTTTACATAAATATAAATACCTAATATGTACAAAGTTTTGACCTGATATACAAACCAAAGACGCGTACATACAGTTGCAACATGCATTATATGTAAACACATCTATGAAAAAATTAGTTTAACAATTTTATGACAAGTAAAGTTTTTTTTTTAATATAAAAAATGACGATAAAAAAATGTGGAGTTAACTTGAAGTAGTGAAACAGTCTAGTGCGAAGTTTATTTATATTATTATCGAAGATTCCAATGTGCCTACCTGACTCTGTCGAAAGATTTAATGTTCAATAGCCTGGAAGTACTCCTTTACCTAAGACCTCTATAACAATTAAAAAAACAGTAATAGATTTTCGTTGCATCATTTCGGCGACTCAACAAATGTATATTTGTTTAATGTGTTTTTTAAAAACGTTACCCCCTTAATAGGATTTTCTCCTGTATCGTGGAGGCAGTTTACAAACATAAATTTCACAAAGACAAGCATCCAGACCCGCAAAACGTATTTGAAGGCCATACAAATACTTGTTCCGTGCGGCATTCGAATCCACGGCTCACAGTGCCACTGCGCCATGGAGCCGTCATAAGGCTTACAAGGTTCTTCAGTTCTCTAATCTCAATTACCACTATATAAGCCTAACAAGGTTTTCCGGTTCTTTAAACTAACCTACAAAACACAGCAACATTAAGATTTAAGATTCAAAGATTCAAAACTTTTATTTGCATCCAACATGGAAAATTATACAGGTGTTAATAAAATACACTTTAGGCCAAACATATTTTACCACTTATATAGAGCCATACAAATATCAAATTTGTGTGCATTTTTACGCTGTCAAGTATTCTATGAGAGCATTTATTTTTTATTTATTACGGTTTTTTTTATATTTTAGGGCTGTTGTAGTTCTGTGGCCAGTTGCTCGTCTCATTTGATTCCATAGTACTTAATGTTGCTTAATATGATTCCTGGTAGCGACAGAACCAAAATAATTATCACGTATTCGCTGGTAAATGAAAACATTTGAATTAATAATTACCGTTATTAGTTTTATTTACTCAACCCTACATGACTACTTTTAGATTTGGAGAGATTTGTCATAATTGCTATGTTTAGAAGATGGTTTGGTGGTGCTTTTCTTTGCCAGTCTATGAGTCAGTATTTCAGTATTTGGTTATACAGCTTTTAAACGGATGCCTCATTAAAAATAAATATTTAAAAAAAAGAATGGCTCAACACCTGCAAATGTACTTACAACATTATCAGGATGATAGGGATATTCTTATTCTATAATCCTTTAACTAAATATATTTAAAAATTTGCCGAATTCTCCATCCAACCGGGAAACGTGCAAATCCAACCCTTGAGGATTTTAGGTAGCGTTCTTGCATCTTCGTGGGTTTGAATACCTTCCAAAACCATTATTAATACAAAAGAAAATATTTCATTAATTAGGTTGCGTGTTGGTGGTCAAGTTTAAAATCAAACATTTTGAAAAAAAAAAACTAAATTGTTTACGTTAATAACATTAAAAGTATTAGTAGTAACTTACGTAAGTTGAAATATGTAAAACAATGTCAATACGTCAAAAGAGGCCCTATACAGTGAGAATTTGCAGATTCAAATCCACCAAAAAGCAGTAAATAATAATTTTCCGGAGATATACGAGCAATAAAGCAAACCGATGATTAACAGATCGCTGGTTAATCGGCCTGCCTAGTAGGGCTGCTGCCATGCACGCGTAAAAATATAGTGAATACAGTAGAATAATTTTTCTATAATTTATACTTGCGATTGTTGTCACATAGTGAAACTCAAAACAGCACGGAATGTGGCCCAAACGCACTATGAGGGTTATTATCAAAATGATCCTTGATACGGTTATTTTTTGTCTTTGAAAAACTTTATTGCTTATTCAAATCTGAAATGCAAATGATTAATAAACAAAAATTGTGGTAACTTTATAATTTTTTTATTAAATTAAAAAAAGATATTAAGCACTAAATTTAACAAATGTTTATTAATGAATTTAACAAATTAAAGCTAATAGTAATTAAAGTTTTTGATATCCACTTGGGGTATTTCTTCCCAGGCGGCCACCAGAGCGATTTTCAGTGCACTGAGATTCTCTGGAGAGTTGAGACAGGATCGGTTGCGACGTTTACGCATGTTCCAGACATATTCTATGGGATTCATGTCTGGGCTTCATGCTGGCCACTCCAATTTAAAAATTCTCACCTCCGAAAGATAATCATTAACGCATCGTGCGGTGTGTGGTCGGGCATTATCTTGCATTAACTTGAATTATTCGCCCCCAATAAATTCCACATAGGGTAAAACATGATCTTGGAGGATCTCTTCAATGTATCGCACTGTCGTTAAACGACCTTCAACTACCACTAACTCTGTACGTGCATCTGTACTGATCCCTCCCCAAACCATTACGGATCCACCATGAAAACTTACGGTTTGTCTGGTGGTGATTGGCAGAAACCGCTCTCCAAACTTTCTCCACACACGTTCACGGCCATCTGGAGCTCTTAAGGCTACTCTGCATTCATCGGTCCACAGAACTTTACTCCACTGCTCATGAGTTAAATTTACATGCTCGCGTACGAACCGAAGTCGAGCTACGCGATGATACCGGAGCAGTTCTGGACCTCGTGCTGGTCTTCGAGAACGCAGATCCCGTTCCTCCATTCTCCTTCTTATCGTCCGCTCACTAACTTTGACTCCTCTTGCCGTTAGCAGACGCTGCCTTATTTCAACAGCAGTAAGGAACCGATTTCTCAAAATAGCGAGAGTGATAAATCGGTCATCCTGCACTGATGTACACCTGATTCCACTTCCTGATCTCCTCGTTTACAGACCGGTCTAATCGTACCTTTTTAAGGCGTATCTAAGGGTTGTACGCGGTACATTTAAAAATTCAGCAATCTCTCGCTGCGTTCGCCCTTGACTCCGAAGCAACACAGCTTGAGCAACTTGAGCTGGAGTTACAGTCACTGTGTTTTGATTCTGAAAGCAAGAAAATACTACCCATTAATTGAAAAACAAAACCAAAAGAAGATTCACCAACAATAAAATGCACCATCATTTAAACATTAAATTTTAACTCACGTTTTAGCGACAAAGTAACGCTAAAAGTCACAGAAATTAAACAAATTAACTTTTTTTCGTGCTTACCCTCTTAAATCAACAAAAACAAACGTATTGACAATCTGCCACTTGAAATTCTCATTCACGGCACCAAAATCGCCTGTTATCGGTTTGTTTATGTTTGGGCCACATTCAGTGCCGCTGAGGTAGATTATAAGTAATTCTAATTAAAATCATTATTTAATTTTACAAATGTAGGTGGTAGGTAATAAAAGGTAAGATTCTTTTACTGTCTAGGAAAGTCGCGCAGGTCAGGTAGGTTTTACCTAGCTGTCAGCAGTATATCTAGTGTTGTGTTTCGGTTGGAAAGACATAGAGTACTAGTAAAATGAGGCATTTATTTATGTCGTGTCTGTAAACTTTTTTGTTTGAAATTTGTTGCAGGTGTCCACTACGGGCTACTATAACCGCTTTCTGTTCTGTCTAATGGTAAGTGCCCATAATGTAATGTTTACTACTCTTATATAATAAAAAAAAACATTATAACGTGAATTTATAAATATAAATAAATGACCTAAATATTCTTACAGTAAAAATGCCAACCCTATTCCCGTAATATATCGATATCGTTTTACGACCATAAAGGCGTTAAATCATACGAGTACATCGTTGTCGGTGTTTTAATGAACGATAGACAATTTGTTTTTTATGCAAATAGATACATACATATTTTCGGCCTTACTCATAAAAATCAACTTCAATTTAAAAAATGCTTTAAGTTGCCCACTCTATTTTCACTAAATGACAGTAAAAGGAGACAGGCATAGATATAATTAACATTTAATTTAAGTAAGCGATAACCAATAATTGTAAATAAGGTCGTTTATGGGTGTCTATGGGACACAGTGACCATTTTCCATTAAATAGATTGATTTAGGTGAATATGCGTGCGTCCAGCGGTATACTATTACAGGCTGTTTAAAGATGTGTGCGTAAGTGTGCGTTAAAATTTGAGCATGGTTTCTGCGTCACTTGAAATGTACGCAGCGCTTTGTGTATCTGTTTTTGTTAGTCTAAGATAGCCTAAGACATATTTTACAGCCTATGGTTCGAATAAGGCTAGCCGTACACCTTGTGTAACACTGACGCAACTTGAATGTGCACCGCGAATGTGCACTACTCTTAAGATAACTGAATAGGAAGTTATGACTTTATATGAGATTTTGATTTTCCTTCACAAACCCTACAGCGAGAGCAAATTTTCCAGAAGTATTATCTCTGCACTATTATGTAGGTACATATGTGAAAATTTGTGGGGATATATAGATTGATTGCGTAATAAGTATCCATCCTCGTAATCAATAATACAAACATTTCATGCTTATGAAATAAAATCCTATTATTACCTAATATATTAATTTGCTAATCAGTTTTATTTATTTTGATACTCGTCGTATTATAACAATAGTAGTACAAACAATATGTGGCTCTCGCTAAAGTAAGATATTGTGTAAAATGATATAATGTAGTTGAGCGATTGATTGACCAGTTAATATTCCTGACATTAAAAATCTGCGGTTTAAAAAATATTACCAGACTAGTAATAAGTCGATCGAAAGCAGAAACGTAACAATTTCATCAAAGACGTCATTTTTTCCAAAGAATCTTTGATATCAACCATTAATTACCGTCGACGCCAAAGGGTTAAAACCGTTAACCCTTTCTCTGTTGGGGGCCAAATACCCCGAAGCCATTTTCATGCACTCGTAAACTCTTTTAAACTTATTGTTTTCTTTTGTGTAAAGGACTTTGAAATATTGAGATTATTAACGTCTGATGTTTTTTATTCGCGCTCTGCTATTAGATTTTATTCAGATTTTTCTTTTTTAATGTCGCCGTCAAAGGGTCATTGAGACTGTTCACGAATCGGAAGTTTCTTTGAATATTTTCTTCTGACAAAACCAAGTTATACGTATTCTGCTTAAATTAGTTTTTCCAAAGTTTATTACGTAGGCATAAAATGACTTAATTAAAAAATCAATAATTAAAAGTTATTTTATTTCTACATTCATATAACATAGCTGTAGTTTAGTTTGGATTTAGAGCATGAACGGGTTAGCTTAACCGGGGAAGGATCACATTTTTTTAAAAGTCGCATTGAAAAGTCCTGTAAAAGGCAGCAAGAGAATCTCGAAGGAGAGAAAAAGTACACTGGCTACCATTTTTGACCAATAGCTTTATAATCATTTATTCGTATAATTTATAAATGTACAAGGCACATAAGTTCTTAGGAAACTTATTATATAAAAGCATTTTTATATTTTAAACAGCGGTTAATCTAATTATATATTAGATTATACATATTGTCATGAGTGTTTTAAAAGCTTCAATTTATGCAAAGTCAATATATCTATCTATACTATAATAAAACTCTAACACGACCAAACCTGTGAACCGATTTGGATGGGACTTTCACTGGCAGATAGCTGATGTTAGAAGGAGTAACTTAGGCTATTTTTATTCTAGGAAAACAATTAGATTTCCGCGCAAAAAAAAAAAACCATGACATCAAAATTCTACGCGGGCGAAGTCGCGGGGAACAGCTAATTTGGTAATATATCAAGAAGTTTGTCATAAATTGTAACATCTTATAATGCCTTGCTCCATGATCTACTCAAATATAAGCCATTGATTTTATGAAGCCCATTAGTGAATTTAGTAACTCAAAATTTGAGATTTACATATTATATGTTGTAGAAAGTATTAAAAAAATTAAACTTGTTAAAGTTACGTTACACCATTCTTTTTGTCAAGGTATTAAAATTGAAACAGTTTTTTTACGACTGTCCCGACTAATTCTCAAGGCAGTTCCGAACCTGCAAACGCTGCTGGTGCGACATTTCCGCCATATAATATAATATATAGAGTGATAAACTGATTAAAACTTATTGAAGTTAAGGTCACTTGTCAGACGGTTTTAAGGTGGTTTTCGGCAAGACATAGGTTTTATTTCATTACAGTCCATAAAATGTCCACTGCTAAAAGGCCACCGCATAGAATGTATTATAGAGGGATATTTGCCATAGTTGCCTCGCTTGGCTGTTGGATTGGCAACCTCAGTTTTTATTATTTTAAGTTGTTGTCTGAAACATGCTGCTGCCCATTTCCTTTTTCATTCTTCTCTGTCGTCTCTTACGACACCCATGGGATGATATAGGCTAGTGGATTCTCTTACTCCGCCACTACACGACTTACACTTTCTTTATTATGCGAATATAAACAACACGAGAGCGAGATGTTGTGTTCATGTAGGTTATAGTTGAAAATATTTTATCTTCTTTCAGGTGTTCTAGTTAGTACAATCTTAAAAATCCAATATTCAGTAGTCGAGGATATGAAGACACAACATATTTTTGTGTCAACTACATGGATATAAAGTGGTGAACGAACTATTGAACTAGCAAAATCAATTTGAAGGATAAATTTGATCTGAGTCAGTCGATGGTTGTTGTTTGCATCCACATATTTATGAATATTTTAAACTTGTCTCGTCGCAGACAGCGCGGCGAGGCCATTGGGCACGGTCGCGGACCGTATTCCATTTTGCAACGGAAGTGCCGTTGACAGCGAGCTTTTCTTTGTTCCCATTCCCGTTTCATTTCAAATAGAATTCTACTTTTGCACGTGCAGAGTTTTTTGTGCTGTGCTATTACGGAATTAATTAATTAAGCGTACCGGAATGTATAACTGTAGATAGAGCTATTGAAACTAAATTAAAGTTTCATGTTGACTTCTTTTGCGTTTTATTTTTAATTTTAAGAGGCAAATGTAACTGAAGAATACGGTCGTTGTCATCTTAAGTGCTAGCGACGTAATAGAATCCAACGTCTCATTTCCCGTAGTTGTTGTGGTAAACATTATTCTGTTTCGCAGAATATGCAGTGTCGTACGACGCGACAGTGAACATTGTAGCAGGAGATGGGCAGTACCATTTTCCTGATAACAGCTCAAAATAATGAAAAAAAGCGATTGCCGTTCCTCTTGCCAAGCTTGGCAACTATGGCAAGTAATATAAACAAAAATTCTAATAAATCTACCCATAATAAAAATTAATAAAATTGAAAAAGTAAAACGTATATAATATCAAAAATAGAAATTGCACGCTTCACTCCCGATAAACGAAGTCAGCAAATTCAATTTTGACGCAGTACAGATTTTTAGTACAGAGCTTTAGTTTCAACCTCCTTGACATCCTCCATCAAAAACTAAAACATTAACCACATCATAAATATTAGAAAATACACTTAAAAATACCTGTGGTGCAGCATGAAATTGCGAAATGGACCGTACGGTCCGTACCATGTCAACATGTCCGATTGTAGTGTGTTACGTTTACTGACGATAATTCATAAGATTAATAAATCGGTGATGAACATGATAATGACGGCTCCGTGGCGCAGTGGCTTAGAAATAAGTTGCAGCGCTAAGGGCCGCGGATTCGAATCCGAAGTATTTGTATAGTCTGCAAATAATTGTACTGAGTCTGGACGTTGTCCTTGTAAAATTTATGTATGTAAACTGCCCACACGATAACCCTAGTGTAGAAGTAACAAAAGATGTAAAAAAAAATGATTCTGATAAAGGTGATACTCGGGGGGGTTATTAAAACATAACCGTTTCTTTTGAGTAATGATCACTGTTCTATATTGTTTATTGTCGTACAATTGCATTGATACATATACTCGTACATCGATAATAATAATAATATAACTGCACCTATAAGTCTAAAAATAAAAGTATAAATTTCACTTGCAAGCTTTAGTTGAATTCTATTCAGATATGTTAATTAATGTACATGTTTCTTCCCCTTTTCCGTTCCAATTTACACATCTTATTTCCCAGTGTAAATGCTAGTTCCTATTATACTAGTTCCAGGATGCCTGGGCGTTTGCTCTACGTGAGCCAAATTTATATTCGACTTAATAGAATTTGTTTATTTTGTTTAATGTTAAGAGATGCGCTTCTTGTGAGTTGATTCTTCGTGTAAAATGTGACTGTATTTTACGATATATTTTTTTTTATAGATTTAGGGTAACAAACGAGCACACAGTCCACCTGATGGTAAGTGGATGCTGTGGCCCATAGACATCTACATTTGTCCGCGATTAAAAATCAAAATACAGATGCGTTGTCATCCCTGAGGACTAAGATGGAATGCCTCGTTTCCAGTAAAAAGGGTCTCCGGTTCTCTACATCCACTATACGAAACACAGCAGCCTTAAGCTTCTATTTTACGCTGGTATTCTGTGAGGGCGTGGTCCTACCCCGATCGAGCCGACTCATTCGTGGTACCAGTAATATAGCTGCAGCGTGGCTCTACCACGTATGGCAATTTATATGTATAAAAACTTATTTCGAGATTATGAATCATACCATCTTAGTCCTCACGAATTGTAGCGTTGTATTCCTTGATTAAAGTAATTTAAGTTTTAGTTTATACTACCTTCTATTACTACAGCCCATTACAAAGTCCACTGCTGACCAGAGACCTCCCCATAGATTGCCACAAAGTATGGTACAGACTCACCTGCATTCATCGACTGTGTGTTTCATCATGCCGTCACTCCATCTAGTGGGGGTCACCCAACAATGCGCTTGCTAGTTCGAGGCTGCCACTAGAGAATTTGTGCTTATAATATCTTGGAATTATTTTGTGAAAATGTGTGACGTTGCTTGATAATAAAACAAAAATTGTTACTTAGCGCCAGGATATGAAACATTCTATAACATTTTAGGTAAATTGAAATTATCCGACGTAGCCCCTTCATCCACATATTATTCCCCATTCTACACAAAAGGGACAAACCGTATAGAAATCAAAGGGCTACTTTGGCATGTTGACAAATAAACGTATGAAAATAATAACATATATGTAACCTTTAAAGTAAATATCTATCGAATCGCTTTCATCATAGGGTTCTGAATTGCACCACATATTTCGATAAGCCAAAGGTTTTATATCGTCAAGGGATTTAACCGATTTATTACGTAGGAAGTAGACGGTTTTCATTTTGTAAAAGAAACCTTTATATTTTGTTTGTTATGAATAAGAGATTTTGAATAATCCGCTTATTAGAGATCGTATGACGGACCGTAAAAAGGGTGACGAGATTTTGAATAATATTTAGTTAGATACTTAAAAAATATTGAATAACGCTGTTTGCAGGGTCGCCACGGCCGTGGAAGGACGCTCTCTCAGATAATAAGCATGAAATAGCAGCATAATGATGTGTGATAATCTGTTATTATTTCGTATGCCCAGGCGTTGGAAACAACAATATCTAAAAAATCTGCAATTTGGTTCTTATCAAGGATAAATGTTGTTTATAGGTTACAGCATCAATTTAAGAAAATTTGTAGATTTAAATATAAATTTAAGTAGAAAATAAATAAAGCAGCAGTTATTTATTTTAAGGAACCAACAGAATGCACTCATAAATATAAATTTATTTTTATTAAAACTGTAAGAATAAAGAGCCGTGGTAGCCCAGAGATAAAGCGCCGTGAATTTCTTAGTACACGAGCATCCCGGGTTCAACCGTAGCCGACACCAATGAAATTTTAATTTTGCAAATAAGTGCCAATTTTCCATGTGCTCGGCCGTGAAGGACAACATATTTTTGTATATAGAAGAAGACGTAAATGAGGATACAGCTCACCTGATAGAAACCTCTGCAACACCGGAGGAATCACAGGTGCCTTATAGAAAGGTATAGGTTCTTTTATTAAAGTTTCTTAAGTCAGTAAGACAGTAAAAATGAATATAATAATTGATAGAAATTAAGTTTAATATTATTGTACATTAGAGATTAATACCACAGATATATAAAAATATTAGAATATATATATTTGTTTCTCATTATATTGTCAAGTAAAGTTCACCTACACACATCGATCTCCCCATTCAGTCATCCGTCAAAAAATCGTTCACCGTACATTATTGTCTGGCAGCACCGGGGGAAATTCTTCCCGGTTTCTCCGATAAAGACAGCACCCTGGTAACACTCGACCGTGGAGAATGTTTTAAACATTAGAAACACGGCATGGTATCGGAAAACGCTTTATTTCGCTATGATGAATTGAGTTTAGGTTAGATATCAGGATAAGGGTGGTTGCATAATTTATTTAGGGTTGTCTTAATGTACCGTTATATTATTTAAGTATAAAAAATATATTTTATTACAATTAATGTTAAAAATATGGAAATATTGCATTAATCGCTAATATCATAAACATAACACCGTATTAGGAAAATCTTACACACAAAAATATTTTAATTATAAATGTAATTTAATAATTTCTCTAAAGTCAATATCTTTTAAATTTTATGTGTCGAAGTTTAGTCCTAATTCACATGCCTAATTCGTAATCAGCCTGTTTTAATTTACTGCAGAATGAAGTCCTTTCCAAACTACACAGATGGACACTCAAAAGTTAAAAGAATTGCCTATATTTACCACGTTGGATAGGCGAGTGCTTTAAAAAATAATCATTTTTTATCAGTCCGTTCTCTGGCATTCCTTGGAAGAAATCTATGTTCGTCAGTGGACTTATCATGGGCTGTAATGGTGATGATGACGATCAAATGGTCTTCTTTTTATTTCATCTATTTTAATTTCTTTTGCCGCGTAAAGAAATTAATTTGCGACGCTGGATTCCTATCTTAATAGTATATTTTAAGTAAAGCAGTAAACAATTTCTGAATTACTTTCTTATAATTTTTTTATGTATTATTTTCTCGCCCAGAGACAAAATTATCTTAGCTCATACAGCTCAGAACGCGATCAAAATCTTCTTTTATTGGTTAATGCATTTTGTATGGAAAATCACGTGAGTATATAAGTTCACTTTGCTGTCTTAAATACTTTTAAGTTATTGAATTTTAATTTTTGAATGATGTTGGTCTTTGTGTTCCACACTTTTTGCTCTAGCTCCAATGCTACAGGCACGATTTCGATTCTGTTTTCTTATTTCATCAGGTTAATAAGTTGTTTTGTTGGATTACGTAACATTTTTAGTTAAAATAAGGCGAATCATAAAAATAAACGTAGACAAAGACATTTTTCTAAGCAAAAAGTGATATTTATTTACAAAAACATGTAAGTACATAAAATGCCCCTTAACATGGGCTTTTACTCATTATTAATAATCTAGAGCATAACTACTACACATTTACAATACACTATCAATATCTATCTCTTAAAATTTTTAATAACAGCGTGTCAAAACGGGTCCCTCCTTGCTGTGCATCATCGTCATCCAGGTAGAGAGCGGTTCCTAGAAACCGGTAGATAGATAACGCACGTGCGCACCCTTTAAATAATTGATGCGGACGACATGGCGACATAGAGTTAAAACTATTAATGCAGAAATGCCTATTTATAATAAAAATAACAGGCATGATTAAAAAAAACAACAATTTTAATTAATTAAGTTTTCAAAATGGCCCCCACCCTCCTGTAAGCAAATAAAAGCCCTCGTGGCTACACTATTGGTTGTTCGCAGTAATTCTGCAGGATTTTCTTTAATTTCCTCTGCGGCAGCAAAAATCCTAGCCGTTAATTGTTCTGGCTTTCAATGCGCGCGGCACACCTTCTGTTTCATGAATCCCCATAAATAAATCTAAGGGTGTCAGGTCGGGCGATCTCGGCGGCAAGCAACGGAGCCTCCTCGACCGATCCATCGCGGATAATTTTCATTCAGATAATTTCGCACTAGTCGTGCGAAATGTGCTGGGGCTCGTCTAGTTGCAGATGCATTCTTCTTCTCGTTGCAACTTCATCCAAAAGTGAGGGCAACGTATTTTGGAAAATCTAAATATGCGTGTTGATCTAGCCTGTGAGGCAATACGTAAGGGCCAATGAGCATATTGTCAATTATTCCAGCCCATACATTAACAGAAAATTCTTTCTGAAAAGATGTTTTTCTTCTGACGTGTGGGTTTCAGCGGCCCAGACATATGAAGATTTCGGTGGTTTGTAATACCCGCCCTTGTGAATGTACTCTCGTCCGTCCACAAAATCTTCTTTAGAAACTCAGGATTGGTTCTTGTTGCGATAAAATCCAGCTACAAAACACAGATCTCGCACGGTAATCCACATCTTCAAATGTTGAGCACGCCGAAGTGATAAGGATGGAGCCTTCTTTCTTAAATTCTCCAGATTGTTATTCTTGGTACATTCAGTCTTATTGACAAGAGACGAATGCTTGTCATAGGGTCAGCGCGCACTAATCTTAACACTTCCTCTTCCATGTCCACGTGAAGTGCCACGCCAGGCTCATTTTGTCGTGGAAGTCCTTGCTCACAAAAACGACGATGCACAGCAATGAAGGACCGGTACCGTACTGGCCTACCTGGATAACGACGTTTGTACTCTTCGACAGCAGAACGTGCATTCCCATCACAAAACCGTATACAAAATGCATATCAGCTACGTGAGAAGGCGGTAAATCACGCAATCGTAGCATTACGATGCTTGAAACGCACAGAATGGTCCTCGAAAAGATAAATAGCGCACAAATTAAAAAACACGTAACGTCCCGGGATCAGTAATCGAGCGACTGAATGATGCACAAACAACCAACCGAGAAGAGTGCGCACGTGCGTTATCTAGCGGTCTCTAAGAACCGGTTTCTACCTGGATGACCTTTTTTTTGCTTGATATGGAGCAAATTTTTGACGCTATTAAAAATTTTAAGAGATAGATATTGATAGTGTATTGTAAATGTGTAGTAGTTATGCTCTAGATTATTAATAATGAGTAAAAAGCCCATGTTAAGGGGGCATTTTATGTACTTACACGTGTTTTTGTAAATAAATATCACTTTTTTGCTTAGAAAAAATGTCTTTGTCTACGTTTATTTTTATGATTCGCCTTATTTTAACTAAAAATGTTACGTAATCCAACAAAACAACTTATTAACCTGATGAAATAAGAAACAGAATCGAAATCGTGCCTGCGTATTGGAGCTAGAGCAAAAGTGTGGAACAAGGTGACCAACATCATTCAAAAATTAAAAATTCAATAACTTAAAAGTATTTAAGATAGACCCCCTTTTAGGTTTTTACCGATAATTTTTCATGTACATGCAGAATATCCTGGGCGGTCACTTGCCGATGGGCGACATTGTATAACGGTACATTAAGACAACCCTAAATAAATTATGCAACCACCCTTATCCTGATATCTAACCTAAACTCAATTCATCATAGCGAAATAAAGCGTTTTCCGATACCATGCCGTGTTTCTAATGTTTAAAACATTCTCCACGGTCGAGTGTTACCAGGGTGCTGTTTTTATCGGAGAAACCGGGAAGAATTTCCCCCGGTGCTGCCAGACAATAATGTACGGTGAACGATTTTTTGACGGATGACTGAATGGGGAGATCGATGTGTGTAGGTGAACTTTACTTGACAATATAATGAGAAACAAATATATATATATATATATATATATATATATATATATATATATATATATATCTAATATTTTGATATATCTGTTGTGTTAATGTCCCAAAACTGCTCTCGGATATAAGTGGGCTTAGACATGTCTGGGGCGTACACTAAGCCCAATGTTCGTCGTACAATCATCGCGCATCAATCGCGCATGACAAACAGGTAATTTTTTCTGTTCTGTGACCGGGTTCAATAAACTAGCCAAACCAGCAAAAATGGCCAAAACTGTAAGAGTGTGATGTCCATGAAATCAATAGGCTTAAAGAATATTAAAAACTCACAGCAACATGTAATAAAACATAATTTACCGTGTTGTGGTGGTGTAAGAATATCCAGTACCCTATATCATCCCGTGGGTGTCGTACGAGGCGACGGAGGGAAAGAAATTAGGAGTTAAGCAGCAGCGTCTTCCAAATAACGACTAAAAATAAAAAATAAAACCTGCTTGACACGCGTGGCAACTATGACTTTAATAGGCTGTAACTGTAACGGTAAAATATATTACAGCTCTTTCATTAAAAGAAATTTTTAAACACTGTTCTACAATCTTAATGAACGTGTGTCACGTTTATAGATTCATCTGTATTCAGTGAAGTTTTTTCGGTTACTTTCTTTTCTCCGTCCGATTGGGGTGAAATTGTTTTCAACGTACAATTGTTTCGTATCGCCTTGATTTTAAATTTCATTAGCGACATGCATCGCGAAATGAATGTCGACGGGACGTTATTTGGTTTTCTTAAATTTATTTTCATCTTTCCTACGAGCTCTTCTATATTTCGCAAATAAAAAAGATAGGTGTAAACTGTAATAATTGTGTGTAAAATTATCAAAAGGGAAATTGAATATTAGTACAAATATAAATAATATAACGAGAGCTAACAGTCTATCTGATTGCAAGTTTCTTCTGCAACTCATACCACTATAACATTAAAATACAAATTCAAAGCATTCAGTAGCTTGCAAACGAGACAGCAGCAATCATTACAGTATTGCTGAATCACAAGCCTCTATTTAGGATAGCCTAGCTCGGTATAGAATGCATTATCCGGCGTCTAGACTGATAGCGCCTTAAACTATTAATCACTGCTTTTTGTACCGGGACGTTGTATAGGGCACTTAGCATAATTACTGTGTTACAAGCAATTTAATCTCTATTGTAGAGTTCAATGGCTATGTAGGAGAATATCAGTATTAATATTATATTGCAACTAGAGATCCGCCGCGGCTTCGCATGGGTGATTTCTCGATCTCGACAACAGCGCCACCTACCATTTCCAATTTAAAAACTCAAACGCACACAAAATATTTCATCAAAATCGTTCGAGCCGTTTTCTAGTTTTAGCGAGACTAACGGACAGCAATTGATTTTTATGTATTACAGAGATAGAGATAATGAAGCTTACATTAGTGTGAATGATGCAAACTTCTAGTTACTACGGTCACCAATTCGAAAGAGAGGCCATTAGAGTCCTCTCTGTTTCCGTAAAGTCCATATTTAGTTACTTTAGCGAAAGCTTACAGTTCGATGAGGAAGCTTAAATTGGAATATAATGATAGCGGTAGCAATCCACAATTTAACCGTAAATAAAGAAAAATCTCAACATATTCAATACGTTCAATACGGCTTTCATAGTTACTCAACTCACCCGGTATTTTTAACGTTTGGAAAATATGGCAAGCCTTACATTTTGTACGGTTAAACAAAATATATTCCCTTCTTTCTTAAGGTGTATTATGATCCGTATTATATGAGTAATTATTAAATATCATGTGAACCAAAGCAAAAAATATCTTCTATCTATTCATATTGAATCTTGAATTCTATATTCTCATTCTCAGTCACCATATATTTTTGTCTTTAAGTGTGTGTAAATAAAAACAATGCAATTTTTTTCTTGAAATGGAGATGTTACTATGACTGAAGTCATTCTCACTTATTTATAATGCATACCTATTCAAAGTTTTATTAAAACTCTACATTTTATCCTTAAACGTAGTAAACATAAGTTATCAAATGTCCACTCCTATTGAACTTAGGCCCCTCCTATAGATTGTCTCACTCTTTGATAGAATGTTCCGTTGCCAGAGACTGGCCGTAGTTCTTGCACTCAATATACGTAGGAAGCCTCGTCATAACTTTTACTTTATGCTTAATGTGTGAGATTCTAAGTGAAAGTAGGTTAGCTAGAAATCACAACAAGTTTTTTATAAGTGGTAGAGCCATGCTGCAGCTATATTAGTAGTATAGTTGTAGTACGAATGGGTCGGCTCGACCGGGGAAGGACCACGCTCTCACAGAATAACAGCGTAAAATAGCAGCTTAACACTGCAGTGTTTCGTATGGTGAGTTTAGAGAACCGGAGACCCTTGTAACTGGAAAAGAGGCATTCCATCTTAGTCTTCACGGGTGACAACGCATCTGCATTTTGATTCTTTATTGAGGATAGATGTAGTTGTCTATGGGTCACAGCAAGCACTTACCATTAGGTGGACTGTGTGCTCGTTTGTCACCCTATCCTATAAAAAAATAAGTTTTTAACACGGTCATCTTTTCTTATCGATAATGTTTTTTTTTAATATTTCGGCTTTCAAGTCATATACGTATTTTATCTGTTACTGTTACCGTTACAGCATATCAAAAGTTTACTGCATACGGCCTCCCCCATTGATTTTTTATAAGGGAGGATCTTTTCCAGCCACGCTTGACAAGCGGGTTGGCAACCGCAGTTTTTTATTTCTAGCATTTATTAGGAAGACGCTGGTGCCCATTTTATCGTTTGTTTCACTCCGTCGCCTCTTACGACACTCACGAACGATGTGAGGTAGTAGATATTTTTACACCGTCACTACACGGTAGTATGATACAAGTTAAAAACATTTAATGTAAAAATATGTTGCTAAATAACTTTTAGAAAGTTCCAGTTTCAATTTTAGTTGTTCCAGTTTGCTTCTTTTTAAAACTCTTACATGGTAATTTTTATACTATCCTAACAATCAACAACAAGATTTTATATGTATTATTTATTACTATTACTTATTAAATATCTAGATCGTAAGTAGGATCTAGACCGTATTTCTTTATAGGAGAAGGTGACAAACGAGCACACAGTCCACCTGATGGTAAGTGGTTGCTGTAACTCATAGACATCTACACCTATCCTCAATAAAGAATCAAAATGCAGCTGCGTTGTCACCCGTGAGGACTAAGATGAAATGCCTCGTTTTCAGTAAATAGGGTCTCCGGTTCTCTACACTCACCATACGAAACACAGCAGCATTAAGCTGCTATTTTACGCCGGTATTCTGTGAGAGCGTGGTCCTTCCCCGGTCGAGCCGACTATTCGTGCTACAACTATACTACTAATATAGCTGCAGCATGGCTCTACCACGTATAATATACTACTAAAATCTTTAAAAATATTAATTAACATATAATATACATAATAACTAATATATAATAATAATAACGCCTTAATATCACTTAGACTAGGTGTGGCCACTCCAAATCGAACTTATTCTTTTGAATCCATAGATCAAAAATTAATATCCGTGGCATTTTTATTAAAAATATTATATCAACATTAGTACAGCATTACAACTTCTTAATCTTTAGAATTTAAAATATTTAAGTATACAATTCACTAACACTAACACTTCAGTCCATCAAAAGTCTACTGCTGAACATAGACCTCCTTGAATGATTGCCACGAAGTAATGTACATAAGCCACCGGCAATCATGTGTGTTTCATCAGGTCATCACTCCATTCACTCGCTTTCCAGTACGAAGCTGCTCGAGAATTGTGAGTGAAGAATTTTGAATTTTAAAACGCTATAACAATGAGCGCTTAACGCTTAAAGCTTAAGATAATGCTTTATAGTATTTTATTTCTTTTGTAATTACCTATATGTTTTAAAAATTGCAACTTCTTTTTTTAATTTGTTTACAATGTAACAATTTTATGGGAGCTTTATTATAAGTCGTTTTACATTTGAGCTTTCAAAGTTAATGAACCCATCGAGTATACCATGAATACAGAATAAGAATATGAAAACAGTCATTAAATAAGACTAGATAGTGTAATTTCCAACTTATTTTCCAGCAATATCTAGCGGGCGCCAGTTCACGCCAGTTATATCCGGATTCGGAGTTTCATTATATAGGTATTACAGTTTTTCTTATCGCATCCACTTTCTTTTCATTGCCGCGATATGAGGACTTTACGCGAATATTGTTTTCCTTCATTGTGAAAAGCACAAAGAAAGGATTTTAATTTCAAGAACGGATATAATCTGTACTCGAATGACGTAATAAAAATAGGTAATTTATTTTACTCAATACAAGTTAAACTAAGTTGTATACAGTTATGGCAGTTTCTCAAATAAATTGATCTGCAGTTGATTAATTAATAAATTTTAAAAAGTTGGTTAAAGTTAAAGTTATAGCCTACATACGTCCGACTGCTGGACACAGGCCTCTCCTCACTTCCGAGAGGGTTTTTAGGCCAAGGAAATGTCTGCTGCGCTGCCCCAATGCCAGTTGGCGAACTTCACATGTCTTCAAATTTTTTTTCTTATTTCTCAGACATGCAGATTTCTTCACGATGTTTTACTTCACCGCCGAGCACGTGGTAAATCAGCACTTAAGTTGCAATTAACAATTTAACAATTGAACCCGGGATGCTTGCGTACTGTGAAATAAACAGCGAGCCCTAACCATCTGAGCTACCACGGCTCTTAGATCAAGAAAAAAATATATTTCTCCCATCAGTCGGTCGCCAGGGCTCCTTCGTCTTCATAGGTATGCACTGCGTATAGGTGAGGTTGGCTTTAGAAGATAACACTCGCGTATATTAACCGACTTCAAAAAGGAGGAGGTACTCAATTCGACTGTATGTTTTTTTTAAGTGTGTTACCTCATAACTTTTTTCTAGGTCAACCGATTACAAAGATGACTTTTTTATTTAAAAGCTGGTGCTTCTCATATCGTTCCATATAAACTTGATTAAGGTCTGATCAGTAGTTTTTGAGTTATCTTTAATGATTTATATTAAAGTCGGTTGTACAAAATTTTTAATTTTACCTCTTGTCTCTATTATAAAACAAGTTGTTGTGTACAAAAAGAAGTAGAAGGAAAGTTGCGTTCTAATGCCCCACTGTTGAGCACATCGTCATCTCATTTCTAAGATTGTTTTGGAGAAATTAGTCCAACGCGCTGCTCCTGTGCGTGATTGAATCATAACATAACATAGCAACACATACTCGTATTCAGATGAATTAGTTCGTCTTTGTTTATCACAGACACGGGCAATGTAATTGTCAATAAGACTACGTTGGTACTTTACAGTCTCTGACATACAAGAACAATCCCCCGTCGTTCCGATTTAAGACAATCCAATCCATTTGCAAATAGAAGTAGAACTCGCTGGGTTAATTGTCGTCGGACGATTTAATGTTTGCCATCAAAAAGTGAAATCAGCAACAGAATTGAACCTTAATCCAATGCAAATAAGCGTTTTAGTCGTTTGTATAACTACAAATACGTCACTCTCGGCAGTGTTGGACTGCGAAATACGTGTATTGTTCATTCCTGTGAGTGAATTGGTTTTGAAACGTGAAGGGTTTCAGGCGGCGACTCTTGTTTCGCGTAAATTTTGCAGGTTGCGCATAAACAATAGATTCAGTACAATGCACTGACATAACGATGTATATTAACATATTTCCATTCGTTTTCGGTAAATGATGACGCATTTATTCAAACATACGAGTACATAGTACACACATTACTCACAGTATACCAGCGTAAGTGAGAAGCTTTCCATCTTAGTTCTCAAGTGCGACACTATATCTGCATTATGATGCTTAATAGAGGATAGATATAGATGCCTATGAGCTACAGCATACTAAGTTCTTAGAATATATCAATGACAACATTCACAATCACATTAAAACTTAATAACTTAAATATTTATGTTTTTTAAACAAATGTTCAAATAGTTAAAATAAAACTAGGTTTGCCAATTCGCCAGCTTGTCGTGGTAAATAATTATGCATTAAAGTGCTGAAAATAAAATAATAAAAAATACTATTGACAAATATGTAATTTTTTAAGTAATAATTTTTAGGAATTATCCCTAAACAGTTCTAGAAACATTTTTAAGTTCTTAGATTTTGGCCGCATAATAATAAAAAGGAACACAATATCATTTACTTATTTAATAAAATAAAAGATTCACAGATTTACAGCATTACTAGAGTGACGACCTAGTAAGACATGAAGGAAGTCGATGGATGCAGGTGTCTCGGACCGTGGTTTGTAGCGTTCTTAGAGGGAGGCCTATGTTCAGCAGTGGACTTGTGAAGGGCTGTAATGATGATGATGATGATGGTGAGCTCCAATATTGAACAATTTTGCTAGCTTTCCCAATTTTGAATAATATATATAATAGTCCATTTCTCTCATCCGTTTTTGTATTTTAGAGAACAGTGAATAATGAAAAAAGTCGAATGAACATTTCGAAGATTTCCTAAATAAAACTACCGCGGTGATCTTTCAATCACAATGAATCGTTATGTTATGAACTATTTAAATTACATTGATGACTTTTAAGTTTTTAATTTACATGTCGGACTTTTGCCGACGAAATATGTGAACATTTAAAATAACACCTTGTCACCTACCATAATTCTGCAAATAAATGTCATTAAATTTCAAGCACAGCACTATGTAATAAAGGTGAATAAAGGTAATTTAGTATGAAAAATAAACACACTTTATATATATACGACTAAGTTCCGATGTCAACCTTAATAACTGATATAGCATAATTAATATAGTAAACTAAAATTAGACTGATTTTTATAACCTTCGCGTAGCCAAAGCCCATTCACTTTTACTTTATATGTAGTAAGAGCATCAGAGTTGTTGACTATTCTACAAAGCTAATCAACTATTGGAATCATTATCATTGAGCGCGTATCACAATCATTTATCATCATTATGATATGCACTCCCGTTAAAATTTTAAAGTACGTGAGCAAACTGAGATTGATCCTGGCGGCACCAACGATATTGTTATTGCAATTACAACTGCCCATTTACCCCCTGTTTAAAGATTTAAAATATTTATTAGCTAAAATCCGACTAAAAATATAAAAATAATGTGTGTCCTACCCAGTTTGAAGAGCACCTCCCGTCCTCCCTCAATCGCGAACACTATCCCGTCACCACAAGTCCCAAAACAACTCCACCAGGACAGACACACCAGTATCGATAATAGGACACGTGTTTCGCCTCTAAGGAAAGCATCATCAGGAGGAATAAACTCTGCGATGGCTGACCGCTTAGTAATTATTAGTCCTTAATATGTTTTGTACTTCCTAAAATATCATTTATGTTTTTTTTACATATTTTTTGGTTTGGTTTATGGTTTTTTTAATACATATTATTTTCGGAGAAAATCTTTGAGTAAGTTTTGTTTTCCGAATAAAACATCCCATTAAAATACTATCCAACGTCTGTTTACATTTTGAAAAAATAAGTTGATATTCACTCTGCGTTCTAAGGTTTCCCTTATTAAGGGAACATGAAAGCAATAACAAATAATAAGACAAATAAAAGACCGGTGTAAACGTAATACGATATTTTAAAAGGAAAAAATACAGCGGACATATGAAGACCTTTAAAACGAGCGCCCTTGGGGAGAAGCAATTTAATTTTCGAAGGACTGTCCATTGTATGTAATCCAAAACATATTGGACGTGATATAAAAATAGAGAGTCGAAGTACTTTCATCCCCTTAAGTTTTCAATAGAAAATAAAAGCATTGTGCTTTACTGTAAACTATTTTATTTAAAAGTTGATATTTTATTTTCTATGATTAGGAAACCAAAGAGTACCTGCAAGTTAGGATTCGGCTACATAAATAGGAGACGTTACGAAACATAATATATAAACTGTGTTTTTACAAAAAGAAACGGCCAATATATACATCCCATAGCTGTGTATGGGTTGTATATCCTTCTTTAATATCTGAGAGAATTGTGGAATATTAAGTCTGCCGCGCTGCCCCAATGCATGTAGGTGAATGTTTCCTGACGATTTGCACGACTACAAACCGATGCTACAGATTATTCTACGATCTCTAGGCATTCTTGAACGATACAAAAAAATGTTTTTATTTTTGTGTTATGCCAGCTCAAGTGTTACAATTATAAATAGCATCGCTCATTTGACACAGAGAATGGAAATTATTAAAATTTAATAGCCTTCACATCAAAGTTCCATCGGCGGGGCGTTGGCGCGTGACCGATTCAAAGTGATGACTCCCTTTGACCCGTCGCTTCGACGCCTAATTTTATTTTTGAATTTCAGCCAGCACGAAATAAGTTTAACGCACTAATTGGTTTGCGATTTTGTTTGATATTTTCAACATTTCCTTTTTTTATTTTTTTATTACTTGTCATTTTTAACAAGAGAGCTTTTGTTATTATGTATCTCGAAATACTCATCGGATGTTTTTTTTTTTAAATTTAATATTCAACATTCTTTGTCTAGTGCCCAATTAGTAGAACCATTGAAAGCAAATATCTAGTATCTATTAGAAATATATATTATACTATTCAGTCGCTAATAATATCACGCAATCAATTTTAAACTTATAATTTTCCTAATATCCTCTACTTCATATCGCCCCATGGGTGTCATATAAAGTCATCATCATCAGCATCTTACAAATAACAACTCAAAATAATAAAAGAATGTGGTTGCCAACCCGCCAAGCCTGGCAACTTTGGCAAATAGAGTGGACTTTTAAAAGCTGTAATGGATGGAAATGGTGGCGTCTGACTAACTATCACCCCATTTTGTCCCATGGGTGTCGTTGGAGGCGTTTATTGGAGACGCCATAAAATCATATGACTTGCGATAAAATGTTGGTATAATCACTTACGCCATCATTTACGCCTAACGTAAAATAACCAAACCGGCGATGGAAGGTAGCGTCAAAGGTACGAGACGTCTGGTATTGCGTCTTAGGCATCCTTCCTATTGTTATAGCAGGGAAGGCTCATGTCTAGCAGTGGACTTTAACGGGCTGCAAAAGAAAGAAGAAGAATAGATAGTAAGATGTTTTCCTAACTGATTACAATCAATATGGCGACTATTACAATCAATAATCTAAATACTTCGAAAGCTATCTACTTCAATGGTAATATCATATTATCATTCTTACGCAGGACATCACTCGTGCTAAACTATTCGCGTCCTATATTGTGAGACAGTAGACTATAGGGGCGTGAGTGGGAGTACTAGCAAATGAAGACAATATTCATTTGTGACATTTATTTATTTAACAACTAAGTAATAATATCACAGTCAAAGAAAGTCAGTCTAAGTCAAACCAACCGTTAAAATGTTACCAAACTTCTGTATTCATAAATAAGTCACCTTAACTAAACACATAAACAATCACAATATAAATCAAAGATATTTTTTTCCTTATATGTTAAATCAAATGGTCGTGGGCTCGAATCCGCATATGACTACCATCATGAACCACTTCTAACACAAGAATTTTAAGCTTACCAAGAGTAATTAAAGCGAAAATTAGTAATGTTAATAGCATTGCTAGTATTTTCATAAAAAATATTTTAATAAATGAATTTATTAAAAAAAATAGTTATTGTAAATAAAGTAAATTTTACTTGCCAAGAAAAGTTCCACTTCACACTTGACACACAGCTGACCTTTTACTTACAAAATATTATGTAAGTACTGACAAAATATTGGAGTTAGTTAACAGTATAACTAATAAAAATAAACGCCGAAAGTAAGACGAATAACGATTGTGACCGGAACGTCTTATGATATGGTTGAATTATAATTCACCTAGACTTCATCACTCGCATTACGCTCTTTTTATTGTGTTACTGATTAAATGCGTGAGCAAGAGAATTAGAAAGAGCAATTAGAACATCCACTCTCACAGGATAATTTTTGTTATTACTATAAATACTAACTGATTATTGTTTCCTGTGAATTTTTATAACATAGAGTCGTTACTGACTGAGGCTGAGATGAGAAATATCCCGTTTTTAGGGTTCCGTACCCAAAGGGTAACCAACGGGACCCTATTACTAAGTCTCCGCTATCCGTCCATCTGTCTGTCAGCGGGCTGTATCTCATGATCCGTAATAGGCAGACAGTTAGAATTTTCACAGAATGTGTATTTCTGTTACCGCTATAACAACAAATAAAAATAAAAATAAATTAAAAATTCAAAGGGGCTCCCCTACTAGAAACATGTATTACGATGGTACGGAACCCTTCATGCGCAAGTCCGACTCGCACTTGGCTGGTTATTTAAAATAGTTTTGAGAGAAATTTCTGACAATAGATACTCTTAAGCTCTTAGCTACAAATGCAAAATGAGATCCGAGACCCGGGAGGTCCTGTTTAATTTAGACTCCAGTTTCCAATGAACTAATAATCATAGTCTTAAGAACTTTTTAAAATTTAAAATCATTCAACATTTTTGTTTGCTTGTTAAAGATTATTGTACCACCCAGCTGTGATCTGGTTTAATGACAGGTCAGGATATCTAAAGGATTTGAGGCATTTCATCTAAGAAGCAACTAAGAAGTTATCGCAGACAATGCATCGGAGGTCTTTTCGCTCGAAGCTGTTTGCAGGCGTCCATGAGCAGTACTTACTGGTATGCCGCTCGTTTGTCTCTCCAATATTATAAAATAACTTCAACCAAAATATTAATACGACTCACAAAGCAACGCATCTGAGATGACATTTTAATCGTAGCAACAGTACTCATTAACGCCGCTGAATTTGAACAGGCGCGTCAGGGAGTGATGAGTTGTAAACTCGCAACTTAATGTTGCCAACGCGTTTTATCTTGTCGTCAAAACAAGCAACTTTTAATGGTGATTAAGGGATCGCGGAGTTATGGCGAAAGGGGTTTTCTTAATATTGATGTTGATGATCTTGGAGAATTTACGTTTATTGTTTTCATTTGTTTTAAAGCCTAAATTATTTAAATGCTTTATGCACGGGTAGGATAGAGCGATTGCAATATTGATAGAGATACTCACTAATCATAACTTAACCCTGTCCGGTTTAATACTTTTGTCGCAAAATCGGAGTAGTCTTTGGAGATTTTGTTATAACCCTACTAATTTTGTAGATACTTTAAATGCTTTGGGCACAGGTAGGCTAGATTGATTACAATATTGATAGAGATACTCACTAATCATAACTTAACCCTATCCTCCAATTTTATCACGTGGTAGAATAATGCTGCAGCTATATTAGTAGTATAGTTGTAGCGAGAATGGGTTGGCTCGACCGGGTAAGGACCACGCTCTTACAGAATACTAGCCTAAAATAGCAGCTTAAAACTGCTGTGTTTCGTATGGTGAGTGTAGAGAACCGAAGACCCTTTTTACTGGAAAAAAGGCATTCCATTTTAGTCACAAGGCATCTGCATTTTGAATCTTTATTGAGGATAGAATTAGATGTCTATGGGTCACAGCAACCACTTACCATCAGGTTGACTTTGTGCTCGTGTAAAAAATAAAAAATAAAAATATCCTCTTGTCACAAAGTTAGAGTAGTCTTTGGAGATTTCGTCATAACCCTACTTTTTTGTAGGTATCGTTAGAAATGTCAAAAATTTAATAATATTGCGGTTACTAAGTCGTTTGCCAAGTAAGAACTTGGAAAAACTTTTACATTAGGACACTTTCGTAAGAAGAAGAGCTCTTAAGCCACCCTCCCCCCTGCGGAGATGTATAGTTTTTATGTTATGTTTTTTTTAATTGTTATGTTTTTCATCTATGTTATATTACACTATCTGGTCTTTTCAGTAGGTGGTGCGGAGAGTTTTACTCCGAATTCACATCTGACTTTTTACAGTGTAAATATAATATCGAGTCCAGATTTTGTAATATTCTTTTTTGGTACTAAACCAATATATTATATTTTGAATATGGGTAATTTTGTTCCATAAATTTAGCTTTTTAAAACAAACCTTATCCCCACACTAGGATTTCCTCTTGTATCATGGAGACGGTTTACATACATAAATTATATAAGGACACATCCACATTTGATGGCTCTGTGGCGGAGTGGCTTAGCATTGAGTTGCGGCGCTAAGGGTCGCGGGTTCGAATACCGCACGAAACAAGTATTTGTATGGCCTATAAATAATCGTTCCAGGTCTGGTACAAACATCCAGACCTGAAACGATTATTTGTCCTTGTGCAATTTATGTTTATAAACTGCCTCCACGTTACAGGAGAAAATTCTAGTGTAGTGGTAATACTTTTTTTAAGGAAAAAAGATCTGGAAGAATTATTTGAAGGCCATATAAACACTTGTTTCGCTTAAACCCGCGGCCCAGCAGCACCGTGACCAAACGCTTAAACCACATATCGTATCCGGGCGTCGCTTTGAAACATCGAATCGACAAAACAAATATATTGTGCGAATATGACTTCAATCGTTCAAGTTACACTATCACTGACAGTGGTGACGACTATAATAAAAAAAGATTATATATTTATTATAAGAGTGGACAAACGAGCATGCGGCTCACCTGATGATAAGTGACTACCGCCGCATATGAACAACTGCAACATTAGGAGATTTGCAGATGCGTTCCTGGCCTTTTAAAAAAGAGAAGGCTCTTTTCTTGAACTTATACTTGTTATAACATTAATTACATAAGACACTGTTATCTGTGTAACCTATGTAACTAAGCTTATATCTAATTTAATCGGTGTCCGATAGTAAAACCCATCAAGAAAACTATTACAATAAATATTATTAACCATTTACATAACGGAAAAATAAAGATAAACGGACGCTGCTTCCGACATAGTTTACCACAAAAAAGTGCATCAATATAGCTCAACGTTGTAAACGTAATAAAAAGTACTTTACATTAAGGAAAAATTGTATTATAACAAAATAAAAATATGCTGCACTTCGTGTTAACGAATTTCCTAGCAAAGCTTGTTGAAACGTAGACATGATTCATGCACTACACACAATCACGCCACGCTACGACCAACTACGATGCTACGGCGCTACACATGCGCTACGTCACGTCATCATGACAAATAGCGTCTCACGAGCAAGCTCCGTTTCTTCGCTCACACTGCCGGGATGCTGTGATTTATCTCTTTTAATACGTTGTCTTGTAGCAGTTTCTTTTGATAGTTTTAAATTGATTAAGAACTTTGTTATTTTTCTAAAGTGTTTGTATTCTAAATTAGTAATTTGTTTTAATAACAAACGTATTACTTTGATAGATTATGTAGTTTTACCGCGTAGTGGCGGTGTAAGAATATCCACTACCCCATATCATCCCGTTGGTATCGCGTAAGAGGCTACAGAGGGAAATCAATCAAGAGATGGTCAGCAGCGCCTTCCTAATAACGACTAAAAATAAAAAACTGCGGTTGCCAAGCGTGGCAGCTATGGCAAATATCTATGAGACAATATATGGGGGAGGCCTATGTTCAGCAGTGGACTTTAGTAGGCTGTAACCGTAATGGTACTTTGACAGAATCTTGTTGCAAATTGTACGTCTAGAATGCATATTTGAAATTAAATGATAGATGTATTTGACAAAAATGCTGGCTGTTTACGATAAGCCACGGTTTTATTTCTACTTCGTCAGCCCATGGAAGTCCATGGCTGGACATATGCCTTACCCGTTAGATGAAGGCTTTTCCATAATTACCACACTTTGCCCATGAATTTTCAATCGTAGTACTAAATACTTCATTTCTTTACTCACTGACCTGGGTAATTCACGTCTGCCGTAAAAGAGATCGAAGAAACGCCATCTATCGGTAGCCATGAGATATTTCTGAGTTTCCCATGATGACCTCGGCACCTACGATCCGTAATTGGGTGATGGATTATTTTATGCTGCCACCACATGGCAGATACGAGTACATCGTCAGTATTAATAAGATGATAAGGCACCCGCGTTTCTCTTTTTTATTATATTACATTTTGCAATATAAGGAAATCGATTTTAAACAGAATAGAGCTGCGAAAATCTATCATTTGATTACATATACATTTACATGGCGGCCTCTCACTAGATGGAGTGACGGCCATGCTTTGTGGTATTCCTTGGAGGCTTATGTTCAGCAGTGGACTTGTGAAAAGCTGTAATGACGATAATGGTGATGATGAAAGGTAATAATATCAAGAAAATTGTAATTGCTCAAATATGTAACTTGAAGCAGTGACAAAAGTGCGACTCCTTTGCGACTAGCAACAAGTATTGAGCATACCATTAGAAGAAACAAACCCAATAGTGCACTTTTGCACTACAATTTTTATTTAATTATTTATGGTACCTAACAGAAATATATCTAACAAGCTTGATAACATAAAGCAACGACAGAATAAAAGCGCTGTGGCTATGGCAACACTGCTACAGCATCATGCTGAGTCGGAGCCCTTTCGTTGCTGCAACCTAATTTCTGAGTATAATACATTGTTATTTTTTATTGTTTTTATTTTACGAATGCCACACTACAGCGTGGCTCTACCATGTCAGATTATCTAGTTATAACTAACATTAAAATCTTTAGTGGCGAACAAATAACAAAAGCTTCGTATCCAAATGTTACCTATCCTCATATATTGCCCATTAAGGCCCGTTGAAACCGTTCTCAATTAAGCGGATTGGACAAAGCTAACGCTGCAGACATTAAACTGCGTTTAAACAGTGGATCGGACACTTTATGGGTTTGGCTTCGAGATGCTCGTTCATTTTCTAGGTAAGTCGCATTTGACGAGGTTTATTGCTTTCGTGGGGGATGCGAGTTGTATCTTGATAGGAATTTTGTAATTGGAAAGCAGAGCAATTTAATTAACAATTTTTCTGTTAGCAAAATATATTATACTTGTTTTTAATTAATGAAAACTGTGTTTAAAATTGTGCAGAACTTTAATTTCATTGATGAAAGTAGTTTTTGTTTCGAAAATGCATTAAGAATGAGTAAAAATAAAATTATGCTTTGCTGATTATTTTTGTATTAATTAAATGGAGAGGGCTATGCTCGGGGTTTGTCTGCGTGATAAAATTAGAAATGAGGATATCCGCAGTAGAACTACAGTAACCGACATAGCCCAAAGGATTAGTAAGCTGAAGTGGCAATGAGCCGGCCATATAGCTCGAAGAACCGACAACCGATGGGGAAAAAAGGTTCTCGAGTGGCGGCCTCGTACCGGCAGACGAAGTGTAGGGCGTCCCTCCACTAGATGGAGCGACGACCTGGTAAGACATGCAGGAAGTCGATGGATGCAGGTGGCTCAGGACCGTGCTTTGTGGCATTCCTTGGGAGGCCTATGTTCAGCAGTGGACTTGTGAAGGGCTGTAATGATGATGATAACTAGATGATTGCATTTTGTGTTTATTTTTGAAAAACTTCGTAACCTGTATGTGCGACATGTATCATATATAAAGTTATAGATTATATACGTCCCACGACTTGGCATTCGACGTCTTCTCATTTCTAAGAGATAATTATGGAGCAGTGGACTGGCACGCTGCTACAATACGTGTTGGTGGATTTCACATGTCCTCTAAATATTTTATTTGTCAAAGATGCAAGTTTACTTGCGATATTTACCTTCACCGTAACTGACACTATAGCGATGTCCTATTCTAAACTGGGACTTATAGGTCCCTTGTTTATTTTGGTCTTATAACAAAAATAAATGTGCACACACACACACACAAACACACACTTTTTTGTTTGTTTTATTTAAAGTCTGTATTGTACACGGAAAATAAGATCACTTAATGGGAGGGTATAGGAGTTTAGGAGTCAGGGCGCCAATGAATTGTATATTATATCTGTGTTCAATAAAGAATTATTATTATTAACTGTGCAATTTGTAGGCTATGGGCTAGCCAAATATTATTTCCTTTACATTTTACCATCTAAACCCATATATTTTTGGTACAGGCTCACAGGGGTGACGACATATATCACCTTCATCATTGAACTCGCAGCGAAACAATTATCAGTTTTCAATCATCAATCTGAGTGGAGATTTAACTAGTATTATGAATCGTCAACATATCATTCGTACTCACTACGACATTTGTTCCGTTCTGGATTAAAATCCGCTACCCCGCAGCTCAGAAGCCAAGCGATAATAAGCCGTCACTTACTTTTGAATATATACGATCATATTTACTATTTCCTTTATGTCAGACGTAAAACTTCCAGATTGGCAATGAGCAGCAGCGTCAAAAGTGTGAGTCACCATCTGTTACTACGATCGTCAATCCGTGTGCCAAGCGTGACGATAACGATAAGGGGGCAACAGGATAGGCCTTTGTTTAGCAGTGGACTTGTACGGGTTGATGATAAAAATTATGAACATGTACTATGTAAACATAAGTGAAACATTTTACAAACACGTCCCAACTAGAAAAATATAAGCTAAGGAATACAACGAACAATTGGTTGGCTTTCACGTCAACTTAGTCAAATTTACTTAAACTATTTCTTAGAATTTTGTTCCAACACATACGTGACAAAATCGCATGTCCGGTGGTCATGTGAAAAAAGGACCTTTCTTTTATTATTCGTGCGGTGAGGTGCAATTTACTACCCCAAGTTTATGCTTTGATACGTCTCGGGTGGCGGTGTTATTATGGGAATCCACGCAGCGTGTTCAAATTCAGCTACAGATATAAAAATATTATTTCGTTAATTTTACAAAGAATATTTATTATTCTATTTAGTAATATGAAAATTAATAATCTTAATTTTTGAAGATGTCGACATCGTAAATATTGATTTAAGGAAATTCCATGTACTCGTATCTCGCATGGCATATAGGTACTGAAGCACTCCTTTCTTAATCCTGATCACATCTTCTTGAAAAACACACTTTTCTCTATTCACACTATTTCCCACTCTTTTTTAGAGTCACCCCTAACATACTCGTTAATGACCACACTACAGCATTCATTCTACTCTCGTGCTTCTTATTTTCTTTGTTATAAACATGTGAACTCGCACTAAATCCCAAATAACAAAACAATGGTCTCCATAAATACTGGTTTTCACTTGGATTTGAAGCGCAGATTAAACTTAATTTTTTAAAATATGAATTTCTGTGTTTTTAAATAATTTAATGTTTTTTTTTGAGAGTATACTATTTTGAACAATAATATGAAGGTTGCTCACGACCGTCGGATTTCTTTGTCCATTATTTGTAAGCCGATATTATTGGGGCACAAATTGAATTGTCATACATACATACACGGGCTCCTTTATCGTATTTTAATGGTACACGCTCACGAGCTTTACCTACTGGATAATACTCTACACAAAATTGATTTAAAGGAAAGCAATGCATTTGATAAACTAAAAAAAAACTTGTTAACAACAATTTTTAAGTAGATAATATTTCACACAGATTACCACATAGTGGGGTTTTACCATAGTTGCCACGCTTGGCAGGCGGGTTGGTAATCGTAGTTTTTTATAATTTTGAGTTGTTTTCAGAAAGATGCTGCTGCCCATCTCTTGTTTCAGTTACCCTCTATCGCCTCTTACAGCACCTACGAGCCAATATGGTGTAATGGATATTCTTACACCGCCCCTACACGGTCCAACAATACTCTACAAGAGCAAAATTGATTTTAAAGAAAACAAAATATTTGAAAAACCTTTGGCTACATTTTTTAAGTAAATAGATAAAGTGGGCTTAATCATGATTAAATTAAAAGATTGTTGATTGTCAACAGAAAAATGTACAACAATGCGTGTTCACAGTGACGACATATGGATCTGAGACGAGGTCCTTCACTGCTGGTCGAATTAGGAAGCTCAAGGTCGCTCAGCGAGCTATGGAAAGAGCTATGCTCGGGGTTTCTCTGCGTGATAAAATTAGAAATGAGGATATCCGCAGTAGAACTAGAGTGACCGACATAGCCCAATGGATTAGTATGCTGAAGTGGCAATGGGTCGGCCATATAGCTCGAAGAACCAACAACCGATGGGGAAAAACGTTCTCGAGAGTGTGTGTGAAGTGTAGGGCGTCCCCACTAGATGGAGTGACGACCTGGTAAGACATGCAGGAATTCGATGGGTGCAGGTGGCTTGGGACCGTGCTTTATGGAATTCCTTGGGGGAGGCCTATGTTCAGCAGTGGACTTGTGAAGGGCTGTAATGATGATGATGATGAACAGAAGAAAAAATTGAATATATAGAATATAGATATAGAATCATTGTAGGTCATAAACAGCTCAAGTACAATTAAAATGACGCATAGCATATTTAAATACAAAAATATCAAAATTATAGATAATATTATATTTTATGTCAAAAAAATACTTTTCACCGATTTATTTTTATATTATAATGAAATGTATGATCGAATATGTTAAAAGACTCAGTTAAAATCTTAAAATAAAGTACCTACTCATAGTATTTTCACTCAGATTTTGTTTCAATAGCGACTTCACTTAAATTTTCATAAAGCTCTCAAAAATATTGGCATTTTATTCCATTGCGCGTGTTCTCCGGAGAGTAGCAAAGTCGAAGTCGGGCACGTTACTAATATTTTATTCCAAGAAATTTATATGGGAATCTCTTACTATTTGCATTCACAGTACTTGTTATATACAGTACTCTTTCTTCTCTATATTTTTATAAAACTGAAGTGACAAACGTACTTACGGTCCACTTGATCGTAAGTGGTTACTGCTGTTCATGGATACATACAGCCAACTTCAAGGAAAAAGGGCTACAATTGTGCTTTCTAAGATAAAATGCCTCACGCCCTGTAACTATACTGACTCACTTATACCCATCAAACCAGTAGTACATGGGACCAATATCAGTGTTATCAGAGTAGGTCTATGATATATATTTCATACGTGGTAAAGCCATGCTGCAGCTATATTAATGGTATAGTTGTAGCACGAATGGGTCGGCTCGACCGGGGTAGGACTACGCTCTCACTGAATACCAGCGTAAAATAGCAGCTTAACGCTGCTGTGTTTCGTATGGTGAGTGCAGAGAACCGGAGACCGTTTTTACTGGAAAAGAGGCACCCTATCTTAGTCCTCACGACTGAAAACGCATCTGCATTTTGATTCACAAACGAGGGTAGATGTAGATGTCTATGGGCCACAGCAACCACTTACCATCAGGTGGACTATGTGCTCGCTTGTCACCCTTATCCTAATAAAAACATAGCCATGCATTAGTCTGCCTACACTTTTTTTTTAGTCTGCCTAGTCTGTCTAATCTGCTAGAAACCAATATAAACTTCTTCTTCAGTCTGCAAAATTCCCCTGCTGAACATGGGCCTCTCACGTTGTAGGAAGGATTTCCCTTAATCGTTACGCTTGACAGATCGCAGTACTAGAAGTCACGCACCTTTCACGCTGTTTCCCGTCCAAGAAGTTTGTACCGCCGTCTGTTGGAAGCCATTAGATATTTCTGACATATGCCATAGTCGCTTCTTATAAAACCCACGGGACGGAATGGGGTGACGGATTCTCTAACATTGCCACCACACTCTGAAGAAACATATTTTTATATTTGTAATCGTTGGTCTGGCTTCTCTTAGTGATCATGTAACTCCTAAATGAATAGACTGATTAATGTCATATTCACGCAATATTGTATTTGTTTTGTCAAGACAATGGCTCATAGCTATCTTAGGATTCGATAGGTGTAGTCAAGGTATTAACATATTCTATGATTATTGTCTAAATCACAAACTATAGTTCCGCTTCGGTGTTGCTGTAGTTGATTTATTAATAAACTATATATTTACACTTTAAAAGTCCGGAGTTAGTTCGGAATGTAGCTTATCGCGCCACCTACCGAAAGGGGTGAACAACGTCTACCGGGTCAGCTAGTATTATATAGTTATTAAATCAGTGTCAGTGTCACTTTAGAAATAAGCTTACAGTATTGTATAAAATGTTAAGGAATCGACTGATAGAACCGATAGTAGAGCTGTAACAACAAGTTACCTCTTTCTAAAACTTCCCAATATTTCACAGACGGAAAACTTCTCGATGAACCTAGTAGCATTAAGTGATTAGTCCCATTTGTGAATAGCACAGCTTGACTGAATGCAAGCGCGTCTAGGAATTGTTTCGAACTTGGGGCGCTTGATTAATTATGGGAAAGTTTACGTTCCTGAGTTGAAAATGTTAAGCCTGGCTTTAGTTATGTAGAAAATAAATGCCGTTTAAAGCAAAAATAAAATTATTAAACATGAAAATCTTTTAGAGCGAAAGGAAGGCTTATAAAACTGTAGGTGGTAAGTAAACAACTGTTAATTTTAGAATATTAATTTTCCCTATATGTTTTTTTCATCCCGTGGGTGTCGTAACAGGCGACTGTGTGATATGCCAAAAGGATATTTAATGTTTGAGTTAAAAAGTTTTCGCTAGGCATGAAGTGCACTGACTGGCGACAGGAAACAGCGTCAAAGACGCGAATATTGTTGTACTGCAATCGAATATCTGCCTGTCAGGCTGTGAGACATTTCAGCTTAGTCCTCAGAGGCAACAACGTATCTGTAGCCTCCTTTGTTTGAAGTTTGCTACAGGTATCCATGGACTTCATTATCCACTGATTATCAGGTGGATTGTAAATTAGATTTTAACAAAGTTAAAAAAAAAGTGAAATTTTCGTTAAAACATAATTATAAAGTATGATGTAAATTATAACAGATATAAAAAACTTTGATGAACAATGTTTTCCGTAAAGCTATTACGAATTCATAAAATTGTTATTAGAGCCAACAGAATATTACGTAAAATATGTATTTAAATCAAATTCTACCATATATATAATACTTTATTTAAATCAATATACAAAATTTAACAGCAACATTCACCACATGAATATCAGCTTATTGTTTTTAACAACAAAGCGTTGTAGACCAACTATCGCGTTCACAAAGCCTTTCAATTCATTGTTACACGTTATTGACAAAAGGCATGTTTCAACGACGACCAAATGTTTGGCAGTTCGGGTTTGGTATTGGCATTTACGTTCAACGGAAAGTGCAATAGAGATTTGTTTGACGTACAAGTAATTGCTGTATTAATTTTTTTTGATCTATACTGAACTTAAAAGAAAAGTGCTTAACAAGGATTTTAGATCGATGAACACAAACATAAATGGTAAAATAATATACAGAATAACAATTAAATCGTGGGTACACTATACAATGTAACACCTAATGTCGTTGCAAAGAAACTAGAAACAAAAAATCAAAAATAATGCGGGTTGAAATTAATAATAATTATATATGATATATATAATTAAATTAATTTAACATTCTTGCATACATATTCATTTAGTTTTTTTTGAACAGCGTAAATATATCGGACCTTTTTACATCTAAAGGTAATTTATTGTAAATCTGTACTCCCTCATATCATAGAATCTAATAAGATTTTGAGGAATTGTTTAGACTAATTCTGAACAATTCCTCAAAATCACCAATTGTCACCATCGCACATCGCGACAAAACTCGAAACAAAACTGTGCGATTTACAAGAAATTTTCTTCCTCGCACAACTTCCTTGTGGAATCAATTACCACCAGCGATTTTTCCGGACCGATACGACTTAAGGACCTTCAAGAAAAGAGCCTATTCTTTTTTAAAAGGCCAGCAACGCATCTGGAATTCCCCTGGTGTTGCAGTTGTTTATATGCGGCAGTAGCCACTTACCATCAGGTGAGCCGCATGCTCGTTTACCCCCTCTTATATAAAAAAAGATTATAATAAACAGATCTCGTCACCCGTACCGGAAAGCCTAATGAATAGTATTTGACACGGCATGAATTTGAAAACTGAATCCCTAGTCTTTGGATTGACGATATGCTACGTTACGCAACTTGGGAGGGGCTTATGTTCAGCAGTGGACTGCCGCAAGCTGGTGTTTATAATGAGGAATACGATACATAACAATTAACAGCTTATGACGTAATAATGAGTGCAAGTGTTTCTAATTGGGTTCCCCGTTACCAATTCTAACCCAGTACTTTAGATTACTAATTTATTTAACATTATTACGTATAAACATTGTTAACATGTTTCGAATGTGTAAATGAAATATTCCGAGGTTCTATAAATGCCTAACGAAACTGCTCAGTGACGAATCAAAGTGTATCGGCTGGCTGAAAATCAATTTTAATATCATTATCATTATCACTACAGTCTTTCAGAAGTCAACTGATAAAATCCTGAGGCCGTTTTCAAGGAATGCCGGGAAGCACGGTCCTGAGCCACCTGACTTCCTGCATATCTTACCAGGTCGTCACACACCCTATGTTGTGTGACGACCTGGTAAGGTCGTCCTACTTTTCAAGAACGTTTCTTTCCAATCGGTTGTCAGTTCTTCGAATTATATGACCGGCCCATTGCCATTTCAGCTTACTGATCCTTTGGGCTTTTGTCGGTTACTTTATTTCTACTGCGGACATTTTCATTTCTAAGTCTATCAGTCATAGCCCTCTCCATAGCTCGTTGAGCCACCTTGAGCTTCCTTTGGTTGTACAATCTTGTTTTCAAGTTTCGAGGAATTTTAGTGTACTGAACTAATAAGCTTTAGTGCCCCCGCACATTAGGCGGCCAGGCCGCGCGACCAGGTCGCTGCGGCCAACTTATTCTTCCGTGATATATTATGTAACTGCGCGCATTAAGCGTCTCCCACACACAAGCGGCTTGCGGTGGCGGCTAACCGCGAGCCGCGGCTCCAGCCGCTTCAACAACACACCGGCGCGGCACAGCGGCGGCCTGAAGCGCCATTCGCTGCGGTGTCTGTGCAACGATTGGACGTCAGTAAACATGGCTAAGCGTGACGAAATCCTTTTATATTCAGCAATATTATCATATATTTTGTTTTTAATCCTAATACTATTGTAATCACGATGCAAATTATCATAAAGTACTGCATAATTTGGTACTGTTTCTATTAAAATCTCTGAACTTAGCACCATTTTTTACGCGGTACACGCGGCCTGTTGTAAAAATTTGCAACTGACTCGCAAACACACACGAGTTGGCGGAAGGGGCGGAGCATGCGGCCGCGGCCAGCCGCTCGCAGATCGCGACATGGCCGCACGGGTTTGCATACTTACTTGTATTGCAAGCCGCCGCCACCGCAAGCCGCTTCTGTGTGGGAGACGCTTTATGCGGCCAGCGGTTAGCGGCCACGTTCTGGCCGCGCGACCAACAAAAACGCCGCGACCAACGAGATACGCCATTTTGTATGAAAATAACTCAGTGTGCGCGCACTTGTCGCAGCGACCGCACGTTTTTTGTGTGTACAGGATGTCGTTTGATATTGAACGTTTCATTTTAGAAATACAAAACAGAACAGCCTTATGGGACCAGTCATCGGATGATTATTCAGACAAAAATTTAAAAAGGCAATTATGGTTGGAACTGACTAATATAATATATTCGGTGGGGAAAATTTGACAGAAAAAGAAAAAGGAGAACTTGGTAAATATTTTTAATTATTTATTATTGTTTTAGTACCTAGTTTACCTATTTACTCAATAACTCTGCTACATACGTGTACTTAGGTACTTTATTTTTGTAACAAAATAATATTAACATTTTAATCATTAAATTTTAAATACGGGCGTATAGGTAGCATGAAAGGTTTATTTTATTTATGATGTGAAAGCCAGCCTATAAATAAATAATAAATAAATAAATAAAACCCAACCAGATGGAAACCCTCGGCAGGGGAGACCAAACGGCCGAGGGTTAGGGGAAAGGGAGAGAAACCGGCGGACGATGCGGGCGGTATCGAGGAGCACCGCCTTCTGCATTTGAGCTTGGGCGGTCCGTCACGGAGTCCCAGTCGCCTCAGATGACCCGAGAGGCTGACTGGGATTAACCCGTTCGCAGAGACGACTACAGGTATAATTTCGGTCGGCAGTCCACCCCACATGTCGGTCACCTCGTGAGCCAGGTCCAGATATTTTGTTCGCTTATCTGTTTCGGCTTTCACGAGGTTCTCGTCATACGGAATGGTGATGTCGACCAAAATATCCTGACTGTGCCCGGTCCATCAGCACAATATCAGGCTTATTCGCAAGAATAGTCCTGTCTGTGATGATGGCCCGGTCCCAGTAGAGCCTGGCGCGGTCATTTTCGAGCACGGCTTCCGGCAAGTACTTGTAATACGGCAATTTCGGTCCACGAGACCGTATTTCAGAGCGAGCTCCTGGTGTAGAATTCTGGCTACTAAGTTGTGCCTGTGCAAGTACTCAGAGTTAGAAAGCGCCGAACAACCGGAGATGACATGCCTAAGTGACTCACCGGGATGGCGACAAGCTCGACAGATGTCGACGGTGCCATCCCTTAGGATGTATCTCCGATAGTTGTTGGTCTTAATAACCTGATCCTGTATCGCACAGACAAAACCCTCGGTTTCCCAAAGAGGTCACCAAAACGTAGCCAGTGGAGGGAGGCAACTGTGTCTACGAAAGGCACATGTAGAGCCTTGTAGAACCTCCCGTGGTGGCTCCTTCTCCTTCCATACGGTCTCCGGTCGGAAATACTCTGTACTGCCGGGTCTTGCCATTGCTCGTTGGCCAAGGATAGAGGGTAAGTCCTTTATCACAGAAATGACGTCCCTATAGAATGGATCATCCGATCTCGTCAGAAAGTAATTACGGAGGCTGCACACTTCGAGATTATGCATGGTAAGCGCGCTTAAAAGCCACGCCCACCATGTTTCCGCGACAAGTACAGCCTCATAATCGACGATCTCGGGTGATGCATCCTATGGGACTTCATAGTAGTGCGGACTTTTCTATCCAGGGCGTTAAGTTCAGTTTGAGTCCACCTAAGTATGCCAAAGGTATATATGAGAACAGGCATGACCCAACCGTTATATGCGTGTGTCTTATTCACACCGGACAAAAGGCTGTTAAGCACTTTGGTCAAGCGTGCATAAAACATATCGCAAACTGACTGCTTCATACCCGCCTCATCGATACCGATGTTCTGTGACATACCCAGGTATCGGTATGTTTCAGCCTCAGAAAGGGTCCTTATGTTGATGGGCATAGATAAGTCTATGCCCTCAGAGTTAGCAACCTTCCCTTTCAACATGGAGGACCGCACACTTATCCGTCCCCAGCTCCACTCTAATAGAATTACTAAAATCACAAGTGATGTTTAGCAATTCCATAAGATGGGAGCGACTGGAGGCGAATAATTTGAGATCATCCATATAGAAAAGGTGAGTCACTTTTGTACCTCCTTTCCGAAGCTGAAATCCCCTCCCAGAACCCTCCAGTAAGGTACTGAGAGGGTTTAGAGAGAGGCAGAACCAGATTGGACTCAGACAATCGCCCTGAAGATACCCTTCTTATCCTTATGTGGTTCTCCGCAGCCGTCATCCGCTCGCTAGATGACAAAGGATCGTACTCCACTGCTCCATACACTGCCCGAGAAGTCTTTAACTGTACAGTCAACCTTGTACAGCTCGAGGACCCTCTTCAGCCATGTATGAGGCACCGAGTCGAATGCCTTTTGTAGTCTATCCAGGCGGCGGAGAGGTTCCGACGGTTGCGTTTAACCACCTTGCCAATGACCGCGTCAATGAGAGTGGTTCCTTGGTTCCACGACCACCGCCCCGACATCCATTTTGAGCGCGCGACATCACCTGATTTGCGTTCAGGTGACGAGTGATTCTCGCGCTCAAAATGGATGTTAGTGTCTTGTATATGGTAGGTAGACACGTTATGGGGCGGTATTTGCTCGTCTGTGGAATCCGGTTTAGGAACCAAATGAGTGATCCCAGTAGTGAAGAGGCTGGGGAGTGACTTTTGGTCGAGAGCCTCTTGAAACTGTCGGGCGAGCACAGCGTGACACACCACGAACCCCTTCAGCCAGTAGTGATGCAGTCCGTCGAGTCCCGGACTTTTCCAGTTCAGGGCCCTACGGACCGCCTCGCTACGTCATCCGGCGTTATGATGACGGGGTCCATGGGCGTAACACTCGCACACCGACTCGCCACAACTTCCGTCCAGGGCCCTCGCTGTGGTTTACGGGCTCTGACCACAGGCCGCGCCAGAATGCGATAGTGTCGGCCTGATTCGGTGCTGAGCCCGTTCCACGTACCATCGGCCGCTCAATGATTCATAGAGCTCTTCTGATCACTCTGGAAGAGACGATTCTGGTTGAACCGTGTCGACCTCTCGGTATATCGCCGAATCCGCTTCCCCAAGCAGCGATTCTTTCACGATTTATTAAAAACGCGAAATAATCCGTAAAATAGTTTTATTTTAATAAAAATATTAATTGTTGCAGGATTAACTTAAAAAAAATGGAAAAATATAAGAGACACTTTTATAAGAGAGTTAAGAAGACGCAAGTGCGCCAAAAGCGGTTCAGCTGCAAAGCGTAAATGGTCATATATTTTCTTTGATCAATTAAATTTTTTAATGCCAACTTTAGAAATTAATAAAACCAATACAAGTCTAGCAGAAACAGTGGAGATGCCACAAGAACTTGACAATCAAATAAATGAGTCGTCTAATACTCCTTCCCATGAAAATATTCGCAGAAACAAAATTAAAAAAACCGACAGGGAAGACAACATTTCACAAGAACTGGGTAATCTTACAGCAATATTACAGCAGAGTATCAAAGCTCGTCAAGAAGAAAGCCAAGATTGTGATAAAATGTTTATTTTATGTTTATTAAATGGCTATAAACAAATACCAGATCCGTTAAAATCAAAGGCACAAATAGAATTGATTCAAGTAATAGAAAAATATAAATGCCATCCTCAATTTACTGGGTATGGGTTTCCAAATACTTCTTTTGAACACAGTCAAGGTCATTCAGGTTATTATACTCGTTCGGGAATGGAAAATTACTCTCATCTTAACCCATCCACATCGGGACATTCTAGAAGTATATATCCACCCCAAGAAAATCCACATCGGCCATCTTCTTCCTACTCCACAGCTTCTAGCGACTATACTTTTCCTCACTCAAATGAATCTGAAGCTTCGGATATGATTGATTTGTTTCAAAAGATTAAATGTTTTGGATTTGTGTTTTTATTAAGCAATAATAAATAATATCTAAAACTTCGCAAATGTCTTTCATTACATTCACGTATAGGCATACAATGTACGGGAATCGAACCCGCGACCTTTGGTGTTATTATTTGCTGACCTCTCGAGAACTGGGTGTCTTGTCAACTCAAGCAAAAAAATTACAATATATATTTAAAAAAAAAAACTAAAACCCATGCAATGCACATCACACTAATAATTAAGTAAGCAGTGACATCTTACCTTAGAGTTATAACCAATTTTTCTCCACCAGAGATGCACTCCCGAAGACGGCTGTATCCAGTAATATGGGGTTTAAGTATGTTCAAGATCTCGTAAAAAGTTTTTTTAGACATTCGCATATAGTTAAAAATTATCTTCATATTCCAGTACGTCTAGAAAGTATGTGTGATATATTTCTTTTGTAAGCCTCTCCCGTAACAATGGATGAATCCAAAATTTATTCTTTGTCCTTTTTTTCTTTCGCTTTTGCAATTATGAACAAATTTGCGCAACAATAATTTCTTCTTCGACTTCCATTTTGGAGCACGATGTAAATTCGACTGACGAATCTGGTCGCCCGACGTGGCCGTTGATGAATTGATGCTGCGCGGGCTGGTCGCAGCGACCTGGTCGCACGGCCTGGCCGCCTAATGCGCGGGGACTGAGACTGTAGTTAATGTCGTTAAATATACTACGGCGTGGGTATTGTTTACTAACTTCTGCTTGAAATGTGTGGAAAGAGAGAGAGAGAGAGAGAGAGAGAGAGAGAGAGAGAGTAAGAATGAAGGTAAAATATTAAGATTTTTGGCAAAGGTTGTTGGATAGTGATAATATAGCGTATTTCGTTATCGAAAATAAAGTTTTAAGAATCAAAACAATCTAAATCTTATGCACAAACAGTTAAAATGGAAATAGGCTGTAATGTTGGGAGCTCAGGTCTTAATTTCACTACATAAACCTTTTATAAATTCTTCATTTTATCATCTTTTACTATGCATAGTTCTTTTACTTTTATTATCTCACAAAACTCTTTTAATTTAGTTGCAAATTCGGCTCATGAGAAGAGCAATCTAAATTCAAGGTTTATACACAATAGCATTTTGCTTGGCACAAAATTAAAACAATCTCGTTCTTCCTTGACTAAGTCTCTTTTTAAATCCTTTTATAATATCTCCTTTCACAAGTTTCATTTCAATAGAATCATACGGTTGTCTTAATAATTCCACGACTCGTGGTTGATCAGGCCACCCGTCAGTGTCATTATTAATCACAACCTTTCCTGTTTACATCCTCTTCCATTCTTCTCTTTTGCGCTCTAGTTGTCACAGCTAAGACTTGTTCTTTCATATTCTTTAACTCACTCGACGTTATACAAATTCTAGACAGTGCATCCGCCACAACATTGTCTTTACCTTCACATAACATATTTTAAAATCATATTCTTCTAGAATTAATCGAAACTTTATCAACCGACTAGACGGATCTTTCATTCCAAATAAGTAAATCAAAGGTTTGTGGTCTGTCATTATGGTAAAAGTCCTGCCAAATAGGTATGGTCTAAAATATTTTACTGCCCACACAATTGCAGTTAATTCCTTTTGGATAACTGGGTAATTTTTTCTGCTTTATTTAATGGCCTACTAGTGTACGCGATTGGTTTCATATTTTTGTTACACAAAACTGCTCCTACAGCTACATCAGACGCATCTGTTTGCAAAACGAATTCATTTGATTCAGAAAAATCGGGATATTGAAGTATTGGGGGTGTTATTAATGAATTTTTAGAAATTTAAATGCGTTCTGACACTTTGAAGACCAAACAAATGGTGCGTCTTTCTTGAGTAAACTATTTAAAGGCATAGTAATTGTTGCAAAAGAGGGTACGAATTTCCTATAGTAGTTACAAAATGCAACAAACCTTCTTACTTGTCTACATTTTGAGGACGGGATAATGCTCCAAAATTCGGGTCTTTTCTGGATCAGGTGAGACACCGTTGGCAGACACTAAATGACCAAGATACAGAATTTCCTTCTTTAGAAATTCGCACTTAGTAGGATTCAGTTTTAAATTTACCTTTCTCAGTCTTTCGAAAACATCTACTAGATTTTGTTGTGAATAGTTAAGGATCTTCCAAAATTATTAGATCGTCCAAATAAATAAAACACTTCGAAAGTTAATCCTGACATAGCAATTGACATGACTCTACTAAAAGCACTACAAGAAGTTTTGAGCCCCATTGGTAGACGTTTTAATTGATAATGTCCTGTACTAGTCGAAAATGCAGTATACTTTCGGCTTTCTGGTGCCAGTTTCACCTGATAATAGCCTTGTTGTAAATCTAAATGGGTAAAATATATAGAGCCTGATAATGAATCAAGAATATCAGTGATGTTCGGCAGCGAAATTTATCATCTACTATATTTTCATTTAGTTTTCGAAAATCAATTACTAAACGCCATTTTGACAACCATCAGATTTTTGGGAACTAGTAGTATGGGACTAGACCATTCACTAGTAGATTCTTCTATAATATCATCTCTAAGCATCTTTTTATCTGTTTATTTATTTCGGGCTTTAAAGCTTGTGGTAAACGGTATGGTTTCGTGTAAATAGGATTGATGTTATCTTTCAGTTGTATAGTTTGTTCACAAATATTTGTAGTTTCTAACTTATCGTTGGGTAAAAGAAAATGTCTGAATATTTAGTGCAAATTTTTTCTATAGATTGCTTTTCTTCTTCATTCAAATGCTTCAATTCTAATAAAGATAATAAGATATCACATCTTTCTGAACTACTTTTGTTTTGGCAAAATTTGAAAGCGTTAAAATCATCTAAAAGTTCTACGTTTAATATGAAATTATTCAAATTTACTTCTTCTTCCCTAGTATTTAAAATCTTTATTGGGACTCTTTTATTTTTTGGTCGAACAATAGTACCTGCCAAAAAAACGTCCTCCATTATTTCCTTTGCGCTAACAAAACAATCGCCTTTTGCTTCCGTATCCAAATACACAAAATGAATTGATTCACTTCGAGGCGGTATTAATAATGTATTACTGTAATCAGGTTTGTCATAAATTGGCAAAACACAATTCTCTCGTCCTATCCGTAACGTTAGTAAATTTTTGTTTAAATCAATATTGGCTCCGTACTTGTTCATAAAGTCTAATCCTAATATTCCATCGACGGTTATATTTACATAGATGTACATATCTATGTTTCTATGTCATGGTTATTTTTAAGTGAGGACAATAATACGAAGAAGTACTGTATTCGACGCGTATGGATATATATTTTATGACGTTCACAGATGTTTTTAATATATAGGTTTTACTTTAAAGGTAATCTCATAATATATATATATATATATATATATATATATATATATATATATATATATATATATATATATCTCATATATATATATATATATATATCCATACGCTTCGAATATAGTACCTCTTCGTATTATTGTCCTCACTTAAAAAATAACTATGACATAGGAACATAGATACATCTATGTAAACTCTGCTTTTGCGAGACGTAACATTTGGTAATAAACATTCATGATTCAAACTATAAAACAGATTTTATTGCAGCCGTAACACTATTACTATCACCTGGATCCGAGCATTATTTGCATGCCCTTAAAACTAGAATTGTTAAACGCATCAAACACCGTACTAGCGGGATGCTTTATTACCAAATAGTTAAACTCCTAAATGGTTGAGTATACGAGAGCCGATCTTTACTACTGTACAGTAATTAACAAAATTAATGATAGCCTATTTCCATTTTAACTGTTTATGCATAAGATTTAGATTGTTTTGATTCTTAAAACTTTATTTTCGATAACGAAATATGCTATATTATCACTATCCAACAACCTTTGCCAAAAATCTTAATATTTTACCTTCATTCTAACTCTCTCTCTCTCTCTCTTTCCACACATTTCAAGCAGAAGTTAGTAAACAATACCCACGCCGTAGTATATTTAACGACATTAACTGCAGTCTCCAGTCCCCGTGCATTAGGCGGCCAGGCCGTGCGACCAGGTCGCTGCGACCAGCCCGCGCAGCATCAATTCATCAACGGCCACGTCGGGCGACCAGATTCGTCAGTCGAATTTACATCGTTCTCCAAAATGGAAGTCGAAGAAGAAATTATTGTTGCGCAAATTTGTTCATAATAACAAAAGCGAAAGGAAAAAAGGACAAAGAATAAATTTTGGATTCATCCATTGTTACGGAAGAGGCTTACAAAAGGAATATATCACACATACTTTCTAGACGTACTGCAATATGAAGATAATTTTTTTAACTATATGCGAATGTCTAAAAAAACTTTTTACGAGATCTTGAACATACTTAAACCCCATATTACTGGATACAGCCGTCTTCGGGAGTGCATCTCTGCTGAAGAAAAATTGGTTATAACTCTAAGGTAAGATGTCACTGTTTACTTAATTATTAGTGTGATGTGCATTGCATGGGTTTTAGTTTTTTTTTTTAAATATATATTGTAGTTTTTTTGCTTGAGTTGACAAGACACCCAGTTCTCGAGAGGTCAGCAAATAATAACACCAAAGGTCGCGGGTTCGATTCCCGTACATTGTATGCCTATACGTGAATGTAATGAAAGACATTTGCGAAGATTTAGATATTATTTATTATTGCTTAATAAAAACACAAATCCAAAACATTTAATCTTCTGGAAACAAATCAATCATATCCGAAGCTTCAGATTCATTTGAGTGAGGAAAAGTATAGTCGCTAGAAGCTGTGGAGTAGGAAGAAGATGGCCGATGTGGATTTTCTTGGGGTGGATATATACTTCTAGAATGTCCCGATGTGGATGGGTTAAGATGAGAGTAATTTTCCATTCCCGAACGAGTATAATAACCTGAATGACCTTGACTGTGTTCAAAAGAAGTATTTGGAAACCCATACCCAGTAAATTGAGGATGGCATTTATATTTTTCTATTACTTCAATCAATTCTATTTGTGCCTTTGATTTTAATGGTTCTGGTATTTGTTTATAGCCATTTAATAAAGATAAAATAAACATTTTATCACAATCTAGGCTTTCTTCTTGACGAGCTTTGATACTCTGCTGTAATATTGCTGTAAGATTACCCAGTTCTTGTGAAATGTTGTCTTCCCTGCCGGTTTTTTTTTAATTTTGTATCTGCGAATATTTCCATGGGAAGGAGTATTAGACGACTCATTTATTTGATTGTCAAGTTCTTGTGGCATCTCTTCTGTTTCTGCTAGACTTTTATTGGTTTTATTAATTTCTAAGGTTGGCATTAAAAAATTTAATTAATCAAATAAAATATATGACGATTTACGCTTAGCAACTGAACCGCTTTTGGCGCCCTTGCGTCTTCTTAACTCTCTCATAAAAGTGTCTCTTATATTTTTCCATTTTTTTTAAAGAGTTAATCCTGCAACAATTAATATTTTTATTAAAATAAAACTATTTTACGGATTATTTCGCGTTTTTTTTAATAAATCGTGAAATAATCCTTAAAATAGTTTTATTTTAATGTAAGGTGTTCTCGTAAATAGAAGACAATATTTTTTGTTACAGGTATTTAGCAAGTGGGTGTTCATTTGCAGAAATAAGTCATAACTTTTGAATAGGCCACACTACAGCGCGGGAAATTGTGTATACATCATACACAATTCCCGCGCTGTAGTGTGGCCGTTGTATTAAAATATGGCAACTTATGAAATACATCGCGTTTCCTGAACTAGATGAGTCAAAATGGATGGAAATGGCTGAAGGTTTTAAAAAAAATACACAATTTCCTAATTGCATTGGAGCCGTTGACGGAAAGCATATCGAATTGATAAAACCTGCGCATTCTGGTTCGCTATATTTTAATTACAAAAACTATTTCTCACTCGTATTGCTTGGGATATGTGATGCCGATTATAAATTTATTTGTGTGAATATAAGAGCCTATGAAAAATGCAGTGATTCCAGTATTTTTAAAGAGTCAAAATTCTACAAAAGGCTTATGGTATGGATGGACCTAAATATACCTCGTGAAAAACCTATAGAAGAAAATGGCCCAGCCATGACATTTGTTCTTGTTGGCGATGAAGCTTTTCCGTTGACAGAAAATATAATTAGACCATACCCTTGCATGAATTTAACCAACAAGAAGAAAGTCTTTAACTACAGGCTGTCCCGTGTACGTCGATATATAGAATGCAGTTTTGGGATATTGTCAAACAAATGGAGAATTTTTCATCGTCCTATCAATGTAGGAACTGAGTTTGCAAATGCTATAGTCCAAGCATGTTGCATCCTCCATAATATCGTGCGTTCTAACGATGGATATAGATTTGAAGATTCGTCGTATATATAAGTTGTATTACTGAATCTGAAATACCTTCTGCACAAAATGTAAGAGCTAACAGAACATCAATTCAATACAGGAATCAATTCGCAGATTACTTTATTAATGCGGGAAAGCTTACGTGGCAAGATAGGCTGGCTTTCACATCATAAATAAAATAAACCTTTCATGCTACCTATGCGCCCGTATTTAAAATTTAATGAGTAAAATATTAATATTATTTTGTTACAAAAATTAAATACCTAAGTACTCGTATGTAGCAGAGTTATTGAGTAAATAGGTAAACTAGGTACTATAACAATAATATATATAATAATTTTTGGCAAAGGTTGTTGGATAGTGATAATATAGCGTATTTCGTTATCGAAAATAAAGTTTTAAGAATCAAAACAATCTAAATCTTATGCACAAACAGTTAAAATGGAAATAGGCTATCATTAATTTTGTTAATTACTGTACAGTAGTAAAGATCGGCTCTCGTATACTCAACCATTTAGGAGTTTAACTATTTGGTAATAAAGCATCCCGCTAGTACGGTGTTTGATGCGTTTAACAATTCTAGTTTTAAGGGCATGCAAATAATGCTCGGATCCAGGTGATAGTAATAGTGTTACGGCTGCAATAAAATCTGTTTTATAGTTTGAATCATGAATGTTTATTACCAAATGTTACGTCTCGCAAAAGCAGAGTTTACATAGATGTACATATCTATGTTTCTATGTCATGGTTATTTTTTAAGTGAGGACAATAATACGAAGAAGTACTGTATTCGACGCGTATGGATATATATTTTATGACGTTCACAGATGTTTCGGATACGGCTTGACCGATTTAAATATTTTTTAATATATAGGTTTTACTTTAAAGGTAATCTCATAATATATATTATATATATATATATATATATATATATATATATATATATTTAACCCTTTCTATTTTGATTACTGCTGCACAGCCTCTTCTATGTCTATCTCTGTTTAACGAAATGGTTGACTAGGAGAGAATGCCCTATGGCATCAAGTCCGGCATATGTACAACTTTGTGCATGAAAATTTTAATAAATAAAATAATAATTTAAAAAAAACCTATCCCTAAAGTTGGCAAAATAGGATAGGAATGATGATTTTAATGTTACTATATAGACGACATTCTAGTTGCTACCTTTTGAAGTCAGTTCGTACATTTTTATTAAAAGTTAGGTTAAAATTTGTAATATAATATGTTTATCGAAAATACTATATATGTGTATAGGGAATAAGTATATCACATTCGTATTATAATGATTTATGAGATAAAATTTTATACTTTTTTCCATCCATATACAAAATATACAACGGTAATTATATACGAGGGTGGATTGAAAAGTACTCGGCCTAACCAAGAAAATAAACACATACTAAATCAGTAATATTTTTATTTTCTACATAATCACCATCAAGTTCAATACACTTTTGCCACCTCCTTCCAAGCATTTAGACCGTTGAAAAAATGATTCTTCCTTAGAGTCAAAATATGCGTCTACAGCTGCTTTGACCTCGTCGTTTGTCGAAAATCTTTGACCTCCCAAGTGCTTTTTAGGTTAGGAACAGAAAGAAGTCTGATGGTGCCAGATCAGGTGAATACGGCGGATGCGGTAACAGTTCAAAGCCACAGTTGTGAATTTCAGCCATTGACTGTACTGACGTGTGAACACGGCGTTATCTTGATGAAACAGGACTTTTCTTCTGAGCATTCCTCGACGTTTTTCTTTATTTCCTCTCGTAAACGACGTAGTAAGGTGCAGTAGTAATCAGAGTTTATAATCTGACCCTTTCAAGATAATCAATCATAATCACACCTTTCGAGTCCCAGAATACTGAAGCCATCACCTTATTTGCCGACAAAATCGACTTAGCCTTTTAGGGGTGGTGAACCAGGTCTTCTCCACTGTTTTGATTGTTGTTTTGTTTCCGGTGTACAGTAATGAACCCATGTTTCGTCCATAGTAACAAAACGATTCAAAAATCATCTGCATCGGCTTCAAATAACTCCAAACAGTCGCGTGAAATAGTCAATCGCGTCCTTTTTGTTCAACTGAAAGCAGTCGCGGAACCCACCTCGCAGACACCTTGTGGAAACCCAACTCGTTGACAATGATGTTTTGAGTTCGTTCATAAGAGATGCCTATAATCTCGGCTATCTCTAATTTTAATCTGCGGTCTCCCATTATTAAATCAAGTACTTTTTAATATTTTCGTCAGTAGTTGACGTCGAAGGCCTTCCAGAGCGGGGTTCATCTTTCACACTCTCTACCACGCTTAAATTCTGCTATCCATTTTTGACGGATGAATATGACAGAGCACAATCGCCTAATGTACTGACCATGTCATCATGGATGGCTTTTGATGATAGCCCTTCTTATGGAGGTACTTAATGACGGCACGCTGCTCGATTTGCTCCATTCGCGGAAATTATGTCCGATTACTTTGTTAATAAATTTATAAAATAAAATTTTATACTTTTTCCATCCATATACATAATATACAACGGTAATTATATATATTTACTGTTTTTCTGAATTTTCCCATCGATATTAGATTAAATATTTGATCCCTCATATTTTAGTAAAGGCAGCTTTGACACATGATTTTCCCAACCGTATAAGTTCTGTTACAAAGGAGTATGCAGGACAGGATTATAGCGCACAAACGAGTGCGCAAGCACAGGTATACTCTCCATTTTCCCACTCTCGTAGGCCGATGGGACGGCAACCTACCACGACCGGAGAGAGATCAGGTGCAGGACCAACGGCTTTAAGTGCTTTCCGAGGCACGGGGTTGATATACTGACAACTTCTTGACTCCGGGCAGCTACTTAGAATTTCTTGACATAAAAACTTTAATTCAGACTTAAATTTCCTAAAATCTACAACAGATTAGTTTACTATTTATGGGCCAAGCTATTATATAATATTACGATTAAGAAACTTTTTCATAAGTATTATACCAACCTGAATTATATAAAATAGAAATAAGTGAAGCAAATTAGCCTTAAATTCAAAAATGGATCAGTGAAGCAATATCCAAATGCGAGCAAACTCGTCGACAATGACTAAACTCTCATAAAATATGGCGCAGAAAGATAAAAGCGCCAGTTGTGAAGCGCGGAGGCGAATTATTGTCATCGTAAAGTAAAGCGCCCGACGCTGCGCGAGTTACGAGTTGTTTACTTGTTGAAAAATATTCGATAGATATTGTTATCCGTTTCTATTCGATTCGAGAACGTATGGAAGAATGAGCATGGCACACTTTGATTTATATAATCGTGGGATTATTATTAGATAATTAAAATAGGGGACCCCTTGATTGCATGTTATAGTGCCTTCATTTGTTATATTTTTAGAATACCATCGTATTTTAAATTAAGATTTGAGCGTTGTTGACTCCACTGTTTTTTTTTTGTTTTTGTGTCCTAATTATTCCTAGCTTCAGCTTTAGTATGATACTAAATTAGAGCAATTTGTGACTCTAAACTTAATTTCATAATTAGAAAATTTAGGAAAAATAGATATATAATAAATGAAAGAAATTTTTCAGATTTTCACATTTAATTAAACTTAATTTTAATTCCCGATGTGTCACCATGGTATCACCCATGGTCACGGGGGGACCGAACATGTTCAAGATCGTCCCCGCCAGTTCATCAGGTTTCAATAGCGAAGATGGTTGGGTGCTACCATCTTGGTAGCACCCAAACATCCTGTACATAATAAAATTAAACCCAAACTCAAGCGTACCACTGTAAGACTTAAAGATACTGTAAGTTCGTTCTGCGTAGATCGGACCAAAAAATAATATACAAAAGCTATTAGGGCTAACTATGATATCGGGACGTCAAACACCTCAGTTCCCCGTGATCATAAGTGCTGCAAAGCACCCGAAAAGTGGGGCTTTAAAAATGGGTTAAATTAAACACGATAAAATCCCCAAAATTAGTTTTATTTAATGTCAATTATTCGCGTAAATATAAGAAATATATGGAGTACTTAACCCTAAAATTGTACTTTATTAATTTTATTACAGTGTACAATATATATAATAAGTTTAGTAGGACAAATGAAAATGAAAATTAAGCAACAAATTTCACATTTATATGTTTATTTATTTTAAATAATGGAAAAGATATAGAGTCAGAAGATGAGTGTTAACGAGGTACGGAAAAGCCAAATTTTAAGTGCATTATAGTGAAAGAATTTGTTAAGCTAATATTCCTTTTTATAAATGACTCCCTAAATTCGCTTACAGTTTTAGAGCTACTAAACTAAGACTAGTCAAAGTGTATTTCAATACTACCTTTTAACACTAGTCATAGAGATGCGTGAAATTGATTAAAACAATGACGTAAGAAGTGCACAGCTGCGCTATATCAATAGGCAGGGAAATATTCACTGGGAAACAACGCCATATTTTGAATCGATACGTTCTTATTGAAGTGTAGTGCAGAAATAATTCAACGTCTTCTTTAATTCGGGGATCTGAAAGATAGTAAAAGTATAAAAGTTTTAAGATGTAATTTAATATGAGACACAGATGTTTGTGTAACATACTTTAGCAATCGACTATTTACGAAATTATAGAAGTGGAACTGGGCCTATGTTCAGCTGTGGGCTGGGCTGCAATGACGATGGCGATGATGATATAAGTGCTACAAAAATGAAGGCATGGTAACCGCGTTAAAATTTAAGATCCCGTTTCATATTTTAAAATATTCACTCTGCTATTAGCTGTTCATAGGTTTGGTACCGGGTTTAATTAATTATTGAGTTAATCTTTAAATAACTACGTCGTATTTAAGTTGCTTAAATTAGAGAAGCGATGGAATTAATAACTATTGCTCCAAAGCAATTTGATTTAATTTAAAAGCAGAATGATAACGAGTTACGGCTAAAAATAATTTGGCAGTTTATATACATGACAGAAATGTCAGCGTAAACGGCTTACGATACTTAGACACTACGTCTGACTATTGTTTAAATAAATACCTTTTTCGTCAATTAGTCGATGCATCAAAAACAATCTCATATTGTCAACCTCCACCCTATACAATTCCACAACTATGCACGGCGAGAACAAAAAGAAGCAAAGTTGACATATATGCATGCTAACGAACCACATGGTTTTATACGGCACCTAGAATTAAAATAAAACAATGGTAGAAACTCAGAAAAATAGTAAATACTCAATGAATATAATTCAAATTCAAAAGGCTGACAAGAAAGTTTGGTAAGAATTTACAAAGATTAAAATTTCTACAAAGAATTTCTAAAAAATATTATTGTGATTTCTTCCTCATTGCTTTAATCCACCGCTGGATTAAGGCCTTTAGAAAAATGTGTGAAATGTCGTTTTGTAAGTCTTAAAGTAGGACACCACTGAAGAGATATAAGAATGATTATACACTCGAATAGAATATTGCCGCTTAGTGGCAGCGTAATAAAATCATTTACCGCATAACATCTAGGGGGCGCCATAAGAGGCGACAAAAAGATACTGAATTTGGAGATGGTTAGCAGCAACTTCCTGATAACAGCTCAAAATACGAGTAATAAGAAACTGCGGTAGACAACCCGTCTGCCTAGCGTGACAGCTGTAACGAATATCACACTTATGAGGTCTATGTTCAGCAGTGAACTTTTGATGGGCTTTAATGGATAATAATGAATAAAAACTAAAAAATATCATTGACAAAAAATGATGCTACGCTACGTTAAGGAATGCATTTGACGCTACGCTACGTTTTGGAATTTATGGCACTGACATCAAATAATTGCAAATATTTAAAAACAACACACACATTTTGAATACTTACGTGACCCTCAATGACTAATAGTATATGGTAAACATTCATAATTAGTTTAGGCAAGCTGCACGCCACGCTAAAGAAAATCTGAAACAAAAATGAAATGAAATTTAAAATTTTTAGTTTTTCATATAATCACAATACATAATCTTTATCTCCTTTTTGAGTCTATAGCTGGACAAAGGCCTTTAGACAATGTTACAGATTGTAAAACATGAGTTGATTGAGGTATTTAGTAATACTAATCGGTTGCTAAAATCTTGGATATTAACAGCAGCGTGTATTGAGCGCATTAAGGTTTGCACTGTAAAAACAAAGTGACTTCCGATTCGACACACTATACTAAGTTTATCAAGAAATTTAAACTTCGCTTCAATTTAGAAACAAACCTATAAGCGTGGCCATGGCAAATATCGCCCTTATGAGGCAATCTATAGGGGAGCAGTAGTAGTTCAGCAGTAGACTTTAATAGGCTGTAACGCTAAACCTATAATGATATCCCCGCCGGCACAAATGAATTGTTACAACACGTTTTCGAGGGTTTTTCACATTGCGAGAAAACCTGCATGATTGAGAAAAAAATATTTATTGGTCTTGTGAAGTCCTCAAACTTGAAGCAATATCGCCAATAACAAGCAGCGTGGTTGACTATCTGCTACATAATATAACCCTTCCAGAAATAATAGTGTGCCAGACAGTGGAATGTATTATATTGGCTGTAACTTTAATTTAATCTCATAATACAATATAATTTGAAGAACTAAGCTTAAGTTACGTACCGATGCATTAAAAAGTTCTGGAGTAATCAAATCCATTGTATCGGCCATACTTCGATACAGATACAAACAAAATCTTATCTTGTTTTCCTTGTAACTTTGCTTGTCTTTTGTATATAAGTAATAATTACATTTCGGGTCCTCTTCTAGTTTTAAACGCAGCAACTTTAATCGATATCTCACTGCGTCGAGTAATATGAATCTCCAGACACGATTAATATCTAGAGCTAATAGAGCGAACTGGCTGACAATATAAAATAAAATTTCCTTATTACAAGAAAAGAAAGTGTAGTAGAAAATACAGTAGATGATTCTAAACAACCAGAGTAACAAGGTATAAATTAACGTTTTGTTCCTGTCATAAGAGTAATGTTTCTTATTAATACACAAATAAGTATCAATTTTGGTTAACTTGTAGAAAAACTTTTTCAGCTTGCTGTCGTAAACCATAAGAATGAAGACAGAAAGAACGTATTCTGAAAGTGACCAAATGTTATAAGTAAATTGGATGGTATAACATATAATGGAAGAGTATATTATCGTACTGAGCAAGCAAAACAGTAGATTTTGATGATGACGTTTACAGAAGATCTACATTTGAAGACTCTAAAATCGAATCCACAGATTTGTAAGAGAATAATTACTGGTTTGTAAACGTCCAAAATATTTTTGCAGTTAAATGAATTGTTAACAGTTTTTCTTAAATCCATTATTTAAAAAACACAGTATTCTCTATCAATGAATGCTTTTTGTAATCAGAAATTGTTCAGATTTTTTATAAGTATATTGGCTTGGTTCAGCTACTATTACTAATTGAATATTTGGAACTCACAAAGTTACGTCAAAACAGTTTGTGGGTTGACTGTCAATAACAATCTACACCAAGGCGCCAAATCATACAAGAGTTGTATTTGCTTTATGGACATTGAATTGACAGCTATTCTAAAATAACTTTTATGGGAAAATTATTCTTTGAAGATAAATTGTTGTCGTGTCTAGGTGTTAAATAGGTGTTAAAGAGGACAGGGTGAGGAAAAGAAACTGTGTGTTTGCAGAAAAGCGGTCATATTTTTAATTGATTCTGCATCCTACCTCACATATTACAGTACTGCCAATACAATGGATTTGATTACTCCAGAACTTGATGCAAACGCGAAATAATAAATTGTCGATGCTATTATTGAAGTGGCCAACGTGACCAAAACTCGTGGGGTGCAGTGCGCCGCAAGGCGGATAAAGCGAACGCGATCAACTTGGCTTGATACTCGTATTTTCTCGCGAACTGAACGGGATGCTGTTGTTTTTACGCCAGGCGTTCGAACGCAATATACACGCACGAAGAACAAAGCAGCCGTGTCACACCAAGTTCGCTTTGCATCCGCATGTCACCGTTTCGCAATCGCGTTCGCTTTGAATCGTGTACTTAGAATGCAGCCTTACTGCAGTTGGAATTGAACTGGAGTAATTTAAAAGTGTCTAATCTTGTTTTGTGTGTAATTTTGTTTATTAAAATACTAAGTCAAGTAGATATTATAGACTCTTTGTCCATTATATTACTTATGATTTCGCTTAGTATCTTAATCTTAAAGCGTAACACCGCATCGAAATCTTCTCCAGGATTGAGAAGAGGATTGTTTATATGCCACTGTTTGTGATAATTATGAGAAAAAAATTGAAAAAATTAAAGATTTTATAACCTTAAAAATATTGGAGTGAATGTAACGTCCTTTACAGAAACACCGACTGCAAACACGGCGACTCATTGAATTTCAGGATAAAGCGACACAGACTGACCACCACGTTCACAAAGCCTTTCAATTTATTATTGCAAGTTACTGGTGACAAAGGCTGTGTTTCAACCATGACAGCGTGTTTGACAAGCGGTAAATTCGGCTTTGATTTCGACGTTGAATAAAAAAATAGAAATAATAGTTTTGTTGATTTATATCTCTCTTTACTACTACAATAAAAGCTAGCCCAGACGTAACGTGTGATTTTACCGCAATGTGGCACCCCACAAGGTCGGTGAATACAACAATCGCTGCGATACCGCACTGGTGGTTGTTTCAATTTTATATGCTAAAGCGTGATGTGTACACAGAACGTCAGATTCGCAAGTATTTTGCGTTGCACTACATTACCATGCGATGTGACACCGAGCAGCTTCAATAGCATCACATCGCGTAGATTAGCTCTAAATCTTTACTTTCAATCCTCTATAGAATTATGAGATGAATGATGAACGATCCTCTATGTAGATGTCTATGGACCACAGCAACCACTTACAATCAGGTGGACTGTGTGCTCGTTTGTCACCCATATTCTATAAAAAAATGAACGATGAAGTAAAGTAAACTGGGCACAGACCTCCACTCATTTCTTAATATGGAACAAGTAGACTGGTTAGGTGCTCCAGTTGGCGGTCTTCATATTGCTTTGAAATATTTTTATTACTCAGACATGCTCATGATGTTTTCCTTCACCACCAAGTACAAGATATATCTTTTGAAAACGCACTTCTGAGTAAATGTTACTTGTAGATGTAATTATTTATTATATATTACTTTTTCGGTATTACTATAGGTATTTCGGTATTTCATCAGATTCAGAAGAAAATAATTTCATCATCATTTACAAAAATGGTTATGAAAGAGTTGTCTGGCTTCACTGTGCGCTTTGTTCTAACTGAAATTTATTATAATTTTTATTCTTCGTCTTGAGCATTCAAACACACTGCCAGATATATGTTTTTTAATTATTTAAAATTATACATTTCTTGTAAGATTTGCCTATATTTGGTGGTCCTTATGAGCACCGATTCCGATAAAGATGTTACTAGTAAAAGGGGTCTCCGTTTCAACAGTAACATTATTCTGTTCTTCTACGCTGGTAATCCGTGAAAGCGTGGTCCTGCTCCGGTCGATCCGACCCGTTTGCGCTGCAGCCATAATATACGTAGCTGCAGCGTGGATCTACTACGTAAGAAGCCTTCTGAGTTATAGCACAGACATTACTGAAAATCTAGTAGCTGTCATCATCATCAAAAGCGTTCAAAAGTCTACTGTCGAATAAAGGCCTTCCTCAAGGAATACTACGAAACACGCTCCTAAGCCACCTGAAGTCGTCACTTCTTCTAGTGGTACGAGTAAGCAGTCATACACACACTTTGCATTAGCAGCTATCGAAACCACAAAATTTATTTCAGTTACATACTAATATTTTACCCTCCAGCCCTCAATAGATGCCTTTATAGCCGCATGCCTTTATCGAGATACAACACATACTAATAATAATTTTGTGTCAAAGAACAGTGTTAGCTGACGTAAGTTTTTTTTTAATAGTATAGTGTGACAAACGAGCACAGTCCACTTCATCGTATGTGAATGTTGTGACCCATAGACATCTACATTTATCCTCAATTAAGAATCCAAATGTAGGTGTGTTGTCACCTCTGAGGACTAAGATGGAACGCCTCGTTTCCAGTAAAAAGGGTCTCCAGTTCTCTACACTCACCATACGAAACACAGCAGCATTAAGCTGCTATTTTACGCTGGTATTCTATGAGAGCGTGGTCCTACCTCGGTCAAGCCTACCCATTCGTGCGACAACCATAATATAGTCGCAACGTGGGTCTACCACGTAAAAAAAGACATTAAACATTAAAATTACGACATTTTATATTTATTGCTTGAAACTCACAGCAATAGTTATTTACGAGACAACGATAATAATCAGTGAAGAAACACCATCAATAAAAAAGAGCAAACTAAATTGTTTAAGACTACCCATTAGTCGACTCGAAGGACAATTCACAAGCTTTTACACTATTATGTTGTTATTACTTCGTGAATTACACACGAAGTCCAAATACCAGCGATTTATATATCAGTATAGTGTAGTAATGGATACGGTATTTCTATATAAGAATATTTACATATTATGTATATTAGTTTGCGGTGTGACGGCGGTAGAGAATTTGTCACAACATTTAGTCTCGTGGATGCTGTAAGAGGCGACCATAGCCAATGCTTAAAAAAATCTTATGACTTCCGATAGGCTAGTGGATCCAATAGATAGCAGCGTCAAAGATGCGAATTTAGTACCGCAATCGTCAATCCACCTTCCGAGCATGACCATAAGGTAAGTCTTCCTTTAGACGGGAGAGGCCCATCTCCAGCAGTGGATTTCTACGGGCTGACGAAGAGAGTTGAATTCTTTCTTCAACCAACCTCACCTGGCATCTGACTAATTGAAATTTATATCCTTCCAAAAATACCTACCAAACCCAAATCGCCAAGACTAGTTCGTGTGGTGAGAAGAAAAGAGTAGTAAAAAGTACCAGAGTAGTAAAAAACAATAATCAAGCAAATATATTTTATACGTGGTAGAGACATGCCGCAGCTATATTACTGGCATACTTGTAGCACAAATGGATCGGCTCGACCGGGGAAGGATCACGCTCTCACAGAATACCAACGTAAAATAGCAGCTTAATGCTGCTGTGTTTCGTATGGTGAGTGTAAAGAACCGGAGACCTTTTTTGCTGGAAACGAGGCATTCCAACTTATTCCTCGCGGGTGACAACGCATCTGCATTTTGATTTGTAATCGAGGATAGATGTAGATGTCTATGGGTCACAGCAACCACTACCCATCAGGTGTACTGTGTGCTCGTTTGTCACCTTAATCCTATAAAAAAATATACTCCAAATAAATTTAAAAATGTTGTAATGATCTATCAAAACGAAAATTTACAGTAATTGTATAGAAATACCAGTAATAGACGTCATAAATTCCCGTAGCTAATTGATCACCTTATTTGTATATTTTAAAACAATAAAATACAATTTAAAATAAAACGTAAAATGGGTTAAATTTCGAAATACTAATAAAAGTAGCTAATCCAAAGTTAGCAATCAACTTATTGACAATAGTGTTTGGGCCATCCATGAATAAGTGAAGATTTCCTGCTGGAAAATCTTCTTTATATACAGTCGTCTTATCATTCATATTATAATATTGTCCCGATCTGCCAGTGGCCAGTGGTGCTTTATGATAATGTCAGTCGTGTTGGCCTTGTAGTGGCAGCGTAAGGGATAATAGAGGCGAGAGAGGTTAATGAAACATAGGATATGTAGCAGCATCTTCCAGTTAACAACTCAAAATAATAAATAAATAATAGTTTAAAAAATAAATAAAAAAACACGCTTTTGTAGATAACCGAACTAAAAAGTAGAAAATAATTTTCATTAAGTTTAAAATAAGAAAATAGTGACTACTAAAAAAAAACATTTATTGTAAAAAAGCGTTATCTACAAAAGCGTGTTTTTTTTTTTTTTTTTAAACTATTATTTATTTTCTATTTTTTAGTGCGGCTAACTACAGAACCGTGTATTTTTTTGGAACGAAGTTCTTTTACGCGGCTTACAGTAGATTGAACTGGCGGAAATCGTAGTTGTTTTATGAATTATTCGCAAATCCTGAGAATCCTGGCAAGAATAATGGGAAAAACTATTTAAATTATTGCATTGTCATCGGTCCTTGATAAGTGTGCGAAGTTTCAAAACAATTCGACGTTTTAAAGGGGATGAAAATCACATTCAAAAATTCAGTTACATAGATACATACAAAGCTAATAAAAGCGTGTTAAAAATGCGGTTGCCAACTGCCAAGCGTGGCAACTATGGAAAATATCTCCATATAAGGCAATCTTTGGAAGAGGCCTATGGCTAGTATGAATAATAAATGTCTGTCAGCGCGTTGAGCAACGACACTCAAATATAACTCACATTATTTATTAAATTAATAAAGAATTGTCGTATCCACTTCAGGGCTTCTGTTTCACAGCTTCGTGTTTTTCAGCCCCTCGTCCGGATTGTCGTTAACTTGAATGATTGAGAACTTACGCTTTCGACATCATTGCTTTCAATTTGTCTCTTACTAAGGATGTTTGCTTATAAAGTCACGTTCTTGTAGGCATCGCTTCCTGCAGATATAGTATCTTAATGGTTTTATTTTTTTAATTGGAAAAAAACCAAAGTTAAATTTCAAGATATAGTAAAAAAGTTTAGACTTATTTGAAGTTCACGTCCCGGACAAGAAAAAAAAATCATTAATTCATTCAAGGTCACTGCTTTTTTAAAAGTGATTATCCCATTCATAATAATTGAATGGAATTATAGTATGTTGGTTAATACCACTAATAATTGGGCAGTAATCTACCTAAACATAAACATATATAATAATACAAATACATAATATGTGTATTGTCAATGTTTAATAACTAAATTGATATAGGTTAGTTAGTTACAGCCAATGTATGTCTATTATTAGTAATAATGTATGTCCATTATTATTAGTATTTTCGATTTTTTTTTAAATTTCTCAGACACACAGGTTTCCTCATTATGTTTTCCTTCACCACCGAGCACGTGGTAAATTAGCACTTGAAATTGGAACTGACAATTTCATTGGTGCTGGCGGGAAACTACGAAATTTACTGCACATAAAAATCTGAGGGTCTGAGGGTATTATATTACTACATTACGTATTGTGTAAAAATATAATTATTCTGAAGTTAACTAATAAACTTAGTATTGATATAAAATTAACACTGTACAGATTATTCTTTGAACATGCTGTGTAAGGCGGAAAAATTGCAGGTCGCACTGTTCAATGGTGTGAGCGACCGAGGCAACGACGTTATAAATAATAATGACGTTTTTTTTCTACGAAAGAAACATAATTTAAAAAAAGACATTTCTGAATAAGTAATAGAACTAAACTAAAGGTTATTTTGTTGTTTTTTAAAATAATAAGTGTAATAAGCGAGTTAACAGCAAAAGGCATACCCCTGAGTTATTATGCTGGTTTTTTTACTTTTCAAACCCCAACTGACGACAGAAATGGTTGATATTAAGCCAGACGGATTATATGTGAGTGTATACGTAGGTCACTCAATAACTTTTGAGATGCTCGAAATTTAAAAATGGAACGCACCCGTGTTATATGTTTCTAAAAAGCAAATTTATTTAAAAATAGAACTCCATAAGCCAATTGCTCAATATTAAAAAAAAACAAAGTTCTATTAATTTTCCTGCAACGCTTCCCGTGCTTTTCATTTAAAACGATGGATCTTAACCGTGAACATTTGCGCGCTATGATATATTATGATTTTAAATTTGGTTTAACCGAATAATTAAGTTTACAACGGTTACAATCAGCATTAGGGGACTCAGCTCCATCACGCGCAACAAGTTTTAGGTGGTTTGCTGAATTCAAAAGGGGTAATTTAGGAGATAATTAAGGGAGATAATTAAGGGAGAAAATTAATCTTAAAGATGACCAAAGAACCGGAGGCCCGCAAACAGCAGTAACGGCAGAAAATGTATGGACTACTGAAATGTTGGTGCGAGAAGACCCACGAATCACATATACGGACATCGATATTGTAGGAATTAGTTCGGGGAGCATTCATACCATCCTACATCAACATCTTGGAGTGAGGAAGCTTTGTTGTCGATGGATCCCTCGTTTGCTGTCCGAAAGCGAAAAGCAGACTCGTGTGGATTGGTGCCATGAAATGCGTCTACCTTTTGAAAACGGGGCATCTAGGCGTGTTTCAGAAATCGTTACTGGTGACGAGACATGGATCTATCAATATGATCCGGAAAATAAAAGCAATCATCGGTATGGGTCTACTCAGAAGGACAGTTACCGACAAAACTGCAATGACCTCGCAACGTCGGCAAAAAAATGGTGGCTAGTTTTATTTCGCGGAGCGGACATTTGTCGACGTCAATGCTGGAAAATTGTAGGTCAGTCAACTTTGTATGGTATACTACAGTTGCATTACCCAAAGCTTTTCAAGCTGTGCGGAAGAGAAGACCAAAGACCGGGCTTCGGGGAATCATGCTGCATCACGATAATGCCTCTTCACATACCTCCCTTAGAACAAAAGCATTTATTGAGGAATCTGGTGTTGAAACTCTAAGTCACCCACGCTACAGCCCTGACTTAGCTCCTTGTGATTTCTTTTTGTTCCCAAGAGTCAAATAAAAAATAAAAGGCAAGTTTTTTCAAGCGCCGAAGAAGCCGTGGCTGCCTACGAAGAAGCGATTTCCGACCTGTCAGATCAAAACTGGAAAAAGTTAATTAATAGAATCAGGCGTTACTTTGCGGAAATCCATTATATTAAAGTTGTAAATATTTACTTTGCAAACATCCGCTTAATAAAATAAAATGATGTGTCTTACCTAGTTTGAAGAGCACCTCCCGCCCTCCCTCAATTGCGTGCACTATCCCCGTCACCACTAATCCCAGCACCACTACTCTCAACACCACTACACTAGGAAAGACACACCACCGATGACAATACGACACGTGTTTCGCCTCTACACGAAGCATCTTCAGGTGATGTAGACTCTGCGGTGGCTGACCGCTAAGTATCTTAGCGGGATTAGTGGTGACGGGGATAGTGCACGCAATTGAGGGAGGGCGGGAGGTGCTCTTCAAACTAGGTAAGACACATCATTTTATTTTATTAAGCGGATGTTTGCAAAGTAAATATTTACAACTTTAACTGGAAAAAGTGTTTTCAGAGTTAGTTTAGGCGAATGGAACTTTGTATAGAGCATGATGGAGAATATTTTGAAAAGATGTAAAATAAATAATAATAGTATCTAGAATACTTTTTCTATATCTCAAAACTTATTGAGTGACCTACGTAATGCTTAGTACCTGTGCGCACCGAGCAATAATGATGATGAACTCAAAAAAACTACAAAAAGTGAATTATGAAGAAAAATCTGCCTGGTATTCCATGTTGGTGAATACCACTCCTATTTCTGCTACCAGGAGGAGTTCACTTACTGCTTCATTCCGGTTTGAAATAACAGGCTCTATGGTATTTTATCTTAAGCCTAAGAATGAACAAAACATATGTAGCCATCTTTTTTGGCGTGTAGGTATCCAAGTTTACGGGTAACACAAAATCATATCACTTTTACGTATAAAAATCAATTTCAAACAATTATTTACAAAAAATACGGGAGCAGTAACCTGCTGGTGGATAAGTTCACGACAAAATTCTATAATAAATATTAAAAGATGTATCTATCACGGCTAAAAGCCGAAGTGTGGTTACACCTAGGTTTAGCTGGTTACAACTGGGTGCAGCCGATCGCTAAACTTAGGTGTATTCAATTTATTCAAGCCAGAACTAGGTATGTCTGGTTGCTTTCGGCTAAATAATATAAAATTACTTTAATTTCTATTAACTTTGTTAAAAATATGATCAAGTATGATCAAATATGATCAAATATGATCAATATCAGCGACAGTAGGTTAACAAATAGTAGGTACTTCTGTTAAATTCTTCAAAAATACGAAGCTATATCAGCGACAGTAAATTAATGTGCGGCTGACATTTATGACATATTATAATTTATAAATAATATAAATGCTTGCACGTTTTTATTATTTATGAATTATTCGCACAGATCGAATACACCTACGTTTAACTAACCACATTTGGCTGCACCTAGAGTAGCCGGCTAAGCCCAGGTGTAACCACACTTCGGCCTTTAGCCGTATCATATAACAAGAGTTAATGATCGCAAGCATAGGTAAAGTTTCCAGATAATAGCTCCTTCACAAGTCAGTGAAATGATAAAGACAAACCAAACATCAAAGGGATTACGTGGAACAGAACTCAACCGCAAGGGAATTAAAGGTTTTCTTTTCGTTTTTTGTTTATAATCGAGCGCTTTGTGCGCTGAAACTTTTCAGTTCGCCAGAGTCGTTCGTGGGGCGCTTTATAGTCAATGGCTGTGCAGCTATCGTTGTAAAATGTCAGGGAAGAACTATCGGTGGATATGGCAATTTTAAATCATATAGGTAATAGTTTTGGGTCTTTATAAATATGTAAAATTAAAAAAAAAAATCTTATAAGACTGGGCTACAAAACTTGTGTGGCATAAAGTAAACAAACTGAACTCTTAAATTTGTGTCTAATTACAAGTCACGCTTACTACTTATTTTCATCATCATCATCATTACAGCCCACTGCTATACAAGTCTCCTACAAGAAATTCCATAAAGCACGCTCCTGTGTTTATCGACTTTGTACATCTATTACCAGGTCGTTGACAAACCTTTGTTCTCCATCGGTTGTCGATTTATTTTTTATTTATTTATTTTTTACAAATTATAATTATTTAATAACATCCGACAGTACAAATAAACTTACAAAAGTTTTTCCATGTACCGCCGATGCGTAACTTCGATCATGTTGAATCGGTTCTTCGAGCTATATGGCCTGCTCATTGCTACTTCAGCTTACTCTCTGGTTCTACAGCGAATATCGTTATTACGAAGTATATCACGCTGAGTACTCCGAGATTAGCTCTCTCCATAGTTGGCTGAGCGGGTTTGAGCTTCCTCATACGGCTATCAGTGCAGGACCATGTTTCTGATCCATATTAAAACTGGCAACTGTTAGTTTTAGTTAGTAGTAGCAATGTAGTAGGTAGTTCAGTTTGTAAGTAGTAGTGGTGTTGTAGGTAGTTAGTTGTACACTCATGTTTTCAAGTTTAAAATTTTAATTGAAAAAAGATCATTTTGTAGTTTAATATAAATTTTAGCCAACGATAATACAAAAAAATATAACATCGACTTCTGCTTCATCAAAAACAAAAGAAACTTTAACGTAGACTCAACACCCTACCTCACTTTCCTGCCTTTTTAATTAAGTAAAAATTAAACTTAAAATACTAGAAGAGATCTATCTGCTTTGTAAGCAAGTTTATATATTGTCAGCATTGGGGCAGCGCGGCGGAAACTTCCTTGCACTAAAACCTGCTCTCCCCAGAGGTGAGAGGAGGCCTGTGCCCAGCTGTGGGACGTATATAGGCTGTAACTTTAAAACTAAAATTATCACACAGTACCGCTCTCTACGTTATAGTGCCAAGAGCGTTGGCTGCGTTTCCTCGCTGCATGACTTTCCTTAGCCTTTGAGCGGGAAATCAGCCGCCAGCTTCATATGCTATAATGTAAATTTTCTAAAAAACATATCGTGTGATAGCAGCGCTAGAGACTATGACCCCATTACGTCCCATGGTGGGTGTCGTAGGAGACGAATATGAGAAATATCAGAAAACTCTTATGGTTTTCGATAGATGGCGGTATAGCCATTGCATTTACGCCAGACGTAATTAACTCAGTCCGAAGAAAGGCAACAACCACAATAGGAAATTGCCACCTCCATTCAAGTTCGCTTCTCCAACAGATTACGTTGGTACTTCTATGAAGTAGAAAATTGTTCCGACCACTTCTTTGTCCGCTGACCACTCGCGGATTTTTTACTATTAAAGGAGGCGGCGCGTATTTGTAATAACTCGAATCACGAGCGCAATTTTGCTCTTTTCATGAACCGGTGGGTAAAAACTTGGATAGTTTATTTTTACGATTTAAGTGAAAATATTAAATTTTATTTTTCTCACAACGATTTAGGGTTTTTGGAAATCATTTTAAGTAAAATTAATATTATTTTTGAAATATTTATTAATCAACTTTTCGTTTGGAAATTGTTGTATTTTTTCTTTATGTAATTATTTTTAATTAAAATTAATGGTGTAGATTTTCTTACACAAAAATAAACTTCCAATTAGTAAACAAATAAAAAGACAAATTCACATTATATTTAAGTCTTCTTATTTATTTTTATATGACGTTTTATTTACATAACGATCGAATAAGAGTTTAAATTCCGTCTCTGGTATAATTGGCTTCGCGCTATTTCCCGCTATATGAAAAAACTGAACATATGTACAACTTTTCTAGGATCCCTATAATCGAATTTTAAGTCCGGGAGGAAGGTAAAGTTATTTTACGAAGTTCATCTTCATCTTTAGAGGTCTCCGTTAATAGTTTATGTTTTTGATTATCAGTACACAAAAGTTACAGTTACAGTTACAGTCCTTCCCGTAGTTTCGCGCAATATACAAAAGGGATTTAGAGCTCTACTAAAAGGCTTCCAACACCATTCCTATTTACATACATACATATTATCACGCCTCTCTCCCGTAGGGTTAGGCAGAGACCACTTCTTTCCACTTGCTACGGATCCTTACATATTTGTTTCGCTTCGTCCACTTTCATTATTCCCTTCGTACATGCTCTTCGGTTTAGGGTACTCTTGATCTGTCCTTTTTTCAAGACTATATACAAGATTATTATATTGTCCACCACATCTACTGCAAGTGATTGCTGTAACAGTGGTAAGTGAATAGTGGTGGAAGTTTGCGCATGTACGATGATGACCTAATAGCCGTATAGTTGCCTGACATTTTTGCCTTATCTGTCGCAGAAAGAGTTACTGTGCTTCGGACTCTTTTACTCGTGTATACATTACATGCCATAGGTACTTTATTTTTATTATTTAAATAAACATCATCGTCGTCATTAGTCCTTAAAACCATATTGTTGGAAATGGATCTCTGCCATGTTAGGGTGGTTTTACCCTAATTGTCACGCTTGTATTATTAACATCGTCATCATGAGAATCATCAGTGCGTGAAAACCCATTGCTGAACATGGGTTTCTGACGTATTAGGATGAGTTTACATTAATCGTCACACTTGGCAGGTGGATTGATAGCACTGCCAGACATTTTGCACGTTTGATGTCGCCGGTCTGGGTATTTTTAGCTTGGCTTAAACTAGATGGTTACAATGTCATCTATCGCAAGCTATGGGGTATTTCTCGCTAATCATATACTCACATCTTACGAAACCCACGGGACGAAATGGGGTGATGGTTTCTTTTACTCCACCCTCACGATTTGAATATTATTTACCGTTACAGTTGCAGCCTATTAAAGTCCACTGCTGAACATAGGCCTCCCTCATAGATTGCCTCATATATTTTCCATAGTTGCCACACAGGCATGCGGGTTGGCAACCGCATCTGCTGCCCATCTCCTAATTTGTTGCCCTCTGTCACCTCTTCCGATACGCACGGGATGATATGGGGTAGTGAATATTCTTACTCCACCACTACAGGGTATTATTTATTAAGATTGATATAAATTACGTTATTTGGCTTCTGCATAGTCTTCACATTAAAATGTTTCCATTTTATAAGCCCTAGGCTTAGCAATATTACATATGTGTACAACTGCCTGACAATAGATACTTAAGTTGAGTATTATTGAGCGCAGATTTCATTGGATACAATAGCTAAGTGGTCTGTAGAGGATAATAGCAATCATTATATGGACATCCATCTTTTGTCCGTCCATCTTTCCCTAATTGAGCGTCCATGGTAACGCAAGGTAAAAGTAATTGGGAATTCCTATTGATACGGAAAATGTTTTCATGTTGGATACTTTTCGTGGCTTAATAAAGTAATAACGTCAATTTTACTTATGTCGTTATTTCCTCTTTTTTTTTTCGTATTTATTGTCTTTTGTTGAAATCAACATTCGTGTATTTTTCTATCCATTGCTTTTCAATAAAATTATACAAAAAATTTCAAGTTAAAGTTAAAGTTACAGCCTATATACGTCCCACTGTTGAGCACAGGCCTCATTTCTAAGAGGGTTTAAGGTCAAGGAAATGTCCGCCGCACTGCCCCAATTCGTGTTGACGGACTTCACATGTCTTCGGGAATATTTTTTTTCTTGTTTCTCAGACATGCAGGTTTCTTCACGATGTTTTCCTTCAACGCCGAGCACGTGGTAAATCAGCACTTAAAATCGCAATTAACAATTTCATTGATGCCGGCGGGGATCGAACCCGGGTTGCTCGCGTACTGTGAAATTCACAGCGGGCGCTTAGCAACTGAGCTACCACGGCTCATAGAAGGAGTTTTCAAGTCGCCTCTAAATTTTAAGTTATTATTTCATTTTCTTTTTTATATCTCTGATACATCTTAATTCATTCAAATGGTGATTCTATGCAATTCCATGAACATTATGATGTAGACTTTAAGAATGAAAGTGAAATTCTTTATCAACTAATTATTAAAGCCATAGCTTAGTGAACAGCAGCAGTTATCCGATTTTTACAAGCTTTCATTTAACTTGCTATTTTTAGTCTTTCTGGTTTAAAATATGTGATCAATTTTTAAAGCACTTTCTGATATCTGCTTAAGCTGAAATTTGGCATACATACAAATTCTGCAATTCCCCTGGTGTTGCAGTTGTTCATGGGCGGCTGTAGTCACTTAACATCAGGTGAACTGCATGCTCATTTGCCCCCTCTCCTATAAAAAAAAACCAACGTCTATAACAATGCAATAAAATCGTACTAAGGAGCTGATTTGGTGATGGACCCAGATACTAGCCCTAACAATACCTATAAAAACTTTTATGTTATTATAAATTATAGTTTTTAATATTGTACATTATTTTAAAATGTAGATATTAATATATAAATATATATATTTTCAATGACAATTTCATATTTATACTATGAATTAATAAAAAAATATTCATATTATATATGAATTAAAAATGGGAAAATATTACCATAATTTAAAATGGCAACATTGGAAGAGTTGATCTTTTCAAATTAAATCACCAAACATACATCTTGATAAATCTGAAAAAAAAATTTTATCATAAATTTTGTCCTAGCCTGAGTTATTAATCTTCGTTGGTCTAGTGGTTGTAGTGGTGCGACTGCTGGTCCTGGGTTCGGATCCCGAGTTGGGCCAAAAAAAAAACAGTTTTTCCATCTAGAAATTCTCAGTAGCTTCCTGAAGTCAGGAAGTTGGCGGTGTCTCACCCCTGTGCCTCGGAAAGCAGGTAAAGCCGTTGGTCCTTCGCCTGATTTCTCTCCATTCATGTCGGTTTACCGTCCCATCGTACTATGAGAGTGATGGAATAGAGACTGCACCTGTGCTTGCGCATACACTTGGGCACTATAATCCTGTCCTGCGCTGAGGCTGGCCGCCGTGACCGAAATTCGGTCTGGAGGACAATATTATTATTATTAATACAGTGCATTTTTAATGGATACGTGGACCACTCAGCAGGTTTTGCGAAACTAAAGAAAAACTCTTTGGGTGAAAGTTTTAATTTAAAATATTTGAAATAAAACTCTCCTCTCCAGAATCTGTTCAAAGTTTCGTGCGTCCAAACAAATTTTCGGAACACTTTTTCCAGTCCGCTTCAGAGACATCTTTCGCCCGCTCGAACGCTGCCAGCGTACCTTCCGGTGGTGAAAACTGAATACCTTTCAAATATATATTTTTTATTTTGGGAATAAAACAATGTCACACGATGCCAAATAGGCCGTAAGGAGGTGAACAACACAACTTAACCGGTGTGCTGTCCAGAAAGTCCCACGTTTTAAACGCTGAATTTGCGGGCGTGTTTTCGTTGTAAAGCAGTAGCTCGCGGTAACCCGTGCTCGGTCACTTGTTTATTATAGCAGTGAACACTTTTGGTAAGCATTCAGTAGCCAATCGACATAGATGCTAATTCAATTTCTTCAATAAATTGACATCAGTGTGTCAATTTCGTAACAGCGGCCAAAGAGCGACCACTTTTTTCCTTTCTCAAAGTTGTTCGTCCGTACTGAAATTTGTTATACCAGCAGTACTCGGTTGCCGTAGAGCCTTTATCCATAAATGCCATTTAAAGTCTATGAAACGATTTGTTCGGGTTAGGTGTCATTTAAATATTAAAAAAAAGATTTTAATACAACACGATATTTTCATTTTATAATCATTACAGTCCTTCACAAGTCAACTGCTGAACACGTCCACGCTTCCCCAAAGAATGCCACAAAGCACGGTCCTGAGCCACACGTATCCATCAACTTTTTGTTTCATACAAAATAATTTTTCAAACACTCCTGCGTGGCCTGTCGTATATGTACGTAAGCATAGAATAAAAGCTAAAAAGTTAAAGTTCCAGCCTATATACGTACCACTGCTGGGCACAGGCCTCCCCTCATTTCTGAGAGGGCTTAAGTTTAAGCATAGAATATAATAAGATATTATAATATATGAAGACCGCAATTATTTCCGCTTTAGTAAAATTTCGCTTTAGTATTTGTATAACAGCTTTGTACACTAACCACAAATGCGTATAAAATACCTCATAATAACGCCTCCTATAAACCCTTGAATGAAAAAGGTAACATCACGCTGTAATTTAAAAAGGGCGTTAGCACACATCCGACTAAGATGGATGCTCGAACGGAAGAGGAAATGGTAGCAGATCGGACAGCGATCTACCCTTAACGGATTCATTTTTCACTCTCAATGAATGGACTTGCTTTAAATGATGGGTTTTAGATGGCGACGTACTGCGCCTCGTTACGGGTATCTTTAATATGTACCTATACAAAACTTATCGCCACCCAATCAACAAGGATATTTCCTTATTTGTAGTATCGGATAACATAAGTTCCTCTCTCATGCTTATTATGATGAATATTGTTAATTTTATCAATTACATAACACATTAACAGTATTTTTATATTTACTGTTTTTTTTTTATATAGAATTGATGTGACAAATCAATTTACAGTCCACCTGACCGTTAAGAGCCGGTCAGCCACCGCAGAGTTTACTTCACCTGAGGATGCATCGTGTAGAGGCGAAATACGTGTCGTATTGTCGACGTTGGGTGTCTTTCCTAGTGTAGGAAGTAGTGGTGCTGGGATTAGTGGTGACAGGGATAGTGCACGCAATTGTATGAGGGCAGGAGGTGATCTCCAAACTAGGTAAGACACATCATTTTATTTCATTAACCGGAAATAAGCAAAGTAATTTTTACCAACTTTAACATAACTTTATTATATTCTCAATACATATTACGAACGAATTATTTTTGTATTAATATAATTTTTATTTATATTTTGAATATTTGCGTATCTATTATATATAATATCTTCTTCTTCTTCTTATTTTTCAGCCCGTAAAATACTGTTCGACATAAGCCTCTCGTCGCAGAGATTATTTTCCACGATCAAAACAGTTGCTGGGTGGATTAGAGATTGGTCTGTCCCTAATAGTAAAAAAAATATAATTTAAAATTAAAAATTTTGTACAACCGACTTCAATATAAATTATTAAGAATAACTCAAAAACTATTGGCCAGACCTTGATCACACTTATATGGGACCACATGAGAAGCACCAGCTTTCAAATAAAAAAAAGGATCATCGAAATCAGTACACCCAGAAAAAAGTTATGAGCTAACACACATAAAAAAACATACAGTCGAATTGAGTACCTCCTCGTTTTTGAATTCGGTAGAAAAAAAGAATATTAACTCAAGAAACGTTTAGTAAGAAAAATGTATTTCTGTACAACTTAATTCAATATCTCTTTGCATTGGTTTGCGAGTAAAGACTAGTGACAGGTCCGACTATCACGCCCCATTTCCTCCTACAGGTCATTAACCCCGTCTAGTTGAGGTGCTATCACTCTTTCCACTTGTTCTCTCTTTTGTTATATTATCTTTGTAGTGGAGTAAAATTATGTGTATGATAATTATGTCTAATTATTAGATACAAAAGTTAGTTTATTTTAATTATTAAAGCTCTTTCAACAGTTTATCAGGCTTTTATTAACTTATTAATTATTTAGCAAAGGACCCGTCGTGCTATATCAAATCGTGGCACTCTTAAAAGTCAATTGGAAGAAATAAAAAGAATATCATGTATGTTTTTTTTTTTTTTTTTATAGGAGAGGGGGCAAACGAGCCTGCGGTTCACCTGATGTTAAGTGACTACCGCCGCCCATGAACAACTGCAACACCAGGGGAATTGCAGATGCGTTGCCGGCCTTTTAACTATGACAGCATAAAATAACGATTTAACGCTGTTGTGTATTCGTATAGTAAGTGAAAAGAACCAGATACCCTTTTGTCTTTCAATTTTAGGCCTCAGGGTGTTATCCTGAGTATCCCAGCAAACACATCTGTATTTTGATTCTGGATTGACGGTACGTGGGCTACACTGAAAGTTTTGTGTAACTCATAAATAATACAATTTATATTTAAATAATATTTACTGCTTTTCAAAGTATTCTCCATTACATTTTTTATTCGTATTAAAACCATTTTTGAAAACATAAGTACCATTGGTCTGAGGGCATGTTTTTTTCACGTGCTGGTTGAAAGCTACCACGGCCTTTTCTGGCTCCGTAAATGTCAAACCTCTCATTAAAACTTTGATGTTTGGGAAAATAAAGAAATCGCATGGCGTGAGGTCTGGACTGTGTGTGGGATGCGTCACTAGCTTCACTTTTTCAGAAGCCAAAAATGATTTTGTCTTGTTCGCGGTGTGCGAGGAAGCATTGTCATGGTGCAGTAGGTACGACTGCTTAGTCATTTTTCCCTAACTTTTTCAAAAATACTGGGCAAACCAAGTAGTTCAGTCAGCTTTAACTGTCTTTTGCTCATCAAATAGAATCGTTCAGACCGGGCCTGTCTAGAAGAGTCTAGAGTCTGCCTCAATTTTATTGGTTTGCTGTCGCCTTCGATTACCCATACAGAAGACTGTTGCTTTCTTTCCAGAATGTTGCAATATATCCATGTTTCTTCTACCGTCACAATGTCTTACACAATATTTGAAGGTCCCTGATATAGGCAGCAGCATCTTCCTGATAACAACTCAATATAAAAAATAAAAACTGCGGTTGTCAACCCGCTTGCCAAGCGTGGCAACTATGGTTAAGTCCTCCCCGTGAGGAGTACTATGAAGGAGACCTATGTTCAAAAATGGACTTTTACAGGCTGTAATGGATGAATGGGTGGATGAATGGATGGATGGAAGGATCATAGCTACTTTAACAACATTTTCTTACAATAATCAACTCGAGCCCATTTTTGTTATGGGGTGAGTTCATAAGGAATTCAGCAGCAACAAAGTTTTCCAATTTTTAAATGTTAATGTATTTTTTTTATTTGGTTCATACCTACTAATACCCAATTGTTCTCGCCATTAGTCGCCAGACAGTAACCACATTTTCCACAGTGAGCGGAGTTGAAGGTCGATCTTCACGAATTTCATCATGGGGAAAAACATGGCCACGATAAAATTTTCGTTGCATCTTGAAGACGAAGACGAGCAGTGCAACTTTGCGGAGAGAGCGAACTTTCAAAATCATAAAAAAGTCATCACCCTTAAAATCTTTTCGCGTTAATCCCATTTTTGCTACGGATGACAAACTTCAACTTGTGATAAAAACTTTGATACGTGACTTCCCGCTAAAAACTATTTTAATCACTTTGTGACTTTCTTATGTTTTTAAAAATATAGCATTCGAAATTCAAACATTTACGAGCAACAAGAAGCGCAGAATTCTCAGTGTTACCTATGAAGATCTAGTGTAACTGTGGGCTTTTGATCACACTTAAATATATTTAAAAAGATGTGTGGTCTCATAGATAGTGGAATAGCTGCCGTATTTAGGAATAGAATATAATAATTTTTATTCAATATTGATTATTAGACTTTGTTTACGTGGTAGAGCCATGCTGCAGCTATATTAATAGTATAGTTGTAGCACGAATGGGTCGGCTCGACCGGGGAAGGACCACGCTCTCACAGAATACCAGCGTAAAATAGCAGCTTCATGCTGCTGTGTTTCGTATGGTGAGTGTAAAGAACCGGAGACCCTTTTTACTGGAAAAGTGGCATTCTATCTTAGTCCTCACGGCTGAAAACGCATCTGCATTTAAATTCGCAAACGAAGATAGATGTAGATGTCTATGGGCCACAGCAACCACTTGCCATCAGGTGGACTGTGTGTTCGTTTGTCACTCTTATTCTATATTAAAAAAATACATAATACTTATTTAAAGTCATTTTTTACTTTTACCACTGGTTCGCAATAAAACCTCTGTCCTGGGAAGAACCAGCAACAAACCCAGCGGGACTTTTTTTTTTAAAAAGCACAATTTACAATATAATATTTTATACAATTGTTCTGAAAACATTTAGAAACAGCATGGTATCAGTCATGTACTCTTTAGTAGTATAATAACCCTTACTAGACAATTTTTTCTTACTAGGTTTCAAAATATATGTACATCATGACTAGATAGTATCACGGGATCGTAAGAGGCGAGTTAGGAATATGCTCTGAAGATTTTGTAATCTTACTCGTAAATAAAACATTTTGTGTTTTATGCGAGTACATATTTTACCTCAGGCTCCAACTTAGAACTCACGTAGTAATAGTAGCAGTGTAATATTTAAAAGTAAGAATAATAACCAAGGCGGCCAAGTGGTAAGATATTCCCACGATATCACCATAATTCATACATATTTATATATCACCAAACAATATACGAAACGGTGAAGTGGGAGGGACGAAGTGCCACAATGATTTACACCCTCTTGTTCGATGCTAATCGCGCGCTAAGTAGCTTGCCTCTTGATTTATGAGTACCGGATTAAAGTATAATTATTTTGCGTCCCCGGCGTGCATTTATCAACGACTTTGTTGGTGCTAATTGCAGATGTCTTGCCTTATCGCACCGTTGACTTTGTTGTGTTTCTTGAGCTGGGATCATAATACGCCTTAATGCTTATTGTTGTTCAGTCAGAGTTCACTGAAAGACTCCCTTTATTTTTTCTGCATAAAAACCTAATTTAAGGACATAGTCAACATTTGTTATGTTGGTAACATTTAAAAAAAGTAACGTAAGTACGTAAAAAGTTAGAAAGAGCAAACAATCTTACTTTGTGTATGTACTTGTTAATGTACTTGTGTCAGGCTGTAGTGATAGTGATAAGAGATAGTAGATTCCACTGGGTTTTTTGCTGGCTCTTTCCAGGACAGAGGTTTCATCCGAGCCAGTGGTAAAAACATAAATTACTTTCAATAAGTAATCTTATAATCTGTCTAGAATTGAAAAAATATTTTCTATTGATCTATCACAGGTCATGAGGTCTCTCTGGCATTTAATACCTCTTATGATATTTACGGTAAGAAATGTTCTAATAGATTATATAAAGTATTATAAGCTAGTGCTTGACTATTATCCTATCTGATAATGAGTGGTGATGCAGCCGAAGATGGCAAAGCGTACTGACTTAGCTTAATAAAATCATATTCGAATTTTGTTTCCAATGCGTGGTATGTTGTCAACAAAGGGGTCGAAATTGGCCCAGCGTCTGGTTTTCCAATGATATAATTAAAAATTAAAAATTTTGTACAACCGACTTCAATATAAATTATTAAGAATAACTCAAAAACTAGGACAGAGAAGAGATTAAAAATAATCGGAATTGAGATGCAGTGACTCTGTTTATACAATTGAAACTTAAATGAATACAAAGTTGTAGTATTGGTACTAGTATCAAATCTATAATGATATTAAACACAAGTGGTAAAATTAAAAATTTTGTATAGATCAGATCAGATCTTGATTTATATGGGACCACATGAGAAGCACCAGCTTTCAAATAAAAAAAGAATTATCGAAATCGGTTCACCCAAAAAAAAGTTATGAGGTAACACACATAAAAAGAACGTACAGTCGAATTGAGTACCGTCTCCTTTTTGAAGTCGGTAGAAAATGAAAAGGAAGGAATTAAGTCATACAATTCTTGCGCACACTCTCCGAAATTTATTCTATGAAACACGGAAACACTGGCTTCTTTGCGCCTGTGTTAGAGACTGGTAAAACTGGTTAAACATATCATTGAGGTCACTAATAAGCCTCTTACCACGCCTTTTCGTTGTCAAAAGCCACAAGGTTGCATTTTACAGCGCCAGCCCATATATTATGGCAACAATACTTCATGCAAGCTATGCCTGCGGAGCCATGGCGGAAAATATTCCATACTCTATCCTGGCGTGAAGTATCAATGTCCCTTTTTCCTTTTTAGATATAGGATGTCAAGGAAGTCAAGCATTCAGTCTAGTGTATAATGGTAAGTGGATGTTGTGGCTTATAGACATTTTTATTTATTTTCTCTAGAAAATTATAATGCACATGCGTTGTCAACCCCGAGGAATAAGATGGAATGCGTCGTTTCCACCAAAAAGGGTCTCCGATTCTCTACAATCACCATACGAAACACAGCAGCATTAATGGCTATTTAACGCTGGTATTCTGTGAGAGCGTGGTTCTTCCCTGGGAGAGCTGATCAATTCCTGCTACAATCATAATATAGCTGCACCATTGCTCTACCATGTCAACTTATGCAAGGATACCTAACCTCCGTGAAGTTGCTTTGGTCCTAGACTCAATGAACTGCCAAAAATTCAGCTTCGAGGAAATAGAAATATTTTGTACTATCTGACAAAGCGTAAATAACATGAGTAGAATGAGCTTTCTCAGGTTCGTTAATCACTCGTTTGGCTTTGCTTATTTTGTCAGCTTGAAACGTAGTTTACGGTTCCGCGCCATTACTCCGCAATACGACTGTTTGTACCGACACAACGGTTTTACGAGCTTCGCAAAAATCTGATACGGACAGCGTCCACCTTTGCTATTTTCTCATTAAGGTGGGTGGATTGGATGCACCGTTATTATTGAATTTGAATTTCATTCTTCTGTTATGACATTTCGCGAAGTCTGGATTTAGTGCGGGATTGGTCACGAGCTCCACCTTTTTAGAAGGCAAAAATGACTTTGTCTAGTTCGCGGTGTGCGACGAAACATTGTCATGGTGAAATAAAATATCACCCTCTTTTATCTATTATACATTTTTATAAGTACTAGTATATATATATATATATATATATATATATATACATATATATATATATATATATATACTAGTACTTATAGCTCAACGATTGTGATATTTTATTTTACGCTACCACCACGAATTATCAAAAACCAAATTAACATCTCAAAAATACTCCTAAATTTTACGATATTAAAAACCCGTGTGTAAAACTTTTAATAGGAAACTGCATTAACTTTTTAATCCCAAAATATTTTTTATAAGAAATATACGTGGAACACAAAGTATCGAACATTATATCAGTAATGATAGTGTACCATGGCTGTCTCCGCGCGGCTATTTAAGAAGACAAAGGATAGTAAAATGGTTGATTGCTCGCAACACTGCCGCAAGCAAGTTAATAAAGACATCTAAATGTATTAGACACGATAGTTTTATTTCATTTTAAGGAAATGCTGCTTGGTTTAAAAAATGAACGTAATCTGTGTTAAGCCAAGCTATATCCTTCATCTCTTTTAAACTCTGAACAATATCGGCGTTTCTATCGCTAAAATCACTGAGTAAGTTATGTTTCTATCTATTTATATCAAAGGAAATGATAATGAAATGGTAAGTTACTAAATGATGTCCAGCGATTGCTCGATGAGGAAGCAAAGTTCTCGAGTGGCAGCCTCGTACCGGTAGGCGAAGTGTCGGGTAGCCCCCCACTAGATGGAGTGACGACACGTACTTTGCGTTATTCTTTAGGGGAGGCCTATGTTCAGCAGTGGACTTGTGAAGGGCTGTAATGATGATGATGATGATTCAACGCTGCGGTAACTCAGTTACTCTAGCATTATTCTAAGTCAGTGGCCTTTTAGTTGCTGCAATCCATTTTTTTAAATATTTAGTGAAGTATTTTTTGCAAGTTGCAGAAATAAATAAATATTTTCTTTCTTTCAATGACATAAATGTTTGTATAGTTCCTAAATTTTAGATAAAATAAATCGAATACATATTTAAACAGTTTATTCATTCTCATATCACTTTTAAGCAGTGAGCGGTGTTAAAATGGAATTATGCTGACACACACAATTTTTTTGAAGTGTCATATGTGCTATATGATATTTTTTATAGAATAAGAGTGACAATCGAGCACACAGTTCAACTGATGGTAAGTGGATATTATGGCCCATAGACATTACATTTGTCCTCGATTAATAATCAAAATGCAAATACATTGTCACCCCTGAGGACTAATATAGAATGCCTCGTTTCCATTAAAAATGGTCTCCGGTTCTCTACACTCACCATACGAAAGACAGCAGCTGAAGTAGTATTACAGTGCTAGTATATAAGTTAAGTTACTGATTTATGTAGAGTCAGTCATGAATAAACTTCTTGATCAAGCGCTCGTGTTTAATTCAACCTCGTAATATTACATGGCGACCCTGCCAGGCGCGTTCCGGGAACTGTTAGCGTAGCGGGCGAAAAGTGCAGACCGGGCGAATTCCTGTGTGCCTCGGTGCTTCAAGTTAGCTAAAATGTTTGTCGTGAATATATTATTTGGACTGACGCTTACTGTGCTGGCGAGTTTTGAAAGTTATAATCATGGGAAAATCATACTCAAAAACTGAAGATAAGGAAATTATTATATCTCAAAATGCATCAGGAGGAAATAATAGTGCAAGTTACTCCGAACAAGAAAATCACGTCAAGATAAACAATATACTGATTACTACGTTTTGGTGTTGATGGCGATTGCCATACTTGCAATCATTTACCTAAAACTCAAGGAGGCATAAGAAGTGGATAGAACAGCAGTGAATTACGAATTTTGAGAAAAGTACGAAGCCGTTTGTCTGGGCGCTGGGAGCAGGAACCAGTGCGTGAAGAAGGAGTCGTTTAAGTGTTCGTGAGCTGGTAATAAATATGTGCTATATGTAAGTACGTGTTCTGTGCTGCAGTGTTATTTTAGTTTAAAATATATATAATATAGACATTAACGATAGTTTTAGAATTAGAAATATGAATTTTATCTATCAATAAATAATTGTTTAAACTAAAAATAAAAATATAAGTAAATCAATGTAATATCGAACACACGATTCGTGGAATTACGGCCCATGTGCAACCATTGGGTGCAACTCAGTTTTTATGTGCTCGGTCGTATGACAGTGTTTCGATTTATAATAAAATTAAAACGAAGTGAATGAAATATGACATGGTGTTACATATTTCGTTGCGTGTATTATGGCCGAAAAGTTAATAGAATTATATGAAAATTTATTAAAATACGTCAATATCTAACAAAAAGGCCAGAGCAGATATAAAGGGTCAGTTGCGTCCAAAAATTACTAGAGGCGAAACATTGTTAAAAGATAGCGAGCTATTATTTTCTAATTTAAGTTGTCAAGGTAAACAATCGGAAATTAATTTAATTACTAGTACATATAAAAAGTTTGCTCTTTATATTCTGAAATATCTCAATTGTGTACTTTGCCTAGTTGTAAAATAAGTTTAGAAACAATGGATTTTGATATTAAAACAGCGTGTGGGTTGATACCTATTTTAGATAATAAGGAGGATACTACGAAACGATTGATTGATGCAGTGGAAATGTATGCAGATATGCTTAACGAGGCAGGAAAAATTTATTAATTAAATTTGTGTTAAAAGGGAGATTATCAGAAAACGCTAAGCTACGCGTTGCTGATAATTATGTGTCAGTTAGTAGTATGATTAAAGATTTTAGGGAAAAACTATTGACAAAAGTTTCTTACACGGCTATACATAAACAAATTCAGTCCTTGAACCAGGTTTAGATCAGTTGATGAATACGGGTCTCAACTCGAAAGACTGCTAACAGAGTTAACTATTTCACAGGCTGAGGGCGACGCAACAAAATGCGCAGTCCTTAAACCTATTAATGAAAAAATGGTCATTAAAAAGTTTACAGATGGTCTTAAAAGTGAAAAGCTCAGCACAATCATCGCAGCCCGCAACTACTCCTTGCTCAAGGACGCGATCCAGGCGGCCAAGGACGAGTCCACACCATCGTCGTCCAGTTCCGGGTCTGCTGAGGTGATGAAGATGACTAGAGGTAGGTTCGTTAACCGTTTTCTAGATCTCAAGGACAAAACAGGGGCCGTGGGCGTCTAAATTACGGCACCAGTAGGAGTAATTATCAAAATAATTATAGTAATTATTCAAATAGATATCAGAGATTTTCAAGGCCTTTTCAATATTCGCCGCGCGGTAGAGGACAGTCCTACAGATCAAATTATCATTATAATAGACGTGGCAACCAGGGATTTTACAATAAAATGTTTTTGCAGCTCGAAGTAACGACAACAAAGAACGAGCTGGTGAAAATATGGAGCAAAAACCTAATGAGATAGACAACAATCAGTTTTTCGTTCTCAATAATTTCATTTTTCATGTAGAGGTAACTCTAAGTTTGTAAATTTTCACATTCATGGTATGAAACTTGTGTTATTGATAGATACTGGAGCATCCATTTCGGTTATTAAGGAAGAAGTACTTCCAAGATCAGCATGTGTTCTTAAAGATAATTTGGTTGTTAATGGAATTGAGGCAAGATATGTTCTTCCGGATATGTAGAGATCGACATTTATGCTTCTAGAGACAATAAATTCCATAACAAATTTCACATTTTCAAAATTTACCTATAACCGTCGATGGAATATTAGGATTAGACTTTATGAACAAGTACGGAGCCAATATTGATTTAAACAAAATTTACTAACGTTACGGATAGGACGAGAGAATTGTGTTTTGCCAATTTATGACAAACCTGATTACAGTAATACATTATTAATACCGCCTCGAAGTGAATCAATTCATTTTGTGTATTTGGATACGGAAGCAAAGGCGATTGTTTTGTTAGCGCAAAGGAAATAATGGAAGGCGTTTTTTGGCAGGTACTATTGTTCGACCAAAAATAAAAGAGTCCCAATAAAGATTTTAAATACTAGGGAAGAAGAAGTAAATTTGAATAATTTCATATTAAACGTAGAACTTTTAGATGATTTTAACGCTTTCAAATTTTGCCAAAACAAAAGTAGTTCAGAAAGATGTGATATCTTATTATCTTTATTAGAATTGAAGCATTTGAATGAAGAAGAAAAGCAATCTATAGAAAAATTTGCACTAAATATTCAGACATTTTCTTTTACCCAACGATAAGTTAGAAACTACAAATATTTGTGAACAAACTATACAACTGAAAGATAACATCAATCCTATTTACACGAAACCATACCGTTTACCACAAGCTTTAAAGCCCGAAATAAATAAACAGATAAAAAAGATGCTTAGAGATGATATTATAGAAGAATCTACTAGTGAATGGTCTAGTCCCATACTACTAGTTCCCAAAAATCTGATGGTTGTCAAAATGGCGTTTAGTAATTGATTTTCGAAAACTAAATGAAAATATAGTAGATGATAAATTTCCGCTGCCGAACATCACTGATATTCTTGATTCATTATCAGGCTCTATATATTTTACCCATTTAGATTTACAACAAGGCTATTATCAGGTGAAACTGGCACCAGAAAGCCGAAAGTATACTGCATTTTCGACTAGTACAGGACATTATCAATTAAAACGTCTACCAATGGGGCTCAAAACTTCTTGTAGTGCTTTTAGTAGAGTCATGTCAATTGCTATGTCAGGATTAACTTTCGAGAAGTGTTTTATTTATTTGGACGATCTAATAATTTTGGAAGATCCTTAACTATTCACAACCAAAATCTAGTAGATGTTTTCGAAAGACTGAGAAAGGTAAATTTAAAACTGAATCCTACTAAGTGCGAATTTCTAAAGAAGGAAATTCTGTATCTTGGTCATTTAGTGTCTGCCAACGGTGTCTCACCTGATCCAGAAAAGACCCGAATTTTGGAGCATTATCCTGTCCTCAAAATGTAGACGAAGTAAGAAGGTTTGTTGCATTTGCAACTACTATAGGAAATTCGTACCCTCTTTTGCAACAATTACTATGCCTTTAAATAGTTTACTCAAGAAAGACGCACCATTTGTTTGGTCTTCAGAGTGTCAGAACGCATTTAATTTTCTAAAAAATTCATTAATAACACCCCCAATACTTCAATATCCTGATTTTTCTGAATCAAATGAATTCGTTTTGCAAACAGATGCGTCTGATGTAGCTGTAGGAGCAGTTTTGTGTAACAAAATATGAAACCAATCGCGTACACTAGTAGGCCATTAAATAAAGCAGAAAAAAATTACCCAGTTATCCAAAAGGAATTAACAGCAATTGTGTGGGCAGTAAAATATTTTAGACCATACCTATTTGGCAGGACTTTTACCATAATGACAGACCACAAACCTTTGATTTACTTATTTGGAATGAAAGATCCGTCTAGTCGGTTGATAAAGTTTCGATTAATTCTAGAAGAATATGATTTTAAAATATGTTATGTGAAGGGTAAAGACAATGTTGTGGCGGATGCACTGTCTAGAATTTGTATAACGTCGAGTGAGTTAAAGAATATGAAAGAACAAGTCTTAGCTGTGACAACTAGAGCGCAAAAGAGAAGAATGGAAGAGGATGTAAACAGGAAAGGGGTTGTGATTAATAATGACACTGACGGGTGGCCTGATCAACCACGAGTCGTGGAATTATTAAGACAACCGTATGATTCTATTGAAATGAAACTTGTGAAAGGAGATATTATAAAAGGATTTAAAAAGAGACTTAGTCAAGGAAGAACGAGATTGTTTTAATTTTGTGCCAAGCAAAATGCTATTGTGTATAAACCTTGAATTTAGATTGCTCTTCTCGCGAGCCGAATTTGCAACTAAATTAAAAGAGTTTTGTGAGATAATAAAAGTAAAAGAACTATGCATAGTAAAAGATGATAAAATGAAGAATTTATAAAAGGTTTATGTAGTGAAATTAAGACATTAAATGAGTGGACCGGTCCTCGAATATGTGTTCTGAAAGGAATTAAAAGAATTTACGACAATAAAGAAAAACAATTCATTTTGAATGATTATCATTTGCTACCTACCAGTGGGCATGCTGGAATGAATAGGATGGCTAATAACATAAAAAGGAGATATTATTGGCCAGGATTAGATGCCGATGTTCGAAAATTTATAAGTGAATGTAAAATGTGTCAGAAAATGAAATATAGTAGGTATACCAAACAACCAATGACTATAACTACCACGGCGTCGACTGCGTTTGAGAAAGTTTTCTTGATCTTGTGGGTCCCTTGGACAAGGATGAGTACGGTAATTGCTATATTTTAACGCTCCAATGTGAATTAACAAAATATAGAGGCATACCCATTACCCAATAAAGAAACACTTACTGTGGCAAAAGCTTTTGTAAATAATTTTATCCTAAGATTCGGTATACCTAGTTCCTTAGCTACTGATAGGGGAACTGAATTTGTTTCTCAAGTGATGGAACAGGTGTAGCTTATTAAATATAGAAAAGTTGACGTCAACTGCATATCACCATCAATCAATTGGTTCGCTTGAGATTGCTCATAAGCATTTAGGGTCATTTTTAAGAACTTATAGCACCAATATGGGCTATTCATGGTCTCATTGGATTCCATTCTGGTGTTTTAGTTATAATACTTGTGTAAACACTCAAACAAAATACACACCATTCGAACTTGTATTTGGCAGGCCATGTCGTTTGCCTAATAATTTGAAACAAGACGTGGTGGAACCACTTTATAATTCTGATAATTATTGTTTAGATTTAAAATATAAGTTACAGGTAGCTTTAAGAGATGCAAGACATAATTTAATAGCTTGTAAAGAAATAGAAAAAACAAATATGATAAAACATGTAATCCTGTATTCTATGATAAGGATGAACTTATTTTAATTAAAATGAATGTGCTCGTAAATTAGATTGTATTTTTGATGGACCTTTTAAAGTCTTAGAAGATTTAGGAACAAATGTTAAGATTTTTAGAAATAATAAAGTAGATATAGTGCATAAGGATAGAACAAAAGGTTCGTTGAGTAAGCAATGTTTTAAAAAAATATTTTATAAAATATTAGTTTGTGCTTATGTATTAAGTATGCTGAACTTTTTTTCTCTTTTTATCCACCCCGAGGTGAAGTAGTATTACAGTGCTAGTATATAAGTTAAGTTACTGATTTATGTAGAGTCAGTCATGAATAAACTTCTTGATCAAGCGCTCGTGTTTAATTCAACCTCGTAATATTACACAGCATTAAGCTGCTATTTTACGCTGGTATTCTTTGGGAGCGTGGTCCTCCCCCGGTCGAGCCGACCCATTCCTGTTTCAAACATAATATACCGACGCAAGCCTATACCGACATAAACTGAAAGCCTTAAATTATTGTATTCACATTATTTTAATGATTTACTAGTGGTCACTTTTGACGAAATCATTTCCGAAGAATATAGTAAATTCATGAGATTTAGGGAGGTATTTCTAGGTACTCGTATATAAACCCTGCTGGCATTTTGATATTTATGATTATGTTTAAAGACCAAAGATTCCTTCAAGCCGGCTTGTAAATAATCTTATATAGTTCTATATATCCATTACGAATACAAATTTTATCGATATCGAAGATCTATAAATTCTACATATAAATTTTCATTCTTATTATTTAAGAAATTATTGCATCAATTTTACCTGTTAATAATTTTTAATATGACATAAAATAAATTCACTTCATCCAACATAAATCTTTTAAAACAAAAAAGCATGCAATTCTGACATTTTATCCGTCTGCGTTTAAGTTTATTAGCTTTTTACTTGTATCGCAGAGCTAACGTTACTTTCAACTTTATTCTTTGCAAGGCAGTGCAACTTGAGTAATGTTATTTCAAATTTACTGAAGACAATTTTGTAGATTATTTTAAATAAATTTCTATTTAATACAGTTTAACTCATAAATTCAAAACTAAGTAATTACAGCATTTAAAATTATAAACTTATTAATGTTAAATAGTTAGTTATATATAGTTTATATATATGTTTTTTTTTATACGGATTAGTGAGCTGAACTGGCAGTTGGTCAATCATATAGCTTTACAAACGACGGGAAGGAAGGTCTCGAATGGCAGCATCGTACTGGTAAGTGCAGTGTATATAGAATAATTTAAAAAACGCGATAAAATCTGTAATAATTATTATATTTATTTCTACGCAAATACTACACATGGAATAAAACTAATTTTACTGATTTTATCGCGTTTAATTTTAACTTTTTAATCCCCAACGCTTTAGGCACCTTACAGCACCCATGGTCACGGGGGAATTTAGGTTTTGACGTCCTGATATCATAGTTAATTAAGGCTACCCTCAACTTTTATTATTAATTTTTGGTCCGATCTACGCGGAACGAGCTTACAGTATTTTGAAGTTTTGTAGTAGAATGCTTAGATTTGGATTTAATTTTATTAATTACTAGCTGGCCCGGCAGACGTTATTTTGCCCTTTCATGTTGGTGACGCGATGAGTTTATTTTCATACACACACTTTTCTATAGATTTTTTATACGTATAGATAAATCCTCTTTAGGACTAATAGAACCATCAGCAGCCATAATGGCAATAAACTGAAACAAAGGAAAATCATAACTCTTTTTTTTACTCTTCCGTGAGCGGATAAAAGTTGCCTATATGTTATACACAGTCATCTACTGTCTAAATACAAAATTACATGGAAATATATCCAGTACTTTTTGTGTGAATCGTGAACACACAATTTTTCTACATATTTATTATATGTATAGATGTAATACAGATGGGATGGTTACACCCAGACATCTTCTCTATTGAATTTAGGATGTTTTTAAATTTCGCAATTTAGAGGCAAATAATTCTTTAGCTTTCCTAGATGTTTAGTCATTCGGAATCCTAATAACACCATCAGTCATACTCTGTACAGAAAAAAGACATATAATACCCGATATTTAAACATTGAATCTTACCACCACATTAATAGATCCTACACTGGCTTGTTATTTAGATTTAAGAAAATCAAAGAACATTTATTTTATAAATTTTTCGTTTAGTTAAAAAAATCTCAAAGTTTTTCGGATAAAATATACCCTAGATCACTCCAGCCAGGCATTGCTCTCAATCTGTTCGTGAAGTTTCATTAAAATCAGTTCAGCCATTCTGAAGATTATCCCGGACAGATAGACGGACAGATATTTTTTTAAATTCAGGTCTTACTTGTGCCCAATTTTGCAATTGCATAAAATGAGCCGTGGTAGCTCAGATGGTTAGCGCTCGCTGTAAATTTCACAGTATGCGAAAAAACCGGGTTCGATCCCCGCCGGCACCAATGAAATTGTTAATTGCATTTTTAGTGCTGATTTACCACGAGGTCGGCTGTGAAGGAAAACATCGTGAGGAAACCTGCATGTCTGAGAAAAAAAAATTTATTTCGAATAAGTTCGCCAACACGCATGGGGTTAGTATGGCGGACACTACCTTGTCCTAAAACCCTCTCAGAAATGAGTGGAGGCCTGTGCCCAACAGTGGGACGTATATAGGCTGTAATTTTTTTTGCAGCCAAAATAGTCCCCTCAGCACAATATAAGTCAGTTATTTCGATATTACAGACAGGCACTTAAATTTTATTTATATGTATAGATTATTTAGGTATTTTGTGAAGCAAATAAATTATGTTTTAAGTATTGTACTACCACGTACTTGGCAGTGAAGGAAACCATCGTGAGAAGACTAGCATGTCTCAGGAATAACATATATGTATTTATTTTTTCTTAGTTCCTGAAATAAATTTAAGATAAGAAGATACCACTTCCGCCACCGCGTTGTACTATTAATATGTAAAAAATATTGACAGAATGCAAGGGCCGAGACTATCCCCGTTTCCAATCACTATAGTACACAGTGGAATTAGTTTGCGCTGCGCCTATCAGCAAGACAATTATTTTCAACTGGACCATGTGCGGGGGAACCTTGCGTCTGCTCGCATCATTGTTGCTCTGGATAGGGTTTATGTAAAATATTCTAGTCTCATGTAAAAACTAATTTATTGTGGCATATGGGAGTAACATTACTAGCTAGAGTATTACTGTAAATCATATTGATTGCAGTGTAGATTAATAAATTAATTTAACAAATTAATAATCGCATAATAATCGCTCTGATAGGCTGTCAGCTATATGTAAAACCCGCGTAAAAGAACATATAGCTGACTTGAAGCACCGACGTATCGGGAAGTCTGCAGTTTGTGAACATGTTCAAGATCGTCCCCGCCATTACATTAGATTTGATAGACCACAAATCCTCGCAAAACAACACCGATTCCTACCTAGGATGATTCGCGAGGCTATTGAAATTAAAAAACATCCTAATTTCAATAGAGAAGATGTATGGGTGCTGCCATCTGCTTGGGATCCTATAATTAATAAAATTAAATCCAAACCCAAGTATACCACTGCTAGACTTCAAGATACTAGCCTATATATATATACTAGCATAGATCGAACCAAAAATTAATATTAAAAAACTGAAGGTAGCCGGGCTAACTATGACATTGGGACGTCAAACACCTCAGTCCCCCCCGTGACCATGGGTGCTGTAAAGCACCCGAAACGTCGGGAATTAAAAAGTAAAATTAAACGCGATATAATCCGTAAAAATTAGTTTCATTTAATCTGTGATAACTTGACACCGAATCTCAACCACCCCGAAGCATGATCTTATTATGTAATCACACTTCATTCGCTGGTGGCACCTAGGTACTTCAATTTTGAGTAGCTTAATTACTTTATTAAGCGCGACAAGTTTGAGTAGCTTATTGCCACACACTTTGTGGGCGTGGAGGACTTTGCAAACCAAATAAAAATATTTGTATTAATTGTGACTATTTGATCTTCTCCCAAAAGCCCATACAAAAATAATTTATACAACTTGATCACGCTTTGCATATCGCCATCCAGCAAGGCCAGCTAAATGCAAATCACTGATAATCCATTAGTGTCGGATCGTAATATGTGTATTATATATATATTGCAACAATGTACTGCACAACGGGGTGACACTAATGACCTTTCCGCAAGCTCTAGTGTGTATGGTTTAATTAAAAAGTAATAGTGCTGTCAATACTAATAGCTTAATTTTGAATTTTAAAGCTTTTAATTTTTTTTTTAATTTTGCGTAATTGCTAAGTTGAGTAAACACAGTCACATTTATATTATACCAAGGAAATCTTGAAACTTTCGAAAGCTTTTGTTTCAATATACATTATATTAGAAACTATTTGCCTAATTTTTAAATTTACAAGTTTAACAGCTTCCCTGTCCGGAAAACAGGCAGAATAATTAAACAATCGAAATGTTCATATATCATTCATGGTACAGGGAAAGGGTTAAAATTTACACGTAAATTTATGTTTTTAAAATACTTTCAAAAATAAATAGAAATCCTTATAATTCTTTTTCTACTGTACAATATCTTTATGTCATGTCTTCATGTTCCGGCAATACGCCCAAAGTTGTTAACCACGCAGGCCTTGATGTCGTCAAATAGCTGGATAAACGTAGTGTGAGTGATTTTGGGTTTATATCCGCAGATCAAAATCCTTTTATCGACCTACTTCTTGATCTGGATATTTATAATCAAGCGTAATAAAATTTTAAACAATAAGTTTCTAATGGCCAAATACTCAAACGCTACTCAATTTTAAGACATCGTTACGTCTCGTGGTGTCACATTCAATTTGACTTAAAGTGATAGAGACAGCACGAGACTAACGGCATCTTAGAATTGAGCACCGTTTGAGTATTTAGGCATCAAACCTCTAAATACATTCTACGAACAAGTTATTAAAATGTAAATAGAAAAAAATCAGTTTTTAAAGCATTAAGGACCTATGAATCGACAAAAATTTATTTATTTTACAATTTTTGATATCTTAATTTTAACAAGGAAAGCGTCATTAACATTATCAGTTATATTCAAGGATTTAATAATACTTCTTATACTAAATTGAAACGTCAACATTGAAAATTGTAAATGATATTTTATTTAAATTCATTCTGTCGAATTTTGCACGTGACAAAGACTTTAATTAATTCCTATTTTCATAATGAGAGCGTGCGATTGATTCAAACTATTCGCTTTTAATTAAAACGATTTCCAGCAGGCGTGCGTAACGGTACTAATTAGATTAAAGCGGCAACAGCGCTCGTTGGCGCTATTTTTAAAATCTGATTATTTTCATATCGGATAGTGGGAGAGAACAGTAGAGTGAACAAAATTTCGAAAGCAAAAGCGAATTTAGCGCTTTAAAATCTTTTTAGTTATTATTATTTTAGTAAACAGATATTCTTTTATTTATTTTTTATGATAATCAATTAGGATTATATTTATAAGTATTGGCGAAGTTTATGATAAATCTTTTTTAGGTTTCATATTGTGCAGTAACGTTTTGTTCTCAACTCTAAGGATTGAGGAGCACATCATTTAATCAATAGTTATGTTATCAATTAGAGCTCTCTTAATGTTAATATAACTATTAATTATAACATAACTGTTTATAATACTATAATTCTGTGCTCCTAAAATCATAGAATTTGGAACAAAGTCAGTTTTCAATAATATACACAAAACAATTTGTCTGTCAATCACCAATAATTTACAGTAATGAATAAATTCCTTGATTGACAATCATGGCAGTAACTATACTATATATTATTTTCGTTTATTTATATACGTTTTGAAAAAGAGGGGTTTTAAATGAGAGTTATTTCCACAACCTAGAATTCTTCAAGCGCTCGCGTAGTAGAACTACTAATACGATAGTTTCACTACTTTCAATTAAAAGGGGCGCTGAGAACAATACCCGACGGTAATGGTGGTGTAATCTTGTTAGCCAGTCATCGGGGAATGATTGGACTGATGACTGGAGGAAAGTGCCGGTAATAATCCTTTTAGTGGCGTCTGGCTCGCAAAATCCTAATGATTTTTCCCTTTGCTTACATGATGACGCTTGTTTGAGGCACTATGCTGTGTCAGGTTTACTTTTCCACGGGCTTTCAATTTGTGTTCAGCCAGCGTGTAAATTTTAGCAATTAAAAATATAATGCCTTAGAAGGCATTATATTTTTAAACAAGTGGTAAAATAAAACATTTTGTACAACCGAATTCAATATAAATAAAATGAGAACATCATCAATCTATTCGAAGTCAATTAAATACGCATCATTAAGGATAACTCAAAAACCACTGGCCAGATCTTGATCAAATTTATATGGGACCTCATGAAAAGCACCAGCTTTCAAATCATGAAAATCGGTTGACCTAGAAAAAAGTTCTAAGGTAACACACAAAAAAAAAACAGTCGAATTGAGTACCTCCTCCTTTTCTTGAAGTCAGTTAAATATAATTTTCATACATTTTAAAATATACAATAAATTTAAAATAGAATTATCCCAGACCATCGAAGAAAATTAGACGGAGCTCTGCGTACATTCCAAGTGATGCTGAAACCATGCTTAATTTCTTGACGCACTCACGCACACATCTTTCTTTTTATTTTCTTTATAAGCAGGTAAAAGTTCACTTCTGGATACACACATATGCACCCAAAACCATGTTATTAGTTGTAAATTATTTTCGATAAATACATAACATGTGTTCTTACAATAGGTTAAGTATGGTTTTGGTACGGTTTTTGTATCACTTGAGTACATCTCAGCAGCGCTCAGTCTTTCTTTGTTTGTTTGTTTGAGTAAATCACTACTAAAAAGTGAAATGATTTGTTATACAATATGACATTTTAAAACTTGCAAAAATCTTATGAACTAAATGCAGTGTTGTGTTCTTCTTATAATCCTTTCGACTTGGTAAATACCAATATCCAACAATAATCTGCCTATAGGCTAGTTATTAGCCCTAATTTTTAATTATCTTTTGTTTCTTTACTGGCTTGTAAAAATCCACTGCTTGGCCTCTGCATTAACCTTAGCAGTGTATTTCCCACTGCGAACGTTAATCTCGCACCTTCCCATCGCTGCTTTTCCCCGTCATCGGTTATTCCCCGTTATCGGATATTTTACATACACAAAATGGTTATATTATATCGCCATCTATCGGAAGCAAAAGTTTTTCTGACATTGCTCTTAGTAAGTAGCCTCTCACGACATGAGACGAAATGGAATGATGGGCTCTAGCGGCGTAAGGGAATAAGCCTGCTAATAATTAATTACTATTCATTAATTGTAAGCATAATTCAGAACAGACTGTTAACAAAAACACATACAGCATATAATGACGTAATGACTTATAAATTGGCGGCCAGAAATAAGTAAAAGTCGATCTACACCTATAATTTAAAGTCAATCAATGTTAGAAATTTTATTTTTATTTTAATGTAGACTGTAAGGATTTGTTATTAAGGTCGTATTTAAAGTGTTCTAACAAATTGAACTCTATGTAACGCCTCATTAGATAGGCCAATTTGTATAATAAAAGTTGTTGAATGTAATGACTTTATTTCGTGTCGATACTTTAAACGGGTAACACAGAAATAATTAATTTTCTGTTTGTTGATGTTTTTGAGTGAGGGAAATTAGAAATACGGATATTTTAAAACGATTCACAATATGTATAAGTAAAAGTTACGCTCTAGCCATACTCTGCCGCACTTTACTTTTATAACGTAAAGACAAGCATAAGCAGAAAAGATGGAAAACAGCATACATATACATCGGTACCCTGTTACTACAGGTGATGTAAAGTAATCAAATCGTCGGGAATTTAAAATAAGTTAAAGTTAAAAGTTAAAATTATTTTTACGTGGTAGAGCCATGCTGCAGCTATATTAGTAGTATAGTTGTAGTACGAATGGGTCGGCTCGACCGGGGAAGGACCACGTTCTCACAGAATACCAGCGTAAAATAGCAGCTTAACACTGCTGTGTTTCGTATGATGAGTGTAGAGAACCGGAGACCCTTTTTACTGGAAAAGAGACATTCCATCTTAGTCCTCACGGGTGACAACGCATCTGCATTTTGATTCTTTATTGAAGATAGGTGTAGATGTCTATGGGTGACAGCAACCACTTACCATCAGGTGGACTGTGTGCTCGTTTGTCACCCTATCCTATAAAAAAAAATGATTTTAAATTTGTAGAAAATAGTTCTTTGTATAGAACATTATCTATTTCTGGGAACATAAGAATTCATCCATGTCAATCACTTTTTTCCGTTCGTTTGAATTGATAATTTCATTGATAGGGAAAAGTTTGAGAGCACTCCTGCCCTTTTGTAAATGTACATTGTAAATCTCGCGCAAATCATATCCTTTGTAATATTTTTAACAATAGCAAATGGACGACATTCCAGAAGTTTTACTTACGTTCTTAAGTTGAATAAAGTTTTTTTTTTATCTACAAAGAAATATGTATATTTACTGCTTTGGCATTATTTCTATTTTACGAACATTATATGCGGGTTTATAGCTATCAGGTTTCGATTTCCAGATGCCGAGTAAGACTATAATAAAAGCATTTTTGGTTTATTGAACATAGGCCTAATGACGAATGAATGAATGAAGACCACAGATTAAATAATGTGGCTCGACCGAATACGGGTAAGAACCAGACTGACAGCGACAGGAAGCAGCGTTAAAAGGACAAGTATTCTGATCGCCAAGAACTTCCTAATCGTGGCGATTTCGACTGATATTTGTTACTGTGGGAATGTTACATTTCATATTTTCATGTCATTTACAGACAACCAAATAGCCCAATGGTACCAATAATACCTGGGTACTATTTCTTTTAAATTAAATTTTGGATTCCATCGTCACGGCTTTGTTAATGGAAAATCATGACTCTCAGTTCACCGTCGTTAACTTTACACTATCTTGGTAAATATTGATTAGTTTTAGTCCACGTAAATATTTTTTTAAGTAAATTAAGAATTTAAAGAAATCATCTATTTATCTATAAATTGCCTCATAAGGGGGATTTTGCCATACTTTCCACGCTTGGTAGAGGTTTAGACAACCGTATTATTTTATTTTCTAGTTGTTATTAGGAAGACGCTGCTGCGTAACTCTTCGTTTGTTTCCCTCTGATGTTCTTACACCGCCACTACACGGTCAAAGATTAGAATCGTCATAATGCTATAAAATGAACGAAGTTGCTCTGACAAATATAATTATGCAATATAGTAACGAAAGTGTGCACCTTGGTCAAGGCTGGTTTGACGCCATTATGATCTGCAAATATGGCCTTTAACTAAAGAGGGAGAGCCGTATTGTAAGATAGAGATACGCACGCGAACTGTTTTACTGGACGCTTCACGTGATAGAGCCATGCTGCAACTATATTACTGGTATAGTTGTAGCACGAATGGCTCGGCTCGACCGGGGTAGTACCACGCTCTCACAGAATACTAGCGTAAAATAGCAGCTTAACGCTGGTGTGTTTCGTATGGTGAGTGTAAAGACCGGAGATCCTTTTTACTGGAAACGAGGCATTCCATTTATATAAAACTAGTTTTACGGATTTTATCGCGTATATTAACTTATTTTATATTCCCGACGTATCGAGCACATTACAGCACCCATGGTCACGGGGTGAACTGAGGTGTTTGCCGTCCCAATATCATATTTAACCACGACTACCTCCAGATTAAAATTATTAATTTTTGTTTCGATCTACGCAGTATGAACCTACAGCATCTTGAAGTCTTGCAGTTGTATGCTTGGATTGGGATTTAATTTTATTAATTATAGGATCCCAAGCAGATGGTAGCACCCAGCCATCTTCTCTATCGAAATTAGGATGTTTTTGATTTCAATAGCCTCGCGAATCATCCTTGAAAGGAATCCGTGTTCTTTAGCGAGGATTTGTGGTCTATCAAATCTAATGTAGTGACGAGGGCGATCCTGTACGTGTTCACAGACTGCAGACTTCCCGGAGCGTCGATTCTTTACATCAGATATGTGTTCTTTAATGCGGGTTTTTATTGATCTTTTAGTTTGTCCTATATAAGAGAGACCACATTCACAATCTAGCTTGTACACTCCTGCATCTTGCAGAGGGATATTACACTTTACTGATGGTAAAAACTGACTAATATTCTTCGGCGGCTTGAAGTATGTTTTATTGGAAGCACACTTCAAGATGTTGCCAATGTAATTCTAAAATACAAGAACTTTTGTCGGATGTAAGCACTTATAAAAATGTTAAAAACGACCCAACAAATAACACGCTTAAAACAACTAGTGACTTCATAAAGAAACACTCTGAAAAAATAAATCTGGACGTAAAAACGTATGCCAAACCACCGAAGTTGTATGGGTTACCAAAAATACACAAGCCCAATGCTCCACTAGGTCCCATAGTGAGCCAAATCGATTCACTTAGCGAAAATACTCTCACCGCTCAGGGACATACAAACACACACAAAGGATTCCTACCATTTTGTCATCGAGTTTAAAGACCTACATCTGGCAGACAATGAAACTATGGTCAGTTTTGATGTGCAGTCTCTGTTCATATGCTTACCTGTTGAAGACTACATCTCAATTGTAACTAGAAGGCTGGAGGAAAACAACAATCCCGTAGAATATGCAGTATTACTCAGACACTGCCTTACATCTGTCTACGTATTGTGAAAGGATGGTGTTAGTAATTCGGAATTCTTATAACACCTTGAACCACACTGTGTATAGAAAAAAGGCCCATACAGATAGACATTTAAACGGTGATTCTCATCACCATCCTACAAGTTAGCTACCGTGGGTAAATCTTTGTTTCAGAGAGCACGAGGGATCTGTGACAGTAAACACCTGGCCGCCGAGCTCCAACACGTCAAGCAAGTTTTGCACGACAACAAGCTTCGGGTCCCGCGCCTACGTCACAGTGAACGAGTGAAGCCGCCCACAGCCGAGCGAGTGCCTGCTGTATTGCCATATGTCAGAGGTGTCACTGACAAGATTGGCTACATCTTGAAGCGTGCTTCCATTAAAACATACTTCAAGCCGCCGAAGAAAATAAGTTAGTTTTACCATCAGTCAAGTGTAATGTCCCTCTGCGAGATGCAGAAGTGTACAAGCTAGATTGTGAATGTGGTCTCTCTTATATAGGACAAACTAAAAGATCAATAAAAACCCGCATTAAAGAACACATAGCTAATGTGAAGAATCGACGCTCCGGGAAGTCTGCAGTCTGTGAACACGTACAGGATTGCCCCCGTCACTACAATAGATATGATAGACCACAAATCCTGGCTAAAGAACACCGATTCCTTCCAAGAATGATTCGCGAGGCTAATGAAATCAAAAAACGTCCTAATTTCAATGGAGAAGATGACTGGGTGCTACCATCTGCTTGGGATCCTATAATTAATAAAATTAAATCCCAACCCAAGCATACAATTACAAGACTTCAAGATACTGTAAGTTCATACTGCGTAGATCGAAATAAAAATTAATAATTTTAATTTGGAGGTAGCCGTGGTTAACTATGACATTGGGACGTCAAACACCTCAGTTCCCCCCGTGACCATGGGTGCTGTAAATTGGTCGAAACGTCGGGAATATAAAATAAGTTAATATACGCGATAAAATCCGTAAAGCTACTTTTATATAAATGTGTAGTGTTCGCGTAAATATAAGAAATCATAACGAGGCATTTCATCTTAGTCCTCACGGGTGACAACGCATCTGCATTTTGATTCGTAATCGAGGATAGATGTAGTTGTCTATGGGTCACAGCAACCACTTACCATCAGTTGGACTGTGTGCTCGTTTGTCACCCTTATCCGATAAAAAAAAACGCTAGTTTTTGTTCTAGGTTCATGTTGTCAGACGAGTACAGATTTATATTATTATATACTATATGATATATAATAATATGAATCTGTGGTAGGAATTTTCTGTCAGTGCGCTTCACCATCTTAGGCTACATCACCATTTACCATCAGGTGGAATCGTAGACAAGCGCTGGCTTAGTAGAATATAAAAAAAAGTCCGTCTTGGTAGTTCAACTTCTTACCTATTTTTGTCAGCAAATAGGAGTGCTTGCATCACTGTGTTCCAGTCTGAAGTGTATAGAGAGCCAGTATAATACAGACTGTGAGGTATTCCATTTTAGTCCTCAGGAGTGACAACGTATCGGTAACAACACGTCGGTAGATTTCTTTGTTGAAGTTTGCTGCAGGTGTCTATGGTCTAGCCATTTACCACTGCACTGTAAGTTCGTTTGTCACTTTAGTATTATATAAGATAAAATTAAGCATGATCGAAAGCAAAGAGTATCCAGAACACGAGGAGAGTGATTTAGGTGAGATATGTGTGCCGGGATTACTTTCGATAACCGCACTGAGTTGATGCTTGCAAAAATAGTACTTTGACCGTTTAAAGATATAATTCAAGGAAGAAATTCTATATTGGTATATCAGTCCATTTATGGTTACAGAGGGTGAAACTGACATTTTCAACCACACTTCATACTTTGAAGTCTAAATACCAAGAGCTCAAAATCCGCGTTACGACATTCCGTCGTGACAACACGAGGAGGTTATACAAGTTGCATTTGTAATGAAATGTAGAAAAATGTAATTCTGTTACATTGTTAACAAATTATATTTTTAAGATTAGGAAGATTACTAAACTTAATTTTTTTATGAATTCTACTTAAACTCCTTTAATGAGGCTATTAAACACTTTTTATTTCAAAATGGAGCTATAGAAAACTTCAGAGATATTAATATTTGAAACCGACCACTTTCTATTGTTCAAGAGACTATTTTCTTCACAATTTATGTTTTATAAGTATTTCGACTTTGTATCAAAAGAGGAAACAAAAGTTGCGTACTCAGACACGATCAAGACCTCGAGAGGCATTTCTTCCGAGTTAAAGGAATAAGAAAGAATCCCCGAAATAATAAATTCCTTAAGGCCCCGATAAGTGCTCCGGACAAGCGGCCGCATTATTGAGGCAAATTGTGAACACCCTGCAGGCATCGGCTAATACCACGAACTAAGGACGAAAATAATATACTGGAAGAGTTTCACAATGTTTGTTTTCGTTCCAAACAGTTTGAGAATTATTTGTGTATATTTTCAACAATATACACAAATAATTCTCAAACGTGATTGAAATCCTACAAATAACTGGCTACAAAATTTTAATAATTGAAAAGCTAAATTAATTAAAAATACGATATATAACAAAAAAAATTATATAAAGTTTATTATAATTTGTCTTAAAATATATATAATAAATGTTCTATGAATTATTGCGGATATGAAATGTTATTTCTAGTTAAATTAGGTCTTCTTCGTCACCCAGTAAACGTCTCATAAGGAGAAACATCGCTATAATCTGTGGAATTCGACCCCCATCTTGTAATATAGTTGCCACCCCTAAATTTGACACTGCGTGCGTCGCAAAAGGAAGTAAATACAAATTGTATGTTCTTACATTTATAACTGAAATACACTTTTGCCATATTTATATTCATCATCATCATCATCATCATTACAGCCCTTCACAAGTCCACTGCTGAACATAGGCCTCCCCCAAGGAATGCCACAAAGCACGGTCCTGAGCCACCCGCATCCATCGACTTCCTGCATGTCTTACCAGGTCGTCACTCCATCTAGTGGGGGGACGCCCTACACTTCGTCCGCCGGTACGAGGCCGCCACTCGAGAAACTTTTTTCCCCATCGGTTGTCGGTTCTTCGAGCTATATGGCCGGCCCATTGCCACTTCAGCTTACTAATCTGTTGGGCTATGTCGGTCACTCTGGTTCTACTGCGGATATCCTCAATTCTAAGTTTATCACGCAGTGAGACCCCGAGCATAGCCCTCTCCATAGCTCGCTGAGCGACCTTGAGCTTCCTCATCCGGCCAGCAGTGAAGGACCACGTCTCAGTTCCGTAGGTCATCACTGGCAACACGCACTGGTTGTACAGCCTCGTTTTCAAGTTTTGAGGTATACCTGACGAGAAGATGTGCCGTAATTTCCCGAACGCTGCCCAGCCGAGTTGAATCCGTCGATTGACCTCTCGGTCGAAGTTGGACTTACCTAGTCGGACTATTTGTCCCAGGTAAACATATATTTATATTACACATTATAAATCTTACGAGTATTTAACACCGCTACATATTATAGGCATTGTCACAGGATGTAATAATGTTATGTTCCATTTTTATGTTCTATTTCTTCTTATACTTCATCATCTGCCCGTAAAAATTAGTGATGGACGGAGGTCTCTCCCGTGTTGAGACGTTTTGCCTCTTTTCGTCGCGTTTGAGAGATATCTCAGTACTAGACGAGACGTCACCTTTAAACGACACCGACGTTATGTTTTAGTTATAATAGAAAAATAGCATAGTTGCAGGCTAGAAAGCATTCTATATTAGTTTCTAGGAGTGACAGCACACTTGTAGTTTTCTTTGTTTTGACTTGTCCTCTTGTCACCATACAATGGTCACTAGAATGACAATTATTTCTTGCTTTAGTCATAACTTTAGTACATTTGTGCTATTTAATGGTGACGTAAGAGGATCTGCCACGTTATGTATTCGATTTCAATGTATAACAATATTAATAATGAAGAAAAACTAACTTCCAATATACACTAAGTATAGAAGAATGAAATATCCGATTTTAATTTCAATTTTTTTTTATCTCTTTTAAATAGACTAAGGTATATCGCAATGTCAATGTCTAAATGGTTACATTAAAAATTACATGCCCTATTTTGCCACCCTTTGGGGTAGAATTTTTAATTATATTTATATGGGACGACCCCTGAGAAGTATAACCTATTTAATAAAAAAATAATCATCAAAATAGGTTCACAATTTTAATGACGTAACATGTTATATGCGAAAAGCTACAGTTGAATTTACTTTAATTTAAGTAAACTTCTTCTACGTAACAAATAAAATAATATTCTTTTTAAACAAGTATATCTCCGTTATTATAAATTAAGGGTAAAATACACTTGCAACCTTGTGCCGTTAAACTGTAAGAACGCTAAGAGTAGAGAATTCATTAGGTCGTTTCGTCCCACTCGACGTCACTTGGACTTTTGATTGAGGAAATAAAAAGCCCGAAGACATCGGCTAATTCAAGAGGCTGCTTGAGATTAAATTGGCTGCATTGTTTTCCTTATGCAACTGGTATTCTTGCTGAAAGTTTTTTTTAATTAGACATTTTAAAAGACAAAAAATAGTAATATTTTCTATATACTACTAACTATTTTATACGTGGAAGAGCCACGCTGCAGCTATATTATGGTTGTAGCACGAATAGGTCGGTTCGAGCGGGGAAGGACCACGCTTTCACAGAATAGCAGCGTAAAATAGCCTTAATACTGAGTTTCGTATGGTGAGTGTAGACAATCGGAAGTCCTTGTTATTGGAAATGAGGCATTCCATTATAGTCTTCACGGTGACAACGCAAATCTGCATTTTAATTCTTAATCAAAGATAGATCTAGATATCTATGGGCCGCAGCATCCCACTTACCATCAGGTGGACTATGTGCTCGTTTGTCACCCATATTCTATATTTTAAAAAAAACATTTTATGTGGTATAACCACACTGTGTAATGTAGCTACAGCACAAATGGGTGGACTCGACCGGAGTCGACCACGTTCGCACAAATTACCAACGTAAATTGCAGCTTTATGCTTCTGTGCTGTTGTATGGTGAGTAAGTAAAGCCGGAGACGTTATATTGTATAGTATAGTATTGTATAGTATAGTATAGTGGAGAGTAAGAGGAATTCCATTTTAGTTCTCTTAGGGATGATAATATATCTGCATTTTGAATCTCAATAGAAAAAAATCTAGGTAGACAGACTGTGTGCGCAATTATCACCCTTATTTAAAAAAAAAACAATTTCCTTAGTCCTATTAGCTCAAGGTTCTTATTGTACCATTTGTACCATTGTTGTTAGCATTTCAATCAAACATGTTATGTCCTCGATATTTGTTAATTGTAATGTTTGACCACCAATTTAGCCGCCGAAATTGCAACCAACAATTTAATCGGTGTTGGTAGGAACTGAACTCTGTTTGTTCTACGTTTCTCGTACTATGGCTTATGCGATCTCGTTATTTATAGACCTTCGCGACCACTTCACTGATCTTAGCTAGGTGCACATAATAGCTAGATATTATTTCCACATAACCTATATAGCTACAGCTGGAATACTTCTAGTTTTACATAAATAAATTTTCATCTCGCTATAAAATCTTTATGACCATTTCCGCACATTTCTCTTTTATTCTCCAATCCTCGAAGCTTTTCCGAGAAACACGCTATATACGTGAATAAGCCGTGCTTCGGCTATGAACCGTGAGTCCAATTTTATTAGAGGTTATACTGATTTTTCTTATTTCTTCATTTACATTTTGCGCTACAGCTGTATTAAGCTGCAATAAGATTTGGTCAGCCGGAAAAGGAAAATACTCTGTCAGAAAAACAATATAAATATTTGGTATGGTGGATGATAAGTTAAAGTCAAATTCAAAATATTTCATTCAAAATTGGTCTTTCAAAGCTCTTTTTAAAAGTCAAAAACGTAGTTTGTGAAAAGAAGCGGCAAGAAATTCACAAGTTAACTCTAATAATACCTTACAAGGGGAGAAAAATAATGTAAAGTCTCCATGTAGTCTTTTTTTTCTCCCAACTGTTACAATTTAAACTTATACATTATGTTCATGAGAACCAGATACCGTTTTTGATTAATAAAGTTAGTAAAGTAAAGTAAAGTTACAGCCTATATACGTCCCACTGCTGGGCACAGGCCTCCTCTCATTTCTGAGAGCACGTTTCTTCCGAATGCACGTTTTTCTGCCTCCATAGACTCAGCGTTACAAACTCGGGGAAGCACGTTGCTCAGGAGTATGTGGAGCTGTTTTGGATAGCACGCTTAAGTTCCGGCGCGTTTCCCGGTTATCCAGTCTTCCCGGCTGGCTCGCTGATGGCTTATGGTGCGGATGTGTGCGAAAGCGTTGCGGTGACCCTGTCGATAAGCAACGACGACGGGACAGCATAGGATTTTAATCAGTGCGAGCCTGTCATGACTCGGTCTTACCCCTAAGAGGCGGTTATGGGTAGACATTTTCCATTAGAGATTATATATAGTTTGAGCTTATATATCTGTTTGAGATTTTCATTTTTAGGCTATCCAATGTGTTGATAACTCACCACTAGATGGCGCTGCTGTACATGAACTTCTGTACCGTTCAACCGATCACCATGCAAATTGGTTTTGCTGGTTGGATATAAAACTTGCCAGGTTATAAATTTAATTTCAAAGAACGCGTTTCAAAGAATTGGCGTCTCTGACGTCAATGCCGATATTTCGGATACAATACACAAGATAATATAATACACAAGGTAATAATCTCCATCTAGCGAAGATCATAACAAGTTCCTACCATTTTTATAGTTGTCTCTTATTATACTGAAAAAAAAGGGGGGAAGAATTCTATATAACTGCACCACGTGGCAAACAAATATAAAATAGCACCTAATTTTCCGTTTTACGAACAAGTTGAATTTATTTACTTTTTTATTTTAAAAATCCGTTAGTCCCAGAGTAGGATTTTCTCTTGTATTGTGGAGGCATTTTACAAACATAAATCGCAAGTTGACAAACATTAAGTCCTGGAACAATTCTTTGTAGGCCATACAAACACTTCTTTCATGTGCGATTCAAACCCACGGCCCTGGAGCGCCGCAAACGCTGAGCCACTGAGTCATAATGCATTACATAAGAGAAGACTGGATGGCGAACTGGTTTATTTAAAATATAGCTCAGCTACTAGCCTGTACCAATACTGAAGGTGAGTGCTATCGGAAAACGGATTTAGGTTTTATGCGTCACGTATAAGGAATCGATCGTTTATTCAAAGCAGGTGTTCCCATTTCCAATATTTACGAGCATTGCAATAATGGGACGTCAAACAATATGTTTATGACGCCATTTGCTAATAGTTATTTCAAAATGGTTGAATTAAAGGATATTAATAATAGCTTTTTTTTTAAATATAGTACGTTTTTTTTATACGATAAGGGTGACAAGCGAGCACACAGTCCACCTGATGGTAAGTGGTTGCTGTGGCCCATAGACATCTAAATCTATCCTCATTTTCGAATAAAATGCAGATGCGTTGTCAGCCGTGAGGACTAAGATAGAATGCCTCTTTTCCAGTAAAAAGGGACTCCGGTTCTCTACACTCACCAAACGAAACACAGCAGCATTAAGCTGGTATTTTACACTGGTATTCTGTGAGAGCGTGGTCCTTCCCCGGTCTAGCTGACCCATTCGTGCTACAACTGTACTATTGACATAGCTGTAGCGTGGCTCTACTACGTATACGTGAGGGTAATATGGTCATCCGGTTAGTATGGTCACTTTCTTATAACTCAAAAACTACAGCCTTGTTTACATAAATGGCTCTGTCATACGATAGCTGTTCATCAGTTAATTAAATAATAAAGGGTCAAAAGGGCGCTTTATCGACGCCATTATGATAGTTGACATTATAGTATCTAAATATTTTAGTCGATTTTAGTATTGTGTAGTGTAGTTAGTTTTTTTAAGTTGATTTTTCGAAGCATTCCTAATTATTTCCGAACTTTGTTTGTTATTTCTTCCTTGATATATTAGTTACAGTATTAGGTTTTGTGTTTTTGTCTGTCTTCCTCCTAGTTTTAGTTTTATATGGCGACAAAGCTTAAAGTGACTATATTACCCTCACGTACCTTACTAGCAATGCTATTAACATTACTAATATTCTCTTTAAATACTCATGTTAAGTTAAAAATAATTGTGTGAGGAGTGGTTCACGAGAGTAGTCGAATGGCGGATTCGAAACAACAACTTTTTAAGTACCCTGCCATTATACTAACTACTGTCGCATAAGAAAAATAGACATCTTAAATCAAAAACAGGATACCTGCGGATATAATATAAGCCGTGTAGTGGCGGTGTAAGAATATCCACTATCCCATATCATCCCGTGGGTGTCGTAAAACGCGACAAAGTGAAACTGAAACAGGAGACGAGTAGCAGCATCTTCTTGATAATAACTGAAAATAATAAAAAACTGCAGTTTCCAACCAGGCTGCCAACCCTGCTAACCATCGCAAAATCCTCCAAGGCAATCTATTGCGGAGGCCTATGTTCAACAGTGGACTTTTATAGGGTGAAAGAGTACGGGATGAATTCTGTGTGTCTGTCACTAAATCCGACCTACTCCCGATAGCTTAGGCTACATCAGCACAATTGTCATTGTGTAAGTGTTGAACCACTTAACCTAACCCAATATAGTTTAAAGCTATCCAGTGTATAATAACTTTTGAAACTAACTTTATTAAGTTTGGGATAAATTATAAGTTTGCGAATAATGTATGCAGCTAATAATAAAGTATCTTAACTGCGAACATCAAATCTTATTTACACCTCAAAAGACTGCGTGGCTACTTAGCATTTTCAAGTCAGTGCTAACTCAGTTCTATTTCTTATAGATTAAAGTAGAGTATCGCTTGACTGTTTCTGTATCCGTTCCCTTTGCACGCAAAATTTACTCGAAGTCCCATAAATATTGACCAGCAAAGGGTTTGCGGGTGAAGGTCCATTTAAGTGACCGCTTGGATGGTCATCGTGTTTAGAGGTCTTGTGGTTTCGACATTTTCGCATGCATAATTCAAGGGTCTTTCGATTGGGGACGTATTAGTTGTAGTGTGATGCGATACTGTTTGTTTTTTTTGTAAAATTGAAGTGACAGACGAACTTACAGTCTATCATCACATGGACTGAGAGTTTAGATGGACTGTAAGTTCCTAGGCGACTGTGGGTAGCTTTTGCAGTCCACCGTCACCTGCAAACAACTTCAAACAAAAAACAACAGTTGTGTTGTAATCTTTGAGGACTAAAATGTAATGTCTTAGTTTGTAACTAGCTCTCTACACCCTTCAGACCGAAACATAGCAAACAGATGCTGTTTGGCGGCATAGTAACCTAGCTATTAATTTATTGTGTATGTAAAAAATTTACTGCCTATATATAAGTATATAACATATTGTTGAGCATAGGTCTCCTCTAGTTTCTGGGAGGGCTTTTATGAGTTCAGAATATTTGTCGTAATGCACATAGGCGGACATTCACTTTTGAAGAATCAATTAATTAAGTTGAACGATACGATATTTACTACGTTCAATTCATACAGTTAATTAACTTTTCCCAAGTTAGCTTCTCCAACTTTCGCCTATCTTGGAAAGAACCCACAGCCCGAATTATACGATTGCCCACATTTGTCCGTCTGTCAGTCCAATAAATAAGGAAAGAAAAACTGCAGTTCAGTCCCGTCTGTGTTTTATCTGGACTCATCGAAGAAAATCGGTGTCGACGAACAAACGATGGAAATTTATATAGAGCTGAGATTAACTTTATTTTTTTTATATTGCAGCATAAAATTTAGAACGAGCAGTTCTAAATTTTTTTGTTGAAGTTAGTTAAGACCCTTGGTTAATCTTTGTTGAAACAAAATGAAACAAAAAGATTACCCAGAGTCGTAAGCGCGACACTTGTAAATGTGGTTCCGGGTTCGATTCCTGAGTGGTGACAAAATCAGTTATTGGGTTTTCTGTCAAGAAATTCTATATAGCAACCCGGAGACAGTAAGTTGACAATATTTCACTCTCGTAGTTCGGAAAGCACGTAAAGCTGTTGTTGCAACGCCTGATCTACATATCTGCGGTAGTGTCGGATTTTCTTTCCATTGGAATAAGAGAGTGCACCTGTGTTTGCACACACACTCGTGCACTGTATTCCTGTTTTGCCCACATGGCTGATCTACATTGAGACTGGCCACCGTGACCAAAATTCGATCTAGACATTATTATTATTAATAGTATAACGCTTAGAAAAGGACGAGCAATTAACTTTGTAGTAAAATAATTTTGTAATAATTTCTACTTAAAATGCTCAATAATTATGACTAAATTATTATAATTCCACACCAATATGTTTTCCAAGTTAAATATTATTATTAATATTATTATGTATGGTCTGTTTTTGTGAGGAGAAATAAATATTATGGGTCTGGCGCGGTAATTTTTCTAGCACTTATTATTATTATTTTCCATCACCGTCTTAGGTTGATTCAAGAAAGCACGTACTATTGAATCCACGATAGTTAATGAATTATTAAATACGTTTACAATTTAAAAACATTAACTTCTCGGTAGATATTATATTCAGGTATTTTTGAATTTCAGGAAACAAAAAACTTCCAATTATAATTTTATGTTAATAAATTTTATAAATGTATATTATAATATTGTATTATTCCAATATACGGTTGGAGGTATTATTTCCTCTTGTAGATATTCAACTTCGGTCAAAATGTTTGAGAATCATTACTCTTTGCCCTCACTGCTCTGCTCCAGTTTACTTATCGAAGTTTCTTTGGGAATCAGTTCGAAATTTCAAATATTTTTTTTATCTTTTTCTGGAATAATCTAAATTTAAGTTTCTTTTTAATAATCCTAGCAATTCTCTTCAAAATAAAATAATATTCTATATACGTCTCTATGCCGGTACCATATCTCTCCTTCATACTGAGGAGGTTATTGGGTCAGGGAAGAGCCCGCTGTGCTGCCCCAATGCACATATGTGGACTTCATGTCATGTCCTCAAAGCATTTTTAAATTTTTATATGTGTGTGCAGGATTTTCTTATGGTGTGTTAGATTTGTTTTAATTTCATTACTGGTTTTGCAACTAAACTTTTGAATGATTTATCGGTTAAGATTTATCGATTAATCGACTTTTACACATGATAAAGCAATGCTGCAGCTACATATATTATGGTTGCAGCATGAATGGGTGGGCTCGACCGGGGAAGGACCATGCTCTCGGAGTGTACCAGCGTAAAATAGCAGCTTAATGCTGCTGTGTTTCGTATGGTGTGTGTAGAGATTAGGAGACCCTTTTTACTGGAAACGAGGCATTCCATCTTAGTCCTCATGGGTAACAACGCCACAGTATTTTGACTCTTAATTGAGGACAGATGTAAATCTCTATGGGGCATAGCATCCAATTACAATCAGGTGGACTGTGTGCTCGTTTGTCAACCTTCCATCTATCGGAAGTCGTAAGGTCTTGCTGGCATTTCCCATAGTAGCATTTTATGACACGCATAGGACAAAATGGGAATTCTCTTACGCCATCATCACATGCCATTATTTTTATTAAACATCAAATTTTTGCAATGCAATTTGTGCAATTTTGTCTCGCATTTGTTTAATTTAAGAATAACTAGAATCCATGAATGAAGCACTAATACTTTAGTTTAGGTTTGTTAAGTTTTGTTTAAAAAAAAGACTTGAGAACATGATTTCTCTTAATCTTTCTGAAATGATGAGACAATAACTTGAATGAGAACTTAAAGTAATAAAAAAACAAATGAAATTCCAACAATGCAAACCCATTAAAAGTTCCCTCCACTGCATTTAGATTCGCGAAGCGGGCAGGGACAAGTTTTTTTACGATTTTCATAAAGTAACAAAACCAGTTTTTCATTTACACGGTTTTAGAGGTAATAAAATATAATTAAAATATTTTATGCTAGCAGTATCTCCGTTGGGTTTACGGTCAACGCGAGCTGCCTTTAAAGGATTGTACTAAGGAGTGAGTCACATTAAGTATTGCTTTGAACAATATTTTGTATTTCTCTTTAACAGTTTATAATTTTGCCGTGAATTTTTAAATTAACATATTCATTTATAGAATAACTAACTGATACCCGCGATTTCGTCCGCGTTGCTTACACACATCACTGAACACTTGTGCTTATAAAAATCGTTGTTTCTTAAAAGTTTAATAACTTTATATTAAATGAAGATATTGCAATATTTTTTAGTTAAGAGCCAAGTGTCAAAGAAATAAAACATGGTAAACCTAATTGAAATCTATCCAGTAGTTTTTCCGTGATGCGCACACAACTGCGAACCTCTTATATATATATAACCATTGTATATGATTGATGATGATATTGACAGTCGTGGTCGCATGGTACCATAGACAAGTAAAGAAGGCTACAGATGCCAAATTACTACAGGGAACGATTGCTCTACGATCTGTAATTATAATGACTATCTTATTATTCAAACTGGAAATAACAGTGGCCTCATTTCAGCTACTCAGTTGGACTCTGGGGAACAAAAACTTACTTGTTTATTTACTGCTCTGATAATATTTCACACAGTATTTCACACAGATCATTCTGACCTGCTCCTTTCCAGCTGTTTATCTTTGTCATCTAATTGGACGGAACGGAAATGGAAAAAAATCAAATTATTCTCCCCATGGGACAAAATTGATGTGATCAATTCAATGACTTACCATCTCCTGTCGCAATAAATTATTAAAAGGTAACTAAACGAAAATATTTAAAGCGCTTCTTTAGTTTTTACTAATGTATTTAGAGACAGTCTTTCTGCATGAGTCGCAATCAAAAATGTGCATTACACCGAAATTAACAATTCCCCGAGCGTGTTTTATATTATGCCGTGCTGGCAATAAACCGGAATAGTGCTCAGAGCGCATTTCATATCTGAGATTTAAACTTTCTTTGTGTAGTTTTCACGAGAGAAATGAATACGGACCTTTACTGCTCACAATTTTCCTCAATGTTTTGATGGTAGGAATCATTATTCTATTACAGCGGAATTAAATACTTTGAAGAGTATAAAATCTTCAACTTTAATATAAAAGTGTGAAACAATCACATTATTAGTCTGTCTTCATTTCTTACTGACCTGATTCCCACCTGATTGTGGTGATGCAGCCGAAAATAGTAAAGTGCACTAACTTAACAAAAGCCTTTGCAAAAGCAAAAGCTTTGAAGGCAAAGACAAGGGCAAAAGCTTTGAAGACGCCCAGATTGCAATTGGATGGGAAGACAGATGCTGATAACTTATTCCACACCTTTGCTGTACGCATGACGAACGATGACGCAAACCGTTTGGTTCAAATGCATGGTAAGTCGACAATGAAATGGTGGAGACTGGCTTTTGTTATTTTTATCTTGAAAGAAATAATGTGATTTTGCTCTATCTTGTTATTTGTTCTTTAGCATTACTCATATGGGAGGGCCGAACAGAGGTAACTGATCTTCCAGAAAGCTTTCTACTCTCACCCCAAAATATTATGATAAACTAAAAGAAATTAATTGTTTTAATGACTGACATTATAAATAATAAAAGCATTGTTATGATTGCCTCAAAATATCAGATCAACAACGAAAAACAGGAGCGCTCCGTACATTTTAAGTGACCCCGAAACCTATCCAAACCATGCTCAGCTCATTGAGAGAACACGCTCTCACACACACATCCAATCCAATCCAATCCAATACATTCTATAAAAGTCCACTACTGAATATAGGCCTCCTCATAGATTGCCTCACAGAGGAGATTTTGCAATAGTTGCCACGCTTAAGAGATGGATTGGCAATCGCATGCCCTCATATACATCTAAAATCATATGTAACCAACAATATGCTTTAAGGTGAATAGGTATGCGGCCAACAGTGGATTTTACGAGCTGATAAATAAACGAAGAAATATGTGTGAGGTGAGTACGTGTCAAGAAGTTAAGCATGGTTTCTTGGTCAATGAGGGCTAATAATCTTACTCTCACAAGATGTCGCTAGTTGGGACTGAGGTGATTTTTTTTTATCAAGTATATGGTCACCATCATTGATAAGTTGCGTTTTAAATTTAAAAAAAATCGGTTTCTAGTGTATGATTATACACAAAACAATGCCTCAGCGCTGTGTTCTTTAAATTTCTACATATTTTTAACTTCGTTAAATTCTTATACTTTTAGAAATATCCGTGGTTTAGTTTATCCAGTTCCAATCCAATAAACATAAAATATTAAGTAATGTTTCAGAAAAAATATAAATCTCAACACTTTTCTAACTAATCATCCTTCCCCTCTCTTATCCCAGCCATGAAATCTATCAAATATTACTCCTCATTCCAAAGTGGTGCCGCTCTGGTGGCAGAAAAAGTTGTGGGTACTCATTAAATGTACGCATTGCTCCACCTGCTTTTCTTTTTTGGTCTGAGGTTAAATTTTATAAATAAAATAACAGGTCATATATGTTACACTGCTGGACTTACACCTCCTCTCATTTTTAAGAAGGTATGGAAAAGTCCACCAAGTTACCACAATGCGTGTAAGGTGGACTTCACTTATCCTCGAAGTATTTTAGTTAGGACGTGGACATAAAAAAATGTATTACTAAACTGAAATGCAAATTAGAGTTCCACAGGAGTAGATTCTGTGGAGTCTAAAGTGCATTTCGTATAAAATTAATATAAACTTGCAAATGATCTTCAATACAATTTAAGAAGTCGAAAACTCTGAAACATTTCGCATAGTTTGTCAGACGTTCTCCCGCTCGTAAACGGGCCGGATCCCGCGGGAGAACGTCATTCGTCATCCTCGACGCGTGCTTAATTGAAGACGTCCTGTTTCAAATTCAAATTGAGCTGCCATTTTGTTTCAAACAGTATATATCGCGATCATAATTTAATTCTTTGTATTCACAGCTCGATTTATGGAGTCTTATTCTTCTTTTATGAAGCATAATGTATTCCTTTTTTTTATAGGAGCGCCTCGTTTTCAGTAAAAAGGGTTTCCGATTTTCTACACTTACTTAGGCTACTATTTTACTCTGGTATTCTGTGAGATTCTGGTCTCTCGCCGAAACCGACCCATTCGTGATAAAACTATAGTATAGCTGTAGCATGGCTCTACCGCGAATAAAATGGTGAATGATTAATGGCGAATTCGATATGAATTAAGCAATTTTCTATGTATATAAAAACGAAAGTTTCTTTGTTTTTCCGTTTGCATTCATATACCATTCATTCGATTACGATGAAAGAAAAGATGTTATGCGCGCGGCCGTAGATGTTTCTGGCAAAAAGGCATTGAACGCATGGCGGGCGCAGCTACTACTTGAAAAAAATGAATAGTTCAACAATCTTCTTGATTTATATGAAAATCTTTTACTAGATGCCTTGCTCCTTTCCTGCCTAGGTCCGTCTCGGTAGGTAGCACCCTCTTACCTATTTCTACCACCACACAGCAGTGCTTTATTTGCTGTGTTCCGGTTTGAAAAGTATACAGGGTTATTTTTCAAAGAGTAGCCAAAATTTAAACTTAAGTTCGAATATATAAATAATGATATACTGTTATTGCAGTTTTTGAAAATACAAGTAAATGAGGCTTCTACTTTTGTTTGAAATTATCCCAAATTGAATGTGATTTATGGGCAACAACGTATTTGCTTACCGATTGACCCTTACGTATGTGTGAGTGCGCAGTAAAATCAGTTAAAATAATGCATTACCACGCATTTTCAATGTAAAAGATAATGAGTTAAAATAAAAAAAAATTGTTCAACCGACTTCAATATAAATGATTAAGAATAACTCAAAAACTATTAGTCAGACCTTGATCAAATTTATATGGGACCACATGAGAAGCACCAGCTTTTAAATAAAATAAGAATCATTGAAATCGATTCACCCAGAAAACAGTTATGAGGTAACACACAGAAAAAAATAACATACAGTCGAATTGAGTACCTCCTCCTGTTTGAAGTCAGTAGAAAAGGACAGAATTATTGAGATTTTTATTAATTTTTCTTCACCATTTATCTATATTACATATACATACCTTCCCTGCAAATTTGGCCGCTTATTGCAAAATAACCCTGTATACAGCCACTACAATAACAGGCTATGAGTTACGCCATCTTAGTCTTTAGGAATGACAACACATCTGTAGTCTTCTTTGTTTAAAGTTGGTTGCTGGCGTCCATGGACTGCGGTAGCCACTTACCATCAGGTGGACTGTTAGTTCGTTTGTCACTTCAGTTTTATTAATAGTAAATTATAACTGCTTTACGAGGGCGGCGGGAAATAATTCATAAACAAAAAGTGAAGTAACAAGATATGAATCCGCCTGTGAGGCACTGGCCTTCTCTTACTTTCACACAGCACAGTCTGCTGTACTGTCCAGTGCGAATTAACATATGGTGTAATTATGTATTACGTAGCTACAAATAAAGATTTTTTTTCTCTTTCTTTCAATTATCGCGACTCATAGCGAACATTGGACAACTTAAAATATAATTAAAAATTAAAAAATTGTACAACCGACTTCAATATAAATTATTAAGAATAACTCAAAAACTATTGGTCAGACCTTGATCAAAATTATATGGGACCACATGAAAAGCACCAGCTTTTAAAATAAAAAAAGAATCATCGAAATCGGTTCACCCAGAAAAAAGTTATGAGGTAATACACATAAAAAAAAAAAACAATCGAATTGAGTACCGTCTCCTTTTTAAATTCGAAAAAAAAGGGGTATCATAAATTGAAGTGAAATCTGAAAAACTTATCTAAAATCTAAATACGCCACATTAATAGATAGTACTCAGAAGAACGGAAGTAGGGATCGCTAAAAGAAATTAAAATGGATTTAAATGCTTACCAAAAACCTCTTGAAAGTGGTTTCCGGCACAACATTCACTAAGAACCATTAACCAGTTTAAAAACGATCAACGAACCGACAACACCTTCAAAGGTAACACTAATTCTCGTCTCCTGACAAAAAGGGAGCGAATTAATTCAATAATTAAATCTGGCAAATGCAGACACTTTCCCAATTTCACACCTGACTTGCCCCTTTTGAAGAAAGGGTTAAGAAACACTTTAGGGATTGCATTTTTAATGAAATTTTAAGACAGCAAGCCAAAGGATTAGCGGTGAATTTATTTTGGTTCTATTTGCAGCTAATTGAGAGGGCACTAAAAATGCTTTGGGGCGATTTGCAAAACTAAATTCTAACATGACATTATTTAAGATCTTCATACGCTTTATCGTGTTCTTTATATTAAGTGACTTTATCATGAATTTTGATATTTTACCTTTTTTATATTTCCTCAGGTAATTGATAGCAAAAAACCTTGGAACCGGTGTCATTACGATTTAAATGAAATTAAATTTGTGACTTAACTGTTGTATAGCGTGCTTATTATTACCACTTTATGTTTTGTGTACGTAATATCAAAATTACAGTCAAAACTTTTTTCATTCAAAACTGGCCTTTCCTTTCCCATCGATTGTCGATTCTTCGAGCTATTTGGTCGATCTATTGCCACTTCACCTTACTGATCCGTCGCACTATGTCGGTTACTCTGTTTCCACTGCGGATATCCTCATTACAAAATCTATCGCGCAAAAAAACTCCGAGCATAGCCCTCGCCATAGCTTGTTGATAGACCTTGTGCTTTCTCATACGGCCAGCAGTGAAGGACCAAGTCTAAGATCCATATGTTATCGCTGACAACACGCATTAACAAACTTTATGCAGCTGTGTTTCGTATAGTAAGTGTAGAGATCTGGAAACTATTTTTATTGGAAACAAGGTATTCCATCTTAGTTCTCAGGGGTGACAACGCATATGCATTTGAATTCTTAATCGAGGACAAATGTAGATGTCTATGTGCCACAGTATCCACTTACCAGCATTACCGCATACACAGGTGGACTGTATGCTCGTTTGTCATCTTTATTCTATAAAAAAAAATATGTAAATTTACTACATTTATATAAACGGCAATATCGAGTCAAACAAAATGACAGCAATATTCATCAACGAAACTAAACAAAGGGCAATAACGTTAAAGACGTGAAAGCAACGCGACACAACTCATCATAATGTACCTATCAGTTAAACGCCGTATATTGTGCCGCCATTTGCAAAACGCTGAGCTCGGCGCACCTTCACATCAACGATAAGTCCGTGATTTTTAATTGTGTTTATTTTTATACCTTTTTAAATATTAACAAAACCGAAATAGTATTAGTAACGTGTCTTTTTATACTTCAGTGTTTCTACACTTCAAACGCGTTATGTGGGGCAAAACATAAATTCAAATGTATTATAGTCGAAACCAATGTATATATTAACGTCCTAGTTGGTTTAGTGGTCATTAACGCGATTGCTGATTATGAGGTCCTCGGTTTGAATCTCGGGTCGGGTAAAAATCAGTTTTGGGTTTTTCTGTAAGAATTTCTCAGTAACAGCCCGGAGTCAGGAAGTTGGCGGTGTTTCATCCTGATCGTTGTGATCGCGATTCGTTAAAGCGCCTGATCTCCGATCAAGTCGTTTCAAATTACTGTGGCATCGGACTACTCGTATGAGAGGGAGGGAATAGAGAGTGCAACTGTGTTTGCGCATACACTCGGGCAATATAATCTAGTCCTGCGCAAATGGTTAGACTCTGAGATTGGCCGCTATGACCGAAATTCAGTCTGGAGGACATTATTCTTATAAATAAACGTTTGGACTTATTGGGCTGCTTTTCCGTCGTTGAATTCGGATTCCGAAGTAAGTATTAAAAAAGTATTCGTTTTTGAGTCAGAGCGTATTATAATACAATTATGTATTCTCGTCACTTTGACTTCTCTACATAGTATAAAACGAAGTCGCATCCCACCGTCTGTACGCTTAGATCTTTTAAACTACACAACGGATTTTGATGCGGTTTTCATCAGTAGATATAATACAATGATTCAAGAAGAAGGTTATATGTGTAACACATGCATATCATATATTATATAATTCTTCTGTCGTTGTGTATGTGACTGAACTCCTCTTAAGCGGCTGGATCGATTTTGATGAAATTTTGTGTGTGTGATTAAGTTGAATAGAGAATGGTTTAGATTCACAATTGGATCCGGTAGGTGGCGTTGTTGTCGATATTCAGAAATCAACCGTGCTAGGCCGGGACGGATCGCTAGTTTTTTTTTATAGGATAAGGGTGACAAGCGAGCACACAGTCCACCTGATAGTAAGGGGTTGCTGTGGCCCATATACATCTACATCTTTCCTCGTTTACGAATGAAAATGCAGAGTTGTTAGCTGTGAGGATTAAAATGGAATGCCTATTTTCCAGTAAAAAGGGTGTCCGGTTCTCTACACTCACCATACGAAACACAGCAACATTAAGCTGCTATTTTACGTTGGTATTCTGTGAGAGCGTGGTCCTTCCCTGGTCGAGCTGACCCATTCGTGCTACAACTATACAATTAATACAGCTGCAGCATGGCTCTACTGCGTTTAGAAAATGATATGAATGAAATGTTAATGAGCACTTAGTATTACGGTATGGTCGAATTGTAATTGCACTACGCTCAATGTGTATTGTGTAACGCTGGTTATTGTTGCAAATGATTAACTGCGTAAACAAGACACAAGATTGAACATCCACTCTCAAATTATTATTATTTTTCCTAACACTCCTGCTAACAGAGAATAATACTGGCACATTGTTACACCTGAGTTATAAAATATGATTTCTAAGTTGTAATAGGCCTTCTTTTCTGCATAATAACCCATCCCGCCCTCCAACGCCGTGTATCAAATCGAAAGGTAAGAGATCCAGTATTGAGGTTCTGGAGAATGATACCTTTAGTTGCATGTTGATGTACAATCACTACAACTTACCTGCAGATACATCTCGTTAGCTACTGTAATATAAAAAATCATGACCTGTGTTATGCCGGAACTTAAAAGACAATTTGCTGCTATTTATTGGAAGACATAGGAATAGAGGATATAGTAGTATAATAGGAATAGGATAGGAATAAAGTAGAAATTATTCAGAGAATGAAATTTTTGATGAAATTGAAAATGAATTGAAATTTCTTGCTCACCTTGAACGCTAAGCGAGGTTAGACTTTGTTTTCGACTTGTCAACTTGTCATGCTACCCGCTCTCATAAAATTTATAGTTGTAGGCGCGTCTATAAAATACCGGTTGGATCGAGAGTGAGCAAGAGATTGCGTCACTCTAACGGACCGTCATATCGATGGTGGCGGGGTAGAATTGAGGGTAGATCGGGAACCCACACTCGTTTGTGCAGTTGCAATATAAATAGAATAGAATAGAATCATTTTTATTCAATATAGATTGCGGTACATAATACTTACTGTAAGTAATTTTTTACTCTTACCACCTTTAAGTTGACTATAGGCTAATATAGGCCGTACGCGGGTGAGTCCGTCTAAGTCATTCTACGTAGTAGTAGTTCTAAGATAGTATCGTGGTTCTCTTCGTTGTGGTGGTTCTTCTGGTGCAGGCGAGGAAAATGGCGTTGCTGAGAGGCTGCTCTGTATTACAATGAGATGGGTAGTGTTGCTGTTGGTTTGCATACTTTGGTGTTATGTAATTACTGCCCTCATGTTACACTGTTGTGTGATTGTGGCTGGGACGTGTTACGGTGTGGTCGAACTATAGTTGCTCTATACTAAATGTATAGTGCGTTACGCTGTCTTATTACTGATAACTTGCTCTCTTGTTTACGTAATTACGTAAAAAAGAGAGCAAGTTGAACATCCGCTCTCATACTTTTATTATTTTTGGCTGTATCCTGATGTATTTCCTCAGAATCAGAAGTGGGATCTCCTGATGTATTTCCGACATCAGAAGTAGGATATTGGGATGAAGTTCCGACATACTTCACTAATACGTCAACAAAAACACATTTATATAATGAGGAAAAAATAATTAATAAAATTAACAAAATTAATGGTTTTATGAAGTTTTGCAACAATACGTATTATTATAAAAAAGTCCAATGACACATTTTATTACTATATGATATTGATATTAATTAAGTATTAAATAATTAATTATTAATTAGTAATCAACTTACTAGTTTTTTTTTTTTTATTATAGTTTTTAATATTGGATATAAATTTGCTTGCATGATATGAAAACTTTCAAAAATAGATATTAATAACTTCAGAGGGAAATATTTTCGCTCTGACTATGTACGATGACGGATGTATCGTTCGGGTGCACGTAATGCCTAGGTTATTATGACGACCGGAGCTGCATTATACGAAGGGAATTTAAACGCGATTTGTATTGTTTAGGTGTGGCCGCGGCGCAGCGGACGCGCCCGTGCAATAACGTCGACTTAAAGTGATCTGAATGCATTAAAATGTCAGCCTTGTTACTTTTTGCTGTGGACTGCGCCTCATAAACACAATGTGCATGTATTGGACTTAAACGTAGATTAATATTAGAAATTGTTTGTCAGTTTTTAAGAAACAAAATATATCTTATTACCTTTTTCCAAATAGCTAGTTTAAATTGACATCACTTTATAAATGTACATTTTTTTAAAAATGTTATTTTTTTGTTTTGACAACCATTAGCAAGTCTCTAGAAGTTTGTGTTTGTTGTGGTTTTACTAGATGGTAGGACTCTTTTTCTGCCCAGGAGTCTGTATGGATAAGTACAATACACTTACCTGATTCTGTCGCCTTACAATAGTGTCTGCACTGCTGTGTTTCGGTTTTAAGGATATACAGAGCAAGTATAAACACAGTCCATAAAGCATTATAGTCCACTTAGTCCTTCTTTGTTTGAAGTTGGCCACAGATGTCCATGGACTGCTCTAACTACTAACCATCAGTCGGACTGTAAGTTCGCTTGTCAAACACTAAGCTTGGCACATTCTCACATTTTTGTTCGCTGGAAACTAATTTGTGAGAATAAAATTATACAGCAGCGGACTTATCACGGAATGGTAATGCCAGCTAGTAAGTTTTCCCTTATAGATAGAAGTCCTGTCCCACTGCAGAGAGCATTTGCTACGATTGTCAGCCAAATTGGTAGCAGTACCGTATCGTCCTTAAAGTTAAGATTATTATGTTACATAAACTCTAACTTATCGTAGTAATCTTTTAATTATCTAGTTTGTTATTTGTTTGTGGTAACTTATTAATACTCATGTTTTCTTTATCCTTCTTTAACACTTATGAGCCCGCTGCTATTCTTGGACTTCACCCGTTGTATGAAGGATTATCCATAATTAGCACGCTTGGCAGTTGGATCGACGATTGCAATACAAGATGTCTCGCGCCGTTAACGTTGCTTCCCAACGCCGACCTCGATATTTAACTTTGTATTTGACTGGAATGGTTACATTACCATATATCAAGAGTCACAAGATATTTTCCATAGTCGCACGCACGCACGCACGTACACATGCACGCACACACAAACACACACGCACACACACACACACACACACACACACACACACACACACACACACACACACACACACACACACACACGCGCACACACACACACTCGTTTGTATTTCGTTTTTATTATTATTTTAGTTTCTTTCGTAGTAAAATAGGTAAGTAAAAATAGTGTGAGAAAGACATAAATATTATGTGAATTTTGATGATTTTTTTTTATATGAGAGGTGGCAAATGAGCATGCGGCTCACCTGATGGTAAGTGAATACCGCTGCCCATGAACAGTTGCAACACCAGGGGTATTGCAAATGCGATGCAATTATTTTTGTATAACTTAAATCATATTTTGCCGGTACATTTTAATTATCAGATGTATATTATCTAATTACATAATCAATTGAATTTTAAACATTGAAAGTAATAAAGAAAGAAAATTATTTTAATTAGTGAAAAAAGATAGTAGTTATCATATTTTTACATATGTAATAATAGTTAGTACTTGTGATTGTAGTCAGTAGTAGTCCTACATTAGTTAGTGGTAATGTAACCGAAAATGGTAGAGCTTAAATGTTCTTAGACGGTCTTAATTTTAAAATATCCAATGCAACGTCGCAAACAGCTGACGCCGCGGAAGAATTCAATCAAGATTCAATAGTTTCATAGGCGGTGAAATCACCACAGTACATATATTGCTAGTGGATCCCCTACTAGTAGTGGAGATTATGGATTGTATTACAGAGAGCTTGATCGTGTCGGATGCTGGTCGTAAAACTTTACGAACTGGCGCCCTCTCCCACCTATCTGTGACAATCATCTTAGAGAATAGTGTAATAAATTTCCAGAGGCTACGAATATACTATAATTTCTATATGTTTGATATAAAATTATAAACTCATAAAATTTTACTTCATAAAAAGTAAAGATGATTTTAACAACAAAAAAAAAATAAACAATGTTTATACAATACCTTCTGCAGTTTGTGCTCATTTCAGCAATGATGTGACAATTATTATAAATATTTTTTTGCTTTTGAAGTCGGCTTTAGGTTTTTAAGTTTCATTCTTTCATCATTTTGTGTAAACTAAGGAATATCACACGTTCAAGGAAAACACTAGAAAGTTGTCTAAATAGTTATATAAAAAAATTCATCTTATTTTTTTCTCATTCTAATGCTTCTGCAAAGCTGGGTTTAACGGTAAAACCGGATCTTGCCCATTCTTATTGCACCAGATCTCTTTAATTTCAACCAAGCACGGAATCTCTACGTCACCGAGTGATGAATTAATAAATTCTTCCAATGAGGTCTGATATGCTATAAAATGATGATAAGAACCACATGTCTAAAATAAAATGTAACCTGAACCAAGAAATTTTCATTCAAACGGCAATAAAGAATTTCGATAATAGTTTAGTAGAACATGTATACAAAAAGTTTAACAGCGCAGCACATACGTACATAAAAGCCACGCACAACCAATGGGCGGCGGCAATTTGACAAGTATTTTTTAATTAAGTTAAGCTTTTCCTTATAATTTTTTTAAGTTACTTTTTAATTTTAAATTGCTTTATATTATAATATTAATAATTTACTATGAACAAAATCTTAATGTAGGATATGTATGATTTTGAAAATTTTATCGTTACAGTACAGCTGAATATATCTGCCTTATTCAATATGGGCTTATTATAGCAGTCTATATATGTATATCCTTTGGTCAAATTCACATCCATACTTTCGTACTTATTAAATGTTTACTTCACATTTTTTTATTAATTTATGTTCATTCTATATCTGCATTACTCTGTACTACAACGGCTGAGATTTCAATAAACGGCATCGGCTTCCTGATTGCGTCGATCGAGAACGCTCTACATATCGTCGTTAACTTTGACAGACAGACGCCATCATGTTAGTTTATGTCCCTATCTAGTAGTATATTTGGTAATACGTTAAACATTCACCCCAAAATCCTTAAGTGGTTGCTTTTAATAACATAGGAAATAGAGCAAAATGTATTACATAATAATCATCACACCAATCCCTTATATGTAGTTTCCGTGATGTATTTTTAATTCATTTAAAATTAGCTTATTGTTGTTCTAGAGGGTTGTGTGTATGGGCTCTTTGATTTTCTATGTGGCCACTTCTAATTCAGTATACAGACCGAGATTTGTGTCACCATAATCTATCACCTCATTTAAGTATTTACATCTATTAATATTCCTGCAATGTAGAGTCATAATTGCATGTGGATATATTATAAATTGCATAAGGAAGATAATCTAGCATTACTATATTGATAATTATTATTTGTAGGCAACTAATAGCCAGTGCACTATTGAGCCGTTATATTTTCAATATGGCAAAGATGCTGTAACATTAAAGTAGCTGTGAATGAGTCGAAGCAAAACCTATATTTTAGTTAAATAATAGTAAACCTAATTACTTATAAACGGTAACCACCAGCCAACTCTATGTTTGCAGCTTTAATTGTCGCAGTATATAAATATAAAAACTCTACTGTACTTAGAAAATGAGACTTAAAGAAAGTTACTAAGGGGTGAACATCATGAACACGTTGCGTAGTTGGTAAGTTTTAGTTATATAACTGAAAACGTTGCTCTCTATTCGCTCAGCCGTTCGGATCAAATCACTTATATAGTTTCTAAAATAATAGTTCTTTTTTTATAGAATAAGGGTGACTAACGAGGACATAGTTCACCTGATGGTAAGTAGATGCTGTGGCCCATCGACATTTACATTTATCCCCGATCAACTATCAAAATGGAGATGTGTTGTCACCCCTGATGACTAAGATAGAATACCTCGTTTCCCGTAAAAAGGTTCTCCGGTTCTCTATACTCATCATGCGTAACATAACAGCATTAAGTTGTTTTTACGATTGTATTCGTGAAAGTATAGTTTTTCCCCGGTCAAGCCGACCTATTCGTGCTACAAACATATATATAATATAGCTCGAGCGTGGCTCCACCACGTTTAAAAGGTTGCTCGAAGATAATTATTATTTGATTAAAATGTCATTAACTTTTCTATAATCACTTTATGAAATATGTTCCCAAAGTTTCGACATTAAATAAAAATAAAAGGGTTATCCTGGCGACCTCTTTCGCGGAACTCTTTATGAATATTCACGGTTAATGAGGCTTCAACATCGGATCCTCGAGGTTATATTTTAGCGACGCTAACAGCTCGTGAAAGGGTAAGATTAATTAGTGACATTTATTCATTACTTTTCTGCTCTTTAAGACTATGAGTGAGGTAGAAAAATAAACAAATTTAAGCTAGCTAAAACATACCGACATTGCCAAATAAATAGAGGAAAGAAATATTATAGAGAGAAGAGTTATTAGGATTAAAAACGTATCGTGTGGTAATGGCGTAAGCGATTACATCACCCCATGTCTTCGCGTTTTCATGGGTGTGGTAAGGGGCCACTATAGAAAATGTCAGAAGGATCTCAAAGACTTTCGATACACAGTGGTATAACAATTATGTTCACACCAATTGTAGTACACTATTACCAGCGAAGCCCATTCTTTCATTCATTCATGTCATTAAGACAAATACTTCCTATAACGGGGTAGGCCAACACTCAGCAGGGGACTTGAGATGTTTTTTTATATAGGATAAGTGTGAAAAATCAAAATGCAGATGCGTTGTCGGCCGTGAGGACTAAAATGGAATGCCCAGTTTCCAGTAAAAAGGGTCTCCGTTGCTCTGCACTCACCATACGAAACACACACACACTAACTATCAACCAAAATACTGAGTTTCTGCGCCCCGAAAGTTAGAACGAGACACACAAAATTATTTGCTGTAACACGATCAAAAACAAATTACGCACAAAACGCATTGGTCAGTCGATTGCATAGAACTTTTAATAACCAATTTAATGTTACTGACATTTTTCATAGCAGTAGGAATGTGTTTAAAAGGGAAGTTCTTGAAGTACTTGAAGGAAATGGTTGATATGTATATTGCACACACACACATACACACACACGCACGCGCGCGCGTACACGGACACACAGATCAGAGAGAGAGAGAGAGACGCACCGTTTTTAATTTTTAATTCTAAAATTAGTATGGGTCAAACTTATTGATTGTCGGTCGATTAATATAAGTTAAAAAATGTATAAAGTAGATCCGTTATAGGCTGTAAGTTTATTTCTTAAGTTCATTTACATTGTAATTAGTGCTGTGGATCTTGTAATAAATAAATAAATAAATAAAATAAAGGTATTCTGTAAGAGCGTGGTCTTTCCCCGGTCGAGCCGACCCATTCGTGCTACAACTTTACAGTTAATATAGCTGCAGCATGACTTTACCACGTTCAAATGGTTTGTAATTATGAATATATTTTGAATTTGAATTATGAAATTAATTATGAATATATTATAGGTTAATTAGTACAACCCTTAATTATTATTAATAAAGCTGTCTTATTCATATTTCCAGTGACCGTTTTGTGTAGTACCAGAGTAAGACCAAACCCAACCGAAACAGAAATCGTTGGTTATTTATTTGACCCGCTGGCAACTCTATTAATAATTGTTAATGTCCATAATTGAGTAGATATTCGTGATCAATATAAAATACATCCTTATTATTTTTACAATGAAGTCAACATTATTAAAATAAACAAATTTATATAACTTCGTAGTTAAGGATAATATTCTTCGCATTTATTACCATTTTCCTGAAACGCTAATAAAGTCTCGATTCTGAATTTATATTAAAATTCAAAGGGATGCTCTGAATGAAGATTTTCATAGGATGCATTAAAATCTGTTTCCACCGCTCCATTGTTTGGTTGTGGTCCAAAATTAAAATAGGTAAAGTCATACTTTTTCACTATAAATATAATTTTTTTGCTTTTAAGGTTCATCTATAGAATAAATATTAATGACTATCATTATAAGACTTAAAATTGGAGGAAGTTTTATGTAAAATAGCTAAACCTATTGAAATGATTAATATATATGTATAACTAATAGACTGAAATTATTTTATTCTTATTAGTCATTGTAGTCGGATTTTACTAATAATAAAGCTTTAATGTTTTAAATTAGCCGTATATTAGTGGCGTTAAAGATATCATTTACTTCGCCTCACTGTCGGTACTTTGAGAAGCGACATTATTATAATACTCAAATCCCTTGTGGTTTCCGGCAGACGGCGTTACAACCAACGAATGTATATGACTATCCATATTTATACTAGCGTAACATATAGTATAAAGAAATCCATTTTAATTGCTTAGTTAATAGTAAATATTCTGGCTTTGATGTAGTCGGGTAAATATTACTAAACTAAGTTTCAAGCTCTGTTTAGCATACTTGATAGATTTAACATAAATATTATCTTATGAAATTTATGTATTAAGAATCACCTCCGTAACAAGATAATAATTTTTGTTTGAGGCTTAAAATATTTTAATATTTTTAAGTAAATCGCTATATACTTATCACTTGGTGTAGCCCGCATGTCCGTTGGGACGGCAATAACAAGTCCATAAACTGTTTTTACTGCCTTTGTTCAAGTAAATGTATGTAGGTTTCGACTTTTTAAACAATGACCGTATTTTCTTTAAGAAAGACGGATATTGGTGGAGATGTCTTCGAGTTCATTTATAGACAGATAATTTTAAAGGAATGGCGATTCTAGAAACCAAGATTTAGTCTTTTGTTACAAAATTTATAAAACAATTATATTATAAAGTATTATTTTTTTTTAATTTAATGTTGCATGTCTAATTAATAAGAATGTAAAATGACAAATTATAATTACAAGTGTTTTGACATAATATGTATTTAACTGAACTTCTTAATTTCGATCATAATTTAGTTTGTATGAAAATTGAAATTAACTTTACTATATAGTAAAAGTCTTTCACCATCATTACAGCCCTTCACAAGTCCACTGCTGAACATAGGCCTTCCCCAAGCAATGCCACAAAGCACGGTACCAAGCCATCTGCATCCATTGACTTCCTCCATGTCTTACTAGGTTGTCACTCCATCTAGTGGGGGGACGCCCAATACTTCGCCTGCCAGTACGAGGCTGCCACTCGAGAACCTTTCTTCCCCATCGGTTGTCGGATCTTCGAGCTATATGGCCGGCCCATTGCCACTTCAGCTTACTAACCCTTTAGACTATGTCGGTTAGTCTGGTTCTACTGCAGATATCCTCGTTTTTAAGTCTATCACGCAGAGAAACGCCGAGCATAGCCCTCTTCATAGCTCTCTGAGCGACTTTGAGCTTCCTCATTCGGCCAGCAGTGAAGGACCACGTCTCAGATACATAGGTCATCACTGGCAACACGCACTGGTTGTACAATCTAGTTTTGAGGTTTTGAGGTATGCCTGACGAGAAGATGTGTCGTAATCTCCCGAACGCTGCCCAGTCGAGTTTAATCCGTCGATTGACCTCTCGGTCGAAGTTGAACTTACCTAGTCGGACTATTTGTCCCAGGTAAACAATTTCAAGCTTAATGCTCCCAACAACTACCGGCATAGGTGTGACATGGACGTTAAACATGATTTTTGTTTTGTTCATGTTCACCTTAAGACCTATCCGTTGGGAGACACTATTGAGGTCATTGAGCATAGTGCTAAGGCTCCAGCGATTCTGCCATAAGGACTATATCGTCGGGAAATCGAAGGTGTGTGATGTACTCGCCATTGACGTTAATACCGTATTCTTTCCAGTCCAGTAGCTTGAAAACGTCTTCCAACACAGCGGTGAATAGTTTCGGGGATATTACGTCACCCTGTCTTACACCTTTCTGCAGTTGGATAGGTTTCGTACTCTGTTTCTGTACTCGGATAGCCATCGTAGCCCTACAGTACAAACACTTCAGCACTTCGATATACCGGCAGTCCACTTGCCACCGCTGAAAATACTGCAGCACCGCCACAATTTCGACGGGATCAAAGGCTTTCTCATAATCCACATACGCAAGACAGAGTGGCAGATTGTACTCTTCGGTCATCTGTACAATTTTCCGAAGGGTATATATGTGGTCTATGGTGCTAAAGCCTTTTCGGAAAGCGGCTTGTTCGGGAGGCTGGAAGTCGTCGAGTCTGCGTGCGAGACGATTCGTAATGACTCTCAAAAACAACACGTAGACTCGGCTCTGAAGGAAAATCGATGTGTAGTCCTTCAACAGAGCGTTGTCGCCTTTCTTGAAGAACAAGACCACCGCACTTCTGCTCCACGCGTCCGGAGTAGTGTCACAATGGAGAACGGAATTAAAGAGCTTCTGAAGGACTTCAAGTACCAGTTGCTACCCGCTTTCAGAAGCTCCGCTGTAATTCCATACTCGCCCGGGGACTTGCCGTTTTTAATGTGCTGGAGAGTCATTCTAATCTCCCTCAGGCTGACGTCCGGGATATCATCGGAATAGTGTTGGATAAGACTTGCTTTTGGATCGTTACTCACACTTGCGTGTGGCGCCAACGATAACGTGTACAGCTGCTCATAGATCCTCTCAATCTCACTCAAAATTTAGGTGTCCAGGAAATGATGCTGTCACATTTGGTCTACAGCTTCGACAGTTGGCTCTTTCTGGCAGACAGATCTCTGGCAAAGACTTTGGAGCCCTAGTCCCGCTCGATCGCTTTTTCAATACGAGCTGTATTGAAGTTGCGCAAGTCCCGCCGCATGCATTTGGCGATCTGTGTGCTGAAGACTGCAGCTTCAGCCGTCTAACAGCCATGAGACTAAGAGTGTGATCGGAGAGTTTTTGTGTTCATCTGCGACGGGTCTTACAGAACTTAGCTCCGACCGCATGGACAGTTTCCACAAGCTTGTCATTCATATCGTCCACTTCATGGCAATCTTCTAGGTACTGAAAACGATTTTGTAACTCGAGCTGAAAGTTTTCGGGGCTTTGGATTAGAGTACGAGGGGGAAGTAGCGTTGACTTCATTAGACGTGACCTCTCCAACTTAACGTTTAGGTTTAGTGTGCCTCTAACCATTCGGTGATCGCTGCCAGTTTTCACCCTCGCGATCACTGAGGCATCACTGAACAGTTGTCGTCTGGTCGTCATAATGAAGTCAGTCTTATTTTTTGTCGAACCGTCGGGGCTCGACCAGGTCCACTTTAAATGGGGCCGCTTTTGGAAGAAAGAGTTCATCATAAAGAGTCCCTCTTTCTCCATAAAGTCGGCCAGCTACTGGCCCCTTGGGTTTCGTTGTCCTATTCCGACTTTCAGCTCACCGTTCTCTCTTGTGCCTAGTTTTGCGTTGAAGTCTCCCATTAACACCGTATAGTGGGCTTTGGAGGAATGCATTGCTCTAGATATATCGTCATACATTTCCTCCACCTCCTCATCGGAACGTGCCGAGTTTGGTGCGTAAACCTGTATGACCTTCAGCGAATACCGTTTGGTGATTCTGAGTATAAGGTACGTAACCCTCGTCGACACACTCTCAATCTTTACAACGTTGTTAACGAGAGACTTGTGAACGATAAATCCGATACCTCCTTGGGACAGATGGTCGACTCCCAGTGATAGAACAAGTTGCCGGATTCGAGGATTACCGTGTCCTTCCCCTCTCTTCGGACCTCGGTTAATCCTTTAATATTCCAGCGCAACTTGTCTATGCCTTCTTCCAGCTCCAGGATCTTCTCGTCAGTCCTCAGGGTGCCAGGTCGAGTCGTCGTAGGTGGCAAGTGAATCTTCACCGGAAATTCTTAGCACCCCCTGCCCCGCCGTTACCATGGTCGCCACCGTAGCCAGTAATAGCGGGCCGCCGGGGACTGGGGCCGTTTACTTGTGTCGTTGCTCAGGAGGGGTGTATTGCCACAGTTGCCACGCTTGGCTAGTGAATTTTCCTGTATCGTGGGGGCAGTTTACATATACAAATTACACAAAGACTAATATCCAACACGGAAAAAATATTGGTAGGCCATACAAATACTTTATCCGTGCGGAATTCGAACCCGCGGCCCTTAGGAGCCGTCACTATATGATTTAATCTTCTTCTTCATCAATAGCCTGCAAAAGTGCATTCCTTGAAATGGGCTTTTCCCGTTGTAGGGAGAATTTGTCTTAATCGTCACGCTTGACCTTTGACGCTACTCTCTGTCACCGGTCTGTGTATTTTACGTCTGGCGAATACAAGATGATTACACCGCCATCTATCGGAAGCGATGAAATCTTTCACTCATTTCCTATAGTAGCCTTTTGCGATACCTATAGAACAAGATGGGATGGTGGATTTTCTCATACGGATCACGGGGATCAAACCTATTAACTAATAATAAGTGTGATTGTTAATAATAATAAGTCGTAATTGGGTCCGTTTTGAGGTTTAATGTTTAGTTTCGTTGTGTGGTATTAATGTTCAAAAAATAATTTATATACGTCCCATAATTGCGTACTAGCCACCTCACATTTCTGTGAGACTTTTAGCGGCTTTCCCATGTCCTTGAAATATTTTATTCCTCAGTTTTCCTTCACTGCCAAGCACGTGGTAAATTAGCACTTAAAATTCCTATTAATAATTTTAATTGTTAAATTTTCCAGTGTAATTTTCATCTTAATATTTTATTTTAGGTTACATAATATTATTATAATAAAAAAGCATAACGTATTTACGGAGTCACTCCACCCGGAAAACGTTTTTCAAGTCTGATCGGTACAAAAGTTACTTTGAAGTCATTTCATGCTCACGACCAATTGCGATATAACCACTGGTGCCCTTCAATTGTTTGATACATTAACTGGATCATTGCAAGTTCGCAGACATCGGATATTAACCTATTTACAAAACTACATCCTACCGTCACATCTAATAATGCGGTCGTTATTACGCACACGCACATAGAAAGTACTAGAATATGCAAAAAAAAATCTCTTTTTTTACCAGTCATACGGGTATGGTCTTTCCCAGGACTTGTCGTGATCAAAATCATACCAGATGAAAAAGAAAATGTAATATATACAATCTATACTTACAAATAAATAAAATTGAAGTGTCTGTTTGTAATGTGAAAATAACAGCTATTATTTACGGTACTTATAACAAAGGAACTATTTTTAAAATTTTTGACTGTCTATCTGTCCGTCTGTCTGTCTGTCTGTCTGTCTGTCTGTCTGTCTGTTTGTTCCGGCTAATCTCCGAACCGGCTGGACCGATTTTGACGGGATTTTCATTGGCAGATAGCTGATGTTATAAGAAGTAATTTTTATTTTAGTAAAAGAATTAGGGTTCCGCGTAAAAAAATTAAAACCCATGAAATCCAATCGTAACAAATTCCACGCGAGCGAATTCGCGGGGAACAGTAACCAAAAGTAAACTATAAAAATTATCTTGTTATATTCTTCTAGTTTTTTTAACGCTCTTGTTACAACAATTGGACGCAATGTAAATAAATAAAGAAACAGAACAGATATATTTTTGGCATAAATTATATATAAGGTATGTAGTTTTATCGTATCGTATTAGAAACAAAGTTAAATTAAAATGAAAACTTAAATTCACCAAAGAAGTACTATAAAAAAATCTTATATATTATAAAAAGAAAACCATAAAAGTTATAATGTTACCGTCTTTTAAACAATATTTAAATAATTATATAACTAATATTCCCTGTAACCACTCCTGGTTCACGACAATAGTCGAATGGCGGGTTCGAACCCACGACCTTTTAAGTTCGCGTGCCGCACCTTTAGTCGCTTTAGTTAGTATCAATAAAACATAAATATTCCTAAATAACAATAGCAAATTTTCTATTGGTGCCATGTCTAAGTATTCTTTTGTCTTGTGCAGAAAGATTAATGCCCTAATATTATCACTGATGTCCACTTTAAGTCCAGCGACTAACGCGACTTCGGAAGATCGCGTTGCAGAAACATGGCGCTCTTTTTCACGCTGTTATACCTGCTCCTTTTATCGAAAACAGAGGCGAAAATTAAAAGCAAAACGTGCAATGATTTTCAAGCCAATTTTACGATGAAATATGTGATCGGCCCGTGGCATGTGGTAGCCATAATACCTGAAAAGCTGTTTCCAGACACTCGGAAAAAAGTTACTTGCTATAAAGTCGAATTCAGTGAAACTGATACGGTAAGATTTCTATTGATTTTTTAATAAAAAATATGACTTTTTAAATATACTACTCTTGCGTGTAGTCGAAATCCAACCATTTCTAGTTGGGCAAAGCGTTTTGTATGGAAAAGTAATAAAGTGCTACTTTATTGTACCTGCCTTAATGACACTTGATATATTTCTGGACATCTATGACACTGTACCTTTCACACTTTCCTTTTATAAAAAATATGTTAATTTTATACAACTTAAAAATTAGAAGAAAATAGGAATGACTTTTTACATACAACTAGCGATCCGCACCGGCTTCGCACGGGTGATTTCTGGATCTCGACAGCAGCGTCACCTACCGGGTTCAATTTTGAATCGTTTAGATCAACCAGGGACCCACTCAAACATACACAAAAATATAAAAATTTCATTAAAATCGGTCCAGCCATTTAGGAGCTTTTGCGGGACTACGGACAGCAATTGATTTTTATATATAGAGATAATTGACAATTGCGTTTTAAATACATTTCAATGTATTATTACATTAATAATAAATTTTATTATGTAACTGAACGTGTTTCGCGGTTAATCGTTACATCATTACATTACAGTTTATCAAAAGCACACTCCTGAACATTGGCCTCGCTCAGAGATTATCTCACAGGATGGAAACTTGCCATAGTTGCCAAGCTTGGCAGACGAGTTCGTAACTGCAATAATATTTTGAGTTGACACGAAGAAGATGCTGCTGTCCATCCGTTGTTTCATTTTACTCTGTCGCCTCTTACGATATCCACCGGATGATATGGGGTAGTGGATTCTCTTGCGCAGCCATTACACGGCTATCGTTTTGCAATTAAAAAAAAAGGTATATTTATTATAAAAAATCGATTGGAAATAACAATTTTTAACGATTATGTTCTACTCCGTATGAGATATTTAAGTGTCACAAATGTACAAGCAGAGACACTCCTTTATTTCGGACAACTTCAAGACAACGAAGGTTATAGATGCGTTGGCACTAAGAAGACTAAGATAAGTTGCATCACAGTCTGTAATTATACTGTCTCTCTTTCCCTTCACGTTCCAAGCAGTGGATGTGTGTTTCGGTTTGAAACACCGACGGTGTTACCTAGCAAGACAGATAAGTACAGAGAAATGGAAGGAATCCTTCCATCTAGTAAAGTCAAACTAAGTCTTAATACGGGTTATATTCTATTTTCTTAAGTTATTGTCTTTAGTCTTTTTTTTTCATAATATTAGATAAGGTATTGAGTTATTCGTGGTAGTACCACGCTGCAGCTGTATTATGGTTGTAGTATGAATGGTTCGGCTCGATCGAGGAAGGATCACGCCCTTACCAACGTGAAATAGCATCTTTATTCTACTGTGTTTCGTATGCTGTGTGTTAAGAGATCCGGAGACTATTTTTACTGAAAACAAAAAATAGAAAAACGATCTTAGTCCTCAGGGATAACAACGTATTCTGCATTTTGATTCTTAATCAAATACATGTAGATGCCTATAGGCCAATGCATCTACTTACCATCACGTTGATTGTGTGCTTGTTTGTTACCCTTATTCTATTTAAAAAAAATTCTACCCTGATTAATATTATGTTAACAGGCTGGACTTAGATGGCTGGTAAACAACACCTTGGAAAACACATCAAAAACAAATAAGATAAGTGACATCAAGGGAACTATCATGCGACAGAGGTATCATTCTGAACGTCCGTTTGATGTTTGGTCTAGATCAATCGCAGGCGTCAACGGATGTTTCCAGCAGGTTTTGTCTATGGATGCGAATAAAAGTGAACAGAGTAAGTGTTGCAAAAATCAGAGGTAGATTAATAAGAGATGGCAAAAAAAAATATTAATGTATTTTAAAATAATATTTCATTAAAAATAAATATTATACATTTTTGATTGGCAGTCTCACGCTTTAATAAAAGTATTGTAGTTTCGCCTTCTTCTTAATAGAGTTCTAAGTTAGATGCAGTGTCGTAGACGAGACGATGATCACTATATAAACCAAAAACCAATCTGTATTTTGGCACATATTTTATTTACATTCGAAATCAAGACCGTATATTAGTCGTATTAGGGTATTACCACACGTAGTAAGTAGTAAGGCGATGCCATTGATCGACAGGGATCGATGTCGATCAATTGATACTGGTCGATAAAACGTTGTTCAATCATCGATCGCCGTCGATCGATTGGTGTGTAACACCCTTAATCGGAATCATAGAATACTATATTATATTATAGTATTCTATGATCGGAACCGAAATCTAAATCAAGTTTATTATTCACATACTTTGACTAGGCATTCGTTAGAGGCATAACTCTAGAGTTTCTCTTTTTTTTTCGCTTTCCAAAACAGAGTCTTTTTCCGATCTAATGCAAGTAGTAGGCTAGGCATAAATATTAAAAATTACTTGTAATTTCAATTTGACGCTTTATCCAGTATTTACTCATATTTTTCTAATTATTTTTTTAGTGTTTATTTGTAATAATTGATCACTCGAAAAAGGACTGGAAAAGTTGGCATTTGTGAAATTTTATATTAAGGATCTAATAAAATTAATTATCATCTATTCATTCGTTTATTACAGTCCCGAGCTACAGACTAAAATTTCACAGCTGAACATAAGTTTCCCTATAGATTGCCTCATAGGGAGGATATTTGTCATAACTGCCACGCTTGGCAGGTGCGTTGGCAGGCGCCATATTTTATTAAGTTTAGCTGTTATCAGGAAAATGCCTATTATTATATTAGGTCCTTACATATGAAATTGGCGTTTTGTACGGGAGGAATATAAAGTCAATTTTTTTTTGTAAAATATAGTTAGTTAATTGATCAAAGTATGCACCGTTGTTATCTATGCACTTTTGCCATCTCATAGGTAGTTCATTGATCCCTTTACTAAAAAAAACCATGGGGGCGAGAATCAATAAACTCTTTGAAGGCGGTTTGGACTGCCGCATCGGAGTTGAATTTTTTTCCTTGTAAGAAGTTGTCCAAATTCCGGAAAAAATGGCAATCTGTTGGAGCAAGGTCCGGGAAGTGCGGTGGAAGTCGCAGACATTTCAATTGTAGCTCATCTAACTTAGTGGCTGTGTGTTGTGCAGTGTGTGGTCTTGCGTTGACGTGAAGCAGCAGTGGCCTAGAGCGATTGACAAATCTCGGTTGTTTAGCAGCTAGTTCTTCCTTCATGGTTTGCAGTTGCTGACAATAGATATCTGCCGTAATCGTTTGGCCAGATTTTAGAAAGCTGTAGTGAACGACACCGGCGCTAGTCCACCAAACACTCACAAGTAACTTTTTCTGAGTCAATTTTCTTTTAGAGCAGGATTTGGCTGGGTCTCCAGGGTTCAGCCATTGCGACGAGCACTTCTGATTATCGTACAGTATCCACTTTTTATCACAAGTAATGATTCGATTTAAAATCCCTTCATTATTGTGTCGGTTGAGCAAAGTAACACAGCAGTCGACGCGTGTTTGCAAGTTCGATTCACTCAATTCATGAGGTACCCATCGTTCAAGTTTTTTTACTTTCCCGATTTGCTTCAAGTGGATTAATACAGTTTTGTCACTTACCCCGAAGCCTGCAGCTATCTCTGAAGTGCTTTGTGATGGATCCGCTTCCACAATAGCCTTTAATTCTTCATTTTCTACTTTGGTATCCGGCCGTCCACGGGGTTGGTTCTCAAGGTCGAAATTTCCAGCACGAAAACGTTGAAACCAAAAACGTACCGTGCTTGCTTTTGCCACATCAGCGCCGTACACATCATTAATCCTTCGAGCTGTTTCTGCAGCACTGGTGCCACGGTAGAACTCGTACTCGTAAATATACCGATATTTCATGTTTTCCACTGTGCGGTAATAAGCGACGCCAAAGAATAAAATAATGAGGAAAAAACAAATGAATAACTGTTTTCAAAACTCAAATGTACCAGCTAAATGAATTTATAAATTTTTGGAATTTGGAATTCTTAACCAAAGAGGAGATATTTCAGATCAAAGTGGTCAGTACGACAAAACGCTAATTTGGTACCCGTACATGTGTAAGGACGTAATATATATTTATTTCTCTCGGTCACCTCATATATGGGATAGTGGATTCTCTTACACCATCACTACACGTTACATCATCATTATAAGTCATCTGATAAAATTTGACGCCAGACATGAGCCTCTACCGTAGTTGGGAAGTCACCTGCGGACATGAGCCTCTACTGTAGTTGGGAAGCCCACCTGCGGACATGAGCCTCTACCGTAGTTGGGAAGAGTAAGGTAGACTTGGGGGTTCTGCATCACTTCACCTCGCTACCCGCCTATTACCCGATATGACGGCTTGAAGCTTGAACTGCAGAATCCTATAATATTATTTACTGAGCGATGCTCTGCTTCTTAATCTGACTGACGGACCGATCCAAATTTATAGCCCTGAATGCCATTAAAATATCAGTTAGTCGTTTAAGTTTATTAATAAGTACCTTATCAATAGGTATCAAGTAAGATAATACCTATATTAATAGGCACCAAGTTATGTACTTAATAAAAATTTAGTAATTGACATTTATGTACTTGAACAATAACTATTACATTTAATATTGAGATGTTTCAGATAGTTAATAAAAGAAAGAAGTTATTTGAAAATGAAAAAACTTTTATTATTTTTAAAACATTACACCATTTGTTTAAACATGTAACATTTTTAGTGCACAAAATGTAGGATGATAAATACAATTAAAAATATCATTACAAAACCTATATTCTTGATACAAACTTAATAAGCTAGAACATTTAACGTTTTCTAAATGTCATCATGATCAAGTACATTCTTAATCCATGTCTCTTTTTCAAACCCTTTACAATAAATCGTTTTGTCAACCAAGAAGGGTTGTGTGTACATAAAAATGTGTCATAGGAAATGAAACATCATTCCAATTAATTTTTCTATTCCGTTCTATGCACCTCACTTGTTTCCTTTCTGTGTATGTAAGGTTGTGAACTGTAATAGAATCAATAAAACTTGAACTTGATCATCGCAAATGATGGAAACTTCTTTAATTTCTAAATTCGTTATCATCTCTTTTGAATCCTTGTACTATGTCGGTCACTCTAGTTCTACTGCGGATATCTCTCCATAGCTCGCTGAGCGACCTTGAGCGTCCTCATACAACCAGTAGTGAAGGACCACGTATCAGATCCATAAGTTATCACTGGCAACACGCACTTTTACAATCTCGTTTTCAGGTTTTGAGGTATACCTGACGAGAAGATGTGTCGTAATTTCCCGAACGCTGCCCAGCCGAGTTGAATCCGTCAATTGACCTCTCGGTCGAAGTTGGACTTACCTAGTCGGACTATTTGTCCCAGGTAAACATACTTGTCAACAACTTCGAGCTTAGTGCTCCCAATAACTACCGGCATAGGTGTGAAACCAAAATTAAACATGACCTTTGTTTTGTCCATGTTCATCTTAAGACCTATCCGTTGGGAGACACTATTGAGGTCATCGAGCATAGTGCTTTGGTCCTCCAGTGATTCTGCCATAAGAACTATATCGTTGGAATGATTTAATTAGACGAGACCTTTCCAACTTTCCGTTTAGGTTCAGTGATCCTCTAACCATTCGGTAATTGCTACCAGTTTTCACCCTCGCGATCACTGAGACATCAATGAACAATTATCGTCTGGTCGTCATAATGAAATCAACGCTCCGTCTCCCTCGTGCTTTAATCCAAAGTTCCGAAAACTTTCAGCTCGAGTTAGAAAACCGTTTTCAGTGCCTAGAAGACTGCAATGCAGTGGACGATATGAATGATAAGCTCGTGGAAACTGTCCATGCGGTCGGAGCTAATTTCTGCAAGACCCGCCGCAGAAAAACACAAAAAATCTCCGATCACACTCTTAATCTCATGGCTGTTAGACGGGAAATAAGGCTGCAGTTTTCAACAGATTTGACAGCATACAGGGAACTGAACAGACAGATCTCCAAATGCATGCGGCAGGACTTACGCAACTTCAGTACAACTTTTATTGAAGAAGCAATCGTCTGGAACCAAGGCTCCAAAGTCTTTGCCAGAGATCTGTCTGCCAAAAAGAGCCAACTATCAAAAATGAAGACCGAGTGTGGCAGAATCTTTTCCTGGACACCTGAGATTTTGAGTGAGATTGAGAGGTTCTATGGGCAGCCCTACACATCATCGTTGGAGCCTTAAGCAAGTGTGAGTAACGATCCAAGAGCAAGTCTTATTCGACACTATTCCGATGATATCCAGGACGTCAGTCTGGGCGAGATTAGAATGGCTCTTCAGCAACTTAAAAACGGCAAGGCCCCAGGCGAGGATGGAATTACAGCGGAGCTTCTGAAAGCAGGTGGAAAACGGTTGCTTGAAGTCCTTCAGAAGCTCTTTAATTCCGTCCTCCATGGTGGGACTACTCCGGAGGCGTGGAGCAGAAGTGCGGTGGTCTTCTTCTCCAAGAAAGGCTTGTTGCCTTTGCTTGTTGTTGCCCTCTTGAAGAACTACGGACCGATTTCCCTTCTGAGCCGCGACTCTGACGGGGCCGCACCGTTAATTAATGCGGTGGTGGTGGGGCTACAGGGGGAGAGGAGTGTTGGTATGCGAGCGCCGCTCTCCCTACCCTCCGCAGCCGAATCTTGGTTGGCGGCGGAGCCATAGACCAGATCCGCCGCTGGGGTCAGGAAGGCTGGTACTTCTGAGTGCTAGTTTTTTCTGGCCCCATATTTTCGCGCATCGGACACGGGGGCGTCCGTTGCGCATGTGAAGTTGGAGGCCGCGGAGGAGGGCGCGTGTTCTGGTGCGCCTTACCTGAGAAGAAGATGGGGGAGAAGTAGTCCTCTCCCGAGGAGGGGCCACTATGGTGCGGCCAGCGCTGGTTAGGCCGCGTATGTGTGCGAAAGCGTTCCCGTGGCAGGGCGCCAATATGCGACGAAGGTGGAACACCATGGGGTTTAGTCGGTGCGAGTCCGACATAACCCGTTCTTTCCCCCGCAAGGCGGGTATGCGTAGGCATTTCCCCATGTAAAAAAAAGGGCTACGATGGCTATCCGAGTACAGAATCAGAGTACGAAACCTATCCAACGGCAGAGAGGTTTAAGACAGGGTGACGTTATATCCCCGAAACTCTTGGAAGACGTTTTCAAGCTACTGGACTGGAAAGGATACGGTATCAAGATCAATGGCGAGTACATCACTCATCTTCGAGATTCCGACGATATAGTTCTTATGGCAGAATCGCTGGAGGACCAAAGCACTATGCTCAATGACCTCAATAGTGTCTCCCAACGCCTATCCGTATCTTAAGATGAACATGGACAAAACAAAGATCATGCATGTTTAATGTCGATTTCACACCTATGCCGGTATTTGTTGGGAGCACTAAGCTCGAAGTTGTTGACGAGTATGTTTACCTGGGACAAATAGTCCGACTAGGTAAGTCCAACTTCGACCGAGAGGTCAATTGATGGATTCAACTCGGCTGGGCAGCGTTCGGGAAATTACGACACATCTTCTCGTCAGGTATACCTCAAAACCTGAAAACGAGATTGTAAAAGTGCGTGTTGCCAGTGATAACTTATGGATCTGAGACGTGGTCCTTCACTACTGGTTTTATGAGGACGCTCAAGGTCGCTCAGCGAGCTATGGAGAGATATCCGCAGTAGAACTAGAGTGATCGACATAGTACAAGGATTCAAAAGAGATGATAACGAATTTAGAAATTAAAGAAATTGCCATCATTTACAGTTCGAGCCGTCATATTGAGTAATTAATAGTTATTGTTCAAATACATAAATGTCATTTAAAGTCATTTAAAGACATTTATTCCGACACTTCAGATTATTAAATGTCCATTATTAAATTTTAATTAAGTACCTAACTTGGTACCTATTAATATAGGTATTACCTAACTTGGTACCTACTGATTAGGTACTTATTAATAAATTGAACCGACTGACTGATATTTTAATGGCATTCAGGGCTATAAATTTGGATCGGTCTGTCTGTCAGATTAAGGTCTGTCTGTCAGAGCATCGTTCAGTAAACAATATTATAGGATTCTGTAGTTTGAGCCGTCATATCGGGTAATAGGCGGGTAGAATTTGTGCGCTTCTGCCGCAAAAACCGAGCGCAGCGAGGTGAAGTGATGCAGAACCCCCCATATTCTACCCTCCTGGGAAGCCCACCTGCGGACATGAGCCTCTACTGTAGTTGGGAAGCCCACCTGCAGACATGAGCCTCTGCCGTAGTTGGGAAGCCCACCTGCGGACATGAACCTCTACCGTAGTTGGGAAGCCCACCTGCGGACATAAGCCTCTACCGTAGTTGGGAAGTACACATGCGGACATGAGCCTCTACCGTAGTTGGAAAGTACACCTGCGGACATGAGCCTCTACCGTAGTTGGGAAGTACACCTGCGGACTTGAGCCTCTACCGTAGTTGGAAAGTGCAACTGCGGACATGAGCCTCTACCGTAGTTGGGAAGTACATCTGCGAACATGAGCCTCTACCGTAGTTGGGAAGTGTACCTGCGGACATGAGCCTCTAACGTAGTCGGGAAGTGCACCTGCGGACATGAGCCTCTACCGTAGTCGAGAAGTGCACCTGCGGATATGAGCGTCTACCGTAGTGGGGAAGTGCACCTGCGGATAGGAGCCTCTACCGTAGTGGGGAAGTGCACCTGCGGACATGAGCCCCTACCGTAGTTGGGAAGTACACCTGCAGGTGTACTTGCCAACTACAGTAGAGGCTCATGTCCAGCAATACTCTTCCAATCAGATTAATTTTCTTAAAATGTTTGTTATACAACTAATATAAAATAATAATAATAATAAAGAAAATAATAAATATTCTAAATTATTTTTCAGGCAAGGCTCACACCCATGACGATATGATGCAGCTTCATTTGTTAGAGACTAATGATAAAACTGGGCCGTTTTTATTGCAAATCCTTTGGGGAAGAATGATTTCCGTTGTCATTTACCGACAACATAAGGTAATATGTTGCTTAGGATACCATCCTTCTTATTGCACTTGTAACATGTGACATCTGTGAGAGTCTGTTTTACGGTGATGTTTGCGCTGTTAGCCAGGAGGCTTTCACAGTTTTTCCAATGGCGCGTGTTATTTGAAAGTGTAATTGATTATGCTGATGCAACAGAACTTCAGGTCTCCGACACTTTGCAAGCGGGTTGGCAACCTCTGTTTGTTTTTATTTTGAGTCGTTATTAGAAAACGCTGCTGCCGATCTCCTGATTCCCTCTGTCGCCTCTTACGACACCCACGGGACGATATGGGGTAGTGGATATTCTTACACCGCCACTACACGTTAGCAAACACCGCGAACCAAAAGGTACTCTGTTCCTCCGACCACGCGCCCCACACTGGCGCTTTGTCACACAACATAGTATCTTTTTACAGCAAAGATTAATTAGTAATTAAGTTTGAGCATGTGAGCTCTCACGCGTGTCTCGGCGTCTCTTCTAGTACGTAGAGCATAATATTTGAATGGTTGTTACTCATTCAGTGTGTCTACGCATTATTTATCTGACAGCAGTTAGTGGGTGAACGCACGGCTCTGATGGCTTACCTCGTGTTTGTTGACATGGTTGGTTAGAACCGTCCAAACACGCGATTGTAAGCTGAGAACACAGTGTGTAGAGGTACATCCTATCCGTAATCCAGCAGTGTTAATGTACTTAGGTGACGGTGAGGAAAACCGGTGACCGAGTCACTGGTACGTTTTATCTTATTCCGTAGAATAATAAGAGAAATAGTGGTCGCTTACCTATCGGTAGTGGTTGGTTGTGTCGACCTAATCGTGCTACAACTATACTACTAATATAGGTGCAGCACGGCTCAACCACGTAAGAATATCGATCTTTCTGGCATTTCCCATAGTCGTCTCTAAGGACATCCACGGAGCGAAATAAGGTGCTGAATTACCTTATGCTGTCATCAAAGAAATTTTTGAATTCAATCAATAATTTAAATTTAAAATTTTAGGGTGTGACTCAATATGAATTAAAGCCTGTATTTGAGCTGATGAGCAAACTACGTGGACCACAGAGGATACCCAGAATCTGTAATTAATCTCATCGTGATATCTTAAAACAAATCTGAGTTATTTTTTAATTAATTAAGAATGTAATGTATAAAAGTAGAGTAATTCAAATACTTTGTCAATTCCTTTGAAATAAAAGCAATTTATAAGATTTTTTTTCTTTTGGTACTAAACTTTTTGATTATTTTTTCTTACACGACCGAAAGATTCACAAGTTAATATCGGTTCTTTATTTATTTAGTGCCGTGTAGTGAGGCGTATGAGTATCCACTACACCGTATCATCCCGGAGATGTCGTGAGAGGCGACAGAGAGAAATGAAACAGGAGATGGGTAGCAGCATCTTCGTAGTAACAGCTAAAATAACGAAAAAAACGCGGTTATCAACCCGCCCGCCAAGCATGGGAACTGTGGCAAATGACTCCCATGTGAGGCAATCTATATAGGAGGCCTATGTTCAGCTGTGGACTTTTGATAGGCTGTAATGATGATGATAATGATGATTTATTTTGGTATATATTTAATAACATCTGGGTAGACTTCCACTCTCTGCTGTGTTCCGCTTTGAAGTGTAAGAGAGTTAGAGAGGCCACAAAATATTTCATCTTAGTCCGCAGGAGACCTCAGGTATAAAAAAGTCACAACGTCCAACACATTAGGCGACTTTTTTATTTCTTCAGTCTGTGTAATCTAAAATTTTTGGCCTAGACTACCCTCAAGCAAATTCTTTAAAATCGAGATCACTTATCTTATCAATTGTATTTATTTAGTTCACCAAATGTGATGATAATTGATTTTATTAATATAGTAGATACGTAAATACATATATATATAACAGCCTATAAAAGTCTACTGCTGAACATAGATCTCCGTCATAAATCACCTCATAGACTACATATATAAAAACCCGCGTAAAAGAACATATTGCTGACGTGAAGCACCGACACTCCGGAAGTCTGCAGTTTGTGAACATGTTCAAGATCGTTCCCGCCATTACATTAGATTTCATAGACCACAAATCCATGCAAAAGAACACCAATTCCTACCAAGGATGATACGTGAGACTATTGAAATTAAAAAAAAACATCCTTATTTCAATAGAGAAGATGGATGGGTGCTACCATTTGCTTGGGATCCTACAATTAATAAAATTAAATCCAAACACAATCATATCACTGCAAGACTTCAAGATACTGTAAGCTTGTTCTGCATAGATCGGACCAAACATTAATATTCAAAAACTGAAGGTAGCCGGGCTAACTGTGACATCGGGACGCCAAACATCTCAGACCTCCTCCCCGTGACCATGGACGCTGTAAAGCACCCGAAACGTCGCAATTTAAAAGTTTAAATTAAACGCTATAAAATCTGTTTAGTTTCATTTAATCACTAATACTCTTGTAAACCACTCTAAGTAAACTTAAAAATGCTTGAATTGTAAGTTCGCTTGTGAATCACACTTATATTACAAAAATATACATTTATAGTAAACAGTAGTCCTTTTCAATAATCGTGGCAGGGTTGCCATGTAATGTAAGGATTGGTGTCAATGAGACACGTGTTGCTTCTTCTATGACTTTAATTAGACTATTCCTTATTCTAAACTAAACTCTATTATATATTTTCGTGGGGGCTACACGACACTACAATAAGAATTCCTTTGTTCGAATAGTTTTTAAAAGCAATAGATTTTTATTTAAAACCCTATTTGGTATAGCTCACCGTTGTAACGTCCAGTAGCTAACAAATTGTGGTTGCTCACGCTATTGTGTTAGCACTATACTTAGCTGTCACGGAACGCCAATAAAGCTTAATAAAAATGAAGACAAAACATATTTCGTATATAACTAAAAATAACGTTACATAGGTTAAAAAGACTAGACTAGAAATCCCCTAGTAAAAAAAAAAAAAAACATTCGTGAGTGTCGTGAAACACTTGGTTGGAACGAAGTTCCTTTCGTAGTATATTATTATTGGTAAACGTATTATATTATTGATTAACAAAAACAAATAAATTAATTACTAGCGTCTATTGAAATGAAGCGTCATTTAAAATATAATAATATTTCTTTCATGGCAAGATAAGAAAAAGTGCGAGGGAGATGAATATTTTTCCATTTCGCTTCCTTATAGCCGCCAAGGTCTCTACACTACGTCGGAAGGGGTCGTGACGGAAAACTCTTACACTTTTTCTGGCCTAGCGGTACAGATCGGACGGTACGAATTTGACGGATGGGGTCAAATTCGTACCGTCCGATAAGGAACTTCGTTCCAAAACAAAATTAAAGTTACAGAATCTAGTTATTTGGAGAGTATAATTACAGACTAAGAGGCACTCCATCTTAGTTCTCGGAAGTGTTATGCTGTAGTTTGTTTTGTTAAAAGTTACGTATAAATAGTGGAGCCACGCTATAGCTATTTTATGGCTGCGGCACGAATGGGGCGGCTCGACCGGGGAAGGACAACGCTCTCACAGAATACCAACGTAAAATGGCAGCTTAATGCTGCTATGTTTCGTATGGTGAGTGTAGAGAACCGGAGACCCTTTTACTGGAAACGAGGCATACCATTTTAGTCCTCAGGGGTGACGACGCATCTGCATTTTGATTCTCAATCGAAGACACATTTAGATGTCTGTGGGACACAGCATCCACTTACGATCAGATGGTCTATAAGTTCGTTTATAACTTCAGTTTTATAAAAATAAGTTCTAGTTTTATTAATAGATAAATAAATAAAATAAATAGAAAAAGAAAGTTAAGGTTTTATATATGGTCTTTGTTATAAATCATTAAAACAAAATTATTTTTACGTATAACTGAATCGTTATTAACTTTGTTACATTTATGTGACTGTTTGGGACTGACAGACAGACAGCATCAGGTGTCCGATGGAAGCTGTGATTGATTTGGCATCGGACAACAACTCAACTTACACTATAAATGCATATGCAATGCTGCAATACAGCGTGTTGCAAAATAAACAAGAACAAAAGCGAACAATTATTTTCATTTCCTTTTTTTATAAAGACGCTGACACTGATAAAGAAACACCAAGCAAATAAAGAAATATTTGACGAGGTGGTAGGTTCTTTTATGCCGGGTGCGTCGGTGAATAAAGAGTAGTTATCTACACTCCTTTATAATTATTTTATTTTATTTGGTATATTTATTTATTATAATTAAACTATCGACGTTTTAAAGAAAGTAGATATAGTAATATTTATATTTGAAACTTATATATGAAGATATATCATTACATAGCGTCTATTTAAATTAAAAATAGATAAATAACTTCTCAATATAAGTAATATACACACACACACACACACCCACACACATTTCACAAGCACACGAGCACGCTTAGTAATTAATCATAAAATTGTGTAACCATAATTGGCCATACTGTAATATTATACAGAGTATTGTAAATACGCCAATAACGCTGTGAAACCTAAATTAACTAAAACTAAAATTAAATATTATAATTAAAAGTTTCAAAAATCTATCAATATATAAAATAGCATGTATTTGTGGTAGTTGGTATTTTTTCTTATTTTAGTGCACCCTACCTGTTAATCTTTTTCTTATTTTTATTTATTTCTTCTTCTGGGATGTCTGGAAGAGATTGGTATGTAACAATAAGACCGCCTTTTGATTTTCGCTCATTACTTGTTTATTTTTTGTTATATTTGTATTGTATTGTTTTGTATGTATTGTATTGTATTGCATGTGATTGAGTAACTAAAATAAATTATCCATAGAAAATATTATTTATATAAGTGATCCATTACAGTTATTATAATTTTTTTGTGATAACCAAATTATTTTTAAACAAATAATTGTAAAAATACCTACCTACACGGAATCAGAACAGGCTGTATTTGCGTGACAAGCATGACGGGTGCTGAGTCCGCTGAATCCGAAAGGGGTGTTCCACTTGGCTTGTTTTATATCTATTGTTTATATGAGACAAGGGACGGTTTTGATGGAATGCCTATTTTACTATCGGTAGGTTTGTATTTGTACAAAGGTGGCGTATTTTATTATTATTGGTAGAGACGAGGAATAGATCGCGTTAATATTAATAGAGTTAAAAGTCAATAATGTTTAGAATTCTAACTTTTTTTTATTTACGTTTCAAAAGTTAAAGTCGAAGCTACAACATATATATACATCCCAAAGCTGGGCACAGTTCATCTCATGTCTATGGTGCAGTTAGTCCGCCGTGAATCTTTAGTGTTAGTTGACGGACTTTAAAACATGCCCTTCTTTTTGATCTAAACTCAAATCCCACCTGTTCCACACACATGAACAATTATTTAAAAGCCATTAAAATATTTTTAAATTACAATAAAAACTTCAGATGTTTAATAACAAAAAAGATAATTTTATTGAACTTGGCAATTTTCTAAATTTTATCGTTCGAAATGGATTATACAGCTTAAATTTAAAGACATTAAAAAGCTGCTTGATTGACTTTCGCCACGTAATCTTACACAGATTCTGACCTGAATACCTCGAGCCGCTGGTAAACTTTTAATAGATCCTTAACTCAATCTCATCTCTCGCTTTCGTCCCGTGACGAAATTACGTAAGTCTTTCTGCAATAAAATTTCTCATAAAGACCATTTTATAATAGGGTCATAAAACTGACTATTCGAGTGGGATAAGGGCGGTGCCCCTGCAGGCGCTTTTTCTAATTTTACGACCCGCTTTTCTGTATCGTTACTCAAACACAATGGAAGGTAATTTTTTGGAACACCTGAGTTATCAGCAAACAATGAGATGTAGCTGTCTACGCTTAATTGGTGTCGCGACTTATGCAAGATTGATCGTCAATTAATGATAATATCAAACAGTAGTAATAAGTATTATCATATTTATTTACTACGTTTCAAATTTAAAGTTATTAGAAATTTTATTTGATCAATGTGTATTTCGTTCAAAGAATTTGTAGTGCAAAGGACACAATTTCTTTTTGTATGGAGAATGGGCCCATCACGAATTTTAGGGAAACTTAATGAAATTTATGTCGATTTATTCCTTATAATCTATAGATTACAAAATTAATATTAGTTTTATCGCGTCTAACGGGAATTCTGAGAAATTAAAAATTAAAATATGAATATCACAATAACCTTAAAACAAACTAAAAGCTATTTTCTAGTAGTTTTCACCGATATTATGAGTTAGAATAGTGTATATAGAATAGAATAGTTTAATAATTAATAGTATTAAACAAAGTTGTAGGTACATTCAGCAATTATAGGTACTTTAAGATTGATGGAAAATCCTTTTAGCAGTTCCGGCAAAACAGTGCACAGACAAACAAACGTGGTGTTGAGATTATTTTTACAGGTATTAATTGATTAGAGAATATACATCACAAACACCATTACTGTAATTAAATAAATATGATTAAAGCCAAGATGAATAGCGGATAATATGTCCATTTATAATATTACCTTTACATGCTATGTAGTAAGAAAGCTGTTTTAAACTGGTTGTATAAGGATAAAACACAAAGTAAAATGCCACTGCATATATTGTTGTAATTATTTCCAAAGCAGTTTATTAATAGTGGAACAGACAGACAGACAGGTGCGGTGTCAAGACTTTGTTTTAATATGTTTTGGTTGATTAGTAAAGGTACAGTGTGTAAACTTTGTTTTAAAATATATTAACTGATTAGTTATCATACCCCAAACACCAATAAAGCCAAAATGACTAGGTAATATTATGTTTATCTATGTTATTACACACTGATAAATATGAAGTAAGGTGTTTTAAACTGGTTGTGTAAGGATAACAAAAACACATGTATAATTTAATTGTATTTATTATTGTCAGTCATTATCATTTCAAAACATATTTTCAAAATAACTTGATAATAACATGGCCATTTATGATATTGTTAGGAATCAGAAGGATATTTTCAATGTTCCATATACTTTTTTGTCTCTGCCTACGAGCAGCTCTACAAGATTTCAGCCTACAAGTCATACACATTTATTCTAAGCGATCCACCTGAAAAAAGTTAATGAATATTGTAGTGTCTATACTAAATAATAATTCTTATCAATATATTACTTTTTCTATATTTATTGCAATCTAAATAGCGTGTGAGGTCTATATTTATGTTTGTATTGATTTCTATCTGCCAGTGACAGTCCCATCCAAATCGGTTCACAGGTTTTTGCGTGATGCGTGTTCACGCCAAAATAGCTCGCAGATGACAGATTTTTTTCATAGTTAATTAACATTTATTGTTATATTTTGGCCAATTTACACAATATTTTTATGAATTATAAGTTATGTGTTATTCTGATGTATGAACTATATTATTGGAAAGTTTGATTAAAATCCATTAAGTAGTTTTTGCGTAAAAGAGTAACAAGCATCCATACATCCTCACAAACTTTCACATTTAAAATATTAGTTGGATAGGATTATAACAAAGTTGCTACAGTGTTATATAGTATCTTAACATGTAGAAACTGTATATTTATCTATTTTCTGTAGAGGTCATGTAAAACACCCAATATAATTTACCCTTAAAAAAAGTAAAACCGAATTCAAACAAATCATAACATAAATTCCACATAATAACTTTTGAATTCGGTGCTAAGATATAGTGTATCGAAGAATTAAATCTCTTAATTTAGAAGCAATTTGGTGAAAATCATTACATTTTTTTTTTTGAAGCCGGTTTCACTATTTTTAAAATTAAATTATTTTGAGTGTTTTAAGGAATATCACAAGTTCAAGGTAACAAGAATGTCGTCTAAATAGAAAGATTAAAACTTTATTCCCTATATTTTCCACCCTTAAGAGTGAAATTTTGTCCTAAAACTAAATGACGTTTCCGAGAAATCGGTAAATATTATATAAAAAACATGCGCGTCGAATATAGTAGCTCGGTTAAAAAAATAATACTTTGTAAAGGAGTTAGGAGTTGTATTTAAAGGACTTTTAATTAATAATGGACAAACGAGCACACAGTTTACCTAATGGTAAGTAGATGGTGTAGACCTTAGATATCTACATTTTGTCTTAATTAGGATTAAAATGCAGATGCACCCCTTAGGACTAAAATATAATGCCTCGTTTCGAGGTATCTAGTTTTTTACACTTACCATACGAAATACAGTAGCTGTAAGGTGCTACTTTACGCTAATATTCTGTCTTAGTGTGGTCCTCTCTCGCTCAAACAGACCATTCATGCTACAATCATAATATACATGCAGCATGACTGTATCACATACTTATAATTTTTAATTTTTGACAATATTATATAATATTTCTAAAATATATAATAATAAATTCTATGAGTATCGTTTTAATTGTTATGTTTGAGTTTAGTAGCGACTGACGATTGTTTTTGCGTGCGCAGATGTCCCTCCGCAAAATGGTAGACAGTTCTTTATCGGAGAAAAAACGCAATGGCTACTCCCCTCCCTTGTAGCTCTATGAATTCTATGCAATTAATAATATAAATCCACCTTGAAATCAATTGAACCTTTGCATTGAATAACGTGACTCGACATTTTATCTATAACGACAACATTTCTCTATAAATAAGCAGATAAAATTAATATTTGTTTGTTCGTATTTTATACGCTGCCATACCGTTCGTCAGATTGCGGTAAAACTTTGTCACCTTATTGCTTGTACTTACGCGAAGGTTATAGGCACAGTACAATTAACTTACAGTAGGTGGCGCGCGTATCGCAACAACTAATTTATTTGAAAAGCTATATATCATTCAACTTCAATTATCATTCCTAATTAAACAATACAACTCTTCCAAATTTAAAACGACATTTGAACAATTATTTTTTCTGTGGCAGCAACGCGCCGAGTACCAGCTGGTGCTTGATAAAAGTAAATGAACATGATCCCATCGATGATATATGTGTAAGTAATAAATATAGTCTCATTAATGAAAGTTCCGGATTCTTGTGAGTTTCCGGACGATTTTTCATTATACCAACCGCACAGCCCTCTGATTATTGTGAACTGCTCAACCGTTTAATTAGTCGCCGTGAGCACGAAGGGTGCTTTTGATTACATCGATAATTGTTTTTAGCGTGTGTCTGGCTTTACATGTGCCTGCATTTTCTGGTTCTGAAGGCACCAATTAAAAAAAAAGTAAAAAATGGTGTTAAAAATTACCGTGATTTACCTTGATTAACAACTTCACTATCCGCGAAAAAGATATAATAGTTAAACAATCGAAATGTTTATATATGACTGTGAAATGCAGTAAAATGGGTTATTTTGGTTAATTGCCGAAACGTGGTGGCGTTAAGCGCCTTCACAAGGTTTAACTTGGTGTACATTCGCCAAGGTCATGTACGATGCACGGTAAAACACGACAATGAGTAGGGTAACGTACTCGTATTATTAAATGTTTGAAGTCTACAAGTTGTACCGTGTGTAAGGCGCTTTACTAAGCTATACGTAGCTACGAGTATACGTAGTAGAGCCACGCTATAGCGTATGGCAGTTGCACGCATGGGTTGGTTTGATCGAGAAAGGATCAGACTCGCACAGAATATCAGCGTGAAATTGCATCATGATGTTGCTGTGTTTCATATACAAATTGTTTAAAGTTGACAAGATGTACCGTACGTATGCAAAGCGCTTTATTAAGCTATATGTCTTAGAGCCACACTGCAGCATATGACTGCAACACGAATGGATCGATTAAATATCGATTAGATACGAATGGATAGGGTGACAAACGAGCACACAGTCCACCTGATGGTAAGTGGTTGCTGTGGCCCATAGACATCTATATCTATCCACGGGTGAAATGCAGATGCGTTGTCACCCGTGAGGACTAAGATGGAATGCCTCGTTTCCAGTAAAAAGGGTCTCTGGTTCTCTACACTCACCATACGAAACACAGGAGTGTTAAGTTGCTATTTTACGCTGATATTCTGTGAGAGCGTGGTCCTTCCCCGGTCGAGCCAACCCATTCGTGCTACAACTATACTACTAATATAGCTGTAGCATGGCTCTACCACGTAAAAATGTATAGATAATTTAATTTTTTTAATAATAGTATCAATATATTTATACTGCCATCTATCGAATGCTGGTGTTAGCTCAGAATCTAAGCGCTCGCTGTAAATTGCACAGTACGCGAGCAATGGTCAATTGCAATTTTAAGTGCTGATTTCATGAGTGAGATAAAAGAGATAGCTATAACGCTACCTATCGAAAACTACGGGATCGTTTTATAATTTCTTTTACGGTAATCGTTATAGCCTGTCATTTCCTAGCTCTAAAACCCTCTCAGAAATGAGGGGAGGCCTGTGCTTAGCAATGGGACGTATATAGGCTGTAACTTTAACTTTTTCGTTATATATAGCCTGTTAAAGTACACTGTTGAACATAAGCCTTCTCCAAAAATTGGGACAAAATTGGGATAATTAATAGAATCAGGCGTTACTTTGCGGAAATCAAATAGGAAGAAATAGTTTGAAGAGCACCTCCCGCCCTCCCTCAATTGCGTGCACTATCCCCGTGATTGAGGGAGGGCGGGAGGTGCTCTTCAAACTAGGTAAGACACATCATTTTATTTTATTAAGCGGATATTGGCAAAGTAAATATTTACAACTTTAACAAAATTGGGGTATGATGTCGAGAGGTTCCTAGAAGTCGCTACAACAATAATCAATGAGGAAAATGTCGTGACTGCTAGTTGGACATGGTCAGGTGCCGAGCCCTGGTAAGATTGAGGCTACACCGATACAGCCTGCAATTTATTGGCGGAACTTACCGCAAGACAACTCAAGCAGCCCCCGAACACATGGTGCTTTGGCGCGGCAAATGGACGTCTGATGCTTGCTCAGCTTTCTGCTCAGCTTGCTCAGATATCTATCCGACTACAGTTCTCCATAAGTTGCCTCTAAGGGGCGATATTTGCCATATTTACCCCGCTTGCCAGGCGGTTTGACAACCACAGTTTCATTATATTTAATTATTATTAGGAAAACGCTTCTGCCCATCTTCTGGTTTGTTTCTTCGCCTCTTATGACACCCACGGGATGATATGGGGTAGTGGAAATTCTTACACAGCTACTTCAGTCAGGCGTTTCCTTTAGTCGTCTCTAATGTTTTATATTATTGATTCTTTATTTTGTTTAGTAAAACACATGCAATTTTCAATCAAATTTTCCCTAATACCTTTGTTTTCGCAATACGAAATGGCTTCAGTTGCTTTTACGACATCGGAACGTTTTCGTAAATAAAGTAAATAGTTAAAATCGCGCTTCAGCATCTTTGTCCGAGCCAATTTAGAGCAATGGCCCAATGGAGGGGAATCGTTAAATTTAATGTACACTAACTTGATGCTATAAAAGCAAGTTAATCTCAATACACCGATAGCGCTTATTATCCGTAGTGATGTGCTTGCTTGATTAAATTTGCCTATGTTTATAATTAATCGATATCGATATTGCTTATAGGTGATTTCAATAGATTCAAAAATAGTTACTTTCTTACTAAAGAGACATTTTTTGTCTTTATCCTATATCTGATATAAACGATAATCCATAAAGACGCAGAGAAATGGGGTGCAAAGGCAAAAATAAAAACGTTCGCGATCTAGAATTTTTAACCCGTATTTCATTGTTAATAAACATTAGTGTTAGTTGGAACTAAGATAGTAATTAAATCAAGCGGTCAAAATGCAGCAATTGATAAAATTTTATTTTGAAATATATTTGTGTCATATGAAATAGAAATTATCGGTCCTTGTAGTGCAAATATCTCCTCCATGAGGCAATCTATGGGGGAGGGCTATGTTCAGTAATGGACTTTAATAGGCTGTAATTGTAACAGTAACGGTAGTCCACGTGCGATGAAGTTTTTATTGGATTGTTCCTGTGACTGGTGGTCGCCATTGAAGACGAGAGAGCTGGCTCTTCTTTCGACCAAAGGCTAAGGCACTATACCGCGGAAGTAGGATTGTATGATAACTATAAATATAAATTAAGTTCTATTATTGTTAAAATATTGTATTTATTTTAAAAATGAAATATAGAATGAATAAGAATATATCATATTCATTATACGATTGTATAAATATGGTCTGTAATTTCAGTCACCTATTCCCATCACTAGTCGGAAATAAAAATCGTAAATGAAGCCATTCGTGCTCGGAGGCGGTCTCTAAACGCGATTAACTACTTTTTGGGGACCACCGACGTTTACTGTCGCTTTTATTTCAGGTGGAAATGTTATTTATTTATTCACCGAGCCGCAGTCAGGTCGCTGAACTTCAAGAAATCTCTTAGATTTTGTTGAGTAATTATTAGTAATTACGTAAGAAAAATTGTAATTAATCTAATATATAAAAAATAATTTTTGTTTCGCCAAATTGCGGTTAAACTTTGTCACCTTATTGCTTGCACTTGCGCGTAGGTTATAGGTATAATACAATGAATTTACAGTAGGTGGCGCGCGTATCGTACCGAAAGATTTATTTGAAAATTATATATCTTTCAATTTCAATGAATGTATTATCATTCCTAATTAAATAATATAGCTCTTCCAAATTTAAAAGGATATTTCCACAATTATTTTTTTTGCGGCTGTAAGGTGGCCGGTAACAGCTAGTAATAAATATAAAATAAAGTTCATCTTAATAATTGTTTAAAATGTGTTACTTTAAAGCTTAACTATTAAATTGAATGACATTCATAGCTGCTAGAGATATAATTGTAAAGTATAAGTTTCTTCTAGTGATGATATATTATGAATTTAAAAATGACTTTAAATTATGAAGGGCTGATTTTTCGATTATCAGATAAAAGTTATTCGTCAAATAAATTATAACCTGACTGAATATTATAGTGAAATCTTTAGACTATTTTATTCATTCAACTGTTTGTATTATTATTTATAATAAAAATATAACATTCCTTGGCGGAGGCCTATGTTCAGCAGTGGACATGTGAAGAGCTGTAATGATGATGACGATGAACTCAAACTTTTAATTCGTGTACTTTGTATTTTATCTTATGAATAACTTTTATCTAATGATTGAAAAATCAGCCTAAATACAACTCTAGTGAAGCATATCCAGTACCTATCCAGTAAACTACAGTGCTTATAGCATAACAATAGCTTAAAATCCAATAACTTAGTAATAAACAATAATACGCAAAAATATTGTCCTAATATCGTTTATTATGGAAACATATTTAGGCGGTCAAAATTGTCATCTCCTGTCCATTAACCCTTGGCTGGCCGCCGCGTTACCCCAATTTCCTTTATGCACTCCTTATTCAATTTACACCTTATTTCCACAAGGGTTTCCTGTTTAAGTCTCTTTCGCCGAAGTTTCTGAACCTACTTGCTTGTATTATAAATATTTGTAAAACTGCGTAGATAAAGTATCTGTCTTCTACGTCTTGAATCCCTTACTTTAAATCTAGACTATAGACAATTTTGTTTTTATAACATACTTTTAAATTCAATATAAAAATTACCGACGGATTTAATGCCTAACGATATTCCTTAATAGTCAACTCGTGGTGTGATGATTTGAGGCAAGTGCTATAATTGGTAATAAAGTATAATTTGTGCAAAAACAATAAATTGTTTGGTTTCGGGTCTGGGTCTTTTCTGATTTCTTATGCTTGACTACTAGGCTACGTGGTGCTACTTTTACATATAATATACAAGTCTTAAAAAAGAGACTCAAGATTTTATGGTTAACATGATCTTGCACACATATCTCGTACCAACGTCAAAGTTACTTTTCCATTAAAACAATGAGGACATCCACGACTTTTTCTGCCACCAGGGCGGCGCCACTAGAAAGTGAGGTATAATTTCATAGCGGGGAAGTTAATTTGTTCGGAAAATGTAAAGTTTATTGTTTCTTTCTGTACTATTAGCTATATTGTATATTAATAAGATTAAAAATAAATAAAATAAACCACAGATATTCATAAAAGTAGAAAGATTATAAAAAAGTTAAAAATGTGCAAAAAATTAAAGAGCAAACCACTGACGCATTGTTTTGTGTATTAATATAATACTCTAGAAACTGATAAACTTTTATTAAAAACAAACTTCTCAATTAAATGACAGTATGTAACAAAAAACTTTACCTCACTGTCAACTAGCGACATCTGGTGAGCAGAAAATTATTAGCCCTCATTGCTAACTAATTATTTGTAGAAATAGGTAAGAGGGTGGTGGTACCTACTCAAACGGAACTCCTAGGCAGGAAAGGAGTCCTACTACCTAGTTAGATATTACAAAAGATTGGTGAAGAAATTAACATCTGTGGTCATTCGTATGAGTGCTTACATAATAAATTGGAACAATGCAAATGTACAACCATAGAATTTGTGAATAGTTACAAGTACTTAGGGCTATCAATAGACTGTAATTTTAGTTGGGAACTGCATATTAACATTGTCTGTGATAGATTAAGATCCATATTATCTAGGCTTAATAATTTAAAACTTATAGTTAGCAGGTCAATCTTAAAAATGCACTAGCCGATTCAGCCCTGAGTTACGGACTAATTGCATATGGACGTACTTTTCAAACATTAAATTCTTAAGCTACAAATTAGGTTAATAAAATTGTTTATTGATAAAAAAACAAAGGAAAAAAATTGGTTGCCTGTAAAGTCGGTATACGGGCGAAAGTTTTACGTGACAACGACTTTGAGTGGTAAAATAATTTTATTATGTCTGTCTCTCTCGCTCTTAGGCGGGCTAACCATGCCCGAGTGGAAGGGACGCGTGCCTCTCACTCGCTCTCATTGTGAGCGCATAACGTGAGCGGAGCGTAACGCAGTTTCTTGAAGTGTCACCCGGCAAACCAATTTATAAGACGTTGTCACGTCAAAATATAACATAGACGGAAACTATAATAATTTATTTAAAAATTTTAGAATATTACCTATACATGTAAAACTTAAGTACTTAATTGCAATAGATCAATTTAAATCTCTAGAGTTTAAAACATTTCGAATATTTAGCAAAAATATTAGAATTACTTCTCGAAAGAAATACGTTGAGCATTTGAGGGTTAACAATTATTACGGCAAGAGGACGAGAAAATATCTAGTACCACGTATTTTTAACGAGATATTTTCTGAAGACGAATGTAAAAGTAAAGAAATATTTAAAAGAAAGTTGAAAGCGTGGTTGCTGGATACGTATAATAGTTAATACTGTCTAAATAAATAAAAAAAAATAGTCTTAATTAATAGATAAATGTGTAATTATTAATAATTTTAAATATAATTAAGTATATAAATAACACTGCTAAGTTTCAATTTAATTTTTATTTTTTTTGTTTTTATTTTTTTTCTATTTTAAGTTTAAAATCCAAGATTAAGTTATTAATTACAGTAGGTACATAGAATGTAAGTGGGTGATGTATTCGCCAACAAACTGCCCTGCAGTTTGGCGAAAGTAGTATAAGAAATAACCGACTGTATTTTTGGGTAATAAACATAAAAAAAAATCTTCGCAGATTGAGAACCGATTTTAATGATTTTTTTTAAATTAATAGGTTATACTTAAAGGGTGGTCCCATATAAATTTGGAGATAAAATTCCACCCCTAAAGGTAGCAAATAAATAACTTTTTTTTATCAATTTGAAGTCAGTTTTTACTTTTTGTTAAAAGTTATAATTATTTATAGTGACAATGAACTGCGTTAGGACTCGAGAGCCTTTCTTACTCATCGGTCGTCCGTTCTTTGTCAAGCCGGCCAAGTGTCACTTCAGCTTACTGTTCCGTTACGCCATGTCGATTACTCTGGTTCTGCCGCGGATATCCTCATTACTAAGTCTATCGCGCTGAATATCTCCGAGATTAGACCTTTTCATACTTCGCTTTTCATGTCCTTGAGCTTCTTCATACGACCAGCAGGACGAATAATTAAATAATATAGATTAATAGGCTCAATGAATACCAATGACTTTTATACATTACAGCCTATAAAAGGGCACCGCTGAACATATGCCTCCCTCATATGATCCCTCGGATTTTAGCATAGTTGGCAGTCGGGTTGGCAAAAGCAGTTTTTTTACAATTTTGAGTTTTACCACGAAGATGCTACTGTCCATCTCCCTTTTCCGTTTGTCCCTGTCGCCTCTTACGACACTAAGGGGATGATATGGGGTAGTGGATATTCTTACACCGCCACTACACGGTTAATGATTTCTATTTTATAAAAAATTGTACTCTATAAGCTCATAAAATTCCTTGCTAGACATTGGCCTTTCCTGGTAGAGAAGATTTGAAGTAATCATCACGTTTGGCTGGCGGATTGATGCTGGCATTGCTAGAAATCTACGTCATCGACATCGTCGCCGGTCAGGATATTTTACGTCTAGCGTTAACGAAATTGCTATAATCTTTATCATCGGTCAGGGTGTATGGCTAGCCTTGTCTTTCAGGCATTTCCCTTAGTCGCCTCTTACAACGACCACGGCTCACTAAGATGTGGCAAATTAAGGAAAAAAAACTTATTCTACTATGTTGAAATTAGTATATTATGTCAATTTTTTTACATATTCAAGGTTTAGTTTAGAATATAAAAATAATATAAATTCATACAGCATATCGACGGTGAAGTGCCAATATCTTCTAACTGCTGAAGTTAGAATTTTACACCAAGCGAAAAAAACGTTTAATTTTTTAACTGATTTGAAATTGATGAATATGTTTATTTATTATGAATAAGAATAATTAATTCTTTGTTTCTAATGACATTTCAATATATTTTACGATAGTGTTGTAGGTATTCGGTTAGTTAGGAGGTATTAACTTTACATTTATTTATTTTGTGTGATAAATTAATGTACTTAGATGGTAATGGCTTTAACAAATACGTTAAATATTTTGAATCAAATTCTTTATTTTGTTCATAAACATACAATTGTCATGACGTCTAACAAAAACAATCTAATCTAAGTAGTTTGAATGTAAGGAATACAATGTAGGTAATTCAAAAGTATGTATGTATGCAATCAAATGACAATGAAATAAAAAGTTGTTAAAAGATCACTCATGAGGTAAATTATCATAAAATAAGTGGCAATCTCTTGGTAATACTTCTTTTAACTGTTGAAGATGATTGAATTTAGAAGAAGCTATAGGAATTGGTGCGGCATGCAAAGGTGTATACTGTATCGCATTTAGTTTTCTCGGTCTTACTGGTAGCTCTGACCAATCATCATCAAAGTTAATTTTGAAGAAAATAGTGTCATCTGGTCTATACTGGATGACTCGTAGATCAACAACAAGAGCGTCTCCAGCTTTTCGACCCGGTCTTATGCTGCTGTACCTCCACGTCCATTTATTGCTATAATCCTAACAAAATCATAATTGATCATAATAGCTTCATACGGAACAGGGTTTATTTGTGCCTCCTTCGTCACAGTAATATAGTCACTGGGAAGATGTATCTCTCTATTTTTTAACTTTCTTTCAATCGCAGCATGTACTGAGTCACATTCCATTTGAGTATGACCAGGCTCTAAGTACTTCTGTGTGATAGATACTTCGTGTTCAATACTCATGTTCAACAAAGCATTTGCCATGATATTATTCCTATTTTGATAGGTGCATCCATCTGAGTAAATAACTATGGGTAATCGTTTGGGCAAACAATATCTCTCGAGGTACATACAAAAGATGTGAAAGTACTAGCAGTTAGATCCGCGCACGTTTCATCAAACCAATAACAGGAGGCTTGATGGGTAACCAGGCCATAAATTGTAAAATGATGACAGGTAAGTTTTGTCTTAAAGTAAAGGGCATTAGCAGTTATATAAGGACATACAGTCGAGCGTGTGCCTGCTGTACTACCCTATGTCAGAGGAGTCACAGACAATGTTGGCTACATCTTGAAGCGAGCTTCCATTAAAACATACTTCAAGCCGCTGAAGAAAATTAGTCAATTTTTACCATCCGTCAAGTTTCATATCCCTCTACAAAATGCAGGAGTGTAAGCTGGATTGTGAATGTGGTCTCTTACATGGGACAAACAAAAGATCTATAAAAATCCGCGTAAAAGAACATATAGCTGACGTGAAGCACCGACATTCCGGGAAGTCTGCAGTGTGTGAACATATTCAAGATCGTCTCGCCACTACATCAGATTTGATAGACCACAAACTCGCAAAGAACACCGATTCCTACCAAGGATGATACGCGAGGCTATTGAGATTAAAAACATCCTAATTTCAATAGAGCTGCCATCTGCTTGGGATCCTATAATAAACAAAATTAAATCCAAACCCAAGCATACCACTGCAAGACTTCAAGATACTGTGTTTATTCTGCGGAGATCGGACTAAAATTAATACTCAAAAACTGAAGGTAGCGGGCTAACTATGCCATTGGGACGTCAAACACCTCAGTCCCCTCAGACCATGGGTGTTGTAAAGCACCTGAAACGTCGGGAATTAAAATAGTAAATTAAACGCGATAAAATTCGTAAAATAGTTTTATTCAAGGTATCAACTGTTCAGGCATATCTGATAAGATGATAAACAGTGATAATAAAAACTTTGGAACACGGAAAATCCTAAATTCATCCCCCAGAGTCAAACCTAGAATTATACTGTCACAGAAATTATAGTTCAGTTTAAAAAATACTTACATGAGTTAGAAGAAGATGTTTGAAGCTGCGTGTTCTCCGCAAGTCCCTAAGTATGTTTAATATTTGTCCAGCTCGGACTCTTTGATAACGCTTTGCCATTCGCGACATTATACTGAAATATTAGTAAAACAATACCTCTAATTACATCAACAACAAAGTAAGAGAAATATATCCTATATACAACAAAAAATGTTTAATAATTACAATTAAATGAATAAAAAATTATCCCTGTCGTAAAATATATTTATTTTTCTTACCTGTTATACTTTAGACCTCGTCAATACGTTACTAACACCATTAACAAAATATTTTATTTAATAATTCCGGCACTCGTAGTTAAAACTATAGCTTGTCGTAATAGGAATTGCCAGCTGACTTTTGAAACTGTAGGATCGTTCTTCCGCCCCTTCCGCATTCGCCCATCGTGCTACATATCGCAACGCCGCCACAGAAGAAGTCCTAATTTGTCACTCGGAAGCAAACTACGATAACGTATAGACGAGTCTTTTAGAAGTTAGGAGGTAATGCCATAAAATAGATACGATGATTTAGTTAGAAGGTATTACTAGATTGTGATAAACTTGTCACAGTTAAAAATCAGTTCAGAGGTTTTACTAAGACATGCGAATTCGAACTTTAAATTTAAATGTATAAAAAGTGAATTTCCGGAAAATGTCAGATAGGAGGTATTGGCACTTCACCGTCGATATATCAAAAATAGAAAACAATTTTTTGATACAAAATATAACAATAAAATAATTTTGGGATGTTGTAAATACTACTGACACTTTGTTCACTCATTCGAAAGGATTGCAAAAAACTTTTGAAAGCCAACTGGCTGTTGTCTTTGCTAACTCCCATCTCATTAATATCCTACCTTTGAAATATATCCAAGGCTTTGACGCACCGCTGATCATTTCGCGACAAAAGGAAATTCCCAAAGGACGAGAAGCTTTCACTTGGTATATAATTGTTTATGCGGGAATCAGACGCAATATGTTGACGATGAATTAGAAAATATATGGACATACTAATATAAACTATTACAAGCGATAGTAGTTTAAAGTTAATGGTACGGACTTCAAACTCGAAAAGTCGTGGTTTCAAATCCGGCACTCGACTACTGTCGTGAACCAATAGGTACGCTCGTTGTAATAATTTTTTAAGATGTCATACTCTAAATAATATTACATTAAATAAATATATAATATATCGTAGAAAATATAAAAATAAGAAAGAAACTGAAAGAGGAGATAAGCAGCGAGTACCTTTTTGATAACAATTTAAAATGACAAAAAACTGCGGTTTTCAACACGGTTGCCAAGCATGGAATCTGCGGTGAAAACCCACCCATGAGGCAATATATGTGGAAGCCCTATTATTCTGTTATGGATTTTGATAGGCTGTAATGATAATGGTGTATGATAATCTGAAGTCTCAGCTTTATGACTCTCTCTAAAATGACAGAAGAGCTGAACCTTGTGTTAAATAGTAGTACATGTTGCACCTTTTTCTTTTGGATTTTATTGGCATGGGAACTAACAATCTTTTAAAGAATAACAATGTCAAGCGAGCACACAGTACACCTGATGGTAAGTGGATGCTGTGGCTCATAGACATATATGTACATCTTTCTTTGATTAAGAATCAAAATGCAGACGCGTTGTCACCCCTCAGGACTTTGATGGAAAGCCTCGTTTCCAGTGAAAAGGGCCTCCAGTTCTCTACACTCACCATACGAATTACAACATTACGCTAATATTTTACGCTGGATACTGTGAAAGCGTGGTCTTTTCCCGGACGAGTCGACTCATTCGTTCTGCAACCATAATACAGCTGCAGTATGGCTTAACATGTATAAAAAAAAATAACAACTAATAGACTCGTAGCCGTTTATTAAACAATAGAGCCGTGGTAACTTAGGGGATAAGCACCCGCTGTTAATTTTACAGTGCGCGAGCAACCTGGATTTGATCTCCGACGGCACCAATACTATTGTTAAAAGTGTTTATTTTACACGTGCTCAGTGCTGAAGGAAAACATTGTGAAAATTAAAAAAATCTTTCCGGAGACACCTAAAGTACAATGGGGCTACACGGCGGACACTTTCTTGCACAAAAGCCTCTCAGAAATGAGACAAGGGCTTTTTACAGCAGTGGGACGATATAGGCTGTACCTTTTATTTACTTTATAATTAAAATAATTTAACACGTGAACATGTCATATTATGAGTATGAGACATGTGAAGTTTGCGAACACGCAATGAAGCAGCGCGGCGGACATTTTCTTGCCCTAAAATCCTCTCAGAAATGAGAGGAAGCCTGTGTCCAACGGTAGAACTGTAACTTTAACTTTTTTTAAATAATTTATAATTTTCTTGGCAATTTAGGAACCGAACTGAAATCAAAGTCAAAACTTTTATTCACATTAGGCGCTGCGCAAACGTGGACACTATTTGTTACCGACACGGTGCACCATCACAGGAAACCGTAGTTGCTGTGTCTGGTAGCGACAATCGGACACAGTCGCCGGTTGCTACTTCTGGACACTGGTAACAATTCGTTGCTTTTTTTTATAGGATAAGGGCGACAAACGAGCACACAGTCCACCTGATGGTAAGTGGTTGCTGCGGCCCACAGACATCTACATCTATCCTCGATTACGAACCAAAATGCAGATGCGTTATCACCCGTGAGGACTAAGATGGAATGCCTCGTTTCCAATAAAAAGGGTCTCCGGTTCTCTACACTCACCATACGAAACACAGCAACGTTAAGCTGCTATTTTACGCCGGTATTCTGTGAGAGCGTGGTCCTTCCCCGGGCGAGCCGACCCATTCGAGCTACAACTATACTACAAATATTTTTTATTTTTTCTTCTTTTTAAAAAACGTAACCTCCTCACTAGGATTATCTCCTGTATCGTGGAGGCAGTTTACAAACATAAATTGCACAAGGACAAACATCCAGCACCGAAACAATTATTTGTAGGCCATACAAATACTTGTTCCGTGCGGGATAAGAACCCGCGGTCCTTAGCGCTGCAACTCAATTGCTAAGCCACTGCGTCACGGAGCCGTCAGCATGTCTCTACCACGTAAAAAATGTGCTTGTTTTCCGTCAGTTTCACTTTGGATGTCGATGGAGGAACATTACTTGTGCTTGTTGTGTTGATTACACGTTTACGTAGACGTCGTCGCCGTCAATATTTACAGGCAAATCGACCACGTCAATGTCAGCGCCGTACAATTGTAAGGAAATTTGCTTTGTGTTGCTTGTGTCTTCAACTAACGACTTAAAGTTTCCAGTTACCTATACCGAACACTTTTTGATTAGCGGTCGGTATGTGTCAAGTGGAGGCAACTGGACACAAAAAGTGTCTGCGTCTGCGCAAGGACTGGCTGATTTCATATTGATTACATGAAAATAAAATATTCATTGGTAGCTTGTATCCCACACAAGCCACAAAAGTGTCTAGACCTTTAAGAACGTCAAGATCTGCACGTCCGCTGCAATATTTTAATATCGAAAATACTTGGAATATTACTTGGAAGATAGAAATTAATGTTTGCCCTCCGAAAGCTGTAGTCCAGCTGTGAAATTTAAAGGCTGTTGATGTAAAATGAAAAGAAATAATTTGTGTTAATTTTCAGGTCATGGAGAAATGGCCAAATATTTTTGTACTATAAATAGCTATTCGGCCCGCAGCGCGCTTTTAAGTTTTAGCCACAGTAACGCAGTCATAATTTACATTTTTGTTTACACATTTTTCACTGGACTTCTTAATTGAAACATACTCTAGTCTAAGCTTTAGATAAGTTTTAGATAGTGTTTTTATTAAAACCATAATCCATGAATTTGTCACACTCTGTTCCTAAATAAAATCTACTTTCATTCATAGAAAATGCAATCATGTACTTTTCAGGTATTCCCAGTTTTCGTAAAAGATATGTGCATTAACATTTTCATCTGTCTTTGTCAGGATGGTCGCCCTACTGCCACTCCATTGATCTCGCCGCCAAAGACAAGCCGCCCGAGAAAAGGCATCCGGCGGCGACTGTTTCCGCTCGCACGCACCTTTAATGAACTAAAAACACAACTTTAGGCTATACGCACACTAAAACTAAATCACATTTACTGTCTCCTAAAAATTAGGTATGTTTATCTGAAAAGTGAAAACATGTGTTACAACATAATGATGTTTAATAGTAAAAAAGATGTCGAAAATAAGTATATACTTATGCTACAAATAAAAACTATCAAAGAGAAAATCTTAGTACGATGTCATAAAACATTATGCTGGTGTTGAGGACTGGTAAATATATTGACTGTTGTATATTAACATCCTAGGATGTTAATCCAGGGGAAAAGATCATCAAAGAAAATATTTCAAAACAAGATCGTTTATAGGTGAAAGAGATATATCCTGTGATACCTATTTTGCAATTAGATTCAGATTATGATTAACTATAATATTATGGTTATTTGACGGCTCCGTGGCGCAGTGGCTTAGCAATGAGTTGCTGCGCTGGGGTCGCAGGTTCGAATCCCGCACGGAACAAGTATTTGTATGACCTACAAATAATTGTTACGGGTCTGGATGTTTGTCCTTGTGCAATTTGTGTTTGTAAACTGCCTCCACGATATAGGAGAAAATCCTAGTGTGGGGGTAAACGTTTTTTAAAGAAAAAAAAAAGAAAAAAAAATTAATTGAATAGGTACACCTCGAGCAAACCGAGAGCAAATGCCACCGACAAAAATGGAGTTCTTCGACGCAATTTTAAAAGTGATGATTTATCTCTTTTTCAGCAGTGAAGGAAAAAATCTTGAGGAAACCCATATGTTTGAAAAATTAAAAATATTTTAAATGACATATGAGGTTCCCTGGTCTTAAAACCCTTTCAGATAATATAAGTGAAGTTTACAAACAGCGTTACAACATCATTCATCGCTTACGTCATCCTTTATGATATTCATTTGTTCATTATTCGTACATCTAATTTTTCTTTCAAAATGTCTAAGCACTTAACATCAAATAGCGCTCATGCTCTACTAAGAATTCCTTTTCATTTAGTGTGTAAGAGCCCTTACTGTCAAAGTTTCGCAATTGTCATTTGTTTTTTTATTACGTGGAAATAGGGGTGAAAATGACGCGGTGAATGCGGCATCTTATTTTGTTTTTTTTCTTTGATCTCAAATGGGTTTGTCTGAATAAAATATTGCGGATCCATCTCTTCATACTGGTTTAAGACAGCATATTAATATACATAATACGGATGTAAAATAATGATTGACGAACGAATGAAATGCTTCGTGTGTAAGAAAGTTGGCAATTATGAGTTAAATTCGATTGTATTATTTAAAAATATACACATCTTTAGATGTTTATTTAAATAAAAAAACTGTGATGCCTTTATTTAGTTTTTAACAATCTGTAATGATGTTACATTTTCACACTTCATAAAAAATTCAGTTGATATAAGTGTCTTCTGTCAACTGATTTTTTCGATTACGATGTTATCTTAATTCTCAAAGAATAATTGTGACAAACGAGCACACAGTCCACGTAATGGTAAGTGGATGAGCCATAGCCCATAGACAGCAACATCTATCCGCAATTTGAAATCAAAATTCAGCTGTGTTGTCACCCTGGGGACTAAGATGGAATGTTTCTTTTCCAGTAAAAAGGATCTCAGGTTCTCTCCAGTCACCATACGAAACACAGCTTAATTAAACTATTTCACGCTGGTATTCTGTGAGAGCGTGGTCCTTCCCCGATCTAGCCGAATCATTCGTGCTACAACCATAACATAGCTGCAGCGCGTAAAGCACTTAACATTATAACTCTTCCAACTTTATATTTATTACTCCTCATGTAGTCGAGTAAGAGAATCCATCGCCCGTTTTATTACATTTGGGATCGTTTTAGAGCAAGGAAATCGTCAGAAGCAGTGTGTTCTTTACTAAAGATGGTTAATTATTCAGACTTGTGTAGTGTAGCTATGGTAAAGGGGTCGTCATCAGCCTGCGAATAGCTTACCTGCTGCATTTGGACCGCTTCTAAGGCAGATTAGCTTGATTAGTGGATGATCCTTCACTGCTGGCCATAAGAGAAAGTTAAAGTCATTAGCAAGTTATGGGGAGCACTTTACCCGAAGTTTCTTTGTGCTATAGAATCTGTTACGAACTGTAATAAAACGTGAGTGGGCCGACAAAGCCCAACGCATCAGTAAGCTATTAATGGACCTGCTGTGCAGCTTGAAGAACCGATAGAATAGAGAGGTGCTCGACTGGCAGGCTCATTCCCGTACAGGCGTGTATGAAAAGCGGTCCCTTACTTGATGCAGTGATGACCGACGACAACCCAGAATGTCAGTAAACGCAGATAGCCCAGGACCATGGCATTCTTTAGGGAATACAGCAATGGAATTTTGAAGGACTATATTTAATAATGATGATTTAAGGTCATAATTAATAGTACTAAATATGATTCACACCTAGGATCCGTATATAGAGGTACGGCACGCTCACCTACTATAATTAGGTATAATATGCATAATAGCTGTTTGGCCGTGAAAGGAAAAGGGGAGATCTCCCGCCGGGCAAGGTGATCGGCCCGGGGAGCGGCCAACGCTCCGAGTTTTTTTTTCTGAAGGTGTATGCTGTTGGCCCTGCGGCCTTTAGTTTCATGGAAATAGGCTCTTAAGTGAGGACCTACGAGCTATTGAGTGCCTACGAGCTATTGAGTGCCTACGAGCTAAGTGAGGACCTACGAGCTAAGTGAGGACCTACGAGCTAAGTGGTAGTTTGGAGCTATTCTATATATATTGCTTTACTTCGGAACTTTGATAGCGTGATTTAGGCTTCATAAGTATAAGAGTAATCCTAGCTTTCAAATGTACTTTTTACTGGTACTGCTTGTTTTAAATGATTATGTATTCTTGGGGTGTGCACCTGGTGTTCTGTAATTTAGGCATTTCTAAGGCTATCTCAGACAACAGCTTCTCATATACCAGACTAAAAATGTACTTATTTAGTTTTAAAAAAGATGTTAGTCACAACTTAAGATCAGTAATGTGTGAAAAGAAAAAAACATATTAATTTTATTATTACTCATCGCTGAGTCGTGAGATCGTTATCAATAATACTCCTAGTACAAATTATGGACATAGAATTTGGTAAAGTAATGCAGAGAAGACAATAATATATGGAAGAGTACTTTCATTCGATGTGGAGAGGCCATCTAAAAGTGATTGGTCATCTCCATGGCACATAGTTCTTAAGAAAGACTATACCTGGACACCATGTGGTGACTACAGCTCTTGAAACGCCAGGACGGTTCCAGACAAATAACCTATCCGCCATATCAACGATTTCGCTTATAAGTTCACTGGAGCAAAGGTGTTTAGCACGCTGGATTTGGTAAAGGCATAGCTCATGATTTCTTATATTTAACCGACTACTAGAATAGAATAAAACTAATTTTACATTTTATCGCCGTTAGTTTAACTAATTTTTCTTAATTTTTACATATTTTTACCAAAAGTTAATATTCAAAAGCTGGAGGTAACCCGGGATAGCATCGGGACTTCAAACACCTCTGTCCTCCCCGTGACTTCGAGTGCTGAAAAGCACTGGAAACGCGAATTAAAAATAAGTAAAATCAGTTAAATTAATCGTGATGTAATCCGTTAAATTTGCATAGCAGCTATATCATTAAATTTAAGTACTAGTAACACCATTATCAAATGCTAGTTTAGATAAATAACGTACCTATTACAAAAATAAGAAGAACGGAATTATTCAACATAGCGAGTGATATTAACAAAGCACAATGTTATTTTTTGTCGTAAAGCGAAAAATCGGTAATCTGTTACTGAGAAGTTCACAAGCTACGCGTGAACGCACCACGAGGTTTGTGACGAGGCCTGAAATAATCGGTTTAAGGATCTACTTATTTGTAAACTCGCACGTTATCTCAAATACCTCTGTCATAGAGTTTATTTTTAAATGATATTGGATAGTAACACGATTGAAGGTTTCACGATTATAAAACCGCGGACGTAGCGTTTTGCATTACACACCGATAGGTATTTTTTTTTTACTTTTAAATCCTTAAGACAGGCCATGCAGAAAGTTTTGTGAAAAAAAATTTGTGAATGAGACACTGGCCAGCAATAACTTATTTTTAAAATACAAATATTTACAAGTAAAGGCTGATTTACACGGGGTCAGTAACAAGCGCCAGTGCTGGCGCCGAGGACTGACTCGCATTGTTTACACGCAGTCAGTAGTCGTGGTAACTTCTTTAGGGTGTACGCACGTTATTGAAGTCAGTGAGAAAAATGAATTCACGGATACGGCAGAATTTACAACGATTGAAATATTTATTGAGAAAAATGTTCCTATCTGCTGTTGAAAGAGTTGACGGAAATGTTAGAAGAAGAGATATTTAAAAAGAAACGACTTTTGATAAGAAAATGAATAGACGACAGAAAAGAAACTGGAGGTTCTGCTTTGTTGTTGACGTGACGTCACCCTACAATGCAGCGCCAGCGACTGACCAATTACTGTCTTGGTCGTTTAGACAAGGTTGATACCACTGGCGCGAGTGGCGGGGGAGTCGACTGACTTCAAAATATTCAAGCAGGAATATTGAAGTCAGCACTGGCGCGACAGCGCTGTACTGACTCCAAATCAATTTACATTACGCCAGTGGCGGGTCAGTACTGACTTGCCTCGAATTTGGAGCCAGTTACTGTCCCTGTGTAAATCAGCCATAATATTACGAACTCTCCACATTTTTATGAGCTAACTAGAAATATCGTGTTTCAATGAAGAATGGATCTGCGTGGGGAATATTTTCGTCCTATGATTTTTTACAATTTAAAATGTCACCTAAAATCGAAAGAATCTTTTAATAGACCTCAAATGGCATTATGGATAAAAATCCTTGTAAAACAATCGTGTACTGCTGGTACAAGAAATTTTAGCACGGTCAACTAACTTTGAGAGATGAAGAAACAAGGGGGTCGTCCTTTGACGGTTGCTACGGAAGCAATCATTCTAGCAGTAAAAAAATTTAATTGAAGAGAATAGCCGAATTACGTATGGAAAAATTCAGCACATTACGGAATACAGCACGGCGCTGAAGGCCGCGGATTCACTATCCCGCACGGAACAAGTATTTGTATGGCCTACATTTAATTTTTCTGGGTGTAAATGTTTTTCTTTGTGGAATTTATGTATGTAAACTGCCTTTACGATACCGGAGAAAATTCTAGTGTGCAGGTAACTTTTAATAAGCACATAATTGTAGATTGAAATAGAATTAACTATATAGTAGAGCCCCATTGCAGCTATATTATGATACCAGCTTAAAATAACAGCTTAAAGCTGTGTTTCGTATGGTGAGTGTAGAGAACCGGATACCCTTTTTACTGGAAATGAGGTATTCCATCGTAGCACTCAGGGGTGACAACGCATTTGCACTTTGAATCTTAATCGAAGATAAATGTAGATGTCTATGGGCATTCACTTACCATCAGGTGTAATGTGTGCTCGTCTATCACTCCCATTCTAAAAAAAAATTGGATCGGGGAGTCTTCATGAGACTTTACAGGAACAATTTCGCGTGAAGAGAAAGAAGAACCTCACCGATGAACCGATTAAGAAGACCCACGTGGAATGGTGCCTTGACATGATCAATAAATTTGAAACAGTTTAGTCTTCGACACTACTACTGTTGATGAATCTTGTGTGTCAATACAATCCAGAAACGAAGCGCAAGTCGACGGTTTGGCCAAAATGAACCAAAGCCTACCAAATGAAACGATCGAGAAACGCAGGGAAGATTTTGATAGCGAGTTTTTTCGCTTTGACTCAGATACCCTGAGTTAAATTTTTGGGTCATCCTCCTTATTACCCAGATTTGGTACCGTGTGACTTATTTTTATTCCCTAAAATAAAAAATATTTTTAAAAGAAATACAGATTTCATGGGCTGGCCATGTTTTTATGTAATACATTCATCTGTATCCATTGCATGAAACTCGACTCATTATAACAAGTGGTAAAATTTAAAATTTTGTACAACCGACTTCAATATAAATTATTAAGGATAACTCAAAAACTACTGATCAAACCTTGATCAAAAATTTATATGGGACCACATGAAAAGCACCAGCTTTCAAATAAAAAAAGAATCATCGAAATCGGTTCACCTACAAAAAAACCTATGAAGTCATATTACTCTTCCTTTTTGAAGTCGGTTAAAATAGTATTTCTACCAGCCCAACCCTGGGAGAAATAGAAAACTAAAATTTGACAGCGGGCTTAGCCAAGATTTTTTTTCACTAAAGAAATAGCCAGCACTTGACTACCATCCCACCTGATGGTAAGTGTCGATGCAGCCGAAGATCGTGAAGCGCACTAAGTTGAGTTTCTACAATTGTTATCGCTAATAGAAAAAAAAGTTGTTTTTTTTTTTAATTTTGTACTAAAAAATTTAATATAACATGTTTTTTCTCATATTCCTACATTGTCATCCAATTCTGAGCTATGTTCAAAATTTCAAGTACTCTAGCTCATCGGGAAGTGCTAGAAATTTGAGGTGCAAGATTCCCTCCTGGAATGACAGACAGACAGACAAACAAAGTGACTTAATAAAAATGAGTTGGAATGACATATCTATTTCAACGTTAAACCATGTGACATTCATATGACATATCGTTGATTCCATTCATTTTCATAGATTCATCATATTTTATAGATCTGAGACGTGGTCCTTAACTGCTGGCCGTATGAGGAAGCTCAAGGTCGCTCAGCGAGCTATTTTTTTTTTAAATTTATTTGCTTATCTTTACAAAAGCATTACATAATAACTTCGCCAAACTGTAAAGACAGTTTTTTGGCGAATAAATGCACTCTTATATCCTAATACATAATTAAATAAGTACACCACCCACATAATGTAGCAAAAAAAAATAGAAATTCTAAATATAAACACTATTATTTCTATTTCTATAACATCTCACTCACATAACATTGCAAACAAATAGAAATTTAAATATAACCTGTATATATTTTCAAATATTACAAACGAATATCAGTTTTACAAATTGTCAAATACGCTATCATGTATGTCCAAAAAATAATTCTTAAGTTTCTTTTTATTTGTAAATTTACAATCAGGTCTACCCTGTCTTAGCCAGTCTATTTCATTAAGAAGCTTTGGTATTAAATATTTTGTACATCTTTTACCATAGTAGTTTTTAACACTAGGCTCAATTAATTTCCCTTCTCTAACTTTCCTGGTCCTATATTTATTATCCACTTTTTCTTTATAATTATTTTTATTAATGTTTTCCAAAACTAATAACATGTTAACTTTGTGTTCTACCGGTAAAATTGTACAAATAGAGAATAACTTATTATAATCTTTCTTACAATTTTCTTTAACTTTTTTATTTATAAGATATTTTAGAAATCTTGTCTGTAAATTTTTAATGTCCTTTATATAAGAAGCAAAAGTGCGACCATATACTCCAAGTCCATAAGTTATGAGGCAATCCACCAAAGCACAGTATAGAAGGTACATAGTTTTTTGTTCAAGATGTAGTTTAAATAATAAAATTTACCTAATATCGCCGTCAGCCTTGTACATACATCTGTTATTTGAGGTTTCCAATTAAAGTTTTTATCAATAACCAGTCCTAAATACTTAAACTTATCGACAAATTCAATTTCTTTACATTTACAATTAATTTTATTATTATGTAAGCACTCAAAACAGTGGCCCACAACAGCTATCTCATTCAATGTGGTGTTTTCGCTGCAGCATTGTATGGGAGTATATGCATGCATTTTGTTTTGTTAAATTAGGATTATGCCATTATCATGGGCCCATTTTGTTATATTCTCAAAGTCACTTTGTATATTATTTTGCAATTTTTTGTTTCTTTAGAGGCAAATAGCAAGCACATGTCATCCGCATACATAAACACTTGACAATTTTTTATTACATTAGATACACTATTTACATGCATAATATAATACACTATGGAGAGGGCTATACTCGGGGTGTCTCTGCGTGACAAAATTAAAAACGAGGATATCCGCAGTAGAACCAGAGTAATCAACATAGCCCAACGGATTAGTAAACTGAAGAGGCAATTGGCTGGACATATAGCTCGAAGAAATAACAACCGATGGGGAAAAAAGGTTCTCGAGTGGCATTCTCCTACCGGAACATGAAGTGTAGCGCGGCCCCCCACTTGATGGAGTGACGATCTGGTAAGATATGCAGGAAGTCGATGGATGCAGGTGGCTCAGGACCGTGCTTTGTGGCATTCCTTGGGGGAGGCTTATGTTCAGCAGTGGACTTGTGGAGGGCTGTAATAATGATGACGATGATTCATTTTTATAATTTCCTATTATCGTTAATGATTGTAGAATGTCAACATGACTAGCCGCAGGTAGAAAAACTTCCGTCAAAGATAACTATATATTACCTAAGTGGATATAATACAAATAGAAACAAATAGAAAAGACACACATACATACTAAACAGGAACCCACAGGGAAGTGTTCTCGGTCCAATTCTGTTTTTATTGTACTTAAATGACATTATCAATATGACGAAGCATAAATATATTCTATTTGCTGATGACATTTCCATAATCGTGAAAAAAATTAATAATATGAGTGATCACGAAGCTGACATAAATAATACAATAGATACTTTAATTAATTGGGTTGACATACATAATTTAAAAATTAATTTAGACAAATCTTTATATATACAATTTAATAAATGCACTAATAATAAACATAATCTTAAACTTAACATTCCAAAAATAAAAGCAGCTAGTCATACGAAATTTTTAGGTTTAATTATAGATGACGATATAAATTGAAACCACATGTAAACGATGTCTCTATCAAAATAAATAAATTCGTGTATGCACTTAAACAAATAAAAAACATAACAAACATAAAAACCGCTGTCATGTCCTACCATGCATACGTAGAATCTTTACTGCGGTATGGTCTTATAATATGGGGCAACAGCACTGATCAAAATAAAGCATTTGTCGCGCAAAAAAATGCATTAGAGCTATATGTGGCTAAAACCGAATGAATCGTGTCAACCAGTGTTTAAAAACTTGGCTTATTACCACTACCATCACTTTATATCTATGAAGTATGTATGTTTGTACAGAAGCACAAAACGTTGTTTACAACGGTAGATGATTTAAATCCCCGCAGTCGTCGAGATCCATATAGACTTGTACTAAACGGTAATCCTAAAATAAGAAAATATAATAAAAGTTGTTTATTTATGTGTGTTCAGTTATATAATAAGATACCTAATTACTTAAAAATATTAAATACAAGATCATTTAAATTAAAACTATATCAGTGGCTAAATAATTGTAATTTCTATAGTGTTAAGGATTTTTTGTAGCCAAAAATATTAATGTAAAAAAAAAAAAATTGCATGCTATGAATAACCGTAGCAAAACATGCTGATCTAAAACGTTTTGTAAAATCTATCATATACCATGTTTTATGCAAATAAAATATTATTATTATTATTATTATTATTATTAATATACATATTTTGCACCATCAACTTTGACACTTTTAACTTATTCCTCCACGCGGGTCTTCTTAATATATATATATATATATATATATATATATATATATATATTAAATTCATATGGATCAATAAATTATATATATTTATATTTATTTCGCTCTTGGAGGTTGACCAAAAAGAAGAAAAGTAAAAGAGGAATTAAAAAAATGCCTTATATATTTAAATAAACACAACTAAAATGAAACCCACGTTATCCTTTAATACGAGGATATTCTGAAACAACACTGTAATTTAATCAGACGTTATTTTCAAAACACAGTCACACCTCCAATTGTTGGGGTCTCAGGTGCAATTCACCCGAATCTGCCATCTACGAGGTGATTTTCCTTAAAGATCTAATGAAAGGAGATAATTGGAGCCCATCTGTTCACAAAGTTTAAAGTTTTATTTTACAATTTATAATTATTTAGGTAATTTGATTCACGTAATTTTAGAATTTTAGACAACAAATCGACTAATTAAGAAATATCATATCCTAACAACCTACGATAGAATTTATGTCATTATCATCATCACTGTTACATTCCATCGAAATTTCACAGCTGAAGATGGGACTCCCGACAATATATAATAAGATAATAATATAACATGATCTTATTTCATACTCTACGTTGATATGTTAGTAGCGTCTTATAATTTATGTTACTTTCTGTGATTTAAGAAATTTACATAATAAGGTAAATGTAAATAAGATAATTGTGTTTAAGCAATTTCATATAAAAATAAGCAACTCCAAACTTTTAACACTCGTTCCTATGTGAATAAACAAAGTTATAATTTTTTTAACATAGTATATAACTTTACATTCCGATATCCAATCACGTTTGATTTCATTTATTCGATCAAACAAAATCTCTATCGTTTTATTCATAAAACCCCGCGTTTATCGCCAACTAAGCGCTCGTTAGTTTCAATAGAAAACGGTCAGTTGAGTCTCAATAGAAATGTTTTTGCGCAAAAATTGCGACCACTACGAAAGTCCTTGAAATTTTATGGTTTTCTCTTTATATGCCATTATCAGTGGCAAGTCAGATGTAAACGCGTTACGAGTCAAGAGTCGATTACGTCTCGTTAGTAATGCCAACAAAAGTTTGAAAAAGTGCTGAAGAAAAATCAAAGGAATCTTGACAATCAGATAACGTTCATACTAGCCTATGACGTGTGCTTCTTAGCTCGAGTAGATATAAGTGTTATGAAGTTTTAATAAAACGTTACTACTTTAGGATTATCTCTTGTATCGCAGTACACCACATGGACAAACATCCAGGCTGAACAATTACATGTAGGCAATACAAATGCTTGTTCTCTGCCTGATTCGAACCTGCGTCGTTGATTGTATGTATATCAATAAATGCGTTGCGTCTTAGGTATAAACCCAGCTGACATTAATAGCTTTATAAAACCATAAATTTTGACGTACACAAATGTAATATAAAAAACAGGAATTAAAGAAAGCCGTTAGGTTGTAGCATATGTAGGTATAAATGTAACCCCATTTATACCTACATATGCAATCAAAACTAAAGAAACAATCACTATATCTAGTACCGATATGTAAGTTATAGTAGTCATTTAAATAATTTATATCTAAGTTATCTGATAAAAATTGTGTTTGCACATTTCTATAGTAATTCCATCTCCCGTATTAACACACCATTAGCTGTATGCCCGCTGGGTGAAAATCGAACCTTTTTTTCCATGTTAATTAAACAGATTAAAGCTTATACCGCGTGACCCATTTTTACCCTACATGCGTGTTATTTTACCCTGACGAGGGAAGAATTATAGAAGGGTAACGTTTCAATGATTTAGAATAATGTTTAATTAATTAAGGAAATATTGCTCTGGACGGTCTAATTGGATGTCCATTATTTTCGTTGTAAAAATTATTTCGCTTTTATTTTTTATCGTATATTTTTTGCTGTATTATTGTCATAATATGAGCAGTATTCAATGAATAAAGAAGACTCTCCAAACTCTTTTTACAAGAGACCAGAAAAGTGAAGTTGATTTATTTCCACTGGGAATAGGCCTTTGTTTTTCTATAAAATTTTCTCGTACTCAACGCACTAGGTAGGAGGTTGGGGAGAGCATGCTGCTTCCCAACGCCAGTCTTTTTGAATGGATTTTTCTCAATCAATCAGTCAGAGCATCGTTAGGGAAATCTGAAAAGTTTTCCATAACAATTAATTTCCATTACTAAAACTAACAGACTAACAGGCTGGATATTGACCTCCCTTGTTTTAGGAAAGATTTATCAAACACTTAGGACTCTTCCAAAATACTCAGGATAATACCCAGGACCGTGCTTTGTGGAATTTCTTAAGGGAGACCTATGTTCAACAGTGGACCTGTGAAAGGCTGTAATGACGATGATGATGAAGTTCTTTGTTTGTAGCGAAATGTAATTTTTAACTCAAATCAGCAACACTTTATACATGAAATAAACTCATTTTCTTTCTTTGTCTACTATATAGAAATCTATATCTCTTTAAATAGCGGTAACGGATTAACACTTTTTATATATTTTTATACCTTTGAACACCATTTCAAGCTTCCTTCAATAGAGTTACAAGAAAACCACAAAGCGTAACAACAATAAAATTCTCCAAAAGGGTATCCTCGAATCTCGTCTCCGCATCCACGGATGAGCGGTCACATGACAAATTGCCTGTCACAGTCGCAACCCTTACGCTCGCAGTAATACTTGCCAGGTAATGTATGATTTATGAGTCGCAAATAGAATTTTGCGTCTTTTTTTACTACGGTTGTTTGGTAAGCTAAATTGACAAAGAAATAAGAAACGGAATTTATATAACTTATTTTGTGCGTACGTAAACATGAACAGTTTGTAAAGGGTCTTTTAAATTTAAACCATGTATTCCTAATTTGCAGGGCTGAGGTTGCGGAGAGATAAAACTACGCTTCAAATAACTTGCTAATTCACTACTATTGTAATTTTTAATTTCAAGTCAAAGGTACCCAACAGTATTTTGTTTGATCACTTTATTCATCATCATAATTACCTGGTATGTATGACCATTATTATCATTAACAATATACAAGGTCTCTCTATTACCAATTTTAAATATTTTATTTAAAAAAAAATATAAAAATTGTAACATATAATACAAATGAATACATGGTTGATAATAACCCCTGTAAATGAGGTGGTTGGCTTCCAAGCTTTTTCTTTATTATATACCTGTGTTTTTATTATATAATTTTTCTTTGAAAAAAATTTTCCCGCTGGGTTTCAAGCAGGACAGATGTTATTTTCTGGTAAAAGAAAAAAAAACTGTCAGTCTTGGGACTGCACGTCAGAAGTTAAATTTTTTTAGCTTCATAAGCTTGTAATCATTATTTTTAGGTTGTTAGGAAATATATTTTTAGGAAGTATTTTTATTAGAAGTTATTTTTTTTATCAATGTATTAATATAGTAATATAATGTTCACTTATTGCGTTGTTTTAAATAAAAAAATAATGATTATATCTACATAATACAAACAAATTTATAAATATATATCAATTTATCAAATTTAATCAATTGAATTTTCAACATTACTTTCATCAATTTTAAGTATCTGAGCGTGACGTTCACGCGAGTTCAGTGCTTTTTTCTTAATTTTTTCAAAATGACTGTACGGTCTTTACAAACCGCACATTTTGCATAAGCATTTTACCATATTGTATCATTTTTCATTCTCATCCATTCAGTACGCAATCATTCGCCGTCGCGCATTGTACTCACTATCAATAATATCAGAATAAATTACATAACCAGTTCAAGCCTTTATCATTTCTATCAACTTAAGATTGTACAGCACAGCAGCTCGTACATCTTAATGGTCCTTCGAGCATTGATCTAGTGCCGGTAAGAGAAAAGCGGGACCACGCGGTTCGACAACGTGACTTCGTTTCGCCCGTTTAGTGCTGCCCACGTATTACCGCCTACTTAGCAAAAACGCTACAAGTTATTTTAAAAGCTATTGCGCAGTGAATATTTTCTGCTACCGCATACATCATCACCAGCAGCAGTGATTGGTAAACATCACGCCATCACTCACGAAAAACATTTTTGTCTTTGTGTTTCTGTGTCTGAAGTGCAATAGCGAATCGGTCGAGTCGGCCTCCACAAGCGGGTCTCACCGACGAGATTGAGAAGGCGCATATATTGCATTAGGATACCGGAGCACTTAGCAACAGCATCACCTCCGTGACTCGGAAGCATCCGTCACGGATTATCAATCAAATCGTCCATTAATCAAATAAAATGGAAGATTTACTATCAACTCAGCAACAACTTCTTCAAGCAATGGAGCAGTTATTCACCAACTTCAAGAAAGATGGAGCTGAAAGAAAACCCCATCTTACATATCAAGGCGACTAGAGACTCTGGATCAGTACTGGAGAGAGTTCCGCCAATCATGTCAAGTTGTGTGAGTACGAGGACTTCAAAATATTCAAGGGAATATTGAAGTCAGCACTGGCGCGACAGCGCTGTACTGACTCCAAATCAATTTACATTACGCCAGTAGCAGGTCAGCACTGACTTGCCTCGAATTTGGAGCCAGTTACTGTCCCTGTGTAAATCAGCCATAATATTACGAACTCTCCACATTTTTATGAGCTAACTAGAAATATCGTGTTTCAATGAAGAATGGATCTGCTTGGGGAATATTTTCGTCCTATGATTTTTTACAATTTACAATGTCACCTAAAATCGGAAGAATCTTTTAATAGACTTCAAATGGCATTATGGATAAAAATCCTTCTAAAACAATCGTGTACTGCTGGTATAACAAATTTCAGCACGGTCAACTAACTTTGAGAGATGAAGAAACAAATGGTCGTCCTTTGACGGTTGCTACGGAAGCAATCATTCTAGCAGTAAAATATTTAATTGAAGAGAATAGCCGAATTACGTATGGAAAAATTCAGCACATTACGGAATACAGCACGGCGCTGAAGGCCGCGGATTCACTATCCCGCACGGAACAAGTATTTACATGTCCTACATATAATTTTTCCGGGTGTAAATGTTATTCTTTGTGGAATTTATGTATGTAAACTGCCTCTACGATACCGGAGAAAATTCTAGTGTGCAGGTAACGTTTTTTTTTAATAAGCACGTAGATTTGAAATGAAATAACTAAATAGTAGAGCCCCATTGCAGCTATATTATGATTATAGCACTAATGGGTCGGCTCGACCGGGAAAGGCCCACGCTCTCAAAGAATACCAGCTTAAAATAGCAGCTTAATGCTGTGTTTCGTATGGTGAGTGTAGAGAACCGGAGACCCTTTTTACTGGAAATGAGGTATTCCATCGTAGCACTCAGGGGTGACAACGCATCTGCACTTTGATTCTTAATCGAAGATAAATGTAGATGTCTATGGGCCTCAGCTTTCACTTACCATCAGGTGGACTGTGTGCTCGTCTATCACCCCTATTCTACAAAAAAAATTGGATCGGGAAGTCTTCATGAGACTTTAAAGGAACAACTTCACGTGAAGAGGATAGTTTCACGTTAGGTGACATTAGTTTCACGTTAGGTGACATACAGCCTCACCGATGAACCGATTAAGAAGACCCGCCTGGAATGGTGCCTTGACATGATCAATAAATTTGAAACAGGTTAGTCTTCGACACTATTACTGTTGATGAATCTTGTGTGTCAATACAATACAGAAACGAAGCGCTTCTGTTTGGCCAAAATGAATCAAAGCCTACCAAAGTGAAGCGATCGAGAAACGCAGGGAAGATTTTGATAGCGAGTTTTTTCGCTTTGACTCAGATACCCCGAGTTAAATTTTTGGGTCATCCTCCTTATAACCTAGATTTGGTACCGTGTGACTTATTTTTATTCCCTAAAATAAAAAATATTTTAAAAAGAAATACAGATTTCATGGGCTGGCCATGTTTTTATGTAATACATTCATCTGTATCCATTGCATGAAACTCGACTCATTATAACAAGTAGTAAAATTAAAAATTTTGTACAACCGACATCAATATAAATTATTAAGGATAACTCAAAAAATACTGATCAAACCTTGATCAAATTTATATGGGATCACATGAAAAGCACCAGCTTTCAAATAAAAAAAGTCGAAACATCGAAATCTGTTCACCTACAAAAAAACCTATGAGGTAAGACACATAAAAAACATACAGTCGAATTGATTAACTCCTCCTTTTTGAAGTCGGTTAAAATAGCATTTCTACCAGCCCAACCCTGGGAGAAATAGAAAACTAAAAATTGACAGCGGGTTTAGCCAAGTTTTTTTTACTAAAGAAATAGCCAGCACTTGACTACCATCCCACCTGATGGTAAGTGTCGATGCAGCCGAAGATGGTGAAGCGCACTAAGTTGAGTTTCTACAATTGTCAACGCTAATAGAAAAAGGTGTTTTTAAATTTTGTACTAAAAATTTAATATAACATTTTTTTTTCATATTCCTACATCCAATTGTTCAAAATTTCAAGTCTCTAGCTCATCGGGAAGTGCTGGAAATTTGAGTTGCAAGATTCCCTCCTGGAATGACAGACAGACAGACAGACAAACAAAGTGACTTAATAAAAATGAGTTGGAATGACATATGTATTTCAACGTTAAACCATGTGACATTCATATGACATATCCTTGATTCCATTCATTTTCATAGATCCATCATATTTTGTAGATCTGAGACGTGGTCCTTAACTGCTGGCCGTATGAGGAAGTTCAAGGTCGCTCAGCGAGCTATGGAGAGGGCTATACTCGGGGTTTCTCTGCGTGATAAAATTAAAAACGAGGATATCCGCAGTAGAACGAGAGTAATCAACATAGCCCAACGGATTAATAAACTGAAGAGGCAATTGGCTGGACATATAGCTCGAAGAAATAACAACCGATAGGGAAGAAAGGTTCTCGACTGGCATTCTCGTACCGGAACATGAAGTGTAGCGCGGCCCCCCACTTGATGGAGTGACGATCTGGTAAGACATGAAGTAATTCGATGGATGCAGGTGGCTCAGGACCGTGCTCTGTCGCATTCCTTGGGGGAGGCCTATGTTCAGCAGTGGACTTGTGGAGGGCTGTAATAATGATGATGATGATTCATTTTTATAATTTCCTACAATCATTAACCTTGCAGGTATAAAAACTTCCGTCAAAGATAACTATATATTACCTAAGTAGATATAATACAAATAGAAAAAACACACATACATACTAATATACATATTTTGCACCATCAATTTTAATTCTTTTAACTTATTCCTCCACGCGGGTCTTCTTATTATATATATATTAAATTCATAAATGGATCAATAAATTATATATATTTATATTTATTTCGCTCTTGGAGGTTGATCAAAAAGAAGAAAGGTAAAAGAGGAATTAAACAAACGCCTTATATATTTAAATAAACACAACTAAAATAAAACACACGTTATCCTTTAATACGAGGATATTCTGAAACAACGCTGTAATTTAGTCAGACGTTATTTTCAAAACACAGTCACACCTCCAATTGTTGGGGTCTCAGGTGCAATTCACCCGAAACTGCCATCTACGAGGTGATTTTCCTTAAAGATCTAATGAAAGGAGATAATTGGAGCCCATCTGTTCACAAAGTTTAAAGTTTTATTTTACAATTTATAATTATTTAGGTAATTCGATTCACGTAATTTTAGAATTTCAGACAACAAATCCTCATCAGAAATAAAAGGAGGCCTTTGCCCAGCAGTGGGACGTATATAGGCTGTAACTTTAACTTTTTTTTAGACAACAAATCGACTAATTAAGAAATATCATATTCTAACAACCTACGATAGAATTTATGTCATTATCATCATCACTGTTACATCCCATCGAAATTTCACTGCTGAAGATGGGACTCCCGACAAATTACGTTCCTGAGCCACTTGCATCCATCGACCTACCTTCGAATTATTTTTCGTAGTATATACTACGAAAAATAATTCGAAGTATATAACGTGATTTTTTTGGCTTTTGTGAGTCATTTCAGCTTAGGCCCCAGTAGTACCTCGCATCTAAAACCCCGTCTAAAGTTGATCGTAGGTATCCACAGGCAACAGTACCTGCCATCAGTCATACACACATATATATATATATATATATATATATATATATATATATATATAATATGATTAAAATGATATATATTATAATATTAATAATATAACATGATCTTATTTCATACTCTACCTCGATATGTTAGTAACGTCTTATAATTTATGTTAATTTCTGTGATTTAAGAAATTCACATAATAAGATAAATGTAAATAAAATAATTGTGTTTAAGCAATTTCATATAAAAATAAGCAACTCCAAACTTTTAACACTCGTTCCTATGTGAATAAACAAAGTTATAATTTTTTTAACATAGTATATAACTTTACATTCCGATATCCAATCACGTTTGATTTCATTTATTCGATCAAACAAAATCTCTATCGTTTTATTCATAAAACCCCGCGTTTATCGCCAACTAAGCGCTCGTTAGTTTCAATAGAAAACGGTCAGTTGAGTCTCAATAGAAATGTTTTTGCTGCAAAAAATTGCGACCACTACGAAAGTCCTTAAAATTTTATGGTTTTCTCTTTATATGCCATTATCAGTGGCAAGTCAGATGCAAACGCGTTACGAGTCAAGAGTCGTTTACGTCTCGTTAGTAATGCTAAAAAAGGTTTGACAAAGTGCTGAAGAAAAATCAAAGGAATCTTGACAATCAGATTACGCTCATACTAGCCTATGACGTGTGCTTCTTAGCTCGAGTAGATAAAAGTGTTATGAAGTTTTAATAAAACATTACTACTCTAGGATTATCTCTTGTATCGCAGTACACCACATGGACAAATATCAAGGCTGAACAATTACATGCAGGCAATACAAATGCTTGTTCTCTGCCTGATTCGAACCTGCGTCGTTGATCACATGTATATCAATAAATGCGTTGCGTCTTAGGTATAAACCCAGCTGACATTAATAGCTTTATAAAACCATAAATTTTGACGTACACAAATGTAATATAAAAAACAGGAATTAAAGAAAGCCGTCAGGTTGTAGCATATGTAGGTATAAAAGTAACCCATCAAAACTAAAGAAACAATCACTATATCTAGTACCGATATATGAGTTATAGTAATAATTTAAATAATTCATATCTAAGTTATGTGATCAAAAATTGTGTTTGCACATTTCTATAGTAATTCCATCCCCCGTATTAACACACCATTAGCTGTATGCCCGCTGGGTGAAAATCGAACCTTTTTTTCCATGTTAATTAAACAGATTAAAGCTTATACCGCGTGACCCATTTTTACCCTACATGCGTGTTATTTTACCCTGACGAGGGAAGAATTACAGAAGGGTAACGTTTCAATGATTTAGAATAATGTTTAATTAATTAAGGAAATATTGCTCTGGACGGTCTAATTGGATGTCCATTATTTTCGTTGTAAAATTTATTTCGCTTTTATTTTTTATCGTATATTTTTTGCTGTATTATTGTCATAATATGTGCAGTCTTCAATGAATAAAGAAGACTCTCCAAACTCCTTTTACAAGAAACCAGAAAAGTGAAGTTGATTTATTTCCACTGGGAATAGGCCTTTGTTTTTCTATAAAATTTTCTCGTACTCAACGCACTAGGTAGGAGGTTGGGGAGAGCATGCTGCTTCCCAACGCCAGTCTTTTTGAATGGATTTTTCTCAATCAATCAGTCAGAGCATCGTTAGGGAAATCTGAAAAGTTTTCCATAACAATTAATTTCCATTACTAAAACTAACAGACTAACAGGCTGGATATTGACCTCCCTTGTTTTAGGAAAGATTTGTCAAACATATATGTCTATACGTGGTAGAGCCATGCTGCAGCTATATTACTGGCATAGTTGTAGCACGAATGGGTCGGCTCGACCGGGGAAGGACTACGCTCTCACAGAATACCAGCGTAAAATAGCAGCTTAACGCTGCTGCATTTTGTATGGTGAGTGTAGAGAACCGGAAACCCGTTTTACTGGAAACGAGGCATTCCATCTTAGTCCTCACGGGTGAGAACGCATCTGCATTTTGATTCGTCATCGAGGAAAGATGTAAATGTCTATGGGCCACAGCAACCACTTACCATCAGGTGGACTGTGTGCTCGTTAAAAATAAAATAAAAAAAACACTTAGGACTCTTCCAAAATACTCAGGATAATACCCAGGATCGTGCTTTGTGGAATTCCTTAAGGGATACCTATATTCAGCAGTGGACCTGCGAAAGGCTGTAATGACGATGATGATGAAGTTCTTTGTTTGTAGCGAAATGTAATTTTTAATTCAAATCAGCAACACTTTATACATGAAATAAACTCATTTTCTTTCTTTGTCTACTATATAAAGTGATAACGGATTAACACTTTTTATATATTTTTATACCTTTGAACACCATTTCAAGCTTCCTTCAATAGAGTTACAAGAAAACCACAAAGCGTAACAATAATAAAATTCCCCAAAAGGGTATCCTCGAATCTCGTCTCCGCATCCACGGATGAGCGGTCACATGACAAATTGCCTGTCACAGTCGCAACCCTTACGCTCGCAGTAATACTTGCCAGGTAATGTATGATTTATGAGTCGCAAATAGAATTTTGCGTCTTTTTTTACTACGGTTGTTTGGTAAGCTAAATTGACAAAGAAATAAGAAACGGAATTTATATAACTTATTTTGTGCGTACGTAAACATGAACAGATTGTAAAGGGTCTTTTAAATTTAAACCATGTATTCCTAATTTGCAGGGCTGTGGTTGCGGAGAGATAAAACTTCCGCTTCAAATAACTTGCTAATTCACTACTATTGTAATTTTTAATTTCAAGTCAAAGGTACCCAACAGTATTTTGTTTGATCACTTTATTCATCATCATAATTACACGGTTCTGTATGACTATTATTATCATTAACAATATACAAGGTCTCTCTATTACCAATTTTAAATATTTTATTTTAAAAAAACTATAAAAATTGTAACATATAATATAAATGAATACATGGTTGATAATAACCCCTGTAAATGAGGTGGTTGGCTTCCAAGCTTTTTCTTTATTATATACCTGTGGTTTTATTATATAATTTTTCTTTGAAAAAAATTCTCCCGCTGGGTTTCAAGCTGGTTCTTCCTAGGACAGAGCTTCTTTTCTAGTAAAAGAAAAAAAAACTGTCATTCTTGGGACTGCACGTCAGAAGTTAAAACCTTTTAGCTTCACAAGCTGCATTGCTCATTATTTTTAGGTTGTTAGGAAATATATTTTTAGGAAGTATTTTTATTAGAAGTTATTTTTTTTATCAAAGTTTATTAATATAGTAATAAAATGTTCACTTATTGCGTTGTTTTAAATGAAAAATAATGATTATTATGTACATAATACAACCAAATTTATAAATACGTATCAATTTATCAAATTTAATCAATTGAATTTTCAACATTACTTTCATCAATTTTAAGTATCAGTGCTTTTTTCTAAATTTCTTCAAAAATGACTTTCAATAAGAATTACTTGTAGTAAATCTATATTGTATAAAAATTATCGTATTCTATTCTAAAAAAAATTATGATCATTGTCACCTTTCAAACCACTGCTGTACATAGACCTCCCGCAAGGATTGCCACAAAGTATAGTCCTGAAACACCTAAATCCATCGACTTCCTGCATTTCTAACCTTTACTTGATATACCTCAACGGATGAGCTAGCGGCAATGGAACGATGAGAAGATAAGGTTCTCAAGTGGTGGTATTAATTAATTATTAAATTATATATTATATATTAAATAAAATAAAATATTTTTAATTATTTAAATAGGTGATTCACTCGTGGCCGGTCATTAATAAATGCATCATCATTAGGAGAAAACCAGTATGCCCGCGAATTAAAATATTTCTAGAGTTTTTATTGTCGTAATAGAATGGGGAGGACGTTATAACCTACTATTTGGAACTTCGTTAAAAGTATCAAAACAAACCTGTTTCCGCTATAATATATTTAAGTTAGACGGCCTTGTTGGGAAGTGGTCGAGAGTGCTTCCCGTGGTTGTTTTAAGAGGTGACTATGGAAAATACCAATAAGATCTCATGGCATCCGATAGATGGCAGTATGACTATCTAGTATCTATCATCTAAGAGCAGCGCCACAAATGATCTGGTACCCCGATCGCCAATGAGGGCTAATAATCTTCCGCTCAACAGATGTCGCTAGTTGACACTGAGGTGAAGTTTTTTTGTTACACAATATAATTTAATTGAGAAATTAGTTTGAAATAAAAGTTTATCAGTTTCTAGAGTACTTTATTAATACACAAAACAATGCCTCACTGGTTTGCTCTTTAAGTTTTTGCACATTTTAACTTATTTTTTAAGTTTGTGTTTTATGATTGGTTTGTTTATATTTAATCTAATTAATATAAAATATAACTAATAGTACAGAAAGAAACATTAACCTTTTCATTTTTCGAACAGATTAACTTCCACGCTATGAAATCTGTCAAATATTACATCTCATTTTTAACTGGCGCCGCCCTGGTGGCAGAAAAAGTCGTGGATACCCTCATTTGCCTGCTAAGTGTAGCGATTGAGGCAAATCATGCCTAAAATGGAAAAGCCTATGTCGACTTAGACAACGTGAACTTTTACGCGCTGTTGATGATGATGATTACGAGGATTCTTTATACGATAATGTGATACATCATATTCATTCGGTGTCACTTACAATTAGGACTTAGACTAGTTGCGTATGGCTAGGTACTCTGTGCTTTGTTAATAAGGGGGTAAGAAAGTCAGTACAACTGTATTAGACAATCAGACATTTCATCTTAGCTCAAGGGTTTCATTCATCGTGCCCTCTTTACTTAAGGTTATCTGTAGATATCGATTTCTTGTGTGATCTTTTTGTGTTTCTGATGTATTTAGCAGAGCTTGGGAAGGCTAGACTCTAATAAGTTAAGTTACGTATTTAAGTATAACCACTTAATAAAACACAAATAGTTTTAACTACCTACTTGTTTTGTTTATTTTTTAATAAAGTATTCGATAAGAGCGTATCTATCTAAGCTCTCACAGAATACCTGCGTGAAATAGAAACTTAATTCTGTTGTGTTTTGGTGATTGTAGGGAACCGGAGACCAATTTTATTGGAAACAAGGCATTCCAACGTGACAACGCATCTGTATTTAAATTTTTAATCGAGAATAGATGTGGATGTCTATGGTCCACAGCATCCACTTACCATCAGATTACCGTGTGCTCGTTTGTCACCCTTATTAAAAAATTTAATGATATAAGATACGTTCGTTACATAACTTTAAAATTCCGGTGTACATATTATGTTCGTAACTCTTCACCTCCTAAACGGCTTCACCGATTTGGATAAAAAATTTATGGGGGTCACCTGGATGGCTCTTAGTTATAGTTAGAACCGGTAGGTGGCACTCTAGTCGAGATCCAGAAATCACCAGTGCGAATCCGGGGTGGATTGGTAGTTTTAGTATAATTTCTGGCAAAGGTCTTCTGCGACTATTGTAATTGTCCAAAGTATTGTTCGCAGTTCTGTTACTTTAATAGGGCCAACGAGCTATTAACCAGATTAAAAACGGTTAACGATAACAAGTGAAATTAAAAAAATATAATTTTTTAATATACCACGTTTTTTTTCTCACATTCTTACATTTTCATCCGATTCCGAGCTATTTTCAAAATTTTAAGTGTCTAGCTCATTGGGAAGTTAGTTTATAATCTATACATCTATACAAATAAATAAAATTGAAGTGTCTGTTTGTAATGTCAAAATAACAGCTTTTTACTAGATGCATATGAAAGTATATACGGTACTTATACCAAAAACACCATTTTTAAATTTTTGTCTGTCTGTTTGTTCCTGCTAATTTCCGAAATGGCTGGACCGATTTGGACGGGACTTTCTTTCGCAGATAGCTGACGTTATAAAGAGTAACATAGGCTACTTTTATTTTTGAAAAATAATTAGGGTTCCGCGTAAAAAAATTAAAACCCACAAAATCAAAAGTTTATCAAAATAAAGATCATAATTTTTTGATAAACTTAATGTTATCAAAAAATATTGAGAAATTGTATAATAAATAAAATTAAGAAAAAAATATTAAGAAAGTGTACAAAGTGCGATATTTTTCCTTATTCTAGTAATATACCATTTTCAAAATAGCGCCGAGTCATATACGGGAGATGCTGCAAAAAACTAAAGTGGAACGTAATATTCGATTATCTCTCTATCGTTGTACGTACTGATTTGATTAAATCTCCCTTTTACTGCAATTTACCAGAAATAGTTGCATTTAACCGCATTTCGGGGAGAAACTACGGATTAGTGGAACTTGGGGTGAATAATATTTCGTTCAGAAATTTCATTATCATGATACTATATGTATTGCACCATCTTATTTTGATTGAATGCTAGGATTATTTCTGTCTAAACAAATTACGTATTTGTTTCGATTAACACGTTTATTTCATCACTACGTGGGATAAATTGAATAATATTTACAACACTACAGCCTTACTATTGTATATGTTATACAACAGGGTTGTAATGTTGTACAACCTTGTTTTATAACAATTCTCTTATAATTTTATTGTATGTATACATATAAATAAATTAGAATTGTCTATCTATAATATTGAAATAACTGTTTCTTATTAAGCTGAGAGAGTTATTTACATGCTATTAAAAAGGCAGACAGTTGGTGATTAACACGTCAAATTTTAATTATTAAAATGTTTGTCTCTCTGTGTGTCTGCGAACTGATTGTAATGAATCTTCACAAACAGATAGAAAGCAATGTCAGGAGTGATCTTGGTTTTTTTATACGGAAAGCTTTAATTTTTTTATAATGATTTGTTATACTTAAGCGAATACCACACATTAAATGAAACTAATGTAACGGATTTTACCTCGTATAATATTAACTTTTTATTTCCCGTGTGTTTTTAACTATAATATGTTCTTTTACACGCGTTCAAAGACCTGTTAAAACTCGCGTAAAAGAACATATAGCTGACGTAAAGCACCGACGCCTCAAGAAGTCTGCAATCTGTGAAAATGTTCAAAATCGTCTCTGGCATTATATTAAATTTGATTGACCTCAAATCAAACAAGCATGATTTGCGAGGCTATTGAAATTAAAGAAACATCCTTCGAGTGTATTCAATAGAAAATATGGATGGGTGCTACTATCTGCTTGGATTACTATAATTAATTAAATTAAATCCAAACCCAAGCATACCACTGTAAGACTTCAAAATATTGTAAGCTCGTTCTGCGTAGATCGCACCAAAAATTAAAATTCAAAAGCTGAAGGTAACCGGTCTAACTATGACATCGAGACGTCAAACACTTCACAACGAGATAAAATTCGTAAAGTTAGTTTAATTTTACGATGGCGATTTTTTTTCTAGAAATTGAAAAATTAAAGCAGCCTTCTTATATTTACGCGAACACTACACATTGAATAAAACTATTTTTACGGATTTTATCGCGTTTAATTTTACTAATTTTGATTCCCGACGTTTCGGTGCTTTACAGCACCCATGGTCACGGGGGGGGGACTGAGGTGTTTGACGTCCCAATGTCATAGTTAGCCCGGCTACCTTCAGTTTTTTGAATATTAATTTTTGGTCCGATCTACGCAGAATGAGCTTACAGTATCTTGAAGTCTTGCAGTGGTATGCTTGGGTTTGGATTTAATTTTGTTATTTATAGGATCCCAAGCAGATGGCAGCACCCATCCATCTTCTCTATTGAAATTAGGATGTTTTTTAATTTCAATAGCCTCGCGTATCATCCTTGGTAGGAATCGGTTCAGAAAAGAGAAGGAACAGGTTCAGGAAGTCTGCAGTCTGTGAACATGTTCAAGATCGTCCCCGCCATTACATCAGATTTGATAGACCACAAATCCTCGCAAAAGAACACGCATGTTCCTGATGATAGCTCAAAATAATAGAAATCTGCGGTTGCCAACGAGCTTGCAAATCATGGCAACTATGACATATATCCTCCACTGGTTGTTAGCGCGACTGCTGATCATGAGGTTTTGGGTTGGTATCTCGGGTCGGGCCATTATCAGTTATTGGGATTTTCTGTCAAGAAATTCTCAGTGAATGAAAAAAAATCTCTTAAAACTTAATAAAAATATAGTTTTCTTAATTTGACTCAGAACTAGCATTACTCACATCTAAACTAATTTTTGTACAATAATTAAGATGAGGCATGTATGACCTTTATACGGCTCAGCTGATTGTAAATGATCACCGCCGCTCTGAATATCTGTGACACCAGAGGATTTGCAAGTGCGTTGCCGGGTTGCAATTTCTCCGGTTTAAAGGCTTTTAGAAAGGAGTCGGCTCTTTTATTAAAGGTTCTTAAGTCATATCGGTCCTGAAAGGCCGTTAAGGGTGCGGACTGGCACTTCTAACATTTAAGCTTGTCTGATATAAATAACGGGTTAATAGCGTTACTAGTATTCTTTCTAAACGCATCGTGGTAGACTGCAAATCATCGAGATGATGTACTTAAATTTAAAGTTTTAATTTGCTTCGTATTTGTTTTCATAAAACATTTTAATACCGCATCGGAATAGGGAATAAATCTACGTTTAATATTGACTGGCTGATGTAAAAAGTCCAATTTACGTTTAGTGTTTAATAAATTATCAAACATTAATATTTATTTGTAGTCTGTATGCATATATATTATCTATGTATTTTACTTGCAACACTTTAATTTAAGTTTAGCAATTTTTGTATTGGCAACTCCCCTTCTGATTCCTATTAAAAGTGTGTAGTAGGCTCTCTAGAAAATAATTGTAAAATTAAATTCCAAAATTAAATTTAAACTTGAATTTAATTATACATCTAGTGGTTGCTGGATGCCGGATATACATGGCCACTCCATTATATACGTCAAGTTGGAGTTCTTTTCAATTTTTTCATAATATTTTCAGTTTCTTGTTATATTAAAATTTTTAGTAATATTAAGTTTGTAAATATCTACACTGATAATATATAAAAATAATGATATTAAATGAGTTTTTTAATTCACGGTAAACTCCATTGCTATTCCAAATGTCTCGGTCAACGTCACGAGTGGCATACGTGCTAACAGCCCGCTTAATGTTACTGTAGCCTATGAACCACTTTATTTTATTTTTATTTATTTATACGTGATAGAGCCATGCTGCAGCTATATTAGTAGTATAGTTGTAGCACGAATAGGTCGGCTCGACCAGGGAAGGACCGCACTCTCACAGAATACCACTGCTGCGTCAGCTTAACACTGCTCTGTTTCGTATGGTGAGTGTAGAGAACCGGAGACCCTTTTTACTGGAAAAGCGGCATTCCATCTTAGTCTACTTTATTGAGGATACATGTAGATGTCTATGGGTCACAGCAACCACTTATACCATCAGGTGGACTGTGTGCTCGTTTGTCACCCTATCCTATAAAAAAACCACTGCAATCAACCTTAAACAAAGAAGGGTACAGAGCCTCAAATCCTTTAATTAATCTGTCTCTCCATACCCTTTATATAGCATCACAGCAGTGGATTCATCCCCTTAACAACGGAATGTGAAATTGTCATAATTATTGATTGATATATCGAAGTAATTAACTTGATTATATAAAATGTAAGTCACTATATTAAAATATATATTAAATTAGTGCATCTAGACTAAATCTTTACAGAACACCTCTTATAATTTGATCCTGAAGTGCGACTTAGTTTTTTGTTATATCCGAGACAATGAAAAGAAGGCAATCTTTGGAGATGTTCATGGTCAGTATTGGACTAGAAATATATTGTAATGATAATTTTAATTACTAAGCGGAATGTATAGCGTGTATTCTATGTTGTGTTTTCCCAATTTCTTTTATGACGAAAAATACAAATTAATGAGGTTATATTTCTAAAATCTTACAGTCAGTGTCCATACGAAACACAATTTGATGCCAGCTTCCTCCATATTCTGTCCGGCGCCAGCTGCCCACTCATAATTCTTGTTAGGGTCCAATAGTAGCAGTGATAATTCCTGCCTCGAGGTATTTATGAGAATCCACTTACATAGACATACAGGCTGATGAGTATTACATTGAAATAGAACGCCGCTCATATTTTAGGGAGTTTTTCATGATTTGCGTTGCTTAGAAGACGTATTACATTTTTGTTCAGATTTATTCACTAATATTCGTTGTTTAAAATGTTTTCAAATAATTTTATAAAAAATTGAGAAGAAACGTTATTATTAACACTAAACCAAAGCATTTAGATAGGAAAAGGAGCAATAATAACAAAATTACATACCTCCTATTGACTACAATAGGAGGTATGTAATAAATACAATAAGTGGTATGTAATGAATGACCCGTACACTAGTACGGGTCATTGATTTTCAAGAAAGTGATATAATTAAAACCTTTAATTTAAATTGCTGGTTTCCAAATGCTTTTTTAATCATTTTTTTCTTTGGTGGTTGACTGGTAAATCGACAATTAAAATTGAGACTAACAAAATGCTCCCGCGATACGGTAGAAGTTTTTGGTAAGAGGGTATAGTTTTTAAAGGATAAAATCGGTAATAAATAAAAAAGGTATAATGTTATTTATACTAAATGCCCGTCGTTGCCTAGGTAAGAATATTTCGAACTCTTAATGAAATCACCACCTTTCTATATTAGACTAACACAGATGTTTGTTCCATTTAACGTACGATAATAGTGTATACAAAATTAATTAGTTAATTTAGGAAAATTGGAAACTGGAACTGGAAAATTCTAATACATCACTGTTACTCTAGCGTTTAAAAAATGCTATTAACAGTCACAACCGTGAGTGATGGCATAAAGATTTTTACTATAATTTTCGAATCAAAATAACTAAGCTTTATGAGGCGTTTTCTATTTTCCACTTTGTAATGCTTTAGAAAACGCAATGGAATTTAAAAAAATTGGTGTAAGTTCAATTAAGAAAAAAGTCAGCCTGTATCACCGATGATTTCTATGAATGTTGCATGAAGTATTTTCTCGCGTTGATATTATTTACCGCACCCCTGCAATAAACCTGTCGTCAATGAAGACAAACTGCACCGGACATCTTGCTTGAGACTGTCTCTGTTTTTTGCTTGACCCTCCCGTTAAGAGAGAATGACCCGGGCATAATTTGTTAGACGAAATAATATATTTTTTATCTATGTTATTTAATATATAGGTATTGTTATTAATATAGAATACGTAATCGGTCTGCAAAAGTAAAAGGTGTCGGATGTTTTGATGTTGGGTTTAGTGATGGTGGTGCATACGGTTTTGAGAGGATTTCATCTTTAGTACCTACAATGAATTACCAAACATAACGTCTAATTACATTATCAATCTATTTTGTTGAGAACATCTACTTCTAAAAAAACTCAAAAACAGGTTAGCGTGTAAGAAAAATCATCACCCCATCTCATCCTTTGAGAGTCGTGAAAACAACTTAAAGAACTACGCCAAAGACCGTTTGACCTCTAAGTTAGACGGTAGGGACATCCTATTTATAAAACAATATATACTATAAATAATAAATATTTACTATTTAAGCCGGCGACGTAAAGTAAGAGAAGGGCAAACCGCCTGTCTAGGACAACGACATACATTAAATCCTTTCTACTAGACATGTGTCAATCGTGAATGATTCGTGCTTTTGAACCGGGTCGCATCAAAGTATTGATGATTGCAATTAAATTTTTTGAACGTTCCGGATCAAACGATTGACAGGACCTACAACGCCAGAGTATAGTAATGTCCGACGACTGAAATTATCGAGCGGGTCGCACAGATCACAGAGTGCTGAATCTCGAAAGGATCCATTTGAATAATCGAACCGTGTGACCCGGTTCGTAAAACGATTCAATACATGAATGATCGGGTCACTAGAAATGAAGGAACGACACATGTCTAATTTCTACGACAGAAGCCCATGTTCAGCTGTTTAAAGATTTTTAACCACTTATCAACTTTTCTTATATTCTTTACAGACAAAACTAACTCTTTTCATTTTTTTCATTATAATTATTAAATTACTTCACTGTACAGTTTTTAATTTATTTTGGTATTTTTGATAACCAGAACGAACCAAAAATTCATGTAGTTACATTATAAATTAAATATTATAAAATTAGCAAGGATTCTTTAATAAAATTCTGTTGTAAGGTCATAATAATATAGGGCTTACTTATAATCGTTCATTATCGTTCAATTAATTAAATATCAATTATCTCTATATCTGTCTGTCTCTTTCTATTGTCGTTTAATTAAAAGAGAGAAATAAACTTTGAACATTTATTTAAATTGACGTCGATTTTAAGAGTAATAGGCATGTGCCATGCATTCATTTCTAGTAAGCCGATCATTCAAGTATTGATTAGTCTTACGAAGTGGGTCATTCGGGTCGATCATTCAAATGGATCATTTTAAGTTTCAGTACTCTGTGAGACTCGCTCGATAATGTCGGTCGTCGGACATTACTATACTCCTTGGTCGTAGGTCCTGTTAATCGTTTGTTGAATACTTTGATGCGACCCGGGTCGAAAATTCGAATCATTCACGATTGTCACATGTCTAATGACTAAGGCAGATAATGTTTTAAATAAAGAAATAAACACCAGACAAAGCAAATTAAAACGTTACAATATTTGTACTGGCTTAACTGTTTACTCACTATAATTAAAGTGTGAATTGGAATCCACTGCAACGGAAAAATCTCTGACCAATCTAGTAAGTATATTGAAAATAAATTTAATCCCCGTGTCACGTTGCGCGGCACGTGCTGGGACATGTCCTAACACGCTGTATGTAAATGAGACAAGAGATAAATTTGCATGCGTCATACTTTTGACTTCTAAAGTAATGAATGTGAGGATTTGAATTTTGATCATCGATAAAAATGAAAAAGGATAATGACTTTTCACAACTCGCCTTAATTAAAAAAGGTCTGATGTGGATAGAGTGATGAAGCGTTGTGAGGCAATACATTCCTTAGTCCTTCTCTCGTGGGTGTCCCATGATTTGACCATAGGAAATGATAAAAAAAATCGCTTTGCCTCTAATTAATATTCTATTATATCCCAATCTCTCTGAAGACCAATGAACTACTGGCAGATTGATGATAAAGAAGATAGAAAGTATAGTTTGTTGCTTTTAAATTAATCATTATTTAAATTGCTGTATAGTGGCTGCTTGAGAATATCAACTACCCATATCGTCCCGTAAGTTTCGTATGCATCGATGGAAGAAAAATAATACGGGAAGAGGGCAGCAGGATTTTAGTAACAAGAAATAAGTGAAGACAAACTGATAAACAAAACCTTGCCAAGCATGGCATCTATGGTGAAATCCACCCAATGAAGCAATATATGGGGGAGAGATGTTTACCAGCGGACTTTTGACAGGCTGTAATGAGTTATTAATGAATGATTACAAAAATAAATAAGATAATGTTTCACCTTAGAATAGTTATACTATAGGAACCCAATAGCTTTGATATTTATTATAAAATAAAATACAAACGGAAGCTACGAGCAGGAGTGCCTTTGTTTACTGAAGGGGAAATAATTAGAGCAGATTCGAATGAAGATGCGGAAGGAAATGAAATGAGAAAAACAACAATAATAATTCATCAGGTAAAAGGAGAGATAATCCAGAAATTTTAACAAAGCTCGGGGAAAAAGGGAAATTTATCCTGGAACGGGATACGAGGGAGACGAGGCAAATTAGCAATTATATTATAAAAAATTCAGAGTGGCTTGTTTAAAAAGCCGTGTCGTATACCGCCGTTGTTTTTTTATTTGAAACCGGAAGGATAGTGTTACGTATACGATATTGTATACTTTAATTGAAGCGCATTTTGTTTTCAATACTAAAAGGAAATTTTATCTGAAAAATAATTGCAAAATAATAAAATAGGATTCATTCGCCCGTTTGGAATAACATAAAGTTTAATTAGGATGGAATACTTTACCATATAGAGTCGTGGTAGCTCAGGCGCTTAGCGCTTGTGTAAATTTCACAATACGCAAGCAACCCGGGTTGGATCCCCACCGGCACCAATGAAATTGTTAATTGCAATTTTAAGTGCTGATTTACCACTTGCTCGGCGATGAAGGATAACATCGTGAGGAAAGCTGCCTGTCTGAGAAAAAAAAATTGTCGAAGACATGTGAAGTCCGTCGACACGCATTGGGGAAGCGCGGTGGACACTTTTTGTCCCAAAACGCTCTCAGAATTGAAAGGAGGCCTGTGCCCAGCAGTGGGACGTATATAGGCTGTAACTTTACTTTACTTTATTTTACCATATTAATATGAAATATTTCTGGGTGGTAAACGTCCTCTAGATGGCAGGACTCTTTTGCTACCTAAGAGTTTGTCAGGGTAGTACCTGGGTATAGGTACTACCCTCTTAACTTTTCCTGCCGCCAGAAAGCAGTGCTATCACTGCTGTAAGGCATTACATCTTAGTCCTCTGAAGTGACAATGTATCTGTAACCTTTGTTTGAAATTGATTGCAGATGTCCATGGAATGCAGTAGTCTGTAAGCTTTAAGCTGTGGACTGTGATTTCGATTGTCACCTAATTATTATTAAAAAAATATAAGAAAAAGTAACCTTCAATATTTTATTTATATTAAATGTTATAGGTTATAGAAATTAGATAGCTTCAACCACATGTTGTAAATTTATAAGTTCGCTATGAATTTGTAACAAATTTGTCTAATATTATTCTAAACCTATCACCCTCGTGGACAGAAAACTTATAAATATTCAATAAGAGCGATCACTCTGAAGTGTCATCTGGCGCACTACTAGCTGGATCTGAATTAAGACAGATGGCTTTGATCAAGTATCTCTTCAGTTGTGGGAGAAAAATTGTATTCTATTGAAGAATTTTCTTGCTTGAACTGCTCACAAAAATTTGAACAATTACTTAGTTTCTATATAGTTTATTTATCCATATCTTATAGGTAAATATTTTATGACACTTATGTTTCTTCCATATTTAATAAAGCTATTATATGAGCTATTTATTCATATAAACGGTTATTTAAAATGGCCAATCATAATGTATGAAAACATAGATGTAAAATTGTTTTTTTTTCAGTTTCCTATAATTCTTTATTATTATTATTATTATAATATTACATTCGTAAAATACTCTGCATGCATAGCAGAATATTATACGAATGTATTTCAATAAAGAATGAAACATATGGAATCAACTATAGTATATTATGTTACTTTTTATCCTGCACGCGGATCTTTCATATCAGCACTAGTAGCTTTAGGTCGAAGTGTGTCGCCTCGTTCAATATTTAAAGAAAATTTCTCCAGAGTGTGCTTCATTTTATCCTTGTATAATTTTTTATTAAAAGTTGCATGTTGAAAATAATTTAAAATTTTTATTTAAAACGGGCTACTAGCTACTCTTACAAGACACTGAGTCATTTCAAAAGAACTTGGTACTGCAGTAAAAAAACATTTACATAACATATGAATAATTATCAAGTTACGGAATAAAAATTACGCAACGACATACCTCGAATTAAGTACTGTCTCGCTTATCATTACAGCAAAGACACTTATAGCGGCCACGCATTTTCAAATGACTTCAAAAACAGAGGAGGTTCTCAATTCGTCGGAATCTTTTTTATGTATGTACTCAAAGACGCCTGAACCGATTTAGAAAATTCTTTTTTGTTTCAAAGGGTATACTTCCCAGGTGGTCCCATTTAAATTTTATCGAAATTGGTTGATGGCTTTTAAAAAATCAACCATAAATTATATTCATATTGAAGTCGTTTGTACAAAATTTTAAATTTACCACTTGTGGAGACGCACGCAACCTGAGCAATGACGTGAAGATCCTGGAGCTGGAAGAAGAGATAGACAAGTTGCGCTGGAATATTATAGGATTATCCGAGGTCGAAAGAGAGGGGGACATGGTAAACCTCGAATCCGGCAACTTGTTCTATCACCGGGATGGCGACCATCTTTCCCAAGGAGGTGTCGGGTTTATCGTCCACAAGTCTCTCGTTAACAACGTTGTAAAGATTGAGAGTGTGTCGACGAGGGTTGCGTACCTTATACTCAGAATCACCAAACGGTATTCGCTGAAGGTCATGAGGCCGATGAGGAGGTGGAAGAAATGTACGAGGATATATCTAGAGCCATGTATTCCTCCAAAACTCACTATATGGTGTTAATGGGAGACTTCAACGCAAAACTAGGCACAAGAGAGAACGGTAAGCTGAAGGTAGGGAAATTTCGAATAGGGCAACGGAACCCAAAGGGCCAACAGCTGGCCGACTTCATGGAGAAACAGGGACTCTTTATGATGAACTTTTTCTTCCAGAAGCGGCTCCACAGGAAGCGGACCTGGACGAGCCCCGACGGTTCAACAAAAATGAGATTAACTTCATTATGACGACCAGACGATAACTGTGTGTTTAGTGATGTCTCAGTGATCTCGAGGGTAAAACTGGTAGCGATCACCGAATGTGAGAGGCACACTAAACCTAAATGTTAAGTTAGAGAGGTCTCGTCTAATGAAGTCAACGCTCCTCCCCTCGTACTCTAATCCAGAGTCCCGAACGGTTTCGTAGCTCGACCTTTCAGCTCGAGCTACAAAACCATTTTCAGAGCATAGAAGATTGCAATGCAGTGGACGATATGAATGACAAGCTCGTGGAAACTGTCCATGCGGTCGGAGCTAAGTTCTGCAAGACTCGCCGCAGAAGAACACAAAACGGGAAATGAATCTGCAGTCTTCAGCAGATTTGACAGCGTACAGGCAACTTTCAACTACTAGAACTTCAATACAGCTCGTATTGAAGAAGCGATCGAGCGGAACTAGGGCTCCAAAGTCTTTGCTAGAAATATGCCACACGCAAGTGTGAGTAACGATCCAAGAGCAAGTCTTATCCGACACTATTCCGATGATACTCCGGACGTCAGTCTGAGCGAGATTAGAATAGCTCCCCAGCACCTTAAAACGGCAAGGCTCCAAACGAGGATAGAATTACAGCGGAGCTTCTGAAAGCGGGTGGAAAACCGGTACTTGAAATCCTTCAGAAGCTCCTTAATTCCGTCCTCCATGGTGGCACTACACCGGAGGCGTGGAGCAGAAGTGCGGTGGTCTTGTTCTTCAAGAAAGGCGACAACGCCTCTTGAAGAACTACAGACCGATTTCCTTCTGAGCCGCGTCTACGTGCTGTTTTCGAGAGTCATTACGAATCGTCTCGCATGCAGATTCGACGACATCCAGCCTCCTGAACAAGCCGGTTTCCGGAAGGCTTTAGCACCATAGACCACATACATACCCTTCGGCAAATTGTTCAGAAGTCCGAAGAGTACAATTTGCCACTATGTCTGGCGTATGTGGACTATGAGAAAGCCTTTGATTCCGTCGAAATTTGGGCGGTGCTGCAGTCCTTCAGCGATGCCAAGTCGACTGTTGGTATATCGAAGTGCTGAAGTGTTTGTACAGTAGGGCTACGATGGCTATCCGAGTACAGAACCACAGTACGAAACCTATCCAACTGCAGAGAGGTGTAAGACAGGGTGACGTAATATCCCGAAACTCTTCACCACTGCATTGGAAGACGTTTTCAAGCTACTGGACTGGAAAGGATACGGTATTAACATCAACGGCTAGTAAATCACTCACCTTCGATTTGCCGATGATATAGTCCTTATGGCAGAATCGCTCGAGGACCCAAGCACTATGCTCAATGACTTAAATAGTGCCCTCCTAACAAAGATCATGTTTATGTCCATGTCACACCTATGGCGGTAGTTGTTGGGAGCACTAAGCTCGAAGTTGTTGACAAGTATGTTTACCAGGGACAAATAGTCCGACTAGGTAAGTCCAACTTCGACCGAGAGGTCAATCGACGCATTCATTTCGGCTGGGCAGCATTCGGGAAATTACGGCACATCTTCTCGTCAGGAATACCTCAAAACTTGAAATCAAGACTGTACAACCAGTGCGTGTTGCCAGTGATGACCTTTGGAACCGAGACATGGTCCTTCACTGCTGGCCGTATGAGGAAGCTCAAGTTCGCTCAACGAGCTATGATCGGAGCTATGATCGGAGTTTCTCTGCGTGGTAAACTTAGAAATGAGGATATCCGCAGTAGAACCAGAGTGACCGACATAGCCCAACCAATTAGTAAGCTGAAGTGGCAATGGGTTGGCCATATAGCTCGAAGAACCGACAACCGATTGGGAAAAAAGGTTCTCGAGTGGCGGCCTCTTACCGGCGGACGAAGTGTAGGGCGTCCCCCCACTAGATGGAGTGATGACCTGGTAAGATGCAGGAAGTCGATGGATGCAGGTGGCTCAAGACCGTGCTTTGTGACATTCCTTGGGGGATGCCTGTGTTCAGCAGTGGACTTGTGAAGGGCTGCAATGATGATGACTTGTGGAGACAACGCTTCCCTTAACTGTTGAAAACAATGAGAAGCTCTCTCACAAGTAAGTCATATCGAATATTATCATACAAGATTTTATAAGTATATGATTCTTCATCTTCATCATCATCAGTCCATAACATTTTATTGTTCAGCAAGGGATGATCTCCCATTTTTACCGTCTTCATAAAAAAGAGATTCGACTGTATCTTGTTTTTTGTATGAATGTTACTCCGTTACAGCCTATCGAAAATCAAACAAGTGAACATAAGTTTCTCCCATAAATTAGAGGGTATTTGCCATTGGTGGGTTGGTGACTACAGTTTTTTTTTTCTTTTATCGCTCGGTTTGTTGCCTCTTTCGCCCCTTACGATACCCACGGGACGATATGGGGAAATGAAAATTCTTACATAGCCACTAAACGGCCATGTTACTACTTGAATCATAATTATTATGTGAAATGTATTATATCGTGAACAGATTTCAATTGAAGTTGTGAAATGTATTATATCGTGAACAGATTTCAATTAAAGTTGGTTCACAATTGTGAACAAGTAACTAAGATATCACGTAACACATACAAAAATAAACATATAGTCGAATTGAGAACGTCTTTTATTGAAGTCATTTAACATTGGAGTAATAAAACAAGACGTAAAATTAAAAATTTTGTACAACCGAATTCAATATAAATAAAATGAGAACATCATCAATGTAGTCGCAGTCAATTAAATACGAGAATAACTCAAAAACTACTGGTCACATCTTAATCATATTTCAAATAAAAAAAGAATCATCAGGTTCACCTAGAAAAAAGTTCTGAGGCAACACACATAAAAAAATACTGTCGAATTGAGAACATCTTCCTTTTTTTGAAGTCGGTTGAAAAAAATCTGTTTTGACTTAAAATATTGCTGTTTATGAAGAAAATATTATGATATGAAGATAATTTCAGTTTATCTAAAATACGAATGGCCATTTCTATTGTAAATGTTACTCGGCTCGAACTTAGGGAACTACAATCGACCGGATATAAACAGACACTGATGTATCACTTATCCCCAAGCCGACCCTCAAGTAGGAGCAAAGAGCGTCCGTAAACCGAAGCCGACATCTTTACAATTACTTGCCCTGACATTCGCACTCAATATTGCTTTGTAAAACACTGATTCCCGGCTATAGTAAATTTAGAAGTGCCTTTAGGTTTTGTGAATACGCCGCAATAAAAATATTATTTTCATCATCGACATGAGCACGTGTAAGTGTTACAGCTAAAAGCCTAAGTGCGGTTACACCTAGATTTTTCCGACTACAACTAGGTACAGGTACACCCGCTTATGATTGGTGTATTTGATTTTAAGAGATTTGTCCTAATTAATTATTATTATTACCATTACCGATACCGTTACAGCCTATTAAATTTCACTGCTAAACATAGGCCTCCCCCTTAGATTGCCTTATAGGGGGATATTTGCCATAGTTGCCACGCTTGGCGAGCGGCTTGTCAATCGCAGTTTTTTGGAACGAAGTTCCTTATCGGACGGTACGAATTTGGCGGATTGGCTAGAAAAAGTGTAAGATTTTTCTGTCACGACCGCTTCTGACGTAGTGTAGACGACCTTGGTGGAAGCGAGATGGAATAATATCCATCTCACTCGCACTTTTTCTTATCTTGCAATGAAAGAAATATTATTTTATTTTAAATGACGCTTCATTTTAATAGATAATAATATAATATAGATATATATAGATAATATAATACGTTTAACAATAATAATATACTACGAAAGGAACTTCGTTCCAACCGAGTATTCCATGACACTCACGCATGTTTTTTATTATTTTAAGTTGTTATTAGGAAGATGCTGCTGCCCATCACCTGTTTAAATTTCCCTCTGTCGCCTCTTACGACACCCACGAGATGATATGGGGTAGTGGATATTCTTACACCGCCACTAAACGGTTATTATTATTATTATAAATGATAAATATTAGGCTTACGGGTGGCCCAAGGGCCACGCCTCTTCTCGACCTACTTTCGCTAATTACCTTATATGTGCTTTCGTATTTTTGACAAAATTAATAGAAGTCATAGTGGTTTTAAATATTGCTCAGACTTTACTTAGTTTTACGCGAAAGCAGGCCTTACCAAGTTTTAGCAATGAATAAATCTTATATATCAAAGTGTAGCCGTAGCCGGCAAAACCCCGAATACCCTCACTTCGGCTTTTGGCTTTGACATATTAGAGAGTATACATAAATATTAAACGAGGGAGTATTAAAAGTAGTATTTATTCTTTTAGCCTTTGAGAATTTAGGAACAGTTGACGTCCTTGTGCGAGAGTTTGGCAGTTTTGCGCACCTGAAATAAAAAAGGTAATAAATATTTTATACTCGAAATGTATATCTTCGCCATCGTCTTCCTTTTCTTTACCAATTTTTTTTTAAATCTACGTCTGGATGTAGGATTTTCAACCTGCAACTAGCATGCAACCTTGATATTATTTTGCTTCCCGGAATAAATATAAATTATTATAATCAAAGAGACAAAAATAATGTAAAATACTGTCAAAATGTTTCACATCCAGATTTTATTGTTCTCTTCAAAAAATAACACAATAGGAGCCCCTTAACAGCTCCCTGAATTTATCGCGTGTTGATTCAATCATAGATTTAAAATTTGACAAAACCAATTTGGCATTACAACAATAAAGATGTATTTTGTTTCATCCAATATAATCCCAATCAATCCAATACAATTCTATTATAATTAGAAAAATAATTTTCTCATGTTTAATGTAATAAATTTTCATCTCATTTTGTTATTTACTTGATTAATTAAAATAATTATTACAAGTATATCTTATTTTAAAGTTGTTATCTGTTTAAAAACGGTCATTTACTTTATTTATCTATATTTTATGTGAAAAGGATTTTGTCGAAAACATAGATATAACAAAAGAAGAAGACGAACTCTTTTTTAATTTTTCTTTGTTCGAAAATTACGTTTAACAGTTGATATCTCAAAATAAGATCTTCATATTATGTCCAAATTAGTAATTCAATCATGACATCCCATCATAAGACTACTAAACATAGGCCTCCCTATATAGATTGCTACAAAGCAGGGCTTGCAGTCATCAACTCACCATCCAGTCATCGTGGTCTTGACTACAATGTAAGGCGAGCCCCCAGCTTGCGCCACATTGTACTTACCGGTACAAGGCTGAGAACATTTCCATCACCAATGCTTGTTCGTGCTATATAGCCCGCCATTTAATAATTCTGCTTATTAACCTGTTTAGTAATTAGGTAAGTTTTACCCTTGATTTTTGTCCTAGGTATAGGAATTTGTCTGCACAACAGTGGTAGAGCCCCGCGGCAGCTATTGCTGTCGCACGGATGGGCCGGCACGAACCGCGGTGGTACCACGACCTCACAGAATACCAGCGCGAAGTAGAAGTTTATTTCTGCATTTCGCCTGATGCCAGACTTTGTTGAACAAAGTCTCGGACTGGGGACGACTAAATCTAGTCCAGTTCAATCCCCAGAAGATACAAGTTTGCGAGTTTACCGCTAAAAATAACCCCAGCCTGACTTTTGCCTCAGCCAGTATCGGAATCCTCGTTGTCAACATATCGAGTGATGTGCAGTTTCGTGATCACTTGGAAGAGAAGGCCAAATTGGCCTCTTATAAGCTTGGTGTGCTCAGCAGAGCGGGACAGTATTTCATGCCGGCACACCGCTTGCAACTTTACAAGGCGCAGGTTCGGCCCCACATGGTATATTGTTCCCATCTCTGGGCAGGGGCTCCCCAGTGCCAGCTCCTTCCACTTGACCGCATCCAGCGCAGAGTGGTTTGAATCGTCGACGACCGAGTTCTTTCCGATCGGCTTGACTCACTGGCACTGCGTAGAGATGTTGCATCTCTTTGCGTATTTTATAGCATCTACCACGGAGAGTGCTCTGAGAAATTGTTCGGACTAATTCAACCTCAATTTCACCATCGCACATCGCGACAAAATTCGCCATACCATCCATGCCATCTGGATGATTGGCGGTCCACCACTGTGCGATTTAGAAGAAGTTTTCTTCCTCGCACAACTTCCTTGTGGAATCGATTACCACCCGCAATTTTTCCGTACCGATACGACTTAGGGACCTTCAAGAATAGAGCCTACTCCTTTTTAAAAGGCCGGCAACTCATCTGCAATTCCCCTGGTGTTGCGGTTGTTCATGGGCGGCGGTAGTCACTTACCATCAAGTGAGCCGCAGGCTCGTTTGCCCCTCTCCTATAAAAAACAAATAAACTTATCACTTATACGTGGTATCTTGCTGACTAACGAGCAAGCCTCTAATGATCATCTGACCGACCGATGTTGACTTTATAAGTAATAAAGAAATTAATCTCTTTATGAGGAAAAATAATTATATTTTTAGTAAAACTGAATTAAAACGTCATCCTGGCTTCTGACAATTGCTAATAGTGATCTACCATAAGTACAAATATAATATTTATGTAAGTTTATGAAATAAGTTAGGATGAGGACATTCGCAATAAAATAAGAGTAGCCCAACGTATAAGTACCTAAGCTGAAGTTATAACCGACAGATAAAAAAAAGATTCGCGAATGGCAGTCTTGTACCGCTAAGCGAAGTGTAAGGCGGCCGCCCACTAGATGGTGTGATGACCTGGTAAGAGATGCAGGAAGTCGATGGATGCCAGTGATTCAGGACCATGTTTTGTGGCAAATTTTGGGGGAAGACTACGTTCAGCTTTGGATTTGTGAAGAACTGTAATCATGATGATGAAAATAAAATGACAGTATTATGAAATTTTTCTTATTAAATATCTCCCAACTTTAACGCTAATTTACTAAAATAGTATATAGTAAAAGCGGCATTTATAGAAATATTATATTATGTGGTTTTATAATAGAGCTAAGTTATCAAAGGCCGGGGGGGACCTGCCCTCTAAATGGAGACCGCGGTTTTGTTGTTGACTCCAAGTTAATGCATTCCGACGTATTGTTCTCGACAGACAGACAGATTACGATTGCTCTTGATATCAAATTGCTACAGATAATAGGGCTTGAATGCTTTATGTCGATGTTTAAATATTTTATAGTGAAATCAACAAAGTACAAATATATTCACATTTTTTACCTGCTTATTTGATATAATGCATACGTTCCTCATTTTACAGACGAGAAACGTTGTAGGGATCTGGGCTTTTTTATTATTTTTATTATACGTGGTAGAGCCACACTGCAGCTATTCACAGCTGCAGAACGAACGGGTCAGCTTGACCAGGGTAGGACCACGCTCTCACAGAATACTAGCGTAAAATAGCAGCTTAATGCTGCTTTGTATCGAATGGTGAGTGTAGAGAACCGGAGACCCCTTTTTACTGGAAACGAGGCATTCCATCTTAGACCTCAGGGATGACAACGCATCTGCATTTTTAAATGTAGATGTTTATAGGCCACAGCATCCACTTACCATCAGGTGGACTGTGTGCTCGTTTGTCACCGTTATTCAATAAATAAAAATTAACTTGCGTCCCAAAAGTAATATTTTTGTGTCATAATCGACAAAAGTATGGCAATTAACAATTCTGACAGAATCCTCACACAGTATAAAAAATTGTTTGATTAATCATCAATAGTATTTAAAAAAAAAACTAAATAAAAATTAAAAATTCTGCATCTTCTTAATTTTTCCCTTAAGGTGCAGAATTTTGTGAATATATATAAACACCGTGAAGTATAACCATTTTAATATAAAAAAAAAATTATCAAAATCGGTTCACAATTGACGAAAATATCCATACAAAACAACCTACAGTCGAATTGTTTATCACCTTTTTTTTAAAGTCACCTAAAATTACCTATAACGGCATAATATATTATCACACACTTAAAATAAAGTAAAGTAACAGCCTATCTATACGTCACACTGCTGGATAATATAGATCTACTCTCATCTCTGAAAGGGTTTTTGGAGCAAGGAAAAGTTCGCAGCGCTGCCTCAATACATCTTAGCGAGCTTCACTTGTCCTTGAAACATATTTTATCGGATATGCGGGCTTCCTCACGATGTTTTCTATCAGCCAAGATCAGGTGGTGAATAATCATTTAAAATTGCAGTAAACAATTTCATTTATGCTGGCGACGTAATAGCTCGGTTTGATCAATCTTTATTATAAACGTAAAGGTGACGTTCGATGAGGATCCATAGACACCTACATCTATCTTTTAACAGAACAAGGGTGATAAACGAGGATACAGTTCAACTGATGATACATCTCATCCGTATTTACTAAAGTTATATTTAAGTATTGTAATTTATGCAATGATCAATTTTGTTTCTGACTTTGCGTACATAGGTATCAACGATCTCGTTTCTAAGCTTTTCCATCAGCGGCATTTTATCAGTCAACATGCAACTTATCTAAGTCCGAATAAGCTTGAGTACTGCTAAGTCCTATTTCAGATAAAGATTTGTTGTGTTTATTACTACGCCTGTGCCATTCTATTCAAGACTTTACCCGATAGTATTGTTAAACTTGATAAATCTTTGGAGTAGGAGTAATAAATTGCAGCCTAAGCAAGCCTATATTGTGTTTCATACGGAGAAGAACATAAGTATCAAGGCACGATGATAGGTTTACTGTTAGTTATAGTTTTGAATTCTAATTTATTTTTGCTCAGTACTTGGTTTCATAGATATGCGGCTATTATATTTACGAGAAGAGCCAGAGCTAAGAGGCATATAATAATATAACTTTCATTTCTATTTTGTATCTGATTAGATGTGTATATGTGTATATAAATTACCCTCTAATAACTCCTGTCTCTTTGAATACCAACTGTCTCTGTCTTTTAAATATCTAGTCTTCTCGTTAATGCCTCGAGCTCTATTTCTCTCTCTCTCTCTCTCTCTTTCTCTCCCTCTTAGCATTAATTTAATGGTCTTAATAATCAATTTAATGATACAAAAGAAAAAGAACTATCTATTTTTTATTGCTGTAGTTTTCAATCTCATCAACGTAACAAAAAACACTATTATTACTTGTCGTATCATTGGACATAAAATCACAAAAAAAATGCGTCTTATAAAATGTTTGCTTGTGGTTTGTGTATTTAACTATTAATTTTTAAACGACAACTATACGAATTGAACTATAGAATGTAATTTTATTTTTAATCTGCTTAAACACTTAATTAAATACTAACTTCAAACACAACAACAATATCGCACGCTCCACTAAAATAAACAATTACTACACAAACTTCCACCTCCATGAATAATACCTCACGAAAGCTATCGACAACTTGCCTCTTAACCAGATTGATAATAATTCAAACTCTAGCACAGCGATATGGTCAAAGGGACAAATGCTTTCAGTCTACAAGATGGTAAATAATTAATTTGACTAATGGCACAGTTTGTTACCAACGTTCCCGTATTTGTCACAATGGAAAGGAGACGTTTGTGCGAATTGATGGCGGTTCTTTGAGTCGCCGGTTCTTGGTAGCGCTGGAAACATTACATGATCAAAGTGGTTCGGAGGTCGCTCTCTAATTGTTTCGTAGGACAAGAATACATTTCCAATATTATTTTGTCTGTGATGTCTAATTAGTGTAATAAAACTCAATGAATAGATTGATATATTTTAATTTTTCAGATGTGAAAAAAGTCTTCTTGGGGATACGATTGCCATAGTTTTTCTGTTATCATACTGCCTGCAAAGTCGCAGATTTCAAATCTGTATTTTATATAACTGTAATATTATTGCAAAACATACTGCGTATTGATTAATTGATTGATCTGAAAAGTTTTTAGGTTTCTGTTTTGTGGAAATTGGAAAGTCAAATCATTCCGTTGGTGTTGTGAGTGGGGAAATTTTTATTCTTCGTCAGTCCAAAGTCCACAACTGGGCGTGGGCACAGATTTCTTCACTCATGTGGCATGTATCTCTTCCACTGGGATTCCAGGATCCACCTACCACCTAAGCCCTATTTGCTTGCCGTGCTGCGAGCTAACGGAGTGTTGGCCTACCATCCTACCAACGGTCACCATCACCGTCGGGCTTGGGTATCATCGGCTTCTTCTGCTAGCTAGCTGTCTACGAACGTGAAGGAACAGCGCTTGGACTTCGCCCCCTACGTCAGGCCAGTGATCCCTTTCATAGAAACTTACTTTGTACGTGTGCGGAAGTAAGATAAATAAAAATAACTAACTATAAACCTTGACTTTTAAGAACCCACCTACTTCTGAACCCTAACGGTACACCTAATTATTTTTTATAACATCAGTTACCCGCCAGTGAAAGTCCCGTCAAAATCGGTCCAGCCATTTCGGAGATTAGCCGTAACAAACAGACAGACAGACAAAAATTTTAAAAATTGTGTTTTTGTTATAAGTATCGAATATACTTTCATATACATTTAGTAAAAAGCTGTTATTATGACATTACAAACAGACACTTCAATTGTATTTATTTGTATAGAGTATTGTATAGATGTATAGATAAGGATCAGTGCTTAAAGTACTTAGAAATTTTAATACTTACAATTTAATACATTTTAAAATAATTAATTTAATATAAAAAAAGAAAATACCTCTAATATAGCCATATGGATTATGTCCATTTCGCTATGTTGGAGAAGATTTTAAAATAAAGACAGCCTTATTTACTGATCTGCCTCTTTTACTCAACAATAATGGAAAGCCTTGTGATTCGTTTTCTATTTTAAAGATATAGCGTAATTTGCTTCACGCCTCGCTGAAGTGTATCGTAAAATGGGCGACTTCAACTTAAACTCGCTTCAATAAATCGGCCTGACACTCGTTGACGCACAAACGGCCTGTTTTGAATTTAGTAAGCATTTGCAATCGAGATCCGAAGCACTTAGACACGGTTGGATACCCGTCGTACATACGGACGCGATGCTTGAGGAGAGTTTTCACCAAACATAATTGCGGAACTCATTATCGGTTGTTTCTTATTTTTGGATTCATATAGTAATGGTTCAAACTTCAAATTATTTCTTATAGAAAGAGTTGCTTCATATAGAAAGAAAAAACAGAAAACTGGAGGTATTGTTTAGATAATTCAAAACTTGTCTTTTTAAAACTTATGCCACTGAAATCGAATATTTTATAAATACCTTCATAAACAAGTCACAAGCATATTTTATTGAAATAAACCAGGCTTAATGAGAGTGGGTAGCATGACCTTGTCAAGTCGACAATTTTTTAAATAGTTCAAGTAAGTATCGAGATTATGTATTTTGCAGCAATAGTATCTAAATGAGTGAGGTTTCGGTATTGAGAAAAAGATTAATAAATAAAAAAAATAATTTTCAATTAATGGAATATGAAACAATCAAATCATGTCCACTGATATCGTCTATTGTAACATAATAATATTATCAATATTATGACTTTGGTAACATGTCCTCCTTTCAAAAATCTTTCGGAAGGAGGCGACTCGTCTTGTGTGATGAATACGCCGGCCGACGAGCGATTCTTCGTCTCAAAAGTTCGTGAGTACCTCGCGAAACAAAATGAGGTACTCCCTCATCCTCAAATAAAATAGATGAGTAACGCATGACTACGCGGAACGCATTCCAAATCTTCGAAGTATATCAAGTAAGCGCTCCTGGCGCGCGCGGCAGCTGTTCCAGTGTTTGACCGTTCTACATGGATGTCGGTCGTGTACGAGCAGCTGTCGCTTTCGTAGTCCCATGCATCTTCTCTGAGCGCTTTATTATGATAAAAACGACTTTTGATATTCCACAGCAGTTCTTTGGAACCATATAATTTTATCAATTTACGGCAACTTTGGTTATCCATAGCTCGGAACGCAACGAACACGCGAATAATGAAAACAATGAACTAAAATGAAACAACTAACTACTTTGGTACGCGGTAAAAAACCGACACCAGATGGAACGGCCCGCTCCACGTTTGAGCGTTCCAACGAACAATTTGGCGCGCGTTCCAAGGCGGTATTCATTTCGCGCGGCTGGAAGGCGCGCCAATGTTTGACCTCTTGGAGCGCATAATCGATACGCGGCTTTAGTAGTATCGTTGTAGCACGAATAAGTCGGCTCGAGCGGGGAAGGACCACGTTCTCACAGAATACCAGCGTAAAATAGCAGCTTAACGCTACTCTATTTCGTATGGTGAGTGTAGAGAACCGGAGACCCTTTTTACTCGAAACGAGGCATTCCATCTTAGTCCTCACGGGTGATAACGCATCTGCATTTTGATTAGTAATCGAGGATAGATATAGATGTCTATGGGCCACAGCAACAACTTACCATCAGGTGGACTCTGTGCTCGTTTGTCACCCTGCGGAGAGGTTTTTTTAATCTCTTAAAAAAATTAATGCCAACCTCTCCGCTTCGCGTTCGATATGTTCAATATTATGGATAATATTTTCTATTTTTTTTATAGCGTGGATCGGTGCACACTATTTGCCGTTTCTGCATCAGTATCATAATGTGAACGTTCTTTGTTCGACGCGTGTTTCATATTGTTCTTAGAAGACTGAATATTTGTTATTGTCTCAGATATTTGGAAATCGCTAAATGATGATAGATCCTTTAGAAACTACACAATACTTTTTATGGTGATTCGGCTATTTGATTTAATCATGTGGTAACTTTGAATAAAATATATACTTAAGAATTAATCCTTGATTTCGATTTAGTGTAATGTGTTTAAAGAATTCTTAATAATACCATCACCATCAATTAAATGACACACGACATTGTTTGACAAAATGGGAAAAAACTTTCCCTGACTAGAAAGTTCTCTGGCTTCCGGAACCGTGTGTCCCCAACGTCTTATGCTTTCGACTTAGGCTTCTTGCCATGACAATAAACGTTGATATACAGAGGGACTCGGCTATTTACATACGTATTGCCAGTTGAGACGTTTTCAATGTTTGACAGTTTCAAATAGTTGTTGTATTGTTCTAAAACGAGGGTTCTGCTGTGATGAATAGGATATCTCACTAATCTTGCGGTTGGAGGTGTTTCAGTTTACTTGGCCGTTAGTTGCTTTAAGCGACGTGCTTATAATTTAGTAGTTCTGCTTCTGTTAGCCTTTATATGTCATACCGTCATTAATTCGGTCATCATGGCGGATTTCAACGGAAGTTGACGCAGCTGCTTCATAAATAGAACATATTATACGAATTAAAATATAATCATTATAAGAATATGTAATCGGCGGTGCGTCTGATAAGTGATCGTGTAACTTTTGACCGATAGTAAAGTAAAGTAATCACTATGGATTAAATTATAGTAGAGGTCATATTCACACAATTTTTTGTTTTATATGATTCGATCGATATGTGGCGTTGCAGTCAAGTTATAAACAAATTCTGTATTTATAGACCAAAATTACTCATGTGTTGGTATAGTGCCAAAAAGGAACATCATACAATCTAGACTCCATAGGTGACGCTGTGTTCGAGTTATTAATAAATTATTACACTGTAAAGAGTCTGGAGTAATTTTGAAATGAAACATTTCAAAATTAGCCAGCCAGTTCTTTAAGCTTATCATCATTGACTTATTACTATTCATTTGCTAATGCCTTGTTAAGTAATGGAGTTATGGGGAAGTAATACGGGATAGTAATAGACTCCCCATCACTTTTCACCTTTTAAAAGAAACTTGTCAGTATCTTGGTCAGTATAGAAGATACTGAAAACTGCAAACCACACTTTCGACAAAAATATAAGTTGTCGAAGGTGTGGTCCGAACCGGTCCCCCCCGAACGGGTTCCCGTCTTGTCGTGGCGGGGGGGGCTTAGTAGCCGTGGCTTGCTCACCCGCGGTGAACAAAGAGGAACCCCTTGGCTGGCCCGTGGTGTAGGTCCGGCCCGAGGTGGCCACTCCGAGTGGGCTTGGCGAGCCCACTTCGGATGTGTGTCAGTGGGCTGCGGCGAGAGGGGTGCCCTCTCCCCCTACCGCTGCAGCCGAGGTGGAGTCGCGGGGGAAGAGGAGTGTTGGTATGGCGATGCGCCACTCGCCCTATCCTCCGCGACTCTGACGGGGCCGCACCGTTGATGCAGTGGTGGCGGGGCCGCGGTGGAAGAGGAGTGTCGGTATTGCGAGGCGGCGCTCTCCCTACCCTCCGCGGTCGAAACTTGGTTGGATATAATATCTTAATAAGATACATATAATATCTTAATAAATATTTTTAATTTGAAAAAAAAATAACAAAAACTATAGCAAAAATACTAAGCAGACTCAAAATATTTAAGCAGTGTAATCTAAGTTGTAATTCGATGTTAAAAGCTCAACAGTAGGTTTTATTACAGACTGTGAATATCGAATCCGCTGTTCGACCGCTGTAAATGTAAATAACAAAAGTATAATATAGATTTAAATAAAACTAGTTTTACGGATTTTATCGCGTATATTAATTTATTTTATATTCCCGACGTTTCGAGTACTTTACAGCACCCATGGTCACGGGGGGGACTGAGGTGTATGACGTCCCAATGTCATAGTTAACCACGGCTGCCTCCAGATTAAAAATTATAAATTTTTGTTCCGATAAAATCCGTAAAACTAGTTCGCGATAAAATTCGTAAAACTATTTTTATTTAAATGTGTAGTGTTCGCGTAAATATAAGAAATCATTATGTATAATATAGCATAGCACAGGCGTTTTATACGTCAACGGAATATTAGTCATAGACTTAGCTAGTATATCCTAAGTCTATGATATTAGTAGTCATAACGGCTTTAAAATCTTTAAAAAACAAGAAATAAACATAAAATAATTAAGAATCGCCTTTCAAACCTACAGACCGATAAAATATTTTTCTTAGCACAACCTTAGTAGTGAGTTAATTAATTTCGATTCAAGGAACTGGGTATTCTGTATAAAATATTTTGTATCATCTGATACATACGGACTGTATTGATTTTTATACGAGTCATAACGATAGCTTACCTAAGCCTTATGTATAAGCACTAAACTCATCATAAACAATAATTAAATAATCATAATGTACATATTAAATCAATCAAAATATGTTCAGTATGATATACGCGACTATATAGTTTTACTATACTATACTTTTATTTAAAACTAACTTCTCAATTAAATGACATTTTGTAACAAAAAAACTTCACCTCAGTGTCAACTAGCGACATCTGGTGAGCGGAAGATTATTAGCCCTCATTCATTAATACTATAAAAATAGGTCTATATGACTTTATACTCTTTGCAAAAACGGCTCAATTTATTTTCGACGTCTATATATCGTAAATATTTCATAATATCTAATGATGATGCGTAGTGAAGTAAAATGCTAGAAAAAATTATTCAAAATACAAATTATTCAATATCGTACATTTTGCGATCCCCAAACAATAAGATTAAAATTAAAACAGAACCGATAAAGTAATCCGATTCATCATCGAGTGATCATTCATTTCCATTGCGTCTTTAGATTTGTCGGAGGGGACACGTGTCTGCGATCCGTCATTTTTTTTTGCTTAATATTGGAAAATCTACATTGAACTTGTATTTATTTTCTAAAATTTCGATTTCCAAGATTTAGTAAGAGCACATGAGTAAAGAAACCGTACCGTTAAGAGTAAGAATATTATTATGTGGACGAGATCTATCTAATCTAATCTAATCTAACTGTTACTTTGGAACCTCAAATATCTCAGTCCCCGTGACTATGGGCAAAGCATTTTAAAATGAGTTATGATCATCATTTTTTCTTGATAAGTGGATGCCATGGCCCATAGACATCTACATCTATCATCGAATAAGAATCTATAGGCATAAGCGTTGTCACCCTTAAGGACTAAGATGGGATGCCTCGTTACCAGTAAAAAGGGTCTCCGGTTATTTACGTAACTCACGTCTACGATACGAAACCACACTATACGTAAGGCAGTAGCGTTTTGGGTTTGAGTCTTAAACCACTCCTAACACAAGAATTCTAGACTTACCTGATTAACGGAAATATTTGTAATATTAGCTTTGCTAGTACTTTTTAATTTAATAAAATCTTAGTTGTAAACCAGTTAAATAAAATATACCTAAGTATAATTTTGTAGTCAAATGCATTCTCTTCTAACTAAATCCATTACGAATAAATCATACACAGATATGCAAAATGAAATAAAAACTTACAGCTGTCCTGTCCGTTTTCCAAACAACCGTAACTTAAGTTAATTCTAAAAGCTCGTTTGGAAATGCAATATACGAAACGAAAGTAAATTATGCTCTTTTATAAATTATACAAGGCGCAAAATTGCTTAAAATATTGTAAATATTCAAAAAGGGTTGAGACAACAGATCCTAAGCATAAAAATACTGGAAGCGATTCCTCCTACATCGTTACAGCCTAGAAAAAGTCCACTGCTGAATATAGGCTTCCCCCCTTAGATTGCTTCATAGGGAGGACATTTACCATAGATGTGCTACGCTTGGCTGGCAGGTTGGCAACTGCAGTTTTTTTATTTTTTATTAATTATTAGGAAGACGCTGTTGCCGATCTTCTGATTTGTTTCCCTTTGTCGCCTAGTGGCGTATTATTCTAGTGGATATACTTTCACCACCATTACATAGTGAATTTCTCCTATACTGACTAAATATCATTTTTTTAACAATAAAGGTAAATATATTAGAATCCGTCGTGTGATGGCGGCGTAAGATATTCCGCAAATACACATGTCATACCGTAGGTGTCTTAAGAGGCAAACAAGGAAATTGAAACGGGAAATGGTTAGCAACATCTTCCAGATAACTAAAAAAAATATCAAACTATTGACAAATAATGCAAATATCCTACCTTCATAAGGAGGATATTGCCTAATGGCAATCTATGGGGGAGGCGTATGTTCAGCAGTAAACTATGATATACTGTGGTTATGATGATATATTAGGATCGCGTGCTAATGCCCGAGGCAAGTGCCATGTGGTTGTGGTGTTAGAAAATGTATCATCCCATCCCCCAGGTCAAAATCGGTTCCTTACGGATATAACCTAGGTAAATGAATAACTATAAATATTTTCGTTTTGTCTTTCGCATGCGGAACTCAATGCGAAACATGCGCATATGACGAGCACTATATGCGAAAACGCTGAAAAATATATTCACAGCGTGGGTTTTTTTAATCTAATTTTATTAAAAAATCATATTGCACAAAATAATTATTTTATATAAAATATTATTTCATAATTTTCGGTAATTTTTATTGAACGTTATATTTTCTAACAGTTATCGTTTGATTATTCTGCTTCCTTTAAAGCAAACACTTCTGTTTTGAAGATATGTGCTGTAGAACCGAAGTAATCGACAAAACCAACGGATCAGTAAGCGGAAGTGGAAATAGGCCAACAATATAGTTCGAAGAACCCACATTTGATGGAGAAGATAGAGTCTGAAATGGCCTCGTACCTGTAAGCAAGGCTTAGGGTGCAACTAGTTAACAAACGTAAATATTTTACATAATAAAAAATTAAAATACTGTAATGGGTACATCTAGCAATTTTATTTCCCTACGAAAACTCGACGGATTTTCCTGTCCCAAAGCCAACACGCGGATCAACCGAGCTTTGTTCGGACGGCGACGCGCGAAGCGTTTACACTAATTGCGAAACGATACGACGCAATCCGTCGAATTCGTATTTGCATTCGAGATAAGTCAGACGAGTCGTTACGTTCGGCGAAGTTCGGAATTAGAGCTGATATAGCGATTCCAATGAAAATTAATGATGCACATTAGTGTTTACTTCGCTGAATTGGGTAATACGAACAATAGCTTTTAGTTCTTATTTACTTTGATAATTATTTTCGAATTTTAATATTAGCCTATCATCATATAACGAAGATGTAAGTGCCGATAAGATTTTAAAACGACGTTTCAAGCTCTAAATAAGGCCCGACATATACATACGGAATCTCGAATGGGAATTCCGTTTCGGAATTCGATTCGAGATTCCGAACGCAGCAAGTTCATATAAAATCTTTGACCTGTCACACACGTACGGTAGTTTTCCGTTCGAAATTTTGCGGCCAAAACGGGATTCCGTATGTGTGTGGCCGACCCGTTCGAATTCCGAAACGGAATCCCGAAACGGATTTCCGTATATATGTGGCTGGCCTAATAAGTACGATCTCAAAAACCTACTAAGTGAAATATTCGAAACCTTAACCATTGGTATAAATAAAACCTTTTTTTAAATCAATGTTCGATTCCGCTTACCGCACCGCTCTCGAGCGGTCGTGCTAAATATCAGCGCTCACGTCCCCGTACGTTGAGTGCCTCTCGCTCTCGCGCCTACGCTATCCTGCCACGCTGTGCAGCGCAGTCGCTCGGTGAGTTTGCTTGCCACCACTTACCGCTCTTGCCCCTGCCGCCTGGCAGGGAGGTTTTGATCGCTTGTTTTGTTATTTAATTGTTACTGTTTTTGTTATTTTTATTGTTATTTTTTGTTTTTTCTGTTATTGTTTGTATATTGTATTACTGTTTCTTGGGAAAGTCACGTCTCTTGTTCTTTTGAGAACAAGCCCCTGTTCTTTTGAGAACAGGGATCCCCTTCCCGTACTGTTTCTTGAACGTCGCCCCCCCCCCTCCCAACATGTCTACGATAAACGAAGCCCAGATCAGGGCCATCCTCAGTCTGTTCGTCCCGAACATTGACGAGACGACTCTTACGTTAATACTAGCTGCCCTAACCCCTGCCCTTCAGGCATGTGCCCCTCGGCCACCGCCGCGACTGTCCCTCGGCTGCCCGCAGACCGACTCCTCCCGACTCGGACTCAATGGAGTACTCTGACTCCACCTCCGTTACGTCGTCCTCCCGGAAGAGGACCGCAACAAAGACCGACACCTCGTCCAGCAGCTGCTCCTCGGATTCCGATGGGACGGTTACGGACCAAACCCCTTCACTGTAGTGAAGTCTAAACGCGGCCCAAAGCGCGCCGCTAGAACCGCTCCCCGTCCGCAGCCTGCCGCCACCTCCACAGCCCCGCCGCTGCACTCGCCCCGCAGCTCCACCGCTGCCTCCACCTCTGAAGCCCCGCCGATGCCGCAGTACCCTTGCCGCTCAACCTCCCCACCCTCCAAGCCAGCAGCTCGCTGCGCCCGACCCTCGCTAAAAATCAGGTCCCGCCCCTGTCTTCCTTAGAGAAAGGAAGATATACCAAACTGTCGAAAACCTGTTACGACAGTAAAATCGGTATCAGTCAGGCCACCAACCTAGGTGACTCCATCAAAATCATCCCAGAGACCATCGACGACTTTCGCCGACTCACCAGGCTATTCACAGCCCAACGTGTGTCCTACCACACGTACGCTCTCCCAGAAGAGCGTAAAGTCAGGGCCGTAATCCGCGGTGTCCCACACGAGCTCGCCAACGAGGACATCCTTGAGGACCTTAAGTCCCAAGGTTTCCCCGTAGAAGCAGTGCATAAGATGCACAGCAGCAAGGGCAAGAGATTCCCGCTTGCCCTAGCCATCCTAACCAATGTGCCGGAGGCAACGAACATCTTCCGGCAGGTACGCACCGTGTGCGGCCTGTCGAGGGTGAGGATCGAGCCCCCACATAGGCGCGGTTTCCCGGCGCAGTGCCACCGCTGCCAGCTCTACGGGCATGCGGCGGCTAACTGCTCAGCCCCCCCCAGGTGCGTTAAGTGCCTAGACCCACACCACTCGAAAGAGTGCCCTCGGCCCACTGACGCCGAATCACCGCCAGCTTGCGTCCTTTGTGGGCAACCTGGCCATCCGGCCAACTACGGGATGCCCTCGCGCTCATCGGCCCCGTCTTTTAGACCTCCACCGCCGGTGAATGAAAACATTCCAGGCACTCGACAAGGATGCCCCGTCAGGAATACTCCAGCCTCAGAGCCCCCTAGGCCTCTTGCCGGGGCCCCCTATGCCCCTTGGCTCCAGAAGGCCATGGGCCCCCTAGGCCTTGCCATTTACATCCAGCCTCCGGGCTTTTCTCGGCCCACGCAGCCACCAATTTTCCCTGGGGCCCCAAAGGCCGACCCACCGCGGACTTCCTCCGCTCCTCAACAGGCGCAACCCTCAATGGTTGATGACCTGAATACGGTTTATGCCGCTATTCAGAGCATCGACATTGGCGAGATCGCCATACTAGCGCGTAAACTGCGTGCTGCTGGGTCCCCAGGACCGTCTCCTCGCTCTAGCGGAGCACCACAATCTTCTGAGTTCGTTGTAAGTTAAGTTAATTTAACTTAATACTATGACAACTCACTCTGCCCTCCCAAAGTCCCACGGACGTATTAAGCTAAGGGCTTATCACTAGTCTCCTTCAATACTCGCGGTTTGCGAAATAACCTCCCAGCTTAAGCTCTTCCTTCGTGATCATGACTGACCTCCTCCTCCTACAGGAGACCCACCTCAGACCCCAGAATCTCAAAGGTTTCTCCATCAAAAAATATTCTCTTCTTCGTAATGACAGACCAGACCGCAGAGGCGGCGGTACTGCCATTTACTTCAAGAAGACACTTCACTGCTCTCACATTCCCACTCCGCCGCTTACCAATATGGAAGCCACGGTATGCAGGCTGGCCTTGACCGGACATCCGTCCATCGTCATAGCCTCCTGCTATATCCCCAGTGGAACTCTCACCTCAAAAGATTTTGAGGCCATCCTTGCGTTAGGCAATTCAGTTATTATGTTTGGAGATTTTAACTCCAAGCATACTGATTGGACTTGTCTTACCACTACTCAGAGCGGCAAGATACTGCTTGATATCACGCAGTCTCTCGACCTCACTGTCCTCAGTCCCTCGGTGTCACTCACTATCCGACAACACCGACCACGCTCCTGACGTATTAGACTTTGCAATAGCAAAGAAGTCTGTCTCAACCTCAGGTCAATCGAGACCCTTGACGATCTTGGTTCCGACCACCGCCCTGTCTCCCTTATACTTGGCCATCAGCCACCTCCCCCAACTCCATCCACGAAAACCTTCACTAACTGGAAGGGCTTCAAGACGTCCCTAGCCACAGCTTTGGACTCTCGGACTCTATCCCCTCTCTTCGGACTTATTCGACAGTACCGAAAAATGGACACCGCGGTCGATTCCTCTCCACCCTATAACATCCTCCCAAGGAGAATGAAAGGGTGGTCCGGTTATTAATAATAATGGTCTTCCTTACATATTAGCAATCTAATAAAAACCAAGAGCTGCTCTCCGGAGCAGCACTCTATCAACCCGAATATAGACGTACGGCCAATCGTCTTCAACGAGAAGTCCGTTCACGCCTTACCGAATTTCGAGACCTCGAAAAGAGTAATCTCATGGAGAATATCTCTCCTCTCATACAGTGTACTATCGGATGGCAAGAGCCCTCCGCATAGACGCTATCACTCATATCCTCCTCTTTCTCGCCCCAACGGTACTATTGCCTTCGAGGACGAGGAAAAGCTGAGTGCTTTGCAGACAGCATCGCTGCTCAATGCTCTCCCAGTTCTCAACCCACAGACCCTCCCACATCCAGACAGTGGAGATGAGGTCCGCCGCCGGAACTCACTCCCCACAGTCTCTGACCTATCACTGTGTCCAATGATGAGATCTCATCCTCATCAAAGGACTGAAGCCAAAAGGCTCCGGGCGCGGATGGCATCTCAACCAAGCCCTAAACATTTTCCTGAGCAGGTGTTAACCCTTTTAGCTATTATCTTCAACGCCTGCTTCAACCTTAGTTACTTTCCCACCACGTGGAAAGAGGCAACTGTCATTGGTATCCCCAAGCCAGGAAAGCCTCACAATCTCCCCTCTAGTTATCGTCCCATCAGCCTCCTCAAGGCCATGGGCAAACTATTTGAACGAGTAATCCAAACTCGCATGAGGCGCCATCTGTTTCCCACAGACGGTGACCCTCTTGTCATCCCTCACCAATTTGGTTTCCGAGCGAAACACTCTTGTCCCAAACAAGTTCACCGTATTGTGGAATACATCCTCAGCGGTTTTTATCCTCGCCGTCATAAGACCATCGCGGTCTTCTTTGACATAGCGAAAGCGTTTGATAGAGTCTGGCACGAAGGCCTTATCTACAAACTGCACAATACAGGTCTCCCTGATCGTCTTGTTCGTCTCGTGGCCTCCTACTTGAAAGACCGTACCTTCCGTTACAGACACGAAGGCACGCTCTCCTCTTCGCGTCCAATCAAAGCCGGTGTCCCTCAGGGCTCGGTACTTGCCCCTCTTCTATATATCCTGTACACCAACGACATTCCCATACCGTCGAATGGTGTACAGATCTCCCTCTTTGCAGACGACACTGCCCTCTACTGCAAAGGCACGTCCCTACCTTTTATACGGAACAAGATCCAAAAGTCAGTTAATGACTTAGGAGCTTGGTTCCAAAAATGGCGTATCGATGTGAACCCGGAGAAGAGCTCCGCCGTTCACTTCGAACATAAACGACGCCGCCCCACTATTATTCCGCCAATCCGTATGTTAGGGACCCCGGTCCCTGGCATACGTCCGCTAAATACTTAGGTGTCACCTTGACACGAGGCTCACTGAGCCCCATGTCAAGAGAGTAACTCGTAACGCGCGATTTTATCTGGGTAGGCTCAACGGTATGTTGGGCCGACACAGTAAATGTCCTCCATAATAAACGGACCCTTTATAAGGTCTGTATACGACCCGTAATGTCTTACGCGGCCCCCATTTTGCTCACTAAGCCCAAAACCTTGAACAAACTTCAAGTTGTTCAAAACCTTTTCTGTCGTCGGGCTACGAACGCACCTTGGTACGTCCGTAACGCCGACCTCCACCGAGACTTAGAGCTCCCCACAGTCCAACAATTTCTTAAAAAACTCTCTGAAAACTTCTTCAAAGCTTCAGAGTCCCACTCCAATCATTTCATTCGTGAGGCAGCTTCCTATGCAGCCCCACTTCCCTCTCGCTATCGAGTCCGCAGACCGAGAAACGCTCTCTCGGACCCCCCCAACAAGCTTTCGGCCGACCTGAACTGCCTCTTGGCGGCTCAGGCAAAGCCTTCTTCATCCAATACTTAATATGCCTTAGTAGGCAAGTCTCTCAGCGGCCTCTCGCCGCCTGCGCCCTCTTTTCCCTAAAGAGGGTCGCATCAAATCTCGGCAGTAAGGCCACTATGGCCAATACCGACCCCAAGGTGGTGTTTAGTGGGTAGGCACTTAGGTTTGTTAGGTTAGTCAGTGAGTCCCACATAACCACGCAGCCGGCTGCGTGGTATGCTTAGAGCATTCACCACCTCCTCCCCGCTTCCGGAGGTGCCTTTGCATTGGGCGCAAAAAAAAAAAAAATCTATGTTCATTCCGCTTGCGCCGTCGCTCCCGAGCGGTCGTGCGCTTGCGGGGAATCCGCCATGACCGAGCACCCGTCCCCGTACGGGTCTTCTCCCTCGGTCGGCACAGTTTCTTAGAATGGAACGTCAGTCCCGTCCCGTCCCCCTCAGCTGGCGCCGCCGACCCCGTGCGGTTGCGTTGGCTGACCGCTCTTCCGTCCTGTACGGTTGGGTGCCCTCCACACTCCCGTCCTTGCACGGTCGAGTTTTGCCTCCCGCTCGGCTAGCGCAGCCGCGCCCGTGCGGTTGTGCTAGCTGTCTCGCCGTCGCCGTGTTTCCGTGCCCATGAATATGGGTTCGGGCGACAGTGGAGCCTCCCCGTCTCCGCCAGCCGCCCCCGTGCGGTTGTGTTGTGCGTCCACTTGCCGTTGAACGGTGGTGCCTTCCCTCCCTGTCCCCACCCGCTAGTACCGCCGCCCCGTGCGGCTGCGCTGGCAGTCAGTTCTCGCACATGCGATTCCTCTCATTTCTCCAGCACCGTCGCACTTTGCGGCTGTGTTGGTTGATCCGCGCTTCTGTCCCCGGACGGTGATGGTGGTCAAATGGGTCCCCATAACCACACAGCCGGCTGCGTGGTATGCTTAGAGCATTCACCACCTCCCTCCCCGCTACCGGAGGTGCATTCCTGCAAGGAGCATTGGGCGCAAAAAAAAAAATCAATGTTCTTAAGTTCTTAACCTCTGTATTTAAGTAACTGCATTCTGTAACAATGACATAAACCTCTGTGACAAATAATCACTGCGATATCATAAAGTTCAATTAGCTGAATTACTAATATTTCGCGCTTTTTATGGTTCTGTAGTTACGCAACAAGGAACCCTTATAGTTTCGTCCTGTCCGTCCATCCGTCTGTCCGTCCGTCCATCCGCGGTTTTGCTCAGAGACCATACATATCTGTAATTTGGCATAGTTATAGATATTAATTACGCCTAGAAAACTGTAGAATAAAATCTTATAAAAAAAAATTTCTGGGTACTTCCCATACAAGTAAATGGAGGATGATTTTTTTTCGCGTCTATTCCATCATGTGGGGTATCGTTGGATAGATCTTTCAAAAATAAGGGGGTATGGAACAACATTTTTTCGATTCAGGGGTCCGTTTGCGAAATATTTAGCTTTAAAGTGGTATTTTTCATTAAAGTAATGTGTCCCCCCCCCTCTACCAACTAAAACGCTGATTTTGGAAATGTGAAAGGTATACACATTAGTAGTATATATAATGAAATTAAAAGCAAAACTATCACAGCTAAGTAGAATCAAGAGGTTAACGAGTAATAGTCGACCAACTTATAAAATGCACTTTGATTAGTAAAAATTTCGTTACAACTCCATAGAAAATGACCTAAGACTAGCTGCATTATAACTTTTAATGTTATTGTAAACTGTTAAAAATATGTAAACATTTTATGAAGAAAACGATTTATAATATGCATTACTACCATGGCTTTATTTTTCATTTGCTGGATAGGCAGGGAGGATTTTTCTCACTTACTTACTACTTTCACTTATTTTTAGTTGGTAGTTATTGTAGGCCTCATTCAAAGTATTCATACAATCATGTAACCTCATACAGTTTCATTCGTCACACTCTTGGTTTACGCGGGCGACCTCAGGATAATTTAGGGCAGTGGTGGTTTACGTTAAGGTTCGTTACGGTCATATATGTATATCTTAGGGTTGCACTGCGAATATATCCGGGAATATATAGATAGATAGATAACTATGATCATGTTTGTACCTTGGCATGTGAATGATTTGATGTAAATTGTATTATTTGCTAAATCAAAAAGCTTTTTTAATCTTTTTTGAATACCACTCCCTATAAGTCTGATTTGAAAATAAGTCCTTCAGTTATCATCTTCCTATTTGGGCCCATTTTCTACCAACTTCAATAAGGAGACAGTACTCAATTCGACTGAATGTTCTTTTTTTATGTGTGTTACCTCATAACTTTTTTCTGAGTGAACCGATTTCGATGATTCTTTTTTTATTTGAAAGTTAGTGCTTCTCATGTAATCCCATATAAATTTGATCAAGATCTGACCAATAGTTTTTGAGTTATTCTTAATAATTTATATTGAAGTCGGTTGTACAAAATTTTAAATTTTAAATTATTAGTCGTTATAGCGGTTAAATCGCGAACACATTTATTATGCTCATTATCAAGAAAGCCCACGTATTGTAACAGACAACTACGGAAGTCTAAGGCCAAGTGCGTGGCCCGACACGCACTTGGCCTGTTTTTTATTGGTAAGTTGCCATTCTATCGTGGTCCTGAGGACAACGCATCTACATTTTGATTCTTAATTAAGGATAGATGTAGGTGTCTATTGGACATTGCATCCACTTGCCATCAGGTGGATTGGATTCTTAATTGCAGTTGCGAGACCTCTGGTATTGCGACTAACTTGTAAATTAAAACAAATTTTACATTTTAATTTCAACCTTAAGTACTTATTATACGCTACAAAACAAACTCATCCATAATACAAAAGCAAATTTGTAAACTCTCGACGCACAACCGAAATTTCATTAGCTGGTATTATCTTAAACCCTCTCACGTTCCCTAGAAAACTATTTGTCCAATCCTAAATAACACCAAAGTGGAGGAAAAACATCCAATTCGCCGGGTCTCACGTACCCCGACTTTATCGTGTGCTCGGGCGAATTAGTTGAGACTTTGATCGATGGTCGACACTGACCGCTCGGTGTAATAGACCGAATTTTATCGGCTTTGACGACTTTTAGAAGTTGTTTTCGGTTGCTCTGTAATTGATTGTTTACGCTTCTGTCTAAGGTAAATGCCATTATTATTTTTTGTGTTGTAAAACAGGCTGACTTTTTACAATTGTTGTTTTAGAACTACCGGAATCTTATAAATAAAAATGAATATCTGTTCGTTTATTCTCCGGGTGAACGATAAGTATAGGTATCCTATACAATTACGATGAAACTTTAGTGAATTGTTGTGTGCGCGCTCACGAAGGTTTAGACAATAAAATGAATAATTGTTCGTTTCTTTATTTTTTCGTCTTCTATGCATTCCCACACCGTTCATCTGGTTACAATGAAACTTTGATAACTTGTAGAGCGCGCGCCCGCGAAGTTTTTTGACGAAAAAGACGCGCTGCAACGGACACTTTTTAATCATAAACACTAGAAACACAAATATATCCGCTGATATACGATTCGTTGCAATCAAAAGGCGTCATTGGAAATAACAAAATTTATTATTATGACCATCATTCTCAAAATAACGCTTCTAATACGGGAGAATCAGTCGTAAACACACTTAGAGGGAAGCAGTATTTAGAAATAACTGCACACGTTTTTTGTAGTAGATAACATGCCTTTTTTATTGTCGCTGTCGTTGTCGCTCATTTATACGTTATTTCTCCGTATTGTATTGATGCTGATACCGGTCTTACTAGAGGCTATCGCCGTCAGACTTTACTAATGCCTGGTCATTATATTATATACAGGGTTATTTTGCAATAACCAGCCAAATTTGCAGAGAAGGTTCAGAATAAGTATAGGCAAATGGTAAAGAAAATAATTAAAAAATATCTCACACATTGTGTCTGCTTTATTTTAACTGATTTCACTGCGCACGCACACATTCGTAAGGCTCAATCGGTAGGCAAAAACGTTGTTGCCTATGAGTTACATTCAATTTGGAATAATTTCAAATTACTTTTATTTAGAAGCCTTATTTACTCGTATTTTCAAAAACTGCAATAACTGTATATCATTATTTAAGTATTTGAGCTTAAGTTAAATAAATTGGCTACTCTTAAAAATAACCCTGTATAAGGGATTTTGGCGGGAACTTGATTGCCAGTGGTTGCTTCTCTTGTATTATCAATTATATAAATGTTTCGAAGTGGTTCTTGGAACGTAAAAGTACCAAAATGTGAAAAAGTATCAGAAAAGTACCAAGTGCAAGTTGTACGTTGTAGAGCCATGCTGCAGCTATATTAATAGTATAGTTGTAGTACGAATGGGTCGGCTCGACCGGGGAAGGACCACGCTCTCACAGAATACCAGCGTGAAATAGCAGCTTAATGCCGCTGTGTTTCGTATGGTGAGTGTAGAGAACCGGAGACCCTTTTTACTGGAAACGAGGTATTCCATCTTAGTCCTCACGGGTGACAACGCATCTGCATTTTGATTCGTAATCGAAGATAAATGTAGCTGTCTATGGGCCACAGCAACCACTTACCATCAGGTGGACTGTGTGCTCGTTTGTCACCCTAATCCTATAAAAAAAAGTGCTATTTTGTGTATTATCTGCACATCTTACATGTGCTACTTATTAGCGAGTGTTAGTTATATAAACCGATAAAGAGTGGAGCAAATTTATATATATGAACCAAAATTCCTACACATAAACAAGAAAAGTGTATAGGCCTGTTTAAAATTACAAATTTTAATTTTTAGTAACTATGACAACGGAGAAAACTGTGATTATTTTTATTTATGCTTTTCCTTCTACTAATCAAAAATAAATGGCGCGAGTAATCTCACACTTAAATATTATAACAACACATCCTTAGACTGCATTTAAACAACTAACACGTGTAAATCAATATTTCCCATGTTTAAAATATAATTTATGGAGGTTTCCCTTCGACTGTGACATCATGCGTGGTCAATTGAGTGTTATAAAAACCATTAAACATCTCTAAACTCAACCGTTGACTTATCATTCTCACGCCCTGCAGTTTATATTTCAATTTTATTTAAACTTACGCTATTTTAAATCACATTCACTTTTATTTTAAAGTCATTTAAGCCGTAAATTGAATAGCAGTTATGAGGAATTTTTCTATTGCGTTGATTTCGACACGCGTATTCATACATGAATGGATTTGCGCAGTTTGTCAGTTTTAAAGTTGAATTGCATAATTATTTACTCACAGACACCGTGAGAAAATGCTCTAAACGTTCGTATGAAAAAACAGTGATTTAATTTAAAGCGTGGTAGAGTCATGCTGCAGTTATATTATGGATGTAGAAGGTTCGGCTCGACCGAAGAAGGACCACACTCTCAAAGAACACTGGCAGAAAATTGCAGCTTAATGCTACTGTGTTCCATATGGTGAGTGTAGAGAACCAGAGACCATTTTTACTGGTAAAAGAGGCAGTCCATCTTAGTCCTCAGGGGTGGCAACGTATTTGTATTAATTCATTATTAATTAATTAATTCTTAGTGAAAGTTAGATGGGTCAACGCATCCACTTACCATCAGGTGAAATCTTGCCATATTTTTTTATGTGGAATAATTTAAAGTTTTTGCTATTAAAAACGTAAAGAAAAAATATCGAAAAAAATATTTCTGAATTCAAAGTTGGAATAATTATCTAATACTTCCCTTTTTATTAATTTAAAATATTTTTATCTATGTGATAATTTTATTAAACCTTGCGATGGCGGCTTAAGAAAAGCCGAGCGTCTCGACTTAAAATAAGAAATGTCTACATTAATTTTAAGACAATGTGTTATGTTTGAAAGAAACAAAACTCGAGGCTAAGTAATGATAATGTAAGTAAGACTGCTCAATGTGTCCAACAAGTAACCATGTATTTATATATAGCAATTTATATATACATAACGTACGCTTGATTTGGCCTACAGACAAATACGCCTATTGTCTAGAAACAGAATCTTCAATCGGCTTACATCAAAGGCGCCTGTCGATTCATACCGTCCATACCAACGGTCCTCTAATTGGATTATCCAACTGCAATATTAGTTCAATATCCTGACGACAGTCGCATCGTGTCGTACAGTGACCCTTGCGCCTTCAGTACAATCGACGGGGGTCCCCTCGCGTAGCCCCAGGCGTGTGGATATGTTACGTGGAGTAATGACGGGGGATATGTGGTCCATTCAAATATTATTGTATATTTAAACAATATTTTTGTATTATAATTCATATTTGCTATTGCTGTCATTTTGAAATTTATGAATTATTATTAATTATTAAATGATTAATACATGTATTTGTTCTACTGTTTTAATTATTTATTTATCAAAAATTACAGCTACACTGATATGCGACCTGGTAAGACATGCGGTAGATAGTTGCATGCAGGCAGCTTAGGACCGTTTTTGTTTTGATTTTTATAGAATGGGGGTGACAAACGAGCACACAGTTCACCGGATGGTAAGTGTATACTGTGGCTCACAGACATCTATATTTATCTTCGATTAAGAATCAAAATGTAAATGCGTTATCACCTCTGAGGACTACGACGGAATGCCTCCTTTCCAGTAAAAAAGGTCTCCGATTCTCTACATTCATACGAAACACAGCAGCACTAAGCTGCTATTTTACGCTGGTATTCTGTGAGAGCGTGGTCCTTCGCCAGTCAAGCTGACCCATTCGTTCTACAACCATAATATAGCTGTAGCGTGGCTCTACCACGTTAAAACAACGTTTAAATATGCTAAACGAAAATGAGTGAGATGCGATTTGGTCTGCCATCAGTCTACTTCTAGTTTGATGAACAACTCTTAGTTATTTTTTTTTGTTTATAGAGCCACAGAATCACTAAAGTGCTGTACACTGCTGCTGGAGTAATTGCCTCCTAAACGGACTTTGAATTTGAAGTAGACTTTGATACGAAACATAGAATGCGCTTTCTGTAACAGAAATTCAAAATTGCATACATGCTGTCGAATTCTTGGAGACTTATTATATTATAATAAGAGTGACAAACGAGTCAAAGTGCAAATTCACGCTGGCTAGTGGTTGTGAACGTGAGTGTTTATTCCCTGGTCGAGCCGAACTATTTGTACTGCAACTTTAATAAAGCTGCAGCGTGCCTCTACCAGGTATAAAATTATATATGATATCTCTGAACTTATTATATTAAAAGATAGATACCCTACTACCTCTTTACTTCCAAAATCTAAAATTCCTAATCTCGGTTAAAAGTTTTCCAAAAGTTTTAATTATAAAAATGTCATGAATGAATGATCCCTATGGAAAATTAGGGATGATCCAAAGGATAAGTGGAAACTTTTGGTTAGATAGTTTAGTTGATTAATAGCTTCAGTCATTTGTTATCGTGTTAAGACACATATGTACCCATAGACCAACAGACGGAACAGTAAGTAATCAATAATCATTTAATCACATTTTTTCTGCACTTACATAAAATTTAAATATACCAAACACGATTAAATAAGAAGACATCGCGTCATGGCAGTAAAGGTGGCTCCGTAGCGCAGTGGCTACCAATGCACTCACGGAAGAAGTATTTATATGATCTACAAATAATTGTTCCGGGATATTTTTCCTCGTAAAATTTATGTTTATAAACTGCCTTTACAATACAGGAGAAGGATTAAATCCTAGTGGGGTAATGTCATTTAAAAAAACACCCAACGACGCATTCGCGATCATATCTTTTAAATCAATTCACTTTAAAAAATTGTTCAAAGCGATATTTTTATAGAATAAGGGTGACAAACGAGCACACAGCTCACCTGATGGTAAGTGGTTGCTGTGGCTTATAGATATCTTTATCCATCCTCGATTACTAATCAAAATGCTGATGCGTTGTCACCCGTGAGGCCTGAGATGGAATGCCTCGTTTCCAGTAAAAAGGGTCTTCGGTTCTCTACACTCACCCTACGAAACAGAGCAGCGTTAAGCTGCTATTTTACGCCGGTATTCTGCTAGAGAGAGGTCTTTCCCGGTCGAGCCGACCCATTCGTGCTTTAATTATACTACTAACATAGCTGCAGTATGGCTCTACCACGTAAACGATATTGTACATATTTTTTTTATTATTTATGTTCACACAACAAGACACAGAAACATTCATTGTGAGCTCGTACAAAGATTCTACTTGATTCGTACAAAGATTCTGGTTTTAAATGATCTCCTATAATTCATTGCACAATTTTCCCGTAGGACCATTATAAAAATGTAAAACACAAGCAAACTTATTTCACAAATGAACGATGACCCTCACCGGACACAAAATAATGGATGGGAGTCCCCATCACTGCAGCATACACCGCATTTGACCGACGATGTATCGGGCCGAGATTTACATACATCTGGGAAGATTAATGATCGTCCGTCCGTCGTTTCGTGTGTTCAATGCTTAACGGATGGTAATGGACAAAGTTTTAGAGTGGTTTGTATGACCATTTATGTAGTATGCTAACGTACTTTTATAAACGTAATATGTATAGTGTAGTCTATACGTTATTTTAACTTTAAAAAGAATTTACGAAAACCAGACAGACTACACTGACCTCCCCTCGTCAATTCATTTGGCAATTTTAGCAACATTAAGAATAACGTGTTACATATTATATGTATTACTTACGAACTTTTATCTAATTATAATAAGATAAACTTATGTGACCGCAACTGTCCGTGATATGGGGACGTATATCAATATGTAACGGTAAGAGGCGACAGAGGGCATCTGAACCAGGAGATCCAGCCAGCATCTTCTTGGTGACAACTGAACAAATAAAAAAATACGGTTTCCAACAGCGGCAAATATTCCCCTTATGAAACTATCTATGGGACGAAGTCAAAGTTCAGCAGTGGACTTTTGGTAGGCTGTATGTAATGGTATGGTATGGTATGTTATGAACCGTAACCGTAACCGTTTAGTGGCGGTGTAAGAATATCCACTAATCCATATCGTCCCGTAGATGTCATAGCATCTTTCTGATAAGAACTCAAAATAACAAAAAACTGCAGTTGCGAACCCGTTTGCCAAGTGTGGTAACTATGGCAAAATCCCCTCTATGAGTTAATCTACGGGGTAATCTTATATTCAGCAGTGGTTTTTTATGGGTTGTAATGGATGGATGGAAGATATATTTAAGCACCTACATACGAGTATTAGTACCTACGTTTCCCATAGCCATAGTCACTTCTTATGACACCAGAACAAGGAAAATTGCACTAATACATATATATGAGATATCATCAACTATCTCACGAATGAAGGATACTTTTACGACATCAATAATAATGTATGATGTACCTTTTGGAAGAAATATATAGAGATAATATTGACTTGAAGGATTTAGGTTTACCATAAATACAAAACCTAATATTAATACCTCTTAAACATACAAAATAAACCGGAATTGCTTTTATAAATCGAATCAAAACCACGATTGGTTCCACCTCGGAATGGCTTCTACGTTATTATTCCAACGTAAATCTTTCACATATAAAACGCTCCGACCAACGTCCGATTTCCTATTCTACAAAACGCTTGTCCATCCTGATAGATGTCCACGTACGTAGAAATTTCTCTAGAAATCCTCTCAAGGATAATAGTTCTAGTAACTTTCGACATTATCTTACTGGTTTTAAAGTTTAAAATCGCTAACTTCAGCAACAGCGTTCGGATTGCTTCCGAAATGGCGCTGAAGAAAAATCAGATTAGATCGTTAAAAAACGGTCGCAATTACGTTACTCTTATCTGCTGGATTTCCGAACTGTCAAGTGGAAAGTTTCGTAAAAAAAAAACAAGCGTCAGTCAATTTAATCTTGCCAATTAAATTGTAACATTACACGGTTACGGCTCATTAAAATTCAGAAAAAGATCAGTGAGGGAGTGAGGGAAAACCTAAGCCTGGAGAAAAGAAAATTAGATGTCAATTATATTTGTTGTGTTTACGTGTTTTAAGGGCATTATGGAGACAATGTCGAAATGTTCATTATGGTGATAAAATATGTAGACTTCTTTATTTGAATTTGTAGATGTCCTTGGACTGAATAGGCTCTTACCATCATGTGGACTATGAACTCGCTTGTCAGTTTGTCACTCTAATATTATCGAAAAAGCTATTACTATCGGACGGTCAGTCAGAATTTCTGTAGTAACTTACTCCGATTAGAATAAGGGACATTAAAAAAAAGGGATCGAAGATTTCTCTGGTTTTGCGGATGTAGGGCGGCAGTGGTCACTTACCATCAGGTAACACGCATGCTCGTTAACACTCTCTTCTATAAAAGGGCCTACATAAAGGTTCTTTCCGTCGATGTAGTAAGAGATGACTAATATAGTAAATGCCAAAAAAAAAGTCTTCTGTTTAACATAGGACTCCGTCATAGATTGCCTCCCTCGTAGTTTCTTCGCCTTGAAGGGGGTTGGCAACCGCAGTTTTTAATTATTTTGCGTTTTATCTCTAAGATTCTGACGCCCATCTCCTATTTCATTAACCTCCGTCGTCTCTTACGACACCCACGAGATGATATAGGGTAGTAGTTTACACGGCAAAATGTTTTGGAAGTGTATCATATCGAATTGCCACGAGTCGAGCCGGCAGGATACAAGTGTAATCGTCACTGAAGTTTGTCCATTTCGAAAAACGTTTTGTAATAAAAGCATATTCGCATCATATTAATTATTACAATATTTAATTCTTAGGAATAAAAGTAATCCACTGTTATTTGTTAGAAATTATATACCAATGTTTTATACTGATTTTTCTCAAAGTAACGTTGGTGATATACCTATCACATTTGTTGTTACTATTGGAAAGTATAAATTAAAAGGCAAAGGTAACTGGTGATAAGGCTTTGTCATACATAAGGAGTTTTTATTTAATTTCATTGTACTCTGTGCTTTTGTTTGTACATTGTTAGATAATATTTTTTTGGAACGAAGTTCCTTATCGGACGGTACGTATTTGACGGATGAGGGCTAGGCGACAAAAAGTGTAAGATTTTTCCGTCACGACCCCTTCTGACGTAGTGTAGGCGGCCTTGGCGGCTATAAGGAAGCGAGATAGAATAATATCCATCTCCCTCGCACTTTTTCTTATCTTGCCATGAAAGAAATATTATTTTAAATGACGCTTCATTTTAATAGACGCAAGTAATCCATTTATTTGTATTTGTTAATCAATAATATAATACGTTTATCAATAATAATATACTAAGAAAGGAACTTCGTCCCAACCGAGTGTTCCACGACACTCTCGCATGTTTTTTTTATTAATTGTATTGAATATCGTAATGCAAATTTAATATTTAACCTGAAGAAGGTAGAAGTAGGTTACGTTATTTTTTCGTAGTAGTTATTGTTCGTAGGTATAGTGAATGAAGACGACAGAATAAATGTATTAGAAATCTATCAGAATCCACTGCTGAAAATAAGCATCACCATAGATTGCCTAATAAGGAGGATATTTTCCATATTTGCCACGCTTGCCACGTTTGGCAGAATAAAAGTTTATATTATATTTGTCCAGCCATGAACTTTTACAAGCTTATGAAAATAACACTGGAATGCGTGATATCTGTTAAAACAAATGTGGTGTTATTAAGCCACTAGCAATGAAATTACACTCGCAATTAATACACGGCGGCATTGGAGCGTGCAGTATGCACAATCGGAAGCTGTGTGTATGTCTGTTCGCTACATAATTCACGCCGCATAAATTATGTATGTTAGCACTTTGAGAGCAATTACCAGATTTCCATTACATAACTCATCGATGACTACTCACTCAAGATGGGGTACATTAATATGGATTCGATTTAATTCAGGGGAGGAAAAATAAAAAATACGATACGAATTTATGGATTCTTGTTACTAGTGTCTATGATTTTAATGCACTAAGTTCTATAATTTTTCATCATAATCATTCTGTTGCTTAACATTTGCGGCAGTTTCCGTCACTATATTGTGATAAATAAATTACTTTCACAGCATCCGCGTAACCCACGAGATTCGAGCATAACTATCGCTATTCTAAAAGACATCCAGCTTCTTCTTTCATACGTGGTAGAGCCACACTGCAGCTATATTACGGTTGAAGCGCGAATGGGTTGGCTCGACCGAGGAAGGACCACGCTCTCACAGAATACCAGCGTAAAATAGCAGCTTAATGCTGCTGTATTTCGTATGGTGAGTGTAGGAAACCGGATACCCTTTTTACTGGAAACGAGCTTAATTGAGGATAAGTGTAGATGTCTATGAGTCATAGCATTCACTTACCATCGGATGGACCGTATGCTTGTTTGTTACCCTTTTTCTATAAAAAAAGTTTTGTGACCAAACATCGTAAGTCACAAAAACCGACTATAGAATTCCTAGAGCGTAGTGCTTCCTGCAACTATATGTTCTATTGCCTGGTTGTAATTGATCTTCCTATTTGCGTTACATAGAAACTGACTATATTCACAACCAATCTAATGCAGTGTTGCATCTTATATACGAAAATATGTAGCAAGATATATAGATATATATATAGATATTTTCACCATCACCTGCTCCTAGGAATGAACCCAAAAATTTTCTGTACAGCATATATAGTGCAACCCACACTTCTCCCATTTAATAACTCCGATATTATAGGAGTAAACGACACCCATTAGTGGATTAACAAACCAGACCACTTGTGAGATACATAGTACTTTTGTTACGTTGCTTTTTAGGGTTCCGTACTCGAAGAGTAACCAACGGGAATCTATTACTAAGCCTCCGCTGTCCGTCCGCCTGTCTGTCAGCGGGCTGTATTTCATGATTATAAAACCTATATAGTTTATCTTTTAGGAGGAAAGATTTGTTGAACGTAATCACTATAATCACTATATATATATATATATATATTGGTAATAATTGTCTCTCACCACAGGCTAAAGGTAACATCACGCACCTTTGATAGTACACCTCATGGTTAACTGCAATTTAATTCTATTCAATAACTAGCTGTTCCCCACGACTTCGCCCGCGTGTAATTGAGGTTTTTAATTTTTTTGCGCGGAACCCTAATTCTTTTTCTTTAATAAAAGTAGCCTAAGTTACTCCATAAAACATCAGCTATCTGCCAGTGAAATTCCCGTCAAAATCGGTCCAGCCATTTTGGAGATTAGCCGGAACAAACAGGCAGACAGACCGACAGACAGACAGACAAAATTTTTAATAATAGTTTTTTTGTTATAAGTACTGTATATACTTTCATATGCATTAAGTAAAAAGCTGTTATTTTGACATTACAAAAAGACACTTCAATTTTATTTATTTGTATAGAGTATAGATATTTAAGATCAATTTAATAATTATCATAAATCATCCATTCATTCATTACAACCTATCAATGTCTGCTGCTGGACCAAGGCTTCTGCATATATTGCCTAATAAGTGGGATGTTTGGCATCGTTGCCACGTTTGGTAGGCGTGTCGGCAGCCGTAGATTCTTTTTATAATTTTGAGTTGTTATAAGGAATATACCTCGTTTAGAGCCGGGGCGGCATCAGAGGCAACTGATCTGAGTAAGTGGCGCAGATATGAGTCCACGTGCGGTAAAGTTCCTAAAGGAACACTACCCGCGACTGGTCGTTGCTGCTGGTGATAACAGAGCTGGTTCTTTTCTCGCTCAAAGGCTGAGTATAGCCATTCAGCGACGAAACGCAACCAGCGTTCTTGGCACGATACCACGGGTAGTAGGACTGTATGATAATTAAGTTATTAGTTTTAGTTTTTTTTTATAATAGTTTTTTTAATATTTTATATATTAATACCTAAGCTAACCTAATTAAGGAAGATTAAAATATTTTAAAATTCTCAAGCATGCAGGATTTGCTCAAGTTGTTTTACCTAAACCGTCGAACGAGTTATATAATACTTAAAATGCAATTAATAGATTCCTTGGCGCATACGTGGATTTAAATACGATGGTTCTTAATAAAATTAGATTCCAACAAAATCTGATTCTACACTATGCGAACACTAAATCCCTTGTCCACTCCTCTAATAGCGGTCTACTGAATAATAATCAAACTCACATAAAATTTCAATAATGGCCACGGTAACTGCTTCCAGATGCAAATGAAGTTGAGATTCCTCATGTACGCAGCGCGGATTACCGAGTTTCACTAACACTAAGGTTTAATTGTTTTGGTGAAGTTATATATCTTTGCAGTTTGTTTGATTTAGTTCCTCTTTTAATTCAAAAATAAATCTCTGAAGAAATCTTTACTTTAAAAATATTGTAACACCGTAGTACGTAGCTTACCCGTGCAACGCGCACGGGTAAGTGACGCATTTTTCAAAGAACAATCACCTCATCTCAATCACCTCAAATCAAATCATCAATTACCCCAGGAGCGTACCAGCACCCCTGGAGAATCCCTCGTTGAGCATCCACGACCATGCTACTCCACTCCTGAGTGTGGGTGCTCAGGCTGCCCCTCGTATTCTGGGGGGGCAAACTTCCGCTCAAAACAATAACTGCTCGGGGCAAACTGAGCAACAAGACCAAGGCGACCCCTGCCACGATATCCATGAATTTCTGCAACATCAGGGGACTTCACTCGAACCTAAACGCCGTCCACTACCATCTCTAGACGGCGTAGCCGGCCTTTCTCTTTCTGACCGAGACGCAGGTGTCCTCTCCAGCTGATACTTCGTATCTCTCCTACCCGGGGTACAAATTGGAACACTCCTTTGTGCCTCGGGCTGGAGTTTGTGTATACGTCAGAGAGGACATCTGTTCTCGACACCACGGCAGTCTTGAAGGTTCGGACCTGTCCATTCTTTGGCTACGCGTAGACAGCGACGACCATCCGCGCGTCTACGGGTGACTCTATAGGTCCTATAGCGGTAATGCCGAAACAGACCGACTCATCGACCACGTCCAAATGGCTACAGATTCCTTGCTACAACAGGTCCCATCCGCAGAGATCGTGATCCTTGGCGATTTTAACGCCCACCACGCCGAATGGCTCAGTTCACGTTTAACCGGGGAGACCTCATGCGGGAAAAATCTGTTTATGACTTTGCCTTGGTATATGGTCTGACACAACTAGTTACTTCGCCTACGCGGATTCCAGATGTCCCTGTTGGACCTTTTGCTGAGCTTTCATCCGGACGGATGTCAGGTTTCGTCGACCTCTTGGGTCTTTGGACCATTGTCTGATCCGAGTGTGGTGCCACCTCACGCCCCTCGCGGTTGCGTTCTGCAGGTTGCCGCCGTGTTTGGCATTAAAAGTTGGGGATTGGGACGGAATGCGGTCTTTGCATCCCACCCATGGGGGCGGGTTTGCTTCTCGCCGGATGATCCCAGCGCTGTTGCTGACTCTGTCACTGATGTGATGCTACAGGAATGGAACTATTTATTCCATCATTTGTGGTACCCTCGAGGCAGATCTCAGCCTTGGTTTGGTTGCTCCTAAGATTACATTGCAGCAGCAGGGGAGGTTATCAGGCCTGGGCTGAGGCTTCGGCGGCTTGGGATGTAAACATCAGCATGCTTAAAAAGAAGTATAACTTCGCCTCCAGGTCCTTCAAAGAGTTATAGCCAAAACAAAGTCAAAGCACATAGGCAGAATTGAGAAACTAGTTCACCTTCCTTCGGGAACCCGCATTCTGGTCTCTCGCCAAGGCTGTCCAAGGAATTTCTGTAAGCCATCACTACCACCTCTGCACAGGAGGACGACTCACTGGCCCACGACCTTTAGCCCCTTTCTTTGCTTCCAACTCGACTCTCGATGACGGGGAAACACACCGTCGACCATCCCGCGGTGTGAGTGCTCCATGCCGGATGTGCGATTCTCACAGCTCGGTTCGCAAAGCACCTCTCCTGGACATCCACAAGTCGAGTGGGTCTGACGGAATCCCCAATTGTGCTGAGGACGTGTGCTCCGGAGTTGGCACCGCTTCTAACGCGTCTTTTCCGGTACTCCTCCCTAGGTGTAGTCCTGAAATCATGGAAGACAGCTTGTCCACCCGATCCCCAAAAAGGCGACTTCTCAGACCTGTCCAACTACAGGCCTATCGCCATCACTTTGTTCTCAAAAATAATGGAATCCATTATAAACTGCCAGCTCGCGGTACCTTGAGGATCACCAGCTGATTAGTGACCGCCAATACGGTTTTCGTCGGGGCGATCAGCTGGTGATCGTGTCTACCTGACTCACAGATGGGCGGAGGCAGTAGAGTCCAAGGGAAGGCATTGGCCGTTAGCTTGGATATTAAGGTCTTCGATCGGGTTTCACAAGCGCCTTCAAGCTCCTTCCTATGGGCTTCCTGAGAAATTGTGCAATTGGATCGCTTTCTTGCAGATTGAACATCAAGCTCGTTGTAGACGCCTCGGCAGTCTTGAAGGTTTGGACCTGTCCATCCTTTAGCTACCCGTAGACAGCGCCGACCATCCGCGCGTCTACGGGTGCCTCTATAGGTCCTATAGCGGTAATGCCGAAACAGACCGACTCATCGACCACGTCCAAATGGCTACAGATTCCTTGCTACAATAGGTCCCATCCGCAGAGATCGTGATCCTTAGTGATTTTAACGCCCACCACGCCGAATGGCTCGGTTCACGTTTAACCGATCATGCGGGGAGATCTGTTTATAACTTTGCCTTGGCATATGGTCTGACACAACTGGTTACTTCGCCTACGCGGATTCCAGATGTGGAGGATCATACACCTTCCCTGTTGGACCTTCTGCTGACCTCTCATCCGGACGGATATCAGGTTTCCGTCGATGCCCCTTTTGGATCTTCGGACCATTGTCTGATCCGGAGTGTGGTGCCACTCACGCTCCCCTCGCGGTTGCGTTCTGCAGGTTGCCGCCGTGTTTGGCATTACAGGTCGGCGGATTGGGACAGAATGCGGTCTTTCTTTGCATCCTACCAATGGGGGCGGGTTTGCTTCTCGCCGGATGATCTCAGCGCTGTTGCTGACTCTGTCACTGATGTGGTGCTACAGGGAATGGAACTATTTATTCCATCATTTGTGGTACCCATCGGAGGCAGATCTCAGTTTTGGTTTGGTCACTCCTGTAAGACTGCATTACGCAGTAAGCAGGAATGTTATCAGGCCTGGGCTGAGGCTTTGGCGGCTTGGGATGTAAACACCAGCATGCTTAAAAAGAAGTATAACTTCGCCTCCAGGTCCTTCAAAAGAGTTATTGCCAAAACAAAGTCAGAGCACATAGGCAGAATTGGCGAGAAACTAGTTTGCCTTCCTTCGGGAACCCGTGCATTCTGGTCTCTCGAAAGGCTGTCCAAGGGAATTTCTGTAAGCCATCACTACCATCTCTGCACAGGGAGGACGACTCACTGGCCCACGCCGCAAAAGAGAAAGCCGACCTTTTAGGCTCCCTTTTTGCGTCCAAATCGAATCTTGATCACACCGCCGACCACCCCGCGGTGTTAGTGCTCCATGTCAGATGTGCGGTTCTCACAGCGCTCTGTTCGCAAAGCACTCCTCTCCCTGGACATCCACAAGTCGAGTGGGTCTGACGGAATCCCCACAATTGTGCTGAGGACGTGTGCTCCGGAGTTGGCATCGGTTCTAACGCATCTTTTCCGGTACTCCTACTCCCTGGGCGTAGTCCCAAAATCATGGAAGACAGCTTTTGTCCATCCGATCCCTAAAAAAGGCGACTGCTCAGACCCATCCAACTACAGGCCTATCGCCATCACCTCCTTGTTCTCCAAAATAATGGAATCCATTATAAGCTGCCAGCTCATGCGGTACATTGAGGATCACCAGCTGATTAGTGACGGTTTTCGTCGGGGTCGATCAGCCGGTCTACATATCGAGTGACGTGCAGTTTCGTGGTCAGTTGGAAGAGAAGGCCAAATTGGCCACTAAAAAGCTTGGCGTGCTCAGTAGAGCGGGACAGTATTTCATGTCGGCAACTTTACAAGGCTCAGGTTCGGCCTCACATGGAATACTGTTCCCATCTCTGGGCTGGGGCTCCCCAATGCCAGCTCCTTCCACTTGACCGCATCCAGCGCAGAGCGGCTCGAATCGTCGACAACCGAGTCCTTTCCGATCGGATGGATTCATTGGCGCTGCGAAGAGATGTTGCATCCCTTTGCATTTTCTTTCGCATTTACCACGGGGAGTGCTCTGAGAAATTGTTCGGATTAATCCCAGCCGCCAAATTTCACGAACGCAGATCGCGGCTGAACTCCCGATACCATCCACACTATCTGGATGATTAGCGGTCCACCACTGTTCGATTTATAAGATGTTTTCTTCCTCGCACAGCTTCCTTGTGGAATCGATTAAGATGTTTATGGGCCACAGCATCCACTTTCCATCAGGTGGACTGTGTGCTTGTTTATCACCTTCATTCTATAAAAAAAACAATTCTAAATATATTTCTATAGTAAATTGTTCTATAGGTTTAATAGTGAGTCTACTGCTATGGTAAAATAATAATGCAAACAGAGTTCTACAATAATAACAAACGTGAACAACTTGCTTGACTTGAAGTTATTAAAATATAGAAATACAAAGACGTCTAAAATATAATACGGCAGTGCAATCAAGAATTTAATCAAATCACGTCCGAGCAAACAAAGACAAAATTCCTTGGTTGTGCGCGTCAAACAAACCTGCTAATCCTTTCCATATATGTCTATAATAACGCTATTTTAGTTGTCCGTCTGTACGAAACAAAGACGGCCTTTAGCCTTTCAGAATTTCAGTGGCGAGCATTGTCCATTTAGCTAGCGGCTACAATTATCAAGCCAGGGTATCACGAGCTCTATCGTTCCATTTATTGCCGGCGATAAAGTCCGGCGCGCTTATCCACCGCTCGTGTCAATTTATGTTGGTTATGAACTAGTTTGAGCCAGATGTAAGGGGAATGAACCGGTATATTATAGAGGGAATAGGAACAGAATGCGGTTTCTATGTACGCGATGGTGACATCTGATAGGTTAGGTTAGGTGCGTTTGATAACGTGGAACCGTTTGATCTGCGTATTGAAATTCACTGTAATTGAACACAGCCTTTGCTTTGTGCAATATATGCAGTTATACAAAAGTGAACGTAAATCAAAGAATTTGAGCTAATATTACCTTTGATGATTTTGGGAACGGATGCAAACAAAGGCAAGTTTTTCTAACTATTATGCTTCATTACAACATCAACAAGCTACCATCCCTGATAGTAAATAGTAATGCAGCCAAAAATTACGAAATTAAACAACAGGCTATTCACTCTTGTCTTGATGACACCTACCATTGGCCGACATGGTAAATGACCTTTATTCTTTTTAGGTATGATTCTAAGAGTCCTCTGCGGGAAATGGGTCTCTCCCACAGTTGGGTGAATCTGACATAATCGCCATGTTTGAGAGGCGGATTAGCTATCGCACCTGAGTATAGTAGTCTGGTTATCTCACATCTTGTATATACGAGAAGGTTATGCTGGCGTTTATTTCACATTTAAGACTCTCTTAATTATTTTCTTCCAAATACTGCCTTAAAGTCGTTGCATGTTTGTATAGACTTCATCATTAACAACACGCATATAGGCATCTGTCTTTGTCCTCTTACTTGCTATATACAATAATACAGTATAGGGACAGACGGGCATTTAATTAGATTCGTTGCTCGAGGCGACAACGTGGACAGTGTCACGTCTAACGCATCGGTATGTTGAGCAAACGTGAATTCAGTAATGACAAAATCAGTTATACTTACTTATATGTTATTCATAAACATAATTCAAAAATCTAATAATAACTGTCGACCATCAGAAGTCCACTGTAGAATATAAAATTCCTCCAAAATCTACTGCAAAGCACAATCCTGAGTTAGATGCATTAGCTCATATTAAATAGCTTTTTTTAATGAAATAAAGGTAATAAACTAGTACACAGTCTACCTGATGGTAAGTGCATGCTGAGGCCCATAGACATTTACATCTATCCTCGGTTAAAAATCAAAATGCAGATGCGTTGTCACCCCTGAGAACTAATATGGAATCTCCGCTTCTTTACACTCACCATACACAACACAGCAGCATTAAACTCCTATTTTACGCTGGTGTTCTGTGAGAGTATGGTCCTTTCCCGATCGAGCCGACCCATTCGTGCTAGTACTATAATATAGCTGTAGCATAGCTCTACCATGGTCAATTTCATTTTTGTTTCTCAATGAAGGATAGATGTAGATGTCTATGGGCCACAGCATACACTTACCTTATTGCTATATTGGTTTCATTTTCCGCTACGAACCGTATAATGTACGATTTCCAGTTTAACCCCTTATTTTTTTAGGAAACTACTCTTTCCGTTATTTACGTCAACCAAAAATAAATTAATTTAAAGCCACTGTAAGATGTTGAACTGGTATTTGGTTTTATAAACTGTTTTTATGCACTTATGGCACTGTAGACCGAGTCGTAAGGGAAGTCTTTTTTAACTTCCCGCTTTGAAAATTAATAATTTTCAAAAGTAGGAAGTTATAGATTTCGGTCCGATTTTGGGAATGCGAGTTTTCATCAGATCTCCACGTTTTGTGGTCCTAGGAAGCCGTTCTGACTATTCCCAGCTGGACGCCCGGCCGCGTGTATGTGTGTGTGGGTGTGTGTGTGTGTGTGTGTGTGTGTGTGTGTGTGTGTGTGTGTGTGTGTGTGTGTGTGTGTGTGTATGTATGTATGTATGTAAATAAAACTTTGTCGTACGATATCTTTAGAACGAACCAACCGATCGAGATGGGTGATACGGCGTTCGAAAGTGTTCATTGAGGCTTCAAGCTGATTAAATTTTCAAGTCAATCGGTCGAGCCGTTTCTTAGATTTTCAAAAACTTTAAAAACAAAAAAACAAAAATTAAATAGATTTTCGAGCGTTGCGCTTAAAAATAAACGGAAAGTTCCAGGGATGGCCTGCAGCGTCAACAATTTTACATATTTTTAATTTAAGTAAGGCATATGGGCAATACTTATCTAGGTGTTTGCACCTACTACGATTGCACGTTCTCTTGCTTAGCACACTGCGTAGCGTTTCAGAAAATCCTCACATTCTTCTAAAATTTTCAGTAGAATTATTTATGAGCCAATAAAAATGATGAATTTCTTTATAAATAAATCTTACAATTCATAATATCTATATACATATAAAATGAATGATTTTTATTTGTTTCTCCCGTATGCGTATACCATTAATCCGATCATAATAAAACTGGTGACTTGTAATGTGAGTACAAGCGAATTTATCTTATTAAAATAACAAAATTATTATGTGTTTGTTTATTTCTTTACTCGTTTTCAATGCGTTCATATACCGTTCATCTGATTACGATGCAACTTTGGTAGGTTATTTTGCAAGCGAAGATGTAAGGACACTGCTTGTTGCACTGCAATTTAACACACATTATCGATATGTATTAACACATAACATTTTTACGTGGTAGAGCCATGCTGCAGCTATATTAGTAGTATACTCGTAGTTGTAGCACGAATGGGTCGGCTCGACCGGGGAAGGACCACGCTCTCACAGAATACCAGCGTAAAATGGCAGCTTGACATTGCTGTGTTTCGTATGGTGAGTGTAGAGAACCGGAGACCCACTTTACTGGAAAAGAGGCATTCCATCTTAGTCATCACGGGTGACGACGCATCTGCATTTTGATTCTTTATTGAGGATAAATGTAGATGTCTATGGGTCACAGCAACCACTTACCATCAGGTGGACTGTGTGCTCGTCTGTCACCCTATCCAATAAAAAAAAACATATAATTTTATTAAAAAGCTTCGACCGTGGATTACCTGAAGCTGTATCCAATTGAATAACTAAATTGGGTTATAAAACCGGTGACTATAAAGAGATTTGGATTATGCTGATAATATTCTCCTGAGTAATCCTGCTGAATGAAGTGTGATCTTCTGAATGGAATGGAATATGGAATGTGATCTCTTGAGCGATTTTTTTTACAATGTTAAATAGCTATAGCCATGGAAGCTTAACGGTTATGTGCTCACCGTAAATATCAGAGTACGTAATCAACTCTGGTTCAATCACCACAACCCGCACAAAAAATTGTTGACTGCATTTTTTTATTTTAATTGTTTATTTTAACACCCCACACTATTATCATTTTAACTTCTCATTTTACTGTCCAAAAATAATCCGAATCACAAATCTATATTTTTGTCAGTGCATATATAACTAAGGTAAATTTTAATCATCCATTAAAAAAACGATAAAATAGTCGTGTCGGACAGACAGACACACGCCGAGGCAAATTCGTAAGTTAGTGTTCCATTTTGGTAATTTTCGCAAGGAATACTAATGGTAAACCGAAAACGCGCGCGAAGCCCTAGGGAAAAGCTAATTATTTTACAAATATCAAATAACGTGCTTATTTAATCACTAATATTTCTAATGCAATACTAAATGCAACATTAATATTCAGTTTGTTATTCATATTTAATTAAGTAAATTCAAGATTACAACAGACTGCTTTAGTACATTCGCAAGCCTCAATATCCTATAATCCCCAGCTAAATCACCCATAAGAAGCGCTCAGCACTTTGTCTTCCCGCGATGACAGTTTTATGGGCCCAGTCCACTATGGGCCGACGGTGTGAACTGCCACATAAAATATTAATACACAATTTGTCCGAGTGGACCACTGTTAATCTACTTTTATAGAGGATTTGCTGCGGATTAATTATGGTACAGAAAATTGTGCTAGCGCCGGATTTTTACACGATGTTTCTGTTACAGTTACACATAGTTCTGATTTAAATACATTTGTTATATAGCATTATAAATAAATGTATATTATTACAACATTCTATAAAAAATGCTAAGGAATACCACTACCAATTTTTATTAGGAGACGAACTGTTTTTTCAATTTCGTTTAGTTCTTGATTGTTTACAAAAATGATATCGAATAAAAGCTAAACCATGAATTATGAGTATAGCAGTATATTCTGTTATTTTTCATTAAATATAACGTGGTAGAGCCACGCTGCTGCTATATATGGTTGTAGCATGAAAGGACCAAGTTCTCACAGAACACCATCGCAAAATAGTAGCTTAATGCGGTTGTGTTCCGTATGGTGAAAGTAGAGAACCGGAGACCGGTTTTACCTGTAACAAGGCATTCTATCTTAGTACTCAAGAGCGGCAACGAATCGATTTGATTCTTAATCGAGGGTGGATCAAAGTATCTATGGGCCAAAGCATCCACCTACCATCAGATGGATTGATAAAATAAAACAAATTGATTTTAGACGATATGATTTTTTTCTTGAGATATGCATAACGAATATGTTCACTAAGTTAAGAACGTAGCGACAGTAGCAGTGCGGCCAACGAAACACATTTTACAGACAGCCTATTTAAAGGCTTCTAACAAAAAAACACGTCTCCTCTTTGGTACCTAATATTACATTACATAACCAGTGCAACATGCCAGTGATGACATAAGGATCTGAGACGTGGTCCTTAACTGCTGACCGTATAAAGAAGCTCAAGGTCGCTCAGCGAGTTATGGAGGGCTATACTCGGGGTTTCTCTCCGTGATAGACTTAGAAATGAGGATAATCGCAGCGAAACCAGAGTAAACAACATAGCCCAACGAATTAGTAAGCTGAAGTGGCAATGGGCTGGCCATATAGCTCGAAGAACCGACAACCGATGGGGAAGAAAGGTTCTCGAGTGGCAACTTCGTACAGATAAGGGAAGTGTAGGGCGACCCCCTACTAGATGGAGTAATGACCTGGTAAGATTTGCAGGAAATCGATGGATGCCGGTGGCTTTGTTGCATTCCTTGCGGGAGGCCTATGTTCAGCAGTGGACTTGTGAAAAGCTATAATGATTACATGGCGACTCTGTCAAGCGAAGCACTAATACAAGCGCACTGACGCGGCCTGCAGTACAGTGAAAAAGAAATAAAGTAAAAATATAAATAGGTCATGGAATGGACACAGTACTTACAAAAAAATCTGATATTTAATGCCCTCCAGACCGAATTTCAGTCGCTCTATATTCCTACGACTCTTATTATTACTAATGCTCATATATAATTCATATTAATTTAAACATTTGTGCCATTTCTGATTTCTCATTAGCAATAACGCCACACGTGTCTCGCTATTGACGTCCGGCTGCCTCATTACACTGTCAAACGTACATATTATTGCGATACATTATATCTAAACGTTTTGAACATAATATACAACAGCAAGTAAATAGCGCTGGCAATAATTTTCAGCTATCAGTACTTGAATTGTCAATGGATTGAGATATAATTAGATTGATTTAGGGTGAAGTTGACAGTTCATCGTAATTATTGTTCTTAGCATGTAGAACGTTAATTATGTGAAATAATGTTGTGATTGATGATTCAATGATAAAGTCTTCCTTTATGAGTCCTTAATTGTCCTCTACTGGAAATTAACCGCTCCCAATGTAAAGAGTACTCGCCATAATCCCCAAATACAAAATTAACATAATTTTTAGTAAAATTTTACATAATTTTTAACCCGCAATAAAAAAACAGCAGCATATAATATGTGCGGCTTACTTTATTATTAATATTTTATATTAACCCCACACTAGGCCAGGCCTCTCTTGATTTATATTTTACCAAAAGTGAAGCCGGCGTTTACACAAATTATTACATAATTCCAATTTATTTTTATTATAAATTAACAAATATAATGTATTCATTATATCTATTAAATAACTTGAATAACACATAATAATTACGAACAACAAGTATTTGATTACGTTAGATTTAACATTTTTGGTTCTAATTGACAAAAGTATACCGTTAGTTACTATCTACACACAACTGTCCATCCAACCATTAGAGCTTAAGTCCACTGCTGAACGGACTTATTCATCTCAGGTTTAAACTAGAGTCTGTTTCAAGTATGAAGTCCCATAAAAATATGCGAACTAAAATATAAAGTATGGAGACAGCAAATGCCAAGTTTCCCGAAGACTATGGTGCCACGGCTATGGGATTTCTTTCGTGACAAAGACTCCTTTCTAATCCCGAAACTATCAATAAATGTTTGTAAGAAGACCGACAAAGTATAATCAAATAGATAAAATTTTCTTTAGAGTGGTACAGCCACGCTGCGGCTATATTATGGATCGGCTCAACCGGGGTAGGACCACGCTCTCACAGAATACCAGCGTAAAATAGCAGCTCAATACTGCTGTGTTTCGTACGGTGAGAAAAATGGAGACCCTTTTTACTGGAAACGAGTCATTCCATCTTAGTCCTCAGGGGTGGCAACGCATCTGCATTTTGATTTTTGATCGAGGATAAATGTAGTATATGGGCCACAGTATCCACTTACCATCAAGTGGAATGGTGCTCGTTTGTCAACCTTTATCTAAAAAAAATTATCTAATAGTTAAATTGATTAGCGCCGATCGCAAACAATTTAATTGGAATGCCTCGCGCGGACGTCACCCGCACACACGCACGCAATATGCAATTAGTGCTGACATCTGTGACGGTTACGCATCAGTGGGCTGAAAAGGTGGTGTTAGAGCCACAAAGTACCTAGTTGATTATATCCTTAGGCCATAATGTAACTACAGGATGCCGTAAGCGTGGAAGATGTAGGGAAATATTTTACGTACGATAGGTAATTTTCGTAGCGAACGCTACTGTTTTTTAGTGTATTGCACACAATAAACGGAATACTACTCGTAAAATCATTTTGGTTTTGTCACCCAAGCGTTTGAAGAGGATGTTTCGTTTAAATATTCAATGAAATTACGTTAAAGTAAAAATTAAATATACAAGTAAAAGCACAGCCTATATACGTCCCACATCTGGGCACAGGCCTCCTCTCATTTCTGAGAGGGTTTTAGAGCAAGGAAATGTCCGCCGCGCTGCCACAATGCGTGTTGGCGAAATTCACATATCTTCGAAATATTTTTTTTCTTCTTTCTTAGACATGCAGATTTCCTCACGATGTTTTCCTTCACCGCGGAGCAAACGGGGATCGACCCCGGGTTGCTCGAGTAGTGTGAAATTTACAGCGAGCACTTAGCCCCTGAGCTACTACGACTCATATAATATATAAGTACATAAGTTTAATATTTTGTATGAGTATTAGTTAACTAGTATGAGCTTTTGTGTTTTTTTTGTGTATCAAAATATCGCAATGCTTTTTGAAGCATGTGGGTAGCAGTGACTGGCCCATAAATACTGTGTAATATTATGTAATAAGTAAGGCTGATTGCTGATCCAAATCAATAAAAATAAAAACAAAAAGTTCGTCAAATGTCAAATCGTCGTGTGTTAAGTGCAAATTAAAAAAATTCGGCTTAAGGAATTAGTTTTGGGAAGTAAAACAAGATTTTTGTGAGGTAATCGTTTGGGGGCAATATTTCAAAAATATTAGTATTTAATTTTATAGATGTTTCTAAGAAAAAATGCTTCATAGTTACTGTCCCAAAGAAATCGTTTGTTTTCTAATAACAATTTTGAAAATAATACGAATATAGATAATAAGGTACGCCTACATTATTTGCGAATAAATGATTTGATTTGATTTGTTTTGATGGTATAAATAGATTGAAGAAAGTATAAAAAATTTTACTTCTCATTAATTTCTTTAAAAAATTAATAAAATGTTTCATTCAATTTATTTTCCCTGTCGATGTCATTATATTATAATGTGTATAGTATTAGTATATCAATTATAATTTTACCTGTGTATGTGTATTTATGGCCTTGACATAAATAAACAATGAATTAAAAGACGTTTACATACACAGGATTGAAATATTCTGAAATTCCGACATGAATTTTAAATCTTTACCTTATTGTATAGTATGATTTTTTTCACAAAATGATAAAAATACAGTCGAATTGATACCCTTCAATTATTTTAAAGTCGGTGAAAAGAGTTTAAGAATTCTATAATTCATGTAATCATTATCATCAGCATCATTACAGCCCTTCACAAGTCCACGTCTGAACATAGGCCGCCGAACATAGGCCAAGGAATGCCACAAAACACGGTTCTGAACCACCTGCATCTATCGACTACCTGCATGTCTTACCAGGTCGTCACTCCATCTAGTGGGGGGACGCCCGTGTAATCATGTAATATTTATTAAATCGGTTAGATAAATGCCGCGTTTTTATTAACTAAATATTAAAAAAAATTCTACCTACTTTATTTATAATTATGAGCACAAAGCCGTGGTAACTAAGGGGCTAAGTGCTCGCCGTAAATAATATCATATAGCGAGCAACCTGGGTTTGATCCCCGCCGGCATCAATTACATTATTAATAGCAGTTTTAATTGTTGATTTACAATACCGATATAACCGGGAAGGACCACTCTCTTATAGAATACCAGCGTGAGACAGCAGAACAATGTTGCAGTGTTACGTATGGTGAGTGTGGAGAACCGGAGGTCCATATAATTCCAAATAATTAAACGAGGAATTCTATTTCAGTCTTCAGGAGTGACAACGAATCTATATTTTGATTCATAATCGAGGATACATGTAGATATCTATGGCCCACAGTATCAACTTACCATCTGTATATAATGCAAATGCATTGTCACCCCTGAGAACTGAGATGGAATGTCTCGTATCCAGTAAAAAGGATCTCCGGTTCCTACACTCACCATACGAAACACAGCAGCATTAAGCTGCTATTTTCCGCTGGTAATTAACATACTTACCACCAGGTGAGCAGCATGATCGTTTGCCCACTCTTCAATAAAAAAAGTTACGTTTGAGCAACTATTATACGAAATTTATCTAAAATTTACTACTAATCACATAAATAAATCGAGATCTATTAACACGGGTCATTACATCGCTCGTGTCGTAATCTAATATAGCCAACAGGACTTACCGCTTGAAATCAAAATTTTCGGTTAAATGCCTCCACAAATTTACATGTTTATTCCCTGCGCCGGCCATTATTCGATTCGGTCGTGTTAGGTGATAAATACATTCTCACTTACCGTGATTAAAATCGATGGTGCACAAAGCGTAGCTCGCTTTGGTCTGAATTTATTTTAATCGCACGTACATTTTAATAATCCAAAATTTATGTTGCGTTGTCAACCTTTTTCGATATTGCATTTATCACATTAAATCCTTGCGACATTGTTATTTGTTCGATTACTAAGGTGCGTGAGGGTAATATTACCTTAAGCTTTTCCGCTCTATAAAACCAAAACTACGAGGAGGACAGAGACAAAAACACAGTCGTATATAATAACAAATATATTAAGAGATAAATAGCAAACAAGTTTAAGCAATAATTAGAACACTGCGCAAAATCAACTTTAAAAAACAGTTAATGACCATATTTACTATATTTCCAACTGTCAAAATAGCGTCGATAAAGTAGCGCCCTTTTGACCTTTTATTACTTGATTGACTGATGAAGAGTTATCGTATCACAGAGCCATCTATGCAAACAAGGCTGTAATTTTTGAGTTATAAGAAAGTGAGCATACTAACCGGATGACCGTCTTACCTTCACGAACGCTAATTACACTAAATGTTTCATAATCTCTTTTACAGAAAGTTCGTGGATTTGGGATATGGCAGAAATCTTATGGCAGTCGTAAGAGACCGGCAACGGCAGCAGCTTCAAAGGTGCGAGACGTCTGGTACTGCGATCGTCAATTAGCCTGCCAAGAGTGACGACTAATGAAAATCCTCCCTCCAACTGGAGAAGCTTATGTTCAGCATTATATTTTAGGGTTTGTGAAGTAGGAAAATAAGAAAGTTTCAAAAAACTGATTATGTAAGTAATAAAATAATTGCATAGTAAACGCGATTCACCTGGAATCTATTTTTTCTAGTTTTTGTAGGATTTCATCAAATCAATATCTGGATTAGTATAAAGAAACATAAGGCATAAAGAGCTGGCTGACTTCGAGGAGAAAGTGGAGTTCTTTATAAACTCTTACTTTAATAAACTGCCTCACCAGAAGTGGACCAGTTTCACCGATTCGACAAAATAAGAGATTGGCTTTATTATGTCGAACAAACGACAACTGCTTAGTGATATCTCGTTAATAGCGGAGATGACAACTAGCAGCGATCTCCGAATATTAAGACGCACACAGGACCGCGTAGTGACGGTGTAAGAATATCCACTACCCCAATGTCATAAGAGGCGACAAAGAGAAACTGAAACAGATGGGGAGCAGCATCTTCCTGATAACACTCAAAATTAAAAACAGCGGTTGCCACCTCGCCTACCAAGCGTAGCTACTATGGCAAAATCCCTTCTATAAGGCAATCTATGGGAGAGGCTTATATTCAGCAATGGATTTTTATAGACTGTAATGGATGGATGGATGGACATTGAACTTAAACGTTAGCGCGGCAGGGTGCGGATCGTGAACTCAAAAGGTCGTTTTTTTTTTCTTATAGAATAGGGTGACAAACGAGCACACAGTCCACCTGATGGTAAGTGGTTGCTGTGACCCATAGACATCTACATCTATCTTCAATAAAGAATAAAAATGCAGATGCGTTGTCAACCGTGAGGACCAAGATGGAATGCCTCTTTTCCAGTAAAAAGGGTCTCCAGTTCTCTACACTCACCATACGAAACACAGCAGTGTTAAGCTGCTATTCTACGCTGGTATTATGTGAGAGCGTGGTCCTTCCCCGGTCGAGCCGACCCATTCGTACTACAACTATACTACTAATATAGCTGCAGCATGGCTCTACCACGTAAAGTCGTGGCTGGAATCCGCCATTCAACTACTGTCGTGAAGGACTCCCTAACTCAAGCATTTTAAACTTACCAGGAGTGATTAAAGGGAATAAATATTACAAATTTTAATAGCATTGCTAGTATTTAAAAATAAAAGGTAGTCTAGTCTAATCACGTTTAATTTAGGTCACGTCTACTGAAGTCAACGCTTCGTCCCCTTCGTACTCTAATCCAAAGCCTATCAGGTGGAATAACAAAATTGTTTTCAGCGCATATAATATTAGTTGCTTACGTTATCTTGTCCTTACTGAAGTAATTACGCGTGAAACTAAAGATATAAACGTTGTAACTTTATCAGTAAAATTAACAACACTCGTCATAATCTCCACTACTAACTTATTCGTCATTTCCTATTCTATTTCATCTTAAACTTTGACGTAACGGCGTGTACCATTAGCGTTAACTTTTGATTGGCGTCCGCACTAAAGTGGGGTTTAACTATAAAACGTTTTATATCAAAATGGTCTACGCTTTAACTCACTTTTATAATACTTGCTTTACTATCTAATGATATTGTTCCGGTTTTACGTTTACGTTACAGAATTTTATGTTAAAGGTTTAAGAACTTAGTTAGTCTGAAAAGCCGTGGTTGTATGGTATGTTAGACCTGTCGTTTATTTTATTTTTTTAAATTGAAATGACAAAAGAATTTACAATCCCGTAATTGTGTAAGCACCTGATAGTAAATAACTAGTGAAAACGATAGACATCTGCAACCAACATTAAACAAAGAAGACTACAGATGCGTTGTCATCTCTGAAGACTAAGATTAAATGACTGACAGTTTCTAACTATACTGGCTCTCTATACACTACAGTGCAGGTACTGCAACTTGTCGGCAGAAATAAGTAAAAGTAAAAAAGAAGAAACCTGTGTCCAGCAGTTGGACGTATATAGGAAGTATATTTTCTTACTTCTTTAAGAATCTTACATACTATTGCCTTCCCTTGACTCTATCATGGGCTCTGCTTTTAGTCTGGTACCAAGGCAACCCTGATTGGACTGAATTAGCGTTTACGATTGAACTCCTTGTTTAGAATTCCATCCAGCTAGATATGACCTTACCAATTTCTACCTTTAACCAGCCAAGCACCCTAATTGCATTATTAAGAAAATACTACGCACCAGTCACCTAGTGGCTTTTTATACTTATAGTCAATCACATTATTAATATTTTTTATTTAACCACTTCAACCACTTCCACCACAACACTATCCAAGAGCCATTTTTAGAAGCGTTGGCTTCAACACAGAGCAGGAGAGTCCAATTTTTTATAAACATACAAATACTTAAACTGGAACTGTAAAACTTTTATCCGGTTAAATTAACTAAACTATACAAGACAGCATGGCAATAAAATTATTAAAATGCTACATCAGGGAGCACTACATCTCGATGCGATGTCTCGAGTCAAACATAGCTGCGGCAATTGTGTAAAATTTACAATGCTTTTAGTCACACGCCAGTGGTCGCTTCACACGTTAGCGAGCGATCCGTTTTGCAGAGAGAATTTAGGTATTTTGTAATAGAATGGATGTGGTGTTGTAATAATATTGCAGTACATAATGTACGAAAATCACCTTATTACGTTCAGTGAATATTATACCGGTACATCGTAATGAAACCTTGTAGTGGCGGTTTAAGAATATCTACTACCACATATCATCCCAAGGGTATCGTAGGAGGTGACAGAGGGAAACAAATCATGAGGTGGGCAGCAGCGACTTCCTAATAACATATAAAACTAAAATAAAAAGCTACAGTTGCTAATGCAACTGCCAAGCACGGCAACTATTACAGATATGGGGGATATGAGGCAATATATGGAGAGGCCTTTGTTTAGCAGTGGTTCAAACTTAGATCTTGATCCCTTTTACTGTTAACGAGACATTCCGTTTCATTCAATTAATCGAGGATATATGTGTGCTCGTCTGTCACCCTTATTCTTTAAAAGAAGAGGAATCCTGCATTCCTGAGTGACCTGCAAACTGGAGCAGCGCGGCAGACAAAGGCATCCATTATCCTCTCAGAATTGATGGAAGACCTGTGCCTCCTTATTTATTATATATACCGTATCCAAAAATTTCGATACCAGAATTCACAAACATTGTCGCATTAGGGTGGATGTAGATTTTCTTATGCCATTAACATGCATATTACCTCTAATTTATTGTGCAAACCATTTTGATGGGACGACAAACGTTTTATTCGCTATTTGTTTCAGAAAATCCATTTTCTGTTTCCAACGTATCCCTCGAAGGAATTGACTTGATAATGGCTTTCTGAATCTGTATAAATAAATTGACAACCTGACGTTCTTATTAATTCTTTTTTAAAGAGATTTGTCCCAAATGCGAATATACTACGTCCTTACTAAGGTATCCGTTACAATGCTGGCCAACATAGGCCTCCCCCATAGATTTAATCATAGGAGGCATATTTGCCATAGTTGCCACGCTTGGCGACCGGGTCGGCAACCGCAGTTTTTTATTTTTAGTCGTTATTAGGAAGACGCTGCTGCCCATCTCCTTATTTGTTCATTTTACGACACCCACGGGATGATATGGGGTAGTGGATATTCTTACATCGCCACTACACGGTTGATTACGGTATACTAGGGTATCATGATTGTTTATAGCTATTATCACATTAAGATTTACTGTAAACATAAAGTGAAACTCTACTATTGATTTACGTGGTAAAGCCACGCTGCAGCTGTATGATGTTAGCAGAAATAATGGGTCAGATAGACCGAGGTAGGAACATGGTCTTACAGTACTAGCCTGAAACAGCTTAATGCTGCTGTGTTTCGTATGCTGAGTGTAGAGAACTGGGACCCTTTTAGGGTTCTGTACCAAAGGGTAACCAACGGGACCCTATTACTAAGCCTCCGCTGTCCTCCGTCCGTCTGTCTTTCAGCGGGCTGTATCTCATGATCTGTAATAGGTAGACAGCTGAAATTTTCACAGAATATGTATTTCTTTTTTTTTATAGAATAAGGGTGACAAACGAGCACACAGTCCACCTGATGGTAAGTGGATGCTGTGGCTCATAGACATCTACACTTATCCTCAATTAAGAATCAAAATGCAGATGCGTTGTCACCCTGAGGACTGAGATGGAATGCCTCGTTTCCAGTAAAAAGGGTCTCCGGTTCTCTACACTCACCATACGAAACACAGCAGCATTAAGCTGCTATTTTACGCTGGTATTCTGTGAGCGCGTGGTCCTACCCCGGTCGAGCTGACCCATTCGTGCTGCAACCACAATATAGCTGCAGCATGGCTCTACCACATCTTCCCACTGGGGAAGGGACAACCTAGACGGAAGTTTATCGATCGATCGATTAGAGATATATTAGAGATGGGCTAAATTAAGAGTACCCTTAAACGACAACATGTAAGAGTAGATATATGGCTACGAATGAAGCGAGAGATGTTTAAATCTTTCTTCTCTTTTCTTTTATTTAAAAAACGTTACCCCACACTAGGATTTTCTCCTGTATCGTGGAGGCATTTTACAAACATAAATTGCACGAGGATAAACATCCAGACCCGGAACAATTATTTGTAGGCCATACAAATACTTGTTCCGTGCGGGATTCGAACCCGCGGCCCTCAGCGCAGCAACTCATTGCTAAGCCACTGCGCCACGGAGAGAGGTGTTTCAGGATCGTGCCAAACGGTCTACCGTAGTTTCTGCCTATACCTCTGGGTAATAGAGGTGAGAGCTTATGTTTATGATTTATGATTGCAGTGACAATAAAGTATGTATGTGCTTGTACATGGGTCGGCTCGACCGGGGAAGGAACACCCTCTCACAGAATATCATCATAAAATAGCAGCTTCGTGCTGGGTTTCGTATGGTAAGTGTAGAGAACCGGAGATCTTTTTGTTGGAAACGAGGCATTCCATCTTAGTCCTTAGGGGTGACAACGCATCTGCATTTTCATTCTTAATCGAGGAGAAACGTAGTAGTTTATGGGCCGCAGCTTCCACTTACCATCAGGTGGACTGTGTTCACGCTTATTAGAGAACCATATTCATCCGGATAAGACCTTTATCCCCCTGTTACCTTGTTTAATTATCATATTGGCATATTTAATTTATCTTGTCCTACAGAATAGAAGCAGAAATAAGCAAGAAGGTTGGATCAACCCTGATAGGCACCTAGGCATAAAAGAGCCGTAGCACCTCAGTTATAAGAAAACGGAGAGCCTTGTTATTTTCGTGAAGATTTATAAGAAATAAAACACTCGAGGCGTATTTAGAAGGAAATCTCGAAAATCACTTAGCTGAAGAAGTTATAACAATAAATTCACGATACCATTTACATACGGACGTTTGAGTCTCGGGGGGTGATTTTATAACGGGTCGCTTAACACGTTAATGCAGGCATTTGTGAGAAACTCCAAATTTTCTTCGTATTTTCCCATGATTTTATTTACGTTAAAGCATAAGAATACGTCAAAAAATAATTTTACGTAAATAATAATTTTTCCGTTTTGTGGCGGCCTAAGAGAATTCAATGTGTAATTTCATCCCAAAGAAATGCCCGCCGCGATGCCCCATTGCGTGTTGACGAAATTCACATGTCATTTCTCAGACATGCAGATTTCCTCACGCTGTTTTCGAAAAGTGGTCGTAAAAGCCGCTGCTGATCATGTGGTTCCAGGTTTGAATCCCTGGTCGGGCCAACAAAAATATGAGTTATTGAGTTTTTCTATCAAAAAATTCTCAGGCATTATATTGGTGACAGGATTGACAGGAAATGATACAGGAAGTTGACGGTATTTCACTGCGTGCCTCAAAAAGTACGTAAAGCCGTTGGTTCATCGGACTAAAAGAGAGAGAGGGAATAGAAAGTGTACCTTTGCTCGTGTAGCTAATCTCCGTTGAGACCGGCCGCCGTAATCGAAATTCGATCTGGAGGACATTATTATTATTAATCTGGCATTATTAGTTACTTTACAGATTCTACATAATATGTTTGTAAATTTTAGTTCAGTCGATCTTCAATAATTTCATCTAAATGGTTCTTCCCATTCTACAATAATAAATGGTAATATGGTAAATCAGCATCTCGATTGCCTCGTTAGTCTAGTGGTCGTATTCGGGGCTGCCGATTATGAACCCAGGTTCGAAACTCAGGTCGGATAAAAAAAAAACAGTTACTGAGTTGTTCTGTTAAGAAATTCTCAGTAGTAGCCCGGAGTCAGGAAGTTGGAGGCGTTTTACCTCCGTACCTCGGAAAGCACGCACTTGATCTCTGTCGGGTCGTGTCGGATTACCGTCCCATCGACTATGATAGTAAGGGAATGTGCACCTGTGCTTGCGCACACACTGGTGCACTTTAATCCTGTCCTGCGCAGATGGCTAGTCTCCGTTGAGACTGGCCACCGCGCCGTGAACGAAATACAGTCTGGAACAGCATCAAAATGCATTTTATTGATGACGCCGGTAATCGAACTCGTGTAGCTCACGTATTTACTGCAAACACTTATCTTCTGAGCAACTATGACTCATTTTATTATTATATATAAACTTTTTTAAGGTATAACATAATATAGGGATTACAATAATAATTAACACATAATTTATATAATATGTTCCGATATCCTTTAATAAACGATTTACACAAGTAAGGGCGACAAACGGGCACACAGTCCACCTGAAAGTCATCGAAAGCCGTAGCCAATAGACTGCAGTTGCGTTGTCTCCGCTGAAGTCTAAGGCTGAGATCTATAGATCGTACTTGACTTTGCTCAGACTTAGCTTACGAAAAACTTAGTTGAGTATATGCTTAGCATAATCTTTGATTCTGAATTTATAGTTGTATCGGCTAAGATTAAGCTAAGCTTATGCTAAGGCCCTGACATTCCAAATATTAATGGATGCTTCAATCCACGCATTATATTTTGACTTTACTGTATAAAATTAAAAATATATATATTTAAAATCAAAATTACTGTATAAAATTAAAAATATATATTTAAAATCGAAAACAGTCCAAATTTTATGAAATACAATTTGGACTGTTTTCGATTATTATATGAAATAGGAAACGGGCGTATGAGAACGGGAACGGATGAGATGAGTGCAAAATCACAAAAAGAAGATTTTAAGAAATTAGAAATAAGATTGAAATACGTAAATAGAAAATGGATTAATGCTATTTAAAACTAGAAGACGGCCTAAAACTACCTATTTATTGTTATAATTAATTAGAGTAACATAAAATACAACAATTTAAAATTAATACGGTGGTTTTGAATAATATCCTGAGTTTTACGTAAGTCGTCGATATCGTTGACTTAGGCTTTGCTAAGCGCGCACTCAGCACGACTTCGAAGTTAGCTCTATAAATACCGACATTGTCTTAGCTCGAAAGTAAAGTCTGAGCAAAGTCAAAGTACGGTCTATAGATCTCAGCCTAAGATGGCATTCCATCGGCACCCTTTTTATTAATAACGAGACATTTCTCGTTAGCAAAAAAAGGGTATCCAGATGTCTCGGTCACTCGCTATGTTATTTTAGGTTATTATTCTGTTTTCTGTAGCGCGGTTCCCTCGCAGTTGAGCCGACGAATTTGTGCAGCAACCAAAATACATCTAGGCTGGCTTACGTAATAGACGTTGATCTTAGGTATTTAGTTCAAATGTTACAAATACATCGATCAAAACATAGTACAGCCTCATCAGTAAGTGTCAACCGGTTTTTTTTTTAATTTCCACCCCAAACATAGAGCATCTTTTCGCTGACTTATCTCCGCAACAAAAGCGGGAATCTCGAATGAATATAAATGATATGAACATCCGAACCGCAGCCGGAAATGACCGGAGATTTGTCATTGTCAAATTTGAATACGTGAGACGACGAGAGCAATGAGTACGAATATAATCTGTATTCTGAGTTTTCGGACGACGGACTTATGTTTTTATTTAGTTCCCATTTTGTTTATGCACTCGTTTGATACTGTATATCGCTGGAGTATTGTGCAAAAACATCTGAACTAGTAATTGTAGTTTTGGCAATAATTTTAAATGGAAGAGAACGGGTACTGATTTTCATCCGGACAAGTGCAAGTAGGACTCACGGATTTAAGGTTTTGTATAAACTTAATTATGTAGACAGTTCATCTATGTCAGTTATCATAGATAAGAGAAGTACCGAAAATTTTTCTAACGAAAAGGAAATTCGGATCGAAGGACAAAATACGTAACGTAATTAAATTAAAATTATATTGCAATAGAAAAAAATGCCTTTGCATGAGTGAAAAGGTCGGTCCAAATCACGGTATCCTCTAACAGCAAAATATAAGTTTGTAATCGAAAACATACTTTTTTTGGGCGAATTTTTTTGCGACTTAGCTGTATGCGCAGTACCAATTGTACCCAGGTAGGCCAGGCAAACATTCATATAGGTACCTGCTTATTGAGTGGCCTGATACTTTTCAACAAAGTTTCATGATGCATCAATCACTTTATGAAAAATGCGTCATGTGCTCTCGGCCCTTACGTTAAGTGACAACTCATTTTGTACTGCCTTATAAAACTTTTATTTACTTTAATAAAACCTAAAGTTCATGATCATCGCAATTACATCCCATCACAAGATAATTATTAAAAAAGCTGGAAGTTTTCTGGTAAAGCATTTGTCTGATGCGCTTCAGACCGTGGGTTTGATTCCTGCACAAAACAAATGTTGTATGCTCTACAAATAATTATTGTTCAAGGTTCGGTTGTTACCTGGGACAAATAGTTCGACTAGGTAAGTCCAACTTCGACCGAGAGGTCAATCGGCGGATTCAACTCGGCTGGGCAGCGTTCGGGAAATTGCGGCACATCTTCTCATCAGGTATACCTCAAAACTTGAAAACGAGACTGTACAACCAGTGTGTGTTGCCAGTGATGACCTATGGAACTGAGACGTGCTGTTGTCACTGCTGGCCGGATGAGGAAGCTCAAGGTTGCTCAGCGAGCTATGGAGAGGGCTATGCTCGGAGTTTCTCTGCGTGATAAACTTAGAAATAAGGATATCCGCCGTAGAACCAGAGCGACCGACATAGCCCAACGAATTAGTAAGCTGAAGTGGCAATGGGCCGGCCATATAGCTCGAAGAACCGACAACCGATGGGGAAAAAAAGTTCTCGAGTGGCGGCCTCGTACCGGTGGACGAAGTGTAGGGCGTCCCCCCACTAGATTGAGTGACGACCTGGTAAGACACGCAGGAAGTCGATGGATGCAGGTGGCTCAGGACCGTGCTTTTTGGCATTCCTTGGGGGAGGCCTATGTTCAGCAGTGGACTTGTGAAGGGTTGTAATGATGATGATGAAGGTTTGGTTGTTTGCCATACGATAACATAATACAAGAGTTCCTAAAAAACAAATAAAATTAAATATTGTAAATTATAAACAACCATCTACAATCAGTTACCAAAAAAATTTTTACTTTTTCTTTCTTTCTTTCTTTCTTTCGTGTGTGACCTATCTACCTACCTATATTGACTTTTATTTAATTAACAAACTCATCTTTATTTGACGATAGGACTTTTTCTGGTCAAAATATGTAAAGTGTACAGTGTAAACTTGCAGATCCTGGATTCTAAACTCAGCCAAATACTTTTAGATATTTTTCTAATTCATTTTGTCTGTGTGAAAAAAAAACCGTACACATTTTAATGCTTTCTAAACCCGTGTATTTGTTAATTTAAATTTTATTAGTAGGTATACCTAAAGGCAATGGTTTACGATTTGAACAGTATTTATAGAGGGCGCTAGTAATATTTCATTTTCTTATCACAAGATGGCGCTATCGGACATACACGGACAATGTATGGAATCCTTAATCGCGGTATAGATATTTTTTTTATAATAAGTATATATAAAATTGACTTTGCCTAGCAGTTGTACTTGCTTCGGCAGTACATATACTAAAATTGGAACGATACAGAGAAGATTAGCATGGCCCCTGCGCAAGGATGACACGCAAAATCGTGAAGCGTTCCACATTTTTTGAAAAGACTAAGAACATAATATCGCGATTTTCGATTACGTTTAATTTGATGCTTTGGAATCAAACTTCTACTACAAGACAAATATAAAAATAAAAATCAATTGGAGTCCCTTAGTCTCGCTAAAACTCAAAAACAGTTCTATCGATTTTCATGAAATTTTTTGTGTGTTTTGAATGGGTCCCTAGTCCCTAGATGGTTTAGATTCATATTTGAACCCGGTAGGTGGCGCTGTTGTCGATAAGATAAGATAAGAATCTTAGACAACAAGCATAGGTAACGAAATGTTTATATTGAGAACACTTACACTAAGTAATAGTCATGAAATTGCTATATTGTCGTCGGTTTATTAAGAACCCGTCTGCTAAATACCAAATTATTCAGACGTCAGGAAGTTGGTGATAACCTGTTAACTGAATAACGTAATTTCGTTACATTTATACACATTTTAAAGACTTTTTACTAATTTAGAGCATCATACCTAGGTACATAACTATTTTTTTACGTTAATTAGTCTTCTTTAATTCTTTTATACACTAAGGCCCGTATTAATAAACGTTACTTATTATATTATTACGTTATTATTTATATATTTTAATTAATAAACACATAAAAACAGTATCTCAAAACGCTGTACTTAGGAATGCTGTTCTGTGACTTGCACTCAAGTATACACACTTGAGAGTCGAGTTTCGTTTATTAATCAGTGTGGCACTCAGCTGATATCGTAAAACTAAACCGCATCTTGAGATATGTTTATTAATAAGATTGTACTCAAGGGCGTGTACTTGAGCTGAGTAACGTTTATTAATAAGGGCCTTAGTGTATTATTACGTCAGTATTTGCAAAACATTCGTGCGTTTACACAATATAACGTGAAACCAAACGTCAAACGTAAAAACGTTACCATCCAGGATTCCCACCAGAGTTACACAATCGCACAGCAGTTCCATACACATTAAAATATACCTACATTATTCAGTTTTACAGTAAGCGCGGAAAAGTAAATGACAAATATCCATACAGCGTTGTCAAACGGAAGCTGTAAATCTAACATTAAACCTGCACCTAAATAATGGATGAGCGCCGTGTAAAAACCCTGCAGGTATTATGAAGACACGCCATTATTCATTTAAGCTTTGAAATACGGACGTGGAAATATATACAAATAAAGATATGATTTGTTTGCTAGTTTTTAGGATTCCGTGGAATGTTTCGAACGTACATTGATAATTGAACGTTGTTACGCAAAAATTAGATCCTTTTGCGCCCACAAAAGGTTACTTTTAAAATACTGACATTTGAAGTCTTCTAGAGGTTTATTAATATAGATGTAACGTTTTTTGGTAAAACTGTCATGTATCAGCGTTTAGTGACAATGAATCTCTTTCTCTCTATTGACTGAGATTTGTTTGGTTGTTTTTGAATACATAACTACTCATTTTTGACCCGACTGTGGGTTGCATATTTTTGTGTAATTACGTCTAAATATAACGATGCTAATTTAATCATATAGAATAATATACAATTTATATACAAAGCCGTAGTAGCTCACTCGTACGAAATTTCACAGTACGCGAGCAATTTGGATTCGATCCACACCGATACTAATAAAATTGTTAATTGCAATGTTAAGTGCTGATTTACCACTTGCTTGGCGGAGAAGAAAAAAAATTATGCGAAAACCTGCATGTCTTGTGAATTAAATATTTTGAGAACGTGTGAAGTCCAGCCTCTGTCCGAACAGGAGCCCGAAATTTGATAAGTCCTATGCCCAGCCATTTATAAAATTATTGGAAAATTAGTTTAAAGTCTACCTGATGGTAAGTGGCTTGCGTGGCTGCAGTCAGCGCATGGGACACCTGCAACCTACTTCTAACAAAAAAGTTACAGATGCGTTGTCACTAAGTGTATCTCTGAGGGCTGTGATGAAACAGCTCACATACTGTTATACACCTGCTTACGGAATGTGATAAGATGTATAACTCCAGACTGAAACACTGCTGTGGAAGCCCTTCTGCTTGGCAACAAGAATAGTTAAGAGATCAGTACCTACCTATATTTATTCGAAGGCTTAAAAGTAGTCCTATTACTAATACATTTTAAATATCAAGAAGTTCCGGGCCAATGTATAGATCTGACCATCTTACTAATATCAGAAATGTAAAAGTCTGTTTGTTTATGTGTGTCCTTCAATCGCGCTTGGCTGGGCGAATGTTTTAATGAAATTCGGCATAAAACAATAAATGATAGCAGGTTCTAAACGTAATAGAAGCTTACGTCATGTAGAAATTAGAAACGTAATTTTAACAAGTAAGAATTAATCTTTCGCTTGTAAACCTAATAATAAATATATGATATTTCATGTCGTTTGTAAAATAAACGAGTTTTTATCACTCTTCTGCGATGTCCCAGTTACAAATAAAAATAATTAATCAAACACACTGCAAATAAACACCCGGTAAATCTTCATTCAGGCCCGCTGTATCGCACAGCTCGTATCACGTACGGACATTAATCATGCGTGATTTTATGTAAATTCGCCTAAGTGCCCCTGATAAATGGATGGTCAAGCTTTTGAAATAGTGTCACTGCAACTGTGGACTTAGGACAAAGATGAAGATAGTTTACGATTTGTCACTGTCGTCAACATGCGCACTGTCTGCTGGATTTTTTTAGTTGGCCTTTTCCGTAGTTGGTAAATGTTCAACTCATAGAGATCGGTCTGTCTCGTGAGATGGCCATTCTGTCATAGGTTAGAATTAACGTTAGTGGTATTTGGTATGTTACTAACGCTAATCGTAGACGTCTTTTTATTAATTTATGTAATTTATAAATATTTGACCACATTTTTCCGTGGATGTCGGAAGATATTGTGGCTTCCGATAGATGGTGTATGGCAAGCGAGGTAATATGGTCCTCCCATACAATATTTTAAAATGTAAGAAACATTTTTAAATTTAAGTGTAGGTTCACTGCTGGAACTTACACTTACATTCAAAAATGTACCTAAGTTCTAAAGTTCAGTAGTCGGGCTCATGTAAGCACTGTCCACTTGATTTCATTTTTCATTCTTAAAGAGTTTTGTTTCGCTGACAGGGGTCGCTAGTGTATCTAAAGAGAGTTTGTTTTTGTGTCGTCCGAACCCTTCTCAATCAGTTTTATATGATTCGACGCTGGGAGCTACATCATCAACTTAAATTAAAATGGCTTATGTAAATCGCATCATCATCATCATTACAGCCCTTCACAAGTCCACTGCTGAACATAGGCCTCCCCAAGGAATGCCACAAAGCACGGTCCTGAGCCACCCGCATCCATCGACTTCCTGCATGTCTTACCAGGTCGTCACTCCATCTAGTGGGGGACGCCCTACACTTCGTCCGCCGGTACGAGGCCGCCACTGAGAACCTTTTTCCCCAACTTTCTTCATTGGGGATATTGCCGTAGTTGCCACGCTTGGCGAGCGGGTTGGCAACCGCAGTTTTTATTATTTGCTGTTATCAGAAAGATGCTGCTGCCCATCTTCTGCCTCAGTTTCCCTCTGTCGCCTCTTACGACACCACGGGAAGATATGGGGTAGTGGGTATTATTTAGTGTAAATCGCATAGTTCATTTAAAAAAAAAAAGTGATTTTTTCGTAGAGTTAATAAACGAAATTGATACGAAATTAGGTTCATTATTTCCCATCATGTCCACTTTGTATACATAGTTATAAAAGTTTATGATGTGGTTAACAATGTTCAACAAAGGAAAGACATTAGATAGTAAGTGCAAGAGGTGTGGTTTATTTTGGAAGAAACGACGTATCACGAAATAAAATAGACTCGACTCGCTCATCTACGTCTATTGGTGTGTTTCTATAAGACTTTGGAAATATGTAGGTACTTGATGGATTTCGTACGGGATTTTCACCATCGTACAAAGAACTACTTGAGATTTTATTTTAAGAATAGGTGAGTTAGTCATCAAATACCTCTTGTACGAAGAGAATCATGTCATATTTGCATCGACGGAGGACGAGTTGTATAATATGCTGGTGATGGCATCAATGAACGTTTAAAAGTAAGGGGAATGAAAGAACGTGAGTAAAACGAAAGTAATGTGGTTTTTGAAAGAGGAGAAAGTAAAAATATGTGTGACGAGTTTGCGTATTCAGATTTTGTTACTGTGTGTTTAACAGGGATGGTAGACATGACACTGATGTAGAACGAAGAGTTAGTATGGGACTCAGCGTGAATGCGGCTCTTTACTCTATGTGGGAATTACGTGGCACTTATGTAATATAATATATTCATAATGCTCGTTAACCCCTACGTTAACGTATGGTAGTGAAAGTCGGGCATGGCAGAAGAAGTATGAGAGAAAGAAGAACAGAGAATTAATTCAAATAAATGCGGTCATTACGTAATATGTTAGGCGTGGCTATGAACAACAAAACAAAACACCGCAGAAGTGGGTGGTAGAGTCAGTAAAGGACGCCGTAGACGGAAGTTTATTGACTAAATGTTTACATTTTTTAATAATAATGTAAAGTAATAATATGATGTTATCTTAAGCGGGTATATACGTGGTAGAGCCATGCTGCAGATATATTAATGTTGTATAGCACGAATAGGTCGGCTCGACCGGGGAAAAACAACGCTCTCACAGAAAACCAGCGTAAAATGTCAGCTCAATGTTGCTGTGTTTCGTATGGTGAGTGTAGACAACCGGAGACCCTTTTTACTAGAAACGAGGCATTCCATCTTAGTCCTCAGGGTTGACAACGCATTTACACTTTGATTTATAATTGAGGATAGATGTAGATGTCTATTGGCCACAGCATCTTCTTACCATCAGATAGACTGTGTGTTTGTTTGTTACCCTTATTCTATTAAAAAGAGTAGAAGTTAAAAGTACTTCTTTGCATGTTTACAATTCTTCTTTTTCCTTACAAGCTCGTATGAGTCCACAGCTGGACTAGAATCTCTACCATAGAGTATTCTATGATCTCTACCATTGATTTACCTTAATCGCCGCGCTTAGCAAGTGCAATAGCGATCGTAGTAACAAACGTATCGTAACTTTGAGACTGTTCCACACCGCTGATCTAGCCCGACCGCTCTGGCATCTCTCATCTCCCTCCCTCATACGAAATTCACGAATTAAAGAGTGAAACAGAATCTCTTACTAATACTTAGAAAGCGCACACTATAGCTCAAATCATAAAACTTATAGCTCATAACCTAAAACTCCATCAAACTAATAGCCTAGTATATCACTGACCAATACAAATTATACCCGTTCTGAGTCGAACAGTAGACATTTATTGTATCAAATGCATCTAAATCATAACTTGGGTGCGCAATGATCGCCATTTGTCACTCATGCTATGATTATTTTCTAAATATTTGAACCTTATCACCCAAACAATAGGTATCAGTTTTGATTAACGGTAAGGATCAATATTATAGGGAACAAGTTCTGCTTTGATAGGGTTAACTAAGGGCTACTTAGAAGCTAAAGTTGTAAAGAAGTAATTTTTGTCCTTACCGTTACTGCCTATCAAAAGCACACTGCTGAACATAGGCCTCCGCTATAGATTGCCTCATATAGGGGATATTTGCCATAATTGCCATGCCTGGCAGATGGGTTGGCACAAGCAGTTTTTTTTATAATGTAACTAATAATAACTTCTAATAGTATCCCGGCGCGTTGCTGCCGCAGAAGAAATAATTGTGGAAATATCGTTTTAATTTTTTTTATAGGATAAGGGTGACAAGCGAGCACACAGTCCACCTAATGGTAAGTGGTTGCTGTGGCCCATAGACATCTACATCTATTCTCGTTTGCGAATCAAAATGCAGATGCGTTGTCAGCCGTGAGGACTAAGAGGAATTGGTCGTGTCAATGAATCCCGAATAAGGCATTACGTGCTCCTGAAGAACTTCCTCGATGTATCGAGTAGCTGTAAGCCGATTATCGACGATGACCAACTCTGTACGTGCGTCGGAACTTACACCTCCCCATACCATTATTGAGCCTCCATGGAAACTCACAGTTTGGGTGGTGGTAATGGGTAGAAACCTCTCTCCTATTTTTCTCCACACTCGTTCTCGACCGTCCGGAGCACGTAAAGCTATTCGACACTCATCTGTGAACAACACTCTAGCCCATTGCTCGTGGGTCCAATTGACATGTTCTCTTGCGAACTGAAGTCGGGCTACTCGGTGCTGTCTGAGAAGTTCTGGACATCGTGCTGGTCTACGAGCTTTTAAATTCACTTCCTCCATTCGTCTTCTCACCGTACGCTCACTAACATTAACGCCTCTTGCGATTTGGAGCCGCTGGCGTATCTCAACAGCGGTCAGGTAGCGGTTTCTCAAAATCTCCATAACAATAAAACGATCGTCCCGGCCGATGTGCACCTTACGCCCCCACTGCCTGGCCTGCGGGTGTAGCGGCCTGTCTCCTGGTATCGTTTCAGTGAATACTGCATTGAGGACCGTGGTACGTTAAGCACAATAGCAACTTCACGCTGTGTCAGCCTTTGGTCAATTAATGCTACTGCTTGTGCAACTTGTGCTGGTGTTAATGGCATTTTATTGGCTTTAAAGCACCTTTAGTTATTGAATTAAGACACAAGATCACAATAATTGAATAACCTTACAGTAAACTTTTCACAACACACAAATTTAAAATGTGAACTTAGTTGCTCAAATGACCCGATTCAACTAAAAATTAAAGAATTCGTCATGGTGCACTTAAACATAATGAATTACCCTCTTGAACTTGAGGGTAAACATTTTTTGACATACCTGCATAACAAACATTCATCAGAAACACTTAAAGCTTTTGCTATCGCGAGATAACCGCTTGGCCAAGTTTCCGTGCCGGTGAGTGTTAGTTAAAAGTACTTCTTTGCAATGGTTTACAATTCTTCTTTTTCCTTACAAGCCCGTATGAGTCCACTGCTGGACAAGAATCTCTACCATAGAGTATTCTATGATCTCTACCATTGATTTACCTTAATCGCCGCGCTTAGCAAGTGCAATAGCGATCGTAGTAACAAACGTATCGTAAACTTTGAGACTGTTCCACACCGCTGAACTAGCCCGACCGCTCTGGCATCTCTCATCTCCCTCCCTCATACGAAATTCACGAATTAAAGAGTGAAACAGAATCTCTTACTAATACTTAGAAAGCGCACACTATAGCTCAAATCATAAAACTTATAGCTCATAACCTAAAACTCCATCAAACTAATAGCCTAGTATATCACTGACCAATACAAATTATACCCGTTCTGAGTCGAACAGTAGACATTTATTGTATCAAATGCATCTAAATCATAACTTGGGTGCGCAATGATCGCCATTTGTCACTCATGCTATGATTATTTTCTAAATATTTGAACCTTATCACCCAAACAATAGGTATCAGTTTTGATTAACGGTAAGGATCAATATTATAGGGAACAAGTTCTGCTTAGATAGGGTTAACTAAGGGCTACTTAGAAGCTAAAGTTGTAAAGAAGTAATTTTTGTCCTTACCGTTACTGCCTATCAAAAGCACACTGCTGAATATAGGCCTCCGCCATAGATTGCCTCATATAGGGGATATTTGCCATAATTGCCATGCCTGGCAGATGGGTTGGCACAAGCAGTTTTTTTTAATAATGTAACTAATAATAACTTCTAATAGTATCCCGGCGCGTTGCTGCCGCAGAAGAAATAATTGTGGAAATATCGTTTTAATTTTTTTTATAGGATAAGGGTGACAAGCGAGCACACAGTCCACCTAATGGTAAGTGGTTGCTGTGGCCCATAGACATCTACATCTATTCTCGTTTGCGAATCAAAATGCAGATGCGTTGTCAGACGTGATGACTAAGAGGAAATGCCTCTTTTCCAGTAAAAGGGGTCTCGGGTTCACCATACGAAACACAGTAGCATTAAGCTACTATTTTACGCTGGTATTCTGTGAGAGCGAGGTCCTTCCCCAGTCGAGCCGACCCATTCGTGCTACAACTATACAATTAACATAGCTGGAGCATGGCTCTACCACGTTAATATCGCTGCAGCATGGCTCTTACGTTAAGTTTATATTGTTTTATTAGGAATGATAATACATACATTAAAATTGAATGATATATTATTACTTTCAAATTAATTTGTAGGTACGATACGCGCGCCACCTAGTGTAAGTTAATTCTACTATGTCTATAACCTTCACACAAGCAATATTTTGACAAAATTTTACCGCAATCTGATGAACGGTTAGCGCATAAAATACGAACAAACAAACATTAATTTTTATATATTAGATTGTTATTAGGAAAACTCTGCTGCCTATCTCCAGGTTTGTTTTCCTCTGTCGTCTCTTACGACACCCACGGGACGATATGGGGTATTGGATATTCTTACTCCGCTAGTACACGGTGGTACTGGTAACATTGAGATATTATGTAGTACATTATAATTCTATGACTGGTGATGGCCGCACCTGAATTACGTAACTAACAAACAAAAAAAACAAGCGATTGCGTAAATCCGGTGGTAATCGTGATGGGCTTCGTTTTGACGTTTAACGTATTGAAGTAATATAATAGCTCTATATCTCTCTGTCTCTCTCTTATAAAGCAGTTAGTCCGCAGTGCTTTAATTACTGCTTGATTATTAAAATTAGATGATGTAAGTATAATCTAGTAAAATATACATTAGAGTAGTATGTACCTAAGTACTATGTACCTACTAGTACAAACACCGCGAACATAATCTGTACGGAAGTGCGGGGCACGTTGAAGTAGACACAGAGTATAAAATGGCATAGACTAATTAAGTTTCAGCCCGCGAGCTCTAACACTTGTTGGAAAAAATTAAATCTTGGCGTCTCTTTACTTCAATGTCTTTAACGTTTGATTACGTTATACTGTGTTAATGTATCAGTATCGATTATTAAGCCTATATCTTTTTATATAAGTATATTAAGTATTAATATCTCGTTTTTGGATTCAAAATTTAATCATAATTAAAAAACTATATATACACGGTTAGCGTGGTAGCTCAGATGGTTAGCGCTCGCTGTAAGTTTCACAGTACGCGAGCAACCCGGGTTCGATCCCCGCCGGCACCAATGAAATTGTTAATTACAATTTTAAGTGCTGATTTACCACGTGCTCGGCGGTGAAGGAAAACATCGTGAGGAAACCTGCATGTCTGAGAAATAAAAAAAAAAAATATTTCGAAGACATGTGAAGTTCGCCAACACGCATTGGGGCAGCGCGGCGGACATTTCCTTGCCCTAAAACCCTCTCAGAAATGAGAGGAGGCCTGTGCCCAGCAGTGGGACGTATATAGGCTGTAACTTTACTTTTTTACACGGTTAACGAAGTGTTCAGAATACACGAGTGACCTGATCGACCATTTTCTCACTGATAATCAAATATATGCCTTATCTAATGAGAAAAAAGTTGTTAACAGCGTTTTTCTTGCATATTATTTACAACTTCATTTAATTTGGGACTCTACTTTTTATATGAGCTGTCTTCAGTGATGCCTCCTCTTAGTGGTCTGTGTTGATGCCCCAATTCTCGCTTCATAACAAGTGTAAGTATTTTACAGACTGCGTAGCATCAGGTGAAATAGAAACGGTGAATAGCAATTAATCCCTCCCAACGTTGGTATTATATTATTGTAACATTTGGTAATACATAACTATATTATGTAGATAATATACTGCCGTCTTTCAGACGCAAGGAAACCTTCTCTCACAAACCCACGGCATGAATTGGGAGCGATGATATTGACCTTCGCACGGCTACTATCAATAACGACAAAAAATGTGATTAGTACTCAAATACACATAAAAGTTGCTCAGTGACCCTCACCGAAATAAAGAGGGAGCCTAGCCTATATAGGTTGTAACTTTACTGCTTTGATCAATTTAAAATAACAAAATAAAAGGTCTTTAACGGCCCTTTGCAAGGCATAGGCCTCTTGTTATATCTGAAAGAATCCGGGAACAGAAAAAAGTTCTTTATTTTTATTCTCTTGAAAGCGAATCATTGAAATAATATGTTCTATAATTATATTCGTCAAGTCGCCAACGTCCATACCACGTTGAATACACCGGTTCTCGTCCGATCACCGAAGTTAAACAACGTCGGGCGCGGTCAGTACTTGGATGGGTGACCGCCTGGGAACACCGCGTGATGTTGGCTTTTTGCAAATTTTTAAAATATTTTTATTATTGTTTCTTTATTTCTGCGTTATGCGACTTTTTAATTCAGACAATTAGAATTAGTAGCCATTTCATCGGTACTAGGAGTCAAAGTCACGTTTCTCGCATATTTTTCGCAAAACACCATCGTCATACGACAAAGCCACCTAGGCTCCTAATGGCTCCTTTGAATAAAATAAATTAACTTGAAGAACTACAGAAGTAAATAACTGATAGATATATAGAACTAAGAGAATTATAAAACTACGGAACTAAAGAAACAGATTGAGAATTAATAAAATATTAAAAAAATGTGAATACGAATATAGATTATTTTATCTCTTTTTACATGTGCATCAAAAGTTAAAATGTAAAAAGTTAACCAATAAATTATTATTTTGAGTACAAAATAATATATTATGTATTTCAAATCAGCAAAAGAACAGCACTGGCATTTTACCAAGGCATATTTGATAATGACATTTTATTATTTTTTCCTATTTCTTTTTTAGCGCGTTTCTTTTCGTTACTTATAAGTAGGTACCTAGTCCTCTTTAATTATTTGCGTCATTATAATACATAAGCTTCTGAAAAGAAATCTACTGCATAATTCTGATTTACACTTTCAATTTGTACTCCCCTAAGTATTATGACATATTTTAATTACACAATCCGCCGCCATTTTAATTTTGTGCACAATCCGCTTACGAAACCGCGAAGTAAATTTCAAGTTTAAATTAGGGAACAGGGATGGGACTCGTCCATTTTAGAGTTTGGAACCATCGATAAATTTTATATAACTAATATAATATTATGTTTATATGTGAAAGTAATTGGTTAAGTAGATAAGGATCTATGTAAACGAAGTATAATTCTACAATGACTGGGTTATTTCATTTGGGCATTTCTTCTAGCATGCCTGATACTAGACAATCCAAATATTTGCCTTAATGTATGGTATTCTATTATATTTATTGAATTATAACTGCACAAATACACATTAAGCATTTTTTTTCTTCAAATAAACGTTGTCCCCAGAATTGGATTTTCAGCTATTTCTGGTTGTTTTCTGATTTTTTTGCATAATTAGAAATGTTAATAAATAAATTTCTTATTTAAGGATTTTTTGTAAAAGCCTTATAATTTTTGTAAAAACCTTATAATTTTTGTAAAACCTAATAATTTTACTATGTTAGCCTAAACAAAATATTACCAAAATAATAGCGAACAAAATGTGTATTATTATATTTTTCGGAATCATATCTCTGCCACACTATAATGCTGTTAGTAACGTACTATTTTAATTTTTTCACTTCATCACATCGGAACAGCTTCCTAACTATGATTATTTAAAAAATTGTGAAAAATCTTAACTTAAAAATAAGTATATAAGAAAGAAGTTTACGTGGTAGAGGCACGCTGCAGCTATGTTATGGTTGTAGCACGAATGGGTCGGCTCGACCACGCTTTCATAGAATACGAGCGTGACATAGCAGCTTAATGCTGCTGTATTTCGTATGATGACTGTAGAGAAATGGAGACCCTTATTGCTGGTTACGAGGCATTACATCTTAGTCCTCAGGGGTGACAACGCATCTGCATTTTGATTCTTAATCGACGAAAGATGTAAATATGTAGCTATGAGCCGCAGCATTCATTCTTTCCTACTTCTGCCACCTAATGGTCGCAGGAATGATAAAATAAGATCAGATTATTAATTTGGACAACAAGAAAATACTAAAATGAAAGTCTATAACTACAATAAAATCTCACAGAATACCAGCGTTAAATAGCGGCTTAATGCTGTATGGTGAGTGTAGAGTTCACTTCCAGGAAACACTTTTTACTGGGAACGAGGCATCCCATCTTAGTCCTCAAAGGTGACAACGTATCTGCAATTTGATACTTAATTGAGGATACAGGTAGATGTCTATGGGCTCATCTATCAACTTACTATCAGGTGGACTGTGTACTCATTTGTAACACTTATTCTATAAAAAAAAGAATAATAATAATTAAACTCTTCACACCCCGTCTAGAAGGCATTATGAAATTTAACAAAAAAACTCCTTGCGGACGAAGTCACGGACAACTGTGATATATTATATTATGCTCTGACCTTTTATCTTAATTATAATTTTCTTTAACATAATATTATAATGGTATTACATCTAAAGATTATTATTTAATGCAGACACATAAATTCATTCTGATACATCATTACATTTATCGACAATGTTTATGTAGTGGCGGTGTAAGAATATCAACTACCCCATATCATCCCGTGGATGTCGTAAGAGGCGACAGTGGGAAACAAATCAGGAGATGGACAGCAGAGTCTTCCTAATAACTACTAAAAATAAAAAAAACTGCGGTTGCCAACCCGCTTGCTAAGTGTGGCAATTATAGCAAATATATGGGCATGCACTATGAGACAATAAATGGCCTCTCGCCTATGTTCAGCAGTGGACTTTAATAGGCTGTAACGGATTTATCGACAAAATTTAACATCACCAAAAAACCCAACTCTGTAGCGACAACGGCCACCGCAATTAACACGCGCTAATCCCACCGCGACATGTTTCTTATTAACACCATTTGTCAGCGCTCGCGTCGCGCGGGATTATCGAAAATTATCAGTCGCATCTCTATTTGTCAGTATGCCATTTACATGGGGTCTTTTTAAGCTGTTGTTTAATTTAAAATATAATGAAACATTTCATAACTATAATTAACCTAAAAAATACAAAGGGCGAGCGACATACCTTGAAATTCGATTTCTTGCAAGAAAATTCCTAACTTAATTATTTTAAAACTAACTAACATAAAAATATATAAGTACTGATTTACGATGTGCTAGACAGTATAGGAAAAGGGTTGGTTTTACATCACGTCTGAAGAATCAAAAGCAAATGGAGTCCACTAATTAGCAAAAGAGCAGGACGGCGGTAACATAATACTATATATCATAATACAATATAATATAATATGCCGTCGAATGAGAACTAATGAAACTTGTTCAAATCTTTCTGTACTAATGAATGTAACACAACGTGCAATAAAGTCGATACTTTCGAATACAGTGCCGAGTGCAGAAACAACGATATCGATATTAAGTAACCAAACAAACAAATATTATACAATTTGACGGACTTACAAGGCAAGGATTATTATTAGACTTGCAACGAATAGTAAGTTAGGCCACACGCCGAATACCGAATATTCTGCGAACTTCCTGGTCGAATAGCCGAATGTTAGGCAAAAGTATTCTGACGGGAAGGAAGTAATGTTTATTATTCAGAGCGTCTATTCTTTGAAGCTGGGATTGTCTACAAGAAGAAAACGAGTAAACTACTGCCTGAAAATGAAGAAAGATTAGTCTTTCTGCACCATTATCTTCCACTTTAATTACGATAATTCGACTGCATAGACATTTATCTGATAGTTCCTTTATAATTTTTTATAATATGGAAGCTGATTACCTATGACTACTTTAATTATTACAAAAAAAAAAATAATTTTAAAATAAATGATTTTTTTTTCCCAATTACTTAAGTATTCGGCCGAATAGTACCTAGATATTCGGTATTCGACCGAATAGCCGAATATTCGTTGCAAGTCTACTCTCTAACGGGAAAGTGGGAGTTATCAATTAACTTGCGCCGCTAGCACACGTTTTTCTCAATAAAATGACAAAAACTCTAAGATTAAGCGGTGTTCAATCCATTTTCCATCATCATCTTCATAATCATCATTACAACACTTCAAGTACAAGTTCATTGTTGAAAATAGGCTTCTTCCAAAGAATGTTACAAAACACGGTTCATAATATTATGTTCCGTAATTACAAAAGCATTCTTGCCAACGTCCATACCACGTTGAATACACCGGTTCTCGTCTGATCACCGAAGTTAAACAACGTCGGGCGCGGTCAGTACTTGGATGGGTGACCGCCTGGGAACACCGCGTGATGTTGAATTTTTTAAAATATTTTTTATTATTGTTTCTTTATTTCTGCGTTATGCGACTTTTTTAATTCAGACAATTAGAATGAGTAGCCATTTCATCGGTACTAGGAGTCGAAGTCACGTTTCTCGCATACTTTTCGCAAAACACCATCGTCATACGACAAAGCCACCTAGGCTCCTAATGGCTCCTTTGAATAAAATAAATTAACTTGAAGAACTATAGGAGTAAATAACTGATAGATATATAGAACTAAGAGAATTATAAAACTACAGAACTAAAGAAACTGATTGAGAACTAATAAAATATTAGAAAAAATGTGAATACGAATATAGATTATTTTATCTCTTTTTACATGTGCATCAAAAGTTAAAATGTAAAAAGTTTACCAATAAATTATTATTAACGAGTACAAAATTAATATATCATGCATTTCAAATCAGCAAAAGAACAGCACTGGCATTGTACCAAGGCATATTTGATAATGACGTCCGCTTGGTTAATTTTAACTACTCGTATTCGGGATTATATTAAATTGCCGTCAAATTATTACTAACACAGAACATGTTCAAAACTTTCTGAATTAATGAAACACATGCGATTAGGTCGAAAGTTTCAAATGCAGTATCAGAAATAGAGGGACACAGCACACATCGGAAACAGAAAACCAAAATTTGTTAAAATTGTGTAAGTTACAAATTATACGATTTGGCTGGAAGCGGCTCTGGCCAAAATTTGCAGCGGTGTTCTAACCACTTCTTGTTCGTTTTGGCTTTTAAATCCATTGCGAGAAGACCTTATAAGAATATGAACGACGCATTTCCTCAAAATTTGGTCATACTCATCATGCTGGATAAGCGGGTCCCTCGCTCTGGTGGAAATGCAACTCTCTAACACTAGAACTTTCTTCCTCAATCATTTACATACATAAATTTCACATGGACAAACATCCAAACCCGAAATAGTGTGAACGACGAAGCAAAGACTTTTTAACCATGCAAACATACATGCTACGTGCGGGTTTCGAATCTGCGGCTACTGAGCCAAACTACGCTAAAACACACACACAAAAACACTGTGCTACTAATATATTTTGGTATGGAGAGCATGTGTTTAATTTAAATAACAAAAAACAATGCAAAATAGATTGTTTTAAAAAAATATATTAATAAATTTATAACAACCAACTCTACAAATATGTAATGAATCAGATGAATAATTAAGGACAGTGGTAGTTTACGTAAAAATATTAAATGACATTCTCTTATCTTTACAGCGACCCTAAAAAGAGCATCCCTACAAAATATGTCCCTAATTCATCAAGAAGACGAGCCAAAAGAAACTAGTTACACTGTCTATTAACTCTTGGACACTATCTCAAGTCGCATTAAATCATTCTGCTCTCAAAACGATGACAAACGCAATAATGAACACAATGCGTTATGAATAACACTCATTAATAACAGAAGTATTCCACTGAATAGAATGCAAGGCACCCTTCTCGTTTCGAGCCCAGAAATATTTCCCTGTAAGCGCTATAGATATATTAAATAAAAGTATAAAATGCGTATATCGATTTTAATACTTTTTTTTAATTTAAATTTTGTTTAAAATATTTTAATTAATCATAGTCAGGAAGCTGTCCAGGTGTGATAAAACGAAAGTAATTAAAATAGCAAGCATAGATTGCCTCATAGAGGGGGAGGGGGGTGTATTTGCCATACTTGCCACAAAATAGGGTGACAAACGAGCACACATTTCACTTACAGGTAAGTAGATGGTGTGGCCCATAGACATCTACATTTATGCTCAATTAAGAATCAAAATGCAGATGCGTTGTCACCCCTGAGGACTAAGATGGAATGCCTCGTTTCCAGTAAAAAGGGTCTCCGGTTCTCTGCACTCACCATACGAAACACAGCAGCATTAAGCTGCTATTTTACGCTTGTATTCTGTGACAGTGTGGTCCTACCCCGGTCGAGCCGACCCATTCGTGCTGCAACCATAATATAGCTGCAGCGTGGCTCTACCACGTATAAAAATTTTTGCAACTGGTTGCAAAACTGTTTTTTGGAAAGGGTTGGCAACAGAAGTTTTTATTTTTATTTTTAGTCGTTATTAGGAAGACGCTGCTGCCCATCTGATTTGTTTCCCTCTATCGCCTCTTACGACACCCACGGAATGATATGGAATAGTGGATATTCTTACACCACCACTACACGGTAGTCATGATTACGAAAAATATAATAATTCATAATATGTGTTTGCGATAATGTATTTTGTTTAGATTAACAAGGTAAAATAACATGGTACTATTACAAAAAATAAATTCATTTATTTATTAACATTTAAGAAGGCTACAAAAAATAATCACAGACTGCAACATGAATCATCATGTATCATCTTTTCGTACTCAGCTTAACTGGCTACCTATCCGTCAGCGCAGATATGTTAGAATACTCTGCACTCTTTTCACTATCCTGAACTACTGCTCCTGAGTACTTGAAATCTAGATTTCAGTACCTAGGAGATACTCATAATTATTTTCTCCGTTCTTCGGATAATATAAAGTTGCTAACGCCTTTACACCGTACTGGTTATATGTCCCACTCTTTCGCTCTTACGGCTACAAGACTCTGGAACGAAATACCTCTTGACATTAAGAAAAGCTTCCAACAAGTTTAAATAAAACTAGTTTTACGGATTTTATCGCGTATATTAACTTATTTTATATTCCCGACGTTTCGAGTACTTTACAGCACCCATGGTCACGGGGGGGACTGAGGTATATGACGTCCCAATGTCCATAGTTAATCACGGTTATCTCCAGATTAAAATTATTAATTTTGTTCCGATCTACGCAGTATGAACTTACAGTATCTTGAAGTCTTGCAGTTGTATGCTTGGGTTGGGATTTAATTTTATTAATTATAGGATCCCAAGCAGATGGTAGCACCCAGCCATCCTCTCTATTGAAATTAGGATGTTTTTTGATTTCAATAGCCTCGCGAATCATCCTTGGAAGGAATCGGTGTTCTTTAGCGAGGATTTGTGGTCTATCAAATCTAATGTAGTGACGGGGGCGATCCTGTACATGTTCACAGACTGCAGACTTCCCGGAGCGTCGATTCTTCACATCAGCTATGTGTTCTTTAACGCGAGTTTTATTGATCTTTTAGTTTGTCCTATATAAGAGAGACCACATTCACAATCAAGCTTGTACACTCCTGCATCTTGCAGAGGGACATTACACTTGACTGATGGTAAAAACTGACTAATCTTCATCGGCGGCTTGAAGTATGTTTTAATGGAAGCACGCTTCAGGATGTAGCCAATCTTGTCAGTGACACCTCTGACATATGGCAGTACAGCAGGCACTCGCTCGACTGTGGCCGGCTTCACTCGTTCACTGTGACATAGGCGCGGGACCCGAAGCTTATTGTCGTACAAAACCTGCTTGACGTGATGGAGATCGGCGGCCAGGTGTTTACTGTCACAGATCCTCGTGCTCTCTGAAACAAAGATTTCCCACGGTAGCTAACTGTGAAGGATGGTGATGAGAGTCACCGTTTAAATATCTATGTGTATGGGTCTTTTTCTATACACAGTGTGGATCAAGGTGTTATCAGGATTCCGAATTACTAACACATCTAGAAAAGCTAAAGAGTTGTTTGCCTCTAACTCCATTGTGAACTAAATTTTAGAATTTATGAAGTTAAGATGGTCTAAAATGCAGTTACTTTATCTAAAGGTAGAATTTATGTGAAAGTGTCGTCTGCGTACCGCTTGTAGAATCTTGGATTTACAGGAGAAGTAAGTAGGGCTTTCTCCTCAAAGTCTTCAATGAATATATCGGCGACAATGGGAAATACAGGTGAGCCCATTGCCACACCATCTACTTGCTTGTAGAACTCCTCCTTCCACAATAGGTAGCCAGATGTAAGGCAGTGTCTGAGTAATACTGCATATTCTATGGGCATGTTGTTTTCCTCCTAGTTACAATCGAGATGCAGCCCTCAACAGGTAAGCATGTGAACAGAGACTGCACATCAAGACTGACCATAGTTTCATTGTCTGCCAGACGTAGGTCTTTAATCTCGCTGACAAATCCTTTGTGTGTACTCTTTTATGTCCCCTGAGCGGTGTGAGTATTTTCGCTAAGTGTTGAGCCAATCTGTAAGTTGGTGAATCGATTTGGCTAACTATGGGACGTAGTGGATGAGCATTGGGCTTGTGTATTTTTGTAGCCCATACAACTTCGTAATTTAAATAAATAAATAAATAAACATGAGCTTATACGCGAGCATGCTACATAAAATTGACCGCAGCAGTGGTAGAGCCACGCGGCAGCTATATTATGGTTGCAGCACGAATTGGTCGAATTGACCCGAGAATGGCCACGCTCTCACAGAGTACCAGCGTAAAATAACAGCTTAATGCTGATTTGTTTTCGCATGGTGAGTAAGGGAACCGGAGATCCTTTTAACTAATAACGAGGTATTTTATCTTAATCCTCAGGGTGACAACGCATCTACATTTTGATTCTTAATCGAGGATAGATGTAGGTATATAGGTCACAGACCCCATCTACCATCAGGTGGACAGTGACTGTGAGTTCGTTTGTCACCCTTATTCTATAAAAATAATACCTTTATTTGCTATTTTTAGCACGAACATATGGTTGTATAATTTATTTAATATTTATTTTAAAATTTATGAATAAAATAAAATATTGTATTATAGGTTTTGTTATAATATTATTATTTATTTGGTATTTAAAAAAAGTAAAATTTTGTCAAACGAGCACACAGTCTATCTTATGGTAAATGGATGGTGTGACTCATGAACACCTATGCACAGAATAAATATTTGACTTAACCTAATATTACTCTAACGTCTCGTTGCTCATTTGTAAACTTTGGTTTAAAATAATGTTTAGCGAAAAATAATGAATGAATAAATAAATATTTTCATCAATAAATATATTATTGCTTGCTTAAGTGAACGGAAGAGTCGGGAAGGGACGCCCTAGACGAAGGTTTATCGACCAAATTGGTGATATATTGAAAATGGGCCAGATAAGGTGTACCTTAATCGACGAGCGTGTATGCGTAGACATATGGATGTAAAGGAGGAGAGAGAAGTGTGTTAGGATCGTACCAAATGGAAGTCCGAAGTCTCTGCCTACCCCTCTGGGTGACAGGTGTGAGTGTTTATGTTTATGTTTTATATATTATTGATTTTTTCTACCTTACATACTTTATTTTATTGCTATAAGTTGCGCCTGACATAAATAAATAGCAATATGTTGCATAGCATGAATTTGACTTAACGTTTATTTTGTTTCCTACAATCATAGTCTACAATCTCTATAATATATTATAAAAATCAATTGCTGTCCGTTAGTCTCGCTAAAACTTCTTGTACTATTATTTATTCTGTGCTAAAATTCGAAAATAGCTAGAAAGTTTAGATTCACAATTGGACCAGGTAGGTGGCGCTGTTGTCAAAATTCAGAAATCACCCGTGCGAAGCCGGTTCGAATAGCTAGTATTATATAAATCCCAGGTCGGTGAAGACGGTGAATTAGATGAAATAAAATTTTGCCAACTGTTCTTTAGAAGTATTTATCTCTATATATAAAAATCAATTCCTGACCGTTAGTCTCGCAAAAACTCGAAAATGGCTGGACCTATTTTGACGATTTTTTGTGTGTTTGAGTGGGGTCCTGGATGGTTTAAAAACTCAACTGAACGTGGTGCTGTTATCGAGATACAGAAATCACACGTACGAAGCCGTGGCGGATCGCTAGTACCTATGTAATATTATGCATTTAATATTATGTTGGTTTAGTATTATAATATGATGTGTATGAAAATATGTTTGTACCTAGGTATTTCTTTGCTCTTCACTATTAACATTATTATTACTATCCTGTCTCTCCTCTTTTAGTAAATTATTACCTAAGTCAATTTACATTCAAGTAATCCTCGTGCCGGTCACTGACTACCTACTTATTTGACACTGTCGCTGATGTTAGACAATGCTGCAGTCACAGTTAAATTTTAATTTTAGAATTTTATTAAACTGTTCGTAAATCAAAACTTCGTTCATTTGTTCCTGAAGATTGTGACATTATTCACTACGTATGAAATATAGTAATCAAAAGTTTCCACGTTTTTTACCTTTAAATAATGTTGGAATAAAACGATAAGAGTTCAAAATTGAGTTTTAAACTATTATTTGGGTTTCAACATGATTCGAACCCGGGACCACATGATCAGCAGTCGCGCTAACGATCATTAAACCGACAAAGCAGTCAGAAAATAAGTAAATGATGTATAATGAGCACCAATAATTTTTAATGTTATACATTTTTATGGTTGGGTTGCAAATTGGCACTGTCTCAAGGTTTTGGACGAGTCAAGCAGCGATTTAATTATTGGATTTCATTAAGTAAGATAGCGACGATTAAAACCTCAATATTAAAAAAATCGAAAAATGTAATGTTTTCTTATATTTACGCGAAGACTACACATTAAATGAAACTAATTTTTACGGATTATATCGCGTTTAATTTAAACTTTTTAATTCCCGACGTTTCGGGTGCTTTACAGCACCCATTAAAAAGTTAAAATTAAACGTGATATAATCCGTAAAAATTAGTTTCATTTAATTCGAAAAATATATTACAGAAAAAAAAAGACTATTCGAAAGGCGGTAAATCGGCTATGAACATCATCATCATACAAACTAAATATATAGCGCTTACATCTCAAAAGTTCGATTGATGCTTTGTTTAGAACATTCTAGAAGTGGATTAACTCTATGGCGGTCACTATACACTCCATAGTTATCCAGCTACTCCTAACCCTTGTTAATGCTGGCAGATATTAAGATACGGCTAATCCTCACATAACTTAGGATCAAGACCGTTAAACGCGGTTCAGACCTCTGACCATTGTCCTGCGTTTAATTTAAACGGGAAATGACTCCCTGCGAATTGATTACACGACCCTAGAAACATAACAAACAGCGTTCTCTCAAAATTTCTAAATATCCATTGCACTTCGACATGAAACAGGCGAACTATTTCATCCTATGGAAGGTGCAATGTATTTTGAAATTGACGGAATTCTCGTCTCATATTTCTACGGTGTTTAGCTTACAGAGTCGCAAGCAAACCCAATGATAATGATTTTACTAACCCAGTGCAAACTTTGAATCAACAACTGTGTTACGGGTACGTCTATTTAAGGTTATTTGCATAAGGCTTAAAATGGCGCTATTAATATTTGAGTTATAGCAAAAATTGTTTGTTTATAACATCATAAGATTTTATGCGCGACACTCTTCATGCAAAGAGGTCCTTTGGGTGGTGTTTCTGGTTTTTGGTAGCTATTGAAACTTGACCTTATATTCGGAGCCGTTTATTTGATTATACGTAAAGGGATATTGGGCAATTTTGCTCATGTCCATTTTGATGTGTAGTTGCGATTGCGGCTTGATTGTAATTTTAAATGTGAAATTGTTTGGTTAAACGAGTTTCTGTAATTAATGGGAAATTACAGAGTTTGTGCATAACAATATTATAACTCCTGCTTTACATATTATTATCGGCTTGACCAAGCTTTGTTTTATAAGCTATCTTGGTTATTTATGATGTTGTTACGGTTTTTTTTTTACTATTCGAATCCAGTGTTTGACTATCAGAAATATTTATTGGCCATAACAATCGTTACAGGCAATTCATTCGTTACAAAAGTTCTTAAATTTATAAGGTTAAATTACATTATTTAATTACATTATTGTAAGTACTTTAATTTAGTTACACTGACGCTTTACATCATAGAATTAGGTAAATTATTTGGTTTTCACGTTACACAAGAATTATGATTCCAAGAGTTGCATTGACATATATTTCGGTTAATTTGTAAAATGGGTTATTTTCAAAACAATACTTAAGTTTCCGTTTAAATTTGCTATAGTTTAGGCTGGTTAAACTTTTTGGTAATTTATTATACATCAATATTTTTGAGTAACGCCCTTGTTTTTTTACTTTGATTAATCTATTCATTGTTAGGACACGTTTTTCATTATTACGCAGATTGTATTGATTTACGTCTTTCTTTTTCAGTATTCTTTATCCTCGTGTACCTCTAATAAACTATTATATATATAAAGCGAAACCACTGTCATTATTTTGTCGTTCTTAAAATGTTTTCTTGCCGGGCTACTTTTTTTCAGACCATTGTTTATTCTTATAGACTGTTTTTGACATTTTAAAAACTTTTATAATTTCCGTAGCATTACCCAAAATAGTAATGGCATACCTTATTATAGAATGAATATAGGCATAGTACACAGATATGAGTGTCTTTTATCTAATAATGGCTTGAGTTTAAATAATGCATAATTACCTACCGCTAGCTATTTTCTTACAATTTTTTTCAATGTGGGCTTTGTGGTTGATTGTACAATCTACTGTATACTCTAAAAATACATTTTCTTTTGTAGTCGAGTGACCATAAATGCCAAGCCTCGATTGATAATGCATTACAATGCTTTTATCAGAATTTATAATAATACCATTTGCGCCAAACCATTCTAACTACTAGCCCAACTTATGGTAAGTGGTGATACAGCCGAAGATGGTGACCTCCTTGGGCCTTGAAGACACCCACATTGTAATCGGATGGAAAGACAGATGCTGGCAACTTATTCCGCACCTTTGCTGTACGCATGACGAACGATGAAGCAAATTATTGAATTTATTATAGTTGACCTTTTTAATTTTTACAGAACAAAACTATTTTTATATACTTTATCATTACATATCTATAAATAAGGATATGTATAAGTATATAATTTATCTTCTAAATGTAATATGACACTGCCTAATATGTATATAAATAAAATAATAGAGGTTTGCAGTTGTGCGCGCATCACGGAAAAACTACTGGATAGATTTCAATTAGGTTTTCTAAGTTTTATTTCTTATCCCTTATTTTCTTATCCTTTAGGCCCTTATCAAAAAAATATTGCGATATCTTCATTTAATATAAAGTTATTAAAGTTTTAAGAAACAACGGTTTTTATACGGGGTTTTTCACACGGTCAACTGTAGACTGTACCCAGATAATTTATATAAGTATTTTAGCTACAAACGGAGCAACGACTAACATTGTTTACAAAGAAATTTTGTATGCGATCTTTTTCATGGTTTATCCTTCGCACATACGAAAATTTTGTTAATATATCAAGCAACGCGGACGAAGTCGCGGGTATAGGCCAGTTTTAAATAAATATTTTTGCAATCACAACAATATAAAGCAAGTAAGTACTTATAAGTAGATACACAAAACTAGAAATTATATTATGTTGTATACCGAAAGTAAAGTAAAGTAAAGTTTGTTTACTAAAACATTAATAAAAAAGAAGTGAAGTTCATTTTATAATTCTTCATTTTTAACGTAATACCAAGTCAACAGTTAGCTTGAATCAAAGCCCCACACTCGAGGACTGCTTGGTGCCCTCGGTTTCCGCCTCGCTGCACACGTCGCCTGTCATTAATATCATTAATTAACTCAATTTTTCATTTCACGATTTTCAAGATTATGATTAGAACAAATGGCTTCTTGTCGTACTTAATTTGAATTGCTTTACAATTGTTATTAATTGGTCGTCGAGTGTATCTAATCCGTTGTCCTAAAATAATATAAATATAAAAACAAACAGTACGAAAATATCAAAGTAAATTCTCCCCACGCGTGGCCTAAGTTGTCGCATAAGGCCCTGTACTCTTTAGTTTTAATCGATAGCGACGCAAAGTCTGCTTCACCAAGGTCTCACCAATGTTGAAAACGCGCACGTGCCTTAGTTTGTCGACATGCGATAATTTTTATACCTGTGTTGTCCATAAGAGAATAAGAACACTATCATCAACATAGGCATATAGGCATCACCATATAGGCATCACCATTTTTCTGAGATCAACACAATAATAATAAGAAAAACTATGGTTGTCAATCTAAGTGACAAACGAGCAAACAGTACACCTGATGGAAAGTGGATGTTGAAGCCCATAGACATCTACATTTATCCTCGATTAATCAAAATGCAGATGCATTGTCACCCGTGAGGACTAAGATGGAATGCCTCGTTTCCAGTAAAAAGGTTCTCCGGTTTTCTACACTCACCATACGAAATACAGCAGCCTTATTTCGTATGGTGAGTGTAGAGAACCGGAGACCCTTTTTACTGGAAATGAGGCATTACATCTTAGTCCTCAGGGGTGACAACGCATCTGCATTTTGATTCTTAATCGATGATAAATGTGTCAATGGGCCACAGCATCCACTTACCATCAGGTGGACTGTGTGCTCGTTTGTCACGCATATTCTATAAGAAAAAAATATTTTTCATTAATTTTCGTACAATAACAGCAACAATAATAAGCAAAGTACCACGCCTATCTGCACATAAAGTGATGCTCGCATAAACAGTCATCAAGTTATAACAAGTCATAAAGGATTCCAGCTAGCAATGTCTGCCATTAAGTTAAACAATAGGATGGTTGGAGGGTGTGTGAGTGTAGAGTGTAGGGTGTTAAGCAATTGATTGTGTCGCTTTGTGTACGGTATTGTTTGATTCTGGATGTAAAGACTATGCAGTATGCGGTTATAAACGTGTCAATATGGAGGTGGATGCTTAACCGCTGATCCTATGTTTTAGACGACTTTAATGAAGGAAGAGGCTCTCAATTCGACTTTTTTTCCGTTATTTTAACCCACTTCAAATAAGGAGAAGGTTCTTTGTTGGACTGTATGTATTTTTTATGTAGGTATTTTCACCGATTTTGAATACTATTTTCCACCGACTCCAAAAAAAGGAGGAGGTTCTCAATTCGACTGTATTTTTTTTATGTCAGAACCTCAGAATTTTTTTCTAGGAGAACCGATTTCGATGATTCTTTTTACATTTGAATTTTGAAAGCTGGTGCTTCTCATGTGGTCCCATATATCAAGGTCTGACCAATAGTTTTTGTGTTATTCTTAATAATATACATATATTGAAATCGGTTGTACAAATTTTTTAATTTTAAATTATATTCTTTTTAGTTCTATGAAGTCGACTTGTACTTTTTGTTAAAAGTAAATTTTTTTACCCAAAAAATTGTTCTTGAAGTCGGCTTTACATTTTGTTAAAAGTTATTTTCTACCGACTTCAAAAAGTAGGAAATACTCAATTCGATTGTATGTTTTTTTTGTTACCTCATATCTTTCTTCTGGGTGAACCGATTTCGATGATTCTTTTTTATTTGAAAGTTGGTGCTTCTCATGTGGTCGCATATAAATTTGATCAAGGTCTGACCAACAGTTTTTGAGTTATTCTTAATAATTTATATTGGAGTCGGTTGTACAACATTTTTAATTTTAAATTGTGTTCTATTGTACTAGCCGTTCCCCGTGACTTCGCCCGCGTGTAATTTAAGGATTTTTTTTTGTTTTGCGCGGAACCCTAATTCTTTTTCTAAAATTAAAGTAGCCTAAGTTACTCCTTATAACATCAGCTATCGGCCAGTGAAAATCCCGTCAAAATCGGTCCAGCCATTACGGAGATTAGCCGGAACAAACAGACAGACAGACAGACAAAAAATTTAAAAATTGTATTTTTGTTATAAGTAACTTATATACTTTCATATGCATTTAGTGAAAAGCTGTTATTTTGACATTACAAACAGACACTCCAATTTTATTTATTTGTACAGATGTATAGATACACTATGTCTTTGCACTGAAACCAGAAGCTAAGTGGAAATTATTTTATATTTTTACAGGTCTTTAAAGTTGACTTCTAACCTTTATTAAAAGTTTAATTAGTAAAGTATTTTTAAAAGGCATAATATATTATAGTAACTCATTAGTTAAGGCCACGCCGTAAATTTCACTGTACTTACGCGAACCTGGGTTCTATCCTCGCTAACACCAATGAAAAAAGGTTAATTGCAATTTTAAGTGCTGATTTACCGCGTACTGAAGGTGAAAGAAATATTTCGAGGATATCTGAAGTCCGTCAACATGCAATAGAGCAGTTCAGCCAACTAATCGCTCCATAACTCTCTAACAAATGAGAGTTGGTATGTGCCCAGGGACAAATAAAAAAGTAATAATACCATATAAAAAGATGTCTGCAGTTGGAGCATGTAATTGCCCCCGCATCAGATTGAATAGTACACAAATTTCAGCAAAGGAACACCGACTCTTTCCGCTTATGATTGGTGAAGCTATTGAAATAACAAAAAAAATATTGGAAAAGTGAGTACAGTTGGATGCTACAACATCGTTTCTATTTTTAACTAGCTAGTACCTGGCGCATTGCTGCCGCAGAAGAAATAATTGTAGAAATATCGTTTTAAATTTGGAACAGTTCTATTTTTTTTATTAGGAATGATAATACATTCACTGAAATTGAATGATATATTATAACTTTCAAATAAATTTGTCGGTACGATACGCGCGCCACCTAGGGTAAGTTAATTCTACTATGCCTATAACCTTTACGCAACTGTAAGCAATAAGTTGACAAATTTTTAGCGCAATCTGATAAACGGTATGGCATGGCAGCGCATAAAATACGAACAAACAAACATTATTTTTTATATATTAGATTAAATTATTTCCAAGCCCAAGTATATTACAATATTTCAAGATGATGTAAGATTATTCGGCGTAGATTGGACAAAAAGCTAGCAGAAAGTATAGCGCAAATAAACTATGACATCAGTGCGTTGAACACTTCCATTTCCTTTTGGCTATGGACGCTGCACAGCACTCGAAACGTTGTCGTTGAAATTCTTACTGATTGAAAATTAAATGTGATAAAATATAAAATCTATTAAATTAGTTTAATTTAGAAGTATAAGCTAATAATGTGAATATAAATAAAATCATAATATTAATTTATAAAAAAAATTAAAATAAATTCTAAATTAATTTTTATTTATTTGTATTTTGTATATGATTTATTACTATTTCTAAAACAAAATCATTAAAAATACATAATACTATTATATTGGGATATAGTTGGCATGAATTTTATATTTTTAAACGTACATACATGTAAAAATTAATGACAAAATAAAACTTCAAATATAAAAAAAGAAATGGTTCCGCCGTAACAGTGTTTAAACACTGCCGTGACCAGGATTCGAACCTGGGTTACTACGGCCACAACGTAGGGTCCTAACCACTAGACGATCACGGCTATCGGAACGCTGAGAAATGTGACGAAAATATGTGATAATTTCGTAGAGTCGGTAACGCATGATCGAATATTTGGTACAATATAATTTTGAAGGTAATAATAACACAATCACTAAAGCAACACAAAAAAGTGATTTCGCTGCTTCTTTATAACTAGAATTAGAATTTTATTGCTTATGTTAATAATTAAAGACTAAAAAATTAAAATAAAAAATTAAACAACGGACATAATAAAACTAATCTCTCTTACTACACTACAGCCCTTCCCAAGTCCACTGCTGGACCCTCCTGGAACAGGACTCCCCCATAGATTGCCAAAAGTCCCTGACTACCTGCATCCATCGACTACCTGCGTGTTTAACCAGATCGTCACTGGGGTCGCGTAATACTGCGCTTGATAGTACGATGGTGCCAGGCGGTGTAAGAATATACACTACTTTTCCCATATACCGTGGGTGTATTAAGAGGCGACAGAGGGAAACTAAACCGGGGATGAGCAGCATCTTCCATAAATAGCGGAATAAAACTACAAAACTGCGGTGGCCAACCCGCTAACAAAGTCACGTTAGACATAATATGTCACGTCTGAGAGAGTTACAAAACTAAACTAAATAACAAAATTAATCATTCATCATTATTAAAGTTTTTTTTTAAATAAATAAATATTTAATATTACATAAGTTTTCTTAAATTAATATTCACTACATAATAATTATATAGATCTGCCGTGCTGAAATAAATATATAGTAAAAGTTTTCTAAGAACTTTAAGTTTTGCATGAAATTTCTACTAGGTATTTTACGTATCGCGTGCGTAAGTAAAGGAAAACATCGTGAGGAAACTTGCACGTCTAAAATAAATAAATAAAATAGAAATAAATAAAAAAATATTGATGAAAAAAATATGAAAGGCATGATGTGAAGTTCGCCAACATGCACTGGGTATTTTCTTGCCCTAAAACCCTCTCAGAAAGGAGTCGAAGCCTGAGCCCAAACAGCCCAGTAGTGGAAGTATATACGCTGTAACTTTACATTGCTGTAGCGAAGGAAAACATTGTAAGGATATGCACGTCTTAAAAATAAAAAATGTTTCGAAGACTTCAATTCAACACCGACGGACAATTCCCGCCCTGTATTCTATTATTATATATTTTATACGTGGTAGAGCCATGCTGCAGCTACATTAGTAGTATAGTTGTAGCACGAATGGGTCGGCTCGATCGGGGAAGGACCACGCTCTCACAGAATACCAGCGTAAAATAGCAGCTTAACACTCATGTGTTTCGAATGGCGAGTGTACAGAACCGGAGACCCTTTCCACTGGAAAAGAGGCATTCCATCTTAGTCCTCACGGATGACAACGCATATGCATTTTGATTCTTTATTGAGGATAGATGTAGATGTCTATGGGTCACAGCAACCACTTACAATCAGGTGGACTGTGTGCTCGTTTGTCAACCATATTCTATAAAAAAAAAGAATTAAGGTAATGAGAAGGCAAATGCCCAACAAGGGAACGATTGAAGCCTATTAAACACTCAACCAACCACCTTAGTCCAAATGAGGCATAAATTTATTGTATAATTTTTTGGTTAATTGGTAAAATTGATTAAGATCTTTAGCAGTAGATAATCTTTTTAAAGGGCCCACTGGGCGCCATCCTTACAGACCGAACCCCGACGGCGTTCCGATTTCTATTTAAATAAAGCTGAAATAAGTAAAACGAAGCTCAAATCAGTGTAATCGTCCAAAACAAACCAATTACTCAGAGCGGCGACATAATCGGCCGAAACCACAATTGGTCCCCGAAATTGGTGGTCGGCAATTTTGTGCCACGTGGCGACACAAAGAAACGCGTGCGGGATTTGGGGAAAATTGTTTGTTGTTTTAAGAAAAATATTGTAGGATGCATTTTCTTTATTTTACCACCGTTAGTGTGGCGGGAAAACAAACTTATGCCCAAATACTTAAACGCTACTCAATTTAAGATGCCCTTAAGTCTCGTGCTGTCTCTATCACTTTAAATCAAAGTGACTGTGACACCAAGAGACTTAACGATATCTTAAATTTGAGTAACGTTTGCGTATTTGGCCATCAGACGTTTATGCAATAGACTAGCTGTGCGCGTAGTCGGCGTGCCTTGCAACTCCTCTTTTCTACCGACTTCAAAAAGGAGACGGTACTCAATTCGATTGTGTTTTTTTTAAATGTGTGTTACCTCATAACTTTTTTCTGGGTGAACCAATTTAGATGATTCTTTTCTTATTTGACAGCTGGTGCTTCTCATGTGATCCCATATAAATTTGATGAAGGTTTGACCAATAGTTTTTAGTTATCCTTAATAATATATATTGAAGTCGGTTGTACAACATTTTTAATTTTAAATTATTGTCGAATACTTCGGAAGCGCGCGCAAACCAACTTATTTTTAAATACTAGCAATGCTATTAGCATTACTAATATTCCCTTTAACCACTCCTGGTAAGCTTAAAATGTTTGTGTTTGGAGAGGTTCACGACAGTAGTCGATTGGTGGATTCAAGCCCACGACCTTTTGAGTTCGCGGTCCGCACACTGCCATTAGGCCTGTCGCTACAACTCACCATAAAAAAGAATAAAAATGCAGATGCGCTGTTACCCTTGAGGACTAAGATGGAATGCCTCGTTTACAGCAAAAAGGGTATCCGGTTCTCTGCACTCACCATACGAAACACAGCATCATTAAGCTTAGCAGCTTTATGCTTTACGCTGGTATTCTGAGAGCGTGGTTCTTCCCCGGTCGAGTCGACCCATTCGCGCTACATTGTAGCGGCTATAATCATAATACAGGTGCAGCGTGGCTCTACCATGTACAAAATATTAGTATTCGTAGCCTTCTCCGTTGTTGGAGTTAGTTGCATATCTCCATGGACTGTAGTGTGCACACAGTAATAGGTTATTACTTCTATTATTACACCATACAACGCCACAGTACCGATACTAGGACCCAAATCATGTAGTATGTATAATAAATTAAAACACTAAGAAAACTTTACTAGAAGTCAGAAAAATTAAGAAATAATAATAAAATTACAAAAAAAGTGTAGTCAAATCAGGTCCCTATTTTCAGCTCACTGCTGCAATTACTAAAGACAAATCAACACTTAGAATTAACAATTTAATTGGTCTCGGCGGGAATCGAATTCCGTTTACATTCGCAAGCACTGAATCCCTGAACCAAAATCACTAAACATGAACCTAAAAGAAAATATCATTTTTCCAAAACCTCATTCATTAATTTACAATTTAATAATGTTTTATAAATGTTAATTGAACGATGTGTAAACATTTATAAACAGCAGTAATATAATGGTGTTTTCGGAAACAAGCGACAACAAAGGAAGTCCGTCAATACTACCAACCCAATCATATAATAGTTGACGCTTGAATTTTGTATGACATCCGCCATTACGCGTCGCGTGCGTAAGTTTACTCTAGTTTACTCATAGACGAATAATTTAAACAAGCCCGTCATAAATAAATGCCGTTCGCTTTTTAACGTTCATTTATTATTAAATGAATAGGCAATTGCTTTCTCTGTACTTTATAGAAAGTATTCCATTTTTTTCATTGCTTACCTTTTTTATATTTAACTTAAGTGACAAACGAACTTGGAATCCACCTGATGCTACATAATATACGTTATTACCTGAAGAGGTTATTTGAGGACTAAGACGGAATACCTCAAAGGCTGTAATTATAATGTTTTGAGCACTTTTAACTCCCTTTTTACCCGACTTAAAAAGAAAGGAGGAGGTATTAAATTCGACTGTATTTTTTTTCATTGACTTAGAATATATAGTATATTCTAAGTTTATGATTTTTTTGTGTGTTACCCCAGAACTTTTTTCTAGGTGAACCGATTTGATGATACTTTTTTGTTTGTTAGTCGTTTTTGAGATCCTTAATAATGCATATTTAATTGACTTCGACTATATTGATGATGTTCTCATTTTATTTATATTGAAGTCGGTTGTACAAAATTTTTCATTTTCACCACTTGTTAATTTTTCTACTTTTAGGAATATCTGTAGTTTTGTTTATCCATTTCTAATCTAAAAAAATTAAAATATAACTCATATATACAAAAGAAACATTTACATTTTCCTAACAAATTTACGTCTTGTCCCGAAATCTGTCAAATATTTCACCTCATTCCCAAGAGGCGCCGCCCTGGTGGCGTGAAAAGTCGTGGCCCTCATTAAACTAGCTGGTCCGGCAGACGTTAGTCTATACTTTCCGTTAGGTGGCGCGATGAGTTTACGACAAATTCACTCCAGAATTTTTATAGGGTAAACATAAAATCTATTAATAACTGGCCACAGTCCTAATCCTAACATAGTTAAGAACCATCAAAAATATGTGTAATATGTAAGATCATAATCGATCAAGTCGTTCAAAAATTACGCGATCACTAACGGACGCGCCAACGCTTACAATTTTTTTTATCTCGTTTAAGGCATCTTTCTATCTAAGGAGAGACAAAATACCAAATTTTAAGAGAGTAAAATAGCAGCATACTGCTGTTTCGTGTAAGTAAGTGATCTAGAGACGTCTTTTATATTATCAAGAAAAAAAGCCGGCCAAGTGCGAGTCGGACTTGCGTATGAAGGGTTCCGTACCATAGTAAACACGTTTCTAGTAGGGGAGCCCCCTTTAATTTTTAATTTATATTTATTTTTTGTTATAGCGGCAACAGAAATACACATTCTGTGAAAATTTCAACTGTCTACCTGTTATGAATCATGAGATACAGCCCGCTAACAGACAGTCGGACGGGCAGCGGAGGCTTAGTAATAGGGTCCCGTTGGTTACCCTTTGGGTACGGAACCCTAAAAAGCGAGACAAGAATTATTCTAGTCTCGCTTTTTATAATAAACCATTTCATTTGTAAATTGCGACTGAAAATTACCGCCATTTTTAAAACCATAACATTTGATGGATTCTATCTATCTGACTGATGTTTATGATCGTGAAAATATGAAAGCATTTCTGTCAATCATATAAGTTTCGAAATTCGGAGCAATAACCTAAGATGACGGCAACTGCAACAGAAATAAATAAAGCAACAAAATTTATCGACAGCCATTGCTTCTCTTTACCTATCGCAGCGGGATGGTTATGGGGCAAAGTTGAGGAGCCAAGGATGACAATTTACAAAGATATCTTTACATTTAACCAAACAACAGAAGCACCTTATTGATGTTACATAAAGATTATAATCGAGTAACTAAGGTACTAGTAAGGAGCGAAAATAAATTTGGTCCGAAGTAATGTGAGCCATTTATAACGTATTGTGTTTTGATTGCGCGTCAGTTCGCGTACCAGTTCGATGGATGACGCTTGTATGAGAATAGGAAATGGTTATGTCTCAGATCTGAAGCCAAGTTTGTAATGTCCAAATGGTTGGATGTTATCCTCCGCTCCGTTTGCTTGGTTTATTGTCTTCACGTGTGTAGCGATGTGAGGAAACTTTCGTTTATGGAGACGGAAGCTGTAGATAATGTACGACACTTGATTTTTATTGCGATTTGAAAGCATAAAAGTTTTACAATTTTTCAGGAGAGCTACAAGTTTAAAAATATGTATAGGCTCTTTCTTCCAAAGCCCAAAAGAACAAAAGGATATTGTCTTTGGCTGGTTTTATGTGTGACGTTTACACGTGGTGGAGCCACGATACAACAATATTATGGTTGTAGCACGAATGGGTCAGTTCGACCAGGGAAGGGCCACGCTCTCACAGAATACCAGCGTAAAATAGCAGCATACGGGTGCTGTGTTTTGTATGGTGAGTGTAGAGAACCGGAGGCCCTTTTCACTGGAAAATAGGCATTTTATCTTAGTCCTCAGGTATGACAACGCATCTGCATTTTGATTATTAATCGAGGATAAATGTAGATGTCTATGTGCCACTGCATCCACTTACCATTAGGTGGACTGTGTGCTCGTTTGTCACCATTATTCTATAAAAAAATGACGAGTATGTCCGTTTATATGTCCGACCATATCTCCTAAACTGGTTGTCAGATTTTGACAATGACATATCATTCGACTTGTCGTAAAATAGTTTATCGTTACCATTATAAAATAAATATGGCGGTCACTGATAAAACTTGCAACAAAATAAACAAAAATGTATCTTGGTATCACATTTGAGGTATTTACTGTCGTTCTCATCTCATCATCATATACTTAAATATAATTTATTTATTTAAACTTTATTGAACCTTACACATTAAGTAAAGGAACAAAAGGCGGACTTAATGCTTAAAGCATTCTCTGCCAGTCAACCTTAAGGCAGTGATATAACTACGAAGGCGGTTACATAGAAATATACATACACACATAAATATACATACATATACATATATACATACATAAACACACATACATACATATATACGTATATCAATATACACAAGTATATAAATTTATATTATAAGAATACGTAAATATAATGCTATATTCTCGTAAATTTGGAGTCTCCATGACGAGCTCTATAATAATACTTGATTCTTAATTTAATATCTCATTCGGAAGAAGTAGAAGCGATAAGCAAGCAGATAAAGTGCACAGTACATTTGAAACTTTAGGCACCATTTACTCGCAACGATATCGATTTTACTTACTGCTCTGTTGATAAGCACCGCAGCACAGAATAAATAATAGTACTACGTAACCGTAGTCCAAATATTATATAATTTATACATCAAATGAGAAACCCTATATAAGTTAGAGTAGTCTCTGCAGGCGCGTTATTATATTTTTTTTATATTTTTATTATATTTTTTATTATTCAATAATTTACTTTTTACAAAATATACCGCATACATGAGCTTGTTTCATATTAATTATTTAAAAGGGAACTTAAATGAATAGGAGATCATAGGGCCTAAAATTTATTTTTTTACTAGCGACCCGCCCCGGCTTCACCTGGGTAGGCTCTAATAATGTGGCGTTATTTAGATTTAAGATAATCATCAAAGACGATTTATTTTATCAATTTTTCAATATCGCAAAAATAATCTCCAAGTTTTGCGAATAAAACCTAACCTAGATCACTCCTACTGGCATTGCTCTCTATCTGTTTGTGAAGTTTCATTAGATCGGTTCAGCCATTACGACGATTAGTTCAGACAGGCAAAAGATAGACAGACAGACAGGTAGACTAACAGACATTTGAATAATGCTATTCTTTTCTCGTTCGAGCTTAATAGAAGCCAGTTATTTTGATATTACAGATAGACACTTTAATTTTGATTTTTGACTTTCAATGATTATTTTATTACTAAAAAAAATTAGCAATGCTATTCACATTACCTATTCCCTGGAAACCTGGAATCACGTATCATTTAAATGAAGACATTTAAATAATTTTTAAATATAATCAATATTATAACTAATTAAACATTATAACCCTAACTACGGCGAGCGTATCAACAAGCTATCATGGTGTGTAAAATAATTTGCGGGTAGATAGACGCTCTAGACCTGACAGCCGAACTGTGTCGATTTTTTGTATCAAATAACTAGGTACTGTCGCTGTCGTAATCGCAAGCATAAATTTTTTGTCCTCTGTTCCTCGTGTCCTCACCGCACTTAATGTTCTCCTGGACACAAATCCTGAGTGCGACTTTGCGGATGGATGGACGATAATATTGTCTGAATGATTGAAGTTTTGTAAGCGAGAATAATTAATATGTTGTCTTAAATTAATGTCATTGGTATAACCGTTTTAATTAAAGTAAAAAAATATATATATTATACTAGCTGGTACCCGGCGCGTGGTTGCAGCTGCCGAAGAAATAATTGTGGAAATATCATTGAGTTCTATGTACTACGTACTAGAGAAGCTATTCCAAACAAAAAATGTGCACTACTCTGTTTTCGCGCATGCACGGTATATAAATGAAGAAATTTATTTTTTCTATTGTAATATTATTACCTATTTATTCACTTGAACAACAAATAATTTTACTTATTTGACTACTGAATTATTAATTACGTTCAGGTTTAAACTTTAATTTGAAATCTCGTATTATTAGCGCAGCTCCACACACTATGAATATTGAAGCCACACTAAATGACACTAAAGGTGTACGGATTGCAGTACAGTTCATTTGAACATAGTGAATGTTCAGAATGCCAAATCTAGTACGTAGTACATATATATCGATGGGAAATATCGTTTTAAATTTGAAAGGTTAAATTCTTTAATTAGGAATGATAAAACATTCATTGAAGTTAAATGATACTCAAGTGCAAGGAATAAGTTGACAAAATTTTACCGCAATCTGATGAATGGTATGACAGCGCATAAAATACGAACAAACAAACATTAATTTTTATATATTACATTTAGAAATTAACGATTTTGAAATAAATTTATAAGTAGTCTCAATGAACAAAAATTTTACCTTAGAGTATAAATAAGCATAGCTTGCTTATAAATACTCTAAGATTTTACCATCTAGAACTACATCATGGCAGTCGAATACTGCCTTCTAATAAGTAAAAAATTATATACATTTCGGTAGCATATTGCACGCCTCATAACGCTAAGCGTTATAAGGTAGTGCTTTACTCTCGACACGTCAAGGTCAAGTAATTTTATGTTCTTAAAATGCCTCTATCATAACCATATTGCACTTATACGATAATATGAGTAGCCGTATATCAAGAAAACACTCTAATTAATCCATCTTATATTTTCTAAAAATAATTTTATATTGCTACTTTGAAAAAAAAACAGTTTGAAAAAATTTTTACGTGGACGTCCAGATGTTAATTTTGTATGTGGTTACGATAACTCCCGAACAAATTGACGTATCGAGACCGCGTTTTTTTTTATTAGCTACAGAATTATATCAACTGGTTCCCTATTTCATATCAATAGCCTAGGATGCGTAGTTTGTTTATAAAATGATTTTTCAACTTTTATAAGTTTTATTACTATTAAAAATTGAAAGGCACTTTCATATTTTTTAGCCATTGATAGACAAAGGACAAATTTACCATACAGTCTATATCGATTTTATACTTTGTGTAATCGATTTATTTTGGTAAACATTATAAATTTTTCCCCTGTAAGTGATTTTACCTGTTAAAATAATAGAGCGCTAAATTTATAACACGTAAATAATATATTTTAAAAGTCAGGAATACATTTTGTTTTCACCTAAATTATGATTTGTGCGCGCCAATAAGGAATGATAAATATCCGTTCGGTCAAACGCCTTATAAACTTACCCCAGTAGATTTTATAAAAAGGGCCGCATCAATACACGTCACGTTGACGACGTATTATAAAACCACCATAACAAAGGACGCAATCAAAAGGATCCGGATTATCGACCTTATTTCAATGCGATTCAATTCTCGATATCGCTTAAAATTTGACAGAAAAGTCTATAGAAAAGACGCCCCTCGTAGTGCATGCGGAGCCAAGTATCATTTTAGATCAAACACGTGATAATGGCTATAAGAACACCCCTATTATTTGATACAATAAAAGTGAAGTGCCGACATATTCTACATTCTACTGCAATTTGACTGCAAGCATTTATATCACTTAGATGACCCTGAAGCAAAACGGCAAATCGAGCTTTATTTAGATAGTATAAAGAATGAAAATAGAGTGGCAACTGGAAGAGAATTTGATAGATTTTTGGACGACGAAGCCAAAACGCATGCTGCTATCTCGGAGTGTAAAGGTTGGTAGGCTAGCAGATACGGGGACTAATGGTGATTGAGAAAAATATTGCTCAGTACCGGTCCAAATGATTCGTGGTTATGTCTTCATGAATATTGAAGATCAGGATGTGATATTTTTATTTGATTATACTTTTAGTATACCACAATGCAGAACGTTAATGGATGCCATAAATACTGATCATATTGTTGCCGGATATCTGTTTTATTTTTGCAAATAAAATTTCCTGTTTTAGTAGGTTACTTATATTCATTCCATGGTATTCGGTTTTAATATGCCTCTTGTTATAATAAAAATAATGTTACCTTTTATACATTTTTTCCTCCTATACATTTAAAAAGTATATACATTTTTTTTTCTTTTTTTATTTTGTGCCAAAAAGGATATTATATTTTTTTTAATTTCCCCCAGAATAGTATTTTCTCATGTATTGTGGCGGTTAACGCAGATAAATTGCGCAAGGACACACGTTCAGACCTGGAACAATTAATTTGTATGCCATACAAAGACTTGCTCCTTGCGGGATTCGAATCCCCGGTCACGACCATACGCTTAGCCACTGCACTATGAAGCAATCAATTAATCGCCGTTAGTTAATTGATTGATGGAATATTCCATTTTTTTGGCTTAAATTTAACTTAACGACTTTAAATTCCCTTTTTTTAGTATTAGTAGTTTTTCTTCTTTATTTTACCAAGAGCGCCTTCACAAATTAATATTAATAGTAAATGTACTATGTAATTTAAATGATCTACTAAAGAATCAAGCATCATTAAAGAAAACATGATTGAACATTTTAATAGAAGGACGTGATGGAAAGCAGCATTATCAGTGCGAGGATTTAGATTCTATGTTCATCAATACACTTGGCTCACTTGTTGAGGCAACTCTTAAAACTCTGTATCTGGTGCTGACATAAGAAGGCATAGGCCTGGCAATGGACTAAAAAAGAAGGATATTACACACAAAGACTTACAATGGTTACCGTTTCACTTCTAGGAACAGGCCTCTCTTCATATTTAAGAGGGTTCTCATTTAGTTCGCATCGCTGCTCCAGGGCGTTGACGAACTTCATGTAGTTTCCGAAGTATTTTTAGTTTTTAGACATGCAACCCGCTGTCTCCAATGTTGCTTTCATTCAACGGCGAGCACGTTGTCCTAACTTGCGATTAAAAACTTCAATAGAGCTGGCAGGAATCTAATTTGGGTTGCTTGCGTATTTTTATTTTTTTATTTTGTAGAACAAGGATATCAAGCAAGCACGCATGCTGCCTGATAATAAGTGGATGACGTAATCTATAGACATCTACAATCAAAGTGCAGATGCGTTGTCACCCCTGAGCACTAACATGGAATCCCACGTTTCCAGTAAAAAGGGCATCCGGTTCTCTACACTCACCATACGAAACACAACAGCATTATTCTGCTTTTTCACGCTGGTATTCTGCGAGACCTATTCTAGCTGCAGTCATAATAGCTTCAGCGTAGCTCTACCATTATTGCGCAATTTACAGCGAGCGTTTAGCTCTTGATTTTCCACGGATCTCATACAGACTGCTACTTTACTTTATTTTTTTTAATTACTGCTTGATTATTAAACTCATATGATGTACCTACCGTGTATGAAAAAATATCCACTATCTCATATCATGGCATGGGTGTCGTAAGAGGCGACAGAGGGAAACAAATCAGGCAGCGTCTTTCTAATGACGACTAAAAATAAAAACTGCGTTTGCGGTTTTAAAATTATATGATGTAAATATAATGGAGTGAAATAGATGACATTGTTCTCGTGTCTTGAACTTTTGTTCCTTGGCGAAATACCCAACGTTCTGGATTTAGCGAAGCGATATAAAATGATATATTCGTATAAATAAATAGGGTTACATTTGAGATATAATGCGGAGTATTAATTATAGGATTGTTCACGCGTTGCTGGCTCCGACGCGACAGTTTGTCGTATGAAATGTATTCACCCCTTTATACTCGGCCAGTTGACTGAATGTTAATATATATTCCGCTACGAGGGTAATCTTTGACAATTAATGCTATGGGTTACATAAATATTCACGTATATTTATCTATACGCGCCTTAATTCCTTTCGGAATGCGAACTGTAAAGTCATAGAACATAGATAAGATAAGATAAGATAAGATAAGATAAGATGATTTATTTGTTAGAATATGGTACATTAAAGCTGTTACAAAATAATTCGGATCCCAAATATTCTGCCGTTTCCGGCGTACAAATATTTTCAGACAGATTATGTTAGAATATAATAGAAAATCAAGACATTAATTATTATAGAATATAAATATACGTGCAGCTATACTTAAAAGAAACTAAATAGCATCTATATAAAAACAAAAATGTCAATCAATTAATTCATAATATTTTTTTGTTAAAACATGTCAATAAATTAAGTGGAGATTAATTTCAATAATTACAATTCAAGTCAAATTTATCATTTAAGAAGTCATTTATAGAGTAATAACGTTTATTTAAAAGAAATTTAAATAATTTACTTTTAAAGATTCCTATATTCATTTTTTTGAAACAAACAGGCAATTTGTTGTAAACATGTATTGCCATATAAGATATATTTTTTGAGTATAGTTGTATTCTTTGCTTTGGTACACACAATTTATGTATGTTTCTACTAGTCCTAATTATAACGTCGTTCTGTTTTTCAAATAAATTACTATTTTTGTGAACAAAGACACAGATTTCGTAAATGTATAATGCTGGAAGCGGCAATATTTTATGTTTGCGAAAAAGGGAAATACAACTATCTAAATGGTGTGCTCCGCATAAAGACCTTACACATTTTTTCTGCCCGCGTAAAGCTCTAATTAAATCGACAGAATTATTCCAAATTATTAAGCCGTAACGTAGGATCGAAGAAACATATCCATGATAGGCAGAAAGTGTTGCCTCTATGTTAGCCACTCGTCTTAAACGATATAGAACAAAGACAAATTTATCTAACTTTCTACATAGGTTATCAATATGTGTCTTTCAATTACAGAACTTGTCTATTGTTACACCTAAAAAGTTGGTATGGTCAACTTCTTCGATGACGTTTTTCCCATATTCGATTTTAAGTGGTGCTTGTTTACTATGTCTGAAATCTTATCATTTTAGTTTTTCCGATGTAAACTTGTAAATTATTATGCCTTAACCAATCTATTATTTTTTCTAAAGTCCTATATATTTCGTGTCAAAATATTACAACTACAATTAATTAAACTACGATATTACAATTGCAAGTCATCGGCATACAGATGATACGCAGACTGAAGGTTTTGAGTAATGAGATTAATAAATATAGAAAAAACAAAGGAGATAGTATGCCGCCTTGAGGGACACCAGCATGTATGTCAAGCCAGCTAGATGATAGCTCATCGATGCGAACCGACTGCTGGCGCCCTCGAAGATATGATGAAAACCAATCCAGTGTTTCGGGTGAGATCATAGAAAGGGAAAGGATGGAAATTAGAATGTCATAACTGATGGTATTAAAGGCGTTCGAGAAGTCAACTAAAACCAACACAGTGACTTTAGTATCCTCTATGCCTGCCCTAATATCACCAGTTACTTCCAGGAGTGTGGAAACGGTACTATAACCGGGCCTAAAGCCAGACTGCAAGGGACTTAATAAGTTATTACAAGAGATAAACTGCGAAAGTTGCTTGTGGACACAGGCCTCAAGGACCTTGGATAAGAAGGGAAGGATGGATATAGGTCGGAAATGATTGGATAAAGTGGGATTTGGGATCTTTTGTAAGGGAATAATGTAAGCCTTACGCCACAGTGAGGGAAAATCACCAGAATCCAAGGAGAAGTTAATGATGTGCGAGATAACTGGGAGGATATGGTCAAGTATATAGATAATCATCCGTCGGCTGATGTTGTCGCAACCTACAGCATTAGATTTAATGGAAAGGATTATCTTCTTGATCTCATCCACAGCTACTGGAGAAAATTGAAAGAGATTAATGTCGGGACGAGGTAAACCCATTAAGTGTTCAACAGTAAGACGCTTGGTCTGGTGATCAAGAGGACTGTTGGAGACAAAATGAAAATTGATATCATCCAGACCAATCGTCCTCTGAAACTCACAACGGTGTCGTTTACCGATACCTATGGTTCCAAGGAACTTCCACATATTAGCAGGGGAAGAAGAAGAGATGTTACTAAGAATAAATCGGAGTTTGGCGTTGCGTATCATCTGGTTGCACCGATTCCTTGCAACTTTATAAAGCGTCCAGTTTTGATCACATCGATCTTTTCTAAATTTGCCGAAAGCCCAATCCCTACGTCTCATCGCAATTTGAACCCCAATCGTCATCCATGGCGCAGGTGGATGCTTGAGCTTCACTTTTTTAATGGGAGCATGTACGTTATATAATCTAAGGATAGCTTCATTCAAAGACCCAACTTTTTCGTCCACAGTGGGTGCAGAAACCACGCTGTTCCATTTTGGATGCATCCATACAAAGCTTTTCAAAATCCAAGCGATCAAAACAACGCATGTGTAGAGTTTTAGCTGGAGGTTTAGGAGGTTTAAGGACGTAAGAAAGGAAAATGAGGTCATGATAGGAGAAAGCAGGTGCAAAGTGTTGACCCCGGCAGAAGACAAGAGAAGGAGCAGAGGTAAGGATTAAGTCAAGCCAGGTATCCTCCACATCAATATTGTGGTTAGTGGCTTGTAAAGGTAAAATGTGGAGGCCAACCGACTCGACAATTTGAAGGAGCTTAGAGGAACGGGTTGAGTGCGGAGTGAGGAGATCTGTATTAAAATCGCCCATGATGATGTGATGTGAGCATTCCGACCCCAAGGATTCCAGAATTGTTTCAAGACTGGAGAAGTGATCGACAGAAGGAGGACAGTAGACAACGCCAAGTACTAATTTGGCTCCTTTTACGCAAACTTCAAGGAAAAGAAATTCTGCAGATGCAGTATAATAGGGGGAAGAAGAAGTTGGAATTTTATAACAAAAGTCACAATGAAGATATATAGCGACCCCACCCCCTCTCCTATCAATTCGATCGTTGCGTATCAAACTGAAGCCAGACATAACTAGCAGAAAGTTTATTTTATTAAATCTTTGCCCACACATCACCTCGTTGGGTATCATTTTTAAAGAATAAAGGTAATAAACGAGTACACAGTCTATCTGGTGGATGCTATGGCCCATATACATCTATCCTCGAATAAGAATCAAGTTGTAGATACGTGGTAATTTTACGTATCTACATTAGTAGAGTAGTAGAGTAAGTAGAGCCAAGCTGCAGCTATATTATTTTTGTAGCACGAATGGATCGGCACGACCGGGGAAGGACCACGCTTTCACAGAATACCAGCGTTAAATAGCAGCTTATTGTTGTTGTTTCGTATGGTGAGTATAAAGAACCGGAGACCCTTTTTACTGGTAACGAGGCATTCCATCTTAGTCCTCAGGTGTGATAACGCATCTGCATTTTGATTCTTAATCGAGATAGGTGTGGCTGTCTATGGGCCACAGCATCCACTTATCAGGTGGACTGGTGCTCGTTTGTCGCCCTTATCTTATAAAAAAAAAACATTAAAAAACATACAGTCGAATTGAGTACCGTCTCCTTTTTGAAGTCGGTAGAAAAACCACGTTTGACTGGCGAATTGGTGACCTTAGTACCAGATATCTCTCAACCTCCAATAAAAACTTCGTTGAGTCTAGTAGCAGTTTTTATGCAGTAAAAAGGTAGGGAGGAAGCAGAAGGAAGGCTCAGAGGCTAAGCGCTCACCCTAAATTTTACAGTAAGAGCAATCTGCGTTCGACGTCCTCTTATATAGTCTGTAACTATATATTTTTTTAGGATCGACCATCCACACGTACTCTTTAAGAGAGGTATATTGTCTTCAACAGGAAATACGATAGACTACAGTCATGATAAGTATGAAAAAACTATATTTAGATACTAAAGTCTACTTATACAAGTATGATGTAGCGGTGACATCAAAGTGTCAAAATAACACGTGCATATAGCACTACCGGTAGGCGAAGTGTAGGGCGTCCCCCCACTAGATGGAGTGACGACCTGGTAAGACATGCAGGAAGTCGATGGATGCAGGTGGCTCAGGACCGTGTTTTGTGGCATTCCTTGTCGGAGGCCTTTGTTCAGCAGTGGACTTGTGTGTGAAGGACTGTAATGATGATGATGATAATGATGATAGCACTACCACTTGTTTATCTTCTCGTGTCCGATTTCCGGACGTAGTATAGAACAACGATAGCTAATGATTTTCACAAAATATTTAGATCCACACTACAAATGTGCACATCCCAACGATCCGTTTGTCATTCGGTACATCCACAATCTGTAGTTTTCAACAAAAGGCTCCGTCTGAATACATTACCCTACTTCTTCTCGTGGGTGTCGTAAGAGGTGCTTTGAGAACTTGTGTGACTTTCAATAGATGCGGGCATCCACAAACTGTACTTTTAGGCAAATAAAGGCTCCGGCTGAATCTATTACACTAATTCGTCGCGTAGGTATTGTATGAAGTGATTTTTTTTACAGGATAATGGTAACAACCGAGCACTCAGTCCACCTGATGGTAAGTAGTTGCTGTGGCCCATAGACATCTACATCCATCCTCAACTACAAATTAAAATACAGGTGCGTTGTCACCCGTGAGGACTAAGATAGAATGCCTCGTTTCCAGTAAAAGGGGTCTCCGGTTCTCTACATTCACCATACGAAAAACAGCAGTGTTAAGCTGCTATTTTACGCTGGTATTTTTCGAAAGCGTGGTCCTTTTCCGGTCGAGCCGACCCATTCGTGCTACAACTATACTACTGATATAGCTGCAGCATGGCTCTACCGCGTAAAAAATGATTATAGGCAATGCTAGAAAGATCTTGTGGCTTCCAACCAGTAGACGTGAAATACATAGACCAGCGACAGTTGCACGTCATATCTTGCACGATACCTGACACTGCGATCTTCAATAAGTCTTCCAAGCATGACGATTAATGCAAACCCGTCCTTAATTGGGAAAGGCCTATAAACAGCTGTGGACTCTGATGAAGTAGAAGAAGGCTATACTTAAGAATCTAACCCAGCGTGTATCAGCTAGGTGCTTCGATCACAAAGTTACTGCATAGTTTTTATTTTTTAAGACTGTACATACTCGTATAATATATACTAGTCAATTATTACTTAAATAAAAAAATAGAATTGCCTGTGTTGTCATATCTTATTTATCGCTACTTAATTGGTATCGTTTTTCTTATCCCCGATGAAATTTGAGGTATCATTTTTATCTAAAACACATCGCTGGTAACATTGCATGTGTGGACACAAAATATAAAGGGACCGCCGAGTTTGTAAGCAAATTTGATATGGTACTTTTAATTTAGAAAAATTTTAGGGTTTTATAATAACTTATAGAGGTTTTATAAGAACGTTTACTTTATAGAGCTACGTTGCAATGTTTATCAGTAGCACGAATGGGTTATAGAGAAATGATCAATGTATTCAGTGCGTTTGACTATTTCCAAAAACTTGTTTAACTTATTTGGTTATTTTTTTCTATTAATTTTATTATTAGTGGCATAAATAATTGAAAAATCAGTATAAAATGAAACTTCATATGGTTTTGCTTACTACACTGAGTTACAGAATAGATAATAGTACTACGACTGATTGAAGTGATAATTTTCTCTATAAAATATTGTAGTCTTTGGTTGTTGCCCTTGAGGAAGATGACTACGCCTGCATACAGTGCAAACTAGTACCACATGAGTAAAGAAATCGTACCGAGGATAGAACTTTAACTTTTCTGTAGCACTATTATCATAACTAGAAATGTATTTTTGTTTACCTTATTTAAATATAGATATGTTATTTGTTACTTGTTGATAAATAAGTAAATAAAAAGAATATATAAAAGTATTTGAAAGTTGTCGCTGTGCTTGAAATAGGTACGTCAGAAAATATTTTTGTTATCACATAAAAACTATTTTCATGACTTAGTTTTTTTTAACCAAGTACAAACAAGCTTACAACTCATGTGTTGGTCATCTATACTCGATTAAGGATAAAATTACAGATGTATTGTTCGCAAAATGCTGCAGAAGTGAGTGGCAGAGTCGGTAAGGGACGCCCTTGACAGAAGTTTATCGACCAAATTGGCGATATATTAAAGATGAGTCAATTTAAGTGTACTATGGGTACCTACACGAACTGACGAACATGAAACAGAAACAGAAACAGAAACTTTTTTATTCAATATAGATTATAAATAATACTTATTGAAAGTCACTCTTTTGTCTAATTACCACTGGTTCGAAAAAAAAACCTCTGTCCTGGGAAAAACCAGCAAGAAACCCAGCGGGACTTTTTTAAAATAACAGCTTACAATCATGTATATTACACAATTAACCACACAAAACAAATTAGAAACAGCCTGGCAGCGAACACCTCATTCCCAGAGGTTATTATCATCCATAAATTCCTTAACATTATAATAACCCTTTTTATACAAACTATGTTTCATAAAGTTTTTGAATTTTGAGCAGGTCGAATTTTGTATATTTTCTGGGATTTTGTTGTAAAAGCGTATACATCGCCCCAAGAATGAATTACTGACTCGGTGGAGTCGAGTAACTGGTACTGCTAGCTTGTGTTTGTTCCTAGTATTTACAGAATGAACATCACTTATTTTTGTGTGATGATGTGAAAGAAGTAAAAGACGTGTGTCAGGATCATAGTAAGTGACAGTCCGTAGTTTCTGTCTACCCCATTGGGTGACAGGCGTGAGAATTTATGTAGGTGTATGTTTGTAGCTACCCCTACTATTTTTATTTAGAATTTAAATCCGAGCTCGATAAACGACCAGTAACAATCATCAAAAAAAAGAAAATGTTAAAAATGATGTCCTTAATTTTTTAATTTAAATACTACGTTTTATTCATATTTTTATATTGTCATCCAATTCTGAGCTATGTTCAAAATATGATATATGTCTATAATTCATCGGAAAGGTAGTTTAAAATTCAATTACTAAATTCAGTCCAAGCAGACATACACGAAAACGAGATAATAAAAACGTAATAAAATGAATGCGTTATCCATAAAAATTCTTACTACATCGTTGTACCAATCCGACACCCGCCTTATCAGGGGGTGAATATATTAAGGATTCCAATTCGAAAATTGTCAGCCCCAATATCGGACGAACGTACGGCTGTCGAATACGATGCTAATGGAATTACGTCGTGATTATTTCCTATTAGTTATATGATAAACAGTTTAATTTCGTTAGTTGAGGGTCTAAGCGATTCGTTATTCAATTTGAATCTACTATCGGTCCGTGGGGTCCACGTGCGGTGAAGTTCCTGGAGGAACTCTATCCGCGACTGGTCGTTACTGCTGGTGATAAGAGGGCTGGTTCATTTCTTGCTCAAAGGCTAAGTATAGGCATTCAGCGAGGAAACGCAGCCAGCGTTCTTGACACGATACCACTTAAGTTATTAGTTTTAGTTTTTTTTTTTAATTATATTTTTTTAATATTGTATATAATAAAATATTGTATCCATTCCGTTAGAAAGTTGGTGCAATGGTTTGACTTGAAAGTCCAAATGGTAATGTATCGTCACGTTTTGAGCTCCTTAGACCAATTTTAACTTTTAAATAAGATGCCTGTGATGTATGTACCATGATTGCCGTGTTGCCGCCACTGACCGTGTAGTGGCGGTGTAAAAATATCCTCTACCTCATATCGCCCTGAGGGTTTCGTAAGAGCCGACAGAAAAAAATAAACCAGGAGATGGGTAGGATTAAAAAAAAGAGATAAAAAGAAACAATGGGTCAAGCAGTTTTTGTACGTGGTAGAGCCATGCTGCAGCTATATTAGTAGTATAGTTGTAGCATGAATGGGTCGGCTCGACCGGGGAAGGACCACGCTCTCACAGAATACCAGCGTAAAATAGCAGCTTAATGCTGCTGTGTTTCGTATGGTGAGTGTAGAGAACCGGAGACCCTTTTTACTGGAAAGGAGGCATTCCATCTTAGTCCTCACGGGTGACAATGCATTTGCATTTTGAATCGTAATCGAGGATAGATGTAGATGTCTATGGGCCACATCAACCACTTACCATCAGGTGGACTGTGTGCTCGTTTGTCACCCTTATCCTATAAAAAAAAAAGTAGCGTCTTTCTAATCTCTATACAACATGTAAGAAAAACCCTGTGGTTTCCGTTAAGTGCGTTATCAGAAACAGTATTCAAACGTATCAAATCTACACGGATGAAGTCCCGGACAACTGCTAATTTATAAATACAACTTACTGTTCAAGTATTTTTACTATTTTATAAGTTTATTGGAACATTTCCTCGTGACGCTTTTTGGAATTTAAAGGACGGTAAAAGTTCTTACATATTTGACGTGATTATATCTGTATAACTAATTCGAACTATGACTAATACGATATTGAGTCATTTCCTTTTTTATCTACCTCCATTGTCATTGTAATTCATTAAATAAATTGAAGAACTTATTAGCATAATAAAATAACGTTAGCTTGTGGCGTGTTTCTTATCAGAAAGACCTAATAGAGTTGCCAGTGTCCTGTCAAAATAATAAGCGGAAAGATCGATGGGTTGTTTTACATTATTTTGGGAACATTATCATTTTAATGAATGAGGTATGAAAGCATCCAAACTTATTTTGAGTCCCTTAGACAAATAAAAAAACACTGAACAAATTAAAAGAGAATTCGAATTTCAAATTCAAATGTTTTTATTGTATGTCACGTTCCTTTTTTTTATAACTGGCTTTACGGCTCTGTGTTCTAGAACTTCTGAGCCTGAAGTTCAATGTATAATTATCCTTCATAGTACATTGCTTCACGATATGTTGATGCGTCACATTGTCCAGCCCTTGGGAGATTTTGACGGCAACTTGAGCCAGCAGACAGCTGACAGTTGGCGATGGTATCTCAAGGCGCCTAAGCAGACAGACACCTTATCTTGAGAATCACATCTCCATCAGATCACTTGTTTCACCGTTTCCACTAATAGTTCACATGCGCAGACACTTAATACCCAAAATCGCACCACTTTTACATATCAAAATCCATTTCAAACCATTATTTAAACAGTAATACAGGAGCAGCAAACCGCCGCCGGTCAAGTTCCTGCCAAAACTCCGTCACGTTCCAAATACCTATACGATGACACAGTATAAAAATTAGAAGCATGTATCTAATACTACTTCAACTTGTACTATTATTTATTCTGTGATATTACGGATTTATATGGTGCCTTACAAGGGTCTAGAAAACTAAGAAGCCAAACTACTTTTTAATTATTTATAATATTTTAATTAACGTTTTACAAAAGTTTTTAATGTTATTGTATTAAATATATATTACAATTAACATTTCTTTATTTTTTTTAGCTTTACTTCCACACTAGGATTTTCTACTGTATCGTGGAGGCAATTTATATACATAAATTGCACAACGACAAATATCCAGACCCGGAACAATTATTTGTAGGTACAAATACTTGTTCCGTTCACTCTCAGCCAGCGGTGTAACTCATTGCCAAGCCACTCAGCCACGGAGCCGTCAACTTATACAGCGAAGTATATTTATCGTCGAAAAATACTCGTACTTTTAAATAATAGTAACTTTTGATATGGAATGTTTTAATTGTTTGTTAAAATGGGGAGACAAATTTAATCTCTCCTAAGTAATTAGGCTTAATGTAACAATTGCAAAACTGCGTGAGGATTGCGTACGTACGAGGGTGACACTGAAAGTTCTTAGAAAATCAAAAACTGAACAAACTAGCAAGTTATTAGTTTTATTATATCTTTTCAAAATAGTGTCCATTTACATCAATACATCGCTGCATCCGATGGAACCACTGAGAAAAGCACTTTGCCCACTCGTCTTTAGGGGTCTCTTCGACGGCATTTTGAAACGCAGCCACTGCTTCTTCGGCGTCCATAAAACGTTTGCCTCGAAGTTTTCTTTTATTTTCGGAAATAAATAAAAATCGCAAGGTGCGAGGTCGGGGCTAACGAGGGCGGGTGACCCAGTAATTCCACGTCTGACGTCGCCAAGTAGTCGACTGATTGCTTGGCGGTGTGCGACGAGGCGTTGTCGTGGTGAAGGAGAATGCTACTGCGAGGTCGTTTCTAACGAACTTTTTCCAAAACAAGTGGCAAACAATTGTTAGTGTACCACTCTGCAGTAACTGTTTTTTGATCCACTAAAACAATTTTTGCGTAATGACCTGTCCTTCCGAAGAACGAGCCCACCATCTTTTTTCCCACGCGTCGACCTCTCTTCACTTTAGTTGGCAACTCCTCGGAAGGAAACACCCAGACAGCAGACTGTCTCTTAGTTTCAGGGTCATAACAATAAATCCAGCTTTCATCACCCGTAAGTATGTCGAACACAGCATTTGAGTCACCTCCGTTAAATGTTTGAACCATTTCACGACACCAATCAACACGACGGAGTTTTTGGGCCTCTGTCAAATTATGAGGTATCCACCGGGCACAAAGCTTCCTGACCGCTAAATGTTCATGGAGGATTTTGTGCACTTGACTCATACCGATGCCTAAGCTTGTCCGAATCTGCTGATAAGTCACTCTTTTGTCAGTCTTTATCATACGCCGCACAACAATGATGTTATCTTCAGTCGTCGCCAAATTAATAAAATACATACACAATAATATTGGCAAAGAGTTCCATTTTCAAAATTTGAACTTATTTTTTTGTTATAGGTGGATGCCCCTATTACCAGCCTTTTAGTGCAAAGGACATCGGTCACGGCCCATACATAATAGTAGCGTATGTTATCTTTACATATAAATTTGTATATGTAAAAGAAGCTGAACTACTCACTGACACACACATAATTTGTCGTTGTTTTTGAGAGTCATTTGTTTCCTTGTTTACATTTTGTATTTTACTTTGCTGAATATGGTATAGGTGATATGTAACATTATGAACACAGTTGAAAATCTATTGTTTGAGATCAATAACGGCCACTAATAGGTTTAATAGATTAAAACATTTTAACTTTCTATTTCAGCTACTGGGTACGCCAAGAAGTCTTACCAAGAGATTGAAACAGCAGCAAAATCTGTCGAAGAAGAGGTTGACGCCTTTTTGTCTGACGAAGAGTGCGTATCATGCGCACTCTTCTTTTTACTTCTTTTTTTTTCTTGTATTTTATATTGTACGCACGTATATTTGCGCCATCCATCATGAGTGCATCTGAGGATGATCCTCTTTCGCCTACATATATAATTTTTAATATATTCCGATTTATATTATTAATAATAATTTCCGATTAATTTTGATCAATGTCAGTACTGGTGTAATATTATGTTTTGGCGCGTAAGAAGCTGTCAGTTGGCGTCCCATTACCTAATCACGTGTAACATTGTTTAATAATTACATTATTAACGCTGTCAACAACAAACCGCTCGTGCTATTGTTGCCATGTATAAATGTGGATATAGTAGTTTCGACCGTGTAGTGGCGGAGTAAGAATATCCACTACCCATTATCCCGATGAAACTTCGCCTACGGCCTACCGCGAATGTGCTTCGCCACACTGCGCGTTTATACGCGAATATTCGCGCTATCGCGATGTGTGTGGCCGCGGCATGAGGCAATCCATGGGAGATGTTCAACAGTGTACTTATGTCACTCCCATTTTCAATTCTTAAGAGGAGATATTATAAAATATCGTAGGAAATTCTGGAATTATCTTCTATCTATTACAATTATTGTAATCGATTATATTAAAATCGATTACAATAATTGTATATTATATTTAAATCAAGATAAAAAAGCGTTAATAAAAGTTATTGTACCTTAGATAATGCTTAATTAGAAAGCCAACCTTTGCCACGTATAAATATATAACGCAAAGTGACGTGGTCGGCGACGTGAGTCATTTTTCAACACTAATTGTTAAAATGGTAAAATTATTGACAGTAGGCTATCATGGAGTGGGAATGGAATTGAGTTAGGCAGGAAAACTTATTAAAACTTCCACTCATTTTTTTTAGACAACAAACAGTTGTATAATAAAAATTACAATTCAAATCTTATATAAACAGATTAACTAATTACACAACCAACACCGTTATCCATAAAAATACCGTAGTAATTAAAAAGCTCATTAAAACGTAAAAGTTTATAACCTTTGCCAACTAAAATTTATCTTGTTGAAACTGTTATTTTGTCAATTTTAGATTACACTGATGTCTGTTTTGGATGTTAAATAGGAGCAATAATCAAACTTGAGTGCTTGCAAGACATTTGCATTCGATTTATTTTCGGACTTGAAATGTTTGAACACGTCTCTTTATACAGAAAGCTGGTCAAGTGTCTCCCAATCCATTTCGATTTCACAGGAACACTTGAATCCTTTGTCTTCTTTTTAACATCCTACAAAGTTCAAACCTCCCTTCATACCTTCGTAATCGATTTAACTTTCTTAAACCTCCCGATGCATGCAATCTTGTATATCTTACCTAAAACACTCTTGAAATTCCCATTCTTTAAATCTCAGTCATAATCTCGTTCATTAATATTATAAAATATAAATATACAGAAATATATAGAAATAATCTGGAATTCACTTTAATTATAAAATAATTATAAAACACATACAAGTATATTAAAATAAATCAGAACATATATCTACACATAAAAGTATATAAATATATTCATACATACATATAGATATACATATATGTTTATAAATAGATATATAAACATATACATATGTATATAATAAATAAGTATATTAAATATCAAATATATATATTTTATGTAGGATATATACCAATATAGAAGACAGAGAGAAATATATATTTTACTATTTTACGGCTGACAACGCATCTGCATTTAAATTCGCAAATGAAGATAGATGTAGATGTCTATGTGCCACAGCAACCACTTACCATCAGGTGGACTGTGTGCTCGTTTGTTACCCTTATTCTATAAAAAAAAAAGTTTCCTTATTCGTCACGCTTAGCACGCGGATTGGCGATCGTAGTACCAGAAGTCTTGCAACTTTAGCATGCTTCCGTACAGCAGACGAGGCGTGACGGATTTGAATGCAACTTTGTATTTTGATTTTATTTAACACAAGTGTAAAAAAATATAATTGTAAAACCGTCTTCAATATAAATCAAATGAGAACATCATCAAATCATCAAATGTAGTCGAAGTCAATTAAATACGCATTATTAAGGATAATTCAAAAACTACTTATTAGATCTTGATCAAATTTATATGGGACTACATGAGAAGCACCAGCTTTCAAATAAAAAAACAATAATCAAAATCGGTTTTCCTAGAAAAAAGTTCTGAGGTAACACACATATTAAAAATACAGTCGAACTCAGAACCTCCTCCTTTTTTTGAAGTCGATTGAAAATGCGGGTGACAAACGAGCACCCAGTCCACCTGATGGTAAGGGGATGCTGCGACCCATAGACATATTATACATATATCCTCGATTAAGAAACAAAATTCAGATGCATGGTCACTCCTGAGCAGTACGATATGCCTCGTTACCACTAAAATGGATTTCCGTTTCTCTACACTTACCAGAAACACAGCAATATTAAGTTAATATTTCAAGCTGGTATCCTGTGATAGTGTGGTCCTAGCTTTCTAGCCGACCCATTCGTGCTGTAGCTATAATATAGATGCAGCATGGCTCTACCACGTAAGAAAATGTTTTACTATCTGAGTTTCTAGACAGCTTGATAAAATTATATTATTTTTTTCTAACGGCGATAGAAGTGAAGCTACTTATAATAGTTTATTTATTGCGTACATAAATTAAGTATTAATTACCTTTATACCTCTCTTTTTCTATTGACAGTTAGTGAAAAGAGAAAGAGCAACTTTAAGCATTTCTTAAATTTACGTCTAAGCACAAAATAAATAATATTACTACGAATGAAGGACGTAATTTTATTTAAATTACGTATATATGTACAATGTACACACAATTGCACTGAAATTGTTAATCAAACGAGATGTTATCTTACACTAATTAGCGGCGCGGTATCGCCAGCTCATTAATCGTTAATTGAACCTAATTACGTGGAATCTTATCTATGTTCAGTGTAACATGAATTCCTAATATCCATTGTGCTTAGATATTAGTAATGCAGTATGTTTGTTCGACAGTCGATACTTGTGACAAGCTTAGTTAGTACTGTATTAGTACACTACAAGTCGAACGTTACTGATGATGTTTTATCGACTCGACTTTTTCTGCCACCAGGGCGGCGCCACTTCGTAATGAGGTCAAATATTCGACTGATTTCGTAGCGGAAGAAACTAATTAGTTATAAAAGTGAAGAGAATAATATTTCTTTCTGAAATATTACTTATATTTTTATTAATTAGATTAGGAATTAATAAACCAATCTACGGATATCTTTAAAAGTAGAAGAATTATATAAAAGTTAAGAAAGTGTAAAAATTAACGAGTACAACCAGCACAGAGGCATTATTTTGTATATTTACTTTAAGTAGAAAAACTTTTTTAAACGCAACTTTTCAATGTAACAAAAAAGATCACCTTAGTCCCCACTAGCGACATCTGGTGAGAGTAAGATTATTAGCCCTCAGTTGGTTATATCATTATCATCATTGCAGCATTTTAAAAGACCACTACTGAAAATAGGACTCCCCCATAGATTGCCTCAAAATCGTAGTTGGCACGGTTTGCAGGCGGGTCAGCAACCGCAGTTATTTTAAATGTTGAGTTGGGTTATTGAGACGCCCATACTAAGATACGGGGTAATAGATTTTCTAACGGGCCATCACTGCGATTTGGTTATAGTCAAATTATAATCACTGTAAGGGAAGACGTCTGGATGAGGCATGTAAGCAGTCGATGAGAGTAAGTGCACAAGACCATGCTTTGTATCAATCTATTGAGAAGGTATTTTTCTCCTCATGTCTTTGTTATCCTTACAAGTTGCGATACCCTCACAAGTTGCGATACTGCAAAAGCCTGGAGTTTTCTGAGATCTGTCGGTGTCGGAAAATATTCTGCTAGTGTGGGAAGTGAAATTAACTTGGATAGTCTCTACGAACATTTTGCCAACCCTCCTGTCATAGTTTCATCATTGATTAAAGCCAGAACCCTACTTGAATTATCCAAATGCCCAATTCCTCATTATTCTTCGTTTAATTTCACTTGTCTTACTGAAGATGATACTAAGCGATCCGTCCTTGCAATTTCATCTACTGCTATTGGAAATGATAACATCTGCTCTAAAATGATTTCGTTGAGTCTTCCCTTTGTCATCCCTATTCTTACTCATATCTTTAATTTCTCTTTATCTTCTTGTTGCTTTCCGTCGTCATGGAAGTTAGCTCATATTATTCCTATACCCAAAGTTTCGAATCCTTCATCTACAACTCATTATCGGCCTATTTCTATTCTACCATTTCTTTCAAAGGCGCTTGAACATATTGTCCACACACAATTGGCCAAGTTTCTAAACCGTAACAATATCTTAAGTACTTTTCAATCTGGTTTTAGGCCTGGCGACAGTATAACTACTGCTCTCCTCAAGGTAACGGATGATATCCGGTGCGGTATACTTAACGGTACTTGTGCTGCTAGATTTTAGTAGTGTCTTCAATTCTATTGATTTTGATATACTTCTTAGCATTCTTCATTCTATTAATGTGTCTCCTTCATCTATGGTGTAATATGGTGTAATGGTTTGATTCCTACCTCCGTGGCCGTTCTCAGTGTATTCGTTCAAATGAAACTTTATCTAAGTGGTGCAATCTAGCTATGGGTGTACCTTGAGGTACTTACATATACTTCAATTATCTTATGTTGAAGCCTTTTCAAGAAAATAGCAACATGCATACTTCGAAATTTTGATCATACATTAATATGCTATGGATGCGTTTGATATCCACCAATCATATTCATTGGTTCATATAGCTTAGCACTGGTGGAAACAGGTTCAACTAAGCTATGTTTTTTATTAGGATAGATGCGTGCTCTGGATGCGTGCTCTGGATGCGTGCTATGGATGGTCGCGAATGGTGTAGCTATGTGCAGAGCAGAGCTCCCCGTGCCTTCCCTACTGTCGAGACATCGCATAGCTCGAGCTGCGCATCTTCCTCGCACAGCTACAACGCGGCGGTGAATCTTCATTGCACATCTTACTCGCCCCACTACATAACTTAGCATCAGTGGAAACGGTCACATAGTTTCACAGCTTAGCTTTCACATCCTCGCAGCATAGCTGCATAGCACATCTCTGGTGGAAAAGTACCCTAATGCTGTGTTTCGTGTGTCGGAGACACTTTTTACTGGTAACGAGGCATTCAAATTGTTAATCAAAATATTAGTGCTCAGAGGTGTCAATGCATCTGCATTTCGATTCTTAATCGAAGATAGTTGTAGGTATCTATAGGCCATCGCTTACTATCAGGTGATCTGTGGGCTCGTTTGTCACCGTTACTTTTATAAAAAAAATCTTGCACTGATAATACTGCCTCGATTACTACGTTAATAGAATTTGTGTTTGAAGGTGCTAGCGTGATAGATTTTCCGCTATTAATCGTTCAAAAGCCTTGTATGACAGCCAGCCGGTTGCACCGCGAATTGGCGAGGTTGACACTTGGAGAAAGAGTTCACATAATTCTCTAGTAACAATTACTGAAAACGTGAATAGCCTTACCTAGCCTACGATCTATATACGTCTCACTGCTGGACACTGATCTCCACTCATTTCTGAGAGAGTTATGGAACAATTACACCCCTGCGCTGTTCCAGTGCATGCTGTTGTCACCGCTAGTCACGTCGTAAATCAGCACCTAAAATGGCAATATACAATTTCATTGGTGCCGGCGGGGATCGAGTCTTATTTGCTTTCGTATTGTGAAGTTTACGTCAAGCGCTTACGGCTACCCCTTATCCACTGAGCTATGTACGAAAAAATCCGCGAAACAATATTTAAATAGTTTTTAATTCATTAACAATTCTGACATCCGCGACGAATGCGGTATCGTTAGTATTGAATAAATTTGTTTAGATTAGTTAAAATGTAATCGATCATTCACGGCGTGTTGACGAAAGTAAAATTGATTGAATAACACGGACGTATTCAATGCAAATTTTATTTTCAATTCACAATAACGCATGAATTTTTAAAATATCTTAATACGTTAAAACATATAAATAAGTCGGTACTTTACAATTCATCATCATTACAGCCCTTCACAAGTCCACTGCTGAACGTAGGCCTCGCCCAAGGAATGCCACAAGGCACGGTCCTGAGCCACCTGCATCCATCGACTTCCTGCATGTCTTACCAGATCGTCACTCCATCTAGTGGGGTATCCCCACACCTCACCTGCCGGTACGAGGCTGCCACTAGAAAACCTTTCTTCCCCATCGGTTGTCGGTCCTTCGAGCTATATGGCCGCGGCCCATTGCCATTTCAGCTTACTTCAGCTTACTTATCCGTTGGGCTATGTCGGTCACTTTCGTTCTACTCGAATATCCTCGTTTCTAAGTTTATCACGCAGAGAAACCACTAACATAGCCCTCTCCATAGCTTGCTGACCGACCTTGAGCTTTCTCATGGGGCCAGCAGTGAAGGACTACGTCTCAGATCCATAAGTCATCACTGGCAACACGCACTGGTTGTACAATCTTGTTTTGGTAAGCCTGACGAGAAGATGTGTCATAATCTCCCGAACGCTGCCTAGCCGAGTTGAATCCGTCAATTGACCTCTCGGTTGGACAAACAGTCCTGTTAGGTTTCGTACTCTGGTTTACTTGGTTACTTCACAATTAACAAAGGCAAAAAATGACTTTTTATTTAAAGGTCCTCGGTACAATATCTTATGTTATTCAATAACAATCGATTACCTTTTATTTTTATACACATAAGCTCTTACAAATGTGTATCAAATATTTAGTCTACATTAGAGACATGCATGAAAAATTGTTAACAACTTTCGATTGGCTGATTCTTTTTTTATCATAGAATAAGGTGAAACTTCATCTGGCTGATTGATTTTTATTATAGAATAAGTGTGATAAGCGAGCACACAGTCCACCTGATGGTAAGTGGATACTGTGAACCATATACATCTACATCTATCCTCGATTAAGAATCCAAATTCAGATGCGTTGTCACCCCTGTGGACTAAGATGGAATGCCTCCTATCCAGTAAAAATGTTTTCCGGTTCTCTACACTTACCATACGACACAGTACATCATTGAACTGCTATATTACGCTGGTATTCTGTGAGAGCGTGGTCCTACACCGGTCGAGCCGACCCATCCGTGCTACAACCATAATATAGCTGCAGCATGGCTCTACCACGTAAGTTATTAATATAAACTAAAAAATTGTACAGATTCGCAGACTCACAGAATCACTAAAGTTAACACTAATGCCACTAATACTAAGGTGTTAGGTAAGGCTTCGGTAGAGAGTACATCTACAGCGGGATCGAGCGGACGGCGTGCGTGATAAATACGAGCCCACGCCCCGCTGAACGCTCTCTATTCAGGCCTTAAGCTATAGCCTCAATCATCAGTCGTTACGTTCTCTGTATTTTTTCTCCCCACAAAGTCTAAGTTCATGCTTGTCCAATCGCTCATATTACCCATAATTGATTATGCAGATGTGTGTTACCCGGATCTGTCCCAGGATCTTCTGAACAAGCTGGAACGCTTTCTTAATAACTGTATAAGATTTATTTTAGGGCTTCGTAAGTTTGACCATATTTCGCAATATAGATCTAAGCTTAATTGGCTTACAATCCGGCAGAGGCGTATTTCCAGAATATTACTTGTTCTTTTTTCCATATTAAATGACCCATTTTCGCCTTCTTATCTTAAGAGTAAATTTCACTATCTCTCCTCATCTCATGATAGGGTTCTACGTTCTTCTTTTAACAACAAAATATGTATTCCTGTTCACTTCACTGAGTTCTATGGTAACTCCTTTACAGTTCAGGCTACACGCCTTTAGAACTCCTTGCTCGATGACATCAGAAAAGCTCCCAATAAGTTTGCTTTTAAAACGTTGGTGCGTAATCATCTATTAAATACAACGCTTCTTACATGAATCATCAATGTCATATTGTTAGACGTATATATTCATAGTTACTTATGTGTACTATTTATATATGTATATTGATATGTATATATATGTATGTTTATGCATGTATGTACATATTTGTATATATGTATAAATAGGAGATATTTCTATAGTTTATTTATTTTATACATTAGTAAAATGTTCAATACATTAGTAATATATTACGTAGTTAATTATCATTTTTATTTTTTTTTATTCTATATTGCTACACCTATGTGTTGTCGTATAGTGGCGGTTAAGAATATCCACTACCCCATATCTTCCCGTAGGTGTCGTAAGAGGCGACAGTGGGAACAGGCAGGAGATGGGCAGCAGCATCTTTCTGATAACAGCAATATCACAATTAAAAAAAAACTGCGGTTGCCAAGTTACAAAGAGACGGCCCCCAGTCCCCGGCGGCCCCGCTATTCCTGGCTACGGTGGCGACCATGGTAACGGCGGGGCAGGGAGTGCTAAGAATCTCCGGTGGAGGTTCGGCTGCCACCTACGACGACTCGAACTGGCAACTTATAACGCACGCACCCTGAGGAGTGACGAGAAGATCCTGGAGCTGGAAGAAGAGATAGACAAGTTGCGCTGGAATATTATAGGATTATCCGAGGTCCGAAGAGAGGGGGAGGACACGCTAATCCTGAAATCCGGCAACTTGTTCTATCACCGGGAGGGCGACATCTGTCCCAAGGAGGTGTCGGACTTATCGTCCACAAGTCTCTCGTTAACAACGTAGTAAAGATTGGGAGTGTGTCGACGAGGGTTGCGTACCTTATACTCAGAATCACCAAACGGTATTCGCTGAAGGTCATACAGGTTTAAGCACCAACCTCGGCACACCCCGATGAGGAGGTGGAGGAAATGTATGAGGATATCTCTAGAGCCATGCATTCCTCCCAAACCCAGTATACGGTGTTAATGGGAGACTTCAACGCAAAAAGAGGGACTCTTTATGATGAACTCTTTCTTCCAGAAGCGGCCCCACAGGAAGTGCACCTGGTCGAGCCCCGACATTTTTTGTCGAACAAAAAATGAGATTGACTTCATTATGACGACCAGACGACAACTGTTTAGTGATGTCTCAGTGATCGCGAGGGTGAAAACCGGCAGCGATCACTGAATGGTTAGAGGCACACTGAACCTAAACGTTAAGTTGGAGAGGTCTCGTCTAATGAAGTCAACGCTCCGTCCCCCTCGTGCTCTAGTCCAAAGTCCCGAAACCTTTCAGCTCGAGTTACAAAACCGTTTTCAGTGCCTAGAAGACTGCAATGAAGTGGACGATATAAAGGATAAACTCGTGGAAACTGTCCATGCGGTCGGAGCTAAGTTCTGCAAGACCCGCCGCAGAAGAACACAAAAACTCTCCGATCACACTCTTAATCTCATGGCTGTTAGACGGGAAATGAAGCTGCAGTCTTCAACAGATTTGACAGCATACAGGCAACTGAACAGATCTCCAAATGCATGCGGCGGGACTTACGCAACTTCAATACAGCTTATATTGAAGAAGCGTTCGAGCGGAACCAAGGCTCCAAAGTCTTTGCCAGAGATCTGTCTGCCAGAAAGAGCCAACTGTCAAAGCTGAAGACCGAGTGTGGCAGCATCATTTCCGGGACACCTGAGAGAGCCACACGCAAGTGTAAGTAACGATCCAAGAGTGAGTCTTATCCGACACTATTCCGAAGATATTCCGGACGTCAGTCTGAGCGAGATTAGAATGACTGTCCAGCACCTCAAAAACGGCAAGGCCCCAGGTGAGGATGGAATTACAGCGGAGCTTCTGAAAGCGGGTGGAAAACCGGTAGTTGAAGTCATTCAGAGGCTCTTTAATTTCGTCCTCCATGGTGGCACTACTCCGGAGGCGTGGAGCAGAAGTGCGGTGATCTTGTTCTTCAAGAAAGGCGATAACGCTCTCTTGAAAAACTACAGACCGATTTCTCGTCAGGTATACCTCAAAACTTGAAAACGAGACTGTACAACCAGTGCGTGTTGCCAGTGATGCCCTATGGAACTGAGACGTGGTCCCTCACTGCTGGCCGGATGAGGAAGCTCAAGGTCGCTCAGCGAGCTATGGAGAGAGCTATGCTCGGAATTTCTCTGCGTGATAAACTTAGAAATGAAGATATCCGCAGTAGAACCAGAGTGACCGACATAGCCCAACGGATTAGTAAGCTGAAGTGGCAATGGGCCGGCCATGTAGCTCGAAGAACCGACAACCGATGGGGAAAAAAGTTCTCGATTAGCGGCCTCGTACCGGCGGACGAAGTGTAGGGCGTCCCCCCACTAGATGGAGTGACGACCTGGTAAGACAGAAGTCGATGGATGCAGGTGGCTCAGGACCGTGGTTTGTGGCATTCCTTGGGGGAGGCCTATGTACAGCAGTGGACTTGTGAAGGGCTGTAATGATGATGATGATGATGACACCTACGCCAAATTCTCACCGCTGCATGGGTTGACTGGTAGAGAATGCCTCAAGGCATTAAGTCCACCCTTTGTATTTTTTTATATTAAGGAAAGCAATAAAGAATAAATAAATAAAATAGCGAAGCATGTCATACAAATCCGGCAGCGGGCACTCGGGACATACGCTCTTTACTGTGGTCTTAACCTTAGGCTTAGAGTATGGGCAGGTTGTAAAATATATGTTCAATATTGTTACAAGTAGATCATTATGATCATCAACAACAGCTTTCTTAAAGCCCACTGTTAATTATTTTTCCAAAAGACGAAAATAACAGACTAAAATTATAGTAGTAGGCTTTATATGAGGATATTCTTTATTTAAGTAGAAACACAAAGTTATGTAATTAACTGGAAAAGGTCGACTTCAGACATTCCTCTGGTGTTGTTCATGGGCGCCGAGATACCTTACTCTGAGGTAAACCTAATGTAAAAAAACGCTTGCCTCCTTTTCAATATATATAAATAAAAAAAATGATTAAACAAGCAAAAAAAAAAATAATTTTAAGATCGCGATTAACTTTCCTAAACACTTCAAGTGGACACTGAACTAACCAGCAGTTTTAATACGATGCGGGTGCATTCTACTCCGCTCCTTGCGTCCTCTGATCAATCAACTTCACTCTAATTTGACTCATCTGCATATTAATTCACTCTGCTCACGCTTTTAATAAGCAAGGGGTAATAAATACCAGTACAGTCGCGGACGAAAACTGCGATTACGTTGTTATGGTGATTTTGTTATTTTTCATCTTTATTTAAAAATATTACGTATCACTTACACACAAGATTGTGCGCGATGCACGTCTAAACCACTGAACTGATTTCAATGAAATTTTGCACATTGTGTGCAGTTTGGTCCAACTTGAGAGATAGGATAAAAGGATTTTTTATAGGAAAGGTCGTCGGAAAAGGCAGATCAACTTCTGCCTGGCCAGTTAGTAGTATTAATAAATAATATATTTTTATTATGAATATACACAGAAATATATAAAAACGGAATGAAATAAGTTAAAATTAAACATGATAAAATCCTTAAAAATAGTTTCATTTATTTTTTTGAGTTTTAGAAATTATTTTATGTTTTCTTATTTCCCCACAATAAAATTATTGAAATTTGTAATTCATTTGCTATTTGAATTTTGCTCTCCATTTAATCAAAAAAAAACAGATTTTTAAATTTTTTTTTCCTAAAATCACCATCGAGGTCAAATTAGTTAGTTACGATTCGCATATTTTATTAAATTATTTGATATCAAATTGACATACTCGTACATTGAAAACATTATTTTTTATTTAAATACTGCTTTCTTGATGAAGGACAAAATCATAAAACCATTTTTTTTTTAAAAACGCACTGAACTGTACTCATAGGTAACTGATCTCAAAATTATTGGCCATGCGGGCAATTATGGTCAATAAAACATGTGGATGAACCCATCTCGTGCGAATATTTTGTGTAATCCCTATTATTATAATGTTTAATATAATGTCAACTTTTGTGAAGATAGGTATCGTATGCCGCTATGTTTCTATTATGTTTTATTGCTATTGTTGTTTTGTCAGGCGTTATAATAAGAAAAAATAATAATATGAATATTTTTAAGTTACACACAATGTTATAAAATCCTGAATAAGAAGCTTTTAAATAATAAAACAGATTTAGTTGTAAATTTAATGCAAAACTTTGATACATACATTCACAGTGTTATGCCTATTACCACCGAGAGGTAGGCCGTGCAAAAGAGAAGGAGGCTACTCGAACCACGTTTAGCCAAAAAATATGGGTTTAGACGGAAAGTTGTGAAAGAAGTGAAAAGTAGCATGTCATTCGCGTACACGACCATAAACATAACATAAGGGATATTATATTGGGATACAACGTGCTAGGCAAGTGCCACATTTATTTTTTAATCTTTAATTAAGACATTACAAGAAGAGATTTAAAATTGTTATTTGTCACAACTGCAACATGTAAAGAATTTGAACCTGGATTATTCTCAGGTATATTTTTTCTTGGGTTAAAAAGTAAACAATATCAAATTATAAAATTTAGTTCTTACATGAAATGTTTTCTTATTAATATCTTGTTGTTCATTATGGATACTCGTAGAACACTATGAAGTATAAATAAATAAATACAAGCTATCAGCATTGAGAAACCATACAGTACCAACTCGTGAAAAGGTAATTAAAAACACATTTAATTGTATGAGAATCAGTCTTGCATGAAAAGAGAGTCACGCCCATCAGTCAAGAAGACCGTAAACGCACAATGTAAAAATAAAATATGCATAGAAAGTTGGGTCAGATTCGCCACGCTTTCGGCTTAATATCTTGATCCATCACCCGTTGACGTTGGGATGAATCAGTGCTAGTCATAGAAGGGTTAAAAATTGTGATTCTCAAACTTTTAGGCAAATTTGAATTGTATTCAGTAAAATTCATACTCGTAGCTAACTAAAAATTTATACGATATAAATATTATTTTATTATAATGACAAATTCAAACTACAAAAGCAGAAAATACGATGATGATTTGAAAATAAGCAATATGATGGAACGTAGAAAGTTGCGAATATCATAAGTAAAAAAATATTATGAATGTTAGATGAAAACGAAATATACAATGCACAATTTGTAGTAGGACTCTATTTTGAGAGCGTTATGGAGCAATTTGCGGTGTGACAGACCACACCAGTTCGTGTTGACCGACTTCTCATGTTTTCGAAATATTTTATTTTAAAGCAGGTGTCGTCACGACGTTAGATAACTTTATGACAATTTGACTCCTTTAGCTTTTTATAGTATAATATTTGCAAATCTTCCATATATATAAAAATTATGTGTCACATTGTTTGTCCGCGATCAACTCCTAAACTACTGAACTGATTTCAATGAAATTTTGTACACTGTGTGCAGTTTGGTCCAACTGGAGTGATAAGATAGTTTTATCCTGATAAGTGACCCTCAATATTTTTTTTATTGCGAACATAACAATTTTTTATAAGAAGGGTCGTCGAAAAGTGCAGATCTGGCCAGCTAGTAGGTATAATATAAAATTTATAAAATAATAAAAATATTTTTTACGTTTATTATTTTATACTGTAGACAGTTTGGGAACCAAGTGCGGAGGCGATGAATTTCGTGTATTAGACGCAAGGGTTAAGTCGTCGTTAATTACCGGATTTCGCACTTATATTGTATTGCTTCAGATATTTGATATTAGTGAAAAGATAAAGCTTAGTCAACAGTTAATGACTTCATATATAAGGAAGCACTACACATTGAATATGGATCTTATCACGTTTATATGATAGCGGCCGATATCGGTTTTAAATATCTACTGCTGGCCAGGTTGATGTTGTTCTGCAATTTCCGACGACCCTTTGTCGTAACAAATCCTTCAATTAGCAATAAAAAAACTTGAGGGTCATTATCGGGTTAAAAACTATCCTATCTCTCAAGTTGGAGCAAGCAATACACATTTACAAAATTTCATTAAATTCGGTTGAACTGTTTCGGAGATTAGCATGAACGAAGATGAATGAAGACAACGGATTCATTATGAATTATGATAAAACGCTTCATGACATGACGAACATGAAATATTTTTCAAATATTATTCAAAAATAGTTTTTACGGATTCCAAATACTTGACGCAACAGGTGACAGAAAATCCTGAATGTGTGTCACATAGTGTCTTACGACGCCATAACTATTTTTTTTACTTACTTCTAACATTATAGCTTCAGATATTTTACCTGTATATAATTATATATATACATATATATAAATTAAAATGAACCATACACACTGGGGAAGAAAGGTTCTCGATTGGCAAGCTCGTACCAGTAAGTGAAGTGTAGGGCGACCCCCACAAGATGTAGTGACGACCTGGTAAGCTAAGCAGGAAGTTGATGGATTAGGCGCAGGATCGGTGTTTTGTAGCATTCCTTGGGGGAGGCCTATGTTCAACAGTGGACTTGTGATGGACTGTAGTGATGATGATGATGATACTTCCACCCTCAGCACCCTACTTCTTTCAGCTACTCCTTAATTACCCGTGAAGTCTGTAGGGATTAAAAAAATTTAGTGTATTTTAGGAGAGCCCCATACAAAGCTGTGACGGCATGAAATTGTACCCACCCACATAGATTAATGACAGCGAGCCTCAACAATGAACCCTGCCTCTTTTTATTCGATCCCTTTTCGATTTAGCAGCAATTAAAAAGTTCTACAAAGCATCGAAAGGGTTAACTTAGTTTGAGTATAATTGGTACAGTTCGCTGGTGAGATGTGAGTTTTTTTTTTTACTTTCGAGACGATCGCGATACGATTCAAATTTAGACTGTGTACGTATTTTTATTATTTTTAATAAATTTACTAAAATAAAATTACGGACTATATCTCGTTTACATATAAACACTTCGTTCATTAACAATTACTTATTTGTGTACAATTATTACAGCAAAATCGTTATTACATTGTTTTAATTTAAAAAAAGAACCATATTCACATCAAATTGAAGATCCAAAAATAATGTCCGACAAAGATAATAAGTCAAATAATCAAAAACAAATCAGAAAAGTAAAAAATTAAGTAAAAAATATAATTGTATGTATTATGTAATTACTCTACCTACTCTACAATTTAAATTAATCGTTATATTTAAAAATAATTATAATTAAGTATTTTTTTATAGGATAGGGTGACAAACGAGCACACAGTCCACCTGATGGTAAGTGGTTGCTGTGACCCATAGGCATCTACATCTATCCTCAATAAAGTATCAAAATGCAGATGCGTTGTCACCCGTGAGGAATAAGATGGAATGCCTCTTTTCCAGTAAAAAGGGTCTCCGGTTCTCTACACTCACCATACGACACGTAGCAGTGTTAAGCTGGTATTCTGTGAGAGCGTGGTCCTTCCCCGGTCGAGCCAACCCATTCGTGCTACAACTAAACTACTATGGCTTTACCATGTATAAAAATTATCAAAATTTATATTTATTAATTAATAACATTTAAAAATAATCTAAAAATATTAAGTAATAAAATTATTTAATAATAACAAAATAAAATTCCCGTATATTCCCGAAAATTCGATGGCTTTGCAATTACAGCGGGGAGTCAAGTAGTTTGCGGGTTTCACTCCCGTGCCTCGGAAAGCACGTAAAGTCGTTCGCCCTATGCCTGATCTCTCTCCGGTAATGCCGGATTACCGTCTAATCGGACTATGAGAGTGAGGGCATAGAGTGTGCACATGTGTTTGCGCACACACTCGAGCACTATAATCCTGTCCTGCGCAGATGACTAGTCTCCGTCGAGACTGGCCGCGCTGACCGAAATTCGGTCTGAAGGACATTATCATGTTTGACGTGCGCGTATACTCGTATTACAGTAAGCACATCAATTCACAACTAAATAGTTGTTACTTAATAATATTACAATTAAAAATTAAAACATAAAATAATAATGTGTTACAACGTGGACTATATTTCATCATCATCATCATTACAGTCCTTTACAAGTCCATAGCTGAACATAGGTCTCCCCCAAGGAATGCCACAAAGCACGGTCCTGAGCCACCTCCATCCATCGAATTCTTGCATGTTTTACCAGGCCGTCACTCCATCTAGTGGGGGCTGCACTACATTTTGCCTACCTGTACGAGGCTGCCACTCGAGAACCTTTCTTCCCCATCGGTTGTCGGTTCTTCGAGCTATATGGCCGGCCCATTGCCACCCCAGCTTACTAATTCGGACTATACTGATCATATCATAATATTATTAAAAAATCGAAATTAAGCGAATATTCGCAATGTACGCAGCAGCAGAACCTTACATGTAGGTTTGTGTAGGTATTCTGAGATATTATTTTATTCTGCACAAATATGCGCAAGATGTCAAAATAAATATAAAGGTTGATTTATGAACGTATAAAATAAAAGTCACCCTCACAAGTATTGTTCGAATGTTGAATTTTTTACATCTTAAATTAATTTATCCCAGTAACGGAGACATCCGAGACACAATTGAATCCTTCCCGTAATTGATTCAACACGGTTCTAAGAGTCAGGAATACTTTTGCGGTTAAGATTAGTATCGCTACACGTAAACGCGAACAATTCAGGATTCGGAAATTTTATCATACAAACAATTCAAAAGGTCATTTGCATTTAAAAGAAACATCGTGAAAATCATTATCCGCAAAAATGCCGTTGAATTAGAATTTTTAAACATGTAAGTTCTCTAAAGTAGGTCACTCGCACTCTAGATCGTAAGTAAAGCTCTATTCATATTAGATAAATACATAATCTTTTGTATTATAACCGGTTCGGGTACTGTAGTAGCTTAACGTTTGCTTGCGGCGCTATCTGGATGTTTTTCTATGCTTAGTTTATGGAAAATACCTCCAAGAGAAATTAGAAACAGGAGAAATTACTGGTTTATGATAGCGTCATTGTAAAAAGAATATTAACAATTTATTAATTACCGAAAACGATTTCTTTTTGATATTCAGTATTACGCGAAAGTTGCATTTAGCGAAATCAACGTGAATTGTTTTTTTTTAAATTCTGAAGAAAGGAATATCCGTGAGAATAACAAAGTATGGCCGTCCTAGCGCAGGGTTAAGGTGCGTATAAATTCTTTGTCAGTAACAGAATTGAACTGGGAAGATAATTTGAGTGTGGGTATTTTTTAACGAAAGAATTTCACTTATTAAGTCGGGAAAATAATTAAATTAGTGTTTTGTCCCGACGAAGCCAATTTCGACTTAAGTTTATGAAATTCGAGGATTGAAGAACTCGGACATGGTTATTGTGTAACATCCTACAATATTACACTACTACATACATATTAAATTATAAATTATTTAATGATTTCATATATTTACGCGAACACTACACATTTAAATAAAACTAGTTTTACAGATTTTATTGCGTATATTAACTTATTTTATATTCCCGACGTTTCGCGCACTTTACATAGTCACGGGGGAGACTGAGGTGTTTGATGTCCAAATGTCATAGTTAACCACGGCGACCTCCAGATTAAAATTATTAATTTTTGTTCCGATCTACGCAGTATGAACTTATAGTATTTTGAAGTCTTGCAGTTGTATGCTTAGGTTGGGATTTAATTTTATTAATTATAGGATCCCAAGCAGACGGTAGGACCCAGCCATCTTCTCTATTGAAATTAGGATATTTTTGATTTCAATAGCCTCGCGAATCATCCTTCAGGAATCGGTGTTCTTTAGCGAGGATTTGTGGTCTATCAAATCTAATGTAGTGACGGGGCGATTCTGTACGTGTTCACAGACTTCAGACTTCCCGGAGCGTTGATTCTTCACATCAGCTAAGTGTTCTTTAATGCGGGTTTTTATTGATCTTTTAGTTTGTCCTATATAAGAGTGGTGACCACCGTGGGGTTTTAGCCGGGAGAAATTCATCATAACCATTCCGTTGCCCCAGCAGCAGAAGGTATCCATGAGTATTTCCTCACGTTAAATCTACTCTGACTCTGAGAATATATTCGTTTCGGTGCTTTGGCTTGGGTGCGCTACCAAGTCTTCGCAGCCACGAGGAAAATTGCCAGACATTACAAAAGGGATTATCTGGGCAACCAGCGCGTGACGCTCGACCTGTTAGAGGCAATCTAACATGGTTTCATACCATAGAATCGTACAACGTCTTGGTTCCATAGGTCATTATTGAAACTTGTTTTTTAAGATTTAGGAGAATACTATACATTTAGGTAGTAAAAACTAAATACGATAACTACTAGATTCTTTTGTTTTTTCCACTCTTTTGTGGATTCTTATATATATAATATATGTAAATGTCTAGTAAATATAAATGTCTAGTACTTATTCTGAGAAATGCAAGCTTGTATTGATATTATGTTATAGGAATCTTTTACGATGTAAGTAATTATAGTTCAAAGTCTATTAAAGAGACAGTTTTAATAGACGCTATTTAGTAAAGAATTGTATAACTAAAGAGAAGAAAGAAAAGTAAAAATAAATTGACTGTATTAATTTACTATAATTGTGAAAATATATGCACAAAAAGTTTCCTTCGAGCCGGATTTGAACCAGCGACCTATGGATGTCCATTAATACCCCGTCTACAGTCCACCGCTCTACCAACTGAGCTATCGAAGGCACACGAGAGGAGCGAAATAACATTACACATTCTTTTGATTATATAATAGTGAAAGGTGTGCTCTAGATTTTAACACGAGGTTAAGCGATATTATGTTGAGACTATTTGTATCTTTTTAATAACATGGAGAAAAAGGAAAGTTAAAGAACTTTTTTTCGCAGTGAACACATTTGTATAAATACTATTTAATAGTAATATTATTTGAGTTTTTTTATTATATATTTGTTTTATTATTGTTATCTAGTGTTTATTATATATTTTCGTATTATCTATATTTGATTTCTGTAACAAGGAAAACTCAACATATTGTGTTATTTTTAAAACGGTAATTAAGGTAACTAACAATTCAAATAATATGTATTGGGTAACGTTTTGATTCATATTTTTTTTTCTTCAGTTGATTATTGTAGCTTCTATTATGTATTATTTTAACAAAAAACTAAGTGGTAAAAAGGTTGTTACGGAAATAAAGAATTTATTTTTAGAAACCTCCAACTCCTTTTCCGAAACCAAAAAAAATAATGCACATGAGTGAGACGTAAAGACGACAGATAGGGACCGAAACATCTTTTCAAAAAAGTGTTGACAAGTGGTAAAATAAAAAATAAAATTACAACCGACTTCAATATAAATTATTAAGGATAACTCAAAAACTGCTGCTCAGACCTTGATCAAATTTATATGGGGCCACATGAGAAGCACCAGCTTTCAAATAAAAAAAGAACCATAAAAATCGGTTCACCTGGAAAACAGTTATGAGGTAGCACACATAAAAAAATACAGTCGAATTTAGACCTCCTCCTTTTTGAAGTCGGTTAAAAATAATGAAGAAAGTAATATGGAACCCAAATATTGACATTTGTGTTTGGAATATTCATGGACAGTCGTATAAAAAATTAATGTACATATGAATAGGTATATGCACTTACACTTACATACTAGTATGTTATATATTCTAACTCATTTAATTAAAGCAATAAAATCGACGAGAAAAGAAAGCATATTTATGAAAGTGTAGGGATGACTTTACAAGCTCTTAAACCGAACGTCCACCGCAAACTAAACTAACTTAGTTTATCTTAGCCCGCATAGTTGAGCCAGTTTTTCATACATGTGCGTCCACCGCAAACTATGCCAGCTAAGCTAGGTAAAATAGCCAAACTAAGTCAAACTAACTTAGTTGTGTAGGCCGAACGTTTTGTTTAGTGAGTGATTATGCGCAGAGCTATTTATTGAATACGTCAAACATATCCTTTATTGTATAATCGGGAAATAAAATACTACTTGCGTTTTTTCTTTATGAAATGAGTAATAATCAATCTTCTTTTCCTATGACGAATGTAATCCTCCTCTGAACTCTCAACATAGCTCTTCTCTTGTTCTTCCATCACGTCCAATTAACTCAACATAAAAACACAAACTGGCAATCACTTGCGTAGTTTTAGCTTATTTTTCGGTGGACGTGCAATTATTTTCCAGGTTAGCTTAGCTTTGTTCAATAAGCCTAGTTAAGTCGCGGTGGATGTTCGGCTTAAGACTTGTCGGATTTAAATGCCAATGTAAGAAAAATTAAGTGGTTTCTATAAAGATAAAAGAACAAAACTGTTTTTAATATTAGGTCCTTACATATGAAATTAGTTTTTGTCGTACTGACCACTTTGATCTGAAATATCTCCTCTTTGGTTAAGAATTCCAAATTCAAACTTATAAATATATTTAGCTGGTACATTTGAGTTTTGAAAACAGTCATTCGTTTGTTTTTCCCTCATTATTTTATTCTTTGGCTTCGCTTATTACCGCACAATGGAAAGCATGAAATATCGGTATATTTACGAGTACGAGTTCTACCGTGGCACCAGTGCTGTAGAAACAGCTCGAAGGATTAATGATGTGTACGGCGCTGGTGTCGCAAAAGAAAGTACGGTACGTTTTGGTTTCAACGTTTTCGTTCTGGAAATTTCGATCTTCAGAACCAACCCCGTGGGCGGCCGGAGACCAAAGTGGAAAATGAAGAATTAAAGGCTATTGTGGAAGCGGATCCATCACAAAGCACTTCAGAGATAGGTGCAGGCTTCGAGGTAAGTGATAAAACTGTATTAACCCACTTGAAGCAAAACGGGAAAGTAAAAAAACTTGAACGATGGGTACCTCATGAATTGAGTGAATCAAACTCGCAAACACGCGTCGACTGCTGTGTTACTTTGCTCAACCGACACAATAATGAAGGGATTTTAAATAGAATCATTACTTGTGATGAAAAGTGGATACTGTACGATAATCGGAAGCGCTCGTCGCAATGGCTGAACCCTGGAGACCTAGCCAAATCCTGCCCTAAACGAAAATTGACTCAGAAAAAGTTACTTGTGAGTGTTTGGTGGACTAGCGTCGGTGTCGTTCACTACAGCTTTCTAAAATCTGCCAAAACGATTACGCCAGATATCTATTGTCAGCAACTGCAAACCATGAAGGAAGAACTAGCTGATAAAACAACCGAGATTGTTTAATCGCTCTAGGCCACTGCTGCTTCACGACAACGCAAGACCACACATTGCACAACAAACAACCACTAAGTTAGATGAGCTACAATTGGAATGTCTGCGATATCCACCGTACTCCCCGGACTTTGCTCCAACAGATTACCATTTTTTTTGGGAATTTGGACAACTTCTTACAAGGAAAAAAATTCAACTCCGATGCGGCAGTCCAAATCGCCTTCAAATAGTTTATTGATTCTCACCCTCATGGTTTTTTTAGTAAAGATGAACTACTTATGACATGGCAAAAGTGCATAGATAACAACAGTGCATACTTTGATTAATTAAATATATTTTTCAAAAAAAAATTGACTTTATATTACTCTCGTACAAAACGCCAATTTCATATGTAAGGAGCTAATATTAAATTATATTAAAGATAATAATAAGATGTAGAGTAGATACCTATCTGCTTCTAAATTCTACTAGATATGGACATAGATAAATACCCAACTGAGAATTTTAAGGCATTATTATCTCAAAATATGTTAGTGAATATTAAATTTAACTCTGGTTATATTATCGAAACACAAATAAAATGTATGTTGTATAAACATAAGCATATTTAAAAAAAAAACATAATTTTATTATGCAAACAAAATATTGGAAGTAGGTAATGAAACAATAGTAGTGTGCAACGTTCTTGAAGATGACTTTCAGCGTTTTTTCTTGCGTTTACGCTTCACTGTTATCGATTTTTAATTAAAGCTACAAGAGAATTAGATGACGAAAAAATTATCAGCACTTGAACCTAATCGCACCACAATAAGTGTCGATCACCTGTCAACATAGAATATCTATAACTGTAGTTTTCAGATTTTTTCCTTTGTATAAGCCTAATTATCTCTTACATAACCAAGAAAATGACTAGGTTTTTAATGAGTGAGTCAGTGAGTGATAAAAAGGGAACTTTTCAGACCTTAATAACTCAAGATTATTCATTAAGTTTGGGATTATATTCAAGGGGTCATTATTAGGTTTGCGAAATTACAAGTATGTAGATCTAATATGAATATGAAAATTTCTGAATGGAAAGAAATTTGTTTCCGGCCAGTGTAAGTTATCATAATCATCATCATTACAACCCTTCACAAGTTCACTGCTGCATAGGCCTCAAGGAATATCACAAAGCACGGACCTGAGCAACCTACATCCATCGACGCGGCTCCAATCCGTGTAGGCGGACTTCACGTGTCTCCGTAATTACTTTTTTTAATTTCTCAGAGAATTAAAAAATATTTTGCAGGCTTTCTCACGATGTCTTCCTTCATCACCGAGTAAGTGGTAATTAAAATTGTAAGTGTTGTGCCGGCAGGGATCGCATCCAGGCTGCTTGCGTATTGGAATTTACGACCTACGGTGAACGCTTAGCCCCTGAGCTACCACAGTTAAGTAAAGAAAAAGAACATTTTTGAATTTAGAATAGAATTTATTATCTGTGCAAAATAGAAATAATTACTGGCAGAAAATAACAGGTAAGCAAAAAGACGGCCATCGAAATAACGACATCAGGCTGCAATCAGAGGAGCTCCGATGGAAGCACTCCGTATATTTCATCGCGGGCGAACCACTAAATTATCTAAATAAGAGATCGCTCCCCAATCAGGGTAGAATCAGGGGTACATAGATAAGAAAGTGACTAGATGGGACAAAAAATGTACGTGTAGTCATGCGGCAACGTTATTCCCTTTTTTTTTACTTTTTTAAAAAAACGTTAGCTCCATACTAGGATTTTCTCCTGTATCGTGGTGGCAGTTTACAATTACATACATAAATAAATTTCACAAGGACAAACATCTAGACCCGTATCAATTATTTGTAGGCCATACAAATACTTGATTCGTGCGGGATTCCAACTCGCGACCGTTAGCGCTGCAACTCATCGCTAAGCCATGCACCACGGAGCCGTCAAGTCAATTAATCGTTACAGGCTGCAGCATGAATAGGTTGGTACAACCAGTTAAGGACCACGCTCTCACGGAATGCCAGCGTGAAACAGCAGAATAATGCTGCTGTGTTTCGTATGGTGAGGGAAACGGAACCCTTTTTTCTGTTAACCCTTACTTAGGCGCATGGGGTCAAGACAATTTCAAATTAAAAAAAAAGTGTTAGAATGTTTGGAGCGCAATCATGCTCTTTCTAGCTTCCTAACTCCCCGCGGGGTACGCAAATTAATCGCGGCCAGAACATCAACATATACGCACAAGTCTCTACTCTCATGGGTGCTGCTGCTGACCCCATGCGACCACTTACGTAACATTTTTTGGCGGAGGTAAGTTTTAATTTTTGTGTTTTTACTTAGTTTCTATGCGTATATTGTTATTTATTTTTATTATTATTTGTGTATTGTTATAGTACATATTCACTTTACCTATTTTTTCTTTATTTTTATTGATTTTCTTTTTTTCAGTTTGCAGTTTTGAGATGACTCGCGAAAGAGATATACTGCAATCGCTGGCGGATATGTTCGACGATGAGCAAAATGTTGCTGGTTCTGCTAATGCTATCAGTAATGCTGAATACTGATGAAAGTAACACACACATAAGGCGGATTTTTTTGAACAAATTAACGGTAGCACTTGTAGAAGATCACCAGGAATGTAGCATTCAACAGTGTTCACCCTACTTCAACAAAAAAATCGGCAAATGCAATAAGTGTGGTAAATTTATTTCTCAACAACACTTTAGGGTATACTGCATCGGATGCAGAATAGAAGAATCTGCTGATGAATCAGATTAATATTTTAAAACGTTGATCTCAGCTACGCCAAAAATTAGTCGTTTAAAGAGAGAGATTAGAAGTTTTGTTATTTTTTTAATTGTTTAAAATCAAAATTTTAAAAGAAGAAGAGAGAAAGAAAAAGAAGAGAAAACTTTGTTTACTTTGTTTTATTTATTTCTAACACTCTATTTTCAACTATTTATTTGGGGTCACTAGAGACCCCATGCGACCAGTTGTGTGATTTTCGTCATGCGCCTAATTAAGGGTTAAGGAGGTATTCTGTGATATCCTCAGTGGTGACAACGCATCTCGATCATAACAAATGTAATTTTCTATGAAGCAAAATATTTACTTGCCTTTTGGGTGGTATGTGTAATCCCTTGTCAGTCTTACCGTTACCGTTTCAATCAATATACCTAACAAAATTCACTGTTGAACAAATGCCTCCCCATAGATTGCCTCAAAAGGCCATACCATAGTTGCCAAGCTTTGCAGGCGGGTTGCCAACAGCATTTTTATATTTTTATTGTTATTAGGCTGCTGTCCATTTCCTTGTTTGTTTCCCTCTGTCGCCTCTTACGACACCTGCGGGACTGTAAGGGGTAGTTGATATTCTTATACCGTCACTGAACGTTCAAACGTGTTTCTCCTAAAAAAATCGGTCTGACTATTTTCCCTTATCAACTAGTAAATAGTTCACTGTTGGATAGACATTAGACATGAACCTCTGCCATAGTAAATGGGATTTACCACAACTATCAAGCTTATTATTTTTCATTATCACACATCTTTCAACTTATCGTTGATCTTTTTCGACTGCCTTCTTGGTCTAGTAGTCATAAAAACGATTGCTGATTATGAGGTCCCGGATTCGAATCCCGGATCGAACCATAATTAGTTATTGGGTTTTTCTATCAAGAAATTCTCAAAAGCAGCCAGCAGTCAGTAAGTTGGCGATGTCTCTACCCCGTGACTCAGAAAGCAAGTAAGCCCTTGGTACTGCGCCTGAACTGTCTCCGGTCGTGTCAGATTACCGTCCCATCGGACTATGAGAGTGACGGAAGAATAACGAGTACACTTGCTTGCGTATACACTCGGGTACTATAATACTGTCTTGCGCAGATGGCTAGTCTCTGATATATGATAAATTTGGTCTGAAGGACATTATTATAATCTTCTTTAACAGTAGTTACCACTTCTTAAAATAAGTTGTCGTTTATTGAATTGGATTAATTCCAAGAATTTCAAATATGCATTATGCTAATTTTAGCTTTTAAGACGTGCTCTCATAGCGTCAATCTGTAGTAAGAGAATCCACGATCCCATATCATAGTGTGGGTGTCCTAAGGCGATAGAGAGAAACTGAATCTGTTTCAGCAAATGGGCAGCAGCAGTTAGTTAACAAATTAAACATTTTATAAAGTTATTATAATCCGGCTCGGTATATTATTGTGTTTGGAGTTTGTTGATTTTATGCAACATAATAAAAATTATTTCTATTTAAGAAAGAAAAAATGTCAACATTCGTTTTACATGAATGCCACTTCTATTTACTAATAATAAAATTTCAGACCCGCAGCCGGATGTGTCGCGTTCAGAGCGCACTAAAGATGGCGGGCGGAAACGTGTCGCGCCTACTGTCATGGCCGCCGGAAGTCCTCTCGCCATTTGATAAATAGTTGTTCTTCAACAGTTTTTCTCATGCAAATGAGGGGTCGGGATGACTGATGGCGTTTGTCACAATTTTCTGGGATGGATTTAATTTGGAATTGCACTGGGGCGACTAATCTGACTCTTGATGGGGATTGTCGCAGGAAAGCTGATTGTGCGAAAGCTGTAGGGTTTTTGATACCTATGTTTTATAAACGCGGTCTGGTAGATATGCATTTCTTTTCGTTGTTTTATGTTTGTGTTTTAAACAACGCATTGTTATCAAGCATTTATAATCAAAATAAATTCTAAACAAAAAGTTTTGCCCTTTGTAAACTTTGTAGTTTATTACAAATATATTTAAATACATATTTTTCTAATATAATAAGAGTGACAAACGAGCATACAGTCCAACTGACGCTAAGAGGATACTGTGGCCTATAGACATCTATTTTTATCCTCGATTAGGAGGATTATTTAATACGGAAGGCTCAGTAGCGCAGAGTGGCTTAGCATTGAGTTATGGCGCTAATGGCCACGGGTTTGAATCCTGGATGTTTGTAAACTGCCTCCACGATACAGGAGAAAATACTGTGGGTGAAGTGTGGGGGTCACGTTAATTTAAAAAAAATTAGGTATTTTGTCACCCCTGAGAACTAAGTTGGAATGCCTCGTTTCCATTAGAAACAGAAACAGAAACTTTTTTATTCAATATAGATTATAAATAATACTTATTGAAAGTCACTCTTTTGTTTAATTACCACTGGTTCGAAAAAAAACCTCTGTCCTGGGAAGAACCAGCAAGAAACCCAGCGGGACTTTTTTTTTTAAATAACAGCTTACAATTATGTATGTTACACAATTAACCACACAAAACAAATTAGAAATAGCTTGGTAGCGAACACCTCATTCCCAGGGGTTATTATCATCCATAAATTCCTTAATATTATAATAATCCTTTATATACAAATTATGTTTAATAAAGTTTTGAATTTTGAGCAGGTCGAATTTTGTATATTTTCTGGGATTTTGTTGTAAAAGCGTATACATCGCCCCAATAATGAATTACTGACTCGGTGGAGTCGAGTAACTGGTACTACTAGCTTGTGTTTGTTCCTAGTATTTACAGAATGAATATCACTTATTTTTGTATAACTACTTTTATTTTTGTGTACGTACATTACATTTTCATAAATGTATTGAGAGGCCAAAGCTAATATATTAATTTCCTTAAATTTTTGTCGCAGCGACTCTTTAGGTTTTAAATCATAGATTGCTCTTATGGCCCTCTTCTGTAAAACAAATATAATTTCAGTGTCAGTTGCGTGTCCCCATAGCAAAATACCATACGACATTATGCTATGGAAATAGCTAAAGTAAACAAGTCTAGCTGTTTCCACACTGGTAAGATTTCTAATCTTTTTTACAGCATATGCTGCAGGACTAAGTTTGCTTGCTAACTTTGATATATTGGGGCTCCATTGAAGCTTCGCGTCTAGTGTTATTCCGAGAAAAATGGTGGTATCGACAAGACTCAGTTCCTCCCCATTTAAAATTACATTAGTATTTAATTGTCTGACATTTGGAGTCATGAACTTCATACATTTCGTTTTAGTGCTATTTAAATGCAAGTTATTAACATTAAACCAATTTACTAATTTAGATATAGCATTATTTATTTCGTCATATTTTAATAATTGTCGTTTTAATTTGAAAATTAATGAAGTGTCATCAGCAAATAATACTATATTATGGTTATCCCAAATATTAAAAAGGGTATCTACACTCACCATACAAAACACAGAAGCATTAAGCTACTATTTTACGCTGGTATTCTGTGAGAGCGTTGTCCTTCCCCAGTCGAGCCGACCCATTCGTGCTACAACTATACTACTAATATAGCTGCAAAAAGGCTCTACCACACAAAAAATTTGAACTTATGCCTTCTTATCTATTTCTGCCTCCAAATAGCAGTGTTTGCTTTGCTATGTTATGTTCTGGTATGTTGCTACATTCCATCTTAGTCTTAGCCTCAGAGACTATGACAACGCATTGCAGATGCAGATGCTTCTTTGTTTCAAGATGGCTGCTGACGTCTATGGACTGCAGAAGCCACTTACAATCAGGTGAACTGTAAGTTCGTCTGTCACTTCAGTTTTATAAAAAAAATCGTTTGGAGTAATTTGAATGGCATACTGCCATCTATCGGATAAAAGTAAATCAATGGATTTTTCTGGCATTGCCTACAGTAACTTACAACACTCACGAGACGAAATAGGGTCATGATTTCTCATACGATTCCACCATATCTGTTTCTGTTTCTGTTTCTAAAGCAGAAAAGGTGTTCTACCGCCTAGTAACATGTCCGTCTTAGACCGGCGTCGGACAGCAGCGTCAAACGTGCGAAATATCTAGTACTGCGAACGTGAGTCCGCCTGCTAAGCATAACGATTAAGGCAAACTATTTCTACATTGGAATAAAATAGAATAGAACAGAATAGATTTTTATTGCCCAACTGTGTACAAGTAGTTGTTACAATTTTCTTTGGGATACGCCCATGTCCATCAGGGGACTTCTACGGGCTGGTGAAGGAATAATAATAATAATATGAGAAAACTACAAGATAATTATTAAAATCAGGCGTTACTTTGCGGAAATCCATTAAATTTATTATTGGTAAAATTACTTTGCATATTCCTTAATGAAATAGTTTGAATATCACCTCTCGTCCTCCCTTTGCGTGTACTATCCCCGTCACCACTAATTCAAGCACGACTACTCCCAATACCACTACACTAGGAAAGGCACACCACCGTCGATAATACGACACGTGTTTCGCCTCTACAAGAGGGATCCTCAGGTTATCTACGTCACTTGCGGTGGCTGACCGCAGACCGCTTAGCGGTTAGCCACCGCAGAGTCTACTTCTCCTGTATATAAGCGTATGTATTTACGCGGATATAAGCAAAGAATTTTTACCAACTTTAAAATTACAAGAAATAAAACGGTAGCCATTGAACTCAAAAAATTCAAATTACTTTCCAGAACTTATATGTATTACCTTTAAAGAATAGGTGTTTGTTACTGAAGCTAAACAAGCAACCCGACCTATTGACTTATTTTATTTATTTCTACTAATAATTACTATAGCAATTACTATTAGTTAGTACGAGTCTAACTAAACCTTCACGACAACTCATGTTATTGTTATAGAATCGAGCGAACCACCTTCTTACTCTAAATAATATTAAATTTTTTACGCTCGAAAGACAGCGAACTGCAGTGTGCAGTAAAATCTTATATAGGTTTATGTTGCACTGTACTTATGAACTGTGTATAATATGTTATTTTGTTGTTGTAAAATAAAAATAATACACACGCGATGCCGCAAACACACATCTGCCGGCTACTTCGAGTATATTGCAGTTATGCATAAAGTACAAACATAGTATAACAAAAACATAGAGATAATATGCGTGTTAATTTATCCAGTAATTTGCGTTTTTATTATGTGTTGTGAATACTGTGGTTTGAATGGAAAGCAAGTTTCCTTAAGATATTTTCCAGCACGTAGTAAATTAGAACTTCAAATTTTCATAAACGATTTGTTATCTTGGCATCGAAGTTAACCTGGTAGTAACTTATGTTAAACTCAAATTTCTTAAAGTAGGTTATATGAAATTTGGGTTTAGCGCTTGGCGTCTAAATTACGGCTCATTGCCTTTTTTTAAAATATTTCACTATTTTTATTTTTGTATTCCATTTTATTTGAAAGTTTTACTTCCACCGCGTGTGTACCTACTGCACATTTTTTGTAACATAAAATTATTCATGAATGAATTATTTAAAAAGCTGCCTTCTATTTGTTATCTAATACCTAATTTAACAATCACTCGATAGTGATGGAATGACTGTTGTTGTCACCACCATTAATAAAATACTTTATCGTGTAATTCGAATTTGCTAGTTTTAGTAGTAAAGAAGATTTTTTGTATTTAAAAATATGCAAATAAAATAATTGACTTTAAACCATGACGTCATTATATTTCATCGTCGTTATTACAATAAAATATATTTAATACGTGATAGAGCCACTGCAGCTGAATGGTGGTTACAGCATAAATGGTTCGGCACAAATTCCAACAGAATATATGGTTAATTGCTGGTAAGTGCGGATGTGGAAGATTTTATAATACTGGTAACGAAACATCTGCATTTTGATTCTTATTCGAAGTTAGATGTAGGTTTCTAGGGACCACAGCATTCACTTACCATCACCGTGTGCTTATTTTGTTAGTTTTACTTCTATTATTATTACTTCATATTATTAAGCAAAAATTGTTTAATAAGGGTTTTTATGTATACTACTAAATAGTACATGATTGATAATAACCCCTGGGAATTAGGTGATCGCTACCACGCTGTTTCTAAATGTTTTCATTTAATTGTAAATCTAATTATACGATATATAATATTGTAAATTAATGTTTAAAATAGAGTCCCGCTAGGTTTTTGCCAATTTTTAAGGGTAGAAGTTTTTTTCCGGTAATATATATTGAATAAAAACTATTCTATTTTATTTAAAAAAAAACATATTTATTAGTTTTAGTAACTTTTGACAATCGATTAGATTCACTAGTTTGTAAATATTCACTAATGCAGCGTAGCATTTTTTCGCAGTCTACAATCATATAACACGATGCATGACATGTCACTCCTTTCAATAATTAGTTTTTGCGCCCTCATATATTGCGTCCACCGTTCATAATTCCAGCCGACCCGGTAGTACAAGGTGTGGTCACTAGGCAGTTCAAGCGGCACGTGGTAAAGGTTAAGCAGATGTTTGCGATACGGTAAAGTTGTTCATAAAGCACACCGTTGACTTTACTTTTTTCTTCTTAAAACGGTCAACGTTTTTTTTTAAACGGTTGCGTAAGTTCTGTTAAAAGTTTCTGTTAACATTTTATTATTAGATAGTTCCTACAAGAAATTGCTTAGCTTGTCTATTTAGGAATTAATATTCTTACAAATTTAACAAATTATTTATTTGTATCGGGCTTACTGATTAGTTAGATTAGTTAGCTGTTGTAGAGCTTGTGTTTAAATACGTTTTTTCTATCGAGTAAATCATCTATTAATAAGAGAATAAAGTTCTTTTTGGGTTACGATGGCCAGTCTCAGACTAGCCATCTGCACAGGATGGGATTATAGCGACCGAGTTTATCCGCAAGCACAGGTGAATTCTCTACTATCTCACACCCATAGCCCGATGGGACTGTAATCCTACATGACCGGAGAGAAATCAGGCGGGGGACTAACGGCTCTACGTGCTTTCCGAGGCGCGGGGTTAAAACACTACCAACTTACTGATTTTTGGCTGCTAAATGATTTTGGCCCGACTTGGGATTCGAACCCGGGACAGGGACCTCATGATCAGCAATCACGTTTATGACCAGGAGGCAATAATATATTACATTAGAGTTTGAAAAATTACAGCACTTTGAATGATGATGTATTACTTATTTTTACGTGGTAGAGCCATGCTGCAGCTATATTAATAGTATAGTTGTAGCACGAATGGGTCGGCTCGACCGGGAAGGACCACGCTCACAGAATACCAATGTAAAATAGCAGCTTAATGCTGCTGTGTTTCGTATGGTGAGTGTAGAGAACCGGAGACCCTTTTACTGGAAAAGAGGCATTCTATCTTAGTCCTCACGGCTGACAACGCATCTGCATTTAAATTGCTAACGAAGATAGATGTAGATGTCTATGGGCAACAGCAACCACTTACCATCAGGTGGACTGTGTGCTCGTTTGTCACCCTTATTCTATTTAAAAAAGTATTTCTTTTCAGTTTTGAAGTTTTTTTAATTTTATTTTTATATAAAAAAAATACTAGAAATTCTGTTAAAATTACTAATATCCCTTTAACCACTCCTGGTAAGCTTAAATCGCTTGTGTTAGAAGTGGTTCACGACAGTAGCGAATGGTGGATTCGAACCCACCTTTTGAGTTCGCGGTCCGCACCCTGCCATTAGGCTACTATCGCTTTTAAAGTTTTGAATTCGATTTACTATAGTAAAATCCAATTCTACTTTGTTCTGCTACAGCTTTTATAGATATCCTTATGTACAGGTAGAGTAATAACAACATGTAACTAGTATAATCTGACACGCTTAATATCGAAAAGATAGCATCTGTGTTTAAACATTTTTTTACTCTTTTCATTTGTGGTGACGGTGACGGTGATAGTTCCATTACCATCGTCATCATCATATCATTACATCCCTTCACAAGTCCATTCCTCTGAACATAGGCCTCCGTCAAAGAATGCCACAAAACACGGTCCTGAGCCACTTGCATCAAAGACTTCCAGCATGTCTTACCAGGTCAGCACTCCATCCGCGCCACACTCCGCCTACCGGTACGAGGCTGCCACTCGAGAATCTTGCTTCGCCATTGGTTGTCGGTTTTTTGAGCTATATGGCTGGCCAATAGCCACTTCAGCTTACTAATCAATCATTACTATATACAAAAAAAAATGGTCATCATAAATATTAAAACAATTAAAAAATATATAAATCTAAAATTCAAAGTACGAACATAAAAATAAAATTTTAGAAATTCAACCTATGCTGCGTGGCCTACAGTAACAACCTAATATTAACGAATTAGATTCTAATGTTAACGATTTAAATACGTTCGCCACGGCTTATTGTTATAATTTAAATTTAAACGATCCCTAATTAGTCACGCGTACAAAAGTCATGTATGCAAAAAATGACCACGTGTCACTTTGACCTTAAAGATGTACGTGAGTCATAGTAACGTTATGCACCCTCTGTGTCTTACCGTGCATGAAACCACCTGGTCGCGTTGGTTCTTAGACGATTTATCTAGTGTAGAAATTTCAACTTTATGAGAAGGTTTTAAAATCTATCATTTGTTGACACAAATTTCGCATGGGCAGGTGGTGAAAAGCGGAAGAATTTAAAGGACCTTTAAGCTTTGAAGGAATGAAATTGCAATTGTTGAACGGTAAAGGAATCTGAATTTATAATACGTGCACACAACACTGTTTAATGACAGTCGTTGGTAAGTATAGTTATATCCTCTGGCTAATTGCTTTATTATTTTATTATAGAATTAGCGATCCGCCCCGGCTTTGCACGGGTGGTTTCTGGATCTCGACAGCAGCGCCACCTACAGGGTCCTAGTGTGAATCTAAACCATCTAGGGACCCATTCAATCACACAAAAAATTTATCAAAATCGGTCGAGTCGTTTTTGAGTTTTAGAGACAAGCGAGCACACAGTCCCCGTAATGGTAAGTGAATGCTGTGGCCCATATTCATCTACATCTATACTTGATTTAGAACCAAAATGTTGTTTACGTGGTAGAGCCATGCTGTAGCTATATTACTGGTATAGTTGTAGCACGAATGGGTCGGCTCGACCGGGAAGGACCACGCTCTCACAGAATACCAGTTTAAAATAGCAGCTTAATGCTGCTGTGTTTCGTATAGTGAGTGTCTACACTCACCATGCGTTCTCTAGAACCGGAGACCCTTTTTACTGGAAACGAGGCATTCCATCTTAGTCCTCACGGGTGACAACGCATCTGCATTTTGATTCGTAATCGAGGATAGATGTAGATGTCAATGGGCCACAGCAACCACTTACCATCAGGTCACTTACCAACAGCTTATCATATAAAAAAACCCTCATGACTAAGAAGGGATCCTTTGCAGTCTGCACTTATTCGGTCTTTTAGTTCAGCCTTTAAAACCAGTGCATACACGAATACTTACCGGCAAAAATAGGTACATTACCTAGACAGACTCTTAGGTGGAAAAAGAATTCCGATGACGTTGATATAACTATATGTTGCCATTAACGCTGCAATAAAATCTATCGAGTAGTGGCAATGTAAGAATATCCTCTACCCCATATCATCCAGTGGGTGTCGTAAGAGGCGAAAGAGGAAAACAAATCAGGAGATGGGCAGCAGTATCTAAATAACGACCTAAAAATTGCGGTTGTCAACCCGCTTGTCAAGCGTGGCAACTATGGCAAACAACTATCCCGCGTATGAGGCAATCTATGGGGGAGAACTGGCAGTGGACTTTAATAGGCTGCAACGGTAACGGTATTTTGTACGTGGTAGAGCCAAGCTGCAGCTATATTTATAGTATAGTTGTAGCACGAATGGGTCGGCTCGACCGGGGAAGGACCACGCTCTCACAGAATACCAGCGTAAAATAGCAGCTTAATGCTACTGTGTTTCGTATGGTGAGTGTAGAGAACCGGGGACCCTTTTTACTGGAAAGAGGCATTCCATTTTATTCCTCAAGGCTGACAACGCATCTGCATTTTGATTCGTTATCGAGGATAGATGTAGATGTCTATGGGCCACAGCAACCACTTACCATCAGGTGGACTGTGTGCTCGTTTGTCACCCTATTTCTATTAAAAAAAGAAACTACTATAAGTAAGATTTAATATTGTCTAAAAGTTGTTTACATATAAATTTATTTTTATGTAATATGCTATAACATTTGAAGTTGATAAATCCCAGGAAAAGGTATGTGCAATTACGAGAAAAATGAGTCTAAAATGATCCTCATCAAAAGGCCTTATATTTAAAGATAAAATCGTGGTCAATTTTGTTCCACAACTATATACACTTAAAAGTAGTCTTTAATTCGAGAACAATTAAAAAGAGAATTGAAAAGCAAAAACGTGAATAGTCCGGTTAAATAACGCATGGTAAGTCAATACGTTAATCTACATAATAAAAGGAATATTTAAAATATGCGGAACCCGCGCGTGTTGCGTCCCCTTAATTGCTCCACACTGGCGGCTATCAATTGCAAAATAGGAAAAAACTGTCCACTCCATTGGGCGGTAGCGGGCGAATAAGTTTCAGGAATTTATAACAGGGACCGTAATAGAGATGCGATATACGTTATAATAGGATTATCTTATACATTTAACCGTAACAGACATATTTTTAACAATGTAATAATTTAATTTCGTATCTTTCTTCGATAAAGCGCAAGTAAACTCGAGTGTCTATAAATATGGTTTTTTTATTATTGTCCTCACACAATATAATATGTAAATAATAAACGTGATAAAACTACAATGCTATTTATAGTTACGCCATTATTATAATATTTTTGTATCAATATTCTTATAAATTCGAAAACTGTAATATTATATTATTAATTTTTACCGGACTTAGTCACTGATAACCTTTGTATCTCTTATCAATACCAACCAGCTGATAATTATTTCAGTTATAATTTTTAGTATAAAATACACTATTAAAATATGGGATACATATAAATAAGATTTAACTGGTTTCTTGATGTTTAATTTTAAACTTTTTATGTCATTCACTCAGTCAGTTTAGCGAAGTATGAAATTAAAAATTTTGTAAGTATAAAATTCTTTCCATTCCTATTTTCATCGTGTAAGCATGTAATGCCATTTAACGATAAGAACATGTACTATGTGATAAAATTATCAAAGTTGAATGGATATAATAGGGAGCTGATAATAATACGATATGAACTCGATCGTATATATTATAGATGCCGGATGTTGAAGTCCGCATAGTCTAGTGTTTCTGTTCATGCTACATCCGGCGCCTTTATTAATGAAAAATAAATGTTGGTATAAAATAAGCCCTTCCGATCCCTAACGCTTTAAGTATACTTACTTTATGTACGTGATAGAGCCACGCTGCAGGTATATTTTGGTTGCAGCACGAATGGGTTGGCTCGACCGGGGTAGGACCACGCTCTCACGGAATACCAGCGTGAAGCTGCAGCTCAATGCTGCTGTGTTTCGTATGGTGAGTGTAGAGAACCGGAGACCCTTTTTACTGGAAACGAGGCATTCCATCTTAGTCCTCAGAGGTGACAACGCATCAACATTTTGATTCTTATTCGAGGATCAAATGTAGATGGAAGGATAAATGTAGCCACAGTATCCACTTACCATCAGGTGGACTGTGTGCTCGTTTGTTACGCTTGTTCTATAAAATAAAATAAAAAAAACAAAAAAATATTTCTAAATTTTGCTATAACATCGACTCCGACTCCATTCATTTCGAAGCTGGAGCAATAAAGGGGTGTGCTGCGTCCGGCCGGCCTTTGTCCTATCTAAATGACCCCAAATAATAATCATCTCTATTCACTGACTGCTCCAGTTTCCCATAGCGTGAAGATACGGGCACTTTGATTTGCGACCGAATTTGAATACTGCCATTACTTTGAATTACACTTAATTAAGCAAGGAATTGAAATTGCCGGACTCCATTTGTTTGCTTGTTCTCTAATTAGATTCTATCTATACTGACTTTAATTTGGGCAATCTTGAATAGCTGACGTCCGAATTTATAATAATGGACTCAAGTAGGGTGTGTCATAATGAAATGCTAATCAGTATAATATGTGAAGGTAATTATAGCGCGCCAATATTAATTTACCATAAAGTGGCGGTGTAAGATGATTATATCCATATAATCTAGTGTTGCCCAAATGCAAGAACAAGACGAGATTTAGCCAGTCTTGGTCTTGGTCTTGCGCCATTACACCTGGTCTTGGTCTTGGTCTTGGTATTGCGCTCCCAGTCTTGGTCTTGGTCTTGCAGCAAGAGTCTCGCAAGTCTCGCAATTACCTATTAGCCTATTGCTATTTATTAAACGTTATTTTAGATCTTATAACAACTTAACAGAGTAGATACATTTTGAGCTTGAATTAACATAGCTATAGCAAAGACCAACCAAATTAATAAATGTCTAAACATTTAATGAGAAATTCGAAAAATCAACTGACACCGGGTGGGGTTTGAACCCACGACCTAAGCGATCCGTGCCGATGCTCTAACCAAGTGAGCTATCTACCGTGTCCCACGGCCACGGGAGTCAAGCATAAAATGTCAAATGTATATGTAGATACCAAATCGGTATAGAAATTTCTAGTTAGTCCTGTGTCGTACGAGAGGTCAGTTCTAAGCATTTTTGTCATTAAGATAATCATTTACAGAATGCTTTTTTTGCTAAACAAGCTTTAGCTTTATGTGCGACTTAAATTGAAAAGGTGAAAGATCTAACATTTCTTTTGGAATCTTGTTATAAAAGCGTATACCACTATCCAAGAACGAATTGTATACTTTGTGTAACCGGAAAGCAGGTAATGTGATTTTATTTTTATTTCTACTATTAAAATTGTGCAAATCACAATTCTTTACATGTAAGTGAATGTTTTGTCGTACATACATGATATTTCCAAAAATATATTGTGATGCAACAGTCAAGATATCAATTTCTTTAAACAGTTCTCTCAGAGATACTCGGGCTCCTAAGTTAAGTTTTATTTTATATGCACGTTTTTTATATTATTCGATTAGCATTGTAGAAAATTTTTACACGTTTTAAGTGTGTTAAAAGTGTCTACAATATTTATCAAATGGGTGACGACATATTCGAGCACTTTGTGTTTTGAAAACACACACTTCCAAAACTCGAGATTTGCAGTGAACTTATTGAACATGTTTATCTATTAGGTAATAATAATAATAATATGTAAGTAATTATTATTTAAACCCATATAGTTAAGAATAAATTATTATGATATCTACCTATCCTTACCATTATCTAATTACAATATTCCTTGCGAGATCAGCATAATGTATTCGTGTCCATTCTGAGCACCCGAAAACTTATTTTATTCTTTGGAACATGTACTCTGTGGCGGCAATCAAACAGTGTCAAATGTTGCGCGTGCGGCGCGGCGGCGACGATTGTATGCGATATCAATAGAAGCCGCCGGCGCGTGTATCTTGATCTTGTACTTCCGAATAGCTGCAAAATTTCTTTGACAGGTCAGTATCCGACCTTTGATGATGCCGACAATAAGACGCCGCGCACTATCAAAGTGCCGATGGTCAAAACTAGGGATGCACTGTTTTTTCTTTTAATTTATATTTTCATTCGTTATGTATGTTTATGGTATTGTTCGTAATGCGCATAAGTCCAATTTTCCTATCCTATTCCTACGAGTCCCTAAGTGTATACCCGAACTCCTATACTCCCTGAAATGACACTCAGTCCTAACTGCAAGACGCAAGTCTCGCAGGCTTAGTCTTGTTCTTGCTCAAATCTTGCACGGTCAGTCTTGGTCTTGGTCTTGCTAAAATTAAGTACGCGGTCTTGGTCTTGGTCTTGGTTTTGCAAAAATGCAAGAACAAGACCAAGACTGCAAGACCAAGACTGATTTTGGGCAACACTAATATGTATAATCCCGTGGGTGTCGTAAGAGGCGATAGAGGAAAACAAATCAGGAGACGGGCAGCAGCGTATTCCTAATAACGACTAAAATTAAATAAAAACTGCGGTTGCCAACCCACTTGACAAGCGTGGCAACTGTGGCAAATATCCTATGAGACAATCTATGGGGAGGCCTATGTTAAGCAGTGGACTTTATTAGGCTCTAACGGTAATGGTAATATTGATTACTGTTTATTAAATTCATTCATTAATACATTACTACTTATCCAAAGTCTACTGTTGAACTTAGCCAGTGTTGCCACGCTTGACAGGCGGGGTGGCGACCGCACTACTTTTATTATTTTTATTTTATCAGGAAGATGAGTTTCCCTCTGTTGTGTCTACCTATCTATATTTTATTTTAATATTATAGTTAAAAATAAAAAAAAATATTCATATAATAGAAATAAATGATACAGAAGTAACTTAATAAAGTATAGTTGAATGCCCACTTAAATTTCTATTTGAACATCGCATTTCATAAAAGTGTTGGATTTTTTAAATGCTGCCAGTGTTTTTATAGAAATAAAAAATCAAAAGTGCTTTATTTCGATTTAAAATATGCCTATTTTATTGTATAAAAATTTTATAACATGTAAAAAGAGTTGATTCCGGCCAGGATCGAACTGGCGGCCTTCCGCGTGTAAAGCGGATGTGATAACCACTACACCACGGAACCAGTTATGTTCAGTATTAAAAGTATTGAACACGCTACGCTCTCTTTTATAGTTAAACAAGTCGATTTTTTAATATATTCTTTACATTTTAAATACAAGAATACCATAAATTCAAGCCACTGCCCAACTGGATAGTTAAAGTTACTTTAGGTATTATATATGTCGCGATTAGATGGTTGAAGCCGTGATATGTTATATAGTTATATGAAAGTGGTTCATAACTGTATTACTAGGAATATAACTATGATACGAGCACTATCTAATAATGTAACTATATTACTAGACTAATTTACGGAAATTATTATAATGGTAATCTGAATATACAGGAGCATACTCGTGTTACTCGTGTAGATGAAATGTTCATGTTAATTGTGGAATATAGTCATGTAGTGAAGATTACGGATCACAACTGTTGTGCAATTAATGCAACAAACAAAACATTCAGGACCAAAGAGATAAATCTTTAGACAACTTAAAAAGAGCTGCTGAAAAAATTAAAAAGGGTCCTCCAACAAATTTCGCGACATTGACATTGGATCCTCTGTTCCTGTTGTGTTGTTGTTTATGTTCCTTTTTTGACAGCTATATTACTAGATCGTGCTATGGTTCTTCAGATACCTCCCTTGCTACTATGGCTATACTATGACAATATCTCCCTTGCTACTATGGCCATCTCTACCGGGCACTACGGGAGAGATGTACTAACGAGAAAGTGATGCAATTTAGGAAGTGTGACTGTGATTTTTTTTGATTGGCCATCTCTCCGGAATTACCCTAGTTAGGTAATAGTAGCCATCCCTTAGTGAAAATATGCGTTATACTGGTTGGCCACCGCAGTTTTTATTATTTTAAGTTTTCATCTGGAAAGTGACAGTTATATTACTAGATCGTACTGTTACGAGCTTGGGGTTCGAGACAATTAAAACTGCCGAGTGAATTACCAAAATTGACACTTTAATTACAGAACACTAATTACAACTAAAACCACACTAATAACAAAATACAATTGTACTACAGATCACTTTAATTCGCAGTTGTATCGCTTCGAAGTATTCGCTTGTATCGCCAATTCAATACTGACTCGGTCGCGGTCTATACAGGCCTTATATAGGGCCTCAGATAGTTTCCAGAACCTTCTACTGTAGAAACATCTAGAACGTTCGAGTACATATCGGTCCCGAAATTTCTAGAAGGATCTTGACCTCCTAGTTCTGCTACTCGATACTAGAGGGCGCTAGTGGTAACTAGTGCCATGTATAAGACATTAATAGTGGCGCGCAACACTGCCCTCCTAAGACATGCTCGTCCCGAGCATTATTGGCCCCATAATAACGCGCCAGTCGATCCACATGGACGATCTTAGAGTACCTCTTGCACCTTTCTGTATCCGGTAGGTTACGTCATTGATCCTTGTCACAATCCGGTACGGTCCGTCCCATTTAGCTTGAAGGTTAGGAGATTTCCTTTGCTGCGAACTGGATTGTGTAACCACACTAGTGAACCTTCGTCAAACCCTTTGTTGTTCATTTGCGGTCATACCGTGTTTTCATCTTCTCAGACGTTTGCTGGCCCGACTGTCTGACGTGCTCATAAATGTCATTCATTTTGTTCCGCAAGTCATTTGCATAATCGGTTATACTGCGTGGGGCATCAGGTGGTATTCCGGTGATCAGGTCTGCAGGCAGCCGTAATTCTCTCCCAAAATTTGCTAAAGCTGGTGTCACTGATGTACTTTCGTGAACAGCGCTTCGATATGACAACAAAAACGGTTGTATGTGCCTGTCCCAGTCTCGTTGCCGTTTTTCCACCACTTTTGCTAGGTACCTTTCCAATGTCTGATTAAATCGTTCTACCATTCCATCAGATTGTGGATGGTAAGAAGTTGTTCTTGTTTTATGAGTTCCCATAACTCGGCAAGTTTCCTGGAATATTTGAGATTCAAAATTCCTTCCTTGATCGCTGTGAATCTCTAAAGGTACTCCAAAACGACAGAAGACTTCATGTACTAGTTTATCTGCAACTGTTGAAGCTTCTTGATTTGGAATGGCGAAGACTTCTGGCCACTTAGTGAAGTAATCCATCACAACCATGAAATACTTGTTACCACTTTCACTTTCCGGAAACGGCCCCGCAATGTCAAGGGCTATCCTCTCTCATGGTGCACCAACATTGTACAATTTCAATGCACCTCTACTACGAGTTTGAGGTCCCTTTACAGCCGCACAACTTGTACATTTGCGACACCAGTTCTCGACATCGTCACGACAGTGGACCCAGTAAAACCGTTCTCGGATCTTCAGTAGAGTTCGTTTAACTCCCAGATGGCCTCCTGAACAACCATTATGGTACAGCTGTAGAACATCCGGTACTTTAGCTTTGGGGACAACCATTTGCAAATGACAACTGTCTCCGAACATTTTCCATTTTCGGCACAGGACTCCATCCTGAATCAGCAAGCTGTCCCATTGGGCCCAATAGCTTTTCGTGGTCGAACTCATCGCTGAGACGTCACTCCACTTAGGCTTAGGAGCACTGGCCTTCATCCATTCCAGAATCGGCTTGATGTCCGGATCTTCCTGCTGTGCATGTTGTAGGCTGTCCTTCCACTCATTGCTGAGCTGGTCTGTCCTGAGCATCCTCACAGACACCACTTCCTTATCCTCTTGCCTAGTACAATGCTTGCAATCTTCAGGACAAGGTCTTCTTGACAATGCATCTGCGTTGCCATGAGATTTCCCGCTGTGCTCGGCGGTGCTGTTAGCCGCACTGCCCTCTCGAGATAGTTCACCTTCCCTTTTTACAGTTCGCTTAGGGCAGCTGGATCGAAGATGGCCCCTTTCCCCACAGCCGTAGCACCTAGGACTGTATCCTTTATTGCAGTCGCGAACTGTAGCTGCTGCAACCTCCCTGACGCGATGGGAACGATGATCCTGCCGCACGGCTTCAACCTCCAGTGCATGGACTAACGCGTCCTTAAGCGTCTCGTGGTGCCCGAGCCTCACAGCAGCTCTGACTTCAAGGTCGCGGATGCCGTCGATGAATGTATGCACCAGGTTCCCTACAATGAGCGCAGGTACAGACTGGTATGCTTTTCGAACCAGCTTTTCCACCTCAAGGGCCCACTGCTGCAGGTTTTCGTTGCTGCGTTGCACGCGATCCTTGAGCTGCGCACGAAAGACGTGTTCCAGGTGAGCGTCGCCATATCTTGCCTCCAATGCCTCAAGGAGCTGCTCGTAAGTCACTTCCTTACCGAGAGCTTCCAGAACAGTTAAGGCCTGGTCGCGCAGGCCTAGGGTGAGAGCAGTCCTGGCCTGACTTTTATTCCAGCCGTTCGCCTTCATGACAGCTTCGAACTGGATTTTGTAGGCCGACCAGGAAGAAGTCCCGTCGAACGGCGGCACTTTGAATCCACGTAGCGAAGGTGTTGTAGCTACCACGGGAGCTGTAATTCCATCCCAATTTTAGGTCGTCAGCCATCACGTTGTCAACCAGATTGTTCACTTGGTTGATTCGGGTTTCAGCTTCCGACAGGCGGTTGTCATGTTGAGCAACCCTATCCTTCACCTCCCTTATCTCTTTCCCGAAGATAGCGTGAAGGTCCTTCATGAGAAGCATCTGCTCCTCCTGTCGGCGGTTCTGCTCCTGCAGCATCATCATCAGAGCACCTAAGTCAGGTGCTGCAAATGCAGGAGCTGCTGACGGGCCGACCTCCGTGGTCGGCAGCTGACCCTCCGATGCTTGCGACGTTGTACCACCAAATCATCTCTGGTCCGTCTCCTGTTGCCGTTGACTTTGGGTACGGATACCCTCCGTGTCATCTTTAGGTAAAATCGGCATGATTAAATCCCACTTCTGACACCAATTGTTACGAGCTTGGGGTTCGAGACAATTAAAAACTGCCGAGTGAATTACCAAAATTGACACTTTAATTACAGAACACTAATTACAACTAAAAACCACACTAATAACAAAATACAATTGTACTACAGATCACTTTAATTCGCAGTTGTATCGCTTCGAAGTATTCGCTTGTATCGCCAATTCAATACTGACTCGGTCGCGGTCTATATCGGCCTTATATAGGGCCTCAGATAGTTTCCAGAACCTTCTACTGTAGAAACATCTAGAACGTTCGAGTACATATCGGTCCCGAAATTTCTAGAAGGATCTTGACCTCCTAGTTCTGCTACTCGATACTAGAGGGCGCTAGTGGTAACTAGTGCCATGTATAAGACATTAATAGTGGCGCGCAACAGTACTATGGTTGCTTCAGATACAAATAGTGTTAATATAACTTTAATTATCAACTACAATAATACCACTTTGCTTTATTTACATTTTGCTTCATATGGTACTTTTTAAACGTGATAGTCACGCTGTAACTATATTAGCGTTATAGCACGAATGGGTTTGCTCAATCGGGGAAGCACCACGATCTCACAGAATATATAGCAGCATTATGCTGCTGTGTTTCGTATGGTGAATGTACAGAACCGGAGACCCATTTTACTGCAATCGAAGCATTCCATCTTAGATAATGATTTATATTTACGCGAACACACATTTAATAAAACTAGTTATGATTTAGCGTATATTAACTTATTTATTCTGACGTTTCGAGCATTTAGCATCATGGGAACAGAGGGGACTGAGTTGACGTCCCATAATTGTGAGTTTCCAGATTAAAAATTACAATTTTGTACGCATAGATCGGAACAAAAATTAATAATTTTAATCTGGAGGTAACCGTGTTAACTATGACATTGGGACGTCAAATATCTCAGTCCCCCCGTGACCATGGGTGTCGTAAAGCACTGAAACGTCGGGAATATAAAATAAGTTAATATACGCGATAAAATCCGTAAACTAGTTTTATTTAAACATTCCATCTTAGTTCTCAGGGGTGACAACGTATCTGCATTTTGATTCTTAATCGAGGATAGATCTATGGGCCACAACATCCACTTACCATCGAGTGAACTGTGACCTGGATTTTACCCTTTAACTAGAAATAAAAATATAAAATAAAAGTGCGAAGAGCCTTGATTTTAATTGTAAATATTTAAAGGTTTAAAGAAATACTGACTAGAATTTTTATATCTGCTTGATCAATAATTTTTATTTATTTATTTATTTATTCTTTATTGTACGCCAAAATACAGAATAACGAGTAGAGTTAAATCTAAAGTATAATATGTACAACAGGCAGTCTTATCTCTCTGAAAGTGATCTCTTTCAGACAACCTTTGTGTAGAGAACTGATGCCAACAATAGTTAAAATAGAGGGGGGCGCACAACGAATAAAATATGAAAATACATATAAATGAAGATAAATGAAAATGATATACATGATATAATTGATTAAATGAAAAAAGTACGAAAAAGGAAAAGTAATTTATCTAATAGCGTTCAAAGTAATACGATTTAACAAGACTTTTGAAGGAATGAAGAGATTTAGCACGACGAATGTGGAGAGGTAAATAGTTCCACAAACGCACAGCAGTGACAATAAAGGATTTCTTAAAAAATAAGGAAAGTGCAAAGGAGTGGAGAGAGAAAGAGTGACAGAGGATGGAAGGAATCGATTATCGGTAAGGCAAAGATACTGGAAACGGTCTTTTAAATAATGAGGAGTGGAAGGAGCACACCATACAAAGCGGAGAGAATGTGAGTTTTCTGCGAAGGCGAATCGGGAGCCATTTGAGCTGTTTGCGTAATTCAGAGATGTGATCATATTTGCGAAGCCCAAATATAAATCTATTACATAAAATTTAGAAAGCTTGAGCAGCTTATTAAGCTGCTCCTCGATAATGTCAGATAGCAAATATCGGCATAGTCAAGGATAGGCAGAAGTAGATATTGAGCGAGCGTAACTTTCGTTACTGTTGGAATAAAATTACGTAATCTGCGTAAAGAGTTTAACGCAGCAAACATTATTCTAATAACCTCATTAACCTGCGAGGTCCAAAACATACAGAAGTCAAAATACAACCCCAGGTTTTTAACCTTGTTACTTTTTTTTTACTTATAATAAGTCAGTGCTTGACCATAATCCCACCTGATGGTAAGTGGTGATGCAGCGTTAGATGGTAAATCGCTCTGTCTTAGCGTAACAAAAGCCTATTCACTCTTGTCTTGAAGACGCCCAGATTGTATTCGGACGGAAAGATAGACGCCGGCAAATTATTCCACTCCTTTGCTGTACGCATTATAAAAGATGAAGCAAACCGTTTGGTTCTAATGCGTGGAATATCGACAACAAAGGGATGAAAACCCGCCAACCGCCTGGTAGTCCGATGGTGAAAAGGAGAGGGAGGAATTGGGAGGAATTACTGTAAGGGATTTGAGTGCAGTCTAGTATAATAGAAGGTAGGGAAGACCCGTCAATTTTTTCCAATTAATCTAGAACTACCGATGACAATAGCAGAGTTTTCTTAGGATTAATCGTTAAAACATAACATTTACTCCAATTCGAAAAACAAGTCAGATCCAATTCGTAATCAAAGTCAGAAATTCTGTTACTTATTATGGCTGCAGCACGAATGGGTCCGCTCGAAAGGTAATGAATATATTTACATATAGTACCAGCGTAAAATATTAGTACAATGCTGACGTGTTTCATATGTTGAATGTAGAGAACCGGAGGCCCTTTTCAACCGACTTCAAAAAGGAGGAGGTACTCAATACGACTGTGTTTTTTTTATTTGTGTTACCTCATAACTTTTTTCTCAGTGAACCGATTACGATGATTCTTTTTTTATTTGAAAGCTGGTGCTTTCATGTGTCCATGTTGATCAAGGTCTAAGCAGTAGTTTTGAGTTATTTACTCGTAAAAAGGTACTTTAGTAGTTCTCACGGGTGTTAACGCATCTGCATTTTGATTTTTAACCGTGGATGTAGGTAGTTACGCATCACCGCACCCACATCAGGTATGTGCACGTTTGTCAACCCTGACTTGTATAAAAAATGTTTTGTGTGTGTTTACAAATTTGGCCAACTGTTTCAATATCCCACAACTCCGTGGTCATTTACGATTACTAAGCCTCGATCAATCCGTGCGATGACGCCTTACGAGAACCCATCGTTCCATTTCGTCCGTGGGTATCGTAAGAGATGACTATGGAAAATGATAGATAGAGGTAATAAGCGTTACCCAGACCATGGACGGTGTGCAGAGTAAAATGTGCGCGAAATATCTTGTTTGCGACTGACAACCGTGGCGATTAACCTTCCTACCACCGGAGAAGTCTAGCAGTCTTTTATGGGCTAACGAAGAATAATGTTAACGTTTAAAAAAACTTGAACAACATACATTATTCATGAAATTAACGTTTAAAAAAACTTGAACAACATACATTATTCATGAAATGGGATTCTAAGAGAATACTAGGTCACAGTTATGTCTGCAAAATTTTAGACCAATTAGACGTCCGGAAGTGGATGAAAATTGAATTATAAAATTCTACTACATTCACCCATACATACACATATGAGTATGTATAATACTGGTCGCTTAAATATAGTAAATATACACAGTAAATAATAGTATACATTTATTAAGCGGATCATTAATACACCCAGGTCCGTTCGGAATCGTAGGTCGTAAACCTTTTACGGCGTGCGCTGCGTATTCGTAAAAATACTTCGGTAGGTGCTTCCGTGACGTCATTATCCCTGCTAAAATTTATTTGCGGATGTCTCTATCGAAAGCACTCGTTTATTGTTGCTCGTAATATTGTTATAGTTGGGACCGTTGGCAATGATGTGTAACGGTTTTTTTTTTAAAACGTTACCCCCACACTAGGATTTTCTCCTGTATCGTGGAGGCAGTTTACAAACATAAATTGCACGAGGACATACAAATACTTGCTCCGTGCGGGATTCGAACCCGCGGCCCCCAGCGCAACAACTCATTGCTAAGCCACTGCGCCAAGGAGCCGTCAAATTATTATAGGCCAATGCTTGACTATAGTTTCACCTGGTGGCAAGCGGTGATGAAGCAATAGTTTGTTGTTGCTTTTATGGTTTTAATGGTACCTAATGCATAATAATCGAAATGAAAATATAAAATGACTCTCAATTTATTCTAAACTTGTTAAAATGGATGTTGATAATCTGCTTGAGATTAATAGATTTCGACACCGTTTGGCCGATCACCATGAAAGTTGGCAAATATATGCATTTTTATGCAGACGGTTTTTATACTATCCACTTGAATGTAACTTACTACTAGATAGCGCTGTAGCACCTCAACTTCTTTACCATTCAACTGATCACCAGGACAACATCTGCTGGGTTTTACTAGTATAATATAAAAATGAATGTTTATTTGTTTGTCCGGTATGCTTTTCTATACCATGTATACAATTACAATGAAACTTTGGTATGTTATTGTGTGCGTGACTGCAAAGTTTTCTGTCATTTTATATATGTTTGTTAGTTTGTTCATTTTCTGTGCGTTCCTATACCATTCATTTGACTACGATGAAACTTTGGTAAGTTTTGTGCGAGCTTCCGCAAAGGTTTTGGCATGAAAGTCATTGCAACGCATGCAGGGCGCAGCTGTGTTGAATAATAAAATATTTGATTCTGTTCTCTCTAGATTTGTATACAAATACATAATATTTGTATACAGACCCAGTAACAACACTAACAAAGCCGAAATCCAGGTAGCTATAAAACAGTCAGATGGAAATAATATTTTTGGGGAAATTATTTTCATTACATCGGCCCAAACCGCTTAACCGTTTAAACGCTTAAACTTTTTCCTGAGGATTATACATTAAGAAGTGCCCAGCAGTGTACTGATACGAACTAATGATGATGATGGATCTATAAAAGTGTATTCGAAGTAATAAAATATAATTTCATAAATACAAACGCATTATCAAAAAGAGTCAATCCCGTATCAATCGCAGGCGTCCCCACGCGATTTGCGATCTGCATCATAACGTTTCAACGCGATCTCATATCCAGGGCAATAAATGTCCGGGCGGACGCACCCGGACGCGTATTTACTAGTCCGCGTGCCGGACGCTTTATGATTATGTCCCGATGTTGATTGAATGGCCGTGGTCGCCCTACTGAGCGGTAGAATTGCATCCGTTAATTGCTTCAGCGTTTATGAGAATTTTCCGTAATTATAGTGTTATCTGGTATCCTAGTAATTCATTCCGGAATTATAAAATAATTTTGATATAAAGGAAGAATCAGAATGTCAGTCATTTATTTTGTTTTACCTATATATTTTGATCCGACAAACATTTAGTTTAATAAAACAGTTATAAGATTTTGTGCTTTGCATACGTGAAAAGTAAACATTTCAAACCTTACATGGAAAAATTGGATTGTAGATAAACTCAAAAAAGCATTTTATACCTTTAACTAATATTACGTAGTAGCAGACGCCATTTAGTTTCTAAATGGTTTCATTTAAATTTATTTTTGAACTAGCGATCCGTCCTTGCTTCGCATGGGTCATTAACGTGGCGTTATTTAGATTTAAGATAATCAAAGACTAATTATTTTATCAATGTTTTCTTTCTTCAAAACAATCATGTTTTCGGATAAAGTATAGCCTGCATCACTCGGTATTGCTCTCTATCTGTTTGTAAAGTTTCATTACAGCCGATTCAGCCATTCCGAAGATTAGCCCGGACGGACAGATAGACAGATCAAAATATAAAAAACAAGGCTTTTAATGTTTTATTGGCATGCAAATAATATTTCGATATTACAGACAGAAACAATTTTCAATGACTTTCAATGAGTTGCTGCGCTTAAGGGCCGCGGGTTCGAATCTCGCACGGAACAAGTATTTGTAGGCCTACAAGTAATTGTTCCGGGTCTAGATGTTTGTCCTTGTGAAATTTATGTATGTCAACTGCCCCCCGATACAGGAGAAAATCCCAATGTGGAGGTAACGTTTTTTTTAAATATTAAAAAAGAGATTTAAAAAAAAAACTTCAATTTTATTTATTAATGTATAAAAATTATAACTATTATTGAATAGGTATTTGTATATTGTATATTTCAATTCTCCCTGTGTAGTAGGGTAAGAATACCCACCACCCCATATCTTCCCGTGGGTGTCGTAAGAGGCGACAAAGGGAAACTGATACAGAAGATGGCAGCGCATCTTTCTGATAAAAGCCAAAAACAATAAAATAGCAGGTTAATGCTGCTGTGTTTTGAATGGTGAGTGTAGAGAACCGGAGATCCTTTGCACAGGAAAGGATGCATTTTATCTTAGTCCCAAGGGTTGACAACGCATCTGAATTTTGATTCTTAATCTAGAAAAGATGTAGGATGTAGGTGTCTAAGAGTCATAGCACCTATTGCATGCCGTAAGCGCTAAGCGCAGGTATGTTCTACTAGGGCCTAAAAATTAAGTTTCCAACGCTTTGTCGCATGAAACCGTATCTAGCAATCATATTGTACATATAAGTGATATAAAAAGCACATTGTCAGAAAGATAAATGATTGTTGAACTTATTAATATTTTTTTAAATCGGTTAATTGCTATTTTTACATTAAAAGGGGTTTTACTGGCTTATGGTGTGGATTTATCAAGTCCGCATGACTTCGTAAACACGATAACTTTTGAAAATATCAATTGTTCAACTCAATCTATTTTTAAAACTTTTCATCTATCATATGGGAAGCCATGGAATGTAAACGGCAGTTTAATTTTGTTTAGTTTAGTTATAATTAATTATTTTTGGCTGCGAAATGTCGATATATTCGATGTTTTAGCAGCCTTGTATAATTATTTTTACTAAATAGAGACTGCGTCACTCATTTAGTTTGGCGTCAATCGCCGTCGTGAGTGGACACTGTGTCGGTTGTTTGCAGCGGCTCAAAAGATCGCTGTACAAATACACAATATTCGAAAAACCAAATTTCTTACATACTTGATTATAATAATATTCAAGATTTTTTACAATATTTTAAGCACAGAATAAATAATAGTGGTACGTACTAAAAGTAAGTAGGATGTAATATTTATACTTAAATACGTCTTGGACTTTATGGAGTAACCTGAATGATGATATGATGATCATATAGCATTATGAGTCGTGCACTTTTGGATTTTCCAAACTTTTTAAATTGAAGTTTGACACCTGTCGCTGTGTGAGTGAAAACTTGTGTGTATTTAAAGTACTTTAAAAAATTCCGTATAATCATGTAATACGTAATTTTTTTAATGCGCTTAGGGCATGCCCAATTGGATTTACCAATATATTTACGATCAATTGAACTGTTTGCTTATTTGCCACCCTTATTCTTAATAAAAATAAATACACTGGCCTCCAAAAAAATCGACCCACCCGTTAATTTTGAGTAACAATGTTGTTATCTTAACTAAGTATGCGTTGACATATTTGTAAATTAACATCTGAGTACACACTTGACATTGTTTAAGCGGAATACAAGTGCTATTGTGGGTATTTGTAACATTTTAAGCGCACTGATAAAAATTGTCGACTTGTGCATAGAGTGCAAGGTTAGTTTATTTCGGACTTTTGATGCGTAATATTCTTGGGACGTGTGAAAAATAATGTTATAGGTGCCAAAAATAAAATGACCATTGTTGGAAATCAGAAAAAAAACTACTGATATTGATATTTACAAATAGATATATAACATAAACCTATAGATATATAAATAAAATAACAACTATGGTAACCAAATTGACCTGATGATCCTGAATGTCAAAATAACAGCGTTTTACTAAATGCATATGAAAGTATATATGGTACTTATAACAAAAACACAATTTTTAAAATTTTTGTCTGTCTGTCTGTTTGTTCCGGCTGATCTCCGAAACGGCTGGACCGATTTCGATGGCAGATAGTTGATTTTATAAGGAGTAACTTAGGCTACTTATATTTTAGAAAAAGAATTAGAGTTCCGCGCAACATAAATAAAACCCAAAATTACACGCGGGCGAAGTCATGAAAACAGCTAGTCTCATAATAAAATTAATCTTTCAAAGGCAGTCTTATTAGATATTTTTGTTGCGTCTTCGGGCAAGGAGTTCCATAGCAGTTAAGCCTGAATGGTGAAGGATTTATTATTACTGAATATTAATATACTGAAATTTGTCCTTGAGATAAGAATGAGTGGATGTATCATTTAAGATAGAGAAGAGAACAAGCAAAATTGTAGAGTCACGCCTCTGTTTAATAGTGAACCGTTTAAGGCGAGAGCGATAGTCAGAGATATGATCATATTCACGAAGACTGAAAAAGTATTCGATGCAATTGTTGAGAAGACGCTCTAGCTTGTTAAGAACATTTTGGTTTAAAATCCGGGGTGTGGCGCGGCGCTGTCGTCGATAACCTTTGCCCACTGTGGCGGGTGGAAGGAAAGGGAGATCTCCGCCGGGCAAGGTGATCGGCGGGGGCGACCACCGCTCCGAGTGGTAGTTCGGAGCTATGGTATATATACTGTTTTAATTCGGAAGCGAAGCGCGATTTAGGCTTCGATGTATTTCGCTTGTGACGCGACGACAGCGCCGCCACATGGGTAACACACATCTGTATAATCAATCATCGGTAGTATAAGTAACTGTACAAGCATAATTTTACTATTAAAGGGAAGACAATTTTTAAGCGATAAAGAGAACGTAAACCACCAGAGATACGAACCCTCCAGCTCAGAGTACTATCAATATAAAGACCGAGATTTTTAACTGAAGAAGAGAACGGTATCATGCGATTATTACTCGTATAATAGACGGAACGTAGCCTCGCGGTATAAATATTTGCAAGCATCCTTGAACTACCTATACCTACTATAACCTTGTCAGCTATGTAGCATCTATTACCTTTAACTAATCACTACGTAGTAACAGACGCCATTTTAGTTTCTAAATGGTTGCATTTAAATTAATTTTTGAACTAGAGACCCGTACTTGCTTCGCATGGGTCATTAACGTGGCGTTATTTAGATTTAAGACAATCAAAGACTGATTATTTTATCAATGTTTTTTTTTCAAACAATCATGTTTTTCGGATAAAGTATAGTCTGCATCACTCTCGGTATTGCTCTCTATCTGTTTGTAAAGTTTCATTACAGCCGATTCAGCCATTCCGAAGATTAGCCCGGACGGACAGATAGACAGATCAAAATATAAAAAACAAGGCTTTTAATGTTTTATTGGCATGCAAATAATCCCTTCAGCTCAATTAGACGCAGTTATTTCGATATTACAGACACAAAAATTCAATGACTTTCAATAAGTTGCTGCGCTTAAGGGCGCAGGTTCGAATCTCGCACGGAACAAGTATTTGTAGGCCTACAAGTAATTGTTCCGGGTCTAGATGTTTGTCCTTGTGAAATTTATGTATGTCAACTGCCCCCCGATACAGGAGAAAATCCCAATGTGGAGGTAACGTTTTTTTTAAATATTAAAAAAGAGATTTAAAAAAAAAACTTCAATTTTATTTATTAATGTATAAAAATTATAACTATTATTGAATAGGTATTTGTATATTGTATATTGCAATTTATGTTTGTCAAACGACTCCACAATACAGAAGAAATCCATGGTGTTGGGAATTTTTTTCTTAAAATAAGTGACAATAGTTTTTACAAAAATATACAAAAACACCTTTCGGACCATCAAGTTGAATTCGCATAGAGTTGAAATCTCAAAAGTTGAACTTGTGTAATATTGAATCTACAAAGTTGACTTCCCAACATGTTGAATTATGATTTCCCAAAAAGTTGAATTTGTATAATGTTGAATCCCATAAAGTTGAATCCTTTAAATTATTGAACTGTTTTTTAGATTACCTACATCCCACCTATGGAATACCTATATGAATCGAATAACATTATAAGGTAAGGGCAATTTTGACAGATAAACAAATTAGTAGTTGGCGTACGCTGTTTTATTGAACTAAACTTAACTAAAATACAAAATCAACTTTCTTCCACTTAAAATAAGGTACGCTGTTTTATTGAACTAAACTTAACTAAAATACAAAATCAACTTTCTTCACTTAAAATAAGGTACGCTGTTTTATTGAACTAAACTTTAAAATACAAAATCAACTTTCTTCCTTAAAATACCTTTCGTACGCTGTTTTATTGAACTAAACTTAACTAAAATACAAAATCAACTTTCTTCCACTTAAAATAAGGTACGCTGTTTTATTGAACTAAACAACTAAAATACAAAATCAACTTTCTTCCACTTAAAATACCTTTCGTACGCTGTTTTATTGAACTAAACTTAACTAAAATACAAAATCAACTTTCTTCCACTTAAAATAAGGTACGCTGTTTTATTGAACTAAACTTAACTAAAATACAAAATCAACTTTCTTCCACTTAAAATACCTTTCGTACGCTGTTTTATTGAACTAAACTTAACTAAAATACAAAATCAACTTTCTTCCACTTAAAATAAGGTACGCTGTTTTATTGAACTAAACTTAACTAAAATACAAAATCAACTTTCTTCCACTTAAAATACCTTTCGTACGCTGTTTTATTGAACTAAACTTAACTAAAATACAAAATCAACTTTCTTCCACTTAAAATAAGGTATAATTAAAAAAATAAGTTAGAAACCAAGTTTTAATCTGGTTAAATGGATTTTCATTAGAAACATTTTTGGTGAAATTACTCTTCTTTTCAGTTGTTTTAATAAAGATGCATACTTAATGTCAAACAAAATATCTTTCGTCCGCCTATTTTTTTTGAATGGTGCAAATAACAAATACCTTTCGATCTTTATATCGTAATGCTTCATTTCTTTTAAAAGTGTACGGAATACGAGGTACAAGTTAGGGTTTCGTGGTAATCTCGCATTAATTCGCCGATGGTACCCCTCGCAATTATTTGTGGTCCTATGTGTGTCTCCTGCACAACTTATCATATTATGATCTTTGTCATACCATTGGGCTTGGAAGTATTTTAAAAAAGACTTCATTTTTAGCGTAGATGGTGCAGCCTGTTGAATACTTTTCCAGGCTTGTTTCATGAAAGTGGGAGGAATTAAAACAAAATAGGGCACATTCTAACGATGCTTCTTGCTTTTCTGTCGCTACTTGTAGGTCTTGTCACTCTTGCAATTTTGCATTCTTTTGCTTTTTTCCAGACGGCTTGATTAAAGTGCTGGAAACACCCGGATAAATGAACATCTGGAAATATTGCTTTGACAGCATTAATTTGAGCCGTTTCGTAATCACATTTAAATGTTTTATTACCACAGGCAGCTTCTCTTTATCAAATTGAATAATCTTGTATAGGTTTTTCTGTTTTATTTGGAAGAAATGCATATATAACAGGAAATACATTAACTGTGGTTTCGTCTGAAAATACGTCTAGATGGATTATGTAAAGTTGATAAAAGGGCGTGGAGAAACTTTGAATGTACCATCACCACTGTAACTACAGTTCTGACGATTTCATTGCTGTTATGGCAGTCTGAGAACAAAGTACGATAATTTTTCTTGACCTCCATCTTCATAAACCGTGATATTTTAGGCAGTCTCTTCGGAACTATCACATCTTCAACTCTATTGAAAACTAGCAATTTGTGCCCAAGAATTTTTCCGGGTTCTATATAAAGTACTTCTTACTGAAATAAATGATGGTATTTCGGTTACAGGAAATAAATGATTGGTTTCGGTGAAATGTTGCACCATTTCTTCATATATCTGCTCGATAGAACATAAATTAATACACACTTCTCTCTTAATGTCGTTTATAAGCCGTGTTACTTTAATTTTATTAGTATCCGGTGTGCAGGTATGTTTCGTTTCACGTTTTACGTCACATTCATCTTTGGTTAAAGTAACAGTTGCAGAACAAACGTCCCGATTTGTGCACTTCCATCGGGAGGTGCCGTTCTGATTTGTTTTACCATCTTTGGTTAATGTGTATTTACCTCTTATTACGAGAAGTTTCTGTTTCTTTTTATTTGTTGTAAAGGACACTGTTTTATAGGGAGCCATTTAGAAATTTACAAATAAAGAAATTTGGAGTATCTATCATAAACAATTTCATGAATAAACTGATTATTTACAAATGACATTGTCAAGTTTATGACAAGCATTTAACATAAACTAGTTATCTAGAGAGGTTTTAGTATCTAAAGAGGTTTTGCGTGTGTAGATAAAGCCCGTACTGGAAGCTATTTATAGTCAACAACATACTATAGCGATATCCAACCTTTAAGGTTTCAACTTTATAAGAATTCAACATTTTGCGAAATCGAGAAAAACCACATTGTGGTAAATTAAACTTTTGAGATTTCAACTCTATGCAATTCAACTTGATGGTCCGAAAGGCAAAACATACAGTCTACATAATATATTATGTGACATAGCAGTAAGCTGCCAAAGTATAAGTATTTTCCGTGTTTAAATAAAGAAAGAATTTCCCCTACTGCACACAACAAAGATTTTTCCCCGGGCGTGACGCAGAAACGACCAATTTCTTAATACCGGTCTCTTCTTTTTCTTGCTTTCACAGGGAAATGTACGCGACGAAGAAATACAACTATCGCTTAAAGAAATGTGCTAAAAAGACAAACGTTTTGTTGCTGCTCGCTCCGGGACGTATGATAATAGCGTTGCATTTGATGCCCCTACCATTTGCTAATGTCGGTTATGTGTAAACTCACTAGAATTTACGGTGTCATTTTAGTCATAAAAAAGTCGATCATCATCATCAACATTATAAAGATGTCCCTTCACACGTCCATTGCTGAACATAATCCTCCCCCAAGGAATGCAAAGCACGGTCCAGAGCCACATGTACCCTTCGACTTTCTGCATCTCTTACCAGGTCGTCACTCCATATAAAATCGAGTACATACTAATCACATTTAGTTTTCTGGACTACAATAAATTAGATTGTTCATGGGACCTGGAATATGTTTTTTGATGTGATTGAAAACATGATTTGGAAGTAGTCTTCAGACATCATGAAAACACTGCCAAGGTGCTGGGGGCAGTAAGTACTTCTTCCAGGACGTGCGATTACGAATAGAGATCCCGGGACTCCTCGTATACGCTGATGGTGACCGCCGTGGGGTTTTAGCCGGTTGGAGACCAGCATAAACTGTTCGTCGCCACCGCAGTTGTAGGAAAAAACTATTGGAAGAGAATACTTCTCACGCCGACATTGCACCTTCAATTATTTAATAATGAAGTTTATTTAATAGTTAAGTATATATAACTGCAATGTTTATCATCGGGAAAGGTTATTCATTCGTTTCTTTTTCTTCTTCTTCATCACCCCTTATAAGTTCACTGCTGAACATTAGCCACCTCATAGGTTGCATCATAGGAGGGATATTTGTCATAGTTGCCACCGTCCTCTTGTTTCAGTTTCCTAAGGGCTGGTGTTGGGTAGTGGTTTCCCTTTCGCCGCTACTGCAAGGCAAATAAATATACAAATAAAAAATAAAACCACGATTAAATGAAACTAATTTTTACAGATTATATCGCGTTTAATTTTAACTTTTAATTCCCGACGTTTCGGGTGCTTTACAGCACCCATGGTCAAAAGTTAAAATTAAACGCGATATAATCCGTAAAATAGTTTAATTATGTGTAGTCTTCGCGTAAATAAAAGAAAACATTATAAAAACACGATAGAAGAAAAATACTGAAATATACTATTCTAGAGAAATTTAAATTATCTATGCTGAACACACTAGCATTTCGAAAGACGCTGGACCTAAAGGTCTGCCCAGATAGGTTACTATCGTTTCGTTGGCTACTAACGGCTTGCCATAATTAAATGTCAAATGATAAATGTTCTATAATAATAAAAGTGTTGTGTAATTTTAATATCGACCATGCTTTGATTACCTATAGTTCTATTCCTATTTTAAATTTGATTAAGAATATCATATTACTGGCTTTAAAAAATGACAAAACAGGGGATACCTGCGGAGATTTTTTCGCCGTATCTTGTATGGAGAGAAGAACCTTATATTGAAACGGTAGTTATAAAACATGTTGACGTTTGACAAACAAAATTTTAATTTCTTACGTCGAAATAGAAAGAGTTTGTTTCTTTTTTTTTTATAGAATACAAGTGAACAGCCCACCTGACGTTAAGTGGATGCTGTTGGCCCATAGACATCTAGGTACATATATCCTCGATTAAGAATCAAAATGCAGATGCGTTGTCACCCCTGAGGACTAAGATGGGATGCCTCGTATCCAGTAAAATAGGTATCCCGTTCTCCACACTCACAATACGGAATACAGCAACATTAAGCCGCTTTTTAGAAATAGAAATAAAAATTCATTACATAATTAAACAATATAGTGATTTCTGCACTTAGCTCTAGACTTGTATCGCAGGAACCAAGAACATTGACTAACACCGTTTACGCCGATAAATACATAGGAAAATTTACTTTAGTATTCTGTGAGAGCATGGTCCTTACCTAATCAAGCCGACCCATTCGTGCTAGAACCATAATATAGCTGCAGCATGGCTCTGCCACGTAAAAAATCTCAGTTAGTTGCGAATCAGATACAATACTTTCAGTCTGTAAAAAATGTATGACCCTGACGTAGTGTATTTCAAAATAATGATTGTAATCGATCAGTAATTCTATATGACCCGTTTCTATAACCCGTTGAAGAGGCTCATTTAAAAGGATTGTGGGATATTTTAAATATTTGTATTTTTTTTGCCTTTTTTCAATCCATTTTATTTAATTCCGTGGCGCAGTGGCTCAGCAATGAGTTACGGCGCTGCGGGCCGCGGGTTCGTATCCCGCACGGAACAAGTATTTGTATGGCCTAAAAGTAGCTTTTCCGAGTTTGGATGTATGTCCTTTTGCAATTTATGTATGAAAACTGCCCCCACAATACAATCCGGGGAGAAAATCATTGTCCAATTTCAATTAGTTAAAGGGTAATTAGATAGCAGTTATCCATAGTCGCTGCTTATAGTGAATTTTTCCAACTTTCGAGTACTACCTGTAGCAATGGATTGTTATATGATGACTTTAATATGTACCATTATAGTTATGGCACACCTCGGAGTAAAACCGGACATTACCTATGTTCTAATTAATGTTATAAAAATGTGATTTACTAAACTTAATAGCTAATTAAGTCATCATCACAACATGCATAAAACATATTAGGAGCATATTCTAAAAACACAAGTATAATTTCATTAAAATCTTATTTTTAACATAAAGATTATTGTAAATAACTTAAACTGAAAATTTAAAAAACCCTACCATAGCTAACAATGAAGCTGATGATCTTGAAACGGCTGAATCGATTTTGATAAAAAATGTCTAAGAACCACCGCTAATGACCTGCTTTTAAATAAAAAAACCACACTCAAATCGGTTCACACGTTTAAGAGCTACGCTACCACAGACAGGCACACAGACAGACAGACAGACACACAGAGCGGTCAAACTTATAACACCCCTGTTTTTGCGTCGGGGGTTAAAAATAATTGTGACAAATGGTACGCGCCATATCACCTTCCATTTCGCCTCGAGCTAGAATTGTCTCTGGAGAATATTTAGAGAATAAACTTCGTGTATCTCACGCTAGTTTATACTACATGGAATCCGTTTCACTTTGAACAAGTTCCGTATATTTAGACAATGCATAACCACGTTTATTAAAGTTTTGACAAATGCGTTAAGAAATAAAACATTCCTTAATTTCATAAAATAAAACAGTACGCGAGCAACCCGGATTTGCTCCCCGCCGGCACTAGTAAAATTGATAATTACTAAATTTTAATTACAATTTTAAGTGATAATTTACCACGTGTCTCTCACAGAATACAAGCGTAAAATGGCAGCTTAATGCTGCTGTGTTACGTATGGTGAGTGTAAAGAACCGGCTACCCTTTTTATTGGAAGCGAGGCATTCCATCTTATTGCTCAGGGTGACAGACAACGCATTTGCAATATGATTCTTAATAGAGGATAAATGTACAGCACCTACTTACCACCGGGAGGACGGTGTGCTCGTTTGTCACAAGAAAAGAAGGAAAACATCGTGAGGAAACCTGTATATCTTAGAAATTAAAAATTCTCGCCTACTCTACGTACTGCCCCTTAGCTTTCAGAGCCATTATCCGTAATATACTCGTATAAGTAAATAGCCGTATTTAACTATATTTCATTATAAGTTCGTTCGCTCCATCAAATTTTAAACTCGACTTAGCACAAAGTTCAAATTAATTATCGAAAATTAATTAACAGTAGCTTAAAGAGGATTTTGGTAGCATCAGTATTAGCTAGCCTAATTGACGCACAACGAATTGTTATAGGGAGTTATTGATTTTAAGTGAATTGTTATCCTATATATAACATACTTTCATTATTTCTCAAATGACAGAATATTTTACATACTTTCATTACTATTTTATTGACCATGTTGTGTCTTATTGGTTAAAGTACCTAATTAGTGTAAACATGTGAGCAAATACACAAATGGTTTTCGAATTCTGATGATCTTGCATCTTATATGAATGATAAATTCTTTACTTTTCTTCGTAATAAATTAAAACATCGTTCGCCGAATGTACGCATATTTTTAACTTACGTTTTAACAAGTGAAATAAAAAAAAAATATATACCATGTTTATTCTTTATAATGTCATCTGATTCTGAGATATGTTCGAAATTTTAAGTATCTAGCTTATCGGGAAGTTAATAAGTAAGTTTAAAATCAATAACTAAATCCCGAACAAACATACACGAAAGAAGTTAATAAAAACGTGGCGAAATGAGGTTCCTCTGACCGAAACAGAAACGGCGAAAGAAATTCCGCAAGTTCCTTGTAAATTTTGAAGGCAATGAACCATTGATGATAAAAAAATGGTTATTATAATATTAAGGAATTTATGGATGATAATAACCCCTGGGAATGAGGTGATCGCTACCAAGCTATTTCTAATTTGTTTTGTGTTGTTAATTGTGTAACATACATGATTGTAAGCTGTTATTTAAAAAAAAGTCCCGCTGGGATTCTTGCTGGTTCTTCCCAGGACAGAGGTTTTTTTTCGAACCAGTGGTAATTAAACAAAAGAGTGACTTTCAATAAGTATTATTTATAATCTATATTGAATAAAAAAGTTTCTGTTTCTGTTTCTATTAGAAGCTATGCTAAAAGCAAAACATCAGCCCTCACAATCAGCAATCGTTTACAATTATGACATATTGGACACAGCAATAAATGCATTACTGCTGGGCGGCAGAAATAACCAGGACGGACTCGTATACAGTAAAAGGAGTTAGCTACTACTACTTAACGTGATTTTTTAAAAATGTTTTGTAGTGATTTTGTATCACATGATTACTAATTACCACTAGTAACTAAGGGTATCCAGTGGTCTAAGCGTTATAAGTTCCGTCAAATTAATTGACGCCAGAGAAAAGGGTTACATATAATCCCCGCCCGTCTTCCACCGAGTAATTATTTTGATAGGGATATGCTCCCACAGGACTTTGGGTTGTTCGAGCGGGGCATACGTGTTTTAATTAGTTTCGGATTATTGTAAAGCAGCGTTGATTAATTGAGTGAGAAGTACAGAAGACATCTGAGTCCATAGGTAACGAGGGCTGATTATATTTCAGATTGTTTTCGTGAAACGTAATTAAAAGTTTGTTATCTAATGGGTTTTGTTTTGTGATAGGGCATGCTCTAGTTGCACCTGTTGAATATGCCTTTAATCTACACAGACCTATTCATTGGGCCCCAATGTGAAATATTATTCTCGAAACATCAGCATTTCATAATATTACGTGGTAGAGCCATGCTGCAGCTATATTAATAGTATAGTTGTAGCATGAATGGGTCGGCTCGACCGGGGAAGGACCACACTCTCACAGAATACCAACGTAAATTAGCAGCTTAATGCTGCTATGTTACGTATGGTGAGTGTAGAGAACCGGAGACCCTTCTTACTGGAAAAGAGGCATTATATCTTAGTCCCCAAGGCTGACAACGCATCTGCATTTAAATTCGCAAACGAAGATAGATATAGATGTCTATGGGTCACAGCAACCACTTACCATCAGGTGGACTGTGTGCTCGTTTGTCACCCTTATTCTATAAAAAAAGATGTTTTTTAATAGTATAAGGGTAACAAACGAGCACACAGTCCACCTGATGGTAAGTGGATACTGAGGCCCATAGATATCTACATTTATCCGCGATAAAAATTCAAAATGCTGATACGCTGGATCCCCTAAGGACTACGATGGAATGCCTCGTTTCAATGGTCTCCAGCTACTCACCATATAAGCTGGAGCGTTAGCTGCTATTTTACGCTGGTATTCTGTGATCCTCCCCGGTCGACTAATCATTAAATGTGACGAAGTGAATAATGCTATATCAAAATTAGTGCATTGGTTTAACGTTAATAATCTACATTTAAACGGAAATAAAACTAAATGTATTAAATTTACAACTAATGTTAAAAATCTGGGTACCAATGTGTTTTAAATGGGGAAGAACTGAGCCTATTGAATCCACTGTTTTCTTGGCATCACTCTCGACGCAAAGCTTCAGTGGGGCCCCATATATCAAACTAGCAAGCAGACTAAGTTCTGCAGCCTATGCTGTAAAAGATTAGAGGTCTCACTAGTGTCGAGACAGCTAGACTAGTTTATTTCAGTTATTTCCATAGCATAATGTCTTATGGGATTTTGCTATGGGGAAATGCGGCTGATTCAGAAACTATTTTTGTTTTACAGAAGAGGCCATTAGAGCTATTTACAACCTAAAACCGAGAGAGTCTCTTAGAGATAAATTTAAAGAAATAAATATATTAACTTTGGCCTCTCAGTATATTTACGAAAATTTAATATATGTTCACAAAACAAAAGGTAGTTTTAGTAAAAAAGTGATATACATTCTGTAAACACTAGGAACAAACACAAGCTAGTGATACCAGTTTCTCGACTCCACAGAGTCAGTAATTCATTCTTGGGGCAATGTATACGCTATTACAACAAGGTCCCGGAAAGTGTACAGGCTCTCTCTATTACCAAGTTTAAATGTTTTGTTAGCTGAAATTGTATAAAAAGGTTATTATAGTATAAATGAATATATGATTGATAATAACCCTGGGAATGAGGTGGTCGCTACCAAGCAGTTTCTAAAATAAATTTTGTACTTAAATAGTTTGTACAACCATTAATGTAAAACTTACTTTAAAAAAAAGTCCTGCTGGGTTTCTTGCTGTTCTTCCCAGGACAGAGGTTTTTTTCGAACCAGTGGTAAAGTAAAAATGACTTTCAATAAGAATTACACATGTAATCTATATTGAATAAAAAATTATTCTATTCTATTCTATTCTATTCTATTCTATTCTGAGCCGGCCCATTCGTGCTACCATCATAATAACATAGCTGCAGCATGGCTCTACCACTTTAAGAAATTATGAATTGATTTTCTATTAATTCTATATTAAAACCAGAGCAACGGACATAGCCCAACGGATCAGTAAGTTAAAATGGCATAGGGCCGGTTATATACATATCTGGATGAACCGACAACCGATGGGGAAGAAAGCTTAGACAGAGCAACGACCTGGTTAGACATTCAAGAAGCTGATAGATGCAGGTGGTTCAGAACCTTACTTTGTGGCATTATTTGGGAAGGTTTATGTTCAGCGATGGACTTGGAAAATAACGATAATCTCTAGGCTATGACGAGGCTGTGAAGTGACGGTGTCAGAATCTCCAATACCTTATACCGTGGGTGTCATAAGAAGAAAGAGAGGAATACCAGGAGTTTGGCAGCAGCGTCTAACTAATAAACAAAGTAATAAAAAACTGCGGTTGCTAACCCAAGTGCCAAGCGTGACAGCTGTGGCACATATTTTTATGCGAACGACGATTTTAAAATGCTGATTTAACACGTGCTCAACAATAAAAGATATATTAGTTTTAATAAAAAATACGGCATCAATATTTGTAAGATAAAACATATATTTTTCTTCAAACACTGCTAATGTTCTAATTATTTATAATAGGCCAGTAATTTTGTAAGTAATGTTAAAGCCTATATGCGCTCCATTGTTAGGCATACGCCTACTCTTATATTTATTTATATAATATGGCTGACAAACGAGCACACAGTCCACTTGATGGTAAGTGGATGCCGTGACCTAAAGATGTCTTTAGGTCACAGCATCCACACATTTATCCTCGATTAAAATTAAAAGTGTGTTGTCACCCATGAGGACTAAAATGCAATGCCGCGTTCCCAGTAAAAAGGGTCTCTGGTTCTCTACACTCACCATACGAAACAGAGTAGCACTAAGCTGCTATTTTAAGCTGATATACTGTGGGAGCATGTTCCTACCCCGGTCGAGCCGACCCATTCGTGCTACAACCATAATATAGCTGAAGCGTGGCTCTACCACGTATGACCACGCATCGTTTTAAATTATTAAGCATAAGCTAGTGCTCCACTACAATCCTACCTTGTGGTAAGTGGTGACGAAGTCCTGATTCGCAAATACGGTGCAGCATACTAATGCCAAGGTAATGTAATTTTGCCCTTACCCAGCCCAGCCCCTTGCTCAGCGTGGTAAGAATAAATGTTCCAAGAAATGCTTGTAAACCTAAACAATCTTGGAAAGACCAATGTGTGGACTTAAAAGGTTAGTGATGTGGTCAGATAGGCCAACATTTTCAATTGATTTCATTTTACAATAAACTATGTACAGAACAACAAAACATTTAACATAGTTGACCAAAGTTATTCATACAATTGACCAACACTGCATGCAACGCAGTGTAAAGGACCTCTTCTGTAAAACAAATATAATTTCAGTGTCAGTCGCGTGTCCCCATAGCAAAATACCATACGACATTATGCTATGGAAATAGCTAAAGTAAACTAGTCTAGCTGTTTCCACACTGGTAAGATTTCTAATCTTTTTACAGCATATGCTGCAGAACTAAGTCTGCTTGCTAACTTTGATATATGGGGGCTCCATTGAAGCTTCGCGTCTAGTGATATTCCAAGAAAAATGGTGGTATCGACAAGACTCAGTTCCTCCCCATTTAAAATTACATTAGTATTTAATTGTCTGACATTTGGAGTCATGAACTTCATACATTTCGTTTTAGTGCTATTTAAATGCAAGTTATTAACATTAAACCAATTTACTAATTTAGATATAGCATTATTTACTTGCTATATTAAGTATATAGGTAAGTAAACATAATTAGATGCGCTATCTCAACGTTTTATTTAAAACTAGCTGGCACCCGGCGCGTTGCTGCCACAAAAGAAATCATTGTGGAAAATGTAGTTTTAAATTTGGAAGAATTATATTGTTTAATTATGAATGATAATACATTCATTGAAGTTGAACGATATATAACTTTCAAATAAATTTGTCGGTACGATACGCGCTATCTAGTGTAAGTTAATTTTACTATGCCTTTAACCTTCGCGCAAGAGCAAGCAATAAGTTGACAAAGTTTTAGCGCAATCTGATGAACGGTATGACAGCGCATAAAATACGAACAAACAAATATTATTTTTTATATATTAGATTACGCATCCACACTAAGACAATGCAATAAAATCAGTGTACTGCGTTCCTAGATCTAGCTAGGTGAGGCAGTGATGACATGGGAATGATATGCAGTAAGTCGATACAGGTACGATGTAACAATCCTCAGGACCATGTAGCAATTCTTGGGGTAGGCCTATATTCAGCAGTGGATTTGCCTTAAGAGGAAATGCGGGCCGAGACACTTGAAAATTAGGTATTTGAAGAAACTATCGCTGTCGCTCTGCGAGCACTCGGCGTCCGATAAGGACAACTGCAGATCCGACTGTATAGCCTAAGTAAAAAGGCATAATTAGAGGTTTGGCTCTCTACCATTGCCTCCTCTAATATTGGACCAATTTAAAAGATATTTCATAAACTGAATAAGAAGGATATACACTGTGTCCTTATGTTTTTTTTCAGTATTTGTTATCAAATTTGAATACTAGGCCTCTGTTGAGAGCGGTCTAAATAAGCAATTTTGAGCATTTTGTAAGGGTTCTATTGCTTATAAAGATAATGTATCATCAAAAAGGAAAACATGGGAAAGTATGCAATTACGCCCAGAGTAATGATAATGAATATATAGCCATGGGTGTTTAATGATAATGAAAGCGTAGCATAGATGCAAAACTAGAAGCTATTAGACAATTCAAATGCAAACGGTATTGGAGTTAAGGCGATTTAGGATAACTTTGATGTATGTATTTTCCAACGTGGTGTTACGTTTGTACTACTAATAATAATAATTCTACTAATAATTAATTCTGAGTTATTAATAGCTTGTTTAATGGATGCCATACACGATCCAGTTTACCGTCAAGTTTGCAGAGCGCTCGAAGCGGCGTCCGATAAACTTGAAGGTGTATACTTGAAGCAAAAATTTTATTTCAATTCTGCCTACTTGATCAAGATTGCAGCGTCATGTAAACTTGTACGTGTGAATGAGCGGTCAAGTATACATGACGTTAGTCGGAGCAATAAGCCTAGGATGGCCAACGCGTCGTCCGTCACTGGTGACGCCATGGTTTCAACTGGTGCGGCATCATGCAAACAAGACGGCGAACTTGAACGTAAGTGGTCTATATGGATGCACTGCAAACTGGACGCCGCTTCAAGCGCGCTGCAAACTTGACGGTAAACTGGATAGTGTTTGGCATCCATAAGAATATTGATACTAATGAATCCTGAGGCATTTTCAGTAACTTTACTTTTCTCTTCACACTTTATAAGTGGATAAGCTGGTCGGGCATACGTCGTTCTGTCCTTTCCGATAGATGGCGGTAGACAGCTTCATTGCAAATTCACTCCGGAATTTTTACCACAACCAAGCCAAGCCACCTATCGGATCCTTGCTATGAACCATCGCCTGAATAAAACAAATGTACTGTGCGAATATCGGTCAAGTCGTTAAGAAGTTACACGATCACTAACAGACGTACCACCGATTATATATAAAAAACTAGCGATATGCCCCTGCTTCGCACGGGTGATTTCTGGATCTCGACAACAGGGCCACCAACATCTAGGGACCCATTCAAACAACCGTTTTTGAGTTTTAGCGAGACTAACTATATTTTTATATATGGAAATATTTGGCTTTTTAATGACTTAATTATATTCTCTTAAAATCAAAACTTAATGAATAAGAGGTTTTTAATTCTCGACGGAACATAAAACACTTACCGTTTTATTTCATTTTTTTTAAATGTATTTTCTCATCTGGTTGGGCTGCATAAATATATATAAGAAAATGATAAGTATATATAAAATATAGTAAAATATTATAAATAAAAAATACGTAAATAAATAAGAACCCAACCAGATGGAAGCCCTCGGCAGGGGAGACCAAACGGCCGAGGGTTAGGGGGAAAGGGAAAGAAACCGACAAACGATGCTGGCGGTATCGAGGAGCACCACTTTCTGCATTTGAGCCCGGAGCGGTCCGTCAGTGGGTCCCAGTCACCTAGTAGAGCCTGGCGCGGTCATTTTAAAGCACGGCTTCGGAAAGTATTTGTAATAAGGCAATTTCCGATCCACGAGACCGTATTTCAGAGCGAGCTCCTGGTATAGAATCCTGGCTACTAGATTGTGTCTGTGCAAATACTCAGAATTAGAAAGCGCCGAAGATGACATGCCTAAGTGACTTCGAGATGGTGAGTCACTTATGCATTTAGGGCATTAGGTGGTTATTTCAGTATTATTATTATTACAACCATTCACAAGTCCACTGCTGAACTCTCCCCCAAGCCTCCCCCAAGGAATGTCACAATGCACGGTCTTGAGCCACCTGTATCCACTGACTTCTTGCATCTCTTATCAGGTCGTCACTCCATCTATTATATTGGTTTTATATTGGTGTTTATCTGTCTGTCTGTTACAGAAGTTTTCTTGGAGAGTGTTCAACAAAGATGATTGAAATTAGGAATAGTTATAAAGCATGGTTTTCGTAATGTGATGTTTATAATTTCAAGGTTTGATTTAAGGAGTTAGTCATTATTACCACGGCCTAGCAAAAGTCGAATGTTAACATAGACCTCCCACATAGATTGCTACATATTGGTGATATTTGGCGTAGTTGGTTGGCAACCGTAGTATTTTTTTTATAGAAATAGGGTGACAAACGAGCACACAGTCCACCTGATGGTAAGTGGTTGCTGTGGCCCATAGACATCTACATCTATCCACGATAACGAATCAAAATGCAGATGCGTTGTCGGCCTTGAGGAATAAGATGGAATGCCGATTTCCAGTAAAAAGGGTCCCCGGTTCTCTACACTCACCATACGAAAAACAGTAGCATTAAGCTGCTATTTTCAGTTATTATCAGTAAGATGCTCTTGCCCATCTCCTACTTCAGTTTACTTCTGTCGCCTTTTACGTCACTCATGGGCGGATATAAGGTGGTGGATTATCTTACATCGCAACTACATAACTGACAACTACGTAGCTGTTATTGGGTGGCAAAAAAGGTGGCACAAAACACATTAATCCATTTTTATAACATAAATTCAATAATAAAACTGTCGTGATCTTTATAAAAGCTGCTAAACTTCAATGTACCACTATATTAACAAAAACCTCTCTTGACCTCTTACGCTTTCCCCCATGCGTCTTCGTCTACATGATTTGATTCATGGCGGCCATCGAAATTGTATGCAAATTCGAAACGTCAGTCCCATACCTTGTAGGGCACTTGGCACGAGTGGCCCGGCCCGTGTTTGATTTAGGATGGGTATATCTAACTTTTTCATACGTGTTTACACTTTGAAAAGAAAAGGTTTGTTGCAATCGGAACTGTGAGTTTTTTTTTTACTTACTTATTTCATAATATACTCCTTTCATAATCAGATCTTTAAACAACCACACAAGTCCACACATTGAAGATATTTGCCACGCTCGGTAGGCGTGGCAAATATTTCTATTATTATTGAGTTGTTATCAGATAGATGGAGCCACCCATTTGTTTCTATTTCCCTCTGTCGCCTCTTACGACACCTACGGACCTTCATGCAAAGAACATGGGTGCTGTAAAACTCCCGAAACGTTGGGAATTATAATAAAGTAAAAATTAAATCCGTAAAATTAGTTTTATTCAATGTTTATACAATGAGTTATAACCACGTAAGTATAAGAAATCATTGTAGAGCGGTCAACCACTAGTTGAAGCGACGACCTGGTAAGACATGCAGAAAGTCGATGGAAGCCGGTGGCTTAGGACCGTGTCTTGTGGCATTCAGCAGTTGACTTGTGAAGGGCTGTAATGACGAGATGTCGTTTTATGCAAGCCTACCACGTGCTCTGTGGTGAAGGAAAACACCGTGAGGAACCCACCATGTATGAGGCAAAATTATTTCGAAGACATGTGAAGTCTGCCAACAAACATTGAGGCAGCGCGGGGACATAAAAACGTATAAAAATGAGAGGAATCTCATACATAACATAACATAAACACTCACGCCTGTCACCCAGAGGGGTAGGCAGAGACTACGGACTTCCATTTGGCACATCCTGACACACTTCTCTCGCCTCCTTTACATCCATATATCTACGCATACACGCTTGGTGTTGGTGACAAAAATAGGGAATTAATAGAGAAGTATAATAATGTTTTGAGAGGAGTAGGTAGGAGACAACGTGCTTCCATTTGGCACGATGCTGAGACACCTCTCCCGCCTCCTTCACTTTTAAAATATAAAACGTATTTCAATCTCTTTTTTATATTAAGTTGATCGAATGAATATTGAAACACGTTTTATATTTTAAAAGTGAAGGAGGCGAGAGAGGTGTATCAGCATTTTGCCAAATAGAAGACCGTTGTCTCCTACGTACCCCGCTCAAAACATTATTATTTAAGTTTAGGAGGCAAAGGTCTATGGGTAATTAATTTTATTTATATATTGTTTGCTGTTTGTCTCTAATAAAATCATCCATCATCAATCACAGCGTATAATAGTCCACTTCTGAATATAAGCCTCCTCCGGAGATTAACCTCAAATGGGAGATATTTGCCATATTTGCCTCGGCAGGCGGCTTGGCAACCGATTTTTTTTCAGTTGTTATTAGGAAGATGCTGCTGCTCATCTCTGTTGCCTCTTACGACACCCATAAGACGATATTGAGTAGTGGATATTCCTACACCGCCACTGCACGGTAACTAATAAAATAATTTTTTATCGTGTTTTACTCTGCCAAAATATTAAAATAAATGTTAATAAGTACAAGAATAAAACTTGTATATATTAATATCTCATCATAGAACGCAAATTTCAATACCAAACAATAACTCACTTGAGTCAATGCATAGATCGCCCGCATACTCAGGGGCCCTCGACTCCACCGGGACCGAGAGACGTGGAGTGCATAATGCAATACGTCTTAGAACATGTAAGTCTATTGATTGAGAGGCTCTCGAGAGCTTTTTTGTTTTTATCATCTTTCAATTGCACGATAGATTTTATTTACGTCTCTTCTAACTGTCTGTTGTTTTAAGTTAATTTATCATTACATGTTTAATGCAATTAACTCTATTTATTCAGTAAAATATTAAATACATTTTATATAAGAAACTAGCGATTCGCCCCGGCTTCGCACGGGTGTTTTCTGGTTCTCGACAACAGCTTAACCTACCGGGTTCAATTGTGAATCTAAACTATTCTCGAATCTACTTAATCACACACACAAATTTCATCAAAATAGGTCCAGCCGTTTAGCAGGAGTTCAGTCACATACACACGGGCAGAAGATTTTAATATATTTGATAGTGTATCTATTACACACTATTACAACTATTACACCTGAAAAACAGGTTCTAGTATCCTAGTTCAGGTACCTACAATTATATACTAAGAAATAACCGTATCGTGGGGGTGTAAGAGGCGACAGAGGGAAATAAATCATGGAATTTGACATTGGTTAAGATTATTAGGTATGTGTTAAAATTTGTTAATTTATTGCAAAGTATTTTTTTCTTTCTCTTGAAAATAAATAAATATGAGCAGCAGCTTCTTCGTAAGAATAAATAAAATAAAAAATCTGCGAGTTTTTGATAAGACAATTTCTGATAAAAATTAAAAATGAAGAATGAAATGAAAATGAAGCACCATTAAATCAATTGCAAACAAAGGATATTTCACAACGAATGCTCGACTTTATTCATTCTCAAGTAGATTGCTGTAATAAGAAACACTTCATCTATGAAAGCCATTTATTGTAAAAATATGATGTTACTCACGCTCTCGCTCGTAAGAAAAATAAACACGAAAATGAAACCAAAATACTTCCGTGTTGTTGTAAAAATATATCCATATCGACGACTCCGTGACGCAGTGGCTTAGCAATGAGTTGCAGCGCTAAGGGACGCGGATTTGAATCCCACACGAAACAAGTATTTGTATGATCTACAAATAATTGTTCCTAGTCTGGATGTCGTTGTGAAATTTATGTATGAAAACTGCCACAACGATACAGTAAAATCCTAGTGTGGAGGTAATGTTATTTAAATTAAAAAAAATATCACATAAAGTTGAGGATACATTAGGTGAGTTATTATTCCATCTAACTAAAGTTAAATAGTAGTCATATTAATTTCAAAAAAAAAATGAAAACGTTTTTTAAATAAATTTGAAAAGGAACAGTATTAAAGATGCAGAGTAAACTCGTAAGCCGTGGCCTCAGACCAGTATACTTCTTTATTGGTCTGAGCCATGATTTCGAATCCGCTATTCGGCTGTTGTCTTTAACCACTCCTACAACAAGCATTTTAAGCTTATTTGGAGTGGTTTACTGGAGTATTAGGTATCAGTATTACCGCGTAGTGGCGGTGTAAGAATATACACTACCCTATATCATCTCGTGGGTGTCGTATAAGGCAACGGAGGGAGAAACTCAGGAGATGGGCAGCAGCGTCTACCTAATAAGGACTAAAAAAAAACTACGGTTGCAAACCCGCTTGCTAAGCGGAGCAACTATGGCAAATCTCCCCATGATGCAATCTATGGGGGAGGTCTATGTTCAGCAGTGGCCTTTAATAGGATGTAACAGTAACGGAAGTATCATTAATGTTATTAGCGTTACTGGAACTTATTTTTTAAAGTAAGCTCAGAAACAGGGCGCTTGGTCTAAATTCCATTGTTCTTGAACAAACAAGTTCGTTTTTTTACGGTACCAACGAAGTTCTTAGTCGCAATTTTAGGTTCTGATTTACCGATATATTTTAGAGTTTAGTTGTTTGGCGATAAAGAAAAGCATCTGTATTTGCATTGAAGCTAATTGCCTGAGAAATTCTTACGCTTATCTACCTCAGAGACGTTGTGATGAGTCAAATCGTAATCTCTTAAGAAAATAGGGATTGGCAAAGTGATGAAGGAGTGAAATAAAATATCTGTGTTGTTTTATGTAGTATGTATCAAAGAGCTTATACTCAAAGAAAAACATACACACACACACATATGCAATCTATAGAACTAACAAGTACAATAGAATATTATTGCATTGCATTGATTCAATTTGTAATATAAGGTCTAGCGTGAAATTTAAAAAGGGGTCCGTTGGCAAAACATCGACAGATTTCACTTTTGGAAACCCTATCGACATACCGTCAATAGATGACGCACAAAAGGATAGACGTTAATTTGACATACCATTAAAATATTGCTTTTTAAAATCACCAAGGAATGAATTCGCGCGGAAGATATTGTCGCAAACGCCGGGTGTCAACTCTGGTAAGGGTATGAGACTGAAATATGTCATAAAGAAACAATTTATGATCGAACGGCTCACAGTTGAAATGGTTGATTCCAAAATGAATTAATTAAAGGATGCAAAAATTTGCATAAGCATATTACGAATATTGATTGATCGGTGTCGTAAAATAAAATTTAGACGAGGAACTTTTGAAAAAATTTAATGACGCAGTAAAAACTGAATAGTTTGCATGACGTTTACTGGTAGAGATGACACGCGTTTCCTTTAAATAATATGCTAATGATAGTAAACATTAATTTGTAACGGTTGATTTGTTAATATACGATGATAATTTGCATAATGACAGCTATATACAATAGAAATAAACGGGGTCTTAGTAATCATCCGGATGACTCTTACTATGCTGTGTGTACTGATCGTAAAAAATTTAAACGCTGATCGTTAAACAGCAAAATATCTCTATTTGTCTATGGATTTAGGCGCATCTGCGGTTGTAAATTCAAATTTAGTTTAATAGTCGTAATTAATATCAATCATCACATTAAAAAGAATTGGTAAGACAACGACATATAGGGTTCCCACGGCGTATGCATTGAACCAGATTCAAAGGGTTTATTTTAAAGTGGCACTTTTAAATGCATGTCAGAATTCGTTATGGTTGGTACGTCTAAAAGAGCGCCATCGCGTTGCGTCAACTTAGAATGACAATTGAAATGTGTGGAGAATCGAAACTCGTGCGAAAACTGTATTGACATTGATGAAGAGAGACCAGTAGGATGACTATGACAAATTGCTTTAATCAATTCAGTAGTATGTTGCGTTTTAATTTTACTTCACCACGAATTTGCAAAAGAAAGGGCTTAGTTAAAAATCAGAATGCAGAGCAGCATCCCTGAGGACTAAGATGGAATCCTCTATATATATACCTACCATATACGAAATAGCAGCACTAAGCTGCTATGTAAATATATATATATACATAGCAGCTTAGTGCTGCTATTTCGCTTAAGCTGCGAAAGCGTGGTCCTTCCCTGATCAAGCCTAGCCTTACATGCTAAAACCATAGTATAGCTGCAGCATGATTTTAATACGTGAAATGTAATGTACTTACCATTTCTTAATTATAGTAATAGTGCAAATATTATACTTACTATACTTTCAATTAAATACCTACTTAATCTTTCAATTTAAATGTATGTACACATCTGCACGAAAAATAAAAAAAATAATGTTATTTAATCAGTCTATTTTATAGATACTATTAACACACAATAAGAGGTAGTGTTATTTCCACAGAGCGTACCGTAGTAATACGTCAATTAACTATTAGTCAAGACGTTACTAATAATATCAAGCAGAGAAAAATTAATTTTTAATGTAATTAAGAAATGGATACCAATAAAGCTTTGTTTACGCAAGGAAACAATACGAATGACTAACAACCTCTTTAAAGTACGTAAAGTAATTATCCTTTGTTCACTAGGACACCAGGACCCATGTTTAATAAACTCCACAGAAAGCAAAAATATTTTAAATGCTATATAGTGCTCACGATTACACTAATTGTAATCGCACAATTACAATTAGATACTTCTGACTATAAACCAGTCGATGCTCGTAAAAACGTTACGAGTTCTTTGTTTTAGAACCTCTGGGGAAACATTAATGCCAAGAAAGGGTTTACGGCTTTTTTGTACGCGGTAATGAAGATGGTTAGTAGAATAATTCAATTAGGGTTTGGTGACGTTTGAAAATTAACTAAAGCATATTTTTATGATTGCGGACGGGTTTTAATCGCTTTAACTATTGTCGCTACGACTAATAGAATTGCGAGGATCTATTAACTGTCATGTCAATGTCGGGTTGGCAAGCGCAGTTTTTTTTATTTTTAGTTGTTATTAGGTAGATGCTGCTGCCCATCTCCTGGTTCGTTTCCCTCTTTCGCCTCTTACGATATCCGGAACGATTTGGGCCGACGATATAATAGTTCTTACACCGCCACTGCACGGTCATCAATTGTAAGTGTTCCGAGTTTTCACTGCGATATAAAATCTGTAACGAGGATATCTACTGTAGAACAAGTGTAGCAGGCATAACCCCTAATTAGCATAATAAAACTGAAGTTTTAAAGAGTCGGTCATATGGCTAGAAGCACTGAAAAATTATAGGAATGATAGATTGTTGAGTGACAGCCTCGTAGTGACAAGAGATTCAATGTAGGGATTCACTCCAATGAGTGACGACATCATGATGTAGAAGTTGATGGAAGCAACCCCGAGAGGGTTCCCGCCTTGTCGTGACGGGGGGTGGGGCTTAGTAGACGTGGCTAGGTCACCCATGGTGAACGAAGAGGAACCCACATGACATGTCCGAGGTCAAGTCCACTTCGGATGTGTATTAGTGGGCTGCGGCGAGATGTGTGTCCTTCCCTACCTCTGCAGCTGAGGTAGAGTATCGCGGTGGGAGAGGAGTGACGTTATTGCGAGGCGCCGCTTTTCCTACCCTCTGTGGCCGAAATTGGTTCAGATAAGCTGGTGTTACTGTATACAAGTTTTTTTCTGGCCCCTTGGACTCCGCGTATCGGGATCGGGGGAGGGGGTCCGTTGAGTGAGGTGGAGTTGAAGCTGCAGAGGAAGCCGCGCCTTGAGTTCCTGGTGCGCCTTACCTGAGAACGAAAAGGGGGAGAAGTTCTACCCCGAGAATGGACTGCGGGGCGACCGGCGCCGATGGAACCGCGAATGTGTGCGAAAGCATTCTTGTGGCGCTACCAAAATGCGGCGAACGTGGAATGGGGTTTTAGTCAGTACGAGACCAACATAACCCGTCAATTCCCAAGCGAGGCGGGTATGCGTAAGCATTTCCGTATGTAAAAAAAGGAGTTGATAAAAGCAAGTGGTTCAGGACCGTGTTTTGTGGCAATCTCAAGTCTATATTTACCAGAGGACTTATGATTGACTGTGATGGTGATCTCAGTTTTCAATCGCGCTAAGATAAAATGATGGATGGACATAGAATGCCTCGTTTCCAGCAAAAAGGCCTCCGGTTCTCTACACTCACTATACGAGACATAGCAGAATTAAGCTGCTAATTTTCGCTGGTATTCTGTAAGGGCGTGTTATATCCCTGGTTGAGCCGATAGATCCGTGCTACAGGCATAATATAGCTGCAGCGTGGTAACATTAATCACTGCTCCGTATTATTTCATTTAATTGCGTTACTGCAAGTTGTGAACGTCTGACAATTTCATTAGCTGGCAAAACATTACGTAAATACGAATTAAGAAGGCCAGATGTGCTTGCGGGCGGGTCGTAACTTCTTTTTATTTTGTTTTATTGCTAGGTTCTTGTACATCTAGCTTAGTGGTGTGTTAATATTGTATGTTTAATTGTTATTCTTCATTATAATAGGACCGACCAAGATAATTAGATACTAGTTATACAGTTGTTTTTCAGTTGTACATGGATGTAAGAGGAATATATTAACTTCAAACGCTATCCACAGACCTCGCCCAAGGTCTAATTCTCCCAACGGGGTGATGACAATCTGGTCACTTTCAACGCCACCAAAACGCAAGCCTGTCCGTTCTCCGCAAAACGGAGTCCATTTGATCTGACTTCTATTTTCCGAGGTACATCTGTAGAGGTCACTAATCATCTCGAGATTCTCGGTATACAGTTGAGCGCTAACCTCAACTTTGGCACTGACATTGAGTCGAAAGCACAAACTGCGGCCAAAAAACTGGGTTTTTTAAACAAGGTGAAGCGATACTTCACGGCTGGACAGCTTCTAACTTTATACAATGCTTAAGTCCGAACATGCATGGAGTACTGTAGTCACCTTTGGGCTCAGCAAATTATCAACTTGCTGCACTCGACTCAGTGCAACGCAGAGCCAAGAATGCCCTGCCAGCGTTTGTTTTTCAGTGCATATAACCTTAACTTCTTTAAGGTGCGTGTTAACAGGCTTCTCCTGGGTAAACTCGCTTAATCGTAGACCTCATGAGTCCATTTTTAATTTTAAAAAAAAAACCGATTTATATGAGTGTTTGATAAATTTCAAGTGCATTTTACAAAATTTAACACTTTTGGTTGGCGAACCAGCTGCAGTTTTTCTGGTGTTGTGGATGTTCATGGCAGCAGTGGTCACTTGCCATCGGGTAAATCCTCCTCCAATGCCCCGTCCTATACAGAAATATTTAGATTGAATAATGTTTTGCGTTCATATCCTGTTAAAATACACTTGTGATACGATAATGAAATACTATTCAAAGATTTTATCGAATGTCGAGTCTATATTATTAATTACATATTCGACACAAAATGTCACATTTACCCGGCTCCTGATGTCCGAGATAATGGAATAGTGGTAATTGTGTGAAATTATTATCGAGCTTCCAATCTTGGAAGGGAAATGGTAATTATAACAATTTCCTCCCTTCCGATGGCTGTTGGTTTTGTCTATTGTGTTATTAATTTATATGTGTTGCGTAGGTTATTTGTTTATGAAGCGCTTTCTTTAGGAAGGGTATGTTTATTATAATATACATACCCTTCCTAAAGAATGATTTAATTGCTACATTGAACTTATTTTTATTGTAAAATTAAATAAGTATTTATTGCTGATTATATTTTTGAGACAGTGCGACAATTTTTATTTAAACTCATTATGGAAGGATAATTATTTCTTTTTTTTTACAAAGATTTTTTTTATATGACAAGGGCAACAAACGAGCACACGGTCCACCTGATGGTAAGTGGTTACTGTGGCCCATAAACATCTACATCTATCCTCAATAACGAATTTAAATGCAGATGCGTTGTCACCCGTGAGGACTAAGATGGAATGCCTCGTTTCCAATAAAAAGGGTCTCTGGTTCTCTGCACTCACCATACGAGACACAGCAGTGTTGAGCTGCTATTTTACGCTGGTATTCTGTGAAAGCGTGGTCCTTCCCCGGTCGAGCCGACCCATTCGTGCCACTTACTACTATACTACTTTTACAGCTGTAGCATGGCTCCGCCACGTAAAAAAATAAATTAGATCAAGCTAATAAAGGCGATTTAGTAAATTGTCCAACATTTAACGAATATTTGACCTGATTTTAAGATATTAGATAGTTAACACGTTTGCCTAGAAAATGCCGATTCATTCTTGCAGGTGGCTCATCACAGTGGTGGGTAGCATTCGTTGGGGGGCGATCTTTGTTCAGTAGTGGAGTTGTGAGGGGCTGTAATGATGATGATAATGATGATTCTTGTCTATTGAAACAAAGAACAAAGAATGCTACAGGTGCGTTGTAAGATCCAAGGTCTAAAATAAATAGCTTTACTGCTTCAAATTATGTTGGTTACACTCTTCAAAGTGGAACGTTAAATTGGGTGCACAGTCTACTTGACCGTAGATATGAATATGAAGGATATAGACGGACCACCAAGCCGAAAGGAGCTTTGCTGCCTACTTTTTAACCAACTTAAAAAAATGGAGAAGGTTCTCAATTCGGTTGTATTTTTTTAATTTATTTTTTTATGTTTGTTAACTCAGAACTCCGTCATTTATCAATCGATTTCGATTTTTTTTTAAATTTTTAACTTTTTATTGCATATTTTCATAGCAGTTTTTTTGGAATTATTATTTTCTGACAAAAAAATTTAAGATATTAATTTCCTAATCACAAGGCCGTGCAGTAATCTTAGAGCAATTCTTAGATACCGATAATTATGTTTTTGTAATTGGCTTATTGGAAACGGCTGTGATGACTTCGATGTAAGTTTGTATTTTTATATTGTTATAATTTTAAAGATTTTCATCTAGATACCAGAGAATATTTACGAGCATTCGGTGCGCCTATCATACACACGCTCTTTTATCATAGTGTCCTGAGCAGCGTCCCCTAATATGTATGTCAAAGCATCGCTATGTCACCGCCCGTCCGATCGCTCACTATTGATGTTAAGTACCTAAGTCCTCAGTAAAAAGCGTTCGGAGGAGCGGAGCGTTCAGCGTAGTCATACACACGCTCTTCTATCATAGTGTCTTGAGTAACGTCCCCTAATATGTATGCCGAAGCGCCGCTATGCCACACGCTCTTCCGAACGGTGTATATGGATGTTAAGTAAAAACTTCAGTAGTGAGCGTTTGGCGGGGCGGAGCGTTCGGTGTTGTCATACACACGCTCTTTTATCAAAGTGTCCTAAGTAACATCCCCTAATATGTATGTCGAAGCGCACTATGCCACACTCTGAACACTCTATTGAGGTTAAATAAAGGCTTCAGTAGGGAGATAGATAGACAGATCTATGATAGCGTCCTGAGTGATGACCACTAAAAAATTATGCCAAATGCGCTCCTATTACCGCGCTACTTAATACGCTCCTATTGCCGCTCTCCACTCAAACTTGAGCGGTAACTCAGGGGTACGTAGTCTCTGCCTACCCCTCTGGGTGACAGGCGTGAGTGGTTACGTATTTATGTCCAAAGTGATCTGGGACTAGATATAAGTTACATTTTGAGATAATCTTTTTATGCACCTCGAAATATTTTATGATGTCCTAATTCGTTTAGGAAAGCAAATTTGTAAATATACAGTAAGATAGTTCGTATTCGAATTATGATATTTTATATCATCTTTTACTTCTTTTTTTTTCTTATATATAATTTATAAATTGTTATTAATGTCAGCCAGCAATATGAGTAATGGTTCGTAACTTAACGTTTATACAATTGCCGTGTCAAACAAAGCAGTTAATTTACTAACGTTATCTGAAAACATTACGCCATATGGTGCTGGTGTTTACGAAATAATTCGGATTCGATTTTATGTTTCGTGCTATACTAATTCTATATAAACCTGTATTAAATAAGTTGAACGTTTGCGTACAGTTCATAATATGATTATTTTAGACTTCTTAATACAAATTATTTTAGAGGATATTTGTAAAATATTTACAAACGTCACTATTAAGGAGTATTTTCCCTTCAAGTAGTATTTTTCTCATTTTAATTATATAATATTAAATAAAATTCTATTATTATAGCATTTGAAACATTTTATACCCGTTTCTTTTAAAAACTACACAATTATAAAATAATAATACAAGCTTTAAATCGTAGTCTGAACCGATCCACAAAATATGTTCCAATTTTCTTTAGGCGGACACTTGAATTTGATTATAGGAAAACCTTTGCAAGTTATACCGGATAGTTTTCGATAATCGATATACAATCTAGGAGTTAACGTTGGTAACAAAAGAGACATAAAAATATGTTATTCATTGCGGACACGCTCACGGTTTAATTTCGCCGACATCTTCTGATATTTATTAGCAATAAATAATGAGCGGTGCATTTACAGCATTGCCTATCGTCGTTTCGCCGTTCAGGGGTTGATGGGAGCTAGTTTTACGATAAATTCGATTTCGTTTCGATTCAATGTAATTTTAGATACTTGATTGTTTAAAATAATTTAATAATCGTGATTACAAAAGTAAAAATATAAGAAAACTTAGACTTTTGAGACAATATAAGGTTTCCTCAGAGTGTTTTGTATTCAATATTAAATTCAAATATTATAGCAAACCTTCTTGTTATATGTATTGCCTCCAATAATTTTAAAATGACATCATTGTTATGACAACTCTTGTCATAATCCCATTTGTCATTGCTCGACTTCCATTGTAGCTTTACATTATCAATAACAATCAAGACGAAAATATACATATTATTATCTATATTTCAACAATGTTTTCTTTAACAAGAATTTAGTCTTGAACTTAGCTCTAAGGACCAAATCTATATTAAGGAAAAGATTGTTGAAAATTAGATAATAATATATTTCGGTTTTCATTGATCAACCACTATTGTATTCTTACATCAGATATAACTATGAGAACTTAAATATATTATTATCTACATTTTAACAAACCTTTCGTTAACATTTCTTGTTACTTGCGAACTGATATGCTGGACACAGGCCACTTCCGAGGGGGCATTAGGACAAGAAAATGTCCGCCGCAACAATGAGTGTTGGCAGACTTTACATGTGTTTACAGGTTACCTCACGATGTTTTTCTTAACTTAGCCACATGATAAGTAACACTTAAAATTGCAATTAATAATTTCATTGGTGCCGGGAGAAGCCCAGTTTGCTCGCGTACTGTGAAATTTGCAGCGTGCGTAAGTTCCCGAGCTAAATCAGCACATAAACGCTTAAGTTAACTTAAATTAAACGCAGCGTTTGCCCGCTAAAATCTTGTCTAATATTTTCCAAACCTTGAGAATCATTAAAATGTTAAAAATGCGCCTTTCTGCGTCTGTCCGTGTATTTCTGTAAAACTCTATTCTACATGATGAATTTTGATGCGGCTTACATCATTTTAAGACTTTCTTAAGATGAAGGTTTTCGGAATACATATATAGTTATAACGTTACAGCTTATATAGGTCCCACAGCTGGGTACAGGCCTCCTCTTATTCCTGAGAGCGTTTCACATGTCCCCGAAATATTTTTTTTCTTATTTCTCAGACATGCAGGTTTCTTTACGATGTTTTCCTTCACCGCCGAGCACGTGGTAAATCAGCACTTAAAATATTTACAGTCATACATATTTTTTGTAAATACAGTAGACAAATATTTATCATCATTACAGCCCCTCGCACGGTCATAAGTCACATGCTCTCTCGACTTTCTGCATCTCTTACTAAGTCGTCACTCCATCTAGTTAGGGGCCGTCCAGCACTTCGCTTACAAATATCAAAGTTATTAAAGGATAATACCACTGATGTCAATCGCACTTGTACTAAGATAGACGAGTGGCTAATGTACTATATTATATAGTTAATAAAAAGGACGAAAAGCCGTAGAAATCGTTTGAAAAGCGAATATAAAGTGTCCGTGGTCGTAAATATGATGAGCCATCACTGTCAACGGTCTGAGGGACGAACGCAACATTACACGTGCGTAGAGCGTTATCGTAAAATTTTATGACGTCGACGCAAGTTTGCTCCGACCGCGGTCAGGCTTCCGTTTGGGGTTGATGTTGGTCGCGTTGTATTGTTATCGCATTTATTTAACTAATCTAGCATTAGTCTACTTAGGCAATAATAATGTTTCATAATTGGTTGAATTAGCTGATTCTGATAAAGTGGTATATGAGCTTGAGCTCTCTGCGTGACTATTTTATATTTTTGATGTGAAACATCTATAGCGGTGGGGCAGACCGACTGTTGGCGTGGCGACGCGTCGCCACGGCATGCGTCGCCACGCTATATGATAGTATGTATATATGTATGTAGTATGTATTAGACATTCATTAAAAAAAGTTTTAAAAACAGATTTTTATTACTGAGAGGTCAGCCACCGCAGAGTCTACTTCACCTGAGGATACCTCGTTAAAAGGCGAAACACGTGTAGTATTATCGACGATGTCTTTCCTAGGGTAGTGGTGCTGAGATGAGAGGTGACGGGGATAGTGCACATAATTGAGGGAGAGCGGGGGCTCTTCAAACTAGGTAAGACACATCATTTTATTTTATTACGCGGATCTTAGCTAATTAATTGATCTAACGGTAAGTGGCTGCTGTGGAACAGAGACACCTAAATGTATCATAGAGTAAAATCAAAATGCATATGCGTTGTCACCCTAGAATAAATGCCTCGGCACCAGTAGAAGCAGTCTCTGGTTCTTTTAAACCTACTTACACATCTGCATTCTGCGGGAGCGTGTTCTATAATATATTTGCAGCGTAGCTCGACTCGACTACACCAAAACGACCTCGACCTTGACCGACCTCGGCACGACCACATAAAAATTTAATTATATCAGGATTATGTAATTATAATGCTGAAGGGTCTCGAGTGGCAGCCTCATACCAGTAAGCCAAATAATAATAGAAGTGTAGGGTGGTCTCCGAATAGATGGAGAGACGACCTGGTAAGAGAGTAAGTCCATAGATAGAGGTGGCTCGGAACAGTAATTTGTGGCATTCCCTAGGGAATTTCCGCCTTTTATAGCTTTAAAGAACATCAAAATCTACGACACCAGATCCCCACAGTAATCCTCACAGTAGGACATAACACTGTGAAAGTAAGCAAAGTATACTAATTTAGCTGTAACTTCATCAGTCAGCTCTATCTGTTCTAATAGCACATGAGTAAATTACGGTACGATTTCTTTACTCATGTTTTACGTGGTAGAGCCATGCTGCAGCTATATTAATAGTATAGTTGTAGCACGAATGGGTCGGCTCGACCGGGGAAGGACCACGCTCTCACAGAATACCAGCGTAAAATAGCAGCTTAATGCTGCTGTGTTTGATTCGTTATCGAGGATAGATGTAGATGTCTATGGGCCACAGCAACCACTTACCATCAGGTGGACTGTGTTCTCGTTTGTCACCCTATATCTATAAAAAAAAAAAAACCAGATCGTCGCTCTACCCAGTGGGGGATGTTTCACGCTCCGCTTACGAGGCTCTCACTCTAGAAGTTTTCTTTCTCATCGGTTGTCGGCTATATGTTCAGCTCATTGCAACTTCAGCTTACTGAACCCTTGGGCTATGTCGATTATTCTGACTCTACTGCTGATATCATCGTTAGGGGTTGTGATAAACTCAGAGCATAGCCCACTCGTCGAGCAACTTTAAGGTTCCTTATCACGCCTCTCTTTGGACCATGTTAGGATTTTAAGCCGAAATCCAAGTCGAAGTATCCTACTATTCTTTTTTTTTTAAAGGATAAGGGTGACAAACGAGCACACAGTCCACCTGATGCTAAGCGGTTGCTGTAGCCCATAGACAGCTACATCTATCCTCGATAACGAATCAAAATGCAGATGCGTTGTCAGCCTTGAGGACTAAGATGGAATGCCTCTTTCCAGTAAAAAGGGTCCCCGGTTCTCTACACTCACCATACGAAACACAGTAGCATTAAGCTGCTATTTTACGCTGGTTTTCTGTGAGAGCGTGGTCCTTCCCCGGTCGAGCCGACCCATTCGTGCTACAACTATACAATTAATATAGCTGCAGCATGGCTCTACCACGTACAAAAACGTATTCTGATCATTAGTGCATTAACCTTTGAAGAATAATGTATTTGATTGTACTCAATTGTACTATTTGAATTCATTTCTCAATTATTTTTATGCCATACATAACAAAACAACAAAAAACCGAATACAAGCGTTTTCTTGAAAGCCCCAAAATGTCTTCGATTATTTGCTCATTCCCCTCAAATTGCCGAAAAAAGTGTGTTAACAAACAGAAAGATTTATTTTCAAGTGCCTGATAAGTTCCTTCAGAGTTTCCGTCGCAATCATGTGAAAGAACGTTAAATAAATATAGTGGAAAACCCAATAAAACTATATGGCCTAATCTCTATCCAATATTTTCTTAGAATTTCGATGAAGGTTTTCCTTTTAGGATGAAAATAAATGAGTATTATGTGGATGTGCCTCAGTAATATATTGTACGAGCACAATACATTTTTGAACGTGTTTTTTTGAAGTATGTTAGTTTCCTATTTAATTATAAGGCTTCCCAGGCTTTGCACGGGCGATTTATAGATCTCGACAACAGCGCCGCCTATCGAGTCCAATTGTAAATCTAAACCAACCAAGGATCCACTCAAACGCACACAAGAAATTTCATCAAAATCGTTTGAACCGTTTTCGAGTTTATGCGGGACTAACGGACAGCAATTGATTTTTATATATATATATATATATATATATATATATATATACAGGGTATTTTTGAAACGCTCGAAAACGAAGACAGATGATAGTACTAAGGATACCTATGATGATGGGTCACAAAGAAATTCGATCCCGAGGAAAAAAATCATCTTTTCACAACGTTTTATTAACTTTATTCACGCTCCATCATGTTATTAAAGTTATTTGAAACGATATTTCACAAAAAAATATCATGAAAATACTGAAATATAAAACCAGCAGTGGAATTACTGAATTACAATCAGCTGACTACGGGTCAATGTACGCGCGAACGCCGAATTCGCGCGGCCCGCAACTAGCGATGGTACCACAATACCTAATAATTTACAACACTTGTCTAAATACCTAACTTATCTACTTAACCTACTATTTTGCCACTGTGCTTGTCTCCACGTAGTCACTTTAATTCAAATTCACAGGTTAAATAAACCAAATAACTGGTTCGATTCCCCGCTAATGAAAAAAATACTTAAATAAAATGTTAACAAGTTATTTAAAAAAAATTAGCTTAAATAAACCAAATAACTGGTTCGATTCCCCGCTAATGAAAAAAAATACTTAAATAAAATGTTTACAAGGTTAGAGTCATGCTTTGTTATCCATTGTGTAATTATGTTTATTATTCTGATGTATTCAGTTATGTACCTATTCAGATCAGTTCAGTACTAAGTTATTTAAAAAAAAATTAGGTATGAAACAGCTTACCGATCCTCCGTGGCCTTATGAGATTCTTCAAGGCACATTAACATGTTGCCGTATTCACTAGCACTATAAATGTACCTACGCGTTAGGCATTATTAAAACAAAACAAAAAACACAAAACGTAACAACAAGAACAACATCATTAATTAATAAATAACAAGTTATAACGACAATAATTTAATAAACAAAACAATTGAACTATCGCTCGTGATTGTCAACATGGCACTGTCTCAAAACTAAAATTATTATAACGTCCTTGAAGCATATGAAATTCCACAGCGCGAGGCGACACGAAGCAGCGTGTGTGTGAAAGGAAGGGTAGAGTGAGTAAGTAGTATACCTAATGCATTGTTTCGTACCGATCTAGGTAAGAGTTCGGCGCCCGCGAGGATATTGACCCTATTGTCAGCTGATTTTCTTTTTAAAGTTTCACTGCTGGTTTCATATTTCAGTATTTTCATGATATTTTTTTGTGAAATATCGTTTCAAATAACTTTAATAACATGATGGAGCGTGAATAAAGTTAATAAAACGTTGTGAAAAGATGATTTTTTTCCTCGGATCGAATTTCTGTGACCCATCATCATAGGTATCCTTAGTACTATCATCTGTCTTCGTTTTCGGGAGCGTTTCAAAATACCCTGTATATATATATATATATATATATATATATATATATATATATATATATATATACCCTTCTCTTGTTATTTATGGCAACAAATAGGTTTTTATTTATTCTACGGTCTCTTTCACCTGGACATGGACCTTATCCATAGTATAAACTCCTTCTAATCGAGGTCATTAGAGGCCTTTTTTGGATTATTTCACACCACCGCTAAACTGCAAAAAAGATGATCGGAGGAGAATCATTAACTAGAATATCAAATATTGTCACTAAAGTATACAAGGGCATCGTGTTTTCTTTTTACTTGACGAATAAGTACTATAGGTCCTTTAATTTTTAATGTTATAGTTCAAAATTGAAATATTTAATTATTGGTAGGTATGTGATTTAAGAATATATAAAAAAAAATTGCTGTAACAAATTAAAAAAAATTATACATAAATCAAGAAAACAGTACTTGGCACTCGTATTATTTTATGTTATATGGATGAAGATGACTAAATTAAAATTAATTTAATATTTTATAAACTTAATATTTTATATTTTTAGAGCCGTGGTAGCTCAGATGGTTAGCGCAACCATGTGAGCTACCACGGCTCTTTCTGTTGCTCGCGTACTGTGAAAATTTCACAGTACGCGAGCAACCCAATTGCAATTTAAGTGCTGATTTACCACGTGCTCAGCTGTGAAGGAAAACATCGTGAGGAAACCTGCATGTCTGAGAAATAAGAAAAAAAATATTTCGAAAACATGTGAAGTTCGCCAACACGCATTGGGGCAGCGCGGCGGACATTTCCTTGCCCTAAAACCCTCTCAGAAATGAGAGGAGGCCTGTGCCCAGCAGTGGGACGATAGGATATAACTTTAACTTTATAAATTCAATATTGTGCCACGAATCACATCCATATTATTCTAACGTTGCACTTCCAAGTTAAAGCTTCCACCTTCTGGTTTTATCGTAGTTCGCAAGCGTTATTGTTGGCGATATCCACGCTGCTCTTATCTGAGAATTATTTAGGAGACATTCTGTTCGCAATGAAATAAACACTCGCCATTTTGGGATGTGCGGGAGTGTTTCTTTTGTGACGAGTATTGGAGACGCAGAGTGATTTCCTGAAGGACATTAATTTTATTCGTTCACTCTACACTAGTAGTGTGTTTTGTATCAACACTAAATGTGTAACCGAGTAATTTTCTTGTATAAAAATATACACAAAGTGGAGCCACAAAAGATATTAAGTAATGAGTTTTATGCCTCATAATGAATGAATATTGAATGAATATACATTTATTGTACACCACAAAATAAAAACATACAGAAAACATTGAAAAGTTGTATACAATTTAACGGCCTCATCGCCAATATAGCGGTCTACATCATTTGCGTATGAAATCTGTCTTACATCCACTGTTGATAAAAGATTACTGAAGACGGGTTCTGTGTATTTTTTTATTTAGAATTCATATAAAATAATAATCGGTTGCTCCATATGTTTTTCCAATTTACCCACATTTCCCACGTCTGTTAAACAGACGTGTTTACAATTTCGAATTGACCGGATTACTCCTAAACTGTCCAATGGTCAGTTTATTTTGAAAGGGTTAGAGCCCTTTACGTGTTACAGATCATTCGATTGTAGACTTTCCAATAATGCGAATTGGGAAGTGTCCGATCATTATTTATTTCTTTATTTTTAAAAGGGTGACAAATGACCACACAGTCCCTGTGATTGTAAGTGGATTCTGAGGTGAACTCTATGACCAAGTTTAAATTGTTTAATAAGCAAAAACTGTATAAAAAGGGTTATAATAATATAAAAGAATATATTGATAATAACTCGTGGGAATAAGGTAATCTCTTCCAAGCTGTTTCTCAAATAAGTTTTGTAAGTAGTTCGTACAATCTGTTTTATTGTATAATTTTACTTTGAAAAAAAAAAAACTTTCCAGACGAGAAGTTTTTGCCGAACCAAAAGTAAAAAAAAATTACTTTCAATAAGAATTACTTGTAATTTATATTAAATAAATATTATTCTATTCTATTCTGAGGCCTTTAGATACATAAATATATCCTCGATTATGAATCAAGATTCAGATGCGTTGTCACCTGAGGACTAAAGAGGAATTGCCACTGATGTTCTTATAAAGTACACCACAAATTTAACGCTAGTAAAATAGTCGCAGTAGCCCTTATTATTCATATCCATATCTATTTATCGTGAATGAAGACGCGTTGTCGCTGTTCAGCTCTAAGAACGAATCCGTCGTCAGAATTGATAGTGAAAGTAATAATGAGTATTAGAGAATTACTCCTCACACCACATAACTACCGTTTTAAGTCACACACACATAACAGCTAGATACAGACTCTTTTTATAGAAGTAAGGGTAAGAAACCACATACAGTTCACCTGATTGGTCCATAAACACCTTCATCTTAAAGTTAAAGTAAAGTTACAACCTATATACGTCCCACTGCTGGGCACAGGCCTCCCCTCATTTCTGAGAGGAAGCCTGTGCCCAGGCAAGGAAATTTTCGCCGCGCTGCCCCAATGCGTGTTGGTGAACTTCACATCTCTTCGAAATTTTCTTCTTATTTCTCAGACATGCAGGTTTCCTCACGATGTTTTCCTTCACCGCCGAGCACGTGGTAAATCAGCACTTAAAATTATTGCAATTAATAATTTCATTGGTGCCGGTGGGGATCGCACCCGGGTTGCTCGCGTACTGTGAAATTTACAGCGAGCGCTAACCATCTGAGCTACCACGGCTTTTCATCTTACCTCGATCTTAATCGAGATGACTTTGACTTTGACGATCAAAATGTAGATGCGTTATTATCCCTGGGGACTATGATCTATCAATCTTAGCTAACTTTATCCTGTAAAAGTTATCAAAAGATTTGCAATATCGACTGAGACTTGTTATGGGAAACATGTAGGATTCTCTTTCTCACAGAACTCGATAACTTCGTTATCCTTTAAACGGATACGGCACGGTGACCGCTTCGAAATCCAATTATTGACCACTGGTCAGTTATCGGTAGTCTTATTTTGATGGCTCTCACGTACCTAATAATTTGAAATATTTAGAAAGGAATAACAAATATTATTTATCACGTAAACCGACATAGTTATATTGTCGTGTAACAGGTAGCATAAGTAAATCTATAGAGGTAGGTTCTAGAAACGGTCAGTTGCGAGTGTTAACTATCTGAATGACACTCATTGCTACAAAAAATGGTCGTTTATTTTATACCATTGAAGCGATTGTCAATATTATTACGGTAATGACGGCAAACGACAAAAAAAAAAAAGAAAAAATAAGGGCATCCACAACTTTTGCTCACCAGAGCGGCGCCGCTTTGGAATGAGATGAAATAATACACAGATGTTATGACAGAGAAATGTTAGTTTTGAAATATTAGTTATATTTTGTATTAATTCCATTAGAAATGGATAAAGTACGTATAATCCTCAAAGTAGAAGAATTAAAAAAGTTAAAAAATCAAAGAATATAGCAATGAGGCACTGTTTTGTTATATACGTACACTAGAAATCGAAAAACTTATGATTAAATCGCAACTTTTTAATCACCTGCATAACAAATAAGTTCACCTTAGTCCCATCATCTGGTGGGTGTAAAATTATTAGCCCTCACTGACGCACCGTGCATTGACTTTCAGTGATAGCAAATGACAATTATTTTTTTGCAAGAAATGCCGTATCTACGTTTAAAATGCTAATTTTTATGAGAGACACACGCGACTTCCTGACATCGTTCAATAATCACCTGTAATTAAATCGCTCATTTGAAACCCCCAATCACGTTGACAATCGCAACTGGCCGTTTCAGAGACCCTTATCTACGTATATGTTCCCATAGTATGCAACTGAAAAATAGTTGACGGGAGGAAGACTTGCCAGGTTTAAGTCATCCAAATAGATTATTCGTTGGTTGATTTAAAAAATTGTGATTGTTGTCCAAACCGACATCTTACTGGTAGTAGGACTCCTTTTCTGCCTTGGATTACGTTTTTTTTATAGGACAGGGTAACAAACGAGCACACAGTCCACGTGATGGTAAGTGGTTGCTGTGACCCATAGACATCTACATCTATCCTCAATAAAGAATCAAAATGCAGATGCGTTGTCACCCGTGAGGACTAAGATGGAATGCCTCTTTCCAGTGAAAAGGGTCTCGGTTCTCTACACTCACCATACGAAACACAGCAGCATTAAGCTGCTATTTTACACTGGTATTCTGTGAGAGCGTGTTCTTCCCCGGTCGAGCCGACCCATTTGTGCTACAACTATACTACTAATATAGCTGCAGCATGGCTCTACCACGTATAATACGTTGGGTAAGTACCATCCTCTTGCCCGTTTCTGTAGCAAATATCAGTGTGCTCGCGCTGCTGTATATACATATATCAGTGTGCTCGCGGTTTGAAGAGTATAGGGAGCCAGTATGATAACAGACTGTGAGGCATAATAACTTAGGCCCGTATTAATAAACGTTACTCAACGACGAACTCAAGTGCGTAATCATTTGATACGCCCTCATTACGAAATCAGCATCTCAAGATCGTTGCTAATTAATAAACACATAAAAACAGTAGTACTTAGGAATACTGTTCTGTGACTTGCACTCAAGTATACACACTTGAGAGTCGAGTTTCGTTTATTAATCAGTGTGGCACTCAGCTGATATCGTAAACCTAAACCGCATCTTGAGATATGTTTATTAATAAGATCATAACCTCAAGATTGTACTCAAGTGCGTGTACTTGAGCTGAGTAACGTTTATTAATACGGGCCTTAGTCCTGAGAGGTGACGACGCATCTGTTTCCTTCTTTGTTTGAAGTTGGCTGTATGACTATAGACAGTGGGCATTAACTATCAGGTATACTATAAGTTCGATTGACACTTGAGTTTTATAAGTAGAAAACATGACGGTATTACAACAGTATTAGTTTGCGATATACTCACGAGCTTTCTCTTCTTCTTTTTCTTCACTGCCCCGTTAAATTCTACTGCTCGACATAAACATCTCCCGTTGAAGAGAGGAAATGCCTTATTAATCACGCTTGGCACGTGGACTGACGATCGTATTATCAGACGTTTCACATCTTTGATACTGATTTCCGTCACAGTTATAGGTGTTATAAGCCTGGCTTAAACAAAACCGCAATCTATCGGAAACCATAAAATATTTTAAGCATACCCTCATGGACGTCTCTTACGACATTCTGGAACGAAATGAATGATGAGTTTTCTTTGCACACGACAATGTAGGTTTACTTATCATTACAATGAGCCTGCGACAATCCACGGCTAGATATAAGGCTCTCCCCAAGGCGCACAACTTAGCCCCCAATCTTTGGCGACACGTATCCAGTTGCTGCAAGTCGCCTCGCGCTCAATGCATCCACCTAACCAGGAGGCGTCCCACATTGCATTTACTGCAACTTAATTTAAGCACTGTCTACACTCTACGAGGCGTTGGGATGAGCGAGTCTTAGAGTGGAAAGCGCGATGCCTTACTTAGTGTTATTTTATTTATTGTCTAGTTCTTTTAAGTTATATTAACTACTAGCGATCCGCCCCGGCTTCGTACGAGTGATTTCTGGATCTCCACAACAGCGCCACCTACCGCGTCCAATTGTGAATCTAAATTCTAAGCCACCCAGGAGACGCACACAAAAAATTCATCAAAATCGTTCGAGCCGTTTTCTAGTTTTAGCGGGAATAACGGACAGCAATTGATTTTTATATATAGAGATATAGTACATATAATGTATTGTTGGGAATGAGGGTAAAAAAATAAAAAGAAATACGATCAAATGAAGGTAGAATGGTAATCTCCCACTTGTTCTAGCAGTATAAAATATCGCTCAGGCGACCAGAGGGATCAGTCGGTAATTCTACAAGTCTCACTGTCGTTACTATGCCTGTGGGGTATTCTACTCGTGAAGGCAAGGAAGATCGTGTTGTTGAGAGGCTGCTTGTATTACATTAAGATGGGTAGTGATGCTGTTGGTTTGCATACTTTGGTGTTATCATCTAATTGGGTTCTGATAGTAAGCAGGGTTTGTTACCGAGTAGTGTTCTTTTATTTAAAGAATTTTGAGAATAATGTCTATCATCAGAAGTATAGTTTCTTACAGTACATTATTGTATCATTGGTTATAAACTCCAAAAAAAAAATAAATACGGAGTTTCTTTTGTTCTCTGTGTAGAATCTGATATTAAAATTGTTATAGATTAATTTCGGGCAAACTAAATATTTTTTACGCCGAAAATAATGAAGTCTCTTTTAATTTCCTTAAGGAAAGTTTCAGCACTCAAAGGGATGCTCTGAGTGGAGGTGAGGTTATTATTATGTAAAGAATGGTTGGTTATATCTCCTGTGCTAGTTGTAATGTTCGAAATCGTCCAAGAAAACATTATCATGGACGAAGATGTGTCAGGACTCGAATGTAGATAAATTAAAGAAAATGCACGATATTATCATTTATAAATAACGATTAGTGTGTTACAGCCTATCAAAAGATTACTCCTAAACATAGGCTTGTCCCATAGATTGCCTCATAGGGGGATATTGCCATAGTTGCCATGCTTGGCCAGAGGGTTGGCAACCAAAGTCTTTCATTTTTTAGTTGTTAGGAAGACGCTGCTCCCCATATCTTTGTTAGTTTCCCGCTGTCGCCTTTTGCGACACCCACACGACGATGTGGGGTAGTGGACATTCTTAAACAGCCACTACACGGTGTTTTACTCGTAATTAGTTATTAAGGCATCGATTAAAATCCAGAAACTCAGGGCTCAGCTAACGAAAGCCAAAGGTACCTACCTACCTACCTATATGTTTTTAATTAATCTACCAAATGAAAATATAAGCAAAGTAGACGTTTTTATTTCTATTGTTGGACCATTTTATTGCAGATACACTCGTACAGTTTTTTTTTTAATAAAACCGACTATCCGTGTACACATCGGGCTTAATCCCTCGACAGTCGTAAATGTTTACGAGCGCGACTAGCCGCGGTGCGAATGCGTCCTTATGACGCCCAGTGTAGTGTCAACGAGGCCTTAGGTTAACGACACACTGACAAATTACCACATCAATGATTGTAGAGCTTAGCTTCATAAAACCTAGTTTATAAAAAAAAATCAAAGCAAGATACAATTTCTTATAGTAATAGGTTTATAATAGTAACAATTCTTTTTGAATTTATTATTAAATTAGTATTGCTAGTATTGATATCATTAAAATTAGATTACTTGTAGGAATCCTTTTATTTTTAGTTTTGCTGACAAGCAGCACCCTACTGTATTACGGTCTGAATGATAAAATAAAAATGAACTAGTAATCAAAGTAGTTAGGTAATGTTTTTTGACGTTAATTAAAGATGATTTTACAAATTATAATATTTTTTTATAAACTCCCATGACTGTTACCCAGAGGTGTTGGCAAATACTATTTTTCTTGTTTCTTTCACATATCTACGTTCATTTCATAACGCATACAAGAGTTTTCCAAATTAAAGTCTAAAATCTATACACATATACGAAATTGAAGTGTGAATCCTTAATAGCAAACGTAAGTACCTTTTATTAAGCTAAGGGGGTTTATTTGCACGCCATTAAGTCATGAATAATTATTTTTAATAATATTTTTGTCTGTATGTTTGCTTGTGCGGGCTAATCTTAAGAAAGGCTGAACCAATTATGATGAAACTTCACGAACAAGCTAGAGAGCAATTAGCAAGAGTGATCTAGGTTATATAAAAAACTTGGAGATTTCTTTTTCTAAAAACAAAAAAATACAAAATAAATGGTCTTTGAATTTCTTAAATCTAAATAACGTCACATTAATGGATTCTATCCACGCAAAGCCGGGGTGTTTCGCTAGTATAAATATAAAATGTAGTTTTTTGTATTGTTTGCACCCATTGTGCTTTGATTGTGAATTTAGCAGTGTGTCGCCAGCTCAACATTCGCGGCATTTCCCCGTTTCCAATATTGCCACTTATTGTATTTTGTATTATTTACCCACTTTTACGATCGGTATAGCTCATACTTTTGAGTGAGTCCAAACTCCTTAAATTTTTATGTCCCAGTTTTCCACCTCGGTACCTCTTGAGGATTTTTATTGCGGTTGTAAATATTGTCTATTTAATTGAATAAAATTTCGTCTACTCGTAATGAATTCTAAGAGAACTTAAAATATTTTGGACGTAAAATAAAATATGAATAAAATTAAAATTAATTGAATAAGAATAATTTCACGGATTTTATCGCGTTTAATTTTTTGGAACGAAGTTCCTTATCGCACGGTACGAATTTGACGGATGGGGGCTAGGCGAGAAAACGTGTAAGATTTTTCCGTCACGACCCCCCTTTCTATAGTGCGAGCGAGATGGAATAATATTCGTCTCCCTCGCACTTTTTCTTATCTTGCCATGAAAGAAATATTATTTTAAATGACGAATTAATTTGTATTTGTTAATCAATAATATAATACGTTTATCAATAATACTATACTACGAAAGGAACTTCGTTCCAACCGAGTGTTCCACGACACCCACGCATTTTTTTTTTAAAATTATCGACGTTTAGTGTTTAGTGTTTGGGTCTATTATATATATTGAACACCTCAGCCACAAAATGGTGTCATATATATATATATATATATATATATATATATATATATAGCCATTTTGTGGCTGAGGTGTTCAATAACCTGATGGTAAAGTTAAGGCCTGGCTTTTTTCAGCGACGGCCTGGGAGGTCTGCACTCTGTGAACATGTTCAGGATCATCTTTGTCACGAATACTTGCAATAGAACACCGAATCCTACTAAGCGTGATTCATGAGGCTATTGAAATAATAAGAAATCGGACAAGTGCGAGTTGGAATCACGCCTCGTGGGTCCCGATAAACTGAATTGGTATGCAGATAGTTCATCCATTCTGGGAATGATAAGGTAAGCACCGAAAGTCGCTCAGATTGAGGGAGGGTCTTGAATGGTGAAAAAATGTACTTCCATACATTGGCCGGTAAAAATATTTTCTTGCTCTTTTGCTATTGGAGCATCCAAAAATATTTTTTATGTGATATAAATACAGATGACTAATTTATGAATCTTTTCTTTACTTGTGCTGTGAGATATCTTATGTAGGAATGACGTAGTTAATGTATTTTCTCTATATTTCAAAATAACTATTATCACGATATTGTGACGTTATTCTTAATTCAAATATTACCCCATAAGCATTATTTAAAAATGATTCACCATGTGAAATTGCAAAAACTTTTCATCACACAATTTATCAAGTACAGTCCGCCTCAATAAAACTTCCGATTGACAGTCATTAACGAAGTATATGTTTTGACAGACCATTAAGTTTACATTTTGAAAAGATTTGACATTTGTCAATCGATCGATTGACTGCTATTGACACTCGCATTACACAGATGATGTCATCTTTATGATGTCTAATGGATTTAATAGAGTGCGCTTATGTTGTATTCATTCTGAAGAATTTTGAAATCTTTTTTGCTGTTGAACCATCCATCCCATGTCATTATTTAACATTAATATGATTTTTTAATGATTTTTGTGGCAACTATTCAAAAATGTTCTTAATCTCAGTAAAACATTAGAAATTAGATGTTTCAAAAATATATGTGATGGCTCTTTGGCTCAGAGGCTTAGGAATAAGTTACGGTGCTAAGGTTCATATCCCGCACGGATGAAGTGTTTGTATGGCTTACAAATATTTGTTATGACCCTGGATGTTTGTACTTGTGCAATTTATGTATGTGAACTGCCTTTGCGTTACAGGAAGAAATCCCAATATGGTGGTAACGTTTTTATTTAAAAAAATGTATGGAGTCTGGTCCAAGTATTTGTACACTTCATCCAAAATATGCAATCGTACATAGAAAAGTTTCTAATTAGTCATTTTATTTAATATGCCTTTCTTGGTGGTTCACAGCAAGAATTTATACTTCAAATCGAAATACACAACACAAAATATCATGGCTATTATGTCATTTGATCAAAGACCATTTATTTTACCATTTATTAGACCATTTATTTTATCAATATTTCGATTTCTCAAAAAAAAATTCTCCAAGTATATAGGATAAAATATAGGCTAGATCCTTCCTGGCATCTAGTCGCCCAACACTGCTCTTTCCAGTATGAATGAGACTGTAGCGCGAGAACATCGATCTCAGTCAGAGCTATATACTGGCCCCGACTTCTGATCCATCACATTATTAACAAGCGACCTTTCACGGCTGCGCCTGGATCTAGTAATCAATTTTTTGCCCGGATAGACAGACAGACAGACAAAATTTTAAAAATGGTTGTTAATGTCTTCATAGCACGTAAATAACCCTCTCAGCTCAATACAAGGTTATTCGATAGTTATTTTATTTATTTCGATATTACCGACAGACACTTCAATTTTATATAAATGTGTGGATTAGTAATAAATCAATGATTTCACGTTATTGATTTCAATAATAATTTACTTTTTCTTATTGTTTTCTGATATAACAACGTCGTGTTGCTGGTTGCAAGAAATCCAATTAACAAAATTTTAAAATGTTGACGTGATTAAAATAGGCAAGGAGGATGTCAGTTATCATCATGTAGATTACTGTAAATATCAAATTAAGACGAGAATCCATTACCTTATTTCATCCCATCTCGCAGCCTCTGACGTATGATAGGATAAACATCTTAAATGCTAGAAAGGCAACCAGTAAAGGAGCAGGTCATAGCTGAGAGACCTGTCTGATAATCCAATGGCCAAGACTGGTTTGTAAATTACGCTACACATATGTTAAACAAATTAACGGTTCAATGAAACCCTGGGCTTAATTCACGTCATCCCCAAATATTTTTACAAAGCACAGTGCTGAGGCACCTGCATACTGTAACGTGTCAATGCATGCCTCATTAGTACCCAACTCTACCTGTGTAGCTACCCTAAAAAGTCTACGGAGCTAACCTAATATTCACTAATAGACCTAAGCCTACATCCGATCCAAATAAAAAATCAAATAATAAGGAATCAGTTTTGTATCACTGACATTATATTATGCAATACGTAAACGAAAAGATCCAATTCGTACGTTACACAAACAATAGTTTTTCCTGGGTTTCATAATCAGAATTCATGAGTTAAAAACCAGTTTTTTTTTAAATATAATAAGGGTGATAAATGAGCACACAGTCCACCTGACTATCTTCAATTAAGAATCAATATGCAGATGTGTTGTCACCCCTAAGGAATAAGATGGAATACCTCATTTCCAGTAACAAGGGTCTCCGGTGCTCTACACTCACCATACGATACACAGCAGTATTAAGCTGCTATTTTACGCTGGTATTCTGAGCGCTGAGAGCGTGGTCCTTCCCCGGTCGAGCCAACCCATTACTGCTACAACCGTAGGGTAGCTGCAGCGTGGTTCTAGTATGTATAAAATAGGTTCATTAAGCAAATGTACCGTAATCTCCATTTTAAAAGGGTGGGATGCTTGTTTGGACACACACACGATACTTGCGTAGCAAAGACAACAATTAACTTATCATTAATTATAAAGTATCATTAAACGTGATTAAAAAAGTAAAACCCACATCGCATCAAAATGTCATGTAAATGTCGTCTAATTGGGGAAGATGATTTAAAGATTATATCACAATTTATTTATTAGTTTTAATTAGTTTAACCCCTTCTTGCTATTTAAAAGGGTTGTTTGTCGTACACGCGATTTAAAATTAAGTCGTAATATACCTCGTTTGTCAATGAACTACTTAACTACTATTATTTATATACCTATTATAAACTCAATGTAATAAAGATGTTAGAAATCGATTTTTAATGAATGCGAGCTATATCATTTATTTATTTATTTATTCATAGGATACCAGCAGTGCAAACATTATTACATTTTATTGAAAGTGGTCTTAATCTAGGGACTGATGTGTGCACCATTTTAGGTGACACAGCATTACAAAATACTATAAAAATTAAGACAGGGCAGAGTTACAATAGCTTATAAAGAAATATGTCACAAAAATAATACTTAAAAATAATATATAACTAAGACAATAAAAACATGCACATAACAAAGCTGCAGCTGTAGGGAACATGGATATTATATTATAATTAAATCGTTCACAAATTAATTATAATAGTGATCTATTACATTTTTTCTATATTTAGGGAAAGTATCATGAAAAATATCGACAGTAGGCAACACACCACAGAGTGAATTATAAGTGTCACACATTCGCGGTACCGGGGCGTAAGACCCTATGTTAGTCCTGGATTGAGGAGTGTGTAACAGTTTTGTTATTGGACGACGAGGGATATTGTATAGTACATTTAAGGAGAACAATATTTTAGAACAATAGTTCACATCAGGCAGTCCGTCCGTTTACTATTTTATATAATACCAGCAGGTCGTGAATTTTTCTTTTACTATTCAGGGAAGGTATTTCAAAAAATGCCAATCGCTGTTCGTAGGGACACCTATGTGAAATTCCACTACATATGAAGGCAAGATGTCTTGTAAAGGCTCTCTGAATACCTTCTATTCTTTGGGAGTGCACAGCGTATGTTGGGTTCCATATTGTACTCGCATATTCCAGTTGGCTCCTTACTAGGGTGTTAAAAAGTAAGACTTTAGTGCTTATTTGAAAGCCTCTGGTATTGCGTTTAAGGAAGCCCAGCATCTGCGCAGCTTTCTTTACAATCATATTAATATGAGGAACGTAGGTGAGTTTCATGTCCAACATAACACCTAGATCTCTCATTTCACCTACTTCTGTGAGCATAGTACCTTTAAGACTATAGGAAGTAGTGCAAGGCTTCTTTTTCTTAGTAAACTTGATATAGACACATTTTTTGGGATTTAACAATATCATTATTTTATAACTAGCGATCTGCCCCGGCGTCGCCTGGGTGGGGTCTATTAATATGACGTTATTTAGATTGAGGATAATTATCAAAAACTAAAGAGTTTTTCGGGAAAAATTAAGTCGTTTCATTACAATCGATATTCAGCCATTCGGAAGATTAGCACGGACTAACAGACAGACAGATAAAAATTAAAAAAAAAAGTTTATTCATGTCTTAATGACTACGACATTATTTCAATATAACAGAAAGACGCTTCAATTTTATTTATACCCATCCATTACAGCCTATAAAAGTCCACTGCTGAATAAGTGAGGTTCCTCTAACCAAAACTGTGACGGACTGGCATAGGTTCGAGACTAACCTCGAAATTATGAACTCTGAACACTTAGGACAGGTACCAAACGCTATTGATACCAAGGAAACGGCGTTAGAAGCCATCTCCCTGCTCTCCTCTCATATTAAGGTGGTCGCCGGAGAGTCCTCGAGGCAAGTCTGGGCGACGAGCGATCGTCGCTTTGAACTCCCCGGAGATGTCCGACGGCTACTGAGAGAGAAAAACGCTGCGGTCAGGGCCTATGACCGTTAGAGAACAGTCAATAATAGGTCCAATTTGCGCCGCCTCTGTAGAGAGGTGAGCGCATGGCCCAGTTGAGGGATACACGATGGGATAGACTGATGGACATCACGCCTTCACACACTGCATTCTGGCAGTTGGCGAGAGAGACTCTGAAGTTAGATAAAATCGCGTCGATGCCCCCACTAGTTAGATCTGATGGTCAGTTTGCATTCGACGACTCGGAAAAGGCCGAATGCATGGAGGAAAGCATCGAGAGCCAATGCTCTCCTAGCACTCTGCCAGTCGACCTAGTCCACCTGAATAAGGTGAACGAGGAAGCGGCAAATCTATCCGCCACATCACCAACGGATGATCCATTCCCTCCCGTTACTTTCGATGAGGTGAAAACCAACATCAAAACTCTCAAGCCTCGAAAAGCGCCAGGCGCTGATGGCATTAATAATAAGGTACTTAAAGCCTTTCCCTCAAAGTTGATTTGCCTCCTAGTGGCAATTTTCAATGTCTTACTGTCCACCTGCACATTCCCAGAAGTGTGGAAAGAAGCAGAAGTTATCGGTATTCCCAAACCGAATAAACCCAGAGAAAAGGCATCTAGTTACAGACCCGTTAGTCTCCTCAGTGCAACGGGGAAAATCTATGAGCGCATCATCCTCAGCCGTCTGAAGGATGTCGTGCTAGACAAAAATCTAATTCAAAACGAGCAGTTTGGCTTTTGAGCCAAACACTCATGTGTTTAACAGGTGCACCGCCTTACGGAGCACATTTTAGATCAGGCCACAAAGTCAGACACGCGCAGTATTTATACAGGAGCACTGTTCTTCGATGTGGCCAAGGCTTTCGACAATGTCTGACACAATGGACTAGTCTTCAAATTTATCCATATAGGTGTGCCTAGAAGACTTGTCAAAATTATGCAAGACTTCCTTGCTAATAGATCCTTTCCTTTTCGAGTTGAGGTACTCTCCTCCTCCAGACCCATCAGAGGAGGAGTTCCCCAGGGCTCTGTGCTCTCTCCGACCCTATACTCACTCTACGTAAGTGTAATATCCCTTCGCCTCCAAGTACTCACCTTGCACTATACGCAGATGATACAACTATCTTTTCTTCTGATAACCACCCTATCAGAATCTGCATTCGGCTCCAAGCTGCAGCAAACGCATTAGGCGATTGGTGCAGAAAATGGAGAATCGAATTGAACCCCGATAAGAGTAAAGCCATCATGTTTAACAGGAGAAATTTATATAATAAATTAATCCTGAAAATTAAAAGACACAAAAAAGGTACGATCTCCTCTACGGTAGCCCAATCCCATGGGTTCGTGAGGTGAAATACCTGGGGGTACTGTTAGATAGTGCAATGAGCTTCTCTCAGCACATTAAAACAGTTAGGAATAAGGCAAAATTCGTATTGTATCGTCTTTTCGCCTTAACCAATAAAAGCAGTAAGCTGTCCCTGAGACACAAACTGCATCTTTTCAAAACCTGCGTACGTCCTATTATGACATATGCGGGTGTGTCCTTTGCCCACGTCTCCAAAAAGAGTCTTCGACAACTTCAAGTCGTTCAGAATAAATTCCTGCGACGAATCACAGGAGCTCCTTACTATGTGAGGAACGCGGATCTCCACCGCGACCTAGACATGCCCACCATCGAGTCGTATCTTAAGGAATTATCCTTAAGATACTTCGATTCGATTAAAGATCACAACAATCCGTTGGTGACTGAAGCGGGTTCGTATTCGCAACAGAGGATGCTGCCCCGCAGGAGACGTCCCAAGAACGTTCTTCTTGATCCCGACGACGAGATCACTTACATAAATAAATCATTCCGCCCACCCTTCCACAGGAGAGGGATTCATATATCTAACACACACACACACATACAGACACTACACTAGTACAGAACACTAGGCACACCGCGTTCGCCGGCGAACACGAGGTCACAAATACACCCGTACATAAGGTTCAATACCCGTGTTACAGGGCGTTTTAGCTTAGCGACCGTCTCCCTCATTGCGACAGTGGTTCAAGCCGAGGTTCGTACCTCCTTTGAGGGCCCTTGAACCACATCGAGCCCCCTAGCTAGAGGAGCCTCACTCCGAAAGCAGGGGCCAGGTGCCTCAGGACTGCACTTGGCGATGCAGTTAGAGTCGTAAAATTTCATATAAACAGTCTTCTTAAAGCCTACTGGTAAGTTTCGGTCATGCGTACTTAAGCCAAATCCAGCGTTCTCTAGCGTAATTAGAAAGGTTGTAAGAAGAAGAAGACATTATGCGATTAAGAAGAAGACATTATACGATTGAATAAAAGAAGACATTATACGATTCTGCTGACAGCAGAATCGTTGCACTCAATGGCTCGTAAGTCCTTGCTTACGAGCCTAATTCGATGAAACTGCAAAGGCCGCAGGGCCATCAGCATACATATTCAGAAAAAAAAATAGGCCTCACCCATATATTGCCTCATAGGGGGAACTTGGCAGGCGGTTTTGCAACAGCAGATTTTTATAATATTGAGTTGTTATCAGGAAGACGCTGCTGCCTAACTCCTGGTTTGTTTTCCATTGTCATCTCTTACTACACCCAGGGGACGATATAGGGTAGTGGGTATTCTTACCCCGCTTCTACACGGTCATTTATATGTATAGATTTCAAAATATAATATATGGTTATAATCAAAAACATTTTTTTTATTTGTTAACACGGAACGTAGGATAGATTCCGATAAAAGTAGGCGCTTTTACCAATTTGTAAAATATCTTATTTAATTAAACTAATTTTACGAATTTTATCGCGTTTAATTATAATTTAAATTAAACACGATAAAATCCGTAAAATTAGTTTAATTTAAAATTTAGTGTATCGCATAATGTCTTCTTCTTCTTACAACCTTTCTAATTACACTAGAGAACGCTGGATTAGGCTTAAGTACGCATGACCGAAACTTACCAGCAGGAAAGACAGACTTTAAGAAGACTGTTTATATGAAAATTTTACGACTCTAAGTGCATTCCTTAGAGAAAAGGTACATGTGGGCTTATTCATGACAGAGTTGGCTTCCCGCAGGACACAGCTTAGAAATACTCCTGGTATAATATGTCTATTCAATTTGCTCAGGCTTCCTCTCATTTCTGAGACGATTGTGGAGCGGACAGTCCACCCTGCTCCAGTGCGTGTTGGTGGACTGAACTGAACTGAACTGCACTTAAGATTTCAATCAGCTATTTTATTGGTGCCGGTGGGGATCGAATTCGAGTTGCTCGCTTACTGTGAAACTTACAGCGTGAGTCTAGCTCCTGAGCTACCAATAATAATAAACAAATTTTAAATATGTGATAAAATGTTTAATTTTGCCTGCTTTTGTGTAACATATTGTGTTAGACACCGCAATTTTGACACGTATTTGTTAAATGATCTGAATCATTTAACAAATCAATCATCAATGGCCTGCACGTGCGCCACTACTTCTGTTTTGGTTGAAAAGAAATCTTTAATGAAATTTATAAATATTTTTTTTTAAATTAATTATAATTTAGCATAAAGCGAATCGTGTCATAGTTTAGCTTCTGAAACGCCATGTTTATGAGTGATAGTACTATGATCTCCTCGATTATATAATAGATTGCCTTCATAGCAATAAAATAAACTTGCTATTAGATTTTATACAACATTTAGACATAACACGTCTTACTAACACACAGTGCGCCATGCACTAAAAATTTTATATTGTCAATTATACTAGAAATTCTTATTCGATAATATAATTAGGTGTGTCCGGGACTAAATGACCCTAAAATTCACGGACAATGTACTTTTAAGTACATTTTCCTTTAGACTTCAGTGTAAACGTGATAAAATTCGTTCCGCCGCCTCTAACAAGGGGTCAATAGCTATCCGCTCCTTTTTCATCTAAACCGATGTTCACTAATTTATGACTATTGGCTTCAACCGGGATTGTATAACAATGGCATATACAATAAAATAAAAAATTAAGATATAAAATGTAAAATCATTTGATTTATTGATGAAAGAAAACATTAAAAATATTTTTTTTTACGAATTATGTTACCAGTTATGAGTTTTAGAGCGCAAATATCTGCGATAACAAAATTCAATGTAGATTGCAAATGCTTAATTTTTAAGACTTCAAAAAAGGAGGAGATAATTAATTCGACAGTATTTTTTTTCATGTGTGTTACCTCAGAACTTTTTTGTAGGTGAACCGATTTTGATGATTCTTTTATTTAAAAGCTGTTGCTTCTCATGTGGTCCCATATAAATTTGATCAAGATCTGACCAGTAGTTTTTTAGTTATCCTTAATAATGCGTATTTAATTGACTGCGACTACATTGATGATGTTCTCATTTTATTTATATTGAAGTTGGTTGTACAAAATTTTTAATTTTACTACTTGTGTAGATCAGGGCCTTGATGTTAGGTAACGAGAAGCCAGACTGGCTATAGTCCGATCAGAAGTTGTTTCATAACATTTTGTAGTTATTTCGTATATTTTTTTAATTACCTGCTAAGGTAAATCAATGCTGCCTTCTTCAGTATATGAACAAGAAGCAATAAAAGAAGTATTATGATCAGATTTTTTAAACTCGTGACGTATTAAGTGTAAAAAAACGGCAGGATTTTTCCAAGATCAGAATTTTCTTATTTTTAAGATGCTGGCGCAAATACAGCATGGCGGACTTTGTGTTTAAATCGTTTATATTGAATTGAATGGTTTAAGCACTGTCTGTAATTATTAACAAAATAAATTTAAATTTAACCTGGTCCTTAAGTTGCAAAGGCAACCTCATACTCCGTAATACAGTTGATACTGTCTTATATTGTACCATTTATAATGGAATGTATGTCTAATTGTGTATTACATTCTGTATTTATAAAAGATTCAATAAAACTAACATAATAGAATTGAAGGGGTGGGGTTTTTAAATATCTAAGTAATGGTTCATCATTACTTTAATGTTAACCCGACCATATTCGTCTTACCGCAGACAAATACTGAAAACAAAATATCAAGCAAACTATTGATCACAATAAAAATATTACCAGTGCAAAAAATTTAATTTTATAGTGTGACAATCGGCAAAAGAAGACAAATGTGATTTCGATGGTATTATTGGAGTGCTGTAAGGGGTTATCAGGGGTGTCTGTGACGTTAATGTTTTCAATGCTCCAACGATTACGCTAAGGGGTGGCGGTAAGTTTTTTTTTTGTAAATAGAATTCTGACGTAGGATATTACTTGAAGTGGAGTGACCGGAGGGAATAACGAAATTATTGAGTGCGGAACCGTTAAATGTGTTTGTTAGATTACAACAGATGAATGGTTTTGAGATATACTTCATTCGACTATTCAAATTAAATTATTTATACTGTTAATACATACATTAAACTGCAAAGTATGTTTATTCAGTTTGATAAAAAAAATCTTATCATTACATTACTACCGTTATTGAAACTCCTAGGACTGTGAAAGAATTATATATTACGAGTATTTATATATATTGAATAAAACTATTTTTGAACCGTGTAGTGGTGGTGTAAGAATATCCACTAACCCATATCATCCTGTGAGTGTCGTAAGAGGCGACAGTGGGAAACAAATCAGGAGATGGGCAGCAGAGTCATCCTAATAACGACTAAAAGTAAAAATAAATATCCCCCCTATGAGGCAATCTATAGGGGAGGCCTATGTTCAGCAGTGGACTTTAATAGGCTGTAACGGTAACGGTAAAACTATTTTTACGGATTTTAAACCTCGTAATGTTAAATGGAGTGAGAGTACGACCCGGAACATGTGTACTTGCTTACAACAACTAATGGATTTAAAATTTATTGTATTGCCACCCACTTTACACTTAAAACCATTTTATTTAGGCATGCGTTAGAGTTAGTGATCATTTTTATTACAACGGAATAGCAAATAAAATTGCCTGTGTTTTCTATTTTGTAGTTTTGTTTCTTATAGAATCCCGAGCTGAGGTCTGTCGTGTTTTAATGCAAGTTGCCAGGATTGAAAAGTTATTATTTTATTTTATTGCTTATATTTTCCTAATGTAATGCAGGTGCCATTTTAAATCCCATTTTCGGTTTTCGTATGGTCATTTTACACGGCAGAACTATATACACTCAAGGAATTTAAGAAAGTTACTTAGCAGATTTGGGAATCGAACCGACTCAAACGTGAAAAATAAGAGTCTTTATTTTATGGTGGTCTATCAACAGAGCCATTGAGGTGGACCAAATAGAGTCGGGTAAAACACGAAATCCCACATCATTTTAGAAAAATAAATAAATACATAATAGAGTAAAAATGAAACAGTGCAAAGCTGATAAGTTTCCTTAAATCATACGTTGTTATCAATGTTCTTGACTTTGGATAGACGGTGGGGAACTACAATTTTGAAAGAATTCATGGATTTTTTTTTAAATAAACTTATATATTTTTTAACTGTGCTTAAAATTTTTCGGAACCCCACACTATATAAATAATTTTAGCTTATTATTTTATTTACTGACAAAATACATTGATAATATTCATAGCATATATTTAGATACATGAGTACTTTTCATAGATGTACACAAAATTGGCAATAAGGCACAAAATTGAAAAGAAAAGTTATTCGCTAATATTTAAAAAAAGTAAAGGGTATTACGAAAATAAAATAATGAAATTTAACAAAATCTATTTAAATAAAAGTTTTCTCAGAGGCACGTGGACAGACAACGAGAACAAGGCAAAAACTCGAAAACACAGGCTTTAGCGTGTAAAATTTGGTAAGTTGTAAAGCGAAGTCCTTACAGGCAAAGCCGCGGGCAAGAGCTAGTTGTAAACTAAAGAAGTGCTAGTGCTAAATAGTTTCATATAACATTCTTTGTCAAATTTATATTCTAATCCTTTTCCAAAATAAAATTCGAAAGACATCATTTACAGCAATATGTCAGCGCCATCTTCTTGACATTCATATGAAGGAAGTCACTCGTAAAGTTTTACGATATCGTCAATTGACTTCCGAAAGTATAGAAAAGGGTTTTAGTGCCCCTAGTTGGATGCGCTCAAGCTATAATGCGATCATCAAGATGTTTATTTGATTTTAGCTACCGTATACTTAAATATTTAATAATATATTAATTTCTAATATATATAATATAGATAGGTAGGTAGGTATGTACATCCTACGTAAAATAAGCTAAATTTAATAACCGTTCTATGATGGCAATGACATTCATCCTGCAATAAATAAACGTATATGTGCTGTTAAAGTAAAATTATCTATATTTTTTTTTACTTCAGTATTTATATAATTTATCACTAAGTATTAATATTGATAATCGATGCAACTTTTTTTTCAAATTATGTATAATTAATTATAAATTAATTAAAATTAATTAAAAGTTATAAAAAATACAAAAATTATCACGTAAGTCGAAACCACCAGTTTAAGTGGAAAATCCACTAAGTTCGTAACATTAGATAACACTGAGTATCAGCATGCGCCGAACGCGCCGCGTTATATAACGTCATCAGCATGCGTCCTTCAATATTCGGATACCTACCGCATTTTATAAAATTCGGCGCGTACGGTGCGGGTGTAATGTGCGAGGTTTCATATGATTTCATACAACGAATTCTAAAATTCGGCGCGTACGGCGCGGACAAATGTGCGTTCAGCTTAATAGCTACAGGAACACGTGCATATATGTATATGTCTAGAAACACCTACTATTTTTTATATCGGGCGTGTCTTCCGATGTATCTATAAGAAAGGTAAATTGTCTTGGAATCAAAATGTATTATTATTATTTACATTTTACTCTTTACATTCATTCATAATTAAAGTTAATTTAGTTTTAACAAAATAATGATGAATTTCATGGTCTTCTACCAATTTACGGTATAATGTTTATTTTAAATATTTTATTCATATCATTGGTCCCATTTAATATACATTAGTACCATAAAATAGATGTAGATATTTTTTTTACGTTCGAGTAGACTTCAAAATTTCATAAATGCAGTTCAATAATAATGTATACTACACATGGAATAAAACTAATGTCACGGATTTTATCACGTTTAATTTTAACTTTTTTTACGAGGGGGTTTTTACGCATCTTTGCATGAAAGTTCCATAAAAACCCGCGTAAAGGAACATATCGTTAATGTGAAGCACCAACGCTCCGGGAAGTTTAAAGTATGTCATGTCATATGTCAGTGATAGTATGTTTAGTATCGTCCCAACCATTATATCGGATCTGATAGACAACAAATCTTTGCATTAGAACACCGATTCCTGCCAATGATGATTCGCGAGGCTATTGAATTTCAAAAACATCCTAATTTTAATAGGGAAGATGGCTGAGTGCTACCATCTGCTAAGGACCCCAAGGAAATTAAATTCAAACTCAAGCATACTACTGCAGTAATTTTTACCAACTTTAATACTACTGCATCTATTCTATTCTATTCTTTTATATTCTTACTATGATATCAGGTGGTCAAACCCCTCAGTCCTCCCGTTACCATGGGTGCTGTAAAGTGCCCAAAACATTGGAAATTAAAAAAGTTAAAATTAAACGCAAAAAAAATCCTTAAAATTTGTTTTATTCCTTATAAATTTTATTCACAGTGAACGTGGGAAGCACTAAACTCATGAACGGGAGTAGAAATATGTTCGCCTTGTTGTGGCGGTGAAAGAGAATCTGCCACCTCATACCGTCCCATCGTAAAAGGCGACATAGGAAAATAAATAGGAGATGGGCAGCATGATATCTTCCTGACAACAGATCAAAATAATAATAGCTGCGGTGCCCAACCCACCTACCAAGCGTGGCAAGTGTAGCAAATATCCATCCAGATATTTGAATTTGAAATGAATATGCAGAGAGACCCAGGGAAATATCAGTGCTTCCATATCAATAAACCGATATTTTACGTGTTGTTGACTGGCCTTCGATTTATTTAATTACCAGCGACTTCGTCCGCGTAGAACCCTTGTAGATCTACATAATTGTAATCTTTGGAGAAACAGTTAATTAACGAAAAACCCCTTTGAACTCAGTTTTTTTTATACGGAAGAATTGTTAAAAGAAATCTTAGTTTTACTACCTTATTTAGATCATTTAACTCATAACATTTAACACTTACACATTATTATATTTAAGTATTTTATTTATTTTTTAGTATCATTTCTCCCCATTTTGGGGGGACTTTTACATCATATTAATAGTTTTGTTGGTGCAAAAGTCGTAACGGGACTGGTGTCCTTTACGGGTTTTCGCACAACACCCTGCCTTAAGCAGGGTGTTAGGGTCCTTGTAGTTATTCCTATAGTTTTTAAAAAAATGTTAAAAACCGATATTGCAACAAAACTTTGAGAGATGATAAAGTGTAAGGGCCATTTTTGTATAGGGCAGAAAAGTATTGTTATAATTTTTTTTATACCTCTTATATTTTATGAGATAATCATCAAAAATATTCGATTATTGTGATATAAATTCGGTTATTATAACATTGTCTAAGGAATTTATGGATGATAAAAACCCCTGGAAATAAAGTTATTGCTACCATGCTATTTCTTTTTTGTTTTGTGTAGTTAATTATTGTGTAATATTAATGATTGTAAACTGTAACTTTTTTCATAAAAGCTGGGTGTCTTACTGGTTCTTTCCAGAATAAAGGTATTTTACGTATCAAGGGGTTAATTGAGCATAAAAGTGACTTTCAATAAGTATAATTTATAATCTATATTGTTAAAAAAAAATCAATTTCTATTACTATTTTACAAAAAAAAAAACTTAAATTTTTTCAAATAAAATAAAGTGTAGATTACTACTGACATTATTTTCTATCTGTTCGTGAAGTTGCATCACAATCGAATCAGCCATTAATAAGATTAGTCTGGACAGACAGCCAGACAAAAACTTTAAAAATGGTTATTTATGTCTTACTGTCATACTATAACCCCTGACATAGTACAGATAACAAACGACTAACAAAGGATTTTTGCTTGATGATTGAGAGGAAGAGTTCAGCAATCCGTATTAATATTCAATTTTTGAGTTTTTTTTAAGTGTTTCAAAGTTTTAATAGTAAAAGGCAAATAAAGCAAGGAACATTTAACCCATTATTCCGAATCGGGGCGTTTAATACCGCAGTAAAAACTATAAAACTCCGGTGTTGTTCCTGGGTTCGTTAAAAACCGCATTAGCTGCATTTATCGACGCCGTTAGTATGAGCTTAAACTGCTTTTGTGCAAGCCGGCGATGTTCAAAATTGTTTCTAAGGAAGAAATAAATATATTTTGTAGAATAGTAATATTCTAAGCTAGCGCTTGACTACTATCCCATCTCATGGTAAGTGGTGATGCAGTCGATGATGGTAAGTCTCACTGACTTAAAAAAATCCTATTCACTCTTGCCTTGAAGACACCCATTGTAATCGGATGGAAAAACAGATGCTGACAACTTATTCCACTCTTTGGCTGTACGCATGACAAACTATGAAGCATACCGTTTGGTTCAAATGCGTGGTAAGTTGACAACAAAAGCGTGGAGACTGGCCGAGCGTATAGTTGTACGATGGTGGAAGATTTATTAAGTTATTAAAATGATAATATAGTTTTGTTGTATTAAACCAATCTACGAATTTTATTACGTTTGTTAATAATTACCTTATTCTTAATTTCCGAAGTAAAACGACGATGATAGACTTTGAAAAGTGGTTACATTATAGATGTTTGGTAATACGTAACTTTGTGCGTGGTAGAGCCACGCTGCAGATATATTATGGTTGGGGCATGAATGGCTCGGATCGGCCGAGGAAGGACCACGCTCTCACGGAATACCAGCGTATAATAGCAATTTAATGCTGCTGTGTTTCGTATATAGAGAACCGGAGGCCCTTTTACTGGAAACGAGGCATTATACCTTAGTCGTTAAGGGTGACAACGCATTCTGTATTTTGAATCTTAATCGAGGATAGATTTCATCGCCCATTGCACCCACTCTACCATCAGGTGGACTCTGTGTTCGTTTGTCATCCAAATTCTATTAAAGAAGTAATGCAGTTTGTAGTGAGGTATTTTTATTTCTTTACAATTTATTACAACGAATTTCTTAAAGAAAAGAGAGTACAACAATTTTAGTTTTGGGCTAATATTAAGGCAATTTAAATAAAATCAGAAGTTTTCTTTAAATTGTAGTATTATATAAGACATAATTTAATAAAAGTTACTATTTTATATATCTTGTTCTTTTTCTTATTAACAAATAAACACGCTATATATCACTAGATAAAGTTTGAGAGTCGCTGGGAGATTTGTCAGAATTTAATACTGCATCTGTATCAGCATCACAATAGTGGCAGACGTTTCGCTTGCGGAAGCAAAGTTGTAAATTTTTACAACTCCCGCTTGCAATTACCGGTAAAGGGGAAGGGTTGAATTTGTAAATAACGAAAATGTCATCGCATGATCGCATGCTTTTGTGATTACATAAAAATGTTGAACTGAAAACTTTAAGAAAAACAAGACAATATTCAAAAATATGATCGATTCAAATTGAGATTTTTAACTTGTAGTAGCATAAAAACATGAGTGTCGTAAAAGTGAGGTTACATGGGCATAAGCGGAATGAATGAAATACAATAAAATATATTAAAATGAAAAATTCATTTTTAAGACGTGAAAAACAAAATTTCGTTTACATTAGCGCCTGCCAGTATCGGGCGACTTCCCGTACTATCCCTGTCACTTGGCGCGTAAAAAAAAAAAGGCCGGGTACATAAGGGGTTAAATGTAATTTTTTTCAATTCTACTGCAAAAGAAGAAGTAGAAGATTTTAGGGCTTCCAAAAGATTAGTGATTACAATGATGCATTTATGTAGCATTTAAAATTACCAAATCGTTGACGAGCAGCAGCGTCGAAATTGCAAGACAGTATACTTATTTTTATTGCCTCTTGCCTGTAAACAATCTATGCTGTCCAACTGGACAACTGTCCAAGCCTTCGTACAGCAAGGACAATTTACCTTCATCACCACGCTCAACAGACAGTTCTGATGTCACGCACCATTGACGCTGCTAGACGTCGCTTGGAAAATCACCATAAAATGATGTAATCATTACTGTTATCGTTACTGCCTATCAAAAGTCCCCTGCTGAATATAGATCTCCCCATTGATTGCCTCACAGTGGGGATATTTGTCATAGTTGCCATACTTGGCGGGCGGGTTGGCGACCGCAGCTTTCCTAGCTGTTGTAAGGAAGACGCTACTGCCCAACTCCTGGTTTGTTTCCCTCTATCGGCTTTTATGATATGGGGTAGTGGATATTCTTACGGTTAATTATTACGTTGATATGGTTTTTGGGAACATTTGCGCAGGATATACTATAGTGCTACAAAAGTACTTCATATACCCTATACAATGCTGTTGTCGTACAGTCATAGAAGGAGGAATAGGATACATTGTGGAATAATAATAATAACAATAATTATTGTTATTATTATTTAATTACTACTATGACGTCCCATAGGATGCATCACCGAGATCGTCGATTATGAGGCTGTACTTGCCGCGGAAACATGGTGGGCGTGGCTTTTAAGCGCGCACCATGCATAATCGCGAAGTGTGCAGCCTCCGTAATTACTTTCTGACGAGATCGGATGATCCATTCTACAGGACGTCATTTCTTGTGATAAAGGACTTACCCTCTATCCTTAGCCAACGAGCAATGGCAAGACCCGGCAGTACATAGCATTTCCGACCGGGAGACCGTATGGAAGGAGAAGAGCTCCACGGGAGGTTCTACAAACTCTACATGTGCCTTTCGTAGACGATTGCCTCCTCCACTGGCTACGTTTTGGTGACCTCTTTGAAACCGAGGGTTTTGTCTGGCGATACAGGATCAGGTTATTAAGACCAACAACTATCGGAGATACATCCAAGGGATGGCACCGTCGACATCTGTCGAGCTTGTCGCCATCCGGTGAGTCACTAGGCATGTCATCTCCGGTTGTTCGCGCTTTCTAACTCTGAGTACTTGCACAGGCACAACTTAGTAGCCAGAATTTACACCAGGAGCTCGCTCTGAAATACGGTCTCGTGGACCGGAAATTGCCGTATTACAAGTACTTGCCGGAAGCCGTGCTTGAAAATGATCGCGCCAGGCTCTACTGGGACCGGGCCATCATCACAGACAGGACTATTCTTGCGAATAAGCCTGATATTGTGCTGATGGACCGGGCACAGTCAAGATATTTTGGTCGACATCACCATTCCATATGACGAGAACCTCGTGAAAGCCGAAACAGATAAGCGAACAAATATCTGGACCTGGCTCACGGGTGACCGACTGTGGGGTGGACTGCCGACCGAAATTATACCTGTAGTCGTCTCTGCGAACAGGTTAATCCCAGTCAGCCTCTCGGGTCATCTGAGGCGACTGGGACTCCGTGACGGACCGCTCAAGCTCAAATGCAGAAGGCGGTGCTCCTCGATACCGCCCGCATCGTCCGCCGGTTTCTCTCCCTTTCCCCTAACCCTCGGCCGTTTGGTCTCCCCTGCCGGGGTTTCCATCTAGTTGGGTTTTTATTTATTTATGTATTATTTATTTATTTATGTATTATTTATTTGTTTATGTATTATTTATTTGTTTATGTATTATTTATTTGTTTATGTATTATTTATTTATTTATGTATTATTTATTTATGTTAGTATATTAAATATATATTTATGTTTATTATTATTTCCTTTAAAATATTTATTCAGCCCAACCAGATGAGAATACTATATAAATACCCACAATAATTATTGTAAGTACTTGCCGGAAGCCGTGCTCGAATATGACCGCGCCAGGCTCTACTGGGACCAGGCCATCATCACAGACAGGATTATTTTTGCGAATAAGCCTGATATTGTGCTGATGGACTGGACACAATCAAGGATATTTAAAAATATCCTTATGACGAGAACCTCGTGAAAGCCGAAACAGATAAGCTGACAAAATATCTAGACCTGGCTCACGAGGTGACCGACATGGGTGGTCTGCCGACCGAAATTATTCCTGTGGTCGTCTCTGCGAACAGGCTAATCCCGGTCAGCTTATCGGGTCATCTGAGGCGACTGGGACTCCGTGACGGATCGCTCCGGCTCAAATGCAGAAGGCAGTGCTCCTCGATACCGCCCGCATCGTCCGCCGGTTTCTTTCCTTTCCACCTAACCGTTTGGCCGTTTGGTCTCCCTGCTTCCATCTGGTTGGGCTTTTATTTATTCATGTTTTATTTATTTATTTTAGTATATTTAATATATATGTCGAAGAAAAGTCGCTTCCGTTGACGCCATTATTATAAACAGGTCGTGTGGGCGAGACGTTGGGTAAATACAAGCAAAAATAACAAACGTGTTTACACTTTTACTAATTTAATTTTCGAAAACTTCACATAATAACATTAACTAAATTTTACTAAACTTGAATATAAAATCAATTAAAGAGCAGCGGGTTCGTAATGCGACACGGACACCCACCATCACCGAACCAACCAAAACTGCACGCCACGCCGATGTTTTCATCTATCCGCTCCTCTTTGTCTTTTCCATCCAGTCGTACCACGACTCCACTCGAGTGCTTCACCAGTTAACCTCTGCTCTGATTGGTTGTTATAACAACCGTATTACTCAGGCCAATCATTAGGACACAGTCTTTATTTAGTATAGAGCCAATCAAAACTATTTTTGCAGTACATCTCAAGATTCTACTCGAATAGATAAGCCCTGACTATTAGAGATAGGTCCGCGTTGAAATTGTTCCTATCCTATGTTCCGTAATTAACGAAGATAAACAAGTTATAACACTAGATGCGGTACGTTTAATTTAATTCTGAGTAATTGGGCTCTTAAGAAATAAAATTAAACTAACATTAACGCCGACGATTTTTTCCGATGATATAACAGACGTCAGTCTGAGCGAGATTAGACTGGCTCTCCAGCATCTTAAAAACGGCAAGGCCCCAGGCGAGGATGGAATTACAGCGGAGCTTCTGAAAGCGGGTGGAAAACCGGTACTTAAAGTCTTTCAGAAGCTCTTTAATTCCGTCCTCCATGGTGGCACCACAACGGAGCAGAGTGGTGGTCTTGTTCTTCAAGAAAGGCGACAACGCTCTCTTGAAGAACTACAGACCGATTTCCCATCTGAGCCGCGTCTACGTGCTGTTTTCGAGAGTCATTACGAATCGCCTCGCATGCAGACTCGACGACTTCCAGCCTCCCGAACAAGCCGGTTTCGAAAAGGCTTTACCATAAACCACATACATACCCTTCGGCAAATTGTACAGAAGTCCGAGGAGTACAATTTGCCACTATGTCTGGCGTATGTGGACTATGAAAAAGCCTTTGATTTCGTCGAAATTTTGAGCGGTGCTGCAGTCCCTTCAGCGATGCCATGTTGACTGTCGGTATATCGAAGTGCTGAAGTGTTTGTACAGTAGGGCTACGATGGCTATCCGAGTACAGAACCAGTACAAAACCTATCCAACTGCAGAGAGGTGTAAGACAGGCTGACGTTATATCCCGAAACTCTTCACCGCTGCATTGGAAGATGTTTTCAAGCTACTGGACTGGAAAGGATACGGTATTAACGTTAATGGCGAGTACATAACTCACCTTCGATTTGCCGAAGATATAGATGCTCAATGACCTCAATAGTATCACCCAACGGATAGGTCTTAAGATGAACATGGACAAAACAAAAGTCATGTGTAACGTCCATGTCACACCTATGCCGGTAGTTGTTGGGACACTAAGCTCGATGTTGTTGACGAGTATATTTACCTGGGACAAATAGTCCGACTAGGTAAGTCCAACTTCGACCGAGAGGTCAATCGACGGATTCAACTCGGCTGGGCAGCTTAATTGAATCACAAATTATAATTGTCATTAGGCAGTTCTAGATTTATATGTATCCATTGCCATATTTGCATAAACGCATCAGCCCGGATTAGTATCTCTGAGATCAACGTCACGGCCCGAGGGCTTCCGTTTGCGTGGGGAACGAGGAGTTGCTAATAAGGTGTGCGTTGGTTTGTGTTTAATCAATGGTGAGGGCACAGACGGACAAACAAGACGCATTGACTGATGGTGTGCCCACAGAATCGATTTTGATTTCAGAATCAGTAACCCATGACTCAAATAAGTATGTGATTCCAGTTCAAAAAATCTGTAAGAAATCTGTATCCAAGCAATCTAAGAATATTAATATTGGATAAAGTCTGGTAGAAAATTGCAATTCAATTATGATTTCAAGTAAAAATTTAAACACATTATATTTATTTGTTTACTTATTTATTTACAGTTGATTGTACACCTTAATAAAAAGGATTACAGAGTGCTGACTTAACGCCTTTTGGTATTTTCTCACAGTCAACCCGGGACGTGAGGAAGTAATTATGATAGGTGAAAAGAACATTAAGTATAGTAAATGTAATATGTTTTAATTATATTATCCACCTTTATTGTATTTCCTCGGCATGATGAAGTGCGAGTTCATAAATCTGTATGATTAAAATGTCTATATGTATACAAATAGATCTGTAAATGTGACAACACTGTGCAGAGTTCTGACTAAACAAGATTCTAAAAATATTAAAACAGTCATTAAAAATTATAAAATATTACCATTTGTAAAATAAATAATTATACATTTTTAGGTCGTAATTATTAAAAAACATATTTTAGGGTCGATATTTCAGTTGTTGTCTCTTAGATACCGTTTGACAAAACAGAATTTAAAAACAGGAAATGAATTTCAAGATAAATACATTTCTACCTTCCACAAGTCAAGATCATCCGATGATTGCACACGTCAAACTGAAGTATGCACAAATTATCACATTTCAAATTATTTCCCACGGACAATTAGACACGTGTTGGGACCTTTATGACGCTTCAAGAGGTAAGGGCGTGTCCTCAACAAATATTGTCTTTGAGGACCCACTACATTGACTTGACTGTTTAAGGGTTGAGTGTTTGGTGACAACGACTGTTCAACTGTGTGACAAATCGACAAATTTGTCGTAGTGAAATAATAATTCAAATAATTTATATAAGTATATTTAACAACTTATCTAACTTAGAGTAATCGAATTAGAGATAACTGATTACACTCGTAGATATTACTTTCTTATATAAAACTGAAGTGACAAACGAACTTACAGTCTACCTGTAAGTGGTTATTGCATAGACATCTACAGCCAACTTCAAACAAACAAGGCTATATATGCGTTGAAACCTTTGAGCACTAAGATGAAATGCCTCACAATCTTCACTTATACTGGCTCTCTATATATTTTAGACCGAAACATAGCATTGCAAGCACTGCTATTTGGCGTCGGGAATTTGTAAGAGGTTGTCCTACCCAAACGAACTTCTAGGCCAAAAAGGAGTTCAACCACCTATAAAACTCAATACTTTTATTCTTACTTGAAATAATGGAGAAGGCTTTGAGTATAATGCTTAGTAAAAAATATTATAAATCAACTGTCCAGTTGTATCACTCTGTGGTGACGGGATGTCCTGTAGGTGTCGACTACGGGAAAGCTAGTGTAGTCCCGTAGTAGACTTCGCAACCGAATATGAAGATCGCACGACCTAGATTACGGTACAAACATCTTTTTTATGCTAACTGACTAATTTACTAAGTTTAATAAATTTTTCGTAATAAAAGATTAGTCTCGGAGTTTCTTGCTGATATGAATTTCCCTGGCAGTAAAAACGATAATTGCAATAAAATATTTATAATTTATGAATAATAGAACAACAATATGATTCCTTCACTGAATGAACTTATATTCACTGAGACTCTTGTAAGCATAACAATAGAAACACACTGCATACAACTTCATTATCGTCCACTAAACGTGAATCTGGACAATACGATACCAATAATCTCTCCCTATTAATTATAATTGACATATTTCGTACTTCATCGGCAATTTGTCGAATATTTTGTGAATGGTCACGTGACCTATGTTTGTTTTGATGTCCAGGGACTCGATCGACCGACCACTTTCATTAGAGGGTTGGGTGCTTTCTGTATTAGGATCGTGGGATGTCAATAGAAGTGCTTCTTTATGTTGATGATTTCCGACTTGCTTAGTGTGAATTACTGACTCAAAATATTCACAAATGTAGTAATTTTATACTCATATTTATTGCGATTGAATTTTTCGATTTTTATAGGAAATTGTATCCTTTACAGAATATATTCTAATGTTGATATTCATTTTCCTTGTTCTGGTAAAACGTTATTTTGGACACTGCGTCGTTTCGTAATGAGATCACTGAATTACTTCGTGATAACTTTTCAATCCCATGGCAAAAACGCTACCTTAATAGTTTATCGTACTTGCTTAGTATTTCATCTCCGTGTCTTGAAAAGCATGTAAAGTCATTGGCCTTGCGCCTGATCTCTCTCCGGTAGTGTCAGCCTGCCGCAATGGCACGCCGCATCACGACCAGCCGCTAGTGCGTTCTTGCGCTGAGGAATAGAGTGCATCTGTTCTTGCGCACATATTATTGCACAATCATTCCATTCTGCGCTTTGATTTTTTTGATCAGAAGTCGAGAATTGAATAGTTATGCTTATTAGTTCAGTTCCATCTTTATACAGTAGAGTATAAGCTCCATTAGTGGTGTAGATTTGCCGTAATCGCCATGATAAGCAGGCGGATTGGCGATTACAGTATTAGAGTCATTTTTTACGCAGTCAAATTCAAATCTGGCATTTGAGTCGATTATACATAAAAGAAAGAAGTCATAGAAAGCTCCTGGTATTTTCCATGATGGACTCTCACGATACGAACGAATGTGGTGATCGATTCTCTTATACCACCACTTAATTCCTGAAAAGGCTAACCTAATATCAGTGACCTAAAAAGAAAATATTTTATAAATATCTTTTATAAAAATCACAGCATTTAACAGTACTTAAAGACATGACACAAAATATTTACAATAATTGCTACTCCCTCTCAAAACATTTAAAAAACCAATCGCGACTAATTCCCATGACTAAATTCGTTTAGGGTCACTCAATTGCACTAATTTCCAAACATTGACTCTTATATTTTGTTAAACACGTCGCCACGCGAGCGCCGCGGGCGTTTTTAAACAAAAAAGTTCTTTACAATATCAATTTAAGTGGGGGCAATGAATAAATTATTAACAAAATAATAGGGTTCCCTGATTTTTGTTAATAAAAAAAACCGAAAATTTCCAACTATAGTATATGTTTCGGAATGGACGAGAGTTCAATGGTCAAAGTATCTAATTACGTTCTGGCTAATGTTCCCTATGTTCAAATTTCAATAACACATGTTATAAAAAATAATCGGAAGCATAAAATATTATGCTGAAAATAAAGTTTGAACCCATGGAATTATTTTAGATTAAGACTTCATCTAGTTCCTAATGTCATGAGTTAGAACTCAGATATCTTTTTATAAAACTTAGGTGCATAATTATTAATGAAATATTTATTTCAAATATATTTTGTCAGCGCAGTAATAAAGATATTGATTTGTATTTTTTAATTTTTAAGTTTCACAGGTTTCGCTATTTCTTGGATTTCGCAATGCACACATATTACCTTAATAAATGTCAAAGTATATAATAAAAACAGCTATTTAAATCTAAAATATTTATGTATTAACTACGGAACCCAGACAAGATCAGCGTTTGTATTGAAAAAAGATATTTTTATTCACATGTCGACTTGCTTATTGTTATTCTATTACTTATGGGAAGATTGTTGCTGTGGGATGTGGCTGGAGGCGATACGTGACAAAACTTGCGGAAGGAAACATTTCGTACATGTTTATCTACATTTACAATGCAATCTAAATAGAATGTAGACAATGTACATAGTTTTCAAAAGCTTTTTTATTTGAGAACGATATGTGGGTTTTGCATTTCGTGTAGATTTATAATTTGTTTAGATATAATAAAGTAGCAAGGACTAAAAAGGTTCTTTGAAATCTACGAAAGTTTTAAGTCAGGTGGTGTAAGGGGGAATTTGTAAAATATATCGAATGCCAAGCTTACCTTCGTGCAATGCGCTCTGTTGAATGACGGAATAAGCTCTAGCCAATGAGTTAAATTTAAAAACACTGGTCCTATCACCAGCCGTGGAATTAAAAAAGTTAATGATGTGTTTGATGTGATGTGCGGTGTGTGTTGTAAACGTTTAATATTATATCAGGCAGACTGAATTTTTTGTTTATTTCATCGAGTAAGTCGATCTAGAACAAGAGTTATATAGAGGAGGTAAGTGGTAAATTTAAAATTTTGTACAAACGACTTCAATATGAATATAATTTATTGTTGATTTTTTTAAACCCCACGACCGATTTCATTACATTTTAATCGGGACCACCTGGGACCACCAAAAAAATAATTTTCCAAATCGGTTCACGCGTCTTTGAGTAATCGGTGAACATACATAAAAAAAAGATTCCGACGAATTGAGAACCTCCTCCTTTTTTGAAGTCGTTTGAAAATAAAAAAAATATCTCTTTAATATCAGGAAGGTGGGAATTTTATGTGCTGATAAAAAAGAAAAATAATGTTTATTGAAAAATAATGTAATTGAATTTTATTACCATTGTCTAGTTTTGTTATGAGATTTATAAAACAAATAAAAATAAAAAAGGTATTATATAATAATTATAAGATATTAAAGTTGTAAATATTTACTTTGCCAATATCCGCTTAATAAAATAAAATCATGTGTCTTATCTAGTTTGAAGAGCACCTCCCGCCCTCCCTCAATTGCGTGCACTATCCCCGTCACCACTAATCCCAGCACCACTACTCCCACCACCACTACACTAGGAAAGACACACCACCGATGACAATACGACACGTGTTTCGCCTCTGCAAGAGGCATCTTCAGGTGTAGTAGACTCTACGGTGGCTGACCGCTAAGTGAGCGGCAAGCCAAAAACAGCTGCTATATAATTATAAGATAGGTTTTTATGAATATTCGTCGCGTGATTATCGAATTTAAAAATAAATAAATAAAAAGAAAAATTAAACTAAGATAAATGGCAAAATCAAATATGCTGGAATAATACCACAGTACAAAATCGGACACTTCATTCTTCACATTTCATTCATTTTCAATTCATTTTATAGGATCGCTAAATTTAAGGATCTTATCGCGTTTAGTTTTGGTTTATTATTATATGTAGTTTGACTCGCTGTTGTCATAGTAGTTATGGTTGTGGCGCTGCAGGACGCGGGTTTGAATCGAGCACGAACAAGTGCTTGCATGACCTACAAATAATTGTTCTGGGACTGTGTGTGTGTCCCTGTGTAATTTATGTATGTAATATGCCTCCAAGATATGGGAGAAAATCGTACTCTGGAGGAGAGATAACGTTTTAAAATAAAAGAAATAAAAAAAGTTAAGCTTCACCTTTTATATGTGACTGACGGCTCCGTGGCGCAGTGGCTTAGCAATGAGTTGCTGCGCTAAGGCTGGGTTCGATCTGCACGGAACAAGTATTTGTATGGCCTACAAATAATTGTTCCGGGTCTGATGTTTGTCCTGTGAAGTTTATGTATGTAAACTGCCCCACGATACAGGAGAAAACTTAGTGTGGAGGTAACGTTTTTAAAAAAAACCTCTTATAAGTATATTAAAATTTGGTCCGAAGCAAAATCTGTACATTAGTTTTATTCAATGTTTAGTATTTGCGTGAATAAAAGAAAGCATTATGCTTTTTAAGACTCGAGCTTATCATCTTGGCGGCTTGGCAGGCGGTTTGGCAACGGCAGTTGGAGGCTTACGTGGTAGAGCCACGCTGCAGCTATATTGTAGTTGTAGCACGAATGGGTCGGCTCGACCTGGGTAAGATCACGCACTCACAGAATACCAGCGTAAAATAGCAGCTTAATGTTGATGTGAGTGTGAGTGTAGAGAACCGGAAACCCTTTCTACTGGAAACGAGGCATTACATCTTAGTCCTCAAGGGTGACAACGCATCTGCATTTTGATTCTTAATTGAAGGTAAATGTAGATTAAATTGGCCACGGTATCCACTTACAATCAGGTGGACAGTCAAGTGCTCGCTTGTCACCTTTATTCATCATCACTAGCCTGAAATGACCCACTGCAGGGCAAAGGCCTCCCTACTCTCTTTCCACTTGTCTCTCTCCAGAGCCACCATAGACCAGTCCTTCATGAAGGAGTCCAGTTCATCCCGCCATCTTCGCCTGGGTCTGCCCCGCTGACGTTTGCCTTTTATAGGGACCCATTGAGTTGTCACTTTAGCCCATTGATCATTTGCCATTCGGTAGATGTGTCCAGCCCAGTCCTATTTTACCGTAGCAGCTTTTTGTGTGACATCCGCAATTTTTTGATTTGGAACGGATTTCATTATTCCTAATCCGGTCTACAAGTTAAATACTTAGAATACTCCGTTCCATTGCTCTTTGACAAACCTCAAGTGTGGACCTCTGCTGGACTATCAAAGACCATGTCTGGGCACCATAGGCGAGGATCAGAAGTATGCACACATCCATGAGTTTCTTTTCAAGGGATAAAGGAAGACCACCCTTCATAATATCCTTCATAGACCAGTAGCTCTTCCAGGCGTTTTCGGTGCGTCTTGCAACTTCTTTGTCTTGTCTTGCCTGGAAAGAGACTATTTGGCTCAAATGCAGATACTCATCGACGTACGCAATCTCCACACCCTCGATAATAATCTTGACATGTGTGCTGTTTGTCATCAACTGTCATTGACATGTTCATTTTAAGTCCAACCTCAAGGCTTTCCTTGCTAAGATCGTTTAGCATCTAAGTCAACTCGTCGGCTGAAGATGAAAAGAGAATAATATCATCGGCGAAACAGAGATTGGATAATCTCACATTTCCAACTTGAATGCCCCTATCCACCCAGCTAGCTGCCAGCGTTCTAAATACCTCCTTGCTTCACACCTTAACTAATGGAAAAAGATGGGCCTGTCATAGAACTGATCTTAATGGATGCAGTGCGAAAGTGCGTAAACCGGGCTGTTCGGGAGGCTGATATTTATGAAGTGACCCAGAAATTCTGTTTTCGACTACTTTAATAAAAGCTTTGTACAAGTGTGACCCCAGACTAATGGGGCGGTAATTGCCAATATCTGTTTTGTCACCCTTTTATGAATAAAGATAATTTGTGAGTGACAAAATCTGCGAGGTAATATTCCAGTTCTAAAATATTGTTAAAAAGTAGTGTAGTGTGTAGTGTAGTAATATCATCATCGTCAGGACCCTTGCTGTATTTGATATTCCTTAGTGCCTTATGCACTTCCCAATCGGTGAATGGCGATATGAAATTGGAGCACGAATATTTCTTGGTATATGGTGGAGGAGTTGAATCCTCGTTGTATCACTTTTGGTAAATAAAAAAAGTCAGCAACAAAATAAAAACAGTTAAGCATAAAGTAAGCAAGCTCAGCTCCCAAACGAAACAATTGAATGACGAGCGACAAATTTTTAATATGTACACACCAGAATGCAATGCAGTAGACAGTCGAGTTAAGCGAATCATTCGTAGATACATAAGAAGTTACAACACTTATCACATCCAGACGGCTTTAAAACCAAATACTTCGTTGAAAACGGCTATAAGCAGGAATTTTACGTGGTAGAGCCATGCTGCAGCTATATTAATGGTATAGTTGTAGCACGAATGGGTCGGCTCGACTGGGAAGGACCACGCTCACAGAATACCAGCGTAAAATAGTAGCTTAATGCTGCTGTGTTTCGTATGGTGAGTGTAGAGAAACGGAGACCCTTTTACTGGAAAAGAGGCATTCTATCTTAGTCCTCACGGCTGACAACGCATCTGCATTTAAATTCGCAAACGAAGATAGATGTAGATGTCTATGTGCCACAGCAACCACTTACCATCAGGTGGACTGTGTGTCGTTTGTCATCCTTATTCTATAAAAAAAAATATCTAGCAAAGGACAATCTACAATTGCTTTTTTAAGGGATCGTACAGGTGTGAAACACACTGATAGGGGCAAAATATTAGACATTTGCACGGAATTTTACCAAAGTTACCACCTTTATCCCATAAAAAAAAAAACATTTTGATATATTATGTGAACTTTAATAAACTGTAATGAATGAAAAATAATTAATTAATGAAGATATAAAGAATGTAAACATTAATTAGATTTTGATTAGGTTAGAGTTGGAAGAGTTAGCAGATTATTTTATTTATTTAATTACTCATGTTAACAACATTAAATTTTTGTTGCATATTTATATTATTTTTTGTATATTAAGTGGCTACTGCAATCCGTGGATTACAGCAATATCCACTGCTACCCACTGGTACTTGGCAGCGGATATATAAGAGGTACGGTATCGGTACGAGTACAAACCCAGACGGGCTACGAGGTAGAAAATATTTCCTGCTATTAATAAAGTAAAGTTGCAGCCGACATACGTCCCATGCTAATATGTATATGCAATGCAATGTATATGCCTCCTTTCATTTCTCTAAATAATTTCCTCACGACGTTTTTCTTCACTGCCGATCACGTGGTGAATCAGCACTTTAAATTGCAATCAACAATTTTTTTGGTGCCGGTGGGAATCGAGCCCGGGTTTCTTGTGTACTCTGAAATTAGGTTTGTTTTCTAATATTACGGCTAACGCTTAACCACTGAGCTACAATGTCTCTAATTTTTTTTCTTTATTCAAAATATAAGAAACAAACTGGTACACAAAGTGAATTTTTTTTAGCCCTACAGCAGAAACCACACACGGTTTAGTTGCTATTATTGATAATCATGGTAGATTTATATATTTATTAACTAATCAGCTAATCACTAAGTAAATTAATAAATATGTAAATTTGAGATAAATCAGGTATAAACACATCAGATCATGCAATTTACAGTAATTATGTTATCATCTAGGATACTATTTTATAAAAGGTATTATACTAACTTATAATAATACCATCTAGTTATTTGATTAGAAACTCTTTAAGTGTTCTTTTAGCTATTTTTACTTTATAATATTTTGCTTTATTTTTTTTTTTAAAGTGAGTGGGAGTTCGTTGAGTAAAGAGGGAGCAGGTATTCCATGTGCGCTTGCCATAAATATTTTTGCAAGTTGGAAGCTTAAATGTCGGTAACCTGTTCAACTTAAGTAGGGTTTCAGGTCTACTATATTTTTTAATTTACTCACTCTTCACATAGGACTGTCAATTTAATTTCTTCATATACATTTAACGTTTTACAATTTTTAAATAAGTTTGAATCATCATGTCTGTACAGTTACTTAACATAGTTAGGAACTATTGCTTTTAAGACTTTTAGTTGTATTTTATAAATTTCTTGTACTTATATAAGTTTTATATGTTCTGCCATAGCTACTCACTCCATAGTTTATTATTGAATTTGCTAATGCCAAATATAAAAGTCTCAATGTTTGATAAGGAATTTTATGCTTAAGTATTGTTAAATTACAAAGTATTGCTCTTATTTTGTTACAAATGTGAATAACATGAGGTCTCCAGTTAAATTTACAATCTATTATTAGTTCTAAATATATACGCTGATCAACCATTTCCAGGGGGTTGCAGTTGCATTTTGTGTTTTGCTGAAGCAGACAGCTGTGTTCATGTGCAATGATGGTGGGTTGTGTATCATATTTTATGTAGCTTGAGTATTGATTACCAGCCCAACATCATGTGCCCATTTGCACAGCTAATCATAGTTATGTTGCATCAATTCTTGTGCTTTAAATAGGTTGTTATGTGCAGCTATTAGATATGTGTCGTCTGCAAACTGGTAAATGGAGCAATCTTTAAAAATATTACACATATCATTCACATATAACAAGTATTCGGACGGACCAATAATGGAGCCCTGGGCTGTACCCTGAGTAGTAAATATTTTATTACTATATTCACCTGCGGCCTTTACTACTGTATGACGGAAGATAAGATTCCTGCTTAGTATAACTTAAAATATTATTGTGCTTTGTAGTAATTATCATTACAATTACAATTATCGCCTATTTCTTATCAAAGTTGGCAATATAATAAACACAGTATATGTATAAAATTTTAAAACAAACCAGACTTACCAGTAGAGACGCCCCAGTATGGAGCGTGTAAGAACAAAGGGTGCAAGGGCACACAAGCGATGGAACAAGCCACGTGTCCGCCACGCGGGCGAGGGTATGATGGGCACCGGAAAATTGACGCAGCGGCCTATCGCTGGAAATGTCGTAGAGTCGCCTTCGTAATGATTTAAATTAATATTTTCTTCGAAATAAAGAAGAGACACAACTCTTTATTAGTCATTGCTATGACGCCCAGTTTTCTTATCTTGATGGATTTGATATACTGTGCTCATTCTGAATTTTATTTTATAAAACTAAAGTGACCAAGTTCTATAATCCTTCTGGGTAGGTATTACCCTCTTACCTATTTCTGTTGCCATGTAGCAGTACCTGCACTGCTGTGTTCTGGTCGGGAGAGTATAGAGAGAAATAGTATAGGCTGTGAGGCATTTCATATTATTTCTCAAAGGTGACAACGCATCTGTAACCTTCTTTGTTGGAAGTTGGCTGCAGGTAGGTGCGGTCCATGGACTGCAGTAGCCACTTACCATGAGGTCTTCTGTAAGTTTGTATGTCAATTCAGTTTATTAAAAAAAACTTAAAATTAACGACTCCATTCGCATCGCTGTTCGCACTTCTACATCTTCCATATACGTACGTTTGATTCGATTCTGATTTCGTCAAAGCCATCGTAAAACAGTAGACGGTCCGTGCAATTGTTTTTATACAATTTACTCGCACACTTTGCACTAGCTTGGACGTTGTAAACGCGCTTTATTCCATTTGATTTGCGAGTGACACATTCTTGTTGTTATTTTTTATCTTTTATATTTTGTTGTGTTATACTCGTGTTATCTGTTTTTGTTTATGTTGGCGGGAGTGTGTCGGAGTTTTGATAGACGTCAAATTTACATTATAATGATGCGCTTGTTTAATTGTTACGTGAGAATGTGTTTGGAGTTATAATAGCGTTTTCTTTAATACTTTTGTAATAGCATTCCAGCTTTATTTATTTCGGTATCTGGGGTTGATTACGATAGTTTTGTTGATGTTAATACGCAAGTAATAATATACACTAAATAACGTAGTAGTAAATTGATTTAATGTTACTATAAATTGACTAATTAACTAATTATGCATTATTTAAATAAAAAAATACACTCAACAGTAATAATTTAAACATTTATTCAAACGAAAAAATACTTAGAATATCAAGCCTTGGAATTATAATATCATATTTATTGTGACAAACGAAGTATTGGGATACTTTTAAACAAATAAAATTTTGTTTTTATATTTATATAATACCTAGCAGTTAATTAATAGAATCAGGCGTTACTTTGCGGAAATTCATTATATTATATCCATAGGTCATGCGGGGCTATTCCGCCTAAAAAAGTGACGTGTGAAATTCAAATCTTTGCCTATTCGCTACAGCAAACAATAACAACAAATGAGTAAATGCATCATAAAAAGCATTTATTTGTTAATGGTTACTTGTAGAAAATCAATATTTTATGTAACAACCAGGAATTTTATTAAAATTCTGAAAACGGCGGAAAAACCCGCTGCGGGGCTTCTCAGACTTTTGATTTTATCTCTGCCATCTATGAATCTATTTAGAAAATACTTAGTGGCTTATAAAATTCACGGCGGAATACATACTATTCTAAGCTTTACAATAAGCTAGGAGCATCTAAATTCCTTAAAAATCATTTAAAAAAAATGTAGGGCGGTGCTATTACGCTGAGCCTCCATACATGCTAGTGATGTGCCGAATAATTCGACAAATTTTAATCAGTTTGAAATTGTTAAGTTATTGATAAATGTTTTATTTTACTTTAAGGGGTACTCGTAGTTTTAATAACAATTACACTAGTAGTAAGTGTACTAAACGGTGATTATTGTTTTAAGGATAGCAAAATAAAACAAAATTAGGTAGGTAATATTAAAAAATACAACGTGTCAAAGGAAATATTTTTTTCCATTATATGAAGACTATTAGCCATACGTTTTTCAAGTTCAGATGAAAATACCGTCGGATGACCGGCAGAGACGTTAAAACCATTCAGTTGCGTGTTAAGTGTTGACATTTTGTTGCTTCGTACATCTAAAACTTTTTGAATTGTTAGTTCTGAGTACGTTTTTTCTCTTTTCCGCTTTTAATGACAGACCATCTACAACAATAAATATGGCATGATAATATGAAAAGCAACTTAGGTACAATGCAAGTTTAATGTACAAACGTAACGTATTTTGAAATATCATCGTCATCATCATCAACCTTTTGTCAGTCCACTGCTGAACATAAGCCTCCACCATGGCTTAGCACTTCGTAGTTTGCCGTGGATGCCATGCCCACAATTGTTATTCTGATATTGCAATGTATGAAACGATTTTTTTAAACGTAACGTTGGTCACTTTATTAACTTTGTGCAACATTCATCATGAAAGCGTTTCACGCCCCACTCTGCTCATCATTACAGCCCTTCACAAGTCCACTGCTGTACATAGGCCTCCCCACGGAATGCCACAAAGCACGGTCCCGAGCCACCTGCATCCATTGACTTCCTGCATGTCTTACCAGGTCGTCACTCCATCTAGTGGGGACGCCCTACACTTCGCCTGCCGGTACGAGGCTGCCACTCGAGAACCTTTCTTCCCATCGGTTGTCGGTTCTTCGAGCTATATGGCCGGCCCATTGCCACTTCAGCTTACTAATCCTTTGGCTATGTCGGTTACTCTGGTTCTACTGCGGATATCCTCATTTCTAAGTTTATCACGCAGAGAAACCCCGAGCATAGCCCTCTCCATAGCTCGCTGAGCGACCTTGAGCTTCCTCATACGGCCAGCAGTGAAGGACCACGTCTCAGTTCCGTATGTCATCACTGGCAACACGCACTGGTTAAACAATTTAGTTTTGAGGGTTTGAGGTATGCCTGACGAGAAGATGGGTCGTAATCTCCCGAACGCTGCCCAGTCGAGTTGAATCCGTCGATTGACCTCTCGGTCGAAGTTGGACTTACCTAGTCGGACTATTTGTCCCAGGTAAACATATTCGTCAACAACTTCGAGCTTAGTGCTCCCAACAACTACCGGCATAGGTGTGACATGGACATTAAACATGATTTTGTTTTGTCCATGTTCATCTTGAGACCTATCCGTTGGGAGACACTATTGAGGTCATTGAGCATAGTCCTTAGGTCCTCCAGCGATTCTGCAATAAGGACTATATCGTCGGCAAATCGAAGGTGAGTGATGTACTCGCCATTGATGTTAATACCGTATCCTTTCCAGTCCAGTAGCTTGAAAACGTCTTCCAATGCAGCGGTGAAGAGTTTCGGGATATTACGTCACCCTGTCTTACACTCTCTGCAGTTGGATAGGTTTCGTTCTCTGGTTCTGTACTCGGATAGCCATCGTAGCCCTACTGTACAAACACTTCAGCACCTCGATATACCGACAGTCCACTTGGCACCGCTGAAGGACTGCAGCACCGCCAAATTTCGACGGAATCAAAGGCTTTCTCATAGTCCACATACACTAAGGAAAGTGGCAGATTGTACTTTTTGGTCTTCTGTACAATTTGCCGAAGGGTATGTATGTGGTCTACGGTGCTAAAGCCTTTTCGGAAACCGGCTTGTTCGGGAGGCTGGAAGTCGTCGAGTCTGCGCGCGAGACGATTCGTAATGACCCTCGAAAACAGCACGTAGACGCGGCTCAGAAGGGAAATCGGTATGTAGTTTTTCAAGAGAGCGTTGTCGCCTTTTTTGAAGAACAAGACCACTGCACTTCTGCTCCGCGCCTCCGGAGTAATACCCCCATGGAGGACGGAAAATAAAGAGCTTCTGAAGGACTTCAAGTAGTGGTTTTCCACCTGCTTTCAGAAGCCCCGCTGTAATTTTATCCTCGCCCGGGGCCTTGTCGTTTTTAAGATGATGGAGAGCCATTCTAATCTCACTCAGACTGACGTCCGGGATATTATCGGAAGTGTCGGATAAGACTTGCTTTTGGATCGTTACTCACACTTGCGTGTGGCTCCAACGATGACGTGGACGATGACAAGAGACTTGTGGACGATAAATCCGACACCTCCTTGGGACAGATGGTCGCCCTCCGGTGATAGAATAAGTTGCCGGATTCGAGGATTACCGTGTCCTCCTCTCTTCGGACCTCGGATAGTCCTATTATATTCCAGCGTAACTTATCTATCTCTTCTTCCAGCTCCAGGATCTTCTCGTCAGTCCTCAGGGTGCGTGCGTTATATGTTGCCAGGTCGAGTCGTCGTAGGTGGCAATCGAACCTGCACCGGAGATTTTAGCACCCCTGCCCCGCCGTTACCATGGTCGCCACCGTAGCCAGGAATAGCGGGGCCGCCGGGACTGGGGCCGTTCATTGTCGTCGCTCATGGGGTATATTGCCATAGTTGCCACGCTTGGCGAGCGGGTTGGCAACCGCAGTTTTTATTGTTTTTGGCTTTTATCAGAAAGATGCTGCTGCCCATCTTCTGTATCAGTTTCCTTGACGCCTCTTACGACACCCACGGGAAGATATGGGGTAGTGGGTATTCTTACCCGCCACTACACGGGACACTCTGCTAGTAAAGGTTAAATTGAAAAATTACAGTGCACTCGAAATAAGTAAAAATATACATTATAATTTACCGTACATTTCAAAATATGCAATATTAAATAACTATAAATCAGAAAGTATTGGTCCCATATCAACATTCATCGTTATTTTTTTCGACACTAGGACATCACTGACTTTTTTCAATATCGTACTATAATAGTGGGGCTATTACGGCATATAATTTTGGTTGGAATAACCCCCATCTTCGAATTTGTGGGGCTAATATGTCGCATCAAATAACTCGGTAATTTGAGAACGCGTGCTTATCTACTCATCAATGTTTCATCATAATCGGTGAATGGTGTACAATAGAATATGAAAATAACAAAACTAAAACTAAAAAAAAATTGCAGGTTCCATAAGGGAATTTATAAACTAAATAGAAGAGAATTATAACGTTCAGTCACTTATGATCCCGATTGTCCTCTCTCGCTCACCAAAATTCATTAAACCCACCACGCATCGCTTATTCCAAAGTCGCCCCAAACACGATCCAATAATTACATACGTTTTGACCCACAGCTACCCTTTTGATATTTGAATATGGTTTCATTTCAATTGACTTAACTGGAGTAATCACGGCTTTCATTAAGTCTTAATTTAATTTCAACTGTATGTCTACGAAATAAGGTTTATTATTTAACGTATACGACTGGTATTTAAGGACGATTTTATAATCCAGAATGTATTATATAAAAATTTCAAATGAATTTGATTCTTTAAGCGTAACTCTATTTGCAGTATTGTCACCACCACTTAAGTGGCCACATGTCGCCTGAAGGGTTTTTAAAATCATTGTTATAATTTTTAAAAGCATGTTGCAATTTTATTTTTGTACTTCCACTTAATAAGTTAATAAAATGATATGAAGAAAGGTTGATTTTGCTAAATTGATAAATCAGATTTAAAATAACTCTTAAAATAATGGTGCTTTGGAAATAAAGCATACAAAGTGGTAGTTGTTGATGCAATTAAATTCTTTATTAATATTAAGTAAACGATATTCAAATCGAGTTATTCTGGTGGTTATTTAGGAGAATGAAAATGATCATGGTAAAGTCTTTCTGGCCGAATTCGATGAGAATGTTTACTTCAAACAGTATTAATATTAGGTCCTTACATATGAAATTAGCGTTTTGTACGGAAGAAATATAAAGTCAATTTTTTGTAAAATATATTTAATTGATCAAAGTATGCACCGTTGTTATCTATGCACTTTTGCCATTTCATAGGTAGTTCATTGATCCCTTTACTAAAAAACCATGGGGCGAGAATCAATAAACTCTTTGAAGGCGGTTTGGACTGCCGTATCGGAGTTGAATTTTTTCCTTGTAAGAAGTTGTCCTAATTCCGGAAAAATGGTAATCTGTTGGAGCAAGGTCCGGGGAGTACGGTGGATATCGTAGACATTCCAATTGTAGCTCATCTAACTCAGTGGTTGTTTGTTGTGCAGTGTGTGGTCTTGCGTTGTCGTGAAGCAGCAGTGGCCTAGAGCGATTGACCAATCTCGGTTGTTTAGCAGCTAGTTCTTCCTTCATGGTTTGCAGTTGCTGACAATAGATATCAGCCGTAATCGTTTGGCCAGATTTTGAAAGCTGTAGTGAACGACACCGGCGCTAGTCCACCAAACACTCACAAGTAACTTTTTCTGACTCAATTTTCGTTTAGGCAGGATTTGGCTGGGTCTCCAGGGTTCAGCCATTGCGACGAGCGCTTCCGATTATCGTACAGTATCCACTTTTCATCACAAGTAATGATTCGATTTAAAATCCCTTCATTATTGTATCGGTTGAGCAAAGTAACACAGCAGTCGACGCGTGTTTGCAAGTTCGATTCACTCAATTCATGAGGTAGCCATCGTTCACGTTTTTTACTTTCCCGATTTGCTTTAAGTGGATTAATACAGTTTTATCACTTACCCCGAAGCCTGCAGCTATCTCTGAAGTGCTTTGTGAGCCTTTAATTTTTCATTTTCAACTTTGGTCTCCGGCCGTCCACGGGGTTGGTTCTGAAGGTCGAAATTTCCAGAACGAAAACGTTGAAACCAAAAACGTACCGTGCTTTCTTTTGCGACACCAGCGCCGTACACATCATTAATCCTTCCAGGTGTTTCTGCAGCACTGGTGCCACAGTAGAACTCGTACTCGTAAATATACCGATATTTCATGTTTTCCTTTGTGCGGTAATAAGCGACGCCAAAGAAAAAAATAATGAGGAAAAAACAAATGAATGACTGTTTTCAAAACTCAAATGTACCAGCTAAATGAATTTATAAATTTTAATTTGGAATTCTTAACCAAAGAGGAGCTATATTAATATACGTGGTAGAGCCATGCTGCAGCTATATTAGTAGTATAGTTGTAGCACGAATGGGTCGGCTCGACCGAGGAAGGACCACGCTCTCACAGAATACCAGCGTAAAATACCAGCTTAATGCTGCTGTGTTTCGTATGGTGTGTGTGAGAACCGGAGACCCTTTTTACTGGAAAAGAGGCATTCTATCTTAGTCCTCACGTCTGACAACGCATCTGCATTTTAATTCGCAAACGAAGATGTAGATGTCTATGGGCCACAGCAACCAATTACCATCAGGTTGACTGTGTGCTCGTTTGTCACCCTTATTCTATAAAAAAAAAAAGCTGTAAGTATAATGGGAGCGTGAAAAAAAATATCCAGAAACTCACCCCTAAATATTATATTTAATCAAAGAAACTTCAAATTCAATACTAAGTGTGACAATTGCAGCAAATCTAGTGGACTTGATGGATATGATGAACAGGAATTACCTACGTGCAATATCTATTTCGTTGAAAACTATCTTGCACAATTGTATATACCTACATCCGTATTTATTTAATAATTCGGAATCATGAACTGAGGCACCTTCATGAAGGTAATAAGTATTATGCGATCAACTAAATAGATGCATAAGTGTTTCGGTAATGACCAGTTTTTAACGACACATAAAACTTCTTTTCCTGGGATTCCAAAGTAAATAAATCCTCGATCAGTTTAATAGCTTTTAAAACTCAGAACGGGTGCAAACGCTCCATGGTATTTGTTTAATGGACATCGGGCAAACCGCGAAATGTCCGGACACGGAACAAAACTTAAAATAATTGGTCCGCAACACGCTTCGGCCGTCAACGTGAATTGTACGACGGCGCAACAATTTTGATACTTTTGCAATACTGCAGCATGATTCTCACTATACATAAAATCTAGTTCAGATTACAGGTTGGATGACTAAGATGGAATGCTAATAATGGCCTCTATATCCCTTTTAGATTGGAATATAGCAGTGCATGACCACCTACCCAGACGGTCACCTGAACAGAAAAGGTGTTCTGCCACATAGTAAATAGCTTGTTTGTTAGTTTGTTACCTTAATTTTATAAAAAATATTTCAGTGTTCAGTTTTAGTAATATACAACTATTAGTTTCGACAAGAATTCTACACTATTAATTGATCGTGTATTAGCATTTTGCTTCTTTCGATTAAAATTTTAAAAATTATTCGTTCAGAGATTCTTCGTTAAAATCGAAATTTCCAAGTTAAATTTGTAATTTTAAAGTACTTTGTTACATCTGAATCCTCTCAGAAATGAAATCGTGGATGTAAGTAAGAGTTGTTTATTACTCGGAAACATTTTTTGTAAATATTGTCTATTTTTTTTGTTTATTTTTTAAATGGCCACGGCCAATAAGGATTGTTAGAAAAATAATAATAAAATGTGTATTGGGTTGTTTCATGTAATAACTTAAGTATGTATCAAAATTTCCAAGTCCAACTCAAAGGATGCCCGAAAGAGTTACACCGCTATCGTCCGGTAGACGCGCACAAGTCATTAACTAATACAAATAAATTAGATTTACGGCAAAAAATGGCGGATCGAGCCGCACACGATAATGCTACCCGAGGGACAGTGATGAAATGGCTCGCGAACCAGCGATACAGGATGATCCAAGGAAACAAACTATAATATATTGATAGATTGATTAATTGTTTTGAAATAAAAGGTTATTACAAATACAAGTCACAACTAATTGTATACTATTGACTGACAACTGAAACCTTTCAACTGAAACCTTTCTATTATCTTATTTTTAACCTTTTCTTTTTTTAATATTGTAGATTTTTGGTGTGACAAAAACTTGATACCATTTTTAACCGTATTTATAATACAAAAAATAAAATTTATTATTTTCTTAAGTATTATGTTTTATAGACATAAGTGTTTTGGGAAAAGTTAGAATATTATAAGATATTATTTTTTTATAAATCTTACAAGAAATTGTATAGTTACATTAAGGTACGAGAGTCTGGTGATAGATATACGTCTTGCCTAGTACTAACAACAGGCTTTCACAAATTAAAATAGTTATACAATACTTAAACAGTATTATTTTAAATAAGGCAATATAAACTTGTGAGAGCAAATAAAGTAAATTATTATTATTATTTTACGATACAGCAAAATTAAATCTGGTTTGAAATAAATGCCACAGTCTAGGTTTTCCATGTTACTTTTACAATAAGCAAGCTTGAAATAAATTTTCACTGACTTCGTATTTTCAATTTTCATACATCCACAAACTGTGTTCCGGAGTAACATTATCCAATTATTTATTTCGCGAAAACCTACGTAACATGTGTCGACCAAAATAAATAGGAATCCTCTCATCTAAACTGGCATTTAATTAGCTAGTTTCGAAAATGTTCGTGCAATTTCATCCGATTCCATTTCAAAGTACTGTATGGATGTTTGCAGAAGCATTTACAAAATATTTGCAGTTATTTGTTACGTGAAATTAATATCAATGTAGTTTTCAGTTAGTTCTTCTGTTTGTGTATCAACCATTGTGAGCTATACAGTGAATATTATGATTCTTGAAATTTTCGTTACTTTTGTTGGTTTTTGAAATTTAGTTCCATTCCTATTTCATTAGTAGATTTACTGTTATGATCAGTAGTGATTAAACTCGTTTATAATTTGTGATACATATATAGAATACTTTTTTTCTTAAATTGCTTCGCATAAGATTTGCCTTGGTCTTAATGAAATATAAATATATTAAATAATTTATTTAAACAAGTTAAGTTGTGATTATTGTTTGGCCTTAAAAGTTTTGTGTGGAGGAGAACTGTTTGAGATATTTGTTATAACAGTACGTAATAAGAGCATGATCACAGAACTTATTTTATAGAAGAGGGGGCACACGAGCATGCGGCTCACCTGATAGTTGACCGCCGCAAATGAACGAACTGCACTGAACTGCAACACCATGAGAAATGCAGGTGCGTTACAGGCCTTTTAAAAAGGAAGGAAGGAAGGCCTTTTAAGCTCGATTTTTGAAGTCGTATCGGTTTATAAAAATCGCCGGTGGTAAACGATTCCACAAAGACGTAAATCGCATAGTGGTGGACCGCCAAGCATCCATATGTGTGGATGGTATCCTAAGTGTTAATTTGTTTAATTACTTCATCCAATATGAACCGATATGACGAAACAGAAAATCTTTTGCTTATTTAGTGTTCCGTAATAGTCCACTTTTGGATTGTTGATGTCCCATAATCGCTACGCTTGACAGGCTGATTGGAAATCGCATTATAGATATAAAATATACTTTGACGCTTTTCCTGCAAACAAAACTAAATAAAATGTAATTAGTAGATAACAATTTCTGTAACTAGTAAAAGGTATCTTTTCATAATTTAATCTTCGCTTTATCATCAACCTGTATAATTCAGTTCACAGTGCCACCAGTTTCAGCATTTCTACGATCTAATTACACTAAGTGCTTTTCTCTCTCCAGTTAAGCTATAAACATTAAATATGTGGTCTAAGGTTAGAGAATGAGCGGTAATCGGAGTAAATTTTTTTTACACGGTTTGATACCTACATCTATCGTCGATTAAGAATCAGAATGCAGGCATGTCGATGCGTTCCCCTAAAAACTAAGATGAATGCGTTTTTACCATTAAGGTGCTCCGGTTTTCGTCGTCTACCATAAGAAACACACAGCATCATATTACTATTTTAGGCTAGAATTGTTTGAGAGCGTAGTACTTTCCCGAACGGACTTGCCCGTTTTTACTGCAGCCCTTCGTAATATAGCCGCAGCGTGAATCTTACATGAACATGTTATATGTTGTAAAGTATGTATTAAGAATATTTTGTATTATAAAAGTGTTTTCCTTACCATGTTCCTTATTATATTTCTAAGTGTTATGTCATGTAGGGGATATTCTTTCACCACTACTACACGGTAAATATGGTTTCTACTTTATATTATATTTATTTTTCTTAAACGTGAAAACCCTCACTTCTAAATTACACCACAGAAAATCAGATCTCATTGGTTCATCAATGCATTTGAGGTCGTATAATTTGCACCCATATTGTGCAGAGTGGACAAAGGGTAGTGCTGTGACTTTTGTATTGTTTTAATTTAATATTATTGACTTGCTTTTCCAAAACTCCGTCTGGGTAGTCACCATCCTTTTGTCCTTTCTTGCCGCTAAGCAGCATCCATTATTATCCATTATATTGTGATCTGATTTGAAAAGTATACAGAGCCGATATAATTAGAGGCTATTAGTATGCATTTATAACCGTTTTTGTTTGGAGTTCGTTGCAGACGACCATGATCTGCAGGAGGTAACCGCTTAACATTAGCTTGACAATTCGCTAAAATATTTCCAAAAACTTACAACTACTTAATCTTGCTAATATTGCCATTTTTTTCTTAATGATTTTATGTTACTCTGACAATTATGTTTTTCAAATATTATTTTCAAACTTTACGTTATTGTAAAGAATGATTGAAATATAAAATAGTGTTTTTGGAATTAATCAATTATTAAGGTTTAAAATAAATATTTACTTCTTATACTTTCTACTCCTTATAAGTGTGAATAGATGAAAAAAAGCAAGACAAAAATAGATGTTATGCAAAAATGAATGAAAATTAATTTAAGGAATTAAATATTTAGTTAAAAGATAATTAATGAGAGGCTAGTGATTAATATAAGAGAGGTGTCTCACACTGTAATCACTAACTAGATTGTAAAGCAAGGTAATTTTTTTCAACTTGGGACATTAGGTGTTAGACTGTTAGCTGGCTGATGGCAATTTAGCAAGAATAAAAAAGCAAATACATTCTTTTAAATCTGTAAAACGACTTTTAGCATTATATGTATCGACTCATTTTATTTTGCATCAGAGTTTGAGTCGCGACAAATAATTACAGGACATTTCCATCCCTTCGTCATTGCCCGGTAGTTCAATTACTCATCAAGTAATATTGCAATAATTCAAGCTAGTTATTTCACCATTTGTGCCTCATCAGAGCTATTCATATTCATTTACGGTCACGCGATGTTCAGTTTCCATTTAATTATATTACGGGGACAGTCATATTTAGTATAATATTGGACGCATTGAATTGTATTAATTATATTATAAATAAGCAAGGAAGTAAAAACACAATCATTGTATTCACCAAATTTTTTAATCTTTTTATATATAAGCCTTTTTCATTTTAGGAAGGGTTGGCTAAATCACCACGTTTGGCAAGCAGATTGGCGATCAGACGTCTCGCACCTAATTTAATCTCGGATATGACAAGTAACAGTAATTTACTAGTCATATACGAGATGATATACCGCCGCCTATCTAATGAGGTTTTAGCCAAGAGGTCTTACTGACCTTTCTCCTTATTGTTTGTTACTGTTGAAATGTGTTAATAGATTTTAATTAGAAATACCACAAAACACGGTCCTGATCCTATCTGAAGTCCGCTAACACGCATTGGGGCAGCGCGGCGGACATTTCTTTGCCCTAAAAACCATAGAAATACGAATACTGCCCTAGAAATCGAAGAAGGCCTTTGCAAAACAGTGGGGCGTATATAGACTGTAACTTTACTTTGACTTTGACCTGCATTCATCGAAGTCCTGCATGCCCTATCAGGTCACCCCTTGTAGGAGGGGGCCGTCCTACACTTTAATTATAGGAGCCTGCCACTCGAGAAACTGTATTCCCCATCGGTTTAGTGAAATTACAGAATATTAATTTGTCATGCACGAAATGACAAACAAACAATATTATACATATCTTTTTCATAGATGGAGGATAACAAGCGCGCACATAGTCCACGTGATGGTAAGCGGATGTTGTAACCCATAGACATCTAAATCTATCCTCGATTAAGAAACACAATGCAGATGCGTTGTCTCCCCTGAGGACTGAATGAATGAAGAATGCCACGTTATCAGTGAAAAGAGTCTTAAGTTCTCTACGCTCAACATACGAAACACAGCAGCATAATTCTGCTGTTTCACGCTGGCATTCCGTGAGAGCGTGGTCCTTGACGCAGTTGAGCGTTGAGCCCACTCCTATTCGTGATGCAACCATAATATAGCTGCGGCGTGGGCCATGTAAAAACAGCGTGATTTTCCATTTACAATTTATTTCTGTAAAAGATGAAGGCAACATGAATCAAAAGAAGTCTCTTAAACTGGACTTTTTTTAGTGTAAAATAATATTAAAGCGAAAATAAATACTAAGAAACGTAATAGAAAAAGCGTGTTTAGTAAAATTTGCATGCTACTGATAATGAATCAATAAACACAGATGTTACTAGTCTAATTGATACCTAAGGAGTCCGCCCGTGTATTATTATGAAAACAGGAGCTAATTCCAAAACAATCAACTAATAATACACTTATTTTTTCCCTACAATTTAATAAACCTTTCATAACACAATTTGAGTTTTATTTCAAAGGTATAAAGTTGAGAGTTATTTGAAAGGACGATATATCCTTATTTAAATTTGAAATAGTAGCTGTGATGTCGTAGCATCTGTCACAATGACATTTGTCACGTGATCAAATAGAATTGATGCCATTACAACAAAATGCTCTGAGAGGTGCAATTATTGAATTAAAAGTACATTTGAAAAATGCTTCTGACGGCATTTTGAAATTAAAATTATGGTTTTTTAATGCAATGTTAGGTTTTGTTTCGGTTTATTCAATTGACACATTGTTATCTTAAACATTTATCATAAATTACAATACTAATATAAATCAAAAACATACGCTTTCTTTGGGTAATTTTTTCTTAGTCCTTAGGGTTGTCAACTAACAACAAATTTGTGATCTCTTTTATTTGAAATTGGTTACAGGTGTACATTGCAGTAGCTAATCCCATAAGATGAACTGTTGGTTCGTTTGTCACTCAATAAATTTGAAATATAACTTATGATAATAATATCTACCCACAGGTTAGTGTATATATTTATTCATATTTTGCCATGCTGCAGTTTTGTTTTGGTTGCAGCGAGAATGAATAACCAGGGAAGGACCATGCTCTCACACAACCAGGGAAGGACGTGTTTCCTCTCTCAGTGTTCCGTATGGTGATAGGAGAGAACAGGGTACCTTCTTTACTGGTAACGGGGCAATTTGTGGGAATTTTCCGCGTAGTGGCGGTTAAGAATATCCACTACCCCATATCTTCCCGTGGGTGTCGTAAGAGGCGACAGTGGGAAACATGAAGGAGATGGGCAGCAGCATCTTCCTGATAACAGCAATATTACAATAAAAAAACTGCGGTTGCCAACCCGCTCGCCAAGCGTGGCAACTATGGCAAATATCCCCCCATGATGAAAGTTACGAAGAGACGGCCCCCAGTCCCCGGCGGCCCCGCTATTACTGTTTACGGTGGCGACCATGGTAACAGTGGGGCAGCGGGTGCTAAGAATCTCCGGTGGAGGTTCGGTTGCCACCTAAGACGACTCGACCTGGCAACATACAACGCACGCACCCTGAGGACTGATGAAAAGATCCTGGAGCTGGAAGAAGAGATAGACAAGTTGAGCTGGCATATTATAGGATTATCCGAGGTCCGAAGAGAGGGGGAGGACACGGTAATCCTCAAATCCGGCAGCTTGTTCTATCATCGTGAGGGTGACCATATGTCCCCAAGGAGGTGTCGGATTTATCGTCCACAAGTCTCTCGTTAACAACGTTGTAAAGATTGTGAGTGGTCCACGAGGGTTGCGTACCTTATACTCAGAATCACCAAACGGTATTCGTTGAAGGTCATAAAATTTTACGCACCAACCTCGGCACATCCCGATGAGGAGGTGGAGGAAATGTATGAGGATATCCCTAAAGCCATGCATTCCTCCTAAACCCACTATACGGTGTTAATGGGAGCTGAATTTAGGGAAATTTGGAATAGGGAAACGGAACCCAAGGGGCCAGCAGCTGGCCGAGTTCATGGAGAAAGAGGGACTCTTTATGATGAACTCTTTCTTCCAGAAGCGGCCCCACAGGAAGTGGACCTGGTCCAGCCCCGACGTTTCGACAAAAAATGAGATTGACTTCATTATGACGACCAGACGAAAACTATTCTGTGATGTCTCAGTGATAGCGAGGGTGTAAACTGGTAGCGATCACCGAATGGTTAGAGGCACACTGAACCTAAACGTTAAGTTGGAGAGGTCTCGTCTAATGAAGTTAACGCTCCGTCTCCCTCGTGCTCTAATCCAAAGTCCCGAAACCTTTCAGTTCGAGTTACAAAACCGTTTTCAGTACCTAGAAGACTGCAATTAAGTGGACGATATGAATAATAAGGCCGTGGAAACTGTACGTGCGGTCGGAGCTAAGTTCTGCAAGACCCGCCGCAGAAGAACACAAAAACTCTCCGATCACACTCTTATCTCAGGGCTGTTAGACGGGAAATGAAGCTGCAGTCTTCAGCAGATTTGACAGCATACAGGCAACTGAACAGACAGATCTCCAAATGCATGCAGCGGGACTTACGCAACTTCAATACAGCTTGTATTGAAGAAGCGATCAAGCAGAACCAAGGCTCCAAAGTCTTTGCCAGAGATCTGTCTGCCAGAAAGAGCCAACTGTTAAAGCTGAAGACCAAGTGTGGCAGCATCGTTTCTGGAACACCTGAGATTTTGAGTGAGATTGAGAGGTTCTATGGGCAGCTGTACACGTCATCGTTGGAGTCACACGCAAGTGTGAGTAACGATCCAAGAGCGAGTCATATCCGACACTATTTCGATGATATCCCGGACGTCAGTCTGAGCGAGATTAGAATGACTCTCCAGCGCCTTAAAAACAGCAAGGCCCTAGGTGAGGACGGAATTACAGCGGAGCTTCTGAAAGCGGGTGGAAAACCGGTACTTGAAGTCCTTCATCCATCATTGCAGCCCTTCACAAGTCCACTGCTGAACATAGCCCTCCCCCAAGGAATGCCACAAAGCACGGTCCTAAGCCACCTGCATCCATCGATTTCCTGCATGTCTTACCAGGTCGTCACTCCATCTACTGGGCGGACGCCCAACACTTCGTCCGCTGGTACGAGGCCGCCACTCGAAAACCTTTTTTCCCCATCGGTTATCGGTTCTTCGTTTATTATTATTAAAATATTATTCCATTACTTCAAAACATCTCGATACACTTTGTATCAGCTCAGACGTGGAAACTATTTTCTCTTTTTCTCTTTCTCTTTTTTCTACTTAAAAACGTTACCCCCACACTAGGATTTTCTCCTGTATCGTGGAGGCAGTTTACAAACGCAGCTAGCAACTCATTGCTAAGCCATTGCACCACGGAGCCGTTAAATTTTATTCTTTTGAGTTGTGAAGATGGTTTATACTTATAATCTAAAGTTTTTCTATAACTGGAGCCAGTTAGCGACGGTGTTAGTTTAAAATTGGAAGGCATTCAATTTCAAAATCAAACGATGCTGCGTTCCCAAATATTTTAACGAAAATCAAATAACTTTTTAATATTGCAATCTTCCCTTCCAATTTTACACGTATTCGGAGGCACGTAGAACAAACTCAATTAGGCCTTGTCGCCTGAAACAAATACATACTATCGGTCCATTTCTCTGTTTGTTGAGCTAACAGATAAACCGTGATCATTGTCCCGCACTAACAAGACATGGTTGACTGAAGGAATATTTTTTCAGGATAGGCATAATGGGGGTCGATTGTTTGCTTAAGTTAAAGAACTTGGATGTAGGGTAATACATTTTTTATTTTTTATTATATTATAAATTGGTGATGGTGTTGCGGTACATCTGGCTGATTACAGTCATGGAGATATTTTTATGAAATCGTGAAGGAAAACATCGTGAGAAAATTACTCGTCTAAGAAATAAAATACTATGTAACTTCATGGAAATGTAAAGTCTGGGAACATGCTCACGGTTGTCTAACCGCACCATAACCTTTCAGAAATGGGCGCGATCCAAGCCATGGGACATAAAGAGGTATATCACTTGCTTACTGGTATAAAATCTTATGTATCCAATATTCGTAGTATCCGGTATTTTGTATAAGGATTTTCCATTATATTTGTCTTCCATTACAAGTGGCCACATACCATCAGATTGTCATTCATGGACACCTGCAGCCAGCTTCATACAAAGAAGGCTATAGGCCTTTATAATTGAAAGCAGCTGATACCGTGGTGGCAGTTTGTAGCTTGACACACTGTCAGTTAAACTGATCAGTTCAACTGATCAGTTAAAACGGATGTAAGCCAAAACGATTTCCCCACTCACTGGCTTCAAATTTTAACTTAAGATTTCACACTTACGGTCGGTTTATGGATGTATGTCAGTTCAACCGATCAGTTTAACTGGCCGTGTGTTTTGTGCTTTTATCTAGCCGGTTACAAGCATGGCGACATATATAAGAACATTTGTATCTATGATAAGCCCTAATATGATAATTATGTTATGTATTCGATACTTTCAGCAGTGTTATTCATTGCATGAATTTGTTTCGTATTCAACATTTATTTGCCTTTTATAATTGCTATATTATCAAAATAAAGAATAATAAATTTTATTACTTCCCGAAATAACGTTTCAAGAATTAACTTTATTTTATTTATTTTTATATTTATTCCATGATGTTTAACTATTCCATAATTTCGGAGTTCGCTAATTCCAAAGAATATTATATTAAATTTATAGAACCAAAAATGCGTACGTTGTCGGTCGTATTATTAATCATTTGCTATTAGGTTTAATGTACACTAGTGTTGCAGACACGGATACATTCAACAACACAATGAACTCCAAAACCAAGAACTTTTTTTTCTTTTAACAAATGTAGGCTGCGATTCGGATGTAGATGCCAAACCACTATGCAATCAGTTATTCGGTATTTGGCTATTGTAAATTCAAAAAATACCACATCTTCGAAAATTGAGCTGGAGTATTTTCATTGACGAAGTATTTTATTTCAGTTATGAATGATCAATTAGATAATAAACAATTTTCTTTAGCACTTGTCGTGTCGTAGCTTATTGGAGCTAATTGAACAGATGTCGTCTGATTTGGAGCGCGAAAATTAATCCCAAATACAGTTGTTGGGTCGCGATAATCCCTCTTGTGAGCGATCACTTGTCACTAGAAACCACTCATGCGCCGTGATCTCAAATGAAACATGTCAACTGTATTCGTAAGCGATTTTTGGGCTGCGGACTGTACAGCTATTATTTATAACAATATGTAAAAAAGTAAAAGAATTAAAACTTTGTTGCATCTTTTGTAAAGGCGCTTTATAAATCCATTATAATTATTAAATATTTTTTTTAAACTTAAGTGACAAACGAACCTACCTGAAGGTAAGTGGCTACTGCAGTCCATGGAAACCTGCAGACAACTTCAAACAAAGACGGCAACAGATGCATCGCCACTTCTGAGGAGTTAGACGGAATGCCACACAGCCTAAAATTAACTTAACTAACTTATTAAAAGAACACAGCATTGCTATTTGGCGGCATAAATAGGTAAGAGGCTGTTACCTACACAGACGGACTCCCAGACAAAAAAGGAATAAAACTAGATAAAACTATTAGATAACCGCTTTTAGACCTTAGTAAAAGAGGTTATTGTAACTGTTTAAAGTTAATTCTATATGTGTCATATTTGAATAAAAAAATAAAAAGCAGATATGAAGCGCTTAAAGCGCTTCCTTATCAACGATTTCACTTAAATATCCCTAAATAGTACGTAACAAACGATTTTTTCGCTTCACGGCATCATTACAAAAGTGCCGTTTGATTGACACTCGACACAATTGCGGCAAGTGTAAAAATTGTCAGCCACAATTCTCGTACAAGGGATCCCATTTTCATTTAGTGGTAAATAAAAAAAATATAAGTACTTATTCCAATTTTAAATGTGCAAAAAGAATAATGTGATAGAAGATACATTTATAAGAAATGAGGAACTGAATATTTTGTGAGTTAATAACGAAAAGGCTTGGAAAAAAATTGTTTTAAACGCTATACAGGGTTTTTTATTTTGCATATACCCTGTTAATATTACCTTGATCTTTACTTACTGTCTTTAATCTGTACATATTATGTATCTATGTAATTTATATTTGCTGCATTATGTTGTTAGACGTCAGCTGTTTTATGTTTTTAGCCCGAATAGGTCAGCTCGACCGGGAACGACTACGCTCTCAAATAAATAACACCAGCGTGAGGTGGCAGCTTAATACTGATGTGTTTGATGTCGTCAGTATAGAGAACCTAAGACCCTTTTATCCGGAACGAGGCATTCCATGTTAGTCCTCAGGGGTGACAACGATGTGCATTTTGATTCTTAGTCAAGGATAGATGTAGATGTCTATGGGCCACAGCATCACCATATCAGATGGACTGTGTATTTGTGTGTCACCCTTTATCTGTAAAAACAGATATGTATATTGTTAGTAGGTCTTGTTCTGTACATGACGAATTAATATTTTCTAATTTCACTTAACCGATGGGTGAGAAAGTTTTTCGAGTGGCAGCTTCCTACCTAAGTGTAAAGTAGTATATAAAGGATTCTATAAGTGTATGAAGTTTGAGTGTAATAGAATTTTGTGATTCCGTTTTCACCCACTTCCAGAGTCTGTATAATCTAAAATGTCATGATAATACAATAAATTCATAACTTTGACGCAGAATTTTTATTAGGTTCATCATAGATCATTCACAATGTGTGTTGTTTAATTTTTTTAACTCTAATTTTATTTCCATTCAAATCGGTTGTTGGTTCTGCGAGCTATACTCGTATCGCTGGATCATTCCTGATCCGCTGAGCTATGTCATAGGTGGCTTGGGACCGTTATTTGTGGTAATATATGGGAGAGACTTATGTTCAGCAGGGGTCTTGTAACGGGCTATATTGGCTATATAGCACTAAAAATATGTCAAAGACTATACATCAAATCAAAATTTGATTTCTTTCAAAATGTTTTATTATTATTGGTACATTACACGTACCAATATCAAAAGAAACAACTTAGACACGCAATATTAATATACCAATCATATTTTATCTTGAACTGACTTTTCGCAACTTCACGCCTAAAATCGAACACATTACGATATTAATGTTATATTTACATTCAAATGTGAGTCAAAATCGAATAAAATTTAAGTAAGCGCATGTATTTTACTACAAGTTAAAGTCTTTAGTAATAGCATCATCGCTCATAAAATCTTGTTATTGAGGCGTGCATTACTGTTTTTATAAACATCGACGCTTCGGAATCGCTGCCACTATAAAATCAAATCGCATAATTTACTCACACGTTTACGATCTTCTTCGTATGAATCAATCGTTGTGTTCGTGTCTCGTGAGCAATTAACTCGAGAATTCCATTTTGTTGGTGTAATTTTTGAACTTAAAGCGATACTTCTTTCAATATTTAACTCGAAATGGCAACATGCGCATTTAATGCAGTTTGGCTAACTTTTTTTAAATATACTAGGTAACAGATATAAACGTGTATGAGGTTTGTGGTCATAAACAGAAAATCTGGCTACTTTACCCCGCTGTCTTTACAACATTATCTTGTAATTAGAACAACTTGTGATTAGAAAAGTACATAACGGTTTTTTTTGCAAAATTTACAGCATTTCCTCGTAATTAATAACACATGGGAAACGGTTGGCAATTTTAGAAAGATAATACTCGATACTGAAAATGATCTTTATTCACTTCTTAGGACTTTTGTAAATGTATTATATTATACTATATTGATACCTATATAAGAATTTTCATATATTTTTACAAAGACAGCTGCATTAGAACCAGAGTAACCGACAAAGTCCAACGGATTAACAATTGGCGGTCATATAGGTTCACCACCGATGGATAGATCTATTCTTAAGTGGCAAGTGTAGGGCAAATCCCGACTACGCACCAGAGGGAATGACGACCTTGTAAGATATAAAAGAATGGACAAATGCAACCGACAAATGAGAACGTGCTTTATGGTAGTCTTTGGAAAAAGCTAATAGGGATGAGAATTATGGTAGTCATCTCATCTTATTCCATGATCTTCACAAGAGTCAATGGATAGCGAAATAACTATTTTGTAAACGCTGGACCAAAAGGAGAGCATCATTAAGGTTGCAAAATCTCTGATAATATGATTCTCTCTGTAACATTTAACACAGAAAATACATTTAATATATCAAGAGTTAGACGAAAATAGAATTGCACGTAAGTTAACTTAAGAAAATATGATAACTGTTTATTAAAATAGAGGAGCCGTGGTAGCTTAGTAGCTTAGCGCTCGCTGTAAATTTCACAGTACGCATCCCGGGTTGTTCGATCGCCGCCGGCACCAATGAAGTCGGCGGTGAAAGAAAACATCGTGAGGAAACCTGCATATCCGAGAAATAAAATAAATAATAGTTTAAAAAAACTAAAAAAACTCGCTTTTGTGGATAACCGAACTAAAAAGTATAAAATAATTTTCAATAAGTTTAAAATAAGAAAATAGTGATTATCATAAAAAATGCATTTTATTGTAAAAAAGCGTGGGGTGCTTTTTAAGATATTTTTATGATGACGCTAATTTTACAAATAGTATCCATAAAAATATTTACAACAAATGACATCAAACACACTACGCTTTTTTACATTAAAATATTTTTTTTATGTTAATTACTATTTTCTTATTTTAAACTTTTTGAAATTATTGTCCACTTTTTAGTTTGGTTATCCACAAAAGCGTGTTTTTTTTAAACTATTATTTATTTTCTATTTTTTAGTGCGGCTAACTAGAAAAGCGTGCTTTTTTTGGTAGATTGAACTGGCAGAAATCGTAGTTGTTTTATGAATTATTAGCAAATCCTGAGGATCCTGGAAAGAATAATGGGACAAACTATTTAAATAATTGCATTGTCATCGATTCTTGATAAGTGTGCAAAGTTTCAAATCAATCCGACGGACGTTTTGAAGGATGAAAATCACATTCAAAAATTCCGTTACGTAGATACATAGATACATACCAAGCTAATAAAAGCGTGTTAAAAAAATTCGAAGGCATGTGAAGTCCGCCAACACGCACTGGGGTAGCGCAGGGGACACTTCCTTGCCCTAAAACCCTCTCAGAAGTGAGAGGAGGCCTGTGCACAGCAGTGTGACGAATATAGGCTGTAGCTTTAACTTTAACTTATTAAAATATTAGGTTCTTAATTAAGGTTCCTTTAGGTAAACATAAGTAATACAAAATTTAAGTGTACTCCTTCAGTTACCCCTTAGTTTTTACATTAACAAGCAGTATAAACTACGGCGCAGGCTAATATCTTTAATTAGTCATTCGACGAGTCTTTTAATTCATGATGATTTCGTCACTTGTGGTAATTCTTTTAGTATCGTGGAAGTAATTTGTATGTACCAACCACACACCACAAGCATAGTTTATGTTGCGAATGCCTAGAAAGGTAAAATTGTTACAGAAATAAAGAAAGATAGATGGTAATTAGACCTATATCTGTATTTTTTTTGATGTGATAAATAAATAAAAAAAAAATTGGAGGCGTTCCTAACTAAAAACTACTTTTAGTAGCGGAATTTTTATGAAATGATGATGGTTATGACAATGTTTATCAAATAATTACCGTAGCTGATGTGCTGAAGTTCATCACTGATGGTAATCATAACAATTAACATATGGGTGCCATATTTGATATTACGTCCGTCTGGGCAGTTACCAACGTCTTACCTCTTCTGCTGCCAAACAGCAGTGGTGCTTGCACTTTTGCATTCCGGTCTAAAGAGTATAAATAAAGAGCCAATGTAATCACAGGCTGTAAGGCAATCCATCTTTGTCCTCAGAGCAAACAACGCATCTTTAGCCTTCTTTCTATCTTTGAAGTTGTCTGCAGGTGTCTATTGAATGTAGTAGCTACTTACCATCAGGTAAACTGTAAAATTGTTTCGTTTGTCACTGGAGTTTTATAAAAAAAAAAGTGCTTAAGTTCGTCACTTTGGGCATACATTTTACACGTAGTCGAGGATACGGCATCGCAAAACTTAACTGGAAGTGATCTCGGATATGAGGTTATGAGTCAACTGGGCGATTTATGCCATAAAGCGCAATATTCAGAGAGTAGAATATTCAAACAGGTAAATAGGTAAAAACGTAACTTGAGGTAACTCAAAAATGTTTCTTCTAGTTTATAGCTTTTGCTGATAATTGTTTGTATATAGTTAATGATGTTCGCCTAGTTGACTGCGACCTCTTGATACTTAAAGAATCAGATAATAGATCAGGAAATCTAATATATTAAAGATATTAAAAATTAATTGGCTCAGATCCGTGTAAAAATAAAAAGTCCCTTACCTAGTTTGACGAGCACCTCCCGCCCCCCTTTAATTGCGTGGACTATCCCCGTTACCACTAATCTCAACACTAATTAAATTAAACAAAACAGAAACTACTAAGATTTTTACAGCGGTCAGCCATCGCAGAATTTATTTCTCCTAATATTGCCTACATTAGAGGCAAAACACGTGTCGTATTATCGACGGTTTTGTGTCTTTCCTTGTAGTTGTGTTGGGATTAGTGGTGACGGAGATAGTGCACACAATTAAGAGAAGGTGGGTGGTGCTCTATTTAACCTAAGAAAGAGAAATACTTTTTTACGCGGATTTTAGCTAATAATTTTTTTATTATCGTTAATTTTTTTGACCTCTGGCAATACTTTTATACTCAAATCTCTTGGCTTCGTATATTTTATATTAAAGCTAACTTTGGTATCATCATCGTCATTACAGCGCTTCACAAGTCCACTGCTGAAATCAGCCTTCGCCAAGGAACACCACAAAACATGGTTCTGAGCCGCCTGCATCCATTGACTTCCTGCATGTCTTACCAGGACGTTACTTCGTACATTTCGTTTACGAGGCTGCTACTCGAGAAGCTTTCTTCCCCATCTTCGCTAACTTTGGTATCGAAGTCAAATCAACTGAATATGAAAAATTGTATTTTAAAATAAAGATACAATAAAAGTAAAAGTAAAGTTACAGCCTATATACGTCCCACTGCTGGGCACAAGCCTCCTCTCATTTCTGAGAGGGTTTTAGGGCAAGGAAATGTCCGCCGCGCTGCCCCAATGCGTGTTAACGAACTTCACATGTCTTCGATATATATTTTTTTTATTTCTCAGATATGCAGGTTTCCTCACGATGTTTTCCTTCACCGCCGAGCACGTGGTAGATCAGCACTTAAAATTGCAATTAACAATTTCATTGGTGCCGGCGGGGATCGAACCCGAGTTGCTCGCGTACTGTATAATTTACAGCGAGCGCTAACCATCTGAGCTACCACGGCTCAAAGACACAATAATACATCCTTACTCGGTTGCCTGCCGACGACACAGCAAGTATGTATATTTTTGTAGTAATAAACAATTGAAATACCTGATATTGGTGACCTTGTTGTATATTTTTACGTGGTAGAGCCACGCTGCAGCTATATTAATGGTATAGTTGTAGCACGAATGGGTCGGCTCGACCGGGGAACGACCACGCTCTCACAGAATACCAGCGTAAAATAACAGCTTAATGCTCCTGTGTTTCGTATGGTGAGTGTAGAGAACCGGAGACCCTTTTTACTGGAAAAGAGGCATTCTATCTTATTCCTCACGGCTGACAACGCATCTGCATTTAAATTCGCAAACGAAGATAGATGTAGATGTCTATGTGCCACAGCAACCACTTACCATCATATGGACTGAGTGCTCGTTTGTCACCCTTATTCTATAAAAAAAAAATATATATAAACGTAGTTTATCTTTCGTCTGTCATGATTGGATAGGAAAAAAGAAATAAAACACATTTATTTGGTGTAAAAAGTACAAAGCAATTATTTTTTAGAAAAAGGGATGCATGTGGTTTACCTGATAGTAAGTAATCGCCGCCACCCATGATCATCTACAACACTGGAGGAATTTGCAGGAGTGTTTCCGATGTTAGAGGAAAGTCATTATTTTATTGAAGGTCCCAAAACAATTTCTGTTTGTTTGTTTTATAAAGTGAAATTGTAAATATACCAAACGAAGTATTATATCAAGTTACATATAAATATTGTATGAAGTTAAATGCAAGGAATATATTATAGCAAGCAACTCATCATAAAATGGATAGACTAAATAGGTGATTGTATTGTTGTAGCTTTTTTGTAATTACAATAACTTGTAAAATATTATTTTTTACATTATTTATGTCGTTTTAAACATTAACAATATGTGAAAGTCTCTAATGTTTGTTAAAAGGAAATTCTTGGTTCTTTTAGTTTCACTGTAGATGGCTCGCACCGTAATAAAGATAGACAATACTGCTTTTATTAAGTCAGTGAGATAAAATTTGGGACAATTGGATAAATCACTTCCCTAATGTAATCAGGTCTAAAATCCACCTAACTGGATTGGATCGATACAATTTTTTTATGGTTTACGGATTAACAATACTAAATTGATTTAGACAGAAAACAAAATAACTTTATGGCTCATCTACATTTTTACTCTATGTCTGCAAAGGAGTAAAACTTATAATTGAATTTCCGTTAACTATACCCCACTGACTGTTAAGACTCGGCCATAACTTGATCGCATATGCAGTAATCCAGAACCTTTGTTCGACGACAATGTAACGGTACGACTCAATCAAGAAATGAGCTTATTGCACAGTTTTATAACACCGCTCTTGTATGATTGAAATTGTTTTACCGAATTAAATCATATTTTGTGTCTGTACTAAAATAAAAAATAAAAATATAATACATATGATTTTAGAACAGAATATATCTAATATATAAAAAATAATATTTGTTTGTTCGTATTTCATGTGCTGCCATACCGTTCATCAGATTGCGGTAAAACTTTGTCAACTTATTGCTTGCACTATTGCACGAAGGTTGTAGGCATAGTAAAATTAACTTACAGTAGGTGGCGCGCGTGTCGTACCGACAAATTTATTTGAAAGTTATATATCATTCAATTTCAATGAATGTATTATCATTCCTAATCTATATATAAATAAAATGATAGAGGTTTGCAGTTGTGCGCGCATCACGGAAAAACTACTGGATAGATTTCAATTAGGTTTTCTAAGTCTTATTTCTTAGACACTTGGCCCTTATCAAAAAAAAATATTGCGATATTTTCATTTAATATAAAGCTATTAAAGTTTTAAGGAACAACGATTTTTATACGGGGTTTTTCACACGGTCAACTGTACGTCGCTTGCTCTCGCGTTACTAACCCAGATAATTTATATATATTTGCTACAAACGGAGCAACGAATAACATTGTTTACAAAGAAATTTTTTAAGCAAAGTATATTTTTGCTTGCGATCTTTTTGATGTTTTTTCCTTCGCAAATACGAAAACTTTGTTAATATATCCAGCAACGCGGACGAACTCGCGGGTATCAGCTAGTTAATCAATATAACTCTTCCAAATTTAAAACGATATTTAGACAAATATTTCTTCTACGGTTGCTACGCGCTGGTTACCATCTATTAAATATATAAATTAATGTTTATTTGTTCGTATTTTATGCGCTGCCATACCATTCATCACTTCCGCGAAGGTTATAGGCATAGTACAATTAACTTGCAGTAGATGGCGTGCGTATCGTACCTACAAATATATTTGAAACTTAAATAGTTATTTACTTTAACTTATATAGGTATCATTCAACCGTATAGTGGCGGTGTAAGAATATCCACTACCCCATATCATCACGTGGGCAACAGCATTTTCCTGATAGCCGAATAAAAATAACATACTGTGGTTGCGGTTGCCTGCCTAGTGTGGCAACTATGGCAGAGTCCCACCTATGAGGCAATCTATGGGGGAGACCTATATTCAGCAGAGGACTTTTATAGAAAAAAAAAAAAACGAGTGAAAACGAAAGAAAAAAAAAAACTTTCTCAACAAACGAGCTTACTCCTTTTAGAAGGCCGGCAACGCATCTGCAATTGCAGAGGCCTGTTGTCGTGTTGTTGCCCTGGTGTTGCAGCGGTTCATGAGCGGCGGTCGATACTTACCATCAGGTGTGCCGCATGCTCGTTTGCCCCCTATTCTATAAAAAAGCTGTATAGATGGATGGAAAAGTCCACAGCTAAACATCAGCCTCTGCATTTATGTTAATTAGTTACCGTTATCGCCATGCTTGGCAGGCGGATTGGCAATCACATGACGTCTCGCACCTAGCAAGCAAGCTTCTCCTTGTCACCGATCTGGGCGTTTTGTGTCTAGTATAAATGAGAGAGTATATCGCCATATATTGGAGGACTTTTTCATCATTCCCGTACTCTAATGGATACTATTATATGCCAAACACATACCAAGGAAAATAAATTAATTGAATTCTAATTAGCTTTGTTTATTGGTAAAATTTAACAAGTAAAACTAAAATATAGTGTCAGGGATACATCAAATTTTATACCTGCGATTGTTGCAACGTAATTAATAAATTATTTGTTTAGATGAGAAATGTACTAAATATGTAAAGTTTTCATATTTGTTTGTCTTCATATTTTATTAAGTTTTCATATTTCATAGTTGTGTTTTTTTATATTAAGTAAGTATACGACTCTTAGAGAATCGGCCATATAACAACTTTTGAATTATAGGTATATAGTGCGTATAGGTCGGCTTGACCAAGGAAAGACCATGCTCTCAGAAAATACCACCGTAAAATAGAAGCTTAATGCTGCTGTGTTTACTACGGTGAGTGAATAGCATCGGAGACCTATTCTACTGGTAATGAGGTACATTTTACTCGTAAGGGGTGATTATGCATCAACATTTTTATTCTTATTTGAAGATAGATGAAAAGTGTTATATATTATATTTTAATTTATCATACAGTCTTCCCTTAGCATTTTATTGGAACTTGGGAATAAACATACTTTGTATATTTTATTATATATTTTATTTTATATTTTCTGGAATTAATTTACCCCATGAATGTATTGTATTTGTATTACTGATTCTGTGGAATCGAGTAACTGGTATTACTAGCTTATATATAATTTAGTCGAGTTCGAAAGCAGTGTTCAATATTGACAAAACTCGATACTTTTAAACTTTTTAAAACTTTCACTGTAATTTAAACACGTGACTTGTCATTCACCGACGACAATCTAAATAAGATGATCAAACATCAGCTTTTAGCAAGTATGTACAGTGAGATTAATTGGACCGCGTTTTGCAGAAATGTTTCTACTCAGAAAAATGCATTTTTTTTTGTAGAAGAAGCCCAATTATGTCACGTTATGCATTTCATTTAAAAAATAATGTAGATTTTGGGTTTACTTGATATTTTTCAGAAGTCTTTCATATTTGGAAATAAATTAGAAAAATGTTGTGGATTTCTACACAATACGACTCTATTTCAAATTCATAGCAGCAGAAATTCACATTAAAATTTTAAAGCGACGAATAAGGCGGAATCAGCCCGTGTAGTGGCGGTGTAAGAATATCCACTACCTCAAATCATGAGATGGGCAGCAGCGTCTTCCTAATAACGACTAAAAATAAAAAAACTGCGGTTGGCAACTATCTATGGCAAATATCTCCCCTAAGATACAATATATGTTCAGCTGTGGACTATAATAGGCTGTAACGGTAACGGTAACGGTAATAAGGTGGAATTGTAGACCTACCACCTACTCGTACTATATATTTGGACTGTTTATGCGACTACGAGTCCGTCTGGGTAGGTGTCACCCTCTCACCTATTTCTGCCACAGAACAGCATTGTGAGCAATGCTGTGTTCCGGTCCGTCCTCCTCAGAGGTAACAATGTATCTGAAGCCATCTTTATTTGAAGTTTGGTTGCAGGTGTCAATGGGCTGCAGTAGTCACTACACAATCAGGCGGATTTTTAGTTCGTTTGCTACTTAAATTTTATAAAAAACTAGCTGGTACCTGGCACGTTGCTGCCGCAAAAATTATAATTGTGGAAATATCGTTTTAAATTTGGAAGAGTTACATAGTTAACTTAGGAATGATAATACATTCATTGAAGTTGAATGATATGTAACTTTCAAATATAAATTTGTCGGTATGATATACGCGCCACCTACTATAAGTTAATAGTAAATCAAAGTAAAAGTACTACGCCTATAAACTTCGTGCAAGTTCAAGCAATAATTTGACATAATTTTACCGCAATCTGATGAACGGTATGGCAGCGCATAAAATACGAACAAATAAACATTACATACATAATACATAAACACTCACGCCTGTCACCCAGAGGGGTAGGCAGAGACTATGGACTTCCACTTGGCATGATCCTGGCACACCTCTCTCGCCTCCTTTACATCCATATATCTACGCATACACGCTCGTCGGTTAAGGGTACTCCTAATCTGGCCCATTTTCAATATATCGCCAATTTGGTCGATAAACCTTCGTCTAGGGCGTCCCTTTCCGACTCTGCCGTTCACTTCTGCAGCATAAATTTGCTTTGTCACTCTTTCTTCGTTCATTCTTTCTACATGACCAAACCACCGAAGCATTCCTTTCTTAATCCTGGTCATAACATCATCTTGCAAACCACACTCTTCTCTTATCACACAATTTCTCACCCTGTCATTCAGATTCAGCCCTAGCATACTCCTTAATGACCGCATTTCTACAGCATTTATTCTACCCAAACCCAACTTTCACTACCATACATTAAAGTAGGGACTAACACAGCATTATTAATTGCCAAACGTGCCTTTTTTGACACATTCTGACTCTTCACAATAGCGTGTAGAGCCCCATTCACTCTATTTCCTGCGTTCACTTCGTCGTGGTCAATCCTTATCATATCTACCATCCCTACTAAATAAACATCCCAAATATACAAACTCATCCACTTGCTCAATCAACTCCCCTTCTATTCTTATTTCACATAACGTTTTACTTTCTTCTCTTTCAAAAACCATCACTTTCGTCTTACTTGCGTTCACTTTCATACCTCTTTCTTTTAATGAAATGTTCATTAACGTAACCATCATTTGCAACTCGGCCACCGACGACGCGAGTATGACTTGATCATCGGCGTACAAAAGGCATTTGACGGTTAACTCACTCATTCTTAACCCGCATTCTTCAACTTTCAGATTTTCCAAACAACTGTCCATAAATAGGTTGAACAGCCACGGGGAGTAGGGACGGAGTGCCCCCCCCCCCTAATACGTGTTGTCGGATATCATAATATTGTCTTTGTAATATAATCTCTTGGACATTACAGGTTACTCCACGGTTATTTTCCTTTACCGTCGACCAGGTGGCAAATCGCCACTTAAAAATAAATTAAAATGTCATTGACGCCGGCGGGGATCGAACTCGGTTTTCTTGCGTGCTACATAATTTCAGGCGAGTACTAATAGGTACCCTAAGTTACCACAGCTCTCTAATGAATTGAGTTGCCTAGTGACTTCTTACTAATTCGGAACGGCTAGAGTCTATTACCAATTTCAATAATACAAAAAAAACACAAATACCTTATCAAGTCATGAAACGAAAACAACGCATTCGCTTTTGACTCTATAAAATATTTATGTAAGTAGTAAGATACTGAAGAAATATGTCATATGCAATAATATAGATAGATGGCTCACGAACCTATCTCTTGACCGGTCATAAAACAAAGAAAATACAAAGAATTATGGACTGGAGAATCGAGAGGCCAGAACCGATAAGAGCTTTTATTTAGTTTCCGTATGCGGTGGACGTTACCGTATTATTTTTTTGCAGAGATTATCCTCTTGATTTATCGTGTTTGATTCGGTGATTTATTTCTTAAGTTTGTGTTTAGAATTTGGGGAGTATCAAGTACTAGAAGCTGCTACTACGACACTTATCGAATGAAGCCTTTTAGCCGACTTCGAAACGGGATGAGGTCCTCAGTTCGACTGTAGGTTTTTTGTATGTATGTCAATTGTGAACCAATATTAATAATTATTTTTTTATTAAATAGTTCAGAGGTGATCCCTAATAAAATAAATAAATCTACCCTTATCGGTGGAAAATGTGGAATGAAGTTTTTTCAGATAACATTCTAGTTGTAAAGCCTGTGGTATTCTTTAGTTTGTTTAAATGGTAAAAAATAAACATTCAATAAAAATTAAAAGCCGGCTTGAAAACACTAAAAGGAATAAAATTATTTTCACATTGACCGTGTAGCGGCGGTGCAAGAATATCCACTACCCCATCCTCACCCTCGTCCCGTGGGTGCCATAAAAGGCGACAGAGTGAAATTGAAACAGGTGATGAGCAGCAGCATGCGTGTCAACTATCGCAAATTGCACCCTGGTTTGCAGACAGCTGGGCAGTGCGGGGGGGCCCCGCCGCACCCCAGCAATCTATGTCCTATGCTCATCAGTGGACTTTTATAGGCTGTAATGGATGGATGGAAGAGCTTCTGAAGTTGGTACTAAGAGATAGTGTATAGAACAACTTCCCTGAATTTTAAGATTTTCACTGTGTCATGTAAAATCTTTGGAAGTAAGTGAATAACCATTACTTTACTGGATCTAGGTCTTTCAAAGAATTATCAAAGTGATGATTATTTAAAGATTTGCTTGTATGCACAATACTGAGTCGGGGGATTGATTGGTGATTTCGAATGTAAAGCTGTCCTCACTTATAAAACAACAACGTTATCTCTTCACTAGGACTTCACTCCTGTATCGTGGAGGCAGTTTACATACATAAATTTCACAAGAACAAACATCCAGACCCGAAAGAATTACTTGTAGGTCTTTAAAAATACTTGTTCCGTGCGGGATTCAAATCTGCGGCCTTTAGCGCTGCAACTCATTGCTAAACATCTGCGCCACGGAGCCGTCAAACTTATCTTATTGCTAACCTACAGGGAGTTCGAGTAAGGCGTATTTCAATACATTTTCAATAACAGTCATATTTAGCAGGGTGGCAAACACTTTCAACAACAAATGCGGGAAATTGTTGTGTGGCAATAAGACTAGTACTAGCCTAGTCCGAAGAAAATTATATAAAGAAAATAAATAAATACCACAGAGCCAGCAAATCAACAATACAACGTGGAACTGGAATGTAACAATGCCTTCCGTGACAGGTGTCCTCTGGAAGCGAACCAGGCATTTCAATTAAAATCATTAATCTTCCCGTAGCTAGAAGATCGACATATTAATAAAACAAACATTAGGAAGAAAGTCGTTGATTCATGTCATTACAGACAACATAGTATTTTTTATAGAATATGGGTGTCAAACGAGCACACAATTCACCTGATGGTAAGTGGATGCTGTGGCCCATAGACATTTATAATCGATTAAGAATCTAAATGCAGATGCGTTGGCACCCTGAGGACTAAGATGGAATGTATCGTTTCCAGTAAAAAGGGTATCCGGTTCTCTACACTCACCATACGAAGCACAGCAGCATTAAGCTGCTATTTTACGCTGGTATTCTGTGAGAGCGTGGTCCTGCCCTGGACCAACCCATTCATGCTTCAGCTATAATATAGCTGCAGCTTGGTTCTACGACGTAAAAATATTCAGAGATACGGTAAAAACAGAAACTTAAAACAAATACTTTTATCGTTTGTCCCATGTTGGTCTGGGACTTTATCAAAATATATGTAACTAGCTAAAGCATCAGCCCGGCAGACGTTCTCCGCCCTTACTGGTTGGTGGCGCTATGAGTTTCATTTTCACACACACACTTTGACAATAAACTTAAAAAAAAGGAAAACATAAGCCTTTTTTTTTACTTTTCCGTAAGCGGGTAAAAAGTTGCCTATATGTTATACACGGTTATTTACTGCCTACATACAAAATATCATGGAAATTCTTTCGATAGCTTTTGCGTGAATCGTGAACACACAATTTTTCTACAGATTTATTATATGTATAGATGTGCCAATTGTGTTACTTAGACTTACTTGATTTAGTTGTTTGTAAAGGGAGACTAATGGGATATTGAGTTTGTGATTGTGTAGGTGATGGGCTAAGCACCTATAATTTTTTTTAAAACGAGGTGACAAACGAACTTACAGTCCACCTGATGGTAAGTGGCTACTGCCGTCCATGGACATATGCAGCCAACTTCTAACAAAGTAAGTTACAGATGCGTTGTCAACTCTGAGGGCTAAGATGGAATGCCCCATAGCCTGTAGAATACTGGCTCTCTTTATCCTTCAGATTAGAACACAGCAATGCAAGTACTGTTATTCGGCGGCAGAAACAGGTAAGAAGGTGGTACCTACTAGACGGACTTCTAGACAGAAAAGGAGTGTTACCACCATCTTTCACAATTTTCCTTCTATACTTACCTATATCTTATGGGTAAATGTGGTCCGAGTAGCTCGCCGTTCTTCGGACTCAGCCTACCCCTCGATGATTACAGGCATAAGTAAAAAGGTCACCTTTTTACTTATAATATCATTGCGCGTAAAGCTATGTATATTAAAATAAACACTGGCCAATCACAATGTATGCATAGCAATGCACAAATAGGCCGTGGCTCAGTGCGTTTACTGGTCAAAAGGAAAAAAACATTGTGTTTTCAAAGTAAAATTTCAATTTCATATGTTCATTCCTACCCTTATATTTGTAGGTCCTTAAAATAACCATGACTTAATTATACTTTACCTGGATTTAAGTTCCGAGTTCGAACCGCAGCGGGGTAATTTTTTCTGCAAAAAAAAAACTGCTTGGTATTTTGACATCACATACTTGTAAGCTAGACGAATAAATGTCTTCATGTCTGTTCATATATTGTGGCATGTTCATAAATTCATTTATTATTGAAAGCCTATTGGAAGCCTATTGCTGAACATAAACCTTCCCCGTAAATCGTCTTATAGGGGGCATTACTTTGCTTTAGTGATACCACGCAGCAGTTGGGTGGGCAACTGTAGTTTTTTATTACTTGGGTTGTTATCAGGGCTGCTGCCCATCCTCTGTTTCATTTCCCTATGTCGCCTCTAAAGACATTTTCGGTACAATATGGGGTACTGTGGCATATATTAATAGAAATTTTTATATTGAGATTATTTACACGAATAATACACTTCATTTTAATCTTAGTTTTACTTATTTTAATTCATAACGTGGTCACGCCCTCCCCTTTTTCATAGGTGTTTGACTAGGTTGGTTGACACCTGACGTCATAGTTAATCAATTAACGTGACAATGGCTGCTTTAAAGCACCTGAAAAGTCGAGAACTAAAACAGGTAAACATAAGTTAAATTGCACGAGATAAAATCCATAAAATGTTTGGCACTAGTTAATTGGATATTTGGTTTAATTGTGTTGCGATAATATTTTGAGTGTGAGTGGAATCCGTAGGGAGTACCTACTTAATTTAGTGCGGCTGTTTAATAAGTAGGTATGTATTACTAATATTTCGTACGCCGAGTGGTGGTGGCTAAAGAGAATCCGTGGTGGATCTTGTACCGTGGGTGTTGTAGGTAGCAACTTAGGGAAATGCCAGAAAAATTTCATGGTCTTCAATAGATCGTCATATAACAATACCTACTTTTTTCGGCAGAATGGTGGCGTAAGATAATCCACCATACCATTTCGTTCCGTGCGTGTTATGGGTGGCTGCTTAGCGAAATACGAGAGAAATACCATAATTATTATTTTTGGCAGAAGTATAAATAATTAAACTTGCTGCGGTGGATAACTGTGTCAAAAGTGGCAAGCAATCTGGTATAGCAATCGCCAATCCTTTAGTTCCAACTGAAATCGATTATGACCAATATTTCCTACTATATTTTTATGATACTAAGACTGTTAGAGTGTTTTAATATAAAAAATCAAGACACTAATGTTACGGGCGATAAAACACAGCGAATATATTATAAAAAGTCTGGTCAATTAAAACAAAGAACGTTAAACTTAACTAGAAAATTATAACTTACTACATCAGGTACTGTACGAACAAAACATTGCGCAATAAAAAAGAATAACAGTGTCATTGGAATTACAACTTTATTTCTACATTGAGAAGACATTTTTTCGACGAGCATTAATGTAACGGCTACTTGGTGACTCATCGCAACACTTAACCAGTGATGTGAAACATTCGATTAATTATTCACGAAACTTTCTTTGTAATTTGAAATTTTCCTTTTTTCCCTCTGCATTGAATGAAAACTCGTTTTAAAGACAAATAAACTTTTTGTCACTGAAAATGAATAATGTTACTCTTATTTTTAATTCATACCAACGGTATTAGTTCGTCATTGTTACTCAGATTATTTAAAGGACATTGTATTGTTTTAAAGTTAGTAAAAGTTTCATTCATGCTAAGTTTGTGACAGTTTATTTAATTTATTGAGATATTAGGAATTATGAAACATTAAATTATTCTACTTTATTTTAAAGCATCAATCTCTGGATACATTTGAAACAAGATTCTTCATAAAATTTAATCACGTGATCCAGCAAAACCAGCACGGAATCTAGCTGATAAGTGTTAAATGATAAAAAAGTGTTACCGTTACCGTTATTACCTATAAAAATCCACTGCTAAACATAGGCCTCCCCCATAGATTGCCTCATAGGGGAGATATTTGCCAAGCATCATATTGGTTTGCAAGCGGGTTGGCAATCGCAGTTTTTTTTTAGTCGTTATTAGGAAGACGCTGCTGCCCATCTCCTGATTTGTTTCCCTCTGTCGCCTCTTACGAGACCCACGGGATGATATGAGGGTAGTGGATATCCTTACATCGCCACTACATGGTAGTACTGATTTTCTTTTTTTTATAGGATAAGGGTGAGAAGCAAGCACACAGTCCACCTGATGGTAAGTGGTTGCTGTGGTCCATAGACATGTGCATCTATCCTCGTTTGAGAATCAAAATGCAGATGCGTTGTCAGCCGTGAAGACTAAAATGGAATGCCTCTTTTCCAGTAAAAAAAAATCTCCGGTTCTCTATACTCACCATACGAAACAAAGCAGCGTTAAGCTGCTATTTTACACTGGTATTATGTGAGAGGTGGGCTTTCCCCGGTCGTGCCAACCTATTCGTGCTACAACTATACAATTAATATAGCTGCAGCATGGCTCAACCACGTATGTTTTTTCTTTATTAACAACTTCCCTATCTGCCTATTAAACAATCGAAATGTTCATATATGACTAATGGGACAGTGAAATGGTTAAGATTGCTAAGGAAACTAAGTACGTATCTTTTGAACATCTACACCTTCTTATAGGTTATCAATATCAATATTCACTACTACTATAGTGCAATAACTGTCTTTCCAGATGGACTCCTAGGCAAGGAAGGAGTCCTACCACCTAGAATATATTATTCAAAGATCCATATATTAACATAACCTACATTTTTAGTTAAATTTATATATAAGCTATCTAAAATCTTCAATATGCATGTAGACACTACTTTAAAAAATAAAAATTATAAGGGGAAATTTTAAAACTAACGTATCATCAAAATGATTTATAAAATTACAGGAAAATTATCACTATGCACCACTACCAATTCGAAAACTGCCAATATTGCTGATTTTCTATTTTATGTCACATGTAGTTAAAAAAGGATTCTAATGTTGACACACGTCGCAATAATTAGCATGTCTTCGTAATATTGCGATGGCAATTTGAAAGTGAGAAACGTCATGTTTTCTGTCATTATGTCCGTAACCGGGTAGGAAAATTGCCAACTAATGATAAGTTACGATACCTCATAGTGTAAAAAAGAACTTTTCTACTTTTAAAGTGACTGATTGGCGCTTACGTTGTACACTGCGTTAAATTTTTAATAGATTCTGAAAGCTTTTTAAAGTACGTAGTAAAAGTAGTTAAAGAGGAATGAACTTATTTGATTGCGACGTATAAATTTTATAATACTTAATATGCGACATAAAAATTGTAGTATAAAGATTTTTATTAATAAATATAAGCAAACAGGCATTTTTACAATGTTTATAAATCATTATGTAATTATGCATTATAATAAGTTTATTATGAGTTTGGTCAAAAGTTAATGTTTTTTCAATTAAAAATTACAAAAACTAAACTGTCAAATATATTTGAAAATTGAACGTAAGGTTGTGCTTGTGGTTATGGTTGTCGATATTAAGATAATCGCGGAACAACTCTATTCAATAAAGGGTGACCGCCGCGGTGTCGCCGCGGTAACTAGGGCGTTACTAAAATTAGGGTTGACAGCATCTATACTAGATATATTTAATTTTTACTCTATTTTTTTAATGGAAGAATTAAAAATGATAGTACTTAAAATCGTCGAAATCTTGGAAAATTGAAAACACTTTTGAGAGAAACAAAGAGATCTTTTTATGTATTACACTAGCGACCCACCCTGATTCACTTGAGTAGAATATACTAATATGGTGGAAGATTAGCCCGGACAGAGAGACATACAGACATATAGACAGACAAATTTTTTACAAATGGTTATTCATGTCTTAATGGCATGCAAATAACCTCCTTAGCAACATACGGTAGTTATTTCGATATTACATATAGACACTTCAATTTTATTTATATGTATATATGTATTAACATTCATTTATTACAGTCCATCAAAATTAGACAGCTGAACATAGGCTTAGGGGATATGAACTAACACTGCGAGTGCAGTATTAGTTCATATCCACTACTCCAAGCCAGTTGTAACTATGGAAAATATCCCCCCTATATGTTGAAATTTTCTTCCCACTTTACCACTGTCTTAATATACAGAGCTTACCTTTCGTTTTGTCATTTATTTTTATTATACAGTACGATGTGGGACGTTAAATTCGCTACGCAGATATCTTTGCCACTCTCCTTAAGTATTTGTTAAACAGTTATTTTAAAAAGTGCTAAAATTAAAGATTTTGTACAACCGACTTCAATATAAATAAAATGAGAACATCATCAATGTAGTCGAAGTTATTAAGGATAACTCAAAAACTACTAGTAAAATCTTGATCAAATTTATATGGGACCACACGTGAAGAACCAGCTTTCAAAAAGAAAAATAATCATTAAAATCGGTTTATCTAGAAAAAAGTTCTGTGGTAACACACATAAAAAAACAGTCAAATTGAGAATTTCCTCCTTTTTTTGACGTCGGTTGAAAAAGGAAACCTAATATTACGTAAGTAAAGAAATAATCATAAATAAAGAATTGCTTTCTAACATTATCGTTTGTTTTTGACAGCCCTATTTGCATGAAGAGCCGTTAGAAAGAGAGCATTCGTTTAGCGTTGTATCCACACGTCAAGTTATACGTGACTTTTGTGCCAATATTTTGTTTCTCAAAATTTTCAATCAAAATAATAGATTAAAAAAGAGAGATGAAATAAAATCTATACATATAAATAAAATTTTCTAAGCCTTTTATTTTTAATTTGCCAGTGACTAAGACATGAAGAAACATTTGTAAAAAAATTGTCTGTCTGTCCGGGCTATCTTTGGAATGGCTGAACTAATTGTGATGAAACATCACGAACAGATAAATAGCAATTTCAGGAATGATCTAAGCTATATTTATTATTATTATTTTATTTTTATATTTTATCCAAATAACTTGGATTCTTTTTTGAGAAATGATTTACATTTCACAAAAAAGAATCCATTAATAAAATTAATGATCATTAATGATTTTTTAATAAATCTAAATGATGCCACATTAACAGATTTCTCCCAGGCAAAGCCGAGGCACTAGTAGGAAATAAAATTAAATTGTTTGTGTTGAAAATTACTTAAATATCGACTGTATTGATTGAAGAAATATTAAATATATTTAATTCTATAGTAGTATATTTTATGATTGACGAACTTAGGTACATAAGTATATATTATACGTACGGACATGATGTGGGGCAACAAGCTCGCAAGACACGAAAACAACCGCATCGCCTATATCTCGCGTTATCGCTTCCGCCTTTGTGTGGTTTAGATTTTGAACTATTAAAGAACATAACAACGTGCCACACAGCCCCTGGAGACACGAGGCAGATCAGCGGAGGTCCAAGTGAGTACACATGCATTCCTTCACATCCCTCCTGTAGCCCGAATTTGGGGACGATCGCGAAATGGTGTATTCTCACCGTCTCATACATTTAATAATCTACGTAAAATCATCCTTTTAATAACTCTGAACCAGCAGTTGGTCATTTAAACTAACACACCAATTTTTCCATCATTACAGTAAAATTCGCAACGCCTCATCCAGGCCAGGATAATTATTGTTTATCCACAATTTTGGTCGACTTAAGAATATCCATGGGCCTTTTTATAAAACTAAAGTGACAAACAAACTAACAATCCACCTGATGGTAAGTGGCTACGGCAGTCCGTGGACACATGCAGCGAACAACAAACAAAGATAAGTAGTCCGGATAAAAAAATGTTCAAAGTTGAAGGTATTTCAGGTAATGTAACCCGCTGTGATATCAGAGGATCAAAACCCTCAGTTCCGTTGAAAACAGAGATGGTTATGCAAAACATGCAAAAACGTCTATAATGATACAGTAAACGTGTATAATGATAATGATATTGTATAACACGCGGTAGAGCCATGCTGCAGCTATGTTACTGGTATAGTTGTAGCACGAATGGGTCGGCTCGACTGTGGAAGGATCACGATCTCACAGAATACCAGCGTAAAATAGCAGCTCAATGTTGCTGTGTTTCGTATCGTGAGTGTTGAGAACCGGAGACCCCTTTTACTGGAAACGAGGCATTCCATCTTAGTCCTCACGGGTGACAACACATCTGCATTTTATTCGCAAACGAGGATAGATGTAGATGTCTATGGGCTACAGCAACCACTTACCATCAGGTGGACTGTGTGCTCGTTTGTCACCCTAATCCTATAAAAAAATATAAAATAATCGTGAAAAGCAAGCCTTAGAATCAATGTCATTTAAAAACTTTTCAAACCTTCTAGTAATTTGTGAAAAGTTATAATAAATTGCTCAACTAGTCGAGGATGAACTAAGGTACAGCTATATATCGTGTACTGTGTATTAAGAGGACAAAAATTACGTCGATGGTCTAGAAGACAAACGTGCTAAGTGCAAAATTTTGCGGCTTACTTTAATTTTTGAAGAGACCGCATCGTTTGCACTTATCGGAACTGAAGCATGAGACAAAAGAATCAAAATCGCTTATCTTCCCATGATAGAAATTACAAAATGTAATAAGTAGCTTTAAACCACTTTCTCTATGAGTAGCAAAATTCACACAATTACCTTTTTTTACCTTACCTAGGAGTTAGGTCATTTCATGTTGCCGAGTATTTTTTAGTACTTTTTATAGTTGATCACAATTCTTTAAAACTAATTGTATAACAGATAAATACCCTAACTAATAGCAGACGTATCAGTTACGTTACACTCAATTACGTTACACTGCTCAACTTTACATACTAACGGGTCAAACATTAAAATTTATATAAACTTTACCCTTTAACTTTTTTCTTCTAGAGTTTTAGACCATCGATGTATTGCTAACATTTCTCCTTACTTAATTCGGATTTATTTACTTAATATTATTTAAAGTAGAAATTTTGTAAATTTTCCAAACGTAAGTACATATATAACTTCAAATATAATTTAACTTTACCTTTTTTACAATTTTTGTTGGCGAAACGATCAAAAATGTGAAAAAATCCACTTTATTAAAACTAGTTTTAATCTGTCAATTTTATGAAATATTTCTTTCCACGTTACCTTCGGTTTGTACTTACACTTACTTACAAAATATAAGTTATTTATCAACGAAAAGTAATAAAATATTAATAATTGCGCTTTTAATGTTGAAACTAACAATTCTAAAGACATTGCTTAGAATAGACTTGTTACAAAAAATACATAATGGATCTACCTCCAGTCCCCTTTCTCTTTAGGAAGGGTTTAAATAAAACACATGTAATCCAAATTATTTATGGTCAATTATGTCTCACCAGTGGACATTCTGAATGATAAGGGGCATCAGGATTAACACCTTTATCCATGGACATTCATAACTACATATTTTTCGTCTTAATTTGTTGCAGTTACAGTGGAGTCTCCTTATCGATATTCAAATTTTTATTAACGTAGCCATTAAAACTATGTAAATAAAATTTTATCGTTTAAGACTAGCAATGAAAACTATTTTATTTACTAAGATTGCAGTGATGCTAACGACAATGTCTTTTCAATACAACTATTTTATTTTAGAGAATTTTTTATTAATTTTTAAATTAATTTTAATTAGGCTTGATCTATATGTACTGTGTCGTATCGAATTTGTGATATTATGCGAATATTAAAAAAACACAGGTAAAATGGTGACTTATTATGTTAAAGTTAATTAAACTAAGAGAAAGCTCAACATTTAAGCTTAGCAAAGCTGTGTGGCGGTGGTGCAAAAGAATCCATCATACCATTTCATAGCATGGTTGTCGTAAAAGGCGACTATGGGAAATGCCAGGAAATTCCCATGGCCTCTAATAGATAGCAATATAACCGTATCACTTACACCATACCTAAATATCCCTTTTTATAGTATAGGGTGAAAAACGAGCACGCAGTCCACTTGGTGGTAAGTGGATACTGTGGCTCATATACATCTACATTTAACCTCGATTAAGAATCAATATGCAGATGCATCCATGAAGACTAAGATGGATTGCCTCATATCCAGTAAAAAGGGTCTCCGTTTCTCTAGTCACCATATGAAACACAGCAGCATTAAGCTGCTATTTTACGCTGATAAACCGCGAGAGCGTCTTCCCCGGTCGAGCCGACCTATTCGTACCAACCATAATATAGCTGCAGTATGGCTCAACCACATTGAAGAATGTTAAGAAATTCATATTGTACATCCATCATTTTAGACCAGAACTAATAGTTAGACATTTAAAATGTTCATTAATTTTTGACATTTACAAAGGAGAAACTAGCTCAAAATGAGACACAAATGAGAGTTACAATTAAAAAAGCAACGATATAATAAGTCAACTCGATACCATTCCCAAGCCGTGATGAACCCTATATCTAAACAAATTTGTACTCGTAACTCAGCAACATTGTCTGAACATTGTCTGTGGACAATGAACGTGACATCAGTCGCACATGGACATTATGTCCAAAAAGAAACCGTGTCGCATTTTATAGGACTTGCTTTGTGCACATAAATTCTATATTTTATGACCTAGAATTAATGCTTCCAGCTCATTATGGGTCTATTCTTAGATAGGGGAGTATCCGTTTGTGGGTCAAGAAAGAGTTATTGTGTGAATCTTGTACGGATTTAAGAGGGTGAACGTTTAAGAAGGGTTAAGTTTTTTTTGTCACATTGTAATGGAAGACGTTATCGTGTCCCGGCTATGACGATCACTTCCAAGATATTAAGTTAACTTCCCAAAAATTTTAAATCGGGTAAATTAATTTGAGTATAATAATTGGTGATGGAAATCATGAATCAAGATAATAACTCCAAAACTCTGGCTAAGCTGTAATCAATTATGTATAAGTCCATGATTAGATCAGTGCTTAAGTTTAACCAGGGACGTTTCTAATGTTAGCGACATTTTTCATAAAATTGTGATAGGCCGTGTTACGGGAATGGATCGTATCCATGATCTGTGCTAGTCTGAGAATATATTAACTATATTTTGCAACCATTCAAAATACGGGAGAATTGTAGACGGAAAAAAACTACTCCAATAAAGCTAAAATTCCGTGTACTGTTTTTTTCTGACTCTATGGCGTTGCAAAGCAGACTCGGGGAGATTAGTTGCGCTGATGGATACAAAAGCGCGAAGAAAAGCGCACCATATGTTTAGACGGGCTTAGCCTGAGTATAAATATGGAAGAGTAGTCCTACCATAAGAAGAGTCAACTATGGGGCTGCAAAGTCTGTGAAAGTGTCCCCGTGGCCCTGCTGGTATGCGGAGTAGGTCGAACAGCATTGCGTTATAGTCGGCGCGAGTCCTACACACATTTCGAAATAAAACTTTCTCTATAGTTCAATGATAAATTAAGTAGCCTATTGACCTAGACCTCATTTACTTTCTGAAAGGGTTTTGGATTCACATGTTCTCGAAATATTTATTCCTCAAACATGCAGGTCAAAAGAGCAAATGATATTTAATTGATCGCTATGAGTAATTAAATTGTAACAAACCGTGTTGTAGCAGCACAAAATAAACTAATTTAGTCTTTTCAAAGATACTTTTAAAATCGGCTTTAGAAAATTTTGAGTTTTGATCTCATGACCTCCAAAAATGGCGGCATGACTTTAATGATTTAATGGCCTCTAGATCGAATTTCAGTCAAAGCTACCCTGTCTCAATAAAGACCTAGCCATTTGCGTAGGACATGAGTATAACGCACGAGTGTATGCGCAAGCACAGGTACATTTTTTTTTATAGTATAGGGTGACAAACGAACACACAGTCCACCTGATGGTAAGTGGTTGCTGTGACCCATAGACATCTACATCTATCCTCAATAAAGAATCAAAATGCAGATGCGTTGTCACCCGTAAGGATTAAGATGGAATGCCTCTTTTCCAGTAAAAAGGGTCTCCGGTTCTCTACACTCACCATACGAAACACAGCAGTGTTAAGCTGCTATTTTACGCTGGTATTCTGTGAGAGCGTGGTCCTTCCCCGGTCGAGCCGACCCATTCGTGCTACAACTATAATATAGCTGCAGCGTGACTCTGCCACGTATGGACACCCCACATTACATTACATACAGGTCTATTCCTTTACTCTCATAGCCCGACGTGTCGACAATCCGATACAACCGGAGAGAGATCAGCCGCAGGGCCAACGGCTTTACGTGCTTTCCGAGACGTGACGTGCGTTACGTGACACACTGTTGACTTCCTGAATCCGAGCTGGTACTTAGCATTACACCCAAATGCCTGATTTTTGTCCGACCCGTGATTCGAACCCGGGATTACATGACAAATAACTGATTTTGGCATGACCTTGGGTTCGGATCCGGGAGCACCTGAAAAATAACTCATTTTTTGCTTCGACCAACTGAAAAAATTAAGAGTATTTGAAGTCTGATAAGACTCATTGAAACAGCGCGACAGCCTCATCATCATTACATCCCTTCACAAGTCCACTGCTGAAAATAGGTCTCCCCTAAAGAATGCCACAAAGCACGGTCCTAAGCCACTTGCATCCATCGACTTCCTGCATATCATACCAGGTCGTCATTCCATCTAGTGGGGGGCCACCCCACACTTCGCTTACCGGTACGAAGCTGCCACTCGAGAACCTTGCTTCCCCATCGGTTATCGGTTCTTCGAGCTATATGGCTGGTCCATTGCCACTTCAGCTTACTAATCCGTAGGGCTATGTCAGTTACTCTGATTCTATTGCGGGTAACCTCATTTCTAAGTTTATCATGCAGAGAAACCCCGACACAGCCATAGCTCGCTGAGCGACCTTGACTTTCTCATACGGCCAGCAGTGAAGGACCAGATCTCAGATTCATAAGTCACACGCGGCAGCCTGCTCTTAAAAATCCTCTCTTTAATGACTGCTCCGTTGCGCAGTGGCTAAGCATTAAGTTGCAAGCACCAAGGGCCACGAGTTCGAATTCGGCGCGGAACAAATATTTCTATTTTCTACAAATAATTGTACCGATTTTGGATATTACTCCTTGTACAGTTTATGTATGTAAACTGCCTCTACGATACGGGAGAAAATCCTTGTGTAGGCGTAACTCTTCTCTTAAAAAAAAAAATAAAAAGCGGGAGTAGGCCTGAGCCCAGCTGTGAAACGTATGTAGGTTGTTAAAAGTTAGTTACAGCCTATATACGTCCCACTGCTAGGGCATAGGCCTCCTCTCATTTCTGAGAGGGTTTTTAGGGCAAGGAAATGTCACTGCGTGTTGGCGAACTTCACATGTCTTCGAAATATTTTTTTCTTATTTTTAAGACATGCAGGTTTCCACACGATGTTTTCCTTCACCGCCGAGCACGTGATAGCTCAGATGGTTTGCGCTCGCTGTAAGTTTCACAGCAATCCCCGCCCGCACCAATAAAATTGTTAATTTCAATTTTAAGTGCTGATTTACCATGAAGGTTGCTACTACGTCTTAATACTTAGCTTAGCGCAAGGCGACTTGTGAGCTCGTCCGTAACCCTTACTACATAACAAAGTTACACAAAACACGTTACGACGAATGTAAAACATATCTATAGAAACGAAAACGCTTATTACCTTGTTTAATAAACATTGAAACATTGTTGATTATTGCATAAACCGGTTTCGCGTTTTATTCAACTATCACCTTACATCGTTTACCCCTTCGACTGAGTGACAAATGCGCAAAAAAATAAAACTAACAATGCACTACAACCAGAACTACATTTTAATAACCTTGTCTATATAATAAAATGCAACACATTTTTAATGGTCGATATAAACGCTCTTGATAAGCGAAGCTTCGATGAGAATAGGGCTTATTAATTTGAGCGAATTTCGATTTTAAAAGAAGTTGTAAACTATAATAAGTTGATGAGTGGATAATTTTTACTGCTGGGAATTTTCAACAACACTCAGCCATTTCGTTACCAGTTATAAATGAAAGGTAAACCTGGATAGTAATTTTAATAGCACGTGTTTAACATAGTACGCGTGGGAAACAGATTATATAAAAAATGTATTTGGAATACACTGATCCAAATGATTGATTAGATTGATAATTCATGTCGTGGATCGTGACGGTGTAGGAATATCACATCACTACCCCACATCGTCTCGAAGGTCACGGTAATAGGCGACAGAGAGAAACAAACCAGGAGCTGGGCAGTAGCTTATTCTATAAACAACTAAAAATAAAGAACTGCGGTTACGAACCCGCCCGTTAAGACTGACAACTGTGGCCAATATGGGGAGAGTGTTGGGTGACTATAGAGGTTTTTTACGTAAAAAGTAAAAATGATAATGATACGCTTACTTCATAACATAATCTATAATGGCTTTAAGATATATACTGATTATTGCATGATTATATTTAAGGTAAGCGAAGTGTAGGATGGAGTGACGAACTGCTAAGACACACAGGACATCGATGGATGCAGGTGGCTCAGAACCGTATTTTGTGGCATTCCATGCGTGGGCCTATGTTCAGCAGTGGACTTGATTGGGCTTAATGACGATGAAAAATGAAATGATAAAAACATGGTAACATAATATTTCAATTTGTATCATAAGCTGTATCCTGACGAAATTCGACCAGAATAATATCTTTAAAATTATTACTTATTTGCAAATAGGCTAATGATGCATACTAACGATCTGCTTATGCCCGGTATCTATGGGCATGCAGACGATAGCACAGTTGTGGAGAGATAACAACCAAGTCTTCGGGCCAGTCGGGATCAAATCCAGTTCGAAAGAGAAGCTATGGTAGAGCGTGTGAAATGAATATTTTGAAATTCAATGCCTCCATAACACAAGCGTGTCTCTTCACTGCGAAAATGAGTCAGCTCATATTGGCTCCTTCTTTCCGAAAAATATCACTGGAATACATCGACCACTTTCAGTTGTTGGGGGTTGAGATATCCTCAAATCTGAACTTCGGGTGGTTCATTGAGTCCAAGGCCAAAATAGCTGCAAGAAAGCTAGGAGTCCTTGTAAAGGTGCGGCGATACTTCACGTCGGGACAGCTGCTTACTTTATTTAAAGCGCAAGCCCGGTCGTGCATGGACAATAGTCCAGCAATAGCTGCTGTAAAATTAAATAAGTAACTATTTTTTATTTTTTACAACACTACCAAAAGTAAGCTGGGCTGGCAGGGAATACCATTTATTCATTACTACGTAATCATTACAGCCCGTCATAAGTCCATTGCTGAACGTAGACCTTCCCTAAGATATGCCACAAAGCACGATCCTGAGCCGTTTATTCTGAGTGAATTATAAAATTCTATAACTATATATTTATTTTTACATAGCTTCTGTTTCTTCAGATAAAATATTTAATAAAGTTTACAAGAAACCATTAAATAACTTTGGAATTATATTGTTTTTCTATACAGTTTTTTAAACTCACTAAAATATTTTTTGAAGCTATATACGATTACTCAAGAAATATCTTATTTTAATATTCATTTTAGTGTTTGTTATATTGAAGACACCAAACAATATTATACAAAGGAATCACGAGTATAGCAATAAATGGGATCATCCAAAGGGCATCCGTTTAAACCATTAACATTAAATATCTTATTTCACACCTCTCCTACCATTAACATTCTGAACAGAAGAACAAAGATGGTACATCATTAAATCTAAAATGGTCAAATAATGACCATGAATAAATAATGAAGTGAGATAAGGGATCGAATTGGGGTCGCACCTAAATCACAATGGGACCCCTAAAGGAACGCTCAAGATACTTTGGGCCACTGTTATATTTTATTGTATGGAACTGTATCACAATACGTCAGTAGATTGATGAGCATAAGTGTTTTAAATTACATTTAATACATTGCTGAAGCTAGTTTTTTTGGTTATATATATATATATTGCTTGGTGTAATTTTTCAGTACAGTGTAAGTCATATTAAGTTTTTGATTTTTTCACTTTTGTGTGGCTTATCTATCTGCTAAATAAAGTAATATGTAATTTCATTTTTTAAATTTTTCTGCGAGGCGGAACTAATTAATGTCCCAAGTGACTACGGCAAACCTAATAAAATGCTATAGTAGAGATAAAGAAGAATATCTATATATTCGTAGAAAGCATGCGGATTTAAAACAGACTTTTAGCATTTTAAATTTCTAACTGAAATTAGAACTTACCGTTGTAATCAAAGACCCACTAATTTATTCTATAATGTAATATCAAAAAACGAAATTCTAGTGTAATGTTAAAAGTGCTTAAAAAGTTTGAAAAGAAACAATATTATATTAATTATTATAAACAACCACCACAGCATAAAATTAATAACAAAAAGGCTATTATGTGACTGTCAAAAAGCAATTCTTACTAGAGTTTATGGCCTGCGAGGTTATTTGATAAAAAATAAGCAAATTATAACGCTAACTAAATGTGTTGCGACAAGCACTGTAATTAGCTCTTTGTTTTTATAGATTAAGGCAAACGCAGTCCACGTGATGGTAAGTGGATGCTATGATATCCATCTACATCTATCATCGATTAACAATCAAAATGTGGATGCGTTGTCACTCCTGAAGACTAAGATGGAATGCTTCGTTACTAGTAAAAAAGGTGTCCGGTTTTCTACACTCACCACACGAAACACAGCAGTATCATTTTACTATTTCACGCTGGGGTTCTGAGAAAGCGTAGCCCTCATTCGTACCGCATATATGTATACCTACAGCGTGGCTCTATTTACACTTGTCACTTGTGGTAATTTTTTTTTTGCGCATTAGAAATTAACGTCAACATCAATTTACAAAGAAACATAACACAAAAAATACACATACAAAAGAATTCCGAAGAAGCTAAAATAGAAAATAACTTGATCCATGAGTCACAATGCATATCGATCTAAACAGATTCTTAATCCCTTAGGTCGATAACCTCACAAAGAGAACGAAGCACGCACGGGGCATTTTTTACTACCTATGACAAAAGATCGCATGCCACTAGTTCACAGGTCATAATATATTCAAAATATGCATTGTACTGGCTCTTTCATCAAGTGACGGATTTAAACAATGACATTTTGATGATGAAGATCTCGATCTCTTTAGACGCATCAAATTTAATACGGTTTATGAACAAAAAATGGGACAATAGAAACGATGTATTGGACCTTTTTAATATTATAAAGACGACGGCCGCCATAGGAGAGTTTATTTTATTTACGCATCATTAAACCTATGATAAGATCTCTGTAGAGGAATTTGATGAACTTTTTTAAATATCATTAAGATTTCGTCAGTTTACTTTCACATGAGAATATGCTAAGACCATGCAATAATTTTCTAATTAGAGCTTCTGATTATATATAAACTAAAATAATATACAGATTTAATATTAAAAGAGTAATTTTGGATGACACACATTTAATGAAAAAGCGCTGGAATTATAAGCACGTTCCTATCAATATCCTTAGCTAATAATCCGTTGCAGAATAATAAATCTTTAAAGGGATTAACATTGTGAAACATTGTTCTGTCACGTGAAGTTTTTTGTTTTATGTTTTTAAATATAAATCTTTAAATATTATCAGAAATTAAAGGCAAGCAATTGCCTTTAATTTCTGACATAGCGTAATTGTGTATATTTTTATATAATTAGTTTTATAATGTTTACAGTCTGAATTATTGAAAAAATGAATGTTAAAATTTTCTTATATTTATACGAATGGACTGAACAAAACTGTTGTAAAGTCTTCGCAACGACAGAAATTAAACATAATTTATATCAGACGGCTTCATATCATCGTTATCAGCTTTAGAAATCCACTGCTGGACATTGGCCTTTACCATTGTAGGGAAGACTTGCCATGTAAACGGACTCATATATATAAAAAAAATTATTTAATAAGAGCACTAACGCTTATAATATAAAAATAATACAGTAGACGGCGGAATCGTTTTGCTTCCAAATCCAAACATACTCGTATTATATTCTTGCTAAGCCCAATTTTAATTTAAGCGACCAACAAAGCGTACCGGACAATGGTACGCTATAACAGCATATTCACGTACATTACGTCTTTCCTTGCTTTCCTTACATACGGACACTATTTGTTTCTTCCTTTAAGACAAGATACGGTAGTGATGTGCTCACATTGCTTTGAATTTGTATTATAAGCTAGTGCTAATGACGATGATCGTCATCACCTTTCCTGTTGTAAGAAAAACTTGCCATAATCACTATGCTTGTTAGGCGCATTGGCGATTGCAATTCGAGATGAAGTTTTATCTGCTGTTTGCTGTGACATTTTACTAGCAATGGCCTAAGTTGCCTCGTACATCATTAAATTTTAGGCATAATCAGCTGATAAATATTCTTACGATGACGTCATACGGCATCATTGTATATAATTGATTAAATAATTCATTGGCATTTTATTGAATAAAAATTGTGAATATTTACGTATCAACGAAAATTGTTTTATAACTCTATATCTAGTTGTGTGTATTATATAAGATATATATATATATATATAAAAAACTGCGATTTCTAACCCACGTTCTGAGCCTGAAAATTATGGAAAAATATTGCCCCCATATTACAATCTATGGGGAGGCTCAGTCATCATCATCATCATCATCCTCATTACAAGTCCACTGCTGAACGTGAAGGCCTCCCCCAAGGAATGCCACAAAGCAAGGCCCGAGACATCTGCATCCATCGACTTCCTGCATGTGTTACCAGGTCGTCACTCCATCTGGTGGGGGGACGTCCTACACTTTACTTATTTATAGGACATAATAAATAAAAAGATGAATATTTAGTTGTAACAGATTTATTGCTCTTTAAATGCAACTTTCGAGGATGAGGATGATGATGGTTTATGATTTGGTATTGTTACCAATCACCATGTCCCCTCTGTTGAGGTTTATTGAGCTATCTAACCGCTGTCCGAGTGGGGGTGTGCGTACCCCTCGCCTCTGACTGCTTAGCTCGTATCGGTCGATGTTCTGGGCGGTGAGAACCGCCCAAGTACGCGGGTGTACGGTGTGTACGCGGTGTGTGCTGGAACTAAGCCCCATCCGTTAACCTACTTGTGTTTGTCCTAATTGGTGTGGGTGTATTGTCAGTGTTTGATGTGCCTGCGATGTTTGGGTCGACGGGTTCGAGCGAGCGTGGTTGTTCTATAAGTACGTTACGTGGTCTACGGAGAGTCTGCGTGACATTTGGTGTCGGGACGTAGTTGGCTGCGTTAGCCACTAGCGGGTTTGTATGGGTTTCCGCGCTATCAAAGTAGCGCTGAGACATCTCCTTAAAGTATTCAGAGATAGTGGGAAGTTGGCAATCATTGTGCAGATCAGAATTCCGTTGATACCACCGTGCTCCGGTGGCTTCCCGGATGAAAAAGTTTTGAATTTTCTGTAGTTCGTATAGGTGGGACTTATACGTGTGGGCGAAGGCTACACTTGTGTAAGACATTATAGGTCTAACGCAGGTTTTGTACAGGCGGAGTTTGTGTCTTAGAGACAACTTACTCTTCCTGTTACAAGAGGGTGGAGACGGCCAATGACTGACCTGGCTTTATTGCGAACTACACTTATGTGCTTTGCGATATTAATTTAGTTCACTTATATTACGTTTATATTATGGTTGTAGCACAGATGGGTCGGCTCGATCGGAAGAAGGACCACACTCACATAGAATACCAGCGTAAAATAGGAGCTTAAAGCTACTGCGCTTCGTATGGTGAGTTTAGAGAACACAAGACCCTTTTTACGGGAGACGAGACATTCTTTCATAGTAGTACTCAGGGGTTTTTTTTTATAGGATAAGGGTAACAAACGAGCACACAGTCCACCTGATGGTAAGTGGTTGCTGTGGCCCATAGACATCTACATCTATTCTCGATTACGGATCAAAATGCAGATGCGTTGTCACCCGTGAGGACTAAGATGGAATGCCTCCTTTCCGGTAAAAAGGGTCTCCGGTTCTCTACACTCACCATACGAAACACAGCAGCGTTAAGCTGCTATTTTACGCTGGTATTCTGTGAGAGCGTGGTCCTTCCCCGGTCGATCCGACCCATTCGTGCTACAACTATACTACTAATATAGCTGCAGCATGGCTCTACCACGTATAAACAACGCATCTGCATTTTGATTCTTAATCGAGGATCGATGTTGTCTATGGGTCACAGCATCCACTTACCATCAGGTGGACTTTCAGCTTGTTTGTCACCTTTATTCTATATAGAAAAAAAATTTAGCGATTCAGGTTTGAATGAATCTATTCATTTTCGTAACACAAACTTCCCATCCCTAGTACTAGAGTGCAATAAGCTCCTTCTGAAAAGAATATTATTTACGACCGGGACAAGAACGGAGGTAATATTTAGCGGTGAGTAAAAATTTCTACGTGTTTCGTAGATATGTCCTCATAAATTTCCTCTTGTAAGAGCTGGCTAATGGTATTTGTGATTGTATGTATAAAGTATCAATGGTGAAGAATGCGCACAAATTGTAAGCAGAAATACGAACGAAACATATTATGTAGAAATTTTCATTGAAATAATATGTTAGGGAAAATTTTCAATATTACTTTTCATTTTGTTTTCATATCTAATAATAAATTTGTAGCAAAAAGAGATCCGATACGTCTACTAATGCATACTTGTAGAACTACATTATTTTAGAGGAATTGTCTTATAATGTGCATCAAGGTATAAAATAAAGTTCCTAAAAGTATTCGTGACCAGCTAAAAGTTTAGAGCAGTGGCTAATAAATACTGCCTTTTATAATATCGAAGAATTCCTTAACCATAAATTTTGATTATGCTTTTCATTTTTCATTGATTTTGCTTAACTAAGTTACTACTATAGATCCAGGATTTTGCGTGGTACTTCTAAATTGAAAAAGTTATTTCTGTAATTTTGTTATGTTCTTCTAAAAAGATATATGTAATCAATACAAAGTCTATTATGTGTTTATTTCTAATTTTAGTTCATTTGTTCTGAACTCATTTGTTGTTAATTCATTTGTTGTTATTTTTAAAAAAATTCGCATGCCACTAAAGGCCAAATATGTGGAAACAAATATTGACTCTGTATCCATCCGCCTGTACCCATGTTTTTGGCGAAATAAATAATTTGATTTGATAACATTATTGATTTTTATATTTTTTACGCGATTTGTTTTTAATTCACTAGTCTAAATATGGACTCTTTACAGCACCCATAATGACCATGTTCATGTTCATAATGTATGTTCATATTGCTGAAGATAGGCCTCTCCTATAGATTAATTAACTATTTGCCAAAGTTGTCACGTTTGGTACGCGGGTTGCAAATCGCAGTGTTTTATTATCGAGTTGTTATCAGGAAGATGCCGCTACTCATCTCCTACTTCGGTTTCCATTCGTTGCCTCTTACGAAAACCACCGAATTTTGCAGTGGATTTTCTTACGCCTCCCCTACACTGAATCAATTATATAAAAGTGATTATTACTATCCAATATATTGTTATGATTGAATATATATTATATTATTGCCATATTATAAAACTGAGCCGTGTGTAGTGACGGTGTAAACATAACTACAACTCCATATCATCCCGTGGGTGTCGTAAGAGGCGACAGAGGGAAAGAAATCAGGAGTTGGGCAGCAGCGTCTTCCTAATAACGGCTAAAACTAAAAATAAAACAGCGACGGCCAACCTCCAAGATCCCTCTTTTGAGGCAATCTATGGGGAGGCCTATGTTCAGCAGTGGACCTTAATATACTGTAACGGGTAACGGTGGCGGTATAAACGCTAAGATGCTAAATAAATTAAAAATATAATACAAAATGAATTACACGTTACGTTGTTTCATTTTTTTTGTATTCTAATTATGTTCCCATACCATAGTAGGTGGTAGGACTCCTATTCTACCCGCGAGTCCGTCGGCGCAGGTAGATACCACTATCTTACCTCTGCCGCCAAATTGTAGTGCTTGCACTGCTCTGTTTCCGTCTGAAGGATATAGAGAGTCAGTTACAAGTTGAGGCATTTGATTGTACTCCTCAGAGGTACAACGCTTTTGTAGACTTCTTCTTTTGAAATTGACCACTGTTATCCATGGATTATTGTAGTGGCCACTTACCATCAGGTTGACTGTAAGTTCGTTTGTCACTTTAGTTCAATAAAAAGAATTCATTAGATGAATGGGCAGATCCAAAGCTGATACCTTAGCGCTAGTTATGCTGGGAACACTTGCTTTATAACATTTATCCAGCCCGTTAAATCCGACTGCTGGACTTGGGCCCCTTTAATTGGGAGGATTATTCTTAATCGTCGCGCTTGGTAAGCTGATTGGCGATCGCAGTATCACGTCTTGCACCTTTGACGATGCTGCCTGTAGCCACTCTGGGTATTTTTCGTCAATAGTAATCAAGATGGATATACTGCCATCCATCGGAAGCCATAAGATTTACTGGAATTTTCCATAGTCGCCACTTACGACACCCACGGGAAAAATTAAGTGATGGATGTCTTACGCTGCCACCACCCGGTAACTCCTTGTCCGATTGATTTCTCACCGCCGGTTATCCTGGAGAACATTATCAGTCAGTTTAAAAAGTGGAATTCGGACAGATTATATGGCGAGCAGCGTCACCATTTTTGGTGGTATCGCCATAGCCGTTGCCGTCCTATCACTTGTCTGTGTAATTTCGGCACGGAACTACCGACTGATTATTCGCCGTCAATCCGTCCGACCATTTTCTGTCAGTCAGTAGCGTGGACCGAGAGCCCGTGAGATTGACATTTACTTGAAGAAGTGTGATTCGACAGAGTATGTGACGAGCAGTGTCACATTGTAAGAGTATCACCCTAGTCGATCTTTGGATATTGGTAACTAGTGAGAAAATAAAAAAAAACATGCGTGAGTGTCGTGGAACACTCGGTTGGAACGAAGTTCCTTTCGTAGTATATTATTATTGATAAACGTATTATATTATTGATTGACAAATACAAATAAATGAATTACTAGCGTCTATTAAAATGAAGCGTCATTTAAAATAATATTTCTTTCATGGCAAGATAAGAAAAAGTGAGAGGGAGATGGATATTATTCCATCTCGCTCGCACTATAGAAAGGGAGTCGTGACGGAAAAATCTTACTCTAAAATCTCACTTTTTCTCGTCTAACCCCCGTCCGCCAAATTCGTACCGTGCAATAAGAAAACTCGATCCAAAACTCACTAGATCGACAATAGAACTACTCTTTTTTATAGAAGTAAGGGTGTCAGACGAGCACGCAATCCACCCGATGGTAATGTTATGTACTGTGTGCCATAGACACATATGTACATTGGTCATAGATTATGAGTTGTCACCCAGAGGACTAATATGGAATTCCTCGTTACCAGTAAAAATTAACTCCGGTTCTTGTCACTCGCCATACGAAACACTGCTATTCCACGCTGGTATTCTGTGCTAGCGTGGTTATTTAGCGAGCCGATCTATTCGCGCTACAGTCATCTTAATACGCTCCAGCGTAGCTCTACTACGTTCAAAAACACTCGTTCAAACTATTGAGAATAAACTAATCAGGAACAACTTCGGAACTTATCAAACCAATTTTAAAAAAAAGATACAAAAAATGCATTAACAGTTACCTAGTGCACGCAGCTGAAAGCTTTAATTAAAGCCATATCTGATAGCAATGAAATCTGTCGCGACCGCTGTTAATATGTGAGAGTTTCGGGCGGTCCCGCAACAATGTAGCAGGACGGTGCCATCGAAAAATTGAATTAACGAAGACACGTTGCGCAAATTGATATAGAGTTGCTGGAAATGCATCAATTTAATATTATTTCTTTTTAGCGCTACTTCACTAGGTGGTTGGTCAAGTAGAAAGAATGAACGAGGAAAGTGTGACAAAGCAAATTTATGTTGCAGAAGTGAACGGAAGAGTCAGGAAGGGAACTAGACGACGGTTAGGGGACTAGACGAAGGTTTATCGACCAAATTGGCGATATATTGAAAATGGGCCAGATTAGGAGTACCCTTAACCGACGAGCGTGTATGCGTAGATATATGGATGTAAACGAGGCGAGAGAAGTGTGTCAGGATCGTGCCAAATGGAAGTCCGTAGTCTCTGCCTACCCCTCTGGGTGACAGGCGTGAGTGTTTATGTATGTATCACTAGGTGGTAGGACTACTTTTCTGCCTAAAAGTAGATCTGGATATTTACTGCGCTCTTATCTATTTCTGCCACCAAACAGCAGTGCTTGCATTACAGTGTTCCGGTCTGAAGGGTATAGAGAGTTGTTTAATTATCAATAGGCTCTGAGGCATTTAATCTTAAGCGTTCGCCGTTAAATTGAAATCTCGCTGTAAACTCCCAGAGACAAATGATAGGCAGTGTTGTCTAGACCTTCTGTACTATGTAGTGAAATCGACATCGAGATGTTTTGTTTGTTTCTTTCCTCATTGTTTGTTCTCTTCTTCTTTATTACTTTGTAAAAATAATCAACAGCTGGATATGATCCTAAAGGATTTTATTTTATTATGATAGCCTTTATGTTTTTTTATGGAAAATTTGTATTTAAAACTTTAAGAAGCGCATACCACCAAAGAGCTAATTACGCATATAACAACTCCTCCAGGATATTTTGTTTTGAATTAAACTGATAAAACCTTGAATTAAAATGTAGGTTTATCAGCTTTAATTTAAATAGGCTTTTGCATTACAATTATAAAGTTATTAGATAATGTTAATGTATTATTATTTGTAATTTGTGAATTTATAGTTTAATTATTGAATATTGAATTTGCTTATCTTTGACTACACATAACGAAATAGCACGAATTATGTACTATACAGAACTAGTACAGAATTATCTATATTATTTTTGACACTTCTAGTGAATTGAAATCGGTTGCACTGTGCAATAAACTGCAAATATAGACCATAAAGTCAGGTTAATAGGTTCGATGCACCGCTCGTCTACTGTTGCACTGATAATGTTGACAAATACGTACGTGGACGTATTCGTGTAGAACATTAGAGACACAAAAATATTTCACTGATGATTACTATGTAAGCTGTTCATTAAAGCATGATAGCTTAGGTGATAATCGCTCACCTTAAAATTTAAAAGTACACGCACAAACCAAGTTCGATCCCCACTGTAAGTGCTTAGTTACCATGTACTCGGCGGTGAAGGAAAACATCGTGAGAAAACTTGCATGTTTAAAAAATAAAAAAGGGCGGATATTTTCATACCCTAAACACTCATTCAGATATAAAAGGAAGCCTGACAATTGGAGTGAGATGTATCTAGGCTGCTATTTTTATTTAAATTAATTTATGAATAAATCAAAACTGGCATAAAAAAGTTATTATTACATTTTTTTTATTACAAGTTCCGAATTTCGAATTAACTGCGCAGGATGTAATTATAGTGTCACATGAGTCACACAAATGTAGTCCCCCTAATGATAAGTTGATGATGAGGCCCAAAGGCAAATACACAATAATACATCCTCGATTAAGAATTAAAACAAAATTGCGTTTGTCACCATTAAGGACTAAGATGGAATGCCTCATTACCAGTAAAAGGGTCTCCGGGTTTCGTCACTCACCATACGAAACATGTTCCATGGACCTGCGAGCGTGGTCATTCCTCGGCCGACCTGACTCATTGGGTCTGCAGCCATAATACCTTGCACAGTGGCCCTACCACGAAAAAAATGATCATCTTTAATACCAGCCAGTGAAAGTCCACTGGTGGACATGAGCCTCTCCTGTTGTAGGGTTTATTTTTCTAAAGCATTGCACTTGACTGGCAAATTGACAATAGCAGAACCGGACACACCTTGACGTTGCAGTCCGTTGTCCATCAAGGTATCTTATATTGGCATAAATGACGACTTCTCAAGCCGCTACCATGCGATATAACATTTTTTTATTCTTACCCAAATAACCGTGTCATAGATATTTTTACACTAACTAATATGGAGCATTGATCCGAAATGAGTCTTGGCTTCCGGCAATAAAAGACCACTTAGTTCTGTTCTGAGTCAACTCCTGCCTGTCACGGAAGTGTCTCCTGCCTGTCACGGAAGTGTAGTATTGGTGTAAGGATATCCACTACCCTATGGGAAGCCCAGGGGACGATATGTCTTTCCGTGGGTGTCGTAAGAGGCGACAGAGGAACCATGGGACCATAACCATGAGATTGGGAGCAGCGTCTTTGTTATAACAACTAGAAAAAATACTGCGGTTGTGAACCCGCCTCCCAAGCGTGGCAATGTGGCATGGGCAATCTATGGAAGACCTATGTTCAAAAGTGAACCTTTTATAGGCTATATTGGATAGAATGAAATACAACAGTCTGACAAGTCCAGAATTTATTGCAAATTATAATTACTTCGAGATTTAAAATTGTTCATTATTTTATAAATATCAGTTAATGACTATAGGGGAGGCTATGTTCTGCACTGAAATTTGATAGGCTGTAATGATGATGATGATAATGACACAAATATCGGACTCCATCGGAATTCGACATTTCAGCCAACAAATCGTCAAATTTATTTAGTTAAATCTTTATTTTCCGTCCTACGACAACACGACTCGTCTTAGCGTGGACTAAAATATTTCCTCAGGTTTTAGTGCTACAGCAATAAAATATTACACGTAGAATTTCGACGTTAATCCATTGTGATAGTGCAGTGGGTGTAGTAACGAAAAAGCGTCCACAATGTGCAACTATAACACATTGTTGTGCGTTTGCAGTAGTGCAGTGCCATTAGTTTCATTAGTCACTTTATTGTTTACTTGATTTGTTGCAGTGCTCGGGCTTTGTAGCTTTCTTTTATTCAAGTAATCCTAGGTTTGGTTTTATTGGGCACTTATAATTTAACTGAGTATAATAATTAGACAGTTTAAACAGTTTTTTTATCGAATATACAAACGAGCACATATTCCACCTGATGCGACTCTTCTTCTATTAATAGTTTACGATCAGATGGTATGTGGTCCTGAGGACTAAGATAATATGCCTCGTTACCAGTATAAAAAATATTTCCGGTTTTCTACGCTCAGCTGCATTAAGCTGCTGTTTTACACTGGTATTCTGAAACGTGGTCATTACCCAGTCGAGCCATTTTGTGTCACATCCATAATGTAGCTGCAGCGAGGCTCAACCACGTAAAACTTGGAATTCGGATAATTGTCAATTAAGGATATGTATAGGTAAATAAAGGTAAGGAATAAGGGTGATCATCGAGCACACCGTCCACCTGATGGTAGGTGGATACTGTGGCCCATAAAAACTTACATCTATCTCCGATTAAGAATTAAAATACAGATGCACCCCTGAGGACTAAGGTAGCATGCCATCTTACCAATGTAAAAAATCTCCAGTTTTCTACACTCACCATACGAAACACAGTAATATTAAGCTGCTATTTTATGCTGGTATCCTGTAACGTAGTCATTCCTCAGTAGAGCCGTTTTGTGCTACAACCATAATGCAGCTGCAGCGAGGCTCAACCACGTAAAACTTGGAACTTGGATAAGTGTAGATTAGGGTTATCTTAATTGAAACATCACACATACGTACAACACAACATGTAACATGTAACAAAACATATATTTATTTATCATATTATTCTTATTATATATTATCGCTACAATGTTTTAGTCTTTCTCAATATTAAAAATTTATACAACGAACACGTTTAACGCAATATGGCTTATTCAAAGCGCCGCTGTCGTGTCCTACGAGGGTAATGAAAACATTTTCTATCTCTTTTATTACTTGCGATATTAAATCTCCGTTTCGCAAGTATTTACTTTCTGTATATATTTTACACATATAAAAATAAATTTTTAATAAGTTTTAACTGTTTTCCAGTTTTACTTTATAGAGAAGGGAGCAAATGAGATTGCGCTTCACCTGTTGGTAAGCATATACTTACCATCAGGTAGACAAATGATCATATATTTGTCACCCCTATAATATTAAAAGACCTTACTTTAAACACAGTGTAATGTGCTGCAGCTACATTATGTTTGTAGCACGAATGGGCCAGCTTGAACGGGAAGGACCACTCTCACACAGAATACCTGCGAAAAATAGCAGCTCAATGCTGGCTGTGTTTCGTACGGTGAGTGTAGAGAATCGGAGACCCTATTTACTCGAAACGAAGCATTCCATCTTAGTCCTCTGGGGTGGCAATGCATCTATATTTTGATTTTTAATCGAGTATAAATGTAGCCGCCTATGGACCTTAGCATCCATTTACCTCAAGGTGGACTGTTCACATTTCCTCCTCGTTTGTCACCCTATTTCTTTATAAAAATCCAACAAACGCCGTATAATATTAATGAATTCCTAAACACACTTCTTTATCTTTTGAATTAAAAAAATATACCTCTTAATGTATTGTAAAGTTATAATGGACGAGATAGAGTCTACAAACATTAAAATAAAAATTACACGATAGATAAGCATTATGCATTTAGCAATTTAATGGCAGTCATGAATTCTATCAAAGCTCGCTAATACGAGAATTGCGTGGCGATTTTTATTGGTTGTATCTACCATCGTTTACGCTAGAAGTCGTCACGCCCACTAATCATTTACCTACCGTAGAAATGGCTTGGTCGTTTCCACCAATATTTGATCAAACTGGCTGGTAAATGTGTAAAGAATGTTTTGTCTAAATTATACCAAAAAACACTACTGAACATGGCCCTCTCGGTTACTTACACCTTTAACTTCTTGATAGGTAGAAATAATATAAAAATAATAATAGAATTTGCGTGGTAGAGCCATGCTGCAGTTATATTACTGGTATAGTTGTAGCACGAATGGTTCGGCTCGACCGGGGAAGGACCACTCTCTCACGGAACACCAGCGTAAAATAGCAGCTCAATGTTGCTGTGTTTCGTATCGTGAGTGTAGAGAACCGGAGACCCCTTTTACTGGAAACGAGGCATTCCATCTTAGTCTTCACGGGTGACGGGTGTAGATATCCATGGGTTACAGCAACCACTTACCATCAGGTGGACTGTGTACTCGTTTGTCACTCTTATCCTATTAAAAATGTTATTATAGATTATTACAGTAACAGATATTTAGCACTTAAGTGGTGCTCTGTGTACATCTAGTTTTGGGTATTAAAGCTATGGCATGAACGAGATGATTATTACACACACACAAGATCACAAGATCTTGGCGTTTACTAATGCGACACTTACTCTACGCATGGGACGTAATGAGGTGATTGGTTCTCATAAAATCACCGCTTATCGAAGGACACTGTTCATCACGAATGGTATTTTATACTTGTAACTGTAACTGACAGTTAAAACTTACAAGTGTTGAATGTGTTCTTATTCTTAAATTATGCCGCTATAACGGTCAAAAGAATAATTGATATAAATAGGCAAGTATTGCCTATATTAGCATAAGAAATATTATCAAAACCTCCAGGTTTTTTTGCTATTGTAAAAAATTGACGCCATTATCCACTATTGATCATTAAAATTGCCTATTCAGTAAGATGATGAGGCTGAGCTAAATAAATATAATTAATTAAATATAACTAAACGTTGTATTTTCAGATTCTTGACATTTCATTATGGTAATGCATTTGGCCCTGGCGCTGCGGGAGGTGGGTTTCTTCTTTAGTCTTTCGGATTTTTTATATTAATTGCAATTTATAATTAATTTAAACAACTTTATGGCAATAGAGAAAATACTATAGTAAAACTTACGACTCCTAAAAAAAATTAAAGCGACCAAATTTATCCACTGTATTTATTTGACAAACTATCTGCTTTAGACACAGTCCAAACAAACATTCGTTACAAACATTTGCCGGCATATAGCCTAAGTGGCGTAAAACATGCATGCATTAAGGTTCTCTATCATGTTTTGATTGTCTAGTAAAATGGTTTCCGTATGACTGTTTTTTAATCTTCGTTCAGTAAAACTTTAGGTTCAATAACTTTTTAAAGCACGCCCTAACGACTGCGATTCCTGGGTTTAGTGTAAGTCGACGGCAATTTTTGTGCAATAAATAATTTTGTCTTTGTTGTTTAAATTGTTTTAACTCAGGATATATTCTGCATATCGCCCACAGCTGACCGTGTAGTGGCGGTGTAAGAATATCCACTACCCCATATCATACCGTGGATGTCGTAAGAGGCGAAAAAGGGAAAAAAACAGGAGACGGGCAGCAGCGTCTTCCTAATAACGACTAAAACCCAAGTTGCCAAGCGTAGCAACTATAGCAAATATCCCCCCATCAGGCAATCTATGAGGGTGGCCTATGTACAGCAGTGATATATTCTGTTTCACATTTTGTCTACAGCTGGACATGGGAATTCCCATAATAGGGAGAATTTACCTTAATCGTCACGTTTGGCAGGCGAATTGACGATCGCAGTACCAGACGTGAGCACTTTTGACGCTGCTTCTCGTCGCCGGTCTTCTTATTTTGCGCATTTTGCGCCTATCAATAACAAGACTTTATTCTATCGGTCGCCATAAGATCTTTTTAATATATCCCATAATCGCTATTATGACACCCATAAAGTGAATTGGGGTGGTGTATATTTACTTACGCTGCACACGGCAAACTACGAAAGTGCATAATATGTTTTTTCTTTCAGTGTTGTATGGCAAAAGGTTCAACTTTTAGGCAAAAAGGTGTCCTTCCATCTAGTATATTTTCCTAAGCTTCTTTCCACGATTATTTAAATATTTACATAATGTATAGTGTATACACATATATGTATACATATACGTCACACCTGTTATCCTAAATGGAGAAGATAGAGTCTAAAGAGCAGCAATCCACGCGGACGACGTTTAGCCAAAAAAAATGATTACAATGTACTTAAAAGGAGAAATATTCCAGTTATATTATATGGATAAATAATTATAATTTCCATATATAAAAATAAATTGCTGCCTGTTAGTCTCGCTTAAATTCAAAAACGGTTCGGCCGATTTTGATGAAATTTTTGTGTGTTTGAAGTCGAGGACACCACTCGTAGGAAATATTAATTGGATATGGAAGCCACTCAATTCATTGTATTTCTATGACACAATCATGAGACATTTGATAATATAAGCATATTCATAATTTAGGAATTTAATATTTGTGAACAAATATCGTATGCGTCACAAATAATCAAGTAATATAATATGCTACTGGACTAAAAACTTTAAGTAGGTGTTAACAATTATCGTCTAACAAAGAACTGTAAAAGACTTTGGATATTCATTTTAAACAGCTCGAAAAGCTTTGACCTATTTAAAGTCACGAACTGCCAGCGGTAATTTAAAAGAAATAGATAAAGCCAAAGATATTTTGCGAAGGTATGGAGCGGTCTTGAATAATGTTTATAAAATGTGAATGAACGAGTAATCTGGTGGCAGTATAACAAAATCCATTGGCCTATTTTAGTTTCATAAGGTTGGATATTTCAGAAAATTTAGAGGCATCATAAAGACGGGTATCAGCGTTTATTTTAGATGTTATTTTAGAGAGATTTGGCGCTGTAATCGTAAACCTGTCTCGCAAACCTGTCTTTTAAGCATAGCAATTTATACGTGGTATAGTCACGCTATTTTGATTGTAGCACAAATGGGTCGGCTCGACCGGAAAAGGACGTGTTCCTCTCATAGATGAGTGAGTGAGTATAGAGAACCGGAGACCCTTTTTACTGGAAACGAGGAATTCCATCTTAGACCTCAGGTGTGACAATGGAGTCTACATTTTGTTTATTAATCGAGGATAGATGTGGATGTCAATGAACCACGGCATTTTACACCGTCCTTCACGTGGACTGGTTTTTCACTGGTGATAGATTAAAATTGGCATGACATCACGAGATGCCATGACGAATTTGATCTATCACCGGTAGGTAGGCCGCAGGCGCCGGCGCGCTCTGCCCTCGCCCAGGATGAACACAGTTAGTGCCCACACATGCTAACCGTAACATAGATTTTTTATTATGTACCGATTTCCTCAAATCCGTAATCGTCGGATATCACTGTAACCGTATATTATCTCACACATCTTATTGACGTCAAAACAACTTCACACGGTAGATTCGAACTTTTACAATGGTGGTTCACTTTGCTGGTTCAATCTGTCCAGCTTTCGATAGGTTTATTTTTTATTTAGCAGTGGATCGTCATAACACATGTAAGATTTTTAAGCAATCAAGTGACCAACGAGTTAACAACATGTAGTCCGTAGCTCATAGACGACTGCAGCTAACTTAAAAATTTACTAGTACATTTCCTACTACTTATCTATAAACAGGTTTTTTCGTAGTGTGGAAACAGTTCTCCGCACACGTTTCTTTAAGCTGTGTACAATCAAATTGTAGGCGAAAAAATTAAAATACCTCGTGCCGCTAACCCTACAACCAATTTGTTCTTTATCAGCGTCTTTCTTTCTTTACCAGTCTTCAATTTCACTGATGAATGAAGACTTATTCAAGAATGGACATACGTTACTTCAAATATTTATCCATTATTACCACGCTGAGCAGACGGAAAGGAAGTGAAAAGCAGACGGTAATGCCTCTCACCATCATCTGTCTGTAGGATCTGTGTTCGGCTTTTTTGGATTGGTTTACCACCATTTATCTACTTCTACTTTTTTGTTGAGGTGAGAGATTTGTATAGTTGGATACATAACCTTTACGTTCCAGATAATAGACTGTACTGACAGACTAGATAATAAGCAGTGCAAATAAATGTATTTAAAGACTATTTGGGATATTTTTTTCTTATTTAAGTGTATAAGCTTTGATGATGATAATATGCTCATAATGAAGTCATGTAATTCCAATTTTGTTTCTAGCTCATAGCAGGACAATTTTCTATTTAAAGCACGATATAAGTTTACTTCAGGAATTATTTATTATTAAACAAATAACTGTGTCATAGCAGTGTAAGACTGTCCACCCCATTACGTCCCTCGGGAGTTATAAGAGGCGGTTATGGCATTTGCCAGAAAAGTCTCCTTGCTACACCGATATATGGCAGTATTACCAATCTCGATAACGTCAGACGTAAAATATCTAGACCGGCAATGGGGAAGAGCATCAAAGATGTGAGCCGTTTGCTAATGCTAGTGTGACGATTAAGCCAAATCCTGCATTGGAGAATGTCCAGCATTGTACTTTACGAGCTGATGAAGAAACAAATTACAAATTGGTATGATTTAGCGTAAATCGCAAAAATTGTGAAATAAAAACAAATAATATATTTTCACCCGACCTACTCCACTGCCCACCTGTAAACCGAGCAGTACGTACAATGATTCACTTCCAGATGACTCACTACATTCCTGCTAGCCGTTACGGCCACGGTGCCCGATGAAATCGTATGACTATGACTAGGTCATTGACCATTTCGCTCCACAATAACACACACGTAGTTATGTTAACTGGGATCAAAAATTGCATCATAAGTTATAACTGAAATTGGGCATATAAATGCATATTTCTAATTTATGTAAATAAATAAAGCATCTGACTTAAATCGCGGGTCCTAGGTTCGAATTTTAGCCGAAGCCTACGAGGTAGAGCAATGCTGCAGTTATAGTATTTGGTTGTATTAAACTTATGTAGTATTATCAACTGTGTTGTGTTTTTCCTAGAGTTGGAGTGTAAGGGTGTTGGGTTTTATTGTGACAGTGATAGTGCACGCAATTGTGGGAGGGAAGGATTTTTGTACGTGGTAGGGCCATGCTGTAGCTATAATATTATGGGTGAAGCGTGAATGGGTTGGCTCGACTGGGGCATGACCACGCTCTCACAGAATACCATCGCGAAAAGGTACTTGATGATTCTATGTTTCTCCTATTTTTCTTATCCCTTTAGGGAAACTTTTATTTGGAAACGAGGCATTCCATCTTAGTCCTGAGGGGTGACAACATATCTGCATTTTGATTCATAATCAAGTATACTCCTAGATTTACACGTCTATGGGCCACAGCATCCACTTACCATGGTAGTCCACCGGGACTGCGTGCTCGTCCTTAACTATTCTATAAAACATTCAACTTTTGTGTATAAACCTAGATATAAATAATAACTCGTATTTTCTATATTTAATAATATTAATAACTTGGTCGATTTTTCGTTTTAAGCTTTTTGGGGTCCGTACCCGAAGGGTAACCAACGGTCCCTATTACTAAGTCTCCGCTGTCCGTCCGTCCGTCCGTCCGTCCGTCCGTCCGTCTGTCTGTCTGTCAGTGGGCTGTATCTCATGATCCGTAATAGGTAGACAGTTGAAATTTTCACAGAATGTGCATTTCTGTTGTCGCTCTAACAAAAAATTATAAAAATAAAAATAAATTAAAAACTCCCATACCAGAAACGTGTTTTACGATGTTACGGCACCCTTCATGTGCGAGTCCGGCACGCACTTTGCTGTTTTTTTTAATGGTCTGTTAGTTTTATTTTTATTTTTTATAATTATAAAAGTAAGTATGAAAAATCAATAGATTTTGAGTAGCTTTATAAAAAGTAGAATTAATACAATCAGCCGTTACTTTGTCGAAGTCCATTAAAGACGTTAATATCACTCGTAATTTACTAAGATCCGTAGGTGGATCCGTTGAGGTTAGTGGTGACGGTGATAGTGCATGCAATTGAGGGAGGGCAGGATCTGCTCTTCGAACTAGGTAAAACACATTGTTTTTATTTTTCACGCGGATCTTAGCTAACTAATTTGAACATCTTTAATTCAATCTTATGCGTTACCTCGGACACAATTTGATCCCTACTCTTTGTGACCAAAATGTGCTATAAGCCAGACCCGTCGCTGTGGTCAGAAAGGTAGTGTAGTTGACGACTTCTGAATGCTCGTTTTCCAGATGTCATATCGTCTCCACGTTACGCACTCGGGAATAAACTGCCTTGCGGAAGTGATAATAAAGGCGAGCTTTGTTTTCTCCTGAATACCTCGCGGAATGGGAGAAAGTTGCCCGAGGGGATGCCTCCGAGGCGGCTGGAGCTGGTGATACGGTGGATTTATGAAAAAGCGTTCCCGTGCCTTTGCCGATATACGAAAAAGGTGAAAAACCGTTGGTATTTTCAACCGACTTCAAAAAAGGAGGAGGTACTCAATTCGACTGTAGTTTTGTTGTGTGTTACCTCAGAACTTTTTTAGATAAACCGATATTGATGATTATTTTTATTTGAAAGCTGATGCTTCTCGTGTGGTCTCATATAAACTTGATCAAGATCTTACCAGTAGTTTTTGAGATATCCTTAATAAAGCGTATTTAATTGACTTCGACTACATTGATGATGTTGTCGGTTGTACAAAATTTTAATTTTACCACTTGTATACGAGGCAAGTCCAACTTAACCCGGGACCCAATAGCTGGTACTGTGACGATTAATTAAGTAAGAAATGATATATTTGCACTGTAAGAAGTCCGCAGAAAAATCGGTGATTCTTCGCGCTACCTACTGCAAAAGACAGATTGTCTGCCAGGCCTGATAGTTTATTTTTATAATTTTAAAGTAACAAACGAGTTTAGTGTCCGTCGGCTTAGTAGAATTTCAAACAAATAATGCCACAGTATGTCATCACCTGTAAGGACTAACTTTTTTTTTATAATAATGTCCTCCAGGCCGAATTTCGGTCATGGCGGCTAGAATAAACGGATGGTAGACATCTCCGCAGGAAAGGATTATAGTGCCCGCGTGTATGTGCAAACACAGATGCACTTTATATTCCCTCACTCTCATGGTCTGATGGGACCTTAAATCGACACGAGCGGAGACAGATCAGGTGCAAGACCAAAGGATTTACGTGATTTCTGAGGCACGGGGGTAAAACGAATTTCTTGACAGAAAAACTCAATAACTGATTTTTTGGCTCGGCCTGGGATTCGAACCCGGGACCTCATGATCATCAGTCGCGTTCACAACCACTAGACCAACGATGTATTCCATTTTTTTATAGAATAAGAGTGACGAGCGAACATACAGTCCACCTGATGGTAAGTGGATGCTGCGGCCTACAGACATCGATTAAAAATCAAACTGCTGATGAGTTGTTACGCTGAGGACTAAGAAGGTATGCCTCATTAACATTAGAAAATGGCTTAAGTTTTCTACATCCACCATTTGAGCCGACGAATTCGTGCTGCAGCCATAATATAGCTGCAACATGGCTCCACCACGAAAAACTTTCTACTACTACTGACTTTAGTAGTCTAATTGGCAGTCTTCAAACTGGAACACAGCGGCAGAAATATGTAAGAGTGTAACACCAACCCAAATGCTCTCCGAGGCAGAAAAAGTTCAACAACTTAGTATGTATTATGTTCTAAAGAATTATTGGTTGCGAATAATGATGCTACAAGCTATGCTCCTCTACATAGTATAAAACAAAGTCGCTACCCGCCGTCTGTACGCTTAGATCTTTTAAACTACGAAACGGATTTTAATGCCGTTTTCATAAATAGACAGAATAATTTAAAACAAATATTTATATGTATAACACATGCATATTATATATTGTATAACGGCTGGACCGATTTTGATGAAATTTTGTATGATAAAGTTGATTAGAGAATGGTTTAGATTCACAATTGGACCCGGTAGGTGGCGTTGTTGTCGAGATCCAGAAATCAACCGTGCGAAACCGAGGTGGATCGCTAGTAAGTCGATAATTTGAAAAATATGATCGGCTTCAAATTTATCGGATCTTTTTGAAATGTATATGGCACCAATGTGAAATGCTTGCTAAAACTAAGGCCCGTATTAATAAACGTTACTCAACGACGAACTCAAGTGCGTAATCATTTGATACGCCCTCATTACGAAATCAGCATCTCAAGATCGTTGATAATTAATAAACACATAAAAACAGTATCTCAAAACGCTGTACTTAGGAATACTGTTCTGTGACTTGTACTCAAGTATACACACTTGAGAGTCGAGTTTCGTTTATTAATCAGTGTGGCACTCAGCTGATATCGTAAACCTAAACCGCATCTTGAGATATGTTTATTAATAAGATCATAACCTCAAGATTGTACTCAAGTGCGTGTACTTGAGCTGAGTAACGTTTATTAATACGGGCCTTAGACACAGTAAAAAAAATCAACAAAATCAGTTAACATACTTAATAAACTGAACCGAACGATAAATATCGAAATTCATGCATTAAAAATACCGTCGAGTTGGGGACGGAGGTGTTTTTAAATCAAGAAAATAATAAAGTTTCCTGTGCTTCATATAATGAGAATTTTAACTTTAAATACAAAAGTAAAAGCATGTAGTATTACTGCTACAAAGAACGAAAATAAAAATAATTAAAAAAAGTGTATAGAACAAGGTTTCCCAACCTTTTTTTAACTCAGGGGCTACTTTGATTTTTTTGTGGTTAGCAGGGACCACAAGGTGAAGGAAAAAACTGTGTAAATCTAAAAATGAATTATAATCACAACTTCTGAATAAAAGCATCCATTACCAGTATTAATTGTGTATTTATTGTAAAGGCTAGTAGGTACTTACTAACATGACGCGCGGTGTTGCACTGTCCAGGTGACGAGAAAATCTATATATAATAAATCTGTAGAAAAGTCGTGTCTGTAATTCTAATATATTCTCGAAAAAACAAGTCCAGGGGACTAAATATAAAATTCTGAAGCCAAATTAGTGATTTTTAGAATTTTTGTCTGTCTGTCTGTCTGTCTGTCTGTCTGTGTATTCCGGATTTACGCAAAAACTACTAGACCAATTTACATGAAATTGTGTGTGTAGGTAGTTAGTAACTCGGGGCAACTTATAGGCTACCTTTTATCCCATTACGGAACTTCAAAAAAAGAAGGTTAAGTATTTTCCTTCCTTTAGATGTTAATTTTCTATTATATCTTAGTTATAGGCGGGATGACGGGTGTTTTTCAAATAAATACCATATTTATAAATAAAGTTTAAACTTATAGTTATATAACCTTGGTAAAATAATTTGAAACTACACCGATTTATTTATCAAAACAGCGCCATCTATCATCAAATGGAAGAAGTAGTATATTTTGCCTTCAGTTACTAATAAATGAAATAATATAAATAACTTACAGTAATAATTTCAATAGATAATAGTGACGTCTATCAAAAATATGAAATTTTTTAATTTAGGTTTTTATTTCAATTACTAATATATATGTAAAGTGATTAAAACTGGTGTCTGCAATTGTTGCAAATTTTTCATTATCGTGTCGTGGCCAGATCGTAGAATTGATCATATATCATAAATAAGTCTATCATTTCGTGAAATGGTGTGGTAATTTCATGATATTTAACACACTTTGTTGACCATGTCATGATATAGCTTTACCAAATCAATGAATAGAAATCGTTTGAAGATATTAATAACTAAACACAACGTTGCTATTTCATGATATGGTCATATGACGATATCATTAAATCGTTTTTCACCGCTAGCGGCGCTGATAGCGTATTGTTTAACAGAAAGAGAACTTTTAACAGAATTGACATCACTTTATGCCTCATTAATATAATAAATAAATGTTCGCTTCTATCGCTGATATTACTAGATAGTATAGTTTTGGATTTCATTATTTCAGCTAATAATAGCGCCATCTACTTACTTCTAAATAAACTAAAATGGTAAGTCACTGATAAAATTAAATAATAGAATGCTACTGAATATACGATGTAAATAATTGAATAATTTGCATTACATTCATCCCGCGTTGGAATCAGCGCAGCGAACACTTTTTTGGCCAAAAACTCTGCAGCCTGTGCCCAGTAGTAACATATATGTAAAAAAATTAAAGTAAAGTTACAGCCTATATACGTCCCACTGCTGGGCACAAGCCTCCTCTCATTTCTGAGAGGGTTTTAGGGCAAGGAAATGTCCGCCGCGCTGCCCCAATGCGTGTTGGTGAACTTCACATGTTTTCGAAATATATATTTTTTGATTTCTCAGACATGCAGGTTTCCTCACGATGTTTTCCTTCACCGCCGAGCACGTGGTAAATCAGCACTTAAAATTGCAATTAACATTTTCATTGGTGCCGGCGGGGATCGAACCCGGGTTGCTCGCGTACTGTGAAACTTACAGCGAGCGCTAACCATCTGAGCTACCACGGCTATGTAAGCTGCTACTTTTTTACTTTTCATTGGGCAATACCTATATGCAGTTTTTATTACATTCATATTTTCGGGTATGTTACTTTTTTGTTTTCACTCTACCGTAAATATTAAGGGTTGTAAAGATGAGCAGAACTCATTATCGTCAGCCTATCAAAAGTCCACTGAAATGAACATAGCCCCCCCCCCCCATAAATTGTCAAGTAGCTGGATATTTGCTATAGTTGCCATGCGTGGTAGGCGGATTGGCAACCGCAGCTATTATTATTTTGATCTGTAGTCAGGAAGATGATACTGCCCATCTCCTGTTTGTTTTCCTATGTCGCCCCTTACGACGGGACGATATGAGGTGGCGGATTCTGTTTCAACGCCACAACAAGGCGAAAATTTTTCTACTCCCGTTCATGAGTGTAGTGCTCCTCACGTCCACTGTGAATGAAATTTATAAGGAATAAAACTAATTTTAAGGATTTTATCGTGTCTAATTTTAACTTTTTTAATTCACGATGTTTTGGGCACTTCACAGCACCCATGGTCATGGGAGGAGCGGGAGGACTGAGGTGTTTGACGACCTGATGTCATAGTTGAAATAGAATAGAATAAGAATAGAATAGAATAAATGCAGTATTATGCTTGGATTTGAATTTAATTTAATTAATTATGGAGTCCTTAGTAGATGGTAGCACTCAGCCATCTTCCCTATTAAAATTAGGATATTTTTAATTTCAATAGCCTCGCGAATCATCATTGGTAAGAAAGGATGTTCTATTGCAAGGATTTGTTGTCTATCAGATCCGATTTAATGGTTGGGACGATACTAAACATGTTGACATACTTTAGACTGCCCGGAGCTTCGGTGCTTTACATCAACGATATGTTCTTTTACTCGGGTTTTTATGTAACTTTCCTCCAAGATGCATAAAAAAACCCCACGTAAAAAAAGTTTAAATTAATCGTTATAAAATCCGTAACATTAGTTTTGTTCCATGTGTAGTATTTATTATTATAGAACTGCATTTATGAAATTTTTAAGTCTACTCGAAGTAAAAAAATATCTACATGTATTTTATGGTGCCAATCAATATTAAATAGGACCAATGATATGAATAAAATATCTCAAATAAACATTATACCGTAAATTGATAGAAGACCATGAATTCATCATTATTTTGTTAAAACTAAATTAACTTTAATTATGAATGAATGAAAAGTTTAAAATATAAATAATAATAATAAATTTTGATTCCAAGACAATTTACCTTTCTTATGGATATATTGGAACACACGCCCGATATAAAAATAGTAGGTGTTTCTAGACATATATATTCACGTGTTCTATTCATCTACGTCTAATAGTCTTTTAGAATTAAAAAAAATCTTTGACAGACATAGAGACACAGACACCGAGATGACTTTAAAAGTGATCGAATTTTTCTAAATTTGCCACGGAACAGCATTTAATGATGTTCCTAAATTCAAGCTTACGCGAGCGAAGCCGCGGGTAAAAAGCTAGTAATAAATATGTCATTTAAAACGATTAGGTAGGTATAATATTTAAATCTTTCGCGGACCATATTTAAGCTCTTGCGGACTACTGGTGGTCCGCGGACCACTGGTTGGGAATCACTGGTATAGAAGAATGTAAGCCTCGGCTTCAGAAGCTAAAATATTGTAATTATTTCATTATTCTTAGTTCTTTGAAGTCGGCTTTTACAATTTATTGAAAGTTATTTTTTTTAAACTTTCGAGTGGCTACGGAATACCACAAGCTCAAAGTAACAACAAGAATTTCGTCGAAATAGTTACTTTAAAAACTTTGTGCCCTATTTCCCACCTTTAGGCGTGGAATGATTTAAATAATAATAATATTAATTCTTTATTGAACACAATATGGATCAACCATTGAAGTAACCGTTACCGTTACAGCCTATTAAAGTCCACTGCTGAACATAGGCCTCCCCCATATCATATATAATAGTGTAAGAATATCCACTACCCCATATCGTCCAGGGGGTGTTGAAGGCGACAGATGGAAACAAACCAGGAAGTGGGCAGCAGCGTCTTCTTGATAACAAGTAAAAATTAAAAAGTTGCGGTTGCACTAACTATAGCTAGTATCCCACTTATTAGACAATCTTTGGGAGGCCTATGTTTAGCGGTGGAATTTGATAGGTTGTAAATGATAATGATATAGAGAAGAAGAAATAAAATGAATAACAATATAAAAATTCAAACAAAACATTTACTAATACAATACAATTCTACTATTTTACATAACTAATTTTCAAAATACCCAATCACTATCAAGTCACAACCGCAGGGAAACTCACGGCTTTTTCCTGAAAAAGAAGATTAATTTACGTTAATGAGTTATAATCATTTTTATTTATTTGTATTAAAACACTTTTTAATAGAAGTAAGGGTGAAAAGCGAACACCCCGTCCACCTCATGGTAAATTAATTTATATAATATAATGTATTTTTTAATCTTTCTTTCATTTTATCAGTAATAATAAAAATATACATTTGCAAAATGTAATAAAAAGTTAAAGTTGAAGTTACAGCCTATATACGTCCCACTGCTGGGCACAGGCCTCCTCTCATTTCTGAGAGGGTTTTAGGGCAAGGAAATGTCCACTGCGCTGCCCCAATGCGTGTTGGCGAATTTCACAAGTCTTCGAAAATATTTTTTTCTTATTTCTCAGACATTCAGGTTTACTCACGATGTTTTCCTTCACCGCTGAGCACGTGGTAAATTAGCACTTAAAATTGCAATTAACAATTTCATTGGTGCCAGCGGGGATCGAACACGGGTTGCTCGTGTACTGTGAAACTTACAGTGAGCGCTAACCATCTGAGCTACCACGGCTCAAACGGCTAAAATATAATGATTATTATGAAATTGAAACAAATTGTGTTAAATAATAACAAAACGATACCCCACAAAAGGCATTGTATACAAAACAATAAAAAGCAACTTCAAAGTCATTTACCGCTTTGCATGACTCACAAACGCTAGCGACATGGAACCAAATAAAAATGTTTCAAATGAAACGAGTGACGATTTACCAACTAACCAAGTTAATAAAGCACCTATAGAGTGTAACAGCGAACTCTAAAATTAACGCTTTAGAAGTTTAGATAATGTTTTTGTGCGTTTTCGTGGTTCTACCAATAGCGCTGTGGGTGGCAATGAATTTAGAGGCGGTGGGTTTGCAAACAGACAGGTTTCTTTCAATAATAAAGAAACTGGGGGCGTTGCCAGAGATCATACAAATATAGGAGCAAAAACTATAAAAGTTTGAATAGGTAGAGACGCAACAGTAACTGACCTTTATATTGAGGACAAAGCATTAAACGGCACAGGAAAGTGTCCCGCTGTGCGAAAAGAAAGGGCCGCAGAATAAGTAACGTCTTCACCGCTGACCGTTTAGATTACTGCCTTTAAAAGGATTTATTTAGGGTTGGCATAAGCTTAATATAATATTTTGTCCACTGTACGTACAAGGGGTAAAGTAAGATAAAAATGTCCATTTATAATATTATCTTAGGGGAAAGTAAGTTAAATGTCTAATTTTTGAGAATGTGATATAACTATTTATCCACCGCGCAGATCAAATATGCGTGTTGGCGAACTTCACATGACTTCGAAATATTTAAATTTCATTTTTTTTATTTCACAGATATGCAGGTTTCCTCACGAAGTGCTGAGTTACCACGGTGAATACGTGGTAAATGAGCACTTTAAATTGCAATTAATAATTTCCTTAATATCGGCGGGGATCGAAGCCTGATACTGTGAAATTATTAGCGAACGCATAGCCCCAGAACTATTCCACATATCTCTTTGTTATTTACATGTAACATTCAACTTGTGTCAACCCTAGACGCAACAACATCAACTGGTATTTATTACAACTCATTTACACCGTACAATGTGCCTTTCCAGTTCTTTATCGATCCCCATTATATCTCGCATATTATTTACAACTTTTACATTGTGAGCCGCTGTTTTTAGTTGTCGAAAACAATCTTTTTAGCGGTCTTTATTCTATCTTTACAATCGTAATTAGTTCCCGTCCGTAGTGACTGGTTTGTAAAGGAAGATTGTCCTGACTGTCGCTAATTTGGCTCCATTAAAAATGGCGGTAAATAAGCAATAACTGTGAAGGAACAATCGACAGTTGAACGGAAACCATCAAAGATGTTTTATCCACCTATATTACTATAATAAAACTCTAACACGACGTCTGTTTGAACACGCATCACGCAAAACCTGTGAACCTATTTGGGTAGGATTTTCACTGTCAGATAGCTGATATTATAAGGAGTAACTTAGGCTCCTTTTATCTTAGGAAAAGAATTAAGGTTCCGCGCAAAAAAATTAAAACTCATGAAATCCAATCGCAATAAATTCCAGGCGGGCGAAGTCGCGGGGAACAGCTAGTATACAATAAATGGCGAACACTGCACATAAATAATCTCAATTTCCCTTAGTGATTTAACTAATAAAATAATTTATTTGATAGTGGATTGTTTTAATAATATTCTTATGTATATAAATATTAATAAGTATTATTATTAGTAATATATATATATATATATATTAATTCATCTTTGTTATTGAAGTCATAGTCGTAGAGTGCGCCTGTTAGTAATAGTTATTAATTAGGAGCATATAAAACGATTATTAGGCACTTATAAGTCTTGCTGGCGGAGGACACCGTGAAAAAAAATCTGAGAGGAAGCTCGTGCCATATATACATATACATATATTTAGATAGTAAAAAAATTAAGTGAGAAATGGACATTATATATCAGATGGGCTGCTTGATGTAAGTGGCTGCAGTCCATGGATACCTTCAAACAAGCAACTTAAAACAAAGAAAAGGCTACAGATGGGTTGTCACCTATTGGCCAAATACTCAAACGCTGCTCAATTTTAAGATGTCGTTAAGTCTCGTGGTGTTGCAGTCACTTTGACCTAAAGTGATAGAGACAGCACGAGACTTAACGGCATCTTAAAATTGAGCAGCGTTTGAGTATTTGGGCATATGAGGACTACTTCAGATGGAATTGCTCACAGCCTATAATTATACTAGCTCTCTGTACCTGATGAAATGAGGAAACATTATTTAATACAAGATTCAAGCCAACATGTAATACATTTGATAGATACATACTTTATGATACAGGGCTTGGGATCCTTGGAGCGGAGGAAATTGTTCAAACTGTTCTCGCAGTTGCTGTATGCCAGTCCGAATCCGAGGCCTCCTCCAATGAACATCGGCCACCGTCTGTAACCGCGTAGGAAGAAGCCTCCGAACATACTCCCGATTAGTAGGCCCGTTACTAATAACACAATTGGAGATTGTATCACGATTATTGTAACTTTACTGTGTCGTGGTAGTGTAAGAGAGTAAGGAAGTGGTAAAGGCACGCTGCAGCCACATTACGGTTGCAGCACGAATGGGTCGGCTCAACCGGGAAAGGACCACGCTCTCATAGAATTCCAGCTTAATGCTGCTGTGTTTCATATGGTGAGTGTAGAGAACCGGAGACCATTTTTACTGGATACGAGGCATTCCACCTTAGTCCTTTGGGGTGACAACGCATCTGCATTTTGATTCTTAATCGAGAATAAATGTAGATGTCTATGGGCCACAGTATTCACTTACCATCAGGTGGACTACTTGTTTGTTAACCTTATTCTATAAAAAAGGGAATGCCAAAAAATTTTATGGATTCCAATACAAGGTGATATATCCATCTCGTATACAGACGACCGGATCTCGAGTCAGACGTAAAATACCCAGGCCGGCGACGGGCAGCTGTCTCAAAGGTACGAGAGGTCTGACACTATGATCATTGTCTGCCAAATGCGATTAAGGTCACTCTTCCCTACAGTGCAAGAAGCTCATGTCATGCAGTGGACTTTTACAGGCTGATCAAGATAAATAGAACAAGACTAAGGTTGCTTATTTTGTATCCAAATCTTTCTTAGTCCACTATTGGTTAATATGTCTTTCGAAGAACGCGTAAGCTGGTAAAGAAGATTTGGTAGAATTGCAGGCTCTCAACGCGCTGCAGGTGGTTAATGGGCGCAGGGTCAATATCATCATCATCACGAGGAGCATCATTACTATAGGGTAAACATCATTTAGCAGTGTGTGAAATTTGGGTAAAAGCATGGAATATCCTCTCTTACTTGCTGTGTAGTGGCAGCGTAAGAATGTCTACTACCCCATGTCATCCCGTCGGTGATGTGAGGGGCGACAGAGGGAAACTGAAGTAGAAGATGGGCAACAGCCCTATGCTGGGATATTTGCCATATTTGCTTTGCTTGGCGGATGTTTCAAAATGTTGTTTGAGATCAATTTAAAAAAATAGTTTTAAGTCATCCTTTCTTTAATCAGACAGCCTCTTCATCAATTCCTACGTAGTCCAATATTGGGTCAGATGGAAAGGAGATCGTTGTACAGACCTCTCATATCTTTGACACTGCTTCCTTGCCAGTCTATTTATTTTACGTCTGTTATAAACATTAAGATTCTTAAATCGTCAGCGGTCAGAGGGCAAATGTTTAGTTCAATTATACATACGGCATAAATCATGCATGAATAATAGAATTTGTAAGTCCGCCTTTTGTAAGTGCTAGTTGAAGGTGTTTGTATTAACGGATAAATAAATACATAAAAAAAAATATTTAATGTGCGTGTGATTTCCTATAAAATAATTACGGTTAAGCAAGTAGTAAAATTATAACATGGAATGGTTATAAAACAAAACAGCTTAGTACTCGTAGTTCTAATCCACTTGCTGAATCTTAAGGTATTCTTTTTTTTTCAATTCAATCATCAGATAAAATTTATTCATAGGATAAAATATAACATAGACAATTTAAAATTTACTGTTATATTTATAAAATAGTTCTATTGTTTCATTTTTATATTCAGTCAATAATTTAACTCATGGATAGGCTTTATCTGACGATTGTAAAATTAACTCATAATAATATTATAACAGGGGAAATAAAATAACAAAATGTTTTGGATGTTTTAGCGGTTTATAATATAGATTAATTACCGGTTTTCAACGCGAAATCAGTGAAACAAGCAGAATATCTCTCCTCGAAGTCCCTGTTGTCGGGTTGAGTCATGCCTGAGTTACACAAAAAAACACTGTTTCATTCTGCAACAGCTCATGTCTGTAAACTAATAAAATATAAAACTAAACGATTATTTACAACAAAAATACTGTTAATTGTTAATAAAATAAGGCTTGATTATGAACACATAAACACAAAATTAATTTTGACCATAAGAAGTTGACGTTTGACAGTTTTCGTGAACGTATGACATCTAGTTAAAAATATTTTGAGATAGTTCTGAAGAAATGAAAGGAGGTTCTTTATACTATAATGTTGCATCAAATATCTATAAGTGCCACGATATTTCGTATGCGTGGGAGTTTTTATCTAAAACCCACTATAAATAATATATAAAAATCTATTCATAGTAGGTTTTATTAAAATAATATTTATGCCTTGTCTCGTTATTTTGTGAAATTGTTTAATAATAATAATAATGTCGGCCAGTCATGGCGGCCAGCCTCAACGGGGAGTAGCCATCAGCGCAGGACAGGTTTATCGTGCCTAAGTGTATGCGCAAGCACAGGTGCACTCTCTATTTCCTCAGCTTCATAGTCTGATGGGACGGTAAGCCGACACGACGGGAGAGAGATCGAGACGGGCTGAAACACCGCCAACTTGCTGACTACGGGCTGCTACTGAGAATTTCTTACAGAAAAACACGATAACTGATTGTGGCCCGACTCGGGATTCGAACCCGGGACTTTATGAGCAGCAATCGCGTTTACAACCTCTAGACCAATAAGGCAGTCAATATAATGATGACCTATATATACACTTAAATACCAAACACCCTTAAATACCAAACTTCGTAGCATTATAAAAACTATCCTATGTCCTTTTCTTCTAAGCCTTTTTCGTGATAAAATGTACGATAACCAAAATTTTATTAAAACCCCTTCTGCCGTTTGAGCTTATTTGAATGAGAAACATAGAAACATACAGACTTTCTAATTTTATATTATATGGATTATTAAAAATATTTATAGCCATAATAATACACGATTTTAAAATATACAAGACTAATATACTAATATGAATCGTCTTTCATATATAAATACATTTATATATAATAATATATAAATAAATCAATTAATTTTTAAATATATATTAAAGCACATTTCATAAACATTATATAATTGTTTATAATATCCAATTGAATTGAGCTTCAAGTTTCTAAATAACCTTCAACCAGATTAAGAGGCTTTGTCGGCATTGACAGTAATTCCCGAACTTAATTAAATGTCTAATTAATTATTTCATTCAATTGCATGTCCCAGGTAATTGATTATAATTAAATTAATTATAATCTCTACGTGTAATGTATATTGAATGTATCAATTATAATATTAATATATATTCATGCAGATTTTCACAAAATAGGTAGGTACTGAATAAAATATTGTCTTTTTTCCAACAGATAAATCGTTATTGGCTCTATACCGCGGAGACTGTATGTTATTTTAAGTTTTAATTTTTATTTTTTTTAATATGGTAATGTTATGTAAATAAACTTTAAAATTAACTGTAATAGAAAATGCTGCAAGTGCGACTGTTAGAAATCTTTTCTAAGCGAATTTTTGCAGAAATCTTTTGCCGGTGGTAATCACTCCACAACAGCGTTGTTATTTTCATTATCCAAACACTTTGTGCCTAACATAATATTGCAATGATTGCTAATGAACCCAAACTTAAGACTTATCAATGTGTGGTAATAAGAAAAATTAAAAGCAGACAACGTTGGTAAATCGAAGAAATGTACACATTTAAAATTACAATTTTTAAACACTAGATAGCGTTTATTACCTCAAACAATATTTACATGGATCTTATTTATGCACCTTGCTTATCTCTTTTTTGTAGCTGAAGAACACACGAGAAAAAAAATCGGATTACCTCACGTGAAAAGCGTGGAAACTATGGCAAAATCCACCCTATGAAGCAATCTATGGGCAAGGCCTATGTTCAGCGGTGGACATTAGACAAACTTTGATGAATGGTGAAAAGTCCACCTGATGGTACGTTGCTACAGCAGCTCATGGTCACCTGCCACAAACTTCACAAAGGAAAGCTATAGAATGCTTTATCCCGTCTGAGAGTTAACCTAAATGCCGAAATAATACCTCATAGCCTATAAATATTTTGGTTTTCCTACTCCTCAAACCGCAGCACAGTTGGTAGACTAAAATGGTAATAATGGTGGTATCAAGCCAAACGGATTTTCAGACAGAAAAGAAAACCTTTACATATATAGAAGTCATAAAAGCGATAACTAACATAAATATTTCCTGCAGGAGACGCCTGAATAATTTACATTAAAAATGTTAAGATTGTGCGGAGATGAGAAACAGTGTAGGCGCCAGCTTATATTCTTGGACGACTTCTGTTCTTCTCTGCATTTCAACTCATCAGGTTTATAGTAACATATAAATTATACTGAAATTATATTGAAATAAGCAACCCGCCAGCCTAGGGTGAAGAATATGTGCAATTATTAAACATGAAGTATAACGATTTTTTTTAATTTAAAGGGGATCATGTTACTAAATACAGACCAAGAGATCCTACTAAAATAATGATTCCATCTTGTAAAACAGCTTTAAATAAACGGAATGTATATCATATGTGCATATCAGTTTTTAATAAACTGCCTAAGAGTCTACGGGAACTTCCATTTAAATATTTTAAAATTAAATTAAGAAAATGGCTAGTGGATAAGTGTTTTTATATGATACAAGAATTCATGCAACATAAAACTAATGTACATGATTATTTGTAAAATTAAATATAATGTAATATAATAATAATAATAATAAATATGCTAAATAATAATATAACTTGACATCTTTGTAAGTATATAGTATTTTAATTGTTTTATATAATTGTAAATATTTGCATGTCTGTTAAAGGCAGAATATAGCTTGAACTATGCACCACTGTTAAATCTGGTACCACCTGTATTCTGTGCAAATAAATGTTTCTTTCTTTCTTTCTTTCTTTCATGCCATCTGGCGCATTCTAAAAAAGGTCTACGCGAAAATTTCAGTAAAATTTTTCGTCGAATGCGCGTCATCGAGACGTATACAACATATAACAAAAACCACAGACAATTTGCAAATAAAAATTTATTTTAATTTAATTAAAAAAAATTGTGGTCGAGTTTTCTGAAGTAAAGTTTTTTCTATAAGTTTGAATACTAATTCTGATAATGCACTTAATGGGAACCACAGGGTTTTTGTTACATGTTGTATAAAATAATCGGAAGAACATCATAGAGAAATAAAATTGACCGTGTAGTGGTAACGTAAGGATATCCACTATTCCATTTTGCCCGTGGGTATTGTAAAAGGCGACATAGGGATACAAACCAGGAGATGGGCAGCAGTGCCAAAAACAACTAAGAAAATAAGAAACTGCGGTTGATAACCAAATATTAGAAACTAAGCCAAATATTTCGCCTATGAGTGAATTTATGGGTTTAGCCCAGGAGTTCCCAAACTTTTAAGGTTATGGAACACTCACCAAATCCTTTTTATTTTATGGAACCTCACGTCAAATGATTGCATATCATAGACAGTGCAATTGAAATATTATAATATCATTCTCGTTAACCACCTATGTATCTATACAATAACAGTAATGGGTTTGTAGAGTAGCCACCACAATAGTATATATTAGTGTTAAGGTAGAATAAGTTCGGATCAGTATAATTAAAGTTATAGAAGCATCAACACGTCTCCTAATTCACACAAGACCTTTCCTACATATATCACATGGCGACCCACCTGCCAGGCGGTGCGCTGCTACAATGTACGCGCACCGCCGGCTTATAAGAGAGAAAAATTAAAAAATAAAATAATGGAAATCATCATGGAAAAATATATTATAACGGAATGGACGCAATACCGGATGTGACGAAAACAAATAAATATGAATACAAGAAGAGCCACAATAATAATTGTATAGCAACTAACTAAAATTAAAAAATATGATGACCAAAGTTCAAAATTCAAGAAACGGCAGATTAATTTTAAAAGGAAGTAACAGTTGTACTTTTGCAAGCTTCGTCCAGAAGAATATGAAATTGAGCCACAAAGAAAAAAAGAAGAAAATTTGAGGTAACATCGAATCAGCATATTTTTCGTCATTTCTTTTAACATTTCTTAAAAGTTTTAATTATTATAAAAAAAGTTATGTTTTAAAATTTTGTATTTAATATAATATGATAAAGTTGAGTTTATTAATCAGATACTTCACGATTTAATTGATACCTTAATATATTTATTAGTGCACCTGCTAAAAAAAATCATAATGCAATATTAAAAATTAAGTTACTTTTTAAGCTCTCTTGTATGTTGGCACAAGACGATTTTATATTCAATTTTATACAGTTATTGTTTATTGTTATATATTCTTTTTATTACTGTGTCCTGCAAAACCGAATGAAATAATATAGTAGATTACATTTTTACGTACTTAAATTTACCATGATTTATCATCAATTAATTTTTCGTATGGTTAAAATAATACTAATGATATATTCCGCTGTTATTTTTTTTTCTGTAGTAAATTTTATTTAAATGGTAGTATTCAATTTTGAAAAGGGTTTTAAATATTCGCTATTGTTAAATGTATTTTTTTCTTCTCTAAAGGCAATGAACCTTAAATTTATATGCTAACCTACATAAAAATTAAAATTGTTCTTTTGAATGTTAAAATAAATTAATGTTTTGTTATATAAACTTGGTAGTAGTTGTAGTAATTTTTCAATAATGTTGTATATTTGAGCCTACCTGATGCACCGGTTTTACCAGACCAGAAAATTCCGCAGTGTGTTTCAATTTTAAATGACTGCTCAAAGCTGAGGATGAAGCTTTCATGCCGCTGCCACCACGCGAAAGTATTTTTTCGCAAATCATACATTTCACTTTACTTTGGTCATCAGTTTCTCTAAAATAAGTTCAAATAGTAGATCTCTTCCTGCCACTCATTTTTATCATATAATTATCAATTTTCACTAAGAACACGAAACACTATTTTTTCTCACAAAAACAGTCTAAACATAAGCACGTGCCGGTAATTTGCTCAGTACTAGATGATGCAATAACATGTCAGATGTGGCGGCGGAGCGAGGGGCAGGATCCGGCGCTAATCCCGCGTGCTTTACGTAAACAAGTTTCGACATGAATTGGTTAGGTACCGAGGTGATCCTGCCGAATAATGTTCGGCCGAATATTCGGTTCGGTAAAAGTTTTACCGAACTTTCGGCCGCATATTCGTATTCGGTGAAATCCATATTCGGCCCATCTCTAATACATACGCACGCGTAGACTTACACTCACTCACACATACACACACACACACACACATTCCTAGAGTAAATTAGCTATTTTTTTTATTTCATGCATTAATTTATACAAAAATTTTAGCATTTTTTTTTTACTTAATCGGAGTCCTATGTATTTATCGGTGTTTACACCATAGGTAAATAGACAAGCGAAGGGCAGCAGCGTAAAAGACGTGACAAGCGTGACCCAAGAGGGCCCACGTCCAGCTGTGGACTTTTGCGGACTTATCATGAAGATAGTTCTAACTAGGACTCAAACCCGCAATGTCTTGGTATTTTTTTCATAGAACAAGGGCGACAAACGAGCACACCTTATGGTAATTTGATGCTGTGGCCGATAGACATCTACCTACATCTATACTCGGTAAAGAATCAAAATGCAGAATACGTTGTCACCCCTAAGAAGTAGAATGCTTCGTTTCCAGTAAAAATGGACTAAGGGACTCCGGTTCTCTAAGCACAATATGAAACACAGCAGCATTAAACTGTTATGTCACTCCGGTATTCTATGAAAGCGTGGTCCTTCACCAGTAGAGCTAACTTCACCATTCGTGCTACAACCATATTTTAGCTGCACCGTGAGTCTACCACGTATACCATGTGCAATACGTGCGTTGTGTACGTGTGTGGTATTCTTGGAGTTTTAATACTTAAACTGTAATCTAAACCAAATAACAAGTCCTGAAATAAAATTATGCAATAATATGTCTGGCTTTTCTTACCATAAACTAATTAATTACTTCGAGCTGACATCTCGTTTACCCAAACTAGTTAATTAAATAGGTTTCCTGTTTAACATTCACTGCCCGTCCATTTAGAATTGAATCGTACTTAATCAACACAGACTAAGCCCGCAATGGATAAGGGAATTAGTGGTTAGGTAATAACCTACCGGTATGAGTCCACTGCTGAACATAGACCTAAATTCCAGATTGCTTCATAGGCGATTTGCCATAGTTGCCACGCTTGGCAGGCGGGTTAGCAACCGCAGCGTTTTATTTTAAGCTTGCTAAAAATTATAAAATCCTGTAAGCTCAGGAGAGCTTTTGCAAATATTCTTCACCTGGTCCGTAAGTCGATTCTACAATCCAATCGGCCAGCCATTACATCATTGCTTATAACAGGAAGCACGAAAAATCGCATTACTGTACTAGGCTTGCGGATTATCGGGAGTGGTACCATATACGACTCAAAGTCAAAGTCAATATATTTTGATTCCAAATTGTCCTATACAAAGAACATTTTGAAAGTTAATAAGACAACGCCCTTAGAGTATTTATAAGCAAGCTTGCTTATATATACTCTAAGACTACACCATTGCTTTAACAAGTTCCTGCTGCGGGAAACCTTGTGAGAAGAAACGACGTCTAGCACATTGGACATTGCAATCCGTTGTCGGCCTGTGTATTTTACGTCTGACATATCATCATTATTATAGCCCTTCACTAGGCCACTGCTGAAAGTAGAACTTCACTACGGAAGACCACCAAAAACGGTCCTGAGTTACCTGCATACATCAACATCATACATGTCTTACGATGTAGCCACTCGAGAAGCTTTTTTCCCCATCGGTCGCCAGTATGAAGTCTTACTAGGCGGTAGGGCTGCTTTTCTGCCTAGGAAGCTGTCTGGGTAGGTACCATCCTCTTACTTCTCTCTGCCGCCACATAGCAATGCTTGCACTATGTTCCGGGTATAGAGAGCGAAATATACCCGGAACATAGTGCAAACATTGCTATTTTATTTTATAAGATATGTTTCCTGCAAACAGCGTAAATTAGCACCCGTAAATAAGAAACATAAGAACAGGTTTATTTCCTATAGAAACTGGTGCAACAATATAGTTAGATCTCTGATAACAGAATATTAACCAAGACGTCTGGAAAAATGCTCTGGAAATGCAAAGGAAACCTCCAGGTCCCATAAAAAAGTAAAGTAAAGTTACAGCCTATATACGTCCCACTGCTGGGCACAGGCCTCCTCTCATTTCTGAGAGGGTTTTAGGGCAAGGAAATGTCCGCCGCACTGCCCCGATGCGTGTTGGCGAACTTCACATGTCTTCGAAATATCTTTTTTTTTATTTCTCAGACATGCAGGTTCCTCACGATGTTTTCCTTCACCGCCGAGCACGTGGTAAATCAGCACTTAAAATTGCAATTAACAATTTCATTGGTGCCGGCGGGGATCGAACCCGGGTTGCTCGCGTACTGTGAAACTTACAGCGAGCGCTAACCATCTGAGCTACCACGGCTCCCCAATCTTCTGCAGACCTTAATAATCCGTCCTTAATAATACGTACGTAATAATCATGGATGATTATTAAGGACGTCTGTAGTGTGGGACAAAAAAAATCCCCATCCACAGACTTGCTCCATATTTGTACAACGCCAAATGGCATAAGGTGAAATGGAGGCATTCATCTTAGCCTTAGAGGTGACAACGCATTTGTAGCCTTCTTCGTTCGTTAGCTTTAGGCGTTCATGGACTACAGTAGCCATTTGCAATCAAGTTGACTGTTAGTTCGTTTGTGTTAGTGTGAATACGAAAATTTAATTTTCATTCTACCTCTGTGGTACACATTCTATCGTTTCATTTTATCGTTCATCTCTAACACAAGTGTTTTTAGATTAATTAGGTTAAAGGATACTATTCATTTTAAAAGTGTTGCAAATATCCGTCCTTATAAGTAAATAAATAAAAAAAATATTTGCCGTTAAATTAATTCGGTTGAAGAATTTTATTTCTCATAAGAGCATATAATGGTACAAAGTTTTTAAACATGGTAGAGCAATGCTGCAGCTATATTAGTAGTATAGTTGTAGCACGAATGGATCGACTCGACCTGGGAAGGACCACGCTCTTACAGAATACCAGCGTAAAATAGCAGTTTACGCTGCTGTGTTTCGTGTGGTGAGTGTAGAGAACAGGAGACCCTTTTTACTGGAAACGAGGCATTCCATCTTAGTCCTCACGGGTGACAACGCATCTGCGTTTTGATTCGTAATCGAGGATAGATGTAGATGTCTATGTGCCACAGCAACCACTTATCATCAGGTAGACTGTGTGCTCGTTTGTCACCCTTATCCTATAAAAAAATATAATACACACCTCTAGTGTTGGAAGCAATATAGTCTAAGGTTATATTCATTTATAAATATTATGTACCACTTATTAAAGAGATTACACTGCACGTACGTATTTTCTAAATTTACTTTTGAACAATTTCATGTTATTGCAGTTTTTTATTAAATTACTTCAAAACCTAAACTTGGATATTAAATTCAAACAATATGGTATACGTTCGTAGACATCAATTAGCCCGTTTGTGCTTTGAACACCTTAATAGAGATTTGTGGGTTGCATCTCGGTTACCGTATTCCATGTGCATGTCTTATCAAAGCGGCTTCCAGGTAATGAATCAGGATTGACAGGCTTGATTAACTGCAATCCGAAATTCAAATGTTATTATGGTAACAAGTAGGGGGACGGAACTGAGTGTATACCGTCCACTATTGACCGCTACGTACTTGTGGTTATAACAATGTTGTTTTTTGTTGTGGTTATAACAGATCAGAGACATAATATAGCATAACATATATATATTTGGATACTTTTTTCTCCAGGTTTACTCTCTATGTTAGATCCAGTGTGATCATGTGAGTACGATCAGTGTTCGAAATGTCGGGAATATAAAATAAGTTAATATACGCGATAAAATCCTTTTCTGTGCGTTATAAAAATATTCTTCCTCTTGTTTGCACAGTCCACTACTAAATTATTACGCTTGATAGATGGTCCAGCGATTACTTAAAGTCCAAAACCAAACATAGCGTTCCCATAGATTGTCTCATAGAGGATATTTGCCATAGTTGCCACGCTTGGCAAGCGAGTTGGCAACCGGAGTTTTTTTTATTTTTAGTCGTTATTAGGAAGACGCTGCCGCCCATCTCCTGATTTGATTCCCTCTGTCGCCACTTACGACATCCGCGGGATGATATGGGTTAGTGGATATTCTTACACCACGACTACATTGGAGCAGCGCGACGGGCTAATTACTCCATAACCCTCACAGAAACAAAAGGAGTCTTGCACCATGTGGGATGTACAGGCTGAAACTTTAACTAACTTATGACTTCATCTATATCTATACAAATAAAAAAAATTGAAGTGTCTGTTTGTAATGTCAGAATAATAGCATTTTACTACTTATAACAAAAACATTTAATTTTTAATTTTTGTCTGTCTGTTTATTCCGGCTAATCTCCAAAATGGCTGAACCGACTGACGGGACTTTCACTGGCAGATAGCTGATGTTATAAAAAGTAACTAAGGCCACTTTTATTCTAGAAAAATAATAAACAAAATTAAACACACGAAATCCAATCGTAATAAATTCCACACGGATGAAGTCGCGGGGAACATCTAGTTAACCATAATTTTTCAAGCAGGAGCTATCTATAGATAATCTAGGCTATCTACAATATAGAAATTTAAACATACGTCTATAGTTCTATATAATGCATTCACACCCCTAAAATTTCTTAATAATATAGCGATTACTATTCTATTCGCACGTCAGAACCCTTTTAAATTTCTTCCCACATGTTTACATCGCGCATAATTTCGCATTCATTATATGAAAAATTTTAGGTTATTTGTACGCGGAAAATGTAATTAAAAAGTTTTTCTATATAATATAAATTTATATATTAATACTTGTTATTGGTAATATGTGCTCATTTTACTTTTCTTCGCATTATGATAATGTTTTTCCCGCCCAATTTTTATGATGGCGACTACTTTCAAACGTTCCAGGAAATTCATAAAAGTGTTGTTACTAATGTATATTTTACTGTTAGGTAGAAGTTCGGATTAGCCACCTAAATTTAGGTTTAGATTTGTGTGTAGGCTAATATTATCTTAAGTAGCTAATATTGCTGTGTAGTGAAGGTGTTAGTATATCCACTACCCCATATCGTCCCGTGGGTGTCATAGGATACGACAGAGGGAAACAAACCAGGAGATAGGCAGTAATAGAAACTTTTTATTTAATATAGATTATAAATAATACCTATTGAAAGTCACTCTTTTGTTTAATTACCACTGGTTAGAAAAAAACCTTTGTCCTGGGAATAACCAACAAGAAACCCAGCGGAACTTTAAAAAAAACAGCTTACAATCATGTATGTTACAAAATTAACAACACAAAATAAATTAGAAATAGCTTGATAGTGATCACATCGTTCCAAGGGGTTATTATTATCCATAAATCCCTTAATATTATAACTACCCCGTTTTATACAAACTTAGTTTAATAAAGTTTTTGAACTTTGAGCAGGTCAAATTTTGTATATTTTCTGGAATTTTGTTGTAAAAGCGTACACATTGCCCCAAGAATGAATTACCGACTCGGTGGAGTCGAGTAGCTTGTGTCTGTTCCTAGTATTTACAGAATGAATATCACTCATTTTTGTAAAACTACTTTTATTTTTGTGTAAGTACATTACATTTTCATAAATGTATTGAGAGACCAAAGTTAATATATAAATTTCCTTAATTTTTTGTCGCAGTGACTCTTTAGGCTTTAAATCATAGATTGCTCTTATGCCCCTCTTCTGTAAAACAAATATAAATTCAGTGTCAGTCACTTGTCCCCATAGCAAAATACCATACGACATTATGCTATGGAAATAGCTAAAGTAAAGTAGTCTAGCTGTTTCAACACTGGTAAGATCTTTCTAATAACAACAACAAAATTAAAAAAACCTGCGGTTGCCAACCCACATGCCAAGCGTGGCAATTATGGCAAATATCCACCCTATGAGGCAATCTATGAGTGAGGCCTATGTTCAGTCGTAGACTTTAGCCTGTCATGGTATTATACATATTATGACGTTCACGATAAGGTGTTACTGCCATCTATCGGGAGGCCGTATGGTCCTTCTGGCCTAACTCACAAGACAGAGTGAGGTGATGGATTCTTTTAGCCGTCACCGCACAACATCATCAGTATCTTTTGTTTTTTGGATTCAATTAACATTGGCCAAGGTAGCCAACTAACATGAAGTGGATTACATACTCTTTCATCATTCTATTGTACATATAAATTTTTTAACAAAATTCCGTCGTCTGCTAATGCTGGCTTCACAGAAATTACTTATTCAATCTTAAATACTTACTCTTAGGACTGTACTTTTATAAGTATCAAGTAATAATAAATTATCTTTTATAGTATACTTCTTCACAATATGTTGATGCGTCACATTGCGAAGTTTTTTGGGAGATATTGACGGCAGCTTGAGACAGCAGACAGTGGATGACGATATTATCTTAAGGTGCCTAAGTGCTTACGTTATCTTGAGGTACGCGACACCATCGGAACACTTATTTCACTGTTTCCACTAAAAGTTCATACGCGCAGACACTTAATTCACAAAGTTCAAACCATTATTTAAAAAATAATTCAAGAGCAGCAATTCGCCGGCGGCCAAGTTCCCGCCAAAATTACGTCTTAATAGTTTTAGATGTTTAATACAATATTACGAAAAAATTGCTTCATTTTATTTATAAATTTTCTATTTGTTAATGACATCAAACAGATAGAAAGCTATTTATATTTTCAGAGACAATAAAGCGGAATAGGGGTGTGATTGCCACCCCTGCTTCAAAATATTGTCGTTGAGTATTATGCAAATGCGTATACCGGCGATTGCTTTGAAAGTATAATTTTGTCTAATTGTTAATTTAGCCGTAAGCTGTTTTCGGATGTCTCGAGTCGAATTTAGATATATTAGTGATGAGATTATTTTATATTATTGAGTCTTAGAAGGTTTCCTTTTAGGGATTTGCTTGGAGATAAAACATTAGGGTGCTTATCATTGTCAGAATTAAAAACTTGTAAAGACCATCCGCTAAAAGTTAGCTTGATAATTTAAAAAAAAACAACACATAAATTGCATGGTATATTTAAGCAGTGATTTTTCCATATTCATTATATCGACCTTTACTTAAGATTGTACATAACAATTGATCAAACTAGTAGAATTTTTCAATATTGATAATTTTAACGATTAAGGTTATACATATTTAATTTTTCCACGTTCCTAACACTCATATCAGCCTTTATTATAAGATTGTACTTATCATTTGTTTAAACCAGTAGAATATTTCAATCTTTGTAGTCTTAACTCAGATTATATTTAATTGTTCCACGTTCATAATATCGACCTTACTTAAGATTGTATATAACAATTGATCAAACTAGTAGAATTTTTCAATCATGATAATTTTAACGATTAAGGTTATACATAATATTTAATTTTTCCACATTCATAACACTCATATCAGCCTTTATTATAAGATTGTACTTATCATTTGTTTAAACCAGTAGAATATTTCAATCTTTGTAGTCTTAACTCAGATTATATTTAATTGTTCCACGTTCATAATATCGACCTTTACTTAAGATTGTATATAACAATTGATCAAACTAGTAGAATTTTTCAATATTGATAATTTTAACGATTAAGGTTATACATATTTAATTTTTCCACATTCATAACACTCATATCTCAGCCTTTATTATAAGATTGTACTTATCATTTGTTTAAACCAGTAGAATATTTCAATCTTTGTAGTCTTAACTCAGATTATATTTAATTGTTCCACGTTCATAATATCGACCTTTACTTAAGATTGTATATAACAATTGATCAAACTAGTAGAATTTTTCAATCATGATAATTTTAACGCTTAAGGTTATATTTATTTTCCACGTTCCTAACACTCATATCAGCCTTTATTATAAGATTGTACTTATCATTTGATTAAACCAGTAGAATATTTCAATCTTTGTAGTTTTAACTCAGGTTATATTTAATTTATTGTTTTTCAATGTTCATGTTTTTATTTTCATAATGACCCTATAATTGTTAAGGGAACAAATCAAAGCGATGTTTTTTTTTTTAAATGTAATAAAACTATACCTAAAATTCCATAATGTTTACATTAAATATATTAAACCCAAGTTAATGAATATTTAATAAAACATTGTTTCAAAGAGCCGTATACTGACAAAATGGAAATCCCGTAATTTCTATATTAAATTATTATAATTTCTATATTCCACTAAATGAAATTTCGATAAAAATATAATATTACGCAAATATAATATTTTTATGCAAAACCTTAATGTTTTGGTTTGTGATAATGAAAAGAAAACAACTATTAAATTAAAAGTTTAATTATTTATTATTCCTATGGCGTGTAAGTCTGCTATATTATGAACGTTGTATTTTTAGCAGCAAATTGTTTTTCATTAGTAACCTGTTTTAAAAACTAATAGTTATGTTTTTGGATGTGATTTCCGAATACAATTATATACATGGTAGACTCACGCTTTTTATAGGTGAGGTGACAAAAGAGCATGAGGTTCAACTGATGTAAGGTTACTAGCGCCGTCCATGAAGAATTGCAGGTGCGTTGTAGGGCTTGGCCAATCGGTGGATTGTGTTCTTTTTTAAGGGTCTTCGGCATGACTCTACCACGATGTAGCAAGAATTACGGATTGGTCGACTCGACCAAAGTGGAAGTGTTTCGTATGGTAAGAACGGGAGTAGCTTTTTACTATCAATACTGCGGCATATTGCTGATATTTTTTTGCCGTTAACCAGTGATGGCGTGGTCATTCCCCGGTCGAGCCGACCCATTATTACTGCAACTCTACCACGCAAAAGCATATTTACGCTTGCATTAGATTGATTTAATTTTATTTGCCTATAACCAATACTAATCAATTAGCCGTATGTCGAAAGCGTAAATGAATCCATTACGTCATTTCTTCCAGTGGGAGTCGTAAGGGGTAACTATGGAAACTGCCATAAAAAGAAACCGGTATAATTTTTTTTTAAAGTCAGGTTGACAAATGAGCACACAGTCCACCTAATGGTAAGTGGGTACTGTGGCCGACAGATTTCTTCATCTATCCTCGATTAAGAATCAAAATACAGATGCGTTGTTACCCCTGAGGACTAAGATGGAATGCCCCTTTTTCAGTTAAAGGATCGCCGGTTCTCAACACTCATCATACGAAGCAGTATTAAACTGCTAGAGCATGATCCATCCCCGGTTGAGCTGACCCACTCGTGCTACAACTATAATATAGCTCCAGTTTACGCCGGAAGTAAAATATCCAAGCCAAAAAAAAGTAATTTAACATTTTATACATAATACATTTTATAATACATTATAATACATTATAAGAGAAGGCAGCAGAGTCTTCCTAATAACAACTACAAAATAAAAAACTGCTGTTACCAACCTGCCTGCCAAGCGTGTCAATCTTTGGCGGGGCCTATGTTCAGCAGTGGACTTTGATAGGCTGTAATGAAGATGATGATGAAAGAAATTTAAACTTAGTAGGTACATATTAAATTAGTTGTAAATAAACATATGATCCATAACCGTAATATCGCTTAGTGACTCAAATTTATGTGTGTGTGTGTATTGATTGTCTTCGTGAGACCGTTAAGGAAGTCATTTATCCACAAACACTAATTAGTTTTGTCACCGGATCACCACACGCACCTCATTGTTTGTTACAGACTACTTACTCACATAGAGACATATTATGCGTAATTTCTCTTATTCTTATTTATCTATACAAATAAATAAAATTGAAGTCTCTGTGTCAAAATAATAGCCTTTTACCAAATGCATCTGAAAGTATATACGGTATTTACGATATTATTGTATTACAAAAAAAAACAGTTTTTAATATTTTTGTCAGTCTGTCTGTCTGTTTGTTCCGGCTAATCTCCGAAATGGCTGGACCGATTTTGACGGGACTTTCACTGGCAGATAGTTGTTGTTATAAAGCGTAACTAAGGCTTCTTTTATTTTAGAAAAATAATTAGGGTTCCACGCAAAAACTTAAAAGCCATGAAATCCAATCATAATAAATTTCACGTGGACGATGTCGCAAGAGCTAGTACCTACTTAATAAACTTTTCCTGTACCTTTATGACCTATTTTTTAAGTGCAGAAGTACCTGAAACCTTCAACAATCTTACAAACGGCCTTAATTTGATTGATTTTTAAGTCGTCTCATGTAGCTAAAGAATACTTAAAAATGTTTTAACCCTATAATATATTATAAGAGATCTTAATGGAGGATGAAACATTTCTTTAATATAGAAATCGGTGTAACTGTGTAGAAAACGCTTGAACAATTAAATTTTCCAAGCAAAATTTTTGAAAAATGATATTCTTTCAAGAATTTTCTGCACTGTAGAACAAATCGTAAGGAAAAACGAAACGTTTATTAAATATTGAAACCCGGCATCACGTTTAAGGGCAGGTGTTGGGCAGTTGCAATGTACGGGGTAGAGCCACACTGCAGCGTATAATGACTGCAGCATGAATAGGTAATATAGTATAGTATAGTAATAGGTAATACCAGCGTTAAATAGGAGAATAATAAATGTGTGATGCTGTGTTACGTAAGGAGGTATTAACTGGTAACTCGGAATTCCATGATAGTCCTCATAATTGACAACGTTTCTTATTCATGAAAGTTTATAAGATGTCTCGATTAAGGATCGGAATGTAGAACAGTTGAAAATTTCTCATTATACTAATCCTAGAAGCTCCCCTACTAGTTAGAGTGACGGCCTGGTAAGAGATGCATGAAGTTGATGGATGTAGGTAGCTCAGGACTGTGCTTTGTGGCATTCTTTGGGAGAGGCCTATGTTCAACAGCGACCCCTGATGCCAGGCGCTTCTTATTATAATTTTTGTTATCTGGATTTTGCGCTGATATCTTGCATTACTTTGGTCTTAAGTCCAGAGTCAATATCAAAGCGCAGAGTAGTTTGTGGTTATAATTTTTCAAAGTCATCTTACTTGAGTGTTTCGACTATTTTATATAAGATTGTACTTAAAAAATTGTGTTAATTTATGGGTTCTATGTTTAGCATTGGACTTGTAATAGGCTGTAACGATAATGATAAAATAGTTTTCTACAAATAAACTTTTGAGAAATGATATGGAATATTTATTAAACAATAAAAATACATCTGTAGTCGAATTAACCTATCCTAACGGATTGTCACGTGTTCCCAATAATACGGTACATTTAATTCCACGGTCTTGGTAGCGAAATCTCAACAAAGACATTTCTAAATTAAGACCCTATATATTATAGCAGTTAGCACTGAAATACAAAACGGAGAGGAATGATAAATTGTTTCTGCAGGGATAGCCCGGTGGGTGGTTAGCTTGCAGCAAAAAATAGCCGCAACATATTGCGCAATGGACACAAATAAATTATGTTTTATTACTTTAATTTATCGTGATCATATTTTCGTTTTAATCACTTTATAATTTTTATGTTGTACTTCAGATACCTAATAATCGTCGTCGCTAAGCTAGCTTGATTTTAAGCAATAAATAAAACATTAAAACAAATGTGTATAAATATAGATCGCATCCAGAGTTGCAATAAGATTGATACAGCGATTCGCCTACCTGCCTTGGCGATTATGATAAATTCTTCCCACCCCGCTAAAATCTAATATATAAAAATTAATTATTGTTTGTTCGTATTTTATGCGCTGCCATACCGTTTATCAGATTGCGCTAAAACTTTGTCAACTTATTGCTTGCACTTGTGCGAAGGTTATAGGCATAATACAATTAACATACAATAAAATAGAATAAAATATAATACAATTAAATAGGTGGCGCGAGTATCGCACCAACTAATTTATTTGAAAGTTATTGGTAAGTGTTAAGTTCAACTTCAATAAATGTATTATCATTCCTAATAATTAAACAATATAACTCTTCCAAATTCAAAACGATATTTCCACAATTATTTTTTCTGTGGCAGCAACGCGTCGGGTACCAGCTAGTTACATATAAAATATTTGAAATAAACAATAGATACAGCGTTCAAATTTTTGTTCACACATTTCTATTTAAAGGGAAATAAAAGAATTCTTTACAAGGGTTTCAAATGATGATAAATATTGCCAGTATGTCACCCAATTTTCAAATCTTTAGGAAAATCACAGCAGCAGCCTAGTTTAATTTTTTAATCTCCATCTCTAAGCGCGCCCAATTTTCACGAGCGGCATGATTTCGCTGCGACATCAATTTTACGATGAAGGTCTTTTACACAAAATTACGATGGGAAATTGCAAGATTTATCGGATTGTCTCCTCTGCAGTGTTGGCTTACGAATGGCCTCATCTGCTTTACGATCACCAAGACTAAAGCCACGTTTTATAGTTGGCTTAATTTTATGACGACTGATTAGTTACTCGGTCTTGATCTGAGTTTTAAACAGTGTTGTTAAATTGTTCACTTTGATATTAATGCCTGTTAACGCTTGGTATTTGCGTTTACATGTTTGCGTATTGTATTATGATCTTGATTTGTTTTTCCATTCCATTTACTTTTAGCGTCGAAGACGTAAGTTAAAATTAAATAATATTTGTGCTACTTCTTTTTTTTGTCGTATAACTTCGACCTCTAGTATAGGATTTGGCTTCAGAAAATTCGTTGTTACTCATGTACACGGCCTGAGTATGAAAATGTTTTCTACTTAAGTAAAAGGAACAGCCTATATACGTACCTCCTCTTGGCAACGGTCCACTCTTCCTTCTAAGAAGGTTATGAAGTAGTTAGTCGGCTACGCTGTTCTAATGCGTATTGGCCGACTTCACGTGATATTTTATTTCTCACAATTGTAGGCACGATGGTTTTCTTCAGAAGTACGTTGTGTATCAGCCCTTAAATTTGCATTTACCAACGTATTTCTGCATCTTAAAATTAATGTTGATAGTATGTTGAATAAACTAATAAGAAAAATTATAGCGCATTTATGTTTATTCACGCACTCTATATCCTGCTTCTATATGTAGAAAAAGTACTTGGTTAAAGTAAGTGGCTGTCAAGAAAATAACGCTGTTATCTTAAACGCTGGATTATCTGAACTGATCAGGAGAACATAAATAATCAACATTTACAAATTTATAATACACATGTGTATAAATTAAAATTTGGTGAAGCTTACGCTTATTTTAGTATCATTATCAAAATTAACAAGTGGTAAAGTTAAAAATTTTGTACAACCGACTTCAATAGAAATTTTTAAAGATAACTCAAAAACTACTAGTTAGAACTTGATTTGTATGGGACCACATGAAAAGCACTAGCTTTCAAATATAAAAAGATTCATCAAAATCGGTTCACCTAGAAAAAAGTTATGAGGTAAAACACATAAAAAAAACGTACAGTAGAATTGAGTACCTCCTCCTTTTTGAAGTTGGTTAAAATGGGTTGCGGTTTTATCTTATACACTATAAGGTTCTCATTTGATACCTACTAACCGGATAGAGTTTATAATTTAAAAAAAAACTGCTAAATCGAATTCAAAGTAAGAAATAAAAAAAATCAATCGTTTTGTTTTCAAATCGACTACGTCTAATACTAGGTACGTCTAATCTACGGCTATTTTCTTTAATGAATCTGTCTATAGTAGTATACGGGATGCACCAGAGGAAATTTACGGAATGATGATAAGTGTTGTGGTAATGAGAAATTAACAAGTCCAAAACTCACAATCCTTATATCAAGCAATTCTCAGCTCTTTGCGAAGAGCACAGCAGCACTCTAATGTGGGCTCTAAATGCTAACTCGACTTAATCTCAAACACGATAATAACTAGGATAAAACAAAACCGTTTACATTGCAACAGCTCGTCATACAAACGATTCATCAGGGACAATAACGCACTTCAAATTTTACTGCCAGCGACATTTGCATGAAACTCATCTGGGGAGGATTTACGAGCGCCTGTAATTTGAAATCCTCTTTATTGACACGCGCATACATGTGTGTAATAAGTGAGGAATGCCAATGGGCCTAGTTTAAATGAAACTTTTATCTTTAAACGGTCTACATCACTGGAAACATGTAATGATGTATTGATACTAATACGTGGAATTTTAATGAATTACTGCTATATATAACTCCTTCATATTGACTATAATTACTTCAAAGTGATCCGATCGCAGATGACATTGCGACATTGACTAATATTATCCCGTGGACTTAATTCTGATAAATAAATGAATGGTCTAAATGAACATTTGGTCAATAGAAATTAGTTATCTTACTTCACATGAGAAGTGATTTTGTAGCTTCCAACATAATATATTGTGGATATCATTTTGTTCCACAAACATAAAATTTCATAATTAATTGACTACAGCGCCACCTGTCGGATCCTAGCAAAGCAGTAAACTATCGTATTAAAAAACAAATGTATTGTGTGAACGTTTGTTCTGTACGACTTGACCTCAATCGGGCAAATCGTTCAGAAATTCCATGATCACTTTCAGGCGCACCAACGATTTTAAAATATACTAGCGATCCACTACGGCTTTGCACAGGTGATTTCAGCGCCACCTACCGGGCCCAACTATAGCTCAGAACCATCCAGGTGAACCCATAATTACCCTAAAAAATTTCATCAAAATGGGTCAAGCCAATTAGGAGAAGAAATATAGCGAACACACGCACACCGGAATTTTATATCTAAAATAAAATAAAAAGTTTTTATTCCTTGCATTATTACACGGTTATTTCTAGTAGATATTATGTTATTTGATTATATATCTACTAGAAATAACTAAATATATATTAAGTTAGGTTCACTTAAATTTACTGTTAGTTTTATTGGACTTTTTTTCCCTAACCCCAGATCGGGTAAAGTCCTCCAAAGATGCCCATTTGTCGGAACTTTACTTATGAAGATACAGAATTTTGAAACAATGTAACACACATTTATAAATGAACTTTTGAGATCATTGCATATTAATTATTACATTTGTCAAGATATAATAATAGTAAAATGATTGGAGTTGGGCAACAGCGTCATCCTGCAAATAACAAGAAATTAAAAACTTCAAGCGTGGCAATTATGGCAAACTTTATGAGACTATATGAGGACGCCTATGTTCAGCAGTGGACTTTGATAGGCTGTAATGAATAAATGAATCTATGAAATAGTTAAATATGAAGTGTCACATAAAATTATGAAGTTAAAACATACGTACTTAACTTCAACGGTATTCACTGACGTTAGACCATTGACTGCGAGGTATACATAAATCTTTATTTTGCGTAACCTGTGTGTGCAAATCATCGCTGACATGTCACTGAGCAACTTTGACCTTTAAAATTACAGCAGTAAGCATGTGTATTGTGCTCATTGTGTCTTGTCGAGGGAGTATTGCGACGAAACGTAGGGATTAGGGGCAAAATGCATTAGGCAGTATCTTTTACGAGTATGCAAATATAAGAGCAAATTGGACAGTAAAATCTAAGCCCCGACTTGTTATTGACGTGAATGAAGATTGTGACCGGCTTGGCTAACTACAACAAAAACTTATCTATCAAAGGTATTAGCATTTTGATGCATAGATTACTAATTATCATTGTATATGTACTACGTACCAGAACAGACACCGCAAAATCCACAGATTAATGTGATGCTTACGCATGCAAAATCTGTAAGGCAGTGTGGGGCGCGTGGAAGTAGGCACAGAGTACCTTTTTATGGCACAGACTGAATAAGTTTGAGTCCGCGAGCTCTAAGGCCGACCACATACATTCGGTATTCCGTTTCGGGATTCCGTTTCGGAATTCCGATTCAGAATTCCGAACGCAGTAAATCCATATAAAATCAAGGATCTATCACACACGTACAGTAGTTTTCCGTTTGAAATTTTGCGGAAAATAACGGGATTCTGAATATATGTGGCCGGCCTAACGCGTGTTGCAAACAACCAAGCCTCTGCGTCTCTTCTAGACGTCTACATAATATTTCAATGCTAATTATCTTTATATATAAAAATCAATCGCTGTCCGTTAGTCTCGAAACAACTCAAAAATGGTTAGACCGATTTTGATGAAATTTTTTGTGTGTGTTTGAGTGGGTCCCTGGATGGTTTAGATTCATAATTGGACCCGGTAGGTGGCGCTGTTGTCGAGATCCAGATATCCAGTGCGATGCCGGGGCGTATTGCTAGAAATTGGTATAAGTATTAACCCACAAATATTTTAATCAGTATTTTGTTGACATTACTGGCGAATACATATTATCGAATTTAGCAGATTTAATAATTAACGTTCCTTCCTGCTCAGTTCATGAACTTCCTCTTCTGTTGTAAGATGGTTTTGCCTTAATCAGCGCGCTTGATAATATTGATCGCAATATCTCGTACCCTTGACGTTGCTGCCCGTCACCGGTTTTGGATATTTCACTGTTTTTGAGGTGGTTATACCACAACCTGTTTTTGTGGCAGTCCTAGGGGACGTTTACTCTTTGTATTTCTAATAGGATATAGTTCGACAAACTGACAACTGATAGGGTAGAAAGTCTTTTGAGTGGCAGCCCCGTGTTGTCAAATGTAGTGTTGGATGATCCACCACTAGATGGAGTTACGAAGGGAGTCGGTGAATGCAAGTGGATTAGGACCGTGCTTTGTGACAACTTATGCTTGGGGTTTATCTTCAGAATCGGACGTGAGGGCAGTGGAATTGGGATTTAATGTCCACTAGAACATATATCGGACACGGGTAGTCTTAACGGAGAATAGCCATCTGCGTAATGTAGGATTATAGTGCACAAATGTATACGCAAGCAAAGGTGCGCTCTCTATTCCCTCACTCTCATTAGTCCGGTGGGACGCAGGGCCAACAACTCTACGTGCTTTCCGAAGCAAGAAGGAGAACCACTGCAAGCTTCCTGAATCCGAGCTGCCATTGAGAAAAGGCCACTAACAGATTTTTGCACTTATGACCACTAGACCAAAAAGACAGTCAGAAGAGTTGCGATGTACTGGTAATGATGATATACTTACCATTCGATATTTAAACAAGATTTATATAAAAATTTAAAACACCTGCGTCGAATCAAAAGCTTATTCAATCGTCACACGGTCAGTTATTAGTTACTTATAATGTAAAATTTTAAGGTAATAATCAATACGTCAGGTTGAAAATCAAACCCAATGCTTAAAAAGCCATCGCCTATTCAAACAAGACAACGTATCATTAGGTTTAAAGCCTACCAACGCAACTGATTTCATTGTCAACGCTTAATTAAAAAAGGAAATATCTAAACCTATCATCATTTAAACAAACACACTATCATTCGTTTTATAAAATGCTAAGTGATCTTTATATATGTTGTAATATGATCCAAAATGTAATGAAAATTAATTGTGGGCATGTGGAGCAATTATTATTTTACATGGAACAAAAGATTTGTCAAATACGAGCAACACGTGCATTATCCTGCAATTATAAAGAACCGTTTTTAGTCTTATGTCTCAGGGTTTAAGGTGCAATAAAACGCAAAATAGATTTCAAAATTTAAATTGTTAGTTGCATACAATACAAAAGTGTAAACGCTCAGGTGCGTAACGAACTAATTAATTTGAATGCCCGCATTTGATTACACAAATCAAATGGTTTATTGTGTGAGGGGTGAAATGAGGAATCGCCAAGAAATTTCGTTTGTCACGTTTCGGCCATGTTTCCGGTGCTTTTTTGATGATGGGCTTATTATTGCACTTCGTTTAAATTTATAGAGTAATGCAATATTTCACATATTTTATTTTGATTTCATAAAATTGTTTGAACTTTTAATTATAATGTATGGACTGCTGTATAATGTATGGAAGCTGTGATATTTTTCTTGAATATTATCATATAATTTATATACCTTGCTTTCTGTACCTTTCATCTTTTTCTTCCGCAAAGGAGCAGCAGCATCCACTACAGTGTGACAGCTTCCTTTGTTTGAAGTTGGTTGCAGATGTATATGAAACTATATAATAACTGCAGAAGCCATAATACCATAATGTAGCCTTTAAGATTACTTACCATTTTTAAAATAAATAAAAAAAATCTTTTCTGCTGTATAATAACACGTTCGACATACCTAATATGTATATTAAATTTCGGTTAGTCAAATTATGTACAAAAACTTTATTTTATCTTAGTTTTTAACATGAATTTTAACACTTTTTTAACAAAAGATGGAGCACCTTTAAAAGCTACAGCATTAAAGATGCGTGTTAAAAATTATTGTTAAACAATATAATATTAAATTTTAGGATAAAATTTATTTTTTAACAAATGTTAATAAATCTTAGACAATATCACTAACACAATTAAAAATTACCACATGAGAATATTATAATTCATAAAATCAGAATATTTAAAATTTGATCTGATTTAGAGTTCGATTTACGCAGAACAAGCTAACGGTATCTTAAAGTCTTGCAATAGTATTTTGTTTGGTTGGGTTGGGTTTGGATTTAATTTTATTAATTATTCGATCCCAAGCAGATGGTAACTCCCAGCCATCTTCTCTATTTAAATTAGGATGTTTTTAATTTCAATAGCCTTGCTAATCATCCTTAGTAGGAACTGATGTTCTTTTGCGAGGATTTGTGGTCTATCAAATCTGATATTATGGTTGGGGCGATCCTGAACATGTTGACATACTGCAGACTTCTCGGAGCACCGACGCTTAAAGTTGAAGGTAGCCTTTGTTAACTATGAAATCAGGATGTCAAATACCTCAGTCCCCCCCGTGGCCCATCGGTGCTGTAAAGTGCCCGAAACGCCTAAATTTTTTTATTTTATTTAAACGAGATATAGATAAACGCAAAATTAGTTTTATTGTATATTTAATAAGTGTTACAATCGCTTGAATGCCTATTTAAAATACCAAAAATAATCACCTGAATAAAGTAGCATAGAGTCAATATAGATAGATGAGCATACTATCTTTTCAAATAACTTTCTGTCCCTAAGTCAATTTCAAATGGAAAAATAAAGCGACAAAATCCAAGTGGAAACATCAAATAAAATTACAGAATAATAAATAATACTTCATAATTAGTTAAAAAACTTTTCTACTGCGACTTATGACGTATAACAATAACAATGAGAACAAAAATTTTACAAACATCTGCCTTAAACTTTTTATGTAACTAAAATCGTAAAATGTCCGATTTAAGACTTTTATTATCAAATTCTACCTCTGTTTTAGTGGAGCTCTGTAAACTACGCCCTCCCCTCGGCACAGGTGTCGTCATTTCACACGCGGACGTAATGCCAGTTTTATGATGACCACTTTTTTTATTTTTCTGATAATGATGTTAAATATAAATTACGTGTCCAACGTTAATTTCCATTGTTCTTGTTTTTAACCATCGCAAAAAAAAATTCAAAGTGCTACACTTTGCGAAAATCTATGAAAATCTATGTGAAATTTTGGAAAAAATTACTTCTTTTATAGCCTTTTAACCTTTGTAAGTAATAGACCGTAGCCGACACACAAGCCAGGCAGGTTAATATGCGCAATAGAGATGAATACTGGAGGAATAGATATCACTACTTATGCCCGATTTCTATATTCAAGAAACGTTTCGTTCTCCGTAACGATCCGTTTTATTAAAACCCGTTTATATTACAAACTATTCATTCAGCAACTGAAGATGTCTTAATATTAAAAATAAAAATAAAACTTTAAACGGTTCATAAATAGTGGAGATGATATTTTCTTTTAAAAAGGGGTTTTTCATGCATACATTTTACTGTGACAAAGCAAATGTATGTGGCAGAGGTGAACGGCAGAGTCTGGAAGGGACGCCCTAGGCGAAAATGTATCGACCAAATTGGCGATATATTGAAAATGGGCCAAATTATGAGTAACCTTAACCGACGAGCGTGTATGCGTAGGTATATGGATGTGGAGGAGGCGAGAGAGGTGTGTCAGGATCGTGCTAAATGGAATTCCATAGTCGCTGCCTACCCCTCTGGGTGACAGGCGTGAGTGTTTATGTATATGTATTATGTTTATGTACATTTTACTGCAAAACGGCTCGTAAAAGAAAACGAAGCGTTTTTAAAATAAAGAAACCCAGCATTAGTTTTAGAGAAACAGCTGATGATATTACAAAGTTATTATCGTAGCAAATACTTACATGTTGATCTATATAGGGAATCTCACACCAACAAAAAATCAGGACCTTCTCGATTTTTAAATATATAAAGATAAATAGATTAAAAAAGACCACCACGTGGTAGCGGCGTGAAAGAATCTATTTCGTCTCGTGGGTAACGTAAAAATCAACTACGAGAAATGCCAGCAAAATCTGTATGGATTCTGATAGATAGTGGCAGAAACGTCATGGTGCGGTACATCCGGTAATACCTCTGCCCTGGGAAGAACATAACCAAGAAACCCAGTAGGTAATTTTTTGGAAAAAAGAACAGTGACAATCGTATATTATGTTACACAATTAACTACACAAAACAAATTAGTAATAGATTAACAGCGATCACCTCATAATGAATGTATTTACAGGAATAAGTACCCAGACCGGTGACGGGCAGCAGCGTAAAAAGAGCGAAATATCGCGAAGATTAAGGCAAATCCTCCCTATAATGGGAAAGCCCATGTCTAGCTGTGGACTATTATGGGCTGATAAAGAAGAAGATTTAAAAGAAAATGCATTTTTGTGTAATTTTTACATTACACTAGCAAAAATAAATTTTATTCAATCTACTAAATTTATAAAAAAAAAGTTACATAATCTTATATTTTTTATAGAATAAGGGTGACAAACGAGCAATGCTGTGGCCTATCTTTGGCTGGAATGTCTCGTTCACAGTAAAAAGGGCCTCTGCTTATCACTATACGAAACACAGCCGTATTAAGCTACTATTTGACGCTGGTATTCTGTAAGAACGTGGTACTTCTTCGGTTGAGCCGACCCATTCGTGTTACAACCATAATACAGCTGCAACATGGCTCTACCACGTTAGAATTTATATTATTTTTCTATAAGCAAGCTAGAAAATAAAAAATAATTGGAATCATTTGAAACTCTTGATTAAAATAAAGAAGAATTTGTTTTTAAACATTGTATGTCAGACTACGTTTCTTGCAAAATTAATTCAAAAACTACTATTCTATAAATAGTACCACGTTCATCCTTTCAAATAGTGATGAGTCTTTGGGTTCAATTCTCGGTCGGCCAAATATTTGTCAATCGAAGTCATGGTTATAGAGTAACGATAATCTCAAGCCTGTTTTGTTTAAAAATGAACTTTGAATATTTTACGTTGTATTTTTTTAAATAATATAACTTTATATTTATCGTTTAACTAAAAGTCTTTTTAAATTTACTTACCTCTGAGATGATGCTTACAGAAATATACTAAATTCTTTTCACTCTCTTGATATATCAAAGGTTCGAAGGTGGATGTAAGAAATTTAAAAAATATTCACAAAAATTACATTGTTTCGGCTCTGTTTTAAAGCCGAAACGTTTATTAATTAAATATAAATGTACTACATAGTAAATAGAAACTTTAATGATTTAGTTTCCAATAGTAAATTTTCTAAAGACATCTGACAATTCCCATCACTTTTACTTACAAAAATAATCATGATTCATCAATTTATTATTAGGATCTGTAATTCACAATATTCCGTGGGAATGCACGCGATAAATATCAAGTGAAAATTGTTTTGCGGTTTTATGGTGTTTTATAAATATTTAAGGGCAATTTAAATAGGTAATCAGGGTCATTTATTGCTAATATTGCTTTTTAATTGTACGCAGTAAATGGTATGACCTTTTTGATGATAGGTTAGTTTTAATTAACGCTAGTTATATAATAATACAACAATAGGACTACGCTTCACACGGTCATCTGGCAAGCGCAGCTTTCTCTTATTTTGAAAATATGCGGCAGTGTTCGAAACAATTTACCTTTGCAAGTTGTGTGCACAATAAAAAAAAACTCAATATTTTCAACAAGTTTCCATAAAAGTAAAGTTATCACTACTTTATTTCAGGTCTAAATTATTATATTTGATTAAAAAAAGTTAAAATTTTTAAATAATATGGTTGGCGATTTATAACGTTTTCTTTTACCAATATTTCAAAGAAGGAAAAAAAAATTATTTTATTAAAACAAACGCAAACATAAGTAATACAAAAAAAAGCTACCCAATTTATAACTTCAAAACTAAATCCTTTATGTAATCAAAACAATGAAATCAATTGTGTAATCATATGCTATAAGTGGGCGTGTCCGGTATAAAAGGACACTAAACTCAGTATGATTTCGTGGTATTTTTCACGAAGCTTTTTATAGGATAAGGGTGAAAGCGAACAAACAGTCCACCTGATGGTAAGTGGATGCTGTGGCCTATAGACATCTACATCTATCCTCGATTAGGAATCAAAATTCACATGCGTTGTGACCTTTGAGGACCCCTGAAGATCTTAAAAAAGGATCTCTTTACACGCACCATACGAATACACAGTTGGTTATCAGTGCGCCCTCAGTGAGTAACTCACGGACGGATGTAGTACAACTACAACCCTTTCTGCACCCCACATATAAACATAAATTTGAAACAAAACGGAAGACAGGTATTTTATTTTAATTTGTTATTTCCAACGATTTTTACCTGACGTATGTGGAAATAAAGATTGTTATTATAGCAACTCTTAAAGTCGAGTTTGCTTGAATAAAATGGCTTAATGCTTTAAGTAAATAAATGAAGCTTTCCTCTTTTGGATAAAGGATACTTTCATGTTAATTTCTTATTTTTAAATTGACTTATTAAACGTAATAAAATCAGTCTGGCTTCTGACAGATAAGTAACAAATAAAGTAAATAAATCCCAAACTTTTTATTGGCTTGCGAGTTCCTAGATCTTTTCACATATTTAAGAGATTTTTCGTAGCAATGAGGCTATCGCGCTGCGTGTTGGCGGACTTTACAAGGGCTCGAAGTACCCAAATCCTCAGACATTTCCTTACGAGGTTTTTCTTCATCGCCAGTCACGTTACCACTTGACTAGCGATACACTAACACACACACACACACACAAAACAATTTTATTTGACGGCGAGGGTTCAACCCGGGTTGCTATAAACTACCACGGCTTCCAAAGATGATAATTCCAATATTATAGAGAGTAGCTTAGCTGATAGATGTCCGATAATGATATTTTTATTATTATTATTATACTTACACATTTTTCATTAAAAAAAACCATTTCACCCACACAAGGATATGCTGCTGTATCGTGAATTCGTTTTACAGACATAAATTGCGCATGGACAAATATTCAGATTCAGAAAAATTATTTGTAGATAATACAGAAACTTATTTCGTACGAGATTTGAATCCACGGCCCCGCCGCGCCGCAGCCAAAAGCTATTGTGCTACCGAGCTATCCAAGACTAATTTTGAGATGTACTTATAATTGCCTATTCTTCAAATTTTCTTACACTTGTTTCATTGTGTTGTCAATAATAATGGTTTTCTGATAATTCGTAACATTTACGCAAATATCACAATTTTTTTGTATAAGAGGGAGATTTGTTTTAATCTATGTGTGTCTGTATTTAATTAATTCCTGATTTATGATTTTTCACAGATACAACCTATTTCAAAAGAAATCTTCACACTTCCCGCGTCCTTTTTTAAAGCTTTAGCTACGTTGCTGGGTGACCTGTTAAGCGAGAATAATAAATGATTACACGAAAAACATGGAGCGGACGAAAACTCCCCATCGCGATACGCTCCTAATTAAATTAATTGTTACCAGTTGCGATATAAATGACGAGCTATGAAATGGCCGAAAAAAAATTTTTAGATTCCCAAAGATAAAAGCAATAATAAAACACTTCCCCTCAAAACGTGCCGTCTTGTTAATCCGATTTTGAATACGTTATTTGAAAAATAAATATCTAAACAGTACTTGACATATTTTCGTTTTAATTTTTGTCTCCTTAGCAGTTTATTGGGTATCCTTAAACGCTTACAAAATAATCACACAATAACTTAATAATTTATAAAGTAATAAAATAAAGGCACGCACGTACATGCAAGTAACGAAATGTTCATAGGAAAGTTTGCAGAATTTTATATTCTTTTATCATTCAGTCATTCGTAACAGCCTATTGGAATTTCACTGCCGAACATAGGCTTTCCCATAAATCCCCTCATTGGGGTCAAGTTAGCACGCTTAGCAGGAGTAGGTAACCGCAGTTTCAGATGTTAGTCCTCTGATAACAATGCAATTCTTTGTTTGAAGTTCGCTGCAGGTGTCCAAGACTGCAGTAGCCGCTTATCATCGTTAGAAATAATTATAATGGTCCTTCGGCTTTATTAGAAAATATATGAGGTAGTGAATTATAACATTTTGAATAAAATAAAATATATGGGGTAGTGAGTTACTGATAAATACTACGTAGGTGGCACCATACCAGTGTAATAGATATAATACTGTAATCAAAGACGATGGAAAAATATCCAACAGTGAACTTTTAAGGCGTGGTGACGACGACGATGATGATGATAATGGTTATGATGAAGAGGAAGAGGGAAAGTTAATTGACGATGATGATGGTGTAAAATAAAAAGAAGAGAGAAAGCGAATATTTATTATAGTTGTTGTTAATATCTTTTATGATTCATCGTAGATAGTAAGCACTTGACCCGCATGATTCGAACGCGTCGATCACGACTCGTGGCTGCTTCTATTTGCGCCGGACAATGCGACCACTGATGTAATCAAAGAGCTACAATTACCGGTGGGGATACTTCGCAGGTTTTGTTTCGTTTCTATTAAATAAACGCTATCATGATCTAAATAACACACCTACAGCGTTACATGGATTTTTGTTTATATTGTTCATTTAATTATTAATAAAATGCATCGTTTTTTTTTCTTTTATAGTATCAATGGGATTTTTGTTACACTTAAATTTAGCTTCTAGTGATTTATACCACTATTGCCTAAGGGATCAGTAAGCTGAAGGGACAATAGTTTGGCAATATTTTTAGCTTAAAGAACCGACAACCGATGGTTCACCGACAGGCTCGATGGAGTCACGACCTTGTAAGACCTAGTATGAGATGCAGGAAGTCGGCGGATGCAGGATGACCTATATTCAGCAGTACACTGGCGAAGGGCTGCAATGATGATGATAGTAGCTCAGTGGTTAAGCGTTTGAAATAAGATTTTTTTTTTAATTTTAATAGCCTCACCAATCATGTTTAGTAATGTTTGGTGATCTTTTGCTACGATTTTTATTTATAAAATCTGACTGAAAGCTTCTTGGAGAAGTTGTTACGTTGAACACCTCAGTCTTTTGTGCGACCTTAAAAACGATAAAGCCATAAAAAGCATGGATATACAAAAATATTTATGTGCTTACACAATTTGCACATTTTTAGTTTATTTATTATGTATTTATTTATTTGTATAAGCTTAAACATTGTCTCATTTTAGGTAAATTTGACTAATTCTACCCATTTAGGCGTCTAAATATAAAAATAGATAGTTAATAATACAATTTTTTATTTATAATTAAATCAAATGAATGTACATAATCCGAATGTTAAATTGTCAATTATCAAAATAAGTATGTCACAGTCAAAACTCATAAACGGTCAAAACCACTTTTAACTACTAAAATCAGGCAAAAATGGTTTTGACTGATGCCCTTAGTCAAAAACTATTTTTTTTAGTCAAAAGTGGTTTTAACCAACGTTATTAGTCAAAAGTGGTGTTGTCTGATTTAAACTTCAGACTATCGGTCAAAACTAATATCAATAACAGTAGGTTAAAATGTGGCTGGGGTGGCCCTTGGGCCATCCTAAAGCCGCGTACATTATAATGATATAAAATATAATATTGAAGAAATTTAACTTTTTCTTTAAGAAATTCAAAAAGTATAAGTTAAAAGTAGTTTTGACTAATATTCTTGGTCGAAACCACTTTTAGCCGATGTAATTTGGTCAAAATCACTATCCAATATTTTTGCTGTTAAAAATGGTTTTGACCAACGTCCTAAGTCAAAACTACTTTTGACTGCAAAAATCAGTTAAAAGTGGTATTGACAAACGTCCTTAGTCAAAACTACTTTTGCCTGATTTTTTGCAGTCAAAAGTGGTTTTAACCGGTTATAACTTTTGACTGTAACATATAATAAAAGCGTGTTATGTAATTTTATAATTCATAAACTCGTCTATTATGTAAAAACAATTTCAGCTTACCTTTTGTGATTAAATCATTCTACTGCAATTTTATTATGTTAGTGTGGTTTATTATAATCTGTATACGAATTTGGCTGTATGAACTAATTGCGGAACAAGTAATTTTTCATTCCCGCCTTTTATTTAAGCACTGTCAGGAATTCGTTAATTCGACGTAGAGTGATGCTTAGTGCAAGTTCTTGCGTGTGACATGCGCTTACCACTTAAGTTTAGAATATTTCCTCCAAATAGTCGGGCGATTTTCACCTCTATATCAATCAGATGAAAGATCTCAGTTATTTTTGTAAACGTACAAGTAATTAAGTGAATTTAATGTGCTGACATGTCAGTATTGACACAAGAACTTGGTTTATTTACTCAGAGGGAGTGTACACTGATATTTTTCTTTGTACGAATGTTGGGTTACGATTTTAGGAGTCTGTTGTTTTTGAAGATAGGAGTTAGGGTGTAGATGAAAGAAAGGTTTAAAAAATGAAGTGATTACAACATCTCTTTATTAACACCATATATATTTGTTTATTAGAAGCAAATTTATTAAATTTTAATTTGCCTTTAATAAGTGCTTAATATTAGAAATAAGTGACTGTGTAGTCGCGATTTAAAAATATCCACTACCCCTTATTGACCCGTGAGCGTCGTAACAGGCGACAGAGGGAAACAAACCAAGAAATGGGTAGCAACATTTTCCAATAACAACAAAAACATCGGTTGCCAACCCGCCTGCCAAGCATTGTAACTGTGGCCAATATCCCTCCTATGAGGCAATTTATGCGAGAGGCCTATGCTATGTTATTGAGTTTTGATAAGCTAGAACGATACAAATGACAAGAATTAGCCTTACATTAGAGAAGCCCAAAGTTACCTGTCTCCATTCTGGATATTCAACATAAACGAGATGGTTATAGCTATCTATCGGAGGCCAAAATATTTTTCTGGCATTTCCCTCTTCTATTCTTTCTTCTCGTCTTTTCTCTTCTTTAAATTATTAAATATTTATATTTTTTAACTGCAATTCAATTTAAATCGTAAAAAAGCTGCTAACTAAATATAAAATTAAAATATAATAACTAATTTGCTTAATACTTGAATAAATTAATATTACTTAAAGATATATCTACAATAATATAATAAGTATAATATATTATCTAATATCTAAAAACTTACACATTTTAAAGATAAAAAACTTAATTATTTTTCTACTTAAAATCTACTTTCAATAAATTAAGATATACAATAAGTATTTCATTTAATACGTTTTTAATTACAAAAAGTAGGTAAGTATTATTAAATGAATATATTAAAAAAATGTAAAATGTTACTAAATTCAATGTATTAACTGATAAATAATACAAATTATTCAAAATTCAAGGTAGTATTCACAGATATTTACGGTTGACCTAGGATTACAGTAAGTATCCCCTCTATCGCAAAAACGGTTGAGCGCATGAAAAAAATTTATGGTCTACAATTTTATAATAGATGTTAACATCATTGGAGCAATAGAAACCGAGATAATCGCGAAAAACTGTTTTTTTTTTATCTTTGACCTTGAATAACTTACGACGCAGATACGAGATTTTATGAGACTTTTGAGACAACTTTCAGAACGCTAAAGTGAAGGTATGTACGAAAATTCAGTTTATTATCTCTCATTCTTTCTTTCTTTTTTTTTTTTTTTGAAAACATTATCTCCACACTATGATTTATTCCTGTATCGCGGGGGCAGTTTACATACACAGATTTCACAAGGACAAACATCCAGACTCAGAACAGTTATTTGTAGGCCATACAAATACTTGTTCGTGCGGGATTCGAACCCGCGGCCCTTAGCGCTGCAACTCATTGCTAAGCCACTGCGCCACGGAGCCGTCGAGCGAGGTTGATCGCTAATTTGACTAGACTATAATGGATTTTCTTCTGTAGTCACCACAATGCAATCTGTGTTGTATTTACAGTACAATAACACTCTCTGGCAAGAATAGTCTAAATTGACACAAATTGGAATAAAGTTTAAAATGTTTGCAGGCTGCAAAACAATAGAAAAACTATTTTTAAAGATATCATCTTTTAATGGTATTAAAACCAGCCAGCTACAATCAGTACAAATAAACCAAAGTTGATTAGAACAATAATTATTCCTTAAAATGTACTTTCATTAACGTTTCAAAGTACGGTACGTATCTAATACGGAATTAAGTATTTGTGCAAAGACACGTTGCCGGTTCAACGAGGCGTAAACAATACAAAAAACTATAAATTAAAATAATTCACTTTCATTGTTAACAGAAGTACCACAGAATTATACACGACCTCAATGAGTCAGATTAGCAGAAATTCGCGTGTTAAATTGCATGTTACTACATTGTAATAAGAGCTTGTAATTCAAACGCTTTAATAACGGATAAACGAATGTAATGTATCATTATTTCCGAGTATCGCACGCATCGGAGGCTTTGCAGGACGCCAGACAAAGGATGACACATTAATGCATCTAAAAGCTATTTTAAATTATTTTAAATTTTTAATTGCGTTTCAGCATTGTTTTATTAAGCACTCTTATAAAAAAGCCTACTTGTTTTTAAAAGGCCGGTAACCTAAGAGTATACATAAGCAAGTTATGCTTATGGCTTTCTTATGTATGCTCTAAGGCGGTAACGCACCTACAATTCCTTTGATCATCATCATCATTACAGCCCTTCACAAGTCCACTGCTATACATAGGCCTCCCCCGAGGAATGCCACAAGGCACAGTCCTGAGCCACCTGCATTCATCGACTTCCTGCATGTCTTACCAGGTCGTCACTCCATCTAGTGGGGGGTCACCCTACACTTCGTTTACCCAATTCTATAAAAAATGTGTTGTCATAAATTGCTTTAACCACATTTAAACAAGGAGGAATACCATTTTTTCGTCCAAGTGCTACTAATTGACGAGCAAGTCTTTGGCTACAGATTGATGATTGAAATTCTGTACTTATAACACTATACCTACATTTTACTGAATAGCAATGGGGAGCAGTGTTACTGGTGCATTGGTATCAATTTGGCATTTACCAACTCGCCTGGCTAACTTGGTATGCAACTATTTCATACTTAGCGAACATTTGACGCATTATTGGAAAGCCAAGTAGACTTGTTAGGTCGATAAAAAGGTGGTCTGCGCTTCATTACTCTTCTTTTTGTTGTGAGCCACTTTCATAAGGTCCAAATTTTTTATTAATGTTAAAGTAAAATTTACAATCTGTTTAAGTCCCACAGCGGGGCGTAGGTCTACTCTGGAGCAGGGAAACGTCCACAACATCCTAAACAGTTTCCTCAGATTTCACAAGCCTCTATTTTTAATTTTCGACATGCATATACACAAATATAATTTTGGCTTTAGGTATCAGAAATTTTCCCTCACGACTAACGAGACATCGAAACAATTGTACATACTGAAGTTTGTATAATTATATATCCATATTTGATAACTTCTGCTAAAAATATTTCTGCCAAGTGTTTCGATTATGCTAAATCCTCTCTACAACAGAATAAGCTGGACATGGACCTCTTAATGGACATTTAGGGCAACTAAAGAGGAAATAAGAAGTATTTCAAGTACACCTAAGATTGCAAAGGAAAGCAGCTTGCGCGCGCGCAAGCTGCTTTCCTAAATCTTATTGTAATCGGAAGATTGGTTTCTCAATCTCAGTTGCCCGAACATACATAATTATTATGTTATTATTAATTATGTATGTTCGTTCATTACTTCTTTGTTTATGAACTGATTTTAATAATGTTTCTATTATTAAATAGGTATACTTCAAGGGTGGTCAAGGGTAGTCAAGTCAAGGTATGAAAAATTTTAAGAGAAAGTTTCATCCCTAAGCGTAGAAAAATTGAGGATAAAGATTTTAATGTAATCTTATTTGTAGTTTTCCATTAAGTCTAATATATTTAATTTTCTGATGAAAAAAAAGCTAGTAATCGGGGAATAATAAATGTTTTCTTGCTCTCCTGTAATTTTTTGAAAAATTGAGGTTCGCCCCTTTGCGGTGTCACGAATTCTCGTTCTTCTCGTTACACTATGTCTTAGCATCAACTTCAGAAGCTATTATGTGGATTTTTTTTTTTAGTTTTTGCAGTTTTTTTTTTACTTTTTTAAAGTTCATTTTTATAAATACGGTACAAATAGTAGAAACACCTCAAAGAAGTTCCTCAAGTCCAAAATTTTTGTTGTGTTTATCTTATAAATAGAACGGTATTTCCTAACTATTAAACAAATGACGGCTGTCAACGAAACGAATGCACGTAACCCTAATAAGAGTAGCGGAGGTTTGGAAGTAAATTTTTGATAAATAATCAGTCATTAGCATTAAGTCGGCGCCATGTGGTACATTTTAAGTTTAGTATAAAGGTGCCTTACACCTAAATTTATATTTTTGTTATATAGAATTTTTGTTGAATTTATATAAGTTTATGTTCAAACAAAAGCAAACAAATGAGCACACAGTCCACCTGATCGAAGAGGATACTGTGGCCCATGGATCCTTGATAAAAAATTAAAATGCAGATGCGTTGTCACTATGAGGACTAAGATAGAATGCAACGAGGCATCGTGACCAGTAAGGGCTTTCGGTTTTCTCTGCTCACCATACAATACACAGCAGCATTAAGCTGATATTTTACGCTGATATTCTGTTGTTAGCGTGTTGGCTCTACCGCGTTTAATTAAATATAAATTTGCTTCCTTAAACGTTAATTGTAAATATATTATATTCTAGCTGATACCCGCGACTTCGTCCGCGTTTGCTTGATATATCACGAAAACACACATCACTGAACACGTAGTGCTTATTAAAATCGTTGTTTCTTAAAACTATAATAACTTTATACTAAATGAAGATTAATTTTAGAAATTTATTTTAGATACGGACCAAGTGTCTAAGAAATAAAACTTAGAAAACCTAATTGAAATCTATCCATTAGTTTTTCCGTGATGCGCGCACAACTGCAAACCTCTATCATTTTATTTATATGATAATTTGACATATTAGTCCCTGCCACTAGGGATTTTAGTTAATCAAAAAGGCGCAAGAGACTCCATTGCCCATTGTCATCCTTACTAACCAACTTCAAAAAGGAGGAGGTTCTCAATTCGAGTGTATGTTTTTCTTATGTATGTCTCGCGATTACTTCGCAGATTGTGAACCAATTTTGATGATTATTTTTTAAATAAATAGATTATACTTAAAGGGTGTTTGAAGTCGGTTTTTACTTTTTGTTAAAAGTTATAATTATTATATCCTATATAGTATTTTAGGCTCACCGTATAATAAGGTTATTTTGCCATTTGTTAGAGGCTACAATAGCTTGTTAACTTAACTTTTTCTACACCCATAGGAGAATATAAAGTGATTTCATTTGTCAGAGGGCACAAGATCTTGTTAACTTGACTCTTTCGACACCCCTAGGAGAAGATAAAATGATACAAGACCATACAATCTAGACATCCACTCGATCATGTGAATTTCGATGAAGTCACTGAAACCATAAAAAGCCTTAAGAATAGATCAGCCCCTGGGCCAGACGGCATCAGCAACAAGGTGATCAAATCTCTTCCGGCACCACTAATTTACCTCCTCGTAGGAATTTTCAAAGCTCTTCTCTCGAGCTGCTCTTTTCCGGATATCTGGAAAGAAGCAGACGTAATAGGGATCCCTAAACCGGGGAAACAGCGCTATCGACCCACCATCTACAGGCCCATCAGTCTACTCAATACATTGGGCAAATTATACGAGCGCATCATTCTAAAGCGCTTCCGTCACTTCACTGAAATAAACAGACTCCTCCCTGACGAACAGTTTGGTTTTAGAGCTAAACACTCGTGCACTAACCAAATCCATCGCCTAACAGAATATATTCTGTCTGGCTTTAATCACCACCCGACAAAGAAAAAATCTCGAAACACGGGAGCCCTCTTCTTTGATATCGCAAAGGCATTTGATAAGGTCTGGCACGACGGCTTGGTCTACAAGCTGTATAAACTAAACGTGCCCGACAGGCTCGTACACATCATCCGAGCCTTCCTTACAAATCGCTCTTTTCGCTATCGAGTGGAGGGAACCCGTTCTTCGAAACGTTTTCTTAAGGCTGGAGTCCCACAAGGCTCCGTCCTGTCTCCAATCCTATTTACACTTTTCACGAGTGACATCCCTAAAGATCCAGTGGTAAACACTGCTCTCTTCGCCGACGATACGGCTCTGTTTGTCTCAGATTACAATAATTACAAATAGGAATAGTCTGACTTTAAAACTTCAAAAAGCTACCAATCGCTTAGGGGAATGGTTCCGCCAATGGAAAATTGAAGTGAATCCCGAAAAAAGTGAAGCAATATACTTTCAACGGAGTTCAAAACTACCCCAAAGACGAATGAGAACCAAAATTAAGGTAATTACTTTATACGGCCGCCCCATCCCTTGGGAAGATTCGGCCAAATATCTGGGCGTCACGTTCGACGCCCGCAGGAGTTTCGCGAATCACATAAGTGTAGTTCGCAACAAAGCCAGGTCAGTCATTGGCCGTCTCCACCCTCTTGTTAACAGTAAGAGTAAGTTGTCTCTAAGACACAAACTCCGTCTGTACAAAACCTGCGTTAGACCTATCATGTCTTACGCAAGTGTAGCCTTCGCCCACACCTAAATGAACTACAGAAAGTTCAAAACTTTTTCATCCGTAGAGCCCCCGGAGCACGATGGTATCAAAGGAACTCAGATTTACACAATGATTGTCAACTCCCCACTATCTCCGAATACTTCAAGGAGATGTCTCAGCGCTACTTTGATAGCGCAGAAACCCATCCAAACCCGCTAGTGGCAAACGCAGCCAACTACGTCCCGATACCGAACTTCGCGCCGTTTCTCCGTAGAACGCGTAACTTACTAATAGAACAACCACGCTCGCTCGATCCCGTCGACCCAAACGTCGCAGGCACATCATAACACTAATAGGACAACGGATGGAACGCGTCGCACCCGTAGGCGGGTACGACGCGTTCCAGCGCACACCGCGAACACACCGTACACCCGCGTACCTAGGCGGTTCTCACCGTCCAGAACATCGACCGACTCGAGCGAATTAGTCATAGGGGACATGATGATTGGTAACAATACCAATTCATAAACCATCATCATCCTCATTCCCATCCTAATTGCCGCCTTTCCACTTTTTAAATAGCTCGCGGCCTGAAGCCGCCTTGAGCCCTGTAACACATAAAGCTGTAAGAGCCGCATAGGCTAACGGCGCAAACATCACGATATTAGAATCTAGACATCATGATCTTTTTAATAGACACGCGAAAAGACTTAAAGAAAATTAGATCAGAAGACTAAATAATATCAAAAGCTCAAATGTCGTCTTAATTGTTTAAATTTGAAGAAAAAAAAATTGTTTCTTCAAATTTGAGACAACCCCTAAATAATTATTTATTTCAGTACAAGTGATAAAATTAAAGACTTCAATATAAATTATTAAGGATAACTTAAAAACTACTAGTCAGAACTTAATCAAGCACAAGTTTTCAAATAAAGAAAGAATCATCGAAAACGGTTCACCTAGAAAAAAGTTATGAGGTAACACACATAAAAAAAGAAAAAAAAATACAGGCGAATTGAGTACCTCCTGCTTTTTGAAGTCGGTTAAAAATAAATCATTAAAATCGAGCCACAATTGACTTGACTGACAGACCTAACTTGAAGATATCGAGTAACGTACATACTAAAATACATACAATCGGATTGAGATCCTCTCCTCCTTCTATTGAAGTCAGCTAAAAGTGGCTGATGTCATATTAATAATAGTAATGTCCTTCAAACCGATTTCGGTCACGGCGGCCAGTCTCAACGGAGACTAGCCATCTGCGCAGGACAGGATCATAGTGCCCAAGTATATGCGCAAGCACAGGTACACTCTCTACTCCCTCACTCTCATAGTCCGATGGGACGGTAATTCGACGCGACCTGATAGAGACCAGGCGCAGGACCAACGGCTTTACGTGCTTTCCGAGGCACGAGAGTGAAACACCGCTAACTTACTGACTCCGGGTTGCTATTGAGAATTCCTCGACAGGAAAACCCAGTAACTGATTTTTGGCTCGACCCGGGATTTAACCCGGGACCTCATGAACAGCAATTACGTTTACGATCACTAAACCAACGAAACTGTCTTCTTTTAAAAATAGAGAAAGTGTAAATGCACCTTTACGATCTTTTTAAGACTGTATTTAATAATCGACTTATATCGAATATGTGTTGAAACAGGCGTAACTGAGACCGTCTCGAACAAAGTTCTTTCGTAACCATCAATCAGAATTAACTAAGATATTACAGCGATTTATAAGATGAAAGTACGTATGACCGTTTCGTAACTTGTCAGGATTATCTACGCACACGTGCTTATTTTATCTTCCAATGTACGCTTGGCGAATATGCTTACCACCAGCTTACCACTATATGTATCAGTGTAAAATAGCAGAGTAGTGCTACTGTGTTTGTATGGTAAGTGAAGGAAATCGTAGACCCTCTTTACTAGTTAAGAGTTATTCCATCTTAGTCCTCAGCGGTGATCAACTGTGACCTCAGCGAATGCAGATTGCATTTTGATTCTTTATAGGTAATGGATGTGGCATCTATATGATAATTTAGCATTTACATCATCATCAGGTGATTTGTGTGATTATTTACTTATGTCATCCCTGTTTCTTTAAAAAAAGACTTTTCTTCACCTTCTTACAGTTCTCCACCTTAGAAATAGTTACCATAGTAATCCATTTATGTATTATACCTTTAGATATATAATTCTTCTGTACGTGTGTTTGTCACTCAACTCCTCCTTAATGGTTGGACCGATTTCGATTAAGTTTTTTGAGTGTCGCTAGATGGTTTAGATTCTCAAATGGACCTGGTAGGTGACTCTTTTCGAGATCCAGAAATAACCTGCGCAAAGCCGGGGCGGATCGCTTGTATTGTCTTTAATGCTTTTTAGTTTCAATTTAAGTGAAAGTGTTAAGATGAAAAAAATACCATCAAACAAATGACTCGTTTCATAGATAACCGGAAATGCAATGAAATAAAATATGTAATAAAACCTCTTTCCCATTTATCCGTGTTAACTGCAACACCTGATTTTACGACCGGAACCGGGCAACAAATTAGCCGTAAAAGTACATAATTATAATACGTCATAATATATTAGAAAAGTCCTAACATTTGTTGCTTGTCGGTGAACAAGTGTGCGCGACGATCCGTGATACAGATACATAATTTTGTTTTTAGAGGTGAATAAAATTTAAATAAATTATAACACTTTTGTAAGGAATTGTACAAACTGGGATAATTTGGTAACAATAATGCACATATTAAGTAAAGCCTTAAATGCTTACCTCCATATCCTTTGGTTGGTCAGCTTGATATAAATGGAAATTATTTTAAATATGATTATTGTCTGCAAGAAGTCGATCATAGTGGGTTTGATTGTCAAGCGATATACAAGAAGTTTTTAATTGAGAAAATAGAAAAAATTAATAAAATTTCGTTTCAGTCAAATAGCTCGTAGAGATGACCCTTGAAGAATAAAGATTCTCGAGTTGAAACCTCGTATAAAACCCAATGTAGAGTGACCTCTCACCGTATAAAGTGTCGCTGCATTGACCTGTTGAAGTACGCTTAAAGTGGATAGTTGCAGGTGGTTTAGTCCCGTGTCTTAATAGTGACATGCATGTATGTCTGAGAAATTAAAAATGATAGATAATATCTGGAGCGTGTGTAGTTCACCAGTTCGTGAGATTAGATAAGATGTATTCATAAGGCCAGTAAATAAGAAGATTTTTTTTATAGAATAAGGGTGACAAACGAGCACACAGTCACCAAATGGTAAGTGGATCTTGTGGCCTGTAGAGATCTAAATTTATCCTCAATTAAGAATCAAAATGTAGATGCCTCGTCATCGCTGAGGATAAGATGGAACGCCTCGTATCTAGTAAAAAGGTTCTCCGGTTCTCTACACTCACCATACGAAACACAGCAACAATAAGCTACTATTTTACGCTGGTATTCTGTGAGAGCGTGGTCCTTCCTCAGTCGAGCCGACCCGTTCGTGCTACAACCATATATAGCTGCAGCGTGGCTCTACCACGTATAAAATGTGAATGTGACACCAGAAAAGTTTATATTATAATAGTAACTAATATTTTATATTTCTTGTGTATAATTTAAAAGCATATTAAGTATAAGTCCTTCAATACGTACAGGAGCAGCGAGGCGGACTTTTCCTCCACATCGCTCTCAGAAATGAGACAAAGCCTATGCCCAGCAGTGGGACGTTACAGGCTGTAACTTTATTAGGTATAATCTATCAACAGGAGTTTATCTTCTCAACTAAAAACAAAACCTGTCACATTTGAGATTAATAACAATAAAAAGGAGTATTTTGCAAATACACAACACATTTTGGACACAGACTTCATAGTATCGAATATTTCAATAATAAATTTTACATGCTTATGTGTCTTTGTTAAATTTCAAGATATATCGCTAAATAGTTTTAGATAAAATCGATCGTAACCGACGACGGACTGATTGACACTTAATTCGTTCTAATTACTTAACTTACAGTCCACATGAAGGTAAGTGGCTACCTTTAAACAAAGGAAGCTGGTGTGATGCGTTGTCACTTCTGAGGACTAAGATGGTATCCTTTACAACCTGTAATTATAGAAGAAATATGTAAGAGGCTGGTAACTACCCAGAGAGAATCCTAACAGAAACGAGTCTTACTACCTAGCCTAGTATAACAGGTAATGACAAAGGAAATGATGTATGTAATAAGTAGCTGTCAATTATTGTATAAAACGAATAACATCCTGTAAAATTATTTAAAGATTTTCCTCATTTACAACTTAATAGACTACTTAACTTAGATTTAGATTCTTAGAAGTCCTATCAAACAGCACTTGATGAACGCTGCACCTTTGTGTGCAATAGCTTAATGTGAACAACCCCTATTTATTTAGATTAGGATTCAATTGCCGTGCGAGTGGACATATGTTCGGAGAAATTAATTCAAAGGTATGCTAATGTGAACATCGAACCCAAGTGTCCAATTTTCCACAAGTGTCCTTTCAATATGTTTATTGTTTTTTATATATTTCCGTACTGATTTGTAATATAAAATCTAACAATATTTGCATCTATTTATACAGGTGGTAATATTATTACTATAACTACTTATACTATAGACTAAATGTCATGATCGTGGACATTCATAGAGCTTACTGTTGGAAGTTATATCCGAAGTTCAAAAAACTACGTGGCCTAGTGGCTAAGGTACCGCTAAGGCTGAGAAGTAGCTGGGGCCAACGTTTGTGCAAAAATATTTTTGGTTTCCGAGTCTGTGTTGTAATTGTCCGGATTGTTTTATTCATGGTTGAGACAACCTTCAGCGTTTTATTTTGGAAAGGCCAACACTTGGCAAAGTATCAGAGTTAAATAGCAACATAACGCTGCTGTGTTTTGTGTGGTGAGGGAAGAAAACCGTCAACCCTTTTACTGGTATTCAGGCATTCAATTATTGTCGTAAGGGGTCCGTATTTTTATTATCTATCAAAAATCGATGTAGGTATTTATTGGAATCCATTTACTTTTATGTAGACTGTCTAGTAATCTTGTATCATCATGTAAACAGAGCCACCATTGATAGATACCATCATTTTCAAAGTTGGGATGATTTACCATTAGTGCAAATACAGCGCAAATGTCGACACATCTAATTTAGATGCTCGTATATTAAGGCTTTAATTTTACTGCACTAATTCGAAAGCGTCGCCTCAAGCAAACATTGTTCGCACGTGAACATAAGGTGCATCGCCAATAACCACATTTAATGTAGTTTTATTATTAAGCTTAAACATTAAAAAGCAAAGAAAAATTGCAGTGTAAACACATCATTGCAGCCTATCGAACGGCAGTTCTTTATCATTGAGTTTTTATCGGAAAGATGCTGCTGCACATCCCCTGATTCATTTCCCTTTGTCGCCTCTTACAATAGACACAGGATGAATGTATTTATAGTACACGCACTTAGTAACGAATAACAGCATTTTATAGAATTTAATTTATTTTATGTCCTCGACGTAAAAAGCAGTGAACACAAATATTTTATTTGCGTTTAATTAATAATGTTATGATACCTTTCCAATTAAAACTATTTCCTGTTTAATAAACCATTAAATTTCCTTTTAAATATACCATTAAATTTCCTTTTAATTAAACACTCAATAATTAAAATCAATAATCATAAACATATCCTCGTTACTGTTACTGTTACAGTCTATCAAAAAACCACTGCTGAACATAGGCCTCCCCCATTGGAGTGATATTTGTTATAGTTTACACGCTTGACAAGCTGGTTCGCAAACGCACTTTTTTTAATAATTGTTATTAGGTAGACGCAGCTGACCATATTCTGGGTTTTACCCTCTGTCGCCTCTTACGTCACTCACTGGACGATATGGGGCAGTGAATATTCTTACACCGCCAATGCACGGTTATTTCTTTTTAAACTATTAAACACAAAATAATTGAAAACAATATATTTGCACGGCTATTAAGAATTTTCTCATTATTACTCATAAAGGTCAACTGTCAGGCATAGGATGGTGGATTATGTGGCGGCTAACCATCATAAAAAAATGGCGTACCTAACTAAACATACTTGGATCTAGGGTTAGCAGCACCAGCGGTGCAAGGTGTCTGTTATTCTGACTTACAGTTATCGCTAAATTATTAAAACGACTACGGTATACTCACTTAAACTAATCTAGCCTCTGCTTACTGTATTAAGCAGGTAAGTATTTTTTTATAGAAGAAAAACGTAAAACACAGTCTTTAGTTTTGATTCAAATTCAAAATTAAAAACTGCTGTTAAAATGTTATTATGAAACCATTCTGGAACGGACTTTTTAGCAACAATGTCCGCTTACTTGCCGATACGGCCGGCCACAGTCAATATTGAAATTTACGATCTACAATTGTGAAATGCGAATTATATTTTATAACTTTATTGGTCACTTTGACAGTCTCCGATTTTTGCGTTAAATTCGTCTCGGGCCCAAGAGACTATTACTGCCTCGGTGTGGTCTAAAAGTGCGTGTCTAATCGAAGGTTGAAAGCAAAATAGAGGCGTACTTGTTGACGTATTTATTGTAGCATTGTGTGTGGGTGGTAATTTTTTTATGTACCTCTGATGTTTAATTATAGGGACGACGTTTGACGTTGACACAGTCGGCTTATTTGTGTGCAACTTTCTTTATTATTGTAATGAGTTAAATGAAGGTGTTTTTTGTCATTGGCAGCGCGTCTAATATAGCGTACATATTACTTTCTTCCTGTTTTTTTTTTATAAAATAAGGGTGACAATGACAAACGAACCCACAGTCCACCTAACAGTAAGTGGATATTATGACCCGTAGACATCTACATTTATTCTCAACTAGCAAACCGCCCCAACTTCGCCAGGCTCGGATCGTAAACTTAAATAATGTGGCATCATTTAGGTTTACCATAATCATCAAGATCTATTTTTTTATATTTTTTTTCGATTTCACAAATAATCTCTTTAAAAAAATAATATTTTTAGATAAAATTTAGTTAAGATCACTCCTGACATTGTTCTCTATCTGTTCCTGAAGTTTCATCGCAATCAGTTCGGCCATTCCGTAGATTAGCCTGGACAGACATACAGACAAAAAATTTAAAAATAAGCTTAAGCTAAGCCACGTACATCCACCAATTTCCTGTATAACTTACCAGGTAATTATTTTATTACTTTTGATTCTTTAAACTCAGCTTTTCCTTTTTATTAAATGGTTATTGAACCTTTGGAGTGGACTAAAGAATATCAAACGCTTGAATGTCATCTAAATAGTTATATTAAAAACTTTATCCCTATTGAAGCCCTACTTGAACTTCTTTTGAGGCGTATGGGAAAAATGATGAGAATAAATTTTTACAATGCGCGCGCACACCGACACCTAAAAACGACACCATGAAGTTGTTACGATGCGCGCGCACACTGACATTTAAAAGCGACAACTTCAGTGGGTAATTATTGTCTATCAAGTTTTTTTGTTTTGTTACGCTAAAGAAGTATAACTTCCTACTTGCGTATATAAGTACACACACACACTTTATTTTTTATTTTTTTCAACGCATGCCAGGCGCAGCGAGACCTAGATCAATATATTTTTGTTTCATAAAATTGAAGTGGCAAACGAACTTATTTGATGGTAAATGGCTACTGCAGCCCATGGACACCTGCAACCAACTTCAAACAAAGAAGTGTATAGATGCGTTGCCACCTCTGGGGACTGAGATGGAATGCTTCAAAACCTATAATCACACTGAATATCTATACCCTTCGGACAGAAACACTGTAGTGCACACACTGATGTTTGGTAGCAGAATGTGGGTGGTAGGTACAGGCACAAAAGAAGTTGATAAGCAATTAATAAACACTTTGATCTGTTCTAGAAAACACAAATATTGTAGAACATAAGTCAACCACATATTATATTAAGCACGCCTTAATGTTCGTACACGTATTAGCTAAGGGTACAAAGTACATAAGTTAAATCATCGCATTATTTTTATTCAAATACACTTAAACGATCACAATCAAAACTCGCAGCTAATCTTCCTTTAATCCTTAAAAAGCATCACATGTGCTCTATTTCTGCCACCACTTAACTCTAAAAAATACAACGTTACTATAAAAGGGATATTTGAAATCCGCAAACTGTACTGTCGATCGTTCCGCCCTCCATATTTCACCCTTCAGTAACTTTGAGCTTTACAGTCAAAAGGTTTTAAAGTTCTGTAATATACAATCGGAACTAAAACTATATAAGTGAGACGCACTGAGAGTATAATCTATGGTAATTATTTTTTAACAATACTGTTTATCCTATACTTTAAATGAGCAATTCTTGTATGTAAGTATTTATATATATGTACCTAATTGGTTTTTCGAAAAATTTTCTAACGATTTGGATAATTTTTTTTAGACTGGCGATGCGCCCTTGCTTCGCAAGGATGATTTCTGGATATTGATAACAGCGCCACCTACCGGGTATAATTGTGAATCTAAATATCCAAGGACTCACTCAAACACACAAAGAATTTATTAAAATTGTTCGAGCCATTTTCGAGTTTTTACGAAACTAACGCAAGGCAGTTGATTTGTATTTATTTAAATTACGTTTTAAGTTTCAAGTTTTTCTAGATAGGTCATTAGTCATTACTGAGAAAACCATATGTAATTTTTCTAATACCGAGCAAGCCTTTATTGCCCAGGTACAATTAATAAAATAAAAAATATAGTATGGACAGTCAACATGTTTTAAATTACGATAAGTAGCAAATATTATATTATAATTATGAAAACTTGTATTTAACCGTGTAGTGGGGATGTAAGAATATCCAAAATTCCATATTATCGTCCCGTGGGTGTTGTAAGAGGCGACAGAGGGAAACAAAAAGAAAGAGAGAACCAGGGCAGCAGCGTCTTCCTAATAACAGCAAAACAAACTAAAAGACTGCGTAAGTAAAGTAAAGTAAGTAAAGTAAGACGTTTTAGACTAAAATAGAATAGAATAGTTTGATTTTAATATACAAGAATACTTATTGAAAGTCATTCTTATGTTTAACTAGCTGTTCCCCGCGACTTCGCCCGCGTGGAATTCATGGGTTTTAATTTTTCTTGTGCGGAACCCTATTTCTTATATTAAAATTACTCCTCATAACATCAGCTATCTGCCAGTGAAAATCCCGTCAAAATCGGTCCAGCCGTTTCGGAGATTAGCTGGAACAAACAGACAGACAGACAGACAGACAAAAATTTTAAAAATTGTTTTTTTGTTATAAGTGCCGTAAATACTTTCATATGCATTTAGTAAAAAGCTGTTATTTTGACATCACAAACAGACACTTCAATTTTATTTCTTTGTATAGATTGTATAGATTTACAACTGGTTGGGAAAATCTTTGTTCTGGGAAGAACCAGCAAGAAACCCAACTTAAATGATAAAAACAACTTAAATTTTCATTTAATATATCTACCTTCTAGAGATTTGTTTTAATACAGAACATTTTGTCAGTTTCGATTATATTCATTACCACATTTTTATTAACTGTTTGGGTCGAATTTAGTAATTGATTTAAAACTAATTTCTCGATGAGCTACGGACATAAAATTTTGAACATAGCTCAGAATCTGATGACAATGTAAGAAATACAGTGGTATATTAAAAAAAATATCCTTATTTTTTTATATTTCGCTTTTATATCCATAGGCAACTTGTGAAAATGTTCATGAATGTAAAAAAATTTTTATATGAAATATTGATTTTTGTTTCGAATAATGTGAATAATATCGAGAAATTGAAAATATCTTTTACCCAGTGTGTTCCAGCACTATTCATCTATGCCGTGTACTTAATGCCGATAGATGGATGCCAAATGTTATAGCTCGAGTCATCGTGACTGTAGTGATCACTGTGCTGGGGGATGAACGAAGCTTTTACGTACGTTAGTGCGTGAGCAATTTCACTTGAATGACTCATTTCACTCCGCCATTCTGTTTATAAATATTTTCTTATATTTAAATTTGAAATATATGATATTACTATTACAACCTATCAAAAGTCCACTTCTGAACATAGACCTCCCCTATAGATTGCTTTATGGGGGGGCTTATTATATTGGTCATAGTTGCCACGCTTAGTAACCGCAGTTTTTTATTCTTATTCTGATGTTATCAGAAAGATGCAGCTGTCCATAATTTTAATTAAATTATTAAAATATAGTATTAAAGGAAAGCAATGAAATTATGGAAATTTTCTCCTTTTCACTCCTATTCAAAATCGGAGGAGATTGTCAATTAAAATGGAATTTTTCTTTTTTATAAATGTACTATAATTAGGTGGTAAATTTCTTTTTGCATAGAAGTTACCACAGCAGGTATCACACTCTTGGCCATTTGCCGCCACAAGTAGTGCTTGCACTGTTGTATTCCGGTTTAAAGGGTATATCAAGTCAATTAACATAGAGGTGACAACGCATCTATAGTCTTCTATGTTTGAATTTGTCTGTGTCTATGGACTGCAGTAGGTACCATCAGTGGGAATTTAAGTTCGTTTGTCACTGCAGTTTCGTAAAACAATCTGCAAGATAACTTAGTCGATTTACATAGATAAATCGGTTTATATAGGCACAACTATTTAGGTTGTCCCGTCACAATTCTCTGAATGAAGTTATCCGTAGGGTTCCTGTTTCTACAAATGAGATCGTTCGGATTTAGAGCTTTGTAGAATAATATAAAGACGATGGCAGGAAGCCCGATGATATAACTTTGGTGATAATAGGAACTAGGAAGAAAGTGAAAGCCCTTGTGTTGGTTGCAACGTATGTATATTCTGACGACGTCGCACCTGAGTAGTACAACGTTTAGAGCCAAGGCGACATTACAAGCGAGGTATATGGCGCAAATATAAGTCCCTGAGAAATGACTTTATATTTGTATCATTTCTAAAAAGGCCATATGGGGTCATGGGAGCCATGTCCGTGGGGTTCACACGCGGTGATATTGCTAAAGAAACTGTATCCACGATAGTTTGTCCTAGCTGAAGTAAAGGTGGCTAATTCTTTTCTCGACCTAAGGCTACATATATTCATTCAGCAAAAAAACTAGGTCAGCATTCTTGGCACCATACTGCGGAAAGTAGTTTTTTTTATTGTAATAAATATTGTATTTCATTATGTAAATAAATTATTAGAGAGAAAAAATATTTTCAAAGATAAGTTAGTTATCTGGTATATATAGAAAGAGTCTACTTTCGGAGTTGTCCGATATAAGCTTCAACCATGTGACTAAAATTACAAACGTATAAATAAAATTGAATTTACCGTTGATACTTTCGGAGTTGTCCGATATAAGCTTCAACCATGTGACTAAAATTACAAACGTATAAATAAAATTGAATTTACCGTTGATACTTTCGGAGTTGTCCGATATAAGCTTCAACCATGTGACTAAAATCACAAACATATAAATAAAATTGAATTTACCGTTGATACTTTCGGAGTTGTCCGATATAAGCTTCAACCATGTGACTAAAATTACAAACATATAAATAAAATTGAACTTACCGTTGATACTTTCGGAGTTGTCCGATATAAGCTTCAACCATGTGACTAAAATCACAAACATATAAATAAAATTGAATTACCGTTGATACTTTCGGAGTTGTCCGATATAAGCTTCAACCATGTGACTAAAATTACAAACATATAAATAAAATTGAAGTTACCGTTGATACTTTCGGAGTTGTCCGATATACGAGTAAGCTTCAACCATGTGACTAAAATTACAAACATATAAATAAAATTGAATTTACCGTTGATACTTTCGGAGTTGTCCGATATAAGCTTCAACCATGTGACTAAAATTACAAACATATAAATAAAATTGAACTTACCGTTGATACTTTCGGAGTTGTCCGATATAAGCTTCAACCATGTGACTAAAATTACAAACATATAAATAAAATTGAACTTACCGTTGATACTTTCGGAGTTGTCCGATATAAGCTTCAACCATGTGACTAAAATCACAAACATATAAATAAAATTGAACTTACCGTTGATACTTTCGGAGTTGTCCGATATAAGCTTCAACCATGTGACTAAAATTACAAACATATAAATAAAATTGATGTTACCGTTGATACTTTCGGAGTTGTCCGATATAAGCTTCAACCATGTGACTAAAATTACAAACGTATAAATAAAATTGAAGTTACCGTTGATAATTTCGGAGTTGTCCGATATAAGCTTCAACCATGTGACTAAAATTACAAACGTATAAATAAAATTGAAGTTACCGTTGATACTTTCAGGTTGTCCGATATAAGCTTCAACCATGTGACTAAAATTACAAATATAAATAAAATTGAAGTTACCGTTGATACTTTCGGAGTTGTCCGATATAAGCTTCAACCATGTGACTAAAATTACAAACGTATAAATAAAATTGAAGTTACCGTTGATACTTTCGGAGTTGTCCGATATAAGCTTCAACCATGTGACTAAAATCACAAACATATAAATAAAATTGAAGTTACCGTTGATACTTTCAGGTTGTCCGATATAAGCTTCAACCATGTGACTAAAATTACAAACGTATAAATAAAATTGAAGTTACCGTTGATAATTTCGGGTTGCTCGATATACGGTAAGCTTCAACCATGTGACTAAAATTACAAACGTATAAATAAAATTGAAGTTACCGTTGATACTTTCGGAGTTGTCGATGTATAAGCTTCAACCATGTGACTAAAATCACAAACATATAATAAAATTGAAGTTACCGTTGATACTTTCGGGTTGTCCGATATAAGCTTCAACCATGTGACTAAAATCAAACGTATAAATAAAATTGAAGTTACCGTTGATACTTTCGGAGTTCTTCGATGTAAGTAGCTTCAACCATGTGACTAAAATTACAAACGTATAAATAAAATTGAAGTTACCGTTGATAATTTCGGTTGTCCGATATAAGCTTCAACCATGTGACTAAAATTACAAACGTATAAATAAAATTGAAGTTACCGTTGATACTTTCGGAGTTATTCGATGTGAGTAAGCTTCAACCATGTGACTAAAATTACAAATATAAATAAAATTGAAGTTACCGTTGATACTTTCGGAGTTGTCCGATATAAGCTTCAACCATGTGACTAAAATTACAAACGTATAAATAAAATTGAAGTTACCGTTGATACTTTCGGAGTTGTCCGATATAAGCTTCAACCATGTGACTAAAATTACAAACGTATAAATAAAATTGAAGTTACCGTTGATAATTTCAGGTTTCCGATATAAGCTTCAACCATGTGACTAAAATTACAAACGTATAAATAAAATTGAAGTTACCGTTGATACTTTCGGAGTTGCTCGATATACGAGTAGCTTCAACCATGTGACTAAAATTACAAACGTATAAATAAAATTGAAGTTACCGTTGATACTTTCGGGTTGTCCGATATAAGTAACTTCAACCATGTGACTAAAATCACAAACGTATAAATAAAATTGAAGTTACCGTTGATACTTTCGAGTTGTTCGATGTACGAGTAAGCTTCAACCATGTGACTAAAATTACAAACGTATAAATAAAATTGAAGTTACCGTTGATAATTTCAGGTTGTCCGATATAACTTCAACCATGTGACTAAAATTACAAACGTATAAATAAAATTGAAGTTACCGTTGATACTTTCGGGTTGTCCGATATAGCTTCAACCATGTGACTAAAATTACAAACGTATAAATAAAATTGAAGTTACCGTTGATACTTTCGGAGTTGTCCGATATAAGCTTCAACCATGTGACTAAAATTACAAACGTATAAATAAAATTGAAGTTACCGTTGATACTTTCGGAGTTGTCCGATATAAGCTTCAACCATGTGACTAAAATTACAAACGTATAAATAAAATTGAAGTTACCGTTGATACTTTCGGAGTTGTCCGATATAAGCTTCAACCATGTGACTAAAATTACAAACGTATAAATAAAATTGAAGTTACCGTTGATAATTTCGGAGTTTTCCGATATAAGCTTCAACCATGTGACTAAAATTACAAACGTATAAATAAAATTGAAGTTACCGTTGATACTTTCGGGTTGCTCGATATACGAGTAGCTTCAACCATGTGACTAAAATTACAAACGTATAAATAAAATTGAAGTTACCGTTGATACTTTCGGAGTTGCTCGATGTACGAGTAACAACCATGTGACTAAAATTACAAACATATAAATAAAATTGAAGTTACCGTTGATACTTTCGGAGTTGTCCGATATAAGCTTCAACCATGTGACTAAAATCACAAACATATAAATAAAATTGAAGTTACCGTTGATACTTTCGGAGTTGTCCGATATACGAGTAAGCTTCAACCATGTGACTAAAATTACAAACATATAAATAAAATTGAAGTTACCGTTGATACTTTCGGAGTTGTCCGATATAAGCTTCAACCATGTGACTAAAATTACAAACATATAAATAAAATTGAAGTTACCGTTGATACTTTCAGGTTATTCGATGTACGAGTAAGCTTCAACCATGTGACTAAAATTACAAACGTATAAATAAAATTGAGGTTACCGTTGATAATTTCGGAGTTTTCCGATATAAGCTTCAACCATGTGACTAAAATTACAAACGTATAAATAAAATTGAAGTTACCGTTGATACTTTCGGAGTTGCTCGATATACGAGTAAGCTTCAACCATGTGACTAAAATTACAAACGTATAAATAAAATTGAAGTTACCGTTGATACTTTCGGAGTTGTCCGATATACGAGTAAGCTTCAACCATGTGACTAAAATCACAAACATATAAATAAAATTGAAGTTACCGTTGATACTTTCGGGTTGTCCGATATAAGCTTCAACCATGTGACTAAAATCACAAACATATAAATAAAATTGAAGTTACCGTTGATACTTTCAGTTGCTCGATGTAAGTAAGCTTCAACCATGTGACTAAAATCACAAACATATAAATAAAATTGAAGTTACCGTTGATACTTTCGGAGTTGTCCGATATACGAGTAAGCTTCAACCATGTGACTAAAATCACAAACATATAAATAAAATTGAAGTTACCGTTGATACTTTCGGAGTTGCTCGATGTACGAGTAAACTTCCATGTGACTAAAATCACAAACATATAAATAAAATTGAAGTTACCGTTGATACTTTCGAGTTGCTCGATGTACGAGTAGCTTCAACCATGTGACTAAAATCACAAACATATAAATAAAATTGAAGTTACCGTTGATACTTTCGGAGTTGCTCGATGTATAAGCTTCAACCATGTGACTAAAATACAAACATATAAATAAAATTGAAGTTACCGTTGATACTTTCGGAGTTGCTCGATGTGAGTAAGCTTCAACCATGTGACTAAAATCACAAACATATAAATAAAATTGAAGTTACCGTTGATACTTTCAGGTTGTCCGATATAAGTAAGCTTCAACCATGTGACTAAAATCACAAACGTATAAATAAAATTGAAGTTACCGTTGATACTTTCAGGTTATTCGATGTACAGTAAGCTTCAACCATGTGACTAAAATTACAAACGTAAATAAAATTGAAGTTACCGTTGATAATTTCGGAATTGTCCGATATAAGCTTCAACCATGTGACTAAAATTACAAACGTATAAATAAAATGAAGTTACCGTTGATACTTTCGGAGTTATTCGATGTACGAGTAAGCTTCAACCATGTGACTAAAATTACAAACGTATAAATAAAATTGAAGTTACCGTTGATACTTTCGGAGTTGTCCGATATAAGCTTCAACCATGTGACTAAAATTACAAACGTATAAATAAAATTGAAGTTACCGTTGATACTTTCGGAGTTGTCCGATATAAGCTTCAACCATGTGACTAAAATTACAAACGTATAAATAAAATTGAAGTTACCGTTGATAATTTCGGAGTTTTCCGATATAAGCTTCAACCATGTGACTAAAATTACAAACGTATAAATAAAATTGAAGTTACCGTTGATACTTTCGGAGTTGCTCGATATACGAGTAAGCTTCAACCATGTGACTAAAATTACAAACGTATAAATAAAATTGAAGTTACCGTTGATACTTTCGGAGTTGTCCGATATACGAGTAAGCTTCAACCATGTGACTAAAATCACAAACGTATAAATAAAATTGAAGTTACCGTTGATACTTTCGGAGTTGTTCGATGTACGAGTAAGCTTCAACCATGTGACTAAAATTACAAATATAAATAAAATTGAAGTTACCGTTGATAATTTCGGAGTTGTCCGATATAAGCTTCAACCATGTGACTAAAATTACAAACGTATAAATAAAATTGAACTTACCGTTGATACTTTCGGAGTTGTCCGATATAAGCTTCAACCATGTGACTAAAATTACAAACGTATAAATAAAATTGAACTTACCGTTGATACTTTCGGAGTTGTCCGATATAAGCTTCAACCATGTGACTAAAATTACAAACGTATAAATAAAATTGAACTTACCGTTGATACTTTCGAGTTGTCCGATATAAGCTTCAACCATGTGACTAAAATTACAAACGTATAAATAAAATTGAAGTTACCGTTGATACTTTCGGAGTTGTCCGATATAAGCTTCAACCATGTGACTAAAATTACAAACGTATAAATAAAATTGAAGTTACCGTTGATAATTTCGGAGTTTTCCGATATAAGCTTCAACCATGTGACTAAAATTACAAACGTATAAATAAAATTGAAGTTACCGTTGATACTTTCGGAGTTGCTCGATATACGAGTAAGCTTCAACCATGTGACTAAAATTACAAACGTATAAATAAAATTGAAGTTACCGTTGATACTTTCGGAGTTGCTCGATGTACGAGTAAGCTTCAACCATGTGACTAAAATCACAAACATATAAATAAAATTGAAGTTACCGTTGATACTTTCGGAGTTGTCCGATATACGAGTAAGCTTCAACCATGTGACTAAAATCACAAACGTATAAATAAAATTGAAGTTACCGTTGATACTTTCGGAGTTGTTCGATGTACGAGTAAGCTTCAACCATGTGACTAAAATTACAAACGTATAAATAAAATTGAAGTTACCGTTGATAATTTCGGAGTTGTCCGATATAAGCTTCAACCATGTGACTAAAATTACAAACGTATAAATAAAATTGAAGTTACCGTTGATACTTTCGGAGTTATTCGATGTACGAGTAAGCTTCAACCATGTGACTAAAATTACAAACGTATAAATAAAATTGAGGTTACCGTTGATAATTTCGGAGTTTTCCGATATAAGCTTCAACCATGTGACTAAAATTACAAACGTATAAATAAAATTGAAGTTACCGTTGATACTTTCGGGTTGCTCGATATGAGTAAGCTTCAACCATGTGACTAAAATTACAAACGTATAAATAAAATTGAAGTTACCGTTGATACTTTCGGGTTGCTCGATGTACAGTAAGCTTCAACCATGTGATTAAAATCACAAACATATAAATAAAATTGAAGTTACCGTTGATACTTTCGGGTTGTCCGATATACGAGTAACTTCAACCATGTGACTAAAATCACAAACATATAAATAAAATTGAAGTTACCGTTGATACTTTCAGGTTGCTCGATGTACGAGTAAGCTTCAACCATGTGACTAAAATCACAAACATATAAATAAAATTGAAGTTACCGTTGATACTTTCGGGTTGTCCGATATAAGTAACTTCAACCATGTGACTAAAATCACAAACATATAAATAAAATTGAAGTTACCGTTGATACTTTCGGGTTGCTCGATGTACGAGTAGCTTCAACCATGTGACTAAAATCACAAACATATAAATAAAATTGAAGTTACCGTTGATACTTGGTTGCTCGATGTACAGTAGCTTCAACCATGTGACTAAAATCACAAACATATAAATAAAATTAGTTACCGTTGATACTTTCGGAGTTGTCCGATATACGAGTAACTTCAACCATGTGACTAAAATCACAAACATATAATAAAATTGAAGTTACCGTTGATACTTTCGAGTTGCTCGATGTACGATAAGCTTCAACCATGTGACTAAAATCACAAACATATAAATAAAATTGAAGTTACCGTTGATACTTTCGGGTTGTCCGATATAGTAGCTTCAACCATGTGACTAAAATCACAAACATATAAATAAAATTGAAGTTACCGTTGATACTTTCGGGTTGCTCGATGTAGTAAGCTTCAACCATGTGACTAAAATCACAAACATATAAATAAAATTGAAGTTACCGTTGATACTTTCGGAGTTGTCCGATTAGGTAGCCCACGATTATTATCGAAACTAGATATGCCACCCTACCATCAATTATGTTTAAAAATAATGTCATACCATTCTCTCCCATGTAAAGAACCTTGGTCTGTATGTTGATGGTTGCTTTACATGGAACAAACATATACAGGAGGTGAGTCGCAAAACAACTGGAACTTTGATCTCTATATCGATTAAAAACTTTCTTCCCACCTACTAAGATTTTACTTGTCCAGTCACTTATTCTACCGATTATTGATTATGTCGATGTGTGTTGCTCAGACCTGTCTCAACATCACCTTAATACATTGGATCGTCTACTTAACAACTGCATCAGATATTTATGGTCTTCGTAAATACGACCATGTATCTTCTTTTCGTGCTCAGCTAAATTGGCTGCTATCCGTCAGCGCAGATATGTTAGAATACTCTGCACCTTTTCACAATTATGAACGATCCATGTGCTCCCGAGTATCTGATCAAATTTCAATACCTGGGAGATTCTCATAATCGTTCTCTCCGTTCTTCGGCTAATCTTAAGTTGCTCACTCCTTTACACCGTACTGGTTATTTATCTCACTCTTTCGCCCTCACGGCCATCAGACTCTGGAACGACATACCTCTTGACATTAAAAAAGTTCCCAATAAGTTTGTTTTAAAAATCAAGTCCAAGCATGTGAAAAACTCGTTGCAAGTTTGAACTAACTCAACTCTTATTTTTATTTATTTAATTATGTATATTTGATATTTGTTCTGACATAGATAATATTTATATATATTGTGTATATAAAATGTACTGTATGCATGTATATGTGTATCCATATATTTATATATGTATATATCGTGTGTATTTAAGTATATATGTGTATGTTTGTGTGTGTATATGTATATTTATATGTATATACAATTTTTTTTTAGCTCTTTTTCTATTTTGATTATTGCTGCACCGCCTCTTGTTTGTCTATATCTGTTTAGCCTAATGGTTGACTGGGAGAGAATGCCCTATGGCATTAAGTCCGCCATATGTACAACTGTGTGCATGAAAGCTTAAATAAATAAATAAATAAATATAAGCTTCAACCATGTGACTAAAATTACAAACATATAAATAAAATTGAAGTTACCGTTGATACTTTCGGAATTGTCCGATAACTTCAACCATGTAACTAAAATTGTCTATAATAGCGAAATAACTGTTTTTTATTGAGCTCAGCTATTCACATGCCATTAAAATATTAATAATTATTTTTAAAGTTTTTGACTGTTTGCCTGTTATTGCTGTTCGCAATGCCTCCGAAAGACTTGGGTTTTATATTGAAATAAAAAAAAATCAGCAATTTTCTTTTATTTTCTTTTAATGATTTCTGAATTAGGCGTTTATAAATTAGTGTAAAAATCTATAATTTATTCAATAATAATAATAATTTTGACATACTAATATTCTATTGTATGACATTATAATTTATTGGCCGTGTTAATTATACTGCAAGCCTTCATCTAGGCAGGTTGTGGCGATACTTAATTACTAACATAATGTTAAATCTCTAAAACCTACAACTATCACAATAAATTACTTATTCTTTTTCCATTCCATTCCACTCCACTCCACTCTTCTACGACTTCACATCATGTCTCCGAAACATTTTTTTTATTTCTCAGACATGCAGGTTTTTACCATGTTTACCTTAAATAAAGATAAATCAATTACTTAAAAATATTTTAATTGACTATTAATTTCGATCGAACCCGGGTTGTTGGCGAACGGTGAAAATTTACATCGAACGCTTAGCCCTTACCGCACTCGATACAAATTTATTACAACTGAAGAATGAAATTATCAGATATTCTCAATCATTCCACAATGCAATGCGATCTACCAAAACGTAATCGACTTGGCATGCAACAACAGATGGCGTTGCGTTGCAAATTACCGTGCGTAATCTATAATGAGTTCACCTGTGCTCGAACGGGCGACATGTAACGTGGGGGCAAGCTTGTAACTAATTGATCGCAGAGAAAACTTGAATCATTGACCTAAAGAACATCTAGTTCTTGCTTATTATTTATAGAATCAGGCGTTACTTTGCGGAAATCCATGTTAATCAAAATGATATGTGTTACTTGAAGAGCGCTTCAATCTAGGTAAGACGCATCATTTTATTTTATTACGCGGATCTTAGCAAATTGATTTTTTAATATATTTAATTGCTTATTATATTTGCCCAGTACTTTTACTTTATTATTCTTTAGCCCAATTTTAGAAATATATATCTTTTAAAGATTTTTTTTTATATAAAAAAATTACCTTACAATCCACCTGATGGTAAGTGACACTACAGATCATGGATACCTACAGGTAACTTCAAAAAAAAAGGCTACACATGCGTTGTCACCTCTGAACACTAAGATCGAATGCCTATATAATTAATTGCTTTTTTTATTTTATTTTATAAATACATTTAACAAAAGGCATATTTTTATTGCTAGGATTAAGCAAGTCATGGTACTTGCTCGATCAAATCTACTATGTGAAAAAATGATACCTTATAGGTTGAAGAAAAATCTAAAACTCGATCTAAATTTAAACCGAAATGTAATATCAGTTTAATATAAATATAACAATTGTATTCCAGTTAACACCACTTCTGAATAAAATTTACCAATAATATGCGATGTTCGAATATACTCTGTGATATTGAGAGATGATAATGGAAATGGAAAATGTTTTCCACATGACTCTCCAACGCCAATCTGTCCAATCATTGCACGTATCAATCAATCCAACGAAATATTTTCCGTAAGCTTAATTTTTCTTATTCAATTATGGCATTAAAGCGTTCAGAAAACTGCGAAGTCAGCGTCCGGGCCATTTTTCTTAGAGCCCCAAATTTTACTTTTGGCGAATTAGTCTCTATAAGGCGTGGGTTTTGCTTACTCACTTATTGAAGCAAGATGAAGAAAGAAGATGTCTTTATTTATTATTTTCTTGCCTTAATTTACTGTCCTGAGAGATTTTACTTGTAAAAATTATTGTTTTACTATAATACTCTCGTTAACCAATCCAAGTAAGCTTAGCATGCTTGTGTTTGGAGTAGTTCACTACAGTAGTCAAACCAACGACTTTCTAAATTTGCAGACCGCACCCTACCACTAGGCTACTCATAGAAATACTACTAAACTAACTAACTACTAGGTACTTATAGGTTTTACAAAATGACCACTCATTTAAATTTAAATTGAATTTCATTCTTATAAGTAGTTAAATACGCTTCTATATTATGGTTTAGCAATAAATGTTTGAGTTTGAGTTTGAGTTTGAAATATTTTTCTTATATCTATGAGGCTACTTAATATACGAGTATATATATTCATAGAAGAGCCACGCTGCAGCGTAATATGGCTGCAGCGTGAATGTGTCAGCTCTACCGGAGAAGGACCACGCTTGCACAGGATATCACCGTGAAATAGCAGCATAAGGTTACTGTGTTTTGTATGATAAGTAAGTGGCGGGAAACGAAGATTTTTTACTGTTTTTATCTTACTCCTTAGGGAAGATAACGCATCTGCATTTTGATATGTAAATTAAGGATAGATAGTGCCTTAAAGCCATAGCATTTGTTCACTATTAGGTGGAATGTGTGCTCGTTTGTCACCCTTAAATCTATAAAAATTATTATGTAGATGAGTACTTTACTAAAAGTTATATTATTTTGATTTTTTAATATAATTTATATTCTTCTTTTTTTTGTTAACAAATGGTATTCAATAAATCATTTATTATTCGGTATAAAAGCTCTACATATTAAGTTTGTTCCTTCATTAGACACTTCCGTAGAAAATCACATTAAAAAAACAAAAAAGGAACAAACACCAAATTACAAACCATTTGACATCTGACACCGCGAATATTCAAATTAATGCATTATCGATATGAACAAAGGTGCACTTGAGTGGAAAGAGGGAGATTTTATGACACCTCTGTGCTGTACACATATCGTACATTCTGCATTTTCGTGACATAGATTAAAATATTCCAATTCCATCAATTTTCGATTCTTACGGCGTGCAAAAGTATTGGAGAGTATTTTTTAGACTGTGGCAAGAACAGGGGAGGTGGGGCTTGAATGTACATGCAGGTTATGACACGTAATTTACGCGTAAATCAAATTTGACCGGTGGGTGGGTTCCGTTGTCTCGCACATATGTCGGAGTTTCTATACGAAATGCGATGATTGTTACATTTCTGAGTGCTTTCGTGTGTCATGTGACGCTTCGCTGTGTTCGTGATAGAAAGAAATGACGCTCACTTTAGATTTTTTAACGGGGACGTTTATCGATACGCATTGTTTTAATATATGATTTTTTAAATGATCTAAATTATTTGTATTTTTTTACTATTTTAAGCCAGCGCTTAACTACTATCGCACCTGATGGTGAGTGGTGATGCAGCCAAGATGGTGAAGCGCACTGAATTAACAAAAGCCTATTCACTCTTGCCTTGAAGACACCCACATTGTAATCGGATGTAAAGACAGATGCTGGCATCTTATTCCACTCCTTTGCTGTACGCATGACTAACTATGAAGCAAACCGTATGTTAGAATGTGTAAGTCAACAACTGAAAGGGACTGGCCGAGCGTCTGGTTGTCCAATTACAATTATTTGAAATCTGCCAACTATATAATGCAAGTTTTGTTTTCTGTGCACTCTGCGGATTGATAAATAAGGCTCTAACGTTCTGAGGCTCGTTAGAGAGATAGGAAATCTTGCTCGGCTCTTTCTTGACTTTTTATTATACCTCTAATTCAGTCCTATCGTTAGTTAATCTAAATTAATTAATCATCTTCATTCACAGCTTGTTTAAGTCAGCCAATGCGCCAGATGTCAGGCTGATTAGTGAGAGCAGAGTAAATACAATTTTACTGATGATGACGACATTTATGGATGAAATGCTCATTATCTCTCTGCGGTACAAAATTAAAAAGAGATATATTGCTGGTTTACTTTAAAAACATATATGTTCGTAATTCAAATCTGCTCAAAACGTAAATCGGTTATTAAAGTAAAATAAATAGATTATAAAAAGCCATACATGCTTATTACGAGATATTTATCTTGAAAGGGTGAAATGTCGGTGCTAGATAATAACGAAATTGCCTTTACATCGATAACTTTTTCGCAATGACCTTATGTCGCAATTTGTATTTCAAAATAATGCCGCCATGCTGTAATGACGCCATGATTGTTTTATACTCGTAATACGTTCGCAAAATATTTACATTATGACACATTGCTTATAAATAAAAAAGTAGTCCATTGCTATGCAAAGGGTTCATTCATGAGAAGAGTACACTGTTTTGCTCCATTTTAGTCTGGCGGTCTTCTCATTACCTCTTAACAATAAAAAAATACTGTTAACGCTTTGAACATTACGAATACTTCTGACCACTCTAAGTAATCATAAAAATGCTTGTGTTAAGAGTGGTTCACCACAGTAGTCGAGTTCACCACAATATATATCATGTCTCAAACATGCAGTTTCCTCACAATGTTGCCCTTCACCGCTGGGGGCAAGTGGCAAATCAGTTAATAAAATTGCATTTAGCAATTTCCCTGTTGGCGAAATCATTGATCATGGTAATTATTGCCCTTGAACAGTGAAATCGAAAGCTAACGACTAGTCCCTGTAATGTTATATTTGTAAGGATTTTATTTTTAAAGGAACGGTTTCAAAAATTTCTATGGCTATGATTTTATTGTAAAATTATTATTTATTTAAATATAAATTATTAAAGTAATTATTATATTTATTACTATTTTTGGATTACTGTGCATATCATTAATTCATTAGAAATGAAAAGAAGAAAGATTCATTAGAAATGTTCTCACTACTGGAAGATATTTCAATATATTATTGGAATAAGTAGTATCTTTCTACGAATTTACTGTATTTTTTTATAGGAGAGGGGGCAAACGAGCATGCAGCTCACCTGATGGAAAGTCACTACCGCCGCCCATGAACAACTCCCAGGGGAATTGCAGATCCGTTGCCGGCCTTTTAAAGGAGTAGACTCTTTTCTTGATGGTCCCTAAGTCGTATCGGTCCGGAAAAATCGCTGATGGTAGTCGATTCCACAAGTAAGTTGTGCGAGGAAGAAAACCTCTTGTAAATCGCACAGTGGTGGACCGTCAGTCATCCAGATGGTATGGATGGTATCGCGAGTTTTGTCGCGATGTGCGATGGTGAAATTGAGCGGCTGGAATTAGTCCAAACAATTCCTCAGAGCACTCCCCGTGGTAGATGCGATAAAATACGCAAAGAGATGCAACATTATTTAAATTGTTCTGAGGTTTGTTGTTTGTACTTAAATAAGTAAAAATACTTATATCTACAACATAATCAGAATAAAAAAATAAAAGTAAATACAAAACGCCATACTTTGAACGTATTAATCTTAATCGCACTGCATTATCTTGCTAAATAGCCCCTTATTAAAGTCGACTCCCATTTTACGCTTACACTGGCGGCCACAAAAAATAAGCCACCCTACAGTTTAGTCGAACCGTGCTACAGTGGACACCTGTGAGGTTCCCAACTAAATTGTACAATGTCTGATGGCTGCCACTTGTAAATTATATTACACGGTTAATGAATGTGCGTTGAATTATACAAAATTTTTATTTTTTATTTTTTAATACTTTTAGCGGGCAATTCTTGTAAAGTTACGGTTAATGGCTATATTATATTAGTTATGTTAGTGTAAAAAATATCTATGATTAATGTTTGGCCGGCTAGACATAAGTTTAGTTTTGAGCGTATGTAAATGTTATAATAAAATGTCTCGGGCTTTGGGATGACCAAAGGCCACCTCAGCCGCGCCTTCATCAACTGGCAACCGGTGATACCGAATTTTACAAAAACTAAAACTACACACTATTTTAAAACTTAGGTGTATTCGATTAATTTATTACTAAAACTAGGTGTCCCTGGTCGCCAGTAGTCGTTTCTTTTTAATGCCGCGGACATTTTTATATAATGTAAACTTAAATTTATTAGCATGAAAAAAGATAAAGCTCAAAACTAAGTTTACCCGACTAAAGTTATTATTTACACTAACTTTAACCGTAACATAATATACATATTAGATATAAACTGTTTCTTAAAAAAACAGCAGTAAATATTTGGGTGAACTTTTATATTTGGATAATGTTTTATCTACCAAGTTTGTCTAGGTAGGTGTCATCTCTGAGAAAAATATTTGTTTATAACACTAATCGAAGTTTGATCGCTCTAGTACTAATAAAAATATACAAGTAAATAATGAGAGTAACATTTACAATACAGTAGCAGATCACGCCTCATTATTTCCTTCATTTTGAACTCATTGTCCTGAATAGATTAATATATACATATATGAGTTTCATTGACCTTTGTATCATGCGAATACTCATTGAACTAATTTACAATTTTTGCCTAGAATTTCAGTCGTGACTATTAAAAGTGTCAGCTTCCATTTAACGTTTTATTGGTAAATCCTATCTACGCACCCTTTAAAGTCGAACGTGCAAACGTTACCCCCTACGACAAAAATAACGAAGAATTATTGTTTTTAGCGTCACACTTCAGTGTTTTGTATTAAGGATTTCCTTTCTATAAGTCTTTTCAATCTTTAACAAACACGTTTCCACTCAGTATGTACAGTTTAAAAAAATGATTACAATACTTTTTGTTTACATTCATTTGTCTACACACATAAATTACGAGGTAGATTTACTCTGTAACTCGAGCACGAATGGGTCGGAAAGACCAGGGAAGGACCACGCTTGCACAGAATACCAGTGTAAAATGAGACTTCTGTGTTTCTTAAATTGAGTGAAGAGAACCGGAGACTCTAATTACTGGTAACGAGTCACTTCATATTGTGATTCCCTTTTGAGGATAGATGTCTATTGGAAATAACTTTCACTTATCATCAGTTGGTGCTCATTTGTCACCCTTATTTCTATAAAAACGCTGTGACTATTTGTGATTTTTAAAATTACAACATTTAAATGTTTATTTCTGATGCCCCACCAGCGTCGGTCACTATACGTAGTAGTCAAGTGACCAACAGGTCACTGTCATGATGTCAACCAGCTGTGCAAGCACTGCTGTGTTCCGGTAGTATATTACATTAGAGGTAGTAATTAGTAAGTCAGTATGATACAGGCTGGGAATCATTCCGTCTTATTTCTAAGAGGAGACTACGCATCGGTAGCCTTCTTTTTTTTACTGTGTTAGGCAGCGCTTAATTACAATCCCATCGGATGTTAAGTGGTAAAGTAGCCTAAGATCATGAAGCCTGTTCACTCTTGCCTTAGGCCAAAATATATTAGAATAATCAAGGAGCTCGATTGACGTCGACTAATCCATTCTACCTTCGATCGATGCCATCGATCGGTCGGTGTGCTCTTCATCAACGCCGACTAATCCATTTCAGCATTGATCGATCGATTGGTGTACTAACACCCTTACACTTTTTCTGTTACAAGTTAACTGCAGGTATTCATGGACTACAATGCAGTAGCCACTTTTTTTATAGGATAGGGTGACAAACTAGCACACAGTCCACCTGATGGTAAATGGTTGCTGTGACCCATAGACATCTACATCTATCCTCAGTAAAGAATCAAAATGCAGATGCGTTGTCACACGTGAGGACTAAGATGGAATGCCTCTTTTCCAGTGAAAAGGGTCTCCGGTTCTCTACACTCACCATACAAAACACAGCAGCATTAAGCTGCTATTTTATGCTGGTATTCTGTGAGAGCGTGGTCCTTCCCCGGTCGAGCCGACCCATTCGTGCTACAACTATACTACTAATATAGCTGCAGCATGGCTCTACCACGTAAAACTTACCATCAGGTGGACTCTAAGATCATTTGTCACTTCAGTTCTATAAATAAAAGCGCATGTTTGTGTATATGAGTATACAACATTAACAAAACAAAACTCTTTTGCCCCATCTCTATATATAACAATCAATTACAGTGGGTTAGTCTCGCTAAAACTCGAAACTGGCTCGACCGATTCTGATAATTTTTTTTTGTATATTTGAGTGGGTTTCTTGATGGTTTAGCTTAAAAATGTACATATAATTGTTATAAATTCATTCAAATAACCATAGTGTTACAACATTATCTATAAATAGCTGAGAAGATGGTGTCGATGCATTATCTGCGGTGACTTGTAAATACCGGCCCCTCGTAAAGTGGGCTGACAAATAAATCATTGCTAATACGATTTTACTTCAACATATTTTTGCCCCAGCCTCCCCAACAAAGATGACTTATGTAAATAGAACTCTATTGCTCTGCCTCTGCCACTTTAATACCATTTCATTTTGTAACTTATGTTGAGTTATTGTAAGCGTGAAGGTCGACCTTATGTTCAGATAAAAATGATTATAATTGAAAGCCCATTTTTAGTTTTAAATCTCTCACTAATTGGGAAGCTAGTTTAAAATCGATTGCTAAATTTGTACCGAACAGACAAACAAACAAATAGAAGGACAAGAAAGTGAGTTTTTATTGCGTTGTCATCCAGCTCTGACGTGTATTTAAAGTTTAAAGTCTCTAGGGCATCGCGAAGTTAGTTTAAAATCAATTGCAAAATTTGTACCGAACAGACAAGAAAGCGGTTTAGTAAAAAGATAACGGTAAAAAACCAACAAGATTCATCATATTTCATCAGGTTTATTTAGTCTACTGCGTACATAGATCTTTGAAAGCATGCGCAAGCTAACAAACATTTGAAGATTTACCCATAATACACACAGTCAGTATTTTTATTTATAATCTCATATCATGTTCATAATTTTACGAGCTCTTAGTTTTTCAGAGCATCTAGTTATGCCAGGATTCGAAAACCAAACGAAGACAATATTTGTGTAATAAATAAATAGTTGCTTTTGGGTCTGATGGGATTGCGATTGTTTCCGTGTCATTGAAACTGCATTTTAGTCCACCTTCGACTTTATTCCAGAAGCGCTACATGGTGCACGGTAAGATTAGAAGAAATGCCTCTATGTTTGTAATTACAAATAACTTACAAGATTAGAGCACTGATAGTTCAAGGTATAAGCACTCGCCTTAAATTTTACAACAGACTTTCTATCAAAAGTCCACAGCTAAACATCTTCCCCGGTAGATTGCCTCATAGGGGGATATTTGTCACAGATTTTACGCTTAGCAGGTATTTTGAGTTGTTATTGAGAAGATCAAATTCAATTCAAATGTCAAAAAAGCATAATTTTTTATCTTTCATTTGCCTTCATGCTACGGACGGGGGATAAATGTCTAGTCGTTATGTCAAACGGGGATATACTTCTCTCCGTTGCCGTGCTTTGGCATAAGGACAAGATAATTTTATCTCTTGTCAGTGGATATAATCGGGGGATGAATTTTTTGTCCCCAGCCCATGCTAGCCGTGCAGCACTGATAACATTGTTAATTACAATTTTAAGTGCTGATTTAATCAAAGGTCTGCTTCGTTGTGGTTAGTATGTAGTCCGTAACGCTGTGGCGGACCAGTGCTTTTAATTCTGCTAGGGCCTTAAGCCACCCTTTTTAAGTATAAATAATAGAATACCAGCGTAAAATAGCAGCTTCATGCTGCTGTGTTTCGTATGGTTATCGAAGACAACCGGAGACCCTTTTTACTAGAAACGAGGCATTCCATCTTAGTCTTCAGGGGTGACAACGCATCTGCATTTTGATTCTTAATCGAGGATACATGTAAATCTCTATGGACCACAGCATCCACTTACCATCAGGTGGACTGTGTGCTCGTTTGTCATCTTTATTAAAGACTAAGTGGCTAGAACTAGAATATATATGTAGACAGACGATATAACTACTTTTACAGAATCAAGGGTACGAATCCGAGACATTCATTTCCATATACGTAAAAGTTTTTACGCTTGTTCCACTGAGCTTCGACGTATAAAAAGAGAGCAGTCCGTTTAATTATAAACTCTCATAATCTTCCAGACAAAAACAATAGATCATGTGCGCGCTCTCGAACTGATTGTTTATAGAGCCTACGGCTAGATGGCGTGCATTAGTTAAATCAACACGGCTGCAGTCTGTGGCTTAATCCGCTCGGTAGCGCCCCCTACGCTACCAATGTGCAAATAACGTTTGGTAGCCATATTGCATTATTGAATATTAAGCAATAAAATACTAAATTTTCTGCTTTGATGAAATATTAAAACTCAATAAAAAAAAACTCAATAAAATAGGAATAATAAAAATATTTTTGGACAAAACAATTGTTGAAAAGGTTATTATAAAATATCTTTTCATAGTTTTTTTTATAGGATAGGGTGATAAACGAGCACACAGTCCACCTGATGGTAACTGGTTGCTGTGACCCATAGACATCTACATCTATCCTCAATAAAGAATCAAAATGCAGATGCGTTGTCAATTGTCACCCGTGAGGACTAAGATGGAATGCCTCTTTTCCAGTAAAAAGTGTCTCCGGTTCTCTACACTCACCATACGAAACACAGCAGCGTTAAGCTGCTATTTCACGCTTTATCTTTTCATAGTTTGTTATTTATGGAATATAAAAAACAAACAGACAATCCATCTGATAATTAGTGGGCGCTGGGGCCCACAGACACTTAGATCTGTCCTCGATTAAGAATAAAATTGCAACAGTTGACACCCCTGAGAGCTAATGGAATGCCTCGTTACCAATCAAAAGGTTCTTCGGTTTTTGTCACTCACCTTTTGAAATACACCAGCATTATGCTGCTATTTTACGCTCGTATCCTGTGAGAGGGTGGTAGTTTCCCAGTCGAAATGTAGATTGATACAGCTGCGGCGAGGCTCCACAAATAATAACATAAAACATTTTGGATAAGACAGGGACGGGAAAATATTTATATTATTATTTATAATGAAGATATCCGCAGTAGAACCAGAGTGACCGACATAACCCAACAGATTAGTAAGCTGAAGTGGCAATGGGTCAGCCGTTAGCTCGAAGAACCAACAGCCAATGCGGAAAAAAATCTTGAGTGGCAGCCTCGTACCGGTAAGTGTAGCGCGGCCTACTAGATGGAGTGCCGACCTAGTAAGAGATGCAGGAAATCGATGGATGTAGGTTACTTAAGTGAAGTTGCCAAGGTACTTTGTAAGAATATGTCAAATTATATAGTACTCAATAAATTTAAATAGTAAATAGCAGTAATAATATAAATGCAAGAAAGTTTTTATAGCAGGTATTAATTGGATACATAAATATACACTATAATTTACATACATCATGTTTATATTTCTTACATTTATCTATTTATTTTAAAATATCGTTATTTAATTTAACTTTGTATCACGTTCACATACATACACACATATTCACTCACTTTACATACACACTCTTCCGCACTTAAACAAATTTCGAGCGCTTTGTTTACCTTTAAATATTTTTATATTTCATACTTCTATTTTTATGTAAGGTGGTGAATACTTTGTGACGTTTTTCTTTAGCTTAATAAGTATATTGTAAATCCGTAACTGGCTTCAAGACCTATTTTATAAGTTTTCAGTGTAAATAAATTGTTACAAGCTGTGGTTTTTGTGAATAAATAAAAATAAAATAAAAATAAAATACTCAGGACCTTGCTATGTGGCATTTCTTGGGGGTTTGATCCAATGTTTAACAGTGGACTTTTTGACTTTGATGTGCTGGAATGATGATGATGTTGATTTTGATAATGATTATAACTTGAGTTTCATTTTAACAATCATTTATATAATCTAATCATAATCTTCGTATTCAAAATTGATTGAAATTGTACAACATTATAACAACTGTATGACAAGTATCTACAATTGACAATATGTCAGCCAATTTCCGCCAACACAAGAGATGCCGGAACCATAGACATATATAAAAGCGGTGGTGCTTTATTTGCCCTGTGTTCAAATCCACATCAGTTGTAATACTATAGATACAGCAAGCAGGAAAGCGGCTAGTTCGGCAAACATACGGACAGAGCAAGCTGCAATCGAGCGTACTATATTATTCTGATAAGCGCTAGCTACCTTTGGGTATGGTTGGAGGAAAAGTTTGTTAAAAGTACTTTTTACAAAATTTATGATTTACTAGCTGATTCCCGTCTACTACCTACTACTACTTCGTCCGGAGTGCTTGATATATCAATAAAACGCACATCACTGAACACGAATAGAATAGAATATCGAAAATGGTGACTAATGTTATATTTGGTTTGTGATTGTATAGACGGTGGGCAGCTAACTGTCACTTTTTTAACAATTTTCCATCTATACCTATATTTTGGCTAAACGTGGTCCGGGTGGCTCTCGGGACACTGTCTACCCCATCGAAAATTACAGGCGTGACGTATATGTGTGTACGTTTATAATACTTGGCTTCCGTAAAAGTGCGATAAACGAGAAAATGTTATGGTTGTAGCACGGATTTCACGTGGTAGAGCCATGTTGCAGCTATATTATTGTTGTAGCACGAATGGGTCTGCTCGACTGGGGAAGGACCACGCTCTCACAAAACACCAGCGTTAAATAGCACTGTTTCGTATAGTGAGTGTAGAGAACCGATTTTTTTTACTGAGCACGAGGTATTTCACCTTATTCCTCAGGGGTAAAAACGCATTTGTATTTTGATTTTAAGAATCATCAAGGATAGACGCAGATGACTTTGAGCCAGCCATTGTCATCAGGTGGACTGTCTGTTCTTGTTTGTCACACTTATTCTAATAAAAAAACACAATATTTTTTAATAACAGAACATTGATTTTATTCTGCGACTGTACATTAAGCCTGCTTAATATCCGTTTGCTTACTTTGATATTTGTGCGGAGGCTCAGCATGCGTTACTGTACGTATTTGCGTATTGGTATTAGAGCTCACCGGTTGCCTGCAGTCAAAGGGTTGATTTGAGGTGCACCGAGATTAGCCGGGTCAATTAAGGGGTTTATTGTACGTGTAATTTGAGACTTGAGATACAATAGACATGAATTGGCTCCGTAACTCTGTCTACAATCAAGTAGCGTTTGATTATAGTTATTGTTAATGATAGAATAATAATGATACATCATTAAGCTTATTTATTATCTGTATTAATGAAGGTTTTAAATGATTTGTTAATAATGCCGGCAAATGTTCACTACAAACGTTTTCTTCCTTGCACAACTTCTTTGTGGAATCAGCTACCACTAGCGATTTTTCGGGACCGATACAACTTAGGGACATTTAATTAAAGAGTCTAGTGGTTGCTACGTGGTTGAGCCAAGCTGCAGTTATATTAGTCGTAGCATGAATGGGTCGGTTCGACCGGGGTAGGATCACGCTCTTACAGAATACCAGCGTAAAATAGCAACTTAAAGCTGCTGTGTTTCGTATGGTGAGTGTAAAGAACCTGAGACACTTTTACTCTAAACGAAGCATTCCATCTTAGTCCTCAGGGGTGACAAAGCATCTGCATTTTGATGCGTAATCGCGGATAGATGTAGATGTCTATGGGCCACAGCATCCACTTACCATCAGGTGGATTGTGTGCTCGTATCTCACCTTATTCTATAAAAAAAGCTTAATCTTTTTAAAAGGCTGGTAATGCGTCTGCAATTGCCCTGGTGTTGCAGTTGTTCATAGGCAGCGGTTGTTCATAGTCAATCAGGTAAGTTAAATGCTCGTTTTCCCCATCATATATAAAAAAACCTTATCAAATTTAACCTCCTACTTCATCGAATGCGTCAACAGTCATAAGTAAAAATTCTCGGAAAATGCCTCAACTACTAGCAAATAAGGAAAAGTTTTGTGTTAGCGTGATTATCAACTGGACTCTGAACCATTTTATATTTCCTTTATATTAACCTTTCCGCACTAACTGTCATATTATAAAATGTGATTTATTAATATTCTCGGACTTAAACTATGGTTTAAGAATAGTCCTTCTAACCATAAAAAGTCCCTTAGCTGCGACGTCACAGTCTCCGCGAAATTAGACATTTTGCTGTCAAACTCCATACTTAACATTTTGGTTCGCATGTTTCCGGGACTTCTTTCATGAAACAGATTCTAGTTCAAAGCTGAGACTAATTATAAACTACTTACCGATACGACTTAGGGACCATCAAGAAAATAGACTACTCTTTTTTAAAAGGCTGTCAACGCATCTGTAATTCGCCTGGTATTGCAGTTGTTCATGGGCGGCGGTAGTCACTTACCATCAGGTGAGCTCCATGCTCGTTTGCCCCTCTTCCTTACCTTTTCCACCAAGATTATTAAATTATAGCAACGAAATTCAACCTCACGTGTTGGATCTTTCTATTGACCTCTATTGGCTGTCACGCGCAAAAGTGACAAAGCTGCATTCTTCAACGATGTGCGTGTAATTACTCAACCGTGCGTTGACCTCCACTATACAACGTCTCTATAGATAATTGTTTCAAGTTAATTCGTAATATAATCGATGCAGCGAGCAGCATTATGCAGGGCTAGAGCTACGCGTAATCTGTGGGCCAGTCGCGAAGTCACGCCTATTTAATACACAGGCTGTTTCGTGTTTTTATTACAGTATTAATATTCTACTCGATCTGTATATTATTACTTATATAGTAAAATAAAAATAGTGAATATAAAAGTAGAGACAGTATTTTGTCGTTAATATTTTTTTTATATTTTATTAGTATACAACAAGCAGTGCTTCATAAAACGCGTGAATTTTAAGTTCGTTTCTTGCTGGCAATACTGAAATATTTAATTAAAATTTTAGTCACTGAATTCCTACGTTTTCGGCGTTAAAAAAACATCACGAGAAATTCTCTCCTCGTCATCATCCGTCATTACATACTTTACTGTCCATATTAAATATAGGGCTCCTCATAGATCACTTCGCAAGGAGGTTACTTGCCATAGTTACCACGCTTGACAGGTGGTTTGGCAACTCTAGTTTTTATTTCATTTTAAGGCCAATGATAATATATTAAATTGCAAAAATATTAACTTTTATGTGGATCTATAAAAATCACCGGTGTTTGAATTTTTTGTAGGAACAAAGTTAAAGTTACAATTAAAGTAAATTGACAGGCTTATAGAGCAATTGATCCATCACGTTGCTTCAGTGCGTGTTGGCCGACTTCAGATGATCATACCTCGAAGTATTTTTTATCTCTCAGACATGCAAGTTCCCCCCGATGTTTTTCTTGCACGTGGTAAATCGGAGCATAAAATTACAATTAATAATTTCATTGAATGTGGCGGGAATTGAACTCAGACTACCCGCTTAATTTGAAATTTACTGGATAAACACAGTTAAATTTTAATAATTTGTAGTAAGAGAATCACAAAATTAATACATGCATAACGAAAAAATGTCTAGATTTTAAACACTCTGTAGAGCACCGTTGAATCAAGAGGACCGTCATTTATCATCAAGCAGATTAACTGTGGCTGTGTGTGCACTTGTTCCATTTAAAATCCACTTCCTCGTATTTTCTGTTAGACAAAAAAACCTTTTACTGAGCGTGTTGTTTATTGTGTTTTGTTTAAAGGAAAAATAAATCATACTAAGTTGCAGTAAATATTTTTTGTGGTAAGTGGTAAGTGGATTCTGTGGCCCATAGACGTTGGACCATCAAGTGGACTGTGTGCTCGTTTGTCACATTCTAAAAAAAAATATCAAATGTAGTGTAAATTTTATTTGCAAGTTTTCCCTAATAGCTCCGCGTCATGGTGAAGTTCCTTTCACCTAGTAAATTTGATATGTTAACGTCTAAAAGTTAACCGTGACATAATACAAACACCTCCAATAAAACCTAACACAATAAGCCCTATTTTTTCAATGATCAGATAAAGTTACAGCCTATATACGTCCCACTGCTGGGCTCAGGCCTCCTCTCATTTCTGAGAGGGTTTTAGGGCAAGGAAATGACCGCCGCGCTGCCCCAATGCGTGTTGGCGAACTTCACATGTCTTCGAAAAATTTTTTTTGATTTCTCAGACATGCAGGTTTCCTCACGATGTTTTCCTTCACCGCCGAGCACGTGGTAAATCAGCACTTAAAATTGCAATTAACAATTTCATTGGTGCCGGCGGGGATCGAACCCGGGTTGCTCGCGTACTGTGTAACTTACAGCGAGCGCTAACCATCTGAGCTACCACGGCTCCTATGATGGATATTATGATCAGATAAAAGTTAAACAAATAAAAAGATACAGTTATATAAATAAAATAGTTCAATTGTTTCAATTTATTCAGTCAAGTAGTAAATTAAAAAAAAAAATGAAAAATCAGCCCTAAATCATTTAATGGGTGATGAAGTGTACGGCTACGTTAGTCTCGCCTGATAGTGCTGACTGACCGACCAAGTTCTGTTGATCGACTGTTGTTTTTTTGCGCCCAATGCAGAGGCACCCTCCGGAAGCGGGGGAGGGAGGTGGTGAATGCTCCTGGCATACCACGCAGCCGGCTGCGTGGTTATGTGGGACTCACTTTGAAGTAGTGCCTACCCACTAAACACCACCTTGGGAACGGCTTTAGCCATAGTGGCCTTTCCGCCAAGATTTGATGCGACCCCCTTAAGGGATAAGGGGGCGCAGGGCCTGTTGGTGTAAAACTTATCTGAAAGTCAAACTGAAATCCTACTGACTAGTAATGCCAGTTTCATTACCAGTGCCAAAGTGTCGACTCTGCACATTCCAATCTGTGGCATGTACAGAGCCGACACACTCTCTGTATATGACTACCATGGAGCATTCTTGATAGAGCCTATGACCAGCCGTGGACTTATAAAGGCCAAAAGATGATGCCTATGTCGTATAGTGCTGTAAACAGCCTTAAGGCGCATCATTATTATTATTATGATGCGCCTTAATGCTGTTGTGTATTATGTATTAAACTAATTAGTCTGTGCGCTATATCATCTTTGGCTGCATCACCACTTACTATCAGATGGGATAGTAGTCAACCACTTGTTTATTAAAAAAAAATATTATTAAAAAAAAAGAGATATATCGGAAGAGTCGGGAAGGGACGCCCTAGACGAAGGTTTATCGACCAAATTGGCGATATATTGAAAATGGGCCAGATTAGGAGTACCCTTAACCGACGAGCGTGTATGCGTAGATATATGGATGTAAACATAGAGGATATAGTCATTGGATGTAAAGGAGGCGAGAGAGGTGTGTCAGGATCGTGCCAAATGGAAGTCCATAGTCTCTGCCTACCCTCTGGGTGACAGGCGTGAGTGTTTATGTATTATGTATATATTATCGTGTAGTGGTGGTGTAAGAATATCCACTACCCATATCGTCCCGTGGGTATCGTAAGAGGCGACACAGGGAAACTAAAACAGAAGATGGGCAGCAGCATCTTCCTGATAACAACTCAATAAAAAATAACTGTGGTTGACAACCCGCCTGCCAAGCGTGGCAACTATAGCTAAATGTGTGTGGCAATCTATGGGAGGGGCCTATTTTCAGCAGTGGACTTTTATATGCTGTGATGGTAATGGAATCGTACTGAACATATTATTATTATAAAGATTCAAGATCACAAGTAAAACAAAATCATAAAGAAAACGCTCGAAGTAACAATCATATTGTTATAATTTAATATGTTACGCTCCGAAGCTTCCAAAATAAGAATGTGATAGAGGGTCAAACAGGGTAACGGAATTAACGTATAAACTTTTTTGTCTAAGCGCGCCCGACAAGCGGGTTCGATCACGACCGAGTTCTTAAATTAATACGAAAGGCCTACATATAACGGAATGAATGCCAAAATTTAAACCCACGAAAATTATTGTTATTTTATAGAGAGTGAAAGCAAAGTGAAGTAATTCATTCAATTTCAATACAAAGGCAGCTACTCATTTCTGAGAGAACACTGAGTCAGATGAGAGTTGTATTTTTTCCGGAATTTTAATGTTATTTGTTTACTTATTGATACGAGTACTTTAACTTAATTGTTAGGTAGTTACGTCTGCTTTTTGCGATTGTTCAACGATCGCGGGGCTTTGTTGTTAGAGAATCTTACTAACTACAACTTGTGAATTTAACATTTTGGATATGTTATATTTATCTGTTTTGCTCAAACTGTTATCAACCCTTTAACGCCCCGGAGGAATATGGAAAGATATCTCTGTTTGTTTGTCAATTAATTCACTCTATGTTATTGGCATTTATAATAATAATGATAGTTAACACCCCTACGTGTAATTAAATTAATCAAAGGTGCGAAACATCTGATACCACGATCGTCAATCTGCCTGCCAAGCACGACGCTTAATAGAAATCATCCATACGACGGTAGGGGCCCATGACCAGCAGAGAACTTTACGGACTGATAAAGAAGGTGATGAAATTAATAAAAGTAAAAAAGTCATCGTTACTGCTTATATATCCCACAGGCCATTCATAAGCACATGACACGTCTTATTTCTGTATGCATTACGTCGCAATTAACGTAATTAATGGTAATTGATAACAATTTTATGTGTTTGTTTGGCACTTGCTCTGGGATAATGAAATCATAGAGAAAAATATAATATCGGATGAATTTGCATTATTGTTGGACTTTTGACCTTTTACATCGCCACTACACGATAAAAATATACAATTTCATTGAAATCAAAATAAAACATTTGAAATATTTATTACACGTATTCTCATATAAACCTAGCTTAATTAATCGAGGCCAAAATCATCCCAAATAATTTTCGATTTCGCGGTTAGTTTTTTTTTCTTGTTTCCCCCAACCGCCTATTTTTGCTAAGGGTTAGGAGTTAATAAATATGGGATACACTTTTTTGTATTTTTTCGTCAACAAAAGGCAAGTTTGTCATTACATGTCAAATTATTTTATGGTTTTATCGATTAGAACGATGACTGTGGAATGGCGTGGGAATATCTATTCTTCTATTTATTTTTCCTTTTTTATCATTTTCGTTAAGTAATAATGACATTGAGATTTTTTATTATTTAATTTCGCGTTAGGGGGAAATGTGACAATATGTTTGGTGTTGTAGTATTCTTCTGTAAGTAATCCTTTCCCTCTTGGGAAATAAGCCCAAGAGAATTTAAAGAAATACCGTTACTCTCAGTGGAGTTTAGGATTTTTTATATTTAATATGGTTCCTTATATTGACTACCACGTTAGTTTATTGTCGTAATCGCGAGTGCTGATCGTGATTTGAATCCCAGGGTTTCAGCAAGCGCGTAAAACCGTTGGTACTGCGCCTTTCTAAGGTCGTGTCGGATTGCTTTTCTTGCGGACTATGAGAGTGAGGGAATGTATAATACACCTGTGCATGCGCACACACTTGTACACTATAGTCCTGTCATGTGCAGATGGCTAGTATCAAAAGAGGCTGGCCACTGCAAACGAATTTTGGTTTGGGGCCATTATGGTGAGGCAATGTGATGGCGATGGAAGAGCATCCATTACCCCTTCTCTTTCCGTGGGAACAGGCGATGAAGGATATGTCGTTCAAATCTTATGATTACCAATAGATGGCGTTATAACCGTCTCGTTTATATATATACCGGTGAATGGAAGCAGCGTCAAAGAGGTGAGGGGTCTGGTACTGCGGTCATCAAATCTGCTCAGCGTGGCGACCCTACCACTGTGGGAGAGGCCTATTTTCAGTAGTCAAATATTTGAGCTAATGATGAGGAGGGAGATAGGTACTTTAATGTTTTTTTAAATTAGTGAAGCTTATTTTTAATGCAATCGATTTTTTATAAATATTTTTGCTTAGCAGAAACTTAGAGAAGAAATATATCTTATTTTAAAACATACGTGATTTACAATAGTATATATTCACATAAACAATGCAACAATAATACATTAATAAACATTACACAATTTTGGCCGTTGGTGCCTTGAGATATAGTCTAGAATGGCACTGATGGTATGGCTCAAGGAACAATTACCTATGCTTTGCGCAGTACACTCAGCAGCACAACAAAGCGCACAATATGGCTAATGGCGGAGGCAACTAGACGCAACTCATTCAACAAACAATTACCGACTTAATAGAATAAATAGAGTAATCAGGCTACTTCAGCGCAGGAGCTGAGTGGGTTGGATATAACCGCACGCTCGGTTAATGTGCGTCTTATGGCCAAATACTCAAACGTTAATCAAATTTAAGATATCGTTAAGTCTCGTGGTGTCACAGTCAGTTTTACTTAAAGTGGTAGAGACAGCACGAGACTTAACAGAATCCTAAAATTGAGCAGTGTTTTGAGTATTTGGGCATAAGTAGTACAAAATTATCAAAATTCATATTATGTAAAACTTTGAACCTATGTGTACGTTACGGTTTAAAAAAAATTCGTCATGATTATCGTCACAATGAAAACAATCTAATATTTCGCAAAGTCCGCTGTCAATTTAGACAAATATAACGCCTGGCAGATCATAACCTTGTTAAGATTTGAAGCAACATTCATCTAAGAAATATTTGTTTTCATGTTTAGCGATTCATCACCCCTTACCATCCATTTTTGCAAAATGATTTTATAACGTTATTTAACCTCCTTGTAAATAAACATCCAGACCGACCGCATGGATCAGTGTCAAAGGTACCTCTGTATATTAATGTTATAGTGGCTCTGTCTACTTGGTACTATGGGACACAAGCATGACTGTTATGGAAAATTCTCCCTACAACTTTAGACGGTAATTAGTTATTCAACTATTTTTCCATATAAAGACCTATTATTTTTGGAAAAGTAAAGTATGCAACTTGGTGACATATTATATATTTAAGAAATTTTCTCCAAGCTACTTCTAGACGCTTTAGAACGACAGAATTTTTTTAAGTATGTATTTAGTATTTCTGTATATATTATGATAGCACCTCAAGCCAAGGGACAACCTTATATAGCGACGGAGATACAACTTTTAACATAAACTAAACATAACATCCGTAGAGTTCACATGGGATGAAGTTCCTAAGGGAACAGTTTTTTTTATAGGATAGTGTGACAAACGAGCACACAGTCCACCTGATGGTAAGTGGTTGCCGTGACCCATAGACATCTACATCTATCCTCAATAAAGAATCAAAATGCAGATGCGTTGTCACCCGTGAGGACTAAGATGGAATGCCTCTTTTCCAGTAAAATGGGTCTCCGGTTTTCTACAATCACCATACGAAACACAGCAGTGTTAAGCTGCTATTTTACGCTGGTATTCTGTGAGATCGTGGTCCTTCCCCGGTCGAGCCGACCCATTCGTGCTACAACTATACTAGTAATATAGCTGCAGCATGGCTCTACCACGTATAAAAAAAAGTTATTCGTAAAGGTCAAAGGTTAAATATAGCCATTCAGTGACAAGTCTATTTTATTATATAAACAATATATTTATTGAATATAAATACATCAACTTCATATCAAATTATGAAGCCTGCGCATAATTTTAGCGAAGTGGCAACTCCTCCGTAACTGAAACACGCACGTTAACCCAATCCCGGATCCCGCGCGCACCTTTTGTTAGCGTTATTTGGATGCTAATGTGTTAATTATCGGTTTTTGCATCGTAATTAGCAAGTCCCGGAGTACAAGTGTGATGAATATTGCAATCGAGTTTAAATGCGGATTGATTGACCTTTGTTTAACGCTATTGGATATGACAATTTGATCACACCTCTTTGCATAAATTCGTGACATGTAATAACGTTTGAATGGATTTTAGATTAAACTGTGGTGTCGTAACAGGCAATAGAGCGAAACAAAGCAGGAGATGGGCAGCAGCGTCTTTTTATTGACGACTTAAATAAAATACTGTGCTTGACAACCCGCTTGCCTAACGTGGCAACGATGGAAAATAGGGATCCCTATGAGGTAAACTATGGGGGAGTCCTAAGTTCAGCAGTGGACTTTAATAGACTGTAACGGTACCGGTATTAATAGAATCAATTATACGCAGTGTGAAGGTACCGTTTTTTTTAAATTACTACTTTTTTAACCCTGCAAGCCGAAACACAGCAGTTGATGCACTGATGCTTGGCGACAGATATACGTAAAACGGAAGTACCAAACCAGAGTGACCCCTGTCAACATCATCATTATTATTACCGCCCATCACAAGTCCACTGCTGAACATAGCCCCCCCTCCTTCCCGCAAGGAATACCACTAATTACGGTCCTGAGCCACTTGCACACATCGACTACGTTGCACTACATCTAGTTGGGGGCCGCCTCACACTTCGCTGACCAGTATTAAGCTGCCACTCGAAAACCTTGACTTGCTTGTTTTACTCCTAAGAAAAAAGAATATTAATACCAACAAAATACCATGTATATAGTTTTTTGAAATAATATTAGCAGTGTAACACTACAAATATTCCGGTTAACCGACAATAGTCAAATAGTGGAATCGAACCCACTACCTTTCGTAGTCCCCTAGATTACTATCGCTTCAAATTTTAGTGAAAGAAAAAATCAACTGTGACTAAAATTAATCATCAAGATTTAAAAAAACTATATTGTTCAGTACAGCAGACGAGCTCCCATGGAGAGATCAAACAGCCCAATGCTGCTACAGATGGACTCCTCGGTAGAAATGGAGCCAAACTCCTTTCTTTGTGATTTTTTTAATATTATTAATATTTATGGAGGTTGGTCTGTTAATTGTAACACTTCCATACTATATCATGATTCTTTCTTTTAATCTATCGTCATTCTTTACCTATCTACTACTAAGCTATGCTCTTTTTTTCTATTTGTATAGCGAAACTGTGGGTATGAGTGAAAGTAAAGTTCCAGCCTATATACATCCCACTACAGGTCACAGGCCTCCATTCATTTCTGAGAGGTTTTAGGGTAAGGAAATTCCACAGGACTTCATACGTCTCAAATTTCTCAGACATACAGGTTTCCTTATGATGTTTTCTTTCACTACCGAGAACGTGGTAAATTAGCACATACAATTGTAATTATCATTGGTGCCGGCGAGAATTGAACCCGCTTGCTCACGGACAGTACTACATAACTAACAAACTCCATATAGCAAACGCTTGTACCTTTAGCTAACACTGATCTCTGAGTCCTTACTAATTTTGGGTCTTTGATTTTTCAAGGGAATTCTAATATAAGCATTGTTATTACACGTCAAACTACTTGACTTAAAAGCACTCAACAATTAGCTACGCTTTTAATTCGCATTGTTGACTTAAATACTCTGTACACGTCTTAAAAAGTCAGTTACAAAAATCGGGTACAATAATTGTTCTTGGATACTTAGTAACCATACAACAAAGTGCACAATTATATGACACAATTCTACAATATCAAGGGTACTTTTTTGGGATCAATTGTCAAGGGTTAGAAATTAAGGGGCCAAGTTCAAATATAGAATGACAAACCTTTTTTATCACACCATACATCAACCATAGATAATGCGATTGAAAAGCTACCAACAAAACGGCGTTTACAAATTTTTATGTTTCAGATTTAAAATTTTATTATTTAATACAGTGTACGAAGTGTATTCGGGCACCGGGGATTGCTTTGTAAGATATTCATTAGGGATAATAAAAAAGTAATGTGGTATTGTGATCGGCTGATGAATTTCGAAGATGATTTTGCGAATTTACGATCGATTCTCGGGCGTTTTACGATAGTCTCCAGTGCTGGTGTGCCTTTTTCGTGAGAAAGGCGCGACTTAAAGCCAGGTGTGACGGTAAATGCATCGTTTTGAAGCGTTATAAAAACTCACTTTTTTTTTGGTTTTTGCATAAATTTATTAAGGTTTGAATGGAAATATAACCGTTTAGTGGCGGTGTAAAATTATCAACTACTTCATATCATCCCGTGGATGTTGTAAGAGGCAACAGAGGGATACCGAGCCGGGAGATGGGGCGGATTTATTATTAACACTTTCGCTGTCCCGTGCACTACATATAGGTGGTCATTGCTATTGTCATACTATTGTGTCTGAAAACCGTACAGTGAAATTGTTAAGATGCTGCTAATCTTCATAATAAGCCCGTTCATCAAGTGCGGCAACTATAATAAATATCCCCCTATGAGGCAATCTGTGGGGGAGGCCTATTTTCAGCAGTGAATTTTGATTGGTTCTAATGGTGAGCAGAGAGCTTACAGCCAAGGACACAATATTGCAAAATATTGTGATTGTCATGTACGGAGAAAATCTTTCACTTGTAAACGCTCGTCACTGAGTTTCTACACTCTCCCACAAATAGGCACACTAAAACGACCTTAATATAACACCAATACTACATACATGTATATGATTTAACAAATTAATGTGGTTAAGTTACATTATAGCTATAAGTATACATTGCTTGATTGCTTTTGTTATTTTTTTTAAATATTTTGTAATTAAATTTAGTAGCCTTTGTTTATATTTTTTAAATAATACTTTTAGTAGAGTGTACTCGCCAACCAACTGATTGCAGTTTGGTGAGATAATTTCTGTAGTAATGTACTTAACTTTGTTTGAATAAATAAATAAAAATAATTAATAAGAGGCCTGTTTAGGAATGGCGCGTTTTTAATTTCTTAAAGCATTTAAACGAAGACGAAACTCATGATGTTAGAACATATATTACTAATACTCAACTTAACATCAATACTACGTCATTACTTAAATCACACCCGCAGATCTTTCACGAGCCATTTAAATTCATCACTGTAAACACGATAATGGGCATCTTGCTTCAAAGTAACACTCATAACCGTGCATCATACCATTAGCTTTATCTGTTCAATATCCCGATTTGTTTTTTAACTAATTTATGGTGTTTAGACACGGAATAAACCGCCCATGTAAATGTTTATAGTGATATATATCTACTAGAACAGACAATTTGAAATATTTTCCCGATAAGTTAATTTAAATAGATTTTGTATGAAATTATTGTTAATAACTGATTAGTGCTAACTGATTACATAACGTTCCTTCTCTAGTCTGGAATAAAATTTTATTTATCAGTGTTTTTTGCCCCTAAAACATTGATTATAGAGTTTTAATAAAAGAAAAGGGGCAATCGAGTGGTTCAATGGCGGCAGAACCAGAGACCCTTTTAACTGGTAACTAGCCATTTCATGTTAGTCCTTAGGGGTGATTAAGCATTTGTAATTTGAATCTTAACCGAGGATAAATTCCATGACGTGAAGTGTTCACGTTTGACTGTGGAATTGCAAGTGTGTTGTTGGTTACCTGGTTTAAATTAAAGTAAGGGATCGAATACACGAACAATAGGTTTGTAATCAAATGATTAAAAAAATACTTAATCAAAATTTACACGAATAATCTGATTGTCTCTTCTAGTTACTCTAGATAGGGGACAAAAAACTAGGGTCACTTATGAAGCGGGCGCAAGAAATGAGGTTTTAACTATGGGTATTACATGTAAATTAATTAATAACTGCTCTTAAAGCGGATGTTAATAAGTGTATTTAACTATACGGTATTAGTGCCCCAGTTGGTTTAGTTTGAGTCTGATGAGCAAAAAATACTGAATGAAAGTATTTAATTATGAAAGTTTTTAAATTTACTATGAAATTGGATTGTGGTCATAAATAATTATTATGGAGGAACAAAGGTTCTAGAGATTAGTTTGAGTTTGACAGTGGAAAACTGTAGTTGCCAAACCAAAAAAAGAGTGGAAAATATCCCCCCTGTGAGGTAATCTCCATAGATTAAGCCTTCATGAGTGAGGCCTATATTCAGCAGTAGACTTTAATAGGCTGTAACGGTAACAGTGTAACTATTACTAACTAGATAACAATTATAGTATTACCAGTTTGCTATTGCATAAATTCAAGGCGCATGTAAAAACATTCTTATGTCATTGTATTCAATGCATATACTCAATAACTACCTAAGACTTATTTGAGTTGTGTATGTTTATTTTTAACCGACTTCAAAAAAAGGAGGAGGTTATAAATCGACTGTATTTTTTTATATGTGTTAGAAAACTTTTTCTATGTGAACCGATTCTGATGATTATTTTATTATTTGAAAGCTGGTGTTTTTCATGTGATCCCATATAAATTTGATCAAGATCTGACCAGTAGTTTCTGAGTTGACCTTAATAATGCGTATTTAATCGACTACATTGATGATGTTCTCATTTTATTTATATTGAAGTCGGCTGTACAAATTTTTTAATTTTACCACTTGTTTAAGTTTAAATTGCAGCTGTTTAAGGAAAATACCTAGTTATGAGCTTTCCACACAGTCGGGACCAGTTGGCATAGCTGTCTTGACTTTGAAAAATACCAATTTTAAATAAAAATATTTTGACTGTGATAATACATTTAAAAAAAAAATTCTGTGTAAATTTTTATAATATTATGTATATGTGTGAGGTGTATGTAGGAGGTCGCCGCGTCTATTTTTACTTATACTGAGATTAACCTCTTAATGCCTTTGTGACCTACTATATAATACTAAATTGTTGTAAATTGTAATTTTTTGTATCTGATGTTGAATTTTTAAAGTATAAAAAAGTTTAAACCCTACGATTTAATAAAAACCGCAAGCGAACGTTCTTTCGTACTTTGTTGAAACTTATTCAATGAAGTAAAATAAAATAAAATAGAATCCGTCTCTAATTATTGTCGGTATGTAGAGTCTAGGTAATTACTGCGTCTTGTTAAGGGGAAGGTTCTACTTCGAAATTAAAGCAAATTAAAGTAGAGTAGTATCAGAGACAATTGAAGAAGAGACAATATTTTCAAATAAATAATGAAAATATTTGCTATTTTTAATATTTATTTGTATTAAGGCGTCGATACTGGATCAAATGAATTGACTTTATGTGTATGCACGTCATGTTTTGTTTACATAATTATTTCTTAAATTTATGCGAACACTACACTTTGAATAAAACTACTAAAAAGACATTCGAGCGCTAAGATCTTAAATCAGGCGAGTAAACTAACCGTTAATAACATTCAATGATGTTAATAACGGTTAGTTTTATTCAATGTTTTGTTTAATTTAAATTTAAAATAGTTTCTTTATTTGTATTGGGTTGTTTTGGGTACGGGTGCTACTACCATCATTATCTTGTGTATGAAAGTCCCTGAATAAATTCAGTATATTTCTTATATGGTCATGATAAATATGAGGCAGTCTACGAGTATGTTGGCAATGATAATAATATCATCTATAGCCTATTTAAGTCCACCGCTGGAATTTTATTTCTTACCATACCCTTCATTATGACTGGCGGGTTTTCTTTTTGATATATATTTTATTTATTCTATTTAACAATTTTAAGAGAACAGTAGATAATAAAAATGGAAACAGATGGATTTTCTGCCATTAGTTGGTCGCTAGAACCTCGTTTATCAATTGGTGATATATATTGTATGCAGGTGAGATTAATATTACAAGCAAAAATAGAAAAAAATATTTCTTCTTCATAATCATCACCATTACACCCACTTACAAGTACGCAGCTGAACATAGGCCTCCCCAAAGAATGTCATAAAACATGCACTTACTTCACCTGCAACCATCAACTTCTTACATGTCTTAGCAGGTCGTCATTTCACCTGGTTAGAGCTCTCTCCTACACTCCACTTACCGGTGCGAGACTGTCATTTGAGAACTTTTTTCCCCTTCAGGTTTTAGTTCTACGAACTATATGACCATTACCACTTTAACTGTATGGTTACGCTCTATTGGTTACTCCAGTTCAACTGCGGATATCTTAGTTTATTATGAATTCTTTCACGCAGTGAAACTCCGAACTATGGAGAGAACTACCATGGCTCGGTGAATCAACTTAAGCTTCGTTATACGGCCAGCAGTGAAGAATCATATCTCAGATCCTTATGTCATCACTAGAAACACCCAAATTTATACGTGGTAGAGCAATGCTGCAGTTATATATCTGGTGTAGTTGTAGCACGAATGGGTCGGCTCAACCGGGGAAGGACCACGGTCTCACAGCTCAGCTCGCTCTCATACCAGCGTAAAATAGTAGCTTAATGCTGCTGTGTTTCGTATGGTGAGTGTAGAGAACCGGGGACCCTTTTTACTGGAAACGAGGCATTCCATCTTAGTCCTCACGGGTGACAGCGCATCTGCATTTTGATTCGTAATCGAGGATTGATGTAGATCTCTATGGGCCACAGCAACCACTTACCATCAGGTGGACTGAGTGCTCCTTTGTCACACTTATCCTATATAAAAAAAAACCTTTTTAAATTTTTGAGGAATAGATGAAAAGAAAATGTATCGTAATCCCCTGAATGCTTTCTAGATGAATTAGATCCATCGATTAAATGATGGTCGAAGTTGGACTTACCTAGTCGGATACTTTGTCCTTGATGCACACACTTATCAACAAATTCGAGCGTAAGTTTGTAAACAACTACCCACATATGTGTGACATGGCCATTAGATATTAGAGATTTTAGAGACCCATATTCAGCAGTGGATTTATATTGGGATCTTTTGGGAGGCGGACAACTGTGTAGTGGCAGTATAAGAATATCCACTACCACATATCATCCCAAGAGGGCCGTAAGGGACGAAAGGGGGAAACTGAACTAAAAGATGGGCGGCAGCATCATCTTCATAACAACTCAAAATAACATAAAACTGAGAGTGGCAGCTACAATAATATGGGGGAGGCAATCTTTGGTAGAAGCATTTGGTAGAATGTTCAGTACGGAATTTTGATATGCTGTTACGTTTAGGAGGAGGAGGAGGCAATAATTGATTCCACGAGATTTGTTAATAATATCACGAAGGTTTTAGATAAAACTTTTAGGAAGGCATTCTAATTTCTTTCACCCAGGTACTTAAGTTACAAGTCGCGGCACGTAAGTCTAGTGCTGAACGAAACGTGGGGGCGCACATGAATTGAATAGCACGAATGCGACTGGAGAGCCAATCAGCGCGTGCGAACGATACGCACGAGCCAATCAGCGCGACTTATGCGCAATAAGCCAATCAGCGAGACTTATGCGCAATAACGGTCACCGCTAGACTTTCGTGCCGCTAACTATACTTATTATTTATTAATCTTTTTTTCTTGATTATGGAATATCTGAACACTGAATTTAATATCAAGTCTTTTAATAATAATCAAATTATAAATTATATAATTTCACCTTAATAAACAACTGAGACTTCTGAATGGCCCGTCTCGTTGCAGTCTTACTTTGTATTTTGAAGTATAATGACAGAAAATTGTTGCAAGCATATCTTTTGTGCGATGAACTATTCCAATCAGAGCCCCATCTGGCGGGAATTAAAAGAGGTAATATCTCGCGATTTTCTCAGAATATGTCGAAGCTATTCATCCGGATGCGGGTCGGTAAATTACGGTAGGATTTGCTAATTACAAGGATGCTACGTAGGTTGAGTTTGTTGTTTTGAAAAATCTAACATTGTGTCACTGAGATAGAGAGAAGGATGTTCTCCAGTATCCGTTTCAATTTTTTTTGCTTTATTTAGCATTTTTTGTGCTTTACAGCTGTATAGGTTTGTTGTAAGAATATCCACTACCCCATATCATCCGGTGGGTGTCTTAAGAGGCGACAAAGGGAAACAAACTGGGAGAAGGGCAGCAACGTCTCCCAATAACAACAAACATAAAATACTGGACTTGCCAACTCGCTTTCCAAGCGTGGCAACGTCCAACAATGGCAAATGGCCTCCCTATGAGGCAATCTATGGGGAAAGCCTTTGTTCAGCGGTGGACTTTTGATGAACTGTAACGATAACTGTTGCTCTTTACTAAGCATTCTCTTTATTTTCGAGTAATCTTTACCGTTTGTTAACCAGTGAATGGCAGGTACCTATATAGTGTGGACTGTTACTCGCACTTTGCTTTTTAATTTTTTTTTCAAGCTTAGCGTCTAAATAGTGGCTAAGGATTTTCAGTTCAACAGGATTTTGTCAGTTATATGTGAAAGTTCATTTAATCAAAACTTGACACATTTTCGCTTATTAAATTATTTTTATGACGCCTGAATCCCATAAAAGGTACAGACACGTATGGGGAGTACTCCTGACAAATGAAATGAGCGCTTTCAGGAAATTAAACCATAAACCACGGTCGGTAATGGGCATAATCGTGTGATTGCATATCCTTTTACATTAGTAGCTGCGTTAAGGCACTTAAAGTCAAACATTTTAACTGTATACATAGAAATTCAATTTGCTTGAAACATATAATAGCGAACGTAAAACGGAATAACGTATGATTTCCTTTCCTATAGCTCGAGACTATACATTGAAATGAAATTGAAAACTTAATGAAATCTCTCTATTTTGCAATACTATTAATTAAAACTTTCCTTTGTTATCAAACGTTTCATGCTTGATTCAGAAAAACGAGGTATGTATTCATATAATCATATCTGTATCTGTCTGTTTGCCACTAGACTGATGTATTTATGAGGTACTCTGAGAATGATATAGATGACGTAGATGATTGATGTTAGGATAAATTTTAAAATTAGAATAACACAAAAATAAGGATATAAATTTGAATTCTGGACTAAAAGGGGTTGTATTTAAGGTTAATTAAAAAAAATCGGATTAAAAAAAATTAATAACAAAATCAAAAATTAATAACTTTTAATCTGGAGGTAACCGTGGTTACCTCCAGATTAAAAATTATATGACATTGGGACGTCAAATACACAGAACAGATAAAAGAGGTCACCTCAGTCCCCCCCGTGACCATGGGTGCTGTAAAGTACTCGAAACGTCGGGAATATAAAATAAGTTAATATAGGCGATAAAATCCGTAAAACTAGTTTTATTTAAATACTTAGATAAAGTTAACGATTGCGTTTTTAAGGGAATTACACATTTTTATTCACCTTTACAGGTACGTGATTGTGGCATTAGAGTATACCATTTCGTCCGATGAGAATCATAATAATCAATATAGTCAATATAGAAATGGAAACATTTCTATGACATAGCAAGATAAAAAACAGACCCGAAGTTTCTTTTACATACTCTTTCTTTGATTTTTATTTTACCAAAAGGCATTTTAATCCCATAACTATATACCTAACTCCATTTAAAATAATTACACACAGACTAGACATGACATATAAATCTTTAATTCTCCTGGCTTAACGTAAATATTTAAGGTATTACAGACTTACAGACACTGCGTTTTCCTCATCAGCTAATTCCTCAAATATCACACACTCTCTCTCTAAATGTGGACATTTGACGGAAATGGCCACGAATCCTCTTATCTTAATCCTTATGTCCTTGCTTTAGTCATGAGGCTATGAAATAGGCGTTGAATGAATCAATACCTATTAGATTTAAAAAACATTAGGTAGATTATCACTCCCACCAATGTCAAAGTTTAAACTTAGGGCGGCTAAAACGGCGGTGGTTGAAATTATTATCATTTGTGATATATCTAATTCTTTGAGCAATAATAAATATTTGTCTAATATAGGCAAAAGTCGACCTCGGGCACGTTAACTTTGACGAGATCTTCACTAGAGATAACTACTTCTCCCTCTCTCAACAAAGTAGGCTGGTATTTAGGGCGCCTTTCTACACGGCTACCATCTCCTTGTGAGCAATGAACTCTCCTAGTTCTACGAAAAATTGGAATGGCACGGACCTCACTTTTCCTATTAAAATAAACCAAATAAAATTAAAAGTCTTAGAAAGACCTCATGCTCACTGATAAATCGCCTTCACCAAAGTACCTGCCAAGTTTGATTGCAGCGTTTATGCATGTTCACCAGTGGACACGGGTTTATGAAGAAACAAAAGCAAGAACACAATATAAATATAAATCTGTTATTTGTAATGTATAGTGTCAATATATAATAAGAAAAAGGAATGGCAACTAATAAAAACATTGTTACGTTAAAAAAATATAAATCTACTTTATTTTTTTCACGCGGGTTTAGTGGCAACATGTAATGTCTTCTTCATTATTCAGCTGTTGCTTTTAATGTGAGCAAAATTAATGAAGTCGCGAAAGTTGTTCGATACTAAGCGGCTTGTAAATTTTAAATATGTCATTAAAAACTCTGCGACGTGTAAATTTGTATATTTTAATGATGCAGTCTTTATTTAAATTTAACTCTTAGCTAGAAATTCGAGGCATAAGAAATTAAAATAATAGAAACGCACTACCCTATAACGCTAAATTCCAAATTTCAAATTTCTTCCAAATTTATGAAGTAACATTTCATTTTATTCAGTTTCTCAGTTTCTTCATTAGGATCAATTGTATACTCTCAATGTGCATTTAAATCCGTTTTGTATTAAGCGGTCGTATGTTATTTTTTTTTTTTTATAGGAGAGGGAGGCAAACGAGCATGCGGCTCACCTGATGGTAAGTGACTACCGCCGCCCATGAACAATTGCAACACCAGGTGAACCAGGGGAATTGCAGATGCGTTGCCGGCCTTTTAAAAATAAGCAGGCTCTTTTCTTGAAGGTCCCTAAGTCGTATCGGTTCGGAAAAATCGCTGGTGGTAATCGATTCCACAAGGAAGTTGTGCGAGGAAGAAAACTTCTTCTAAATCGCACAGTGGTGGACCGCCAATCATCCAGATGGTATGGATGGTATCTCGAGTTCTGTCGCGATGTGCGATGGTGAAATTGAGCGGCTGGAATTAGTCCGAACAATTCCTCAGAGCACTCCCCGTGGTACATGCGATAAAATACGCAAAGAGATGCAACATCTCTACGCAGTGCCAGTGAGTCAAGCCGATCGGACAGAACTCGGTCGTCGACGATTCGAGCTGCTCTGCGCTGGATGCGGTCAAGTGGAAGGAGCTGGCACTGGGGAGCCCCTGCCCAGAGATGGGAACAGTATTCCATGTGGGGCCGAATTTGCGCCTTGTAAAGTTGCAAGCGGTGTGCCGGCATGAAATACTGTCCCGCTCTGCTGAGCATGCCAAGCTTTTTAGAGGCCAATTTGGCCTTCTCTTCCAAGTGACCACGAAACTGCACATCACTGATATGTCGACACCGAGGATTCCGATACTGGCTGAGGCAACAAAGTGCCTTGAAACTGAGGAGATACGACAAAGGGTTCTTTTAGCGGTAAACGCGCAAACTTGTGTCTTCTGGGGATTGAACTGGACTAGATTTAGTCGCCCCAGTCTGAGACTTTGTTCAACAAAGTCTCGACTTCAGACACAAGTTTGTTCCGGTACTCAGTGACGTTTTCCGAGAAATATTGGCACGGCCGGTGTATAAAGCATCACCAGTGCTGTCGTCTGCATAGCAATGAATGTTACCAGTTTGCAACATATCATTGATATGCAGAAGAAACAGCGTTGGTGATAGCACGCAGCCTTGTGGAACACCAGCGTTAATGGGCTTGTAATCGGGCATTCACCGTCTACTACGACCTTGATGCTCCGATCTGCAAGAAAACTAGTGATCCAATTGCACATTTCTCGGGAAGCCCATAGGAAGGAGCTGAAAGAAGCGCTTTGTGCCAAACCCGATCGAAGGCCTTCGCTACGTCCAAACTAACGGCCAACGCCTCTCCCTTGGACTCCACTGCCTCCGCCCATCTATGAGTTAGGTAACCTAGAAGATCACCAGCTGAGCGACCTCGACGGAAACCGTACTGGCGGTCACTAATCAGCTGGTGATCCTCAAGGTACCGCATGAGCTGACAGTTGATAACAGTTTCCATTACTTTGGAGAACAAGGAGGTGATAGCGATAGGCCTGTAGTTGGACGGATCTGAGCGGTCGCCTTTTTTAGGGATCGGGTACACCAAAGCTGCCTTCCATGAGTTCGGGACTACGCCTAGGGAGTAGGAGTACTGGAAAAGACGCGTTAAAACCGGTGCCAACTCCGGAGCACACGTCTTCAGTACAATAGGTGGGACTCCATCAGGCCCACTCGACTTGTTGACGTCCAGAGAGAGAAGTGCTTTACGCACCGAGCGCTGTGTAAACAGCACTTCCCGCATGGAGCACTCACACCGTGGGATGGTTGGCGGTATGTTCCCCCCGTCATCAAGAGTCGAGTTGGAAGCAAAAAGAGAGCCTAGCAGATCGGCTTTCTCCTTTGCGTCATGGGCCAGTGAGTCGTCCACCCTGTGCAGAGATGGCAGAGATGGCTGACAGAAGTTCCTTGGACAGCCTTGGCGAGAGACCAGAATGCACGTGTTCCCGTAGGGAGGCGAACTAGTTTCTCGCCAATTCTGCCGATGTGCTCTGACTTTGCCTTGGCAATGACACTTTTGAAGGATCTGGAGGCGGAATTATACTTCTTTTTGAGAGCGCTAGTGTTTACATTCCGGGACGTTGATGCGTCAGCCCAGGCCCGGTAACACTCCTGCTTATAGCGTGATGCAACTTTACAGGAGCGACCAAACCATGGCTGAGTTCTGCCTCCGATAGGCACCACAGATGATGGAATAAATAATTCCATTCCCTGAAGTACCACATCAGCGACAGAATCAGCAACAACGTTGGGATCATCCGGCGAGAAGCAAACCCGCCCCCAAGGATAGGAGGCAAAAAAAGATCGCATCCCATCCCAATCGGCTGACCTATAGTGCCAAACATGGCGGCGAGCTGCAGATCGCAACTGCGATGGGAGCGTGAGTGGCACCGTGCTCCGGATCAGACAATGGTCCGAAGAGCCAAGAGGGGCATCGACGGAGACCTGATATCCGTCCGGATGAGAGGTCAGCAGAAGGTCCAACAGGGAAGGTACATGGTCTTCCACATCTGGGATCCGCGTAGGCGAAGTAACCAGTTGTGTCAGACCATATGCCAAGGCAAAGTCATAAACAGATCTACCCGCATGATCGGTTAAACGGGAACCAAGCCATTCAGCGTGGTGGGCGTTAAAATCACCGAGCATCACGATCTCTGCGGAAGGGACCTGTTGTAGCACGGAGTCTGCAGCCATTTGGACGTGGTCGATGAGTCGGTCTGTGTCGGCATTACCGCTATGGGACCTATAGAGGCACCCGTAGACGCGAGGATGGTCGTCGCTGTCTACGCGCAGCCATAGGATGGACAGGTCCGTACCTTCAAGACTGCCGAGGCGTCGATAACAGATGTCCTCTCTGACGTACACGCAAACTCCAGCCTGGGGCACAAATTTGTAAATTTGTACCCCGGGCAGGAGAGATACGAAATATCAGCCGGAGAGGACACCTGTGTCTCGGTTAGAAAGAGCAAGGCCGGCTTTGCCGTCTCCAGATGGTAGTGGACGGCGTTAAGGTTTGAATGAAGTCCCCTGATATTGCAGAAATCCACGGAATGCGTAGCAGGGGTTGCCTTTGTCTTTTTGCTCCGCTTGCCCCGAGCAGGTTTCGTCTTGAGCGGAATTTCGCCCCCCCCCCAGAATACGCGGGGCAGCCTGAGCACCCACGCTCAAAAAAAGTAGGGTAGCATGGGCGTGGATGCTCAGCGAGGATTCTCCAGGATGCTGGTACCTCCTGGGGTAGTCTTCTGATTAATTCCACTACCATGTTGATTGGGGATTAGCCTCCGGCCACCTGCACTCACCAGGCGAAATGCAGAAGTAAACCTCTACTTCACGCTGGTATTCTGTGAGGTCGTGGTACCACCCCGGTTTGAGCCGGCCCATCCATGCGACAGCAAAAGCTGCCGCGTGGCTCTACCACTGTTATTTGCCGGCATTTGTCTAAATAATAGTTTTTCATACACTTATTCCATTAGATTCGTAACATTTTTAAAATATCGAACCCAGGAATTACTGATTCGATGGCATACGAGTATCTTTAACAGCCAATAATTCAAAGCATCCTTTGATTTTGAACACTCGGTAGCGCAGTGGCCTAGCGTTCAGCTACGGCACTGTGGACCTCGGGTTCGAATTCCGAACGGAACATTAATAGTAGTAATTGGTAGTCTGATCACCCTATTATGGTGTACATATAACTAATACTGAACGAGTTCTGAGATGTTTTCTGCTTTCAGGTCTATGTTGTAAACATGGATTGATTCGTTGGTTGCCATCTTATAATTATATAAGTAAGTTCATTAAGTAAGTTTTTTTTTTACTGAAACTCATACTATTTAATATTAGTTTTTAATACTTGTGGTCATATTTTGTTTTTTTGTGCAGATTCTATTGGATTATAAAATATAATATTTATATAATAATATTTATTACTGTAACTGTGATATATATTGTCTTCAATCTGTTTGTGTGACTTATTAATAAAAAAATAAAATAAACAATTATCATACGTATTTTCTATAAATAAAGATTCGAAATCTGTATACTGTCTATACATCATGTGCCACTAGAAATGATTAAAATTAAACGCTACTACGATATATTTCAATTTCCTGGTTTATAATTAATGCTAAACAAGATCAGAACTGACAAACATATTTTATGAAAATATGTGTGTAGAGAAAAATATACGTAGAGAAATATTTTTTAAGAATAAAAGTGACAAACAAACACAGAGCCCTAATGCAGCCCCTGATGGTAAGTGGTTCCTGTGGCCCATAGAGATCGGCATCTATCCTCGATTAAGAATCAAAATGTAGATGCGTTATCATTACGGAGGATTGGAATCGAGGCGTTGTCAGTGAAAAGGGTCTCCAGTTCTCTACACTCACCATAGAAAACACAACAGTATTAAGCTGCTATTTCACGCTGGTATTATATAATAATATGGTCCTTACCCGGTCGACCCGACCCATTCGTGCTGCAACTATAATATAGCTGCATCATATCTCTAACACGTAAAAAAAATTTAATCATTCCTGATTAAAAATACAGGGCAATAAATCATGAGCATTTGCACCTTACTCCAAATTAAAATAGGTAGAGGTGTGTGATCTAACCTGACTTGACATTCTCAGGATGCATTTTGGAGTAGTTGCGCAGGAATTACATTACTCAGTTCATACATCTTCCTTTCACCATAGAACAACTGAGCACTCGTTAGGTCTCGTTTGTAATAATATTTGTAATTCGTGCAGAAAAGGGCTGGAATATTTTTTCAGCATATTATGTTTTCTCATCGAATACAATGTGGGCGTCTAAAAGCAAGAACAAATTGGTTTTGTTAAGCAAAGGCACTTGCTATCAAGTATAATAGTGGACGAGCCCTGTCTTTATCATCATCGTCTTCATTATATCCCTTCACAAATCCACTGCTGAACATAGGCTTGCTCCAAGGAATGCCTCAAGACACCTGCATTCTCTTAATTCCTACATGTCTTACGAGGTCGTAACTAAATCTAATAGCGGCCGGCTTAAACTTCACTCACCAGTACGTGGTTTCAACTCGAGAACCTTTCTTCCCCATGCTTTGTCTTATTTACTGGGATATATTAACCATGGCTTATATTAGCTTAAAAAGGACTGCGTTTTATAACAATTCACAACGGAGTGAACATTCGACGAGTACGCGCAGTGACGTCACGGTTCGCCGTATTCATTGTATTTCTTCAATCCGTAATTTTCTATCTTACTCTTTACGCTTGATCACAATAGTTGTACTACTGTTTTATGCCTGGAATAGAAATAAGACAAAAGCATTCCTGGGCAGAAATAGAACAAAAGACTGGCGAATGCTACACACTCGATAATTATCACGATATTTGGATCGTAATCCAAGATTACGATATTTATCGAGTGTGTAGTATAGCGTATCACGGATCGTGATACGGATCGCTGGATTTCTAAATATCCAGAAATCCCACGATCTGTATCAAGTATCGTCGATAAATATCGAGTGTCTAGTCTCTGGTCGATATTTATAGTCTCAGTATTGGTCAGTATTCATTCTGTCAGCGATAGCCACCCGAAAATAATTTTTATAATCATCCATTTTTGGTATTCCCGAATCTAATTTAATAAATTCAGGTGTGTATATTGATATCTGTCTTGAAGCCAATGCTTCATCCATTTTTTTCTCTTTACACGTATTTTTAATGCTATCGCTAATATAATAGCAACGCATGCTTTACTTTTAAAGTCACTCATTACGTTATTGGATTCGGAGTATGTAACGTACACGTCTTTAGTGAATGAAATCTACCGTTGTACTGACGCGATTAGTATCGAGTGTGTAGTATGTAGACTCGTTCCAAAATATTGCAAGATAAAAATCACGTTAAATATCGTGATAATTATCGAGTGTATAGCATGCGCCATAGAAGATTCAATTGTAATATAGTTTATATTAATTTAATAAAGTTATGTAAAGCTACTTAGGCACGGACTACTTCTTAGGTATTTTAGGGCAAGAAAGCTTCCGCCGCGCTGCTTTATGTGTGTTAACGGACTTCACATTTTTTTACAGAATAACATGATAACATAATAATAATCGACATTTATCCTCGATTACGAATCAAAATGCAGATACTTTGTCAACCCTGCAGACCAATATGGAATGCCTTGTCTTCAATACAAAGGGTCTCTGGATTCCTGCACTCACCATATGGAACACAGCATGAAGTTGCTATTTTACGTTGGTATTCTAGGAGAGCGTGATCCTACCCCAATCCTACAAAATATTAATTATAATTATAGAAAAAATATAAATTATAAATTTTTTATACAAATAAACCTATTGAGGTGAAATGATAACTGTGTCCTATATTTTAAGGCTGCAAATAGCATATTCATAAAAAGAAATCTGAAAATACAACATTGTTATTTCCACTTCTATTTCCTGTTTCAAGAATCCAATTTAAAAGTCGTAAAATCGAATTAACCGTTTCGGAATTAGAAGAATTGATAACTAGCAACTTTATGGCTTCCGATGCTTTTGTTCATAATTTATTGTTTGGAATAAAACGGGTCGTTATAAAAATTTATTGAGCTAAGCAATACGCCTTCAATATTGTTTTAAACATCATCTTTCGTTACTGAAGTACTTCGCACTTTTTAATTTTAGAGTTAATTCGAACTCAGTTAAGATTCTTTTAAAAATAGAAGCCCCTATAATATCTTCTCGATGGAGATAGTTTTATGTGTTTATTAGCAACAGCATCCACTTATGATCAGGTGGATTGTGTGTATTTTCAGAAATTGAGCCATTCTTAGAAATAACGCAAATTCAACTAACTTAATCAACAATTAGTCATCAGATTTATGATACTGCGCACTGAACGTTATAGAAGTATTTACAACCAAAAACTTAATTTTAAACAGCCATTTGTGTTAAAAATTGTTTTTATCAGATGGCGCATGGTTAATAGCTAGACATTGTCACGCGAGTGACGTGCTTCGTGAATTTGAAACTAATTCAAATTAAAAATATTAAAATTACTAATACAAAAATTTGAATAATGATTTTTGTCCGCGACTTATAGGTCCAGAGCACGCCAATATGTGTGCGTGACTAGCTATAACTATCCGGTTTTCTGCAACTGTCCGCTTTCATGCGGGACAGTGCAGGCATCTGGCCTCGGGACTAATCCCATTGCCTAGGGTTAGTGGTTACTCTCACATGAGGCACTGCTCACCTGGTCTTTTTTGCTGTCACTTTCGAGGTACTTATAGGTCGGCTATGAATTCAAAGAAAAAAATAATTTTACATTCAAGTCGGTGCTGAGACATATTATAGAAGAATTAAAGCCCAGAATTCAGAATGTGAAATTATTTTACTATTTTCAGAGGTCGCGTACTGTTTTTTATTAATACGTGAATATTTTTTACCCCTTTGAGTGGTCTAAGGAATATTATAATCTCAATGTCGTCTAAACACAAAGTTACTTACATTAAAACTTCACCTATATTTTCTTACCCTCATGGGTAAAATTTATGCGCAACTACCCCTGAAGTATAACCTAAAATTAAAAAAATATGAAAAAAAACTTACACTCGAATTGTAAAACTTCTATTTTTTTTGAGGTCACCTAATAAAATTACCATGTAAAATCCACTATCATGAATTGGGATTTGGATGCGCTTTGAAAAGAAAACCTTTCATAAATGACAGGAGACATGTAAGGAGATTTGGAAAATAATATCTAGGCTGTTAAGTCACTGTTAAAGCATCATTATCATCTTTATTAACGTCATGACTACTTTGTAAAGCATAACGTATTATATCTAGAAGTCTATATTAGTAGTATAGTTGTAGCACGAATGGGTCGGCTCGACCGGGGAAGGACCACGCTCTCACAGAATACCAGCGTAAAATAGCAGCGTAACGCTGCTGTGTTTCGTATGGTGAGTGTAGAGAACCGGAGACCCTTTTTACTGGAAAAGAGGCGTTCTATCTTAGTCCTCACGGGTGACAACGCATCTGCATTTTGATTCTTTATTGAGGATAGATGTAGATGTCTATGGGTCACAGCAACCACTTATCATCAGGTGGCCTGTGTGCTCGTTTGTCACCCTATCCTATAAAAAAAAGGCTACGGTAATAGTGAATTCTGTTACTTTCATTTACAATTCTTGTAATAAAACTCACCTTTCAGACATTCCGTCACATTTTAATAGTTAATATAGAAGGTCAGACTTCGCTCAAGCTATTAATAAGCTACCGTAACTGCTAAATAATGAGAAAATAATAAATTTCCCGTAAAGCCAGACACCATTGTTGGTTGGAAAGCGACGGTCACGGTCTAACGGTCAAAGTACTGTGACTCATCATATTTTACGTGTTTTTTTTTTATTTATGCTTATACTATGGCGTAGAATGTTATTGTAGTGTTATAGACTTTTATTTTAGTATTTTCTTGTTTTCCAAATAAATATTAGCAATTTTTGATATTATTAATAATCTGATCTTATTTTATAATCCCTGCGACCATTAGGTGGCAGATAGGAAAGAATTAATGCTGCGGCTCATACATATCTACATCTTTCGTCGATTAAGTATCAAAATGCAGATGCGTTGTCACCCCTGAGGACTAAGATGTAATGCCTTGTAACCAGCAATAAGGGTCTCCAGTTCTCTACAGTCATCATACGAAATACAGCAGCATTAAGCTGCTATGTCACGCTCGTATTCTGTGAAAGCGTGGTCGAGCCAACTCATTCGTGCTACAACCATAATATAACTGCAGCGTGGTTCTACCACGCAAAAACGTGGCAGTGTTTTCGCTGCTATGTTCCGGTCTGAAGGGTTAGTATAATTCTGTAGATTTCTACGTTTGAAGTTGGCTGAAGATATTCATGGACTTCAGTAGCCACTCACCATCAGGTGAACTGTAAGTTCATTTGCCACTTTAGTTATATAAAAGTCAGTTTTGAATCTAATAGTAAAATACGTTTATAGCAATATATAACATTTAGTTATATAAGAAATCATTGCAATTATCAATCTCACACATCATACGAAAACGAATAACGGACTTCTATATCAAGTTTCAATGTTCGACTTTAAAAGGGTAAATGTACGAAGCCAAGTGGAACGGTGTAATTCAGCGAGAGAAAGAAAATTTGCCTTAATTTCATCACAGAGTAAATTTCCTTTCTAAGTGCTATCGCACCTGCACTATGCGCTGCAGACGTCTGCAATAACACTGCAGCCTTCTGGAAAGTTCCGCTAATCTATTATTGTAAGTGGGAACATGTTTGAATAATATTTTCAATAGAATTAGTCATATTAGAAATTATTGAAAAATTGTAAGTCTGTATTTCGTTGAAACTCTAGATACGTTTTAATGCATTACGCCTTACTTCTTATGTCTTACTTCTAATCGTTGATTATAGTTTAGATACTTAAATTAGTATTATTTATTTTATACCTGTATCTTAATATTTTCATTGTGTGAAAAGAGGGAAAGAGAGACCAACTTTAAGCATTTTCTTATAACTAAAACTTCTAAAAAACTAATTAATAAATAATTAAAAATTAAAAATTTTGTAATAGTAGAGTACCTCCTCCTTTTTGAAGGCGGTAGAAAAATTATACAACGAGTTTAAAGTGGAGATCACTATTATATCCTACTTTTTAATAGTATAATAAAGTACTGATGTCCTCGAAGCCGATTTTCAAGCTTGGTAAAAACCTTTGGCATAATTTCGAAATTGCACAGGAAATATTATAGTGCAACAAGTTTACTTACCAACAAAGCCGTTCTTTTTTGACTATTATAAGCAAGTGCTTGTCTACTTTCCCACCTCATAGTAAGTGGTGATGTATCCAAATATGGTAAAACGCATTGACTTAACAAAACCCTATTTAATTTTCATTTTACTTCACACGTAATCGGATAGAAAGATGCTGGCAACTACTTTACTGCACACATAACGAATTACTAGGTGGTAGGGCTCCTTTTTTGCCTCTGCTGCCAAATAGTAGTGTTTGCACAGCTGTGTTCCGGTCCGAAGGGCTAAGTGAGCCGGTATAATCACAGATTGTAAGGTACTCGATCTTAGTTCTAAGAGATGGCAAAGAATCTGCATTCTTCTTTGTTTCAAGTTTGTTGCCGGTGTTCATAAACTGTAGCTGCAGTAGCCACTTACAATTTGGGCTGTAAGTTCGTTTGTGACTTCAGTTTTAAAAACAAAAAGACAAAACACAGCGACAACAAGGGGTGATGACTGGCCGAGCGTCTGGTTGTCTGTTGTGTATTCATATTCATCTCTTTTCTCAAGGAGAAATACCCATTCTCACATAATGGGGCAGTGACGAATTTCGTCGGACTCGCACCGACTTGAGCCCCATGGAGTTACACCTTCGGCAGGGCCAGGGGAACGCTTTTGCTCACATCAGCAGGCTCACCAGCACCAGCTGCTGGATTTCTTCATGTTGTGGCGGGTGGAAGGAAAAGGGGAGATCTCCCGCCGGGTAAGGTGTTCTGCCCGGGGAGCGGCCAACGCTCCGAGTGGTAGTTCGGAGCTATTGTATATATACTGTTTTTAATTCGGAACTTTGATAGCGCGATTTAGGCTTCGATGTATTTCACTTGTGGCGCGACGACAGCGCCGCCACATCACCCCCCTGCTCAGACCGGAGGTCGATGGTGCAGTCTAGATGTCGACGAATGTGCAAGGGCCAGGGAATTGCCTTGTAGTCTGTTTTTAATTCGGAACTTTGATAGCGCGATTTAGGCTTCGATGTATTTTGCTTGTGGCGCGACGACAGCGCCGCCACAATGTGAAAAATATGGCGTTCCCTTGTGTTGAACTTTTTTAAAATGCTTACTAGATCAAAAAATATTTTCGATTGAAAATTTCGTTTCTAAAATTCCAACCGTATCCCACGAATTCCAAAAGTCCCGCTTTACAACATTACTTTACAGAAAATTAAAATTACTCGTTAGTGTACCATTACCATAAAAAAAACTTAATTATTTTCTCTCAAACAGTATTGCAGAGAAATTATTTGAGCCAGGAACTCAAATAAACTACAATTAGTGCAAGCGTACTCTTCGCCTCGCAGACGCCCGACAATTGTTTATGTTTATTACTCGTTTATTGTTTGACTTTGTGTAAACAAGTTTGCTTCTTCGTTGGCAGTGTTATTTCCTATAAACAAGTAGGCAACTATCACTTACATTAGACTTGAAAGTAAATTAAATTGCACAGGTAAGTAGCACTGGATATACTATAAAATGTATGACGTGATTATGTTTCTATACACTTGAAAAAGTGGTTAAGAACTGAGCAATTGCAATAAGTTACAGTACCACCAGATATTTCCCACATCTTCGGCGGTGAAGGAAAACATCGCGAGAAAACCTACATCTGAGAACAAAAATTAGAAGACAGTGAAGTCTACCAATAATAATTTGTAATTTCACTGTCTACGCGAAGCGTAGTGCTCACTTCCTTTCTCTAAAACTCACTCAGGAATGCCTCTCATTATTGTCATGTCCCTAGGCGTCGGACGTATAGGATTTTTAAGCAAAAATATCATGATAACGTATAATCTAATTATGTTTAAATATCTAATAATGTAATCTATATATTATGTTTAAATGAAAATGATCTCCTTCACCAAGATCTTCCTGGAAGAGATCGCTGATTAGTGATAAGGCCACCAAATTGTACATAAATAATTTATAAATTAAATTTTGGTATGTTTTTGTAATATGTGTGCAATAAATCAGAACAGAGACACGAAGATCAGAAACATGTCCATAATATCTAAATCTAACAATAAGACACCCTAAAAAAAATTCGCACGCATTCTTAATAAGTTCTTTAAAAACATTCGGCCGATGTTTTAAACAAACATTCAAATATGTCCAGTAGTTATGTGAATTATAGATAAAAAATATATTTTCATCGAAAGCTTTAAGTCCAGGCGGTTTTATAATGGTTTCCTGAAACTTCTACACAATAGTGTCGTAATTACGTTTCGCTTTAAACCCGCGGAACATCATCCTTTCTCAGTATCGCGTCGTTTGAGTCGATATCGGGAAACAATCGCTTGTTATGTGACGAATCGTCGTTTATTACAGAGTACGCAAGATTTAGAGGCTTTTTAATATAACAAACTCGAATAAATATGCAATTTTTTGTTCATTCTGTTTGAAAACTTGCAACACATAATTAATTGCTTCTCGGATATCGTTGTAACGTGGTAGACTGCCTCGTTGATCTAGTGGTCGTAAAAGTGACTGCTGATCATGAGGTCCCGGGTCAGTCAAAAAGTTCTCCTGTCAAGAGATTTTCAGTAGCAGCCCAGAGTCAGAAAGGTGGCGGTGTTTCACCACCGTGCCTTGCAAAGCACGTAAATCGGTCAGTCCTGCGTTTGATTTCTTTCCGGACGAAACGTATCGCCATCCAATCGGACGGAGTGCACCTCTATTTGCATATACACTCGGCCACTCTAATACTGTCCAGCGCAGATGGCTAATCTCCGTTAAGACTGACCACCCTGACCGAAATTCAGACTGAAGAAGGAGCACATTATTTATTCTTATTATGCGAGATATTTTGTACCTGATAGTGACATCTGATACGGACAACAGTGGCCAAGGATGTTAATAGCATCCGACAGTATTCGAAAGTCCTTTCCGGAGTCAGGACCTGTCTAGTTTTTAGGAGGACCGATGTGGTAAGCATGTAAGCCCGTTAGATACATAGACCTATGGCATAGTAACGTATTTTATATGGAAGACAACTTCCGAAATACAATAACAAGTTGATAAAGTCAAAATCAGCTGATGTAATCTTATATAAAACTTTAAAACAGTATTAGCTTCAAAAAAGTTCAAGAGAGAAATTTAGAGGAAAATTATTATATAAGTAATTTTTGTCTCGGTACTTCAACAAAATTATCAGTTTAGCGAAATCACCGTACAAAAGGATAAATAATATTTGTATGAAAGTTATCTATCGTTCAAAATTAGTCTGTGCGTTAGCCAGACGTTATTATTTTCAAATTAAGGCTGTTCTGTCTGTGTAAATTGCAACTGTATTGGATGAATGAATAAAAACCAGTTTTCATTAATTATAAGGATTTTATTTTATTTTTTATGGTGTCTAAAATATTATAATATAAGTCAATAAAAAATTACTAATTATAAAAGAGGTCAAAAAAGTTTTAATTACGGCCTATCAAAAGTCCTCTGCTGAACCTACATACACTATAAATTGCTTCATATGAAGAATATTTACCATATTGTCACGCTATACAGGCGGGTTGGTATATTATTTTGAGTTTTTATCAGGTATATGCTGTTGACCATCTGCTGTTTTATTTCCTTCCGTCACCTCATACAATTACCCCACGGGATACTAAGGTTGGATTCTCTTAGGCCGCCAATACACGACGAATAATTAAAATTATTTTTCATCCACCTGCATCCATGGACCTTCAGAAAGTTTTACCGGATTGACACGCTTGGTAAGGAACATGCTGTTACAAAATACGTGCTTCAAATAGCAGCTCACTACTGCTGCTACACACAACAAGAAGTTGTGAGTGACGAATGCTAAACATAATACTGTTATCGACACATCCCAATTTAGTTCTCAGGGGTAACAACGTATCAAAATGTTTTAATAGTATCGTAGGGAAACATTTAGATTTTTATTCGATAACTAGCTGGTACCCGGCGCGTAGCTTCCGCAGAAGTAATAATTGTGGAAGTATCGTTTAAATTTGGAAGAGTTATATTGTTTAATTAGGAAAAATAATATTTACACAAATTGAAATTGAATATATCTTTCAAATAAATTTGTGAGTGCGATACGCGCCACCTACTGAGTTAATTGTACTATGCCTATAACCTATCGCGCAAATGCAAGCAATAAGTTGACAAAGTTTTACGGCAATCTGACGAACGACATTAAAGACTTTATTGACATCATATCCTTATACTATAATTTTAATTTTATATGACATATTTTAATTTATCTTCAATTCAATGTAATTTATTGTAATGAGACTTAAACTTTGTGACATTATTATTATTATTATAATTGAAAGATAATAATAATGTAAATGTTGCATGCTATTTTTAATAGCGAGACATGTGCATCTTTTAACATGTACCACCTTTATTGATGGCAGTGGCAGCGCATAAAATACGAACAAAGAAAAATTATTTTTTATATATTAGATAGATGCCGAGTCTATGGGCTCTAGCATCCAATAACCATCAGGTAGATGTGGCATTGCATTGGGAGACCTATGTTCAGCAGTAGATTTTTTGATGGGCTGTTATGACGATGATGATGATGATTGTCGTGTCGTAGAATTTTTTCTAATAACTGATACCCAGACCGATGACCGGAAGTGGCGTCAAATTGTACCGATTATGACTAAATCCTCTTAATTATAACAGGATCCATGTCTAACGGTATAGTGAGAGTGACTGTGAGAAGTCTATTTCATCATCATCATCATCATCATTACAGCCCTTCACAAGTCCACTGCTGAACATAGGCCTCCCACAAGGAATGACTTCCCGCTAATCTTACCATGTCGTCACTCCATCTAGTGGGGAGTCGCCCTACACTTCGCCTACTGGTACGAGGCTGCCACTCGAGAACCTTTTTTCCCAACGGTTGTCGGTTCTTCGAGCTATATGGCCGGCCCATTGCCACTTCAGCTTACTAATCCGTTGGGCTGTGTCGGTTCCTCTGGTTCTAATGCGGATATCCTCATTTCTAAGTTTATCGCGCAGAGAAACCCCGAGCATAGCTCTCTCCACCTCGCTAAACGATCTTGAGCTTCCTCATACGGCCAGCAGTGAAAGACCACGTCTCAGCTCCATAAGTCATATAGAAGTCTGTTTATTTAATTATAATTATTAGCTTCTTATATAAAATGATTAAGCCTATCACTCTGCATACAGTACTAAAAACTTTGGTATACGAATTATCAAAACATTGAATTTCGTTTTTCGTCGACTTTAATAAAAAAGAAGGTTCTCAATGTGAATGTACATATGTTTATTGTATGTAAGTTATGCGATATCTTCGTCAATTACGAACCTATTTAGATGATTCTTTTAATAACTATAGGCAGAGGTGTCCCATATAAATTTAGAGAAAAAGTTAAGGGTAGAAAAAAAGGGGAAGAAAATTTAAATATAACTATTTAGACCACATTACGTGGTATATACGTGAGACCATCATATACGTGGTAGAGCCATGCTGCAGCTATATTAGTAGTATAGTTGTAGCACGATTGGGTCGGCTCGACCGGGAAGGACCACGCTTTCACAGAATACCAGCGTAAAATAGCAGCTTAACACTGCTGTGTTTCGTATGGTGAGTGTAGAGAACCGAGACCCTTTTACTGGAAAAGAGGCATTCCATCTTAGTCCTCACGGGTGACAACGCATCTGCATTTTGAGTCTTTATTGAGGATAGATGTTGATGTCTATGTGTCACAACAACCACTTACCATCAGGTGGACTGTGTGCTCGTTTGTCACCCTATACAATTAAAAAAAATCTAATTTGTGACATTCCTTAGTCCCCTTAGTTCCTTAGTTAAAATTAAGATTTTAATAAAAAGGATAAGAAAAAGATAAAATTATTTACAAATAAATACCTTCTAAATTCGGGGACTTTAATTCTTATATATGTTAAAGTCAAAATTCATAACTGTTCAAAACCTTTTTTGACTGCAACAATCAGGCAAAAGTAGTTTTGACTAAGGACGTTGGTCAAAATCACTTTTAACTGCAAAAATATTGGGTAATAGAGATTATGACCAAATTATATCGGTTTTGACAAAGAATGTTAGTCAAAAGTACTTTTGACTTATACTTTATGAATTTTTTAAAAATAAAATAGTTCAATTATTCTTTCAATATTATATTGTATATTATTGTAATGTACATGGCTTTAGGGTGGTCCACGGGCCACTCCAGCCGCACCTTAACCTACTGTCACTGATACTGCGAATTTTCACCGATAGTCTGAACTTTAAATGAGGCAAAATTACTTGACTAAGAACGTTGGTCAGAACCATTTTTACTACAAAAATCAGTCAAAACCATTTTTGCCTGATTTTTACAGTCAAAAGTGGTTTTGATCGGTTATGAGTTTTGACTGTGACATATACAATATGTATTAGCATTAACTAAGAATGCTGTTATGAGGAAATTAATTTGTGGTGTTTTTTTTAAGAAGAGGGTGACAAACAAGTACACACGGATGCTGTAGCCCATAGATACCTACATCTATCCTCGGTAAGGTAAGAGTAAAAATGAAGATGCGTTATCACCTCTAAGGACTAAGATGGAATGGCCTCGTTCCCAGTAAACGCGAAGAAGACGAAAGCTTTAGAAAAAGATTTAATTTTTTTTATGTCTATTATATTATTTATATTATTATATGCTGCAGCTATATTAGTAGTATAATTGTAGCACGAATGGGTCGGCTCGACCGGGGAAGGACTACGCTCTCACAGAATACCAGCGTAAATTAGCAGCTTAATTCTGCTGTGTTTCGTATGGTGAGTGTAGAGAACCGGAGACCTTTTGTACTGGAAACGAGGCTTACCATCTTAGTCCTCACGGGTGACAACGCATCTGCATTTTGATTCACAAACGAGGATAGATGTAGATGTCTATGGGTCACAGCAACCACTTACCATCACTGAACTATGAGCTCGCTTGTCAACCTTATCCTATAAAAAAAATCTTTTATATTTAACAAATATATGTTTTAACAATCTTTACGAACTATTTACTTAACGTATTATTTATAATAATATTTCCAAAAGAAAAAAAAATAGTTTTGTTACAATTCATGCAAGTCATATGCATAAATCTTTTCCAAAGGTATACTACGTTTTTAACATGTCATATTATAATTAAGAAAAATAACTGTATAAAAATACTTTTTTAACCTTGCCATTTTTTTGAACCCGTGCTTTCCGTTCAAAAATAGTCAACCCTATCAGGGTGTCTGTAGGCTATTATGATACGTTCAGTATAGGTATCCGCATAGTAGTGATTTAATTGAACCGAAACTGATTGATGACAATGACTCTCGCTTTTGCGCGACTATCGGACGCGAGCCAAGTTTTTGCCTTTGCAGCTTTTTAGGGTTCGCTACATTTATTTCTTCGCTGTCTGGTAATAGCAATATTGCTTACTTAAGCTTTTATATGTAGGTACGTTGCGGTTAAGTGACTTTGAAACAAAGAAATAATAAAGGAATACTAGGTATGTTGCTTACAACCATTTTATGCTATATTGGGAACGACTAGAATTTGTAGAAACGTTTTAAGTGTGTTTGTTTGTATATAATTTTTTATAAAATGCTGTCCATTACCTAAGAATATCAACTACTGCATATCGTCCCGTAGGTGTCGTAAGAGGCGACAGAGGGAAGCAAACCAGGAGATGGGCAACAGCGTTTTCCTAATAATAACTAAAAATAAAAAAACTGCAACTGCCAACCCGCCTGCCAAGCGTGGCAACTTGGGCAAATAATCTAAGAGAGGAGGGCTATGTTTAGCAGTGGACTTTGATGGCTTGTAACGATGCTGTCCATTACCATTACAACATAGGCTTCCACAAATGGGGGATATTTGTCATAGTTGCCACACTTGGCAAGCGGTTTGGTAACCGTAGTTTTTTATATTTCTATACAGCTGATATCAGGAAGATGCTGCTGCCTATCTCCTGGTTCAGATTTCCTCTGTCGTGTCTTGCGACACCCACGGGTTGATATGGGGTAGTGGATATTCTTATACCGCAACTACACGGTTGAGACCATTTCTACTTTATTTCTTTTTAATTAAAGTAGTGCAGTAAAGCTTAGTTTTTTTGTAAATATATGTGTCAATATCGGTCAAAGATATTGACAATTATGCGACAGGTCGTGCGATGAATAGCCTAAATTATCAGCAGCAGAGCGTGCATGCTGTGTTCCGTCCGAAAGGGTATAGAGAACAGTATAATTACTTTTATGACGCACTCCATCATAGTCTTTAGAGGAAACGACGCATTTGTAGCCATCGATATATATGTACTACGTACTAGAATTGGCATTCCGAACATTCACTATGTTCAAATGAACTGTACTGCAATCCGTACACCTTTAGTGTCATTTAGTGTGGCTTCAATATTCATAGAGTGTGGAGCTGCGCTAATAATACGAGATTTCAAATTAAAGTTTAAAACTGAAATAATATTACAATAGAAAAATAAATTTCTTCATTTATATGCCACGCTATCTACAATCATAGACTAAAATCTACTATCTCCCGCGCATGCGCGAAAACAGAGTAGTGCACATTTTTTGTTTGGAATAGCTTCTCTAGTAGGTACGTAGTACATAGAACTCAATGTTTGTAGCCTTCTATGTTTGAAGTTATCATTACGTGGTCTGTAAGTTCGTTGGAAATTACTACTACTGTGTTTCGGTTTGATAGTTTGGGATACTCAGTATACTCACAGACTGAGAGATTTATTTAAAAATAATATAACAGATAATTGACATTTGAATCGGAAGAAATTATGACTGTATCCGTTTCTTTAGCCCTGAATCAATAAACGTTACATCGGGTGAAGGTAAGCAGTGTTGCGAAATAAAATTAAATATTACTTTTCTTCATTGAAACAAATTAAATGTCGTTTTTTAAAACATATTTTTTGAATCTTCTACCATTTCAAGGCTCGTTTGATGTAAGAGGGACCTCCGACAAGAGAAAAAACGATCAAAGAAACTCCGCTGGTATCTTCCGTTTGTCTTAAACACAATACAGCGAAACCAAACGTGAAACGTCAAAACCAAGACAATCACGATTCCCACTAGTTTTACATAATCGCACAGCGGATATGAAAACGAACAATCTATGTTTTGTTTGATTTCATGCTCCGTTGAGACTCATAACCAAGACTCGATACATGTATGGTCACGACCATGCTTGCTCTTCGAAACACCGCGTAAGTGAAATATTGATAACATAAAATGTTTCAAAATTAAACGTTTTTTAAAGCAATATACCAAAAACTGAAATATTCAATAATATACGTTAATTATTGTTTTTTTTTTTTAGGATAAGGTTGACAAATGAGCACACAGTCCACCTGATGGTAAGTAGATGCTGCGGCCCATAGACATTTAAATTTATCCTCAATTAACAATCTAAATGCAGATGCGTTATCACCCCTGAGGAATAAGATGGAATGCCTGGGTGCCAGTAAAAAGGGTCTCCGGTTCTCTACACTCACCATACGAAACGTAAACATTGGTATTCTGTGAGAGCGTGGTCCTACCCCGGTGGAGCCTATCCATTCGTGCTACAATGGCTCGGCTCACTAATGGATCGGCTCGGTTGTAGCCAAAATAATCAAAAATAATAAGTAAATACCACACACGTGGAATTCAAACTCGCGACTCCGTAGCGTCGCTGCTAAACGCTTGGCCACTGCGTTAGCAACCCTCATAATATTCAGCAATGAACTTGTGAGGTGCCGCAATTATGATGATAATATAGAATATAGTTTTTAATTTTATGAATAGCGTATAAGCTTAAAATAGCAGGTGAAATTCAATAGTACACAATGGTTAAGGTAAATAATATTCTTCTACCTAAAATAAAGCTAAACCTCAGCTTTATAAAACTGTACAAAAAAAATCATACGTTTGTTCCATGAGATAATACAATAAAACAAAAATATGCAGAACCCTTTTCATTAAAGCTGCGCGTCATTAAAATACGCCCGATAGCCCTGTTGTATTTTTTTTTGCAAATCGCTGTACACAGAGACGGGTATCGAACCTAAACCCTTTTGTTCTCGGGACACCTGCACCATAGAGCCGTGGGTGCTCTTTACAAATACACAGACAGAACAGGGACTTATGTTTAGCAAATTTTATTCGATTTTATTTCTTTTGTTGGTTTTATTAAGACTTATTTTTATGTGGGACTTCTGACAGATTTTTTATGTTATTTATAGATTACGAAAATTTTAGAGGGTAACCCAAGAACCATAAGTGTTTGAAAGAGCCACTTGTTTCTGAGTCACCACTTCATTTAATTTTTATAATAAATTATAAAGTACGTTGTCTAATTAACTTCGAAGAATCGAAGAAGCAATCTTTACGTACGAGCTTTCTTTATTTTGTAAATTTTCATACTTGTATGTTTTGTGTAATGGGTTTATTGGTGCTCGTTTAAAATGTGTATTAAAAATATAACATAGTATTAATAATTTACCTTTACGTTTACAGCCTATTGAAGTTCCCTGCCGAACATAGGCCTCCCCCATAGATTGCCTCATATTGGGATTATATTGCCTCATATATTGCCAGATATTGGACATAGTTGCCACGTTTGGCAAGCGGGTTGGCAACCGCAGTTTTTTATTTTTAGTTGTTATTAGGAAGACGCTGCTGCCCATCTCCTGATTTGTTTCCCTCTGTCGCATCTTACGACACCTACGTTACGATATAGGGTAGTGGATATTCTTACACCGCCACTGAACGGTAAATATTTATAATTTAATAATATTTATTTAGTAGTAGTGTGTGTTTTCAGTGTTATAAAAATACATATATTGTGTGCATATGTCCTCATTCGTTCAAGTAGTTCAGAATTTACACGATTACTAATAGAAACAACACGACAACGATTATATTTTTTTTACTATCATAAGCAAGTGTTTGACTATTATCCCATCTGATGGTAAGTGGTGATGCAGTCGAGGATGGTTAAGCGCTCTGACTTAGCTTAACAAAAACCTTGAAGACACTATAATTGGATGAAAAGACAGATGCTGGCAAATTAATCAAATCCTTTGTTGTACGCATTATGAACGACAATGCAAACCGTTTCATACTAATGCGTGGTTTGTCGACAATGAAGAGGTTCAGACCAGTCAGCTCCGATAACGGAATGCAGAAAGAATATACATAATATTATTTATGATATTGTATTTAGTCGAATCAAATATCAAAAAAAATGCAATGTCGTTGTAATATGTCTACTGATGCATCGCTTAAATATTCATTAATCTTCCTCGCACAACTTCCTTGTGGAATCGATTACCACCAGCGATTTTTCCGGACCGATACGACTTAGGGACCTTCAAGACAAGAGCCTACTCCTTTTAAAAGGCCGGCAACGCATCTGCAATTCCCTGGTGTTGCAGTTGTTCATGGGCGGCGGTAGTCACTTAACATCACGTGAACCGCATGCTCGTTTGCCCCTCTCCTATAAAAAATTTTATTGAGTTTTCATTTTCATTTAAAATGTTTTAAATTATTTTATAAATTTATGAATATTTACCATTTCATTAAACGTAGATGGAACTTTATTGTGGGTTTTAGACTATATACCAAACGCTTTTAGTAAAAGTAAAGTTGGATGAAATTGTATGAAATTTATTTTTACGTATATTCAATAATAATTGTGTTTCCGGATGTTTTTGACCACGGCGAAAATTATCTAATGTTGTAAGACACATGTGGTCGAGCCGCCAGAATGTTAATTCTGTATTATGACTGCAGCACGGATTTGTTGGCTCAGACGAAAAAAGACCACACTCTCAAAGGTATTCTTTGAGAGCATAATGCTTTTGTGTTTTGTATGGTGAATGACGAAAAATGCAGGCCCTTTCCATCTTAGGATTTATAAACACGCATTTGCATATTAATATTCAATCGAGGATAGATGTAAGAGTTCATAGGTCACAGCATCCACTTACCGTCAGATAGACTGTGTGCTCGGTTATCACTCTTATATAAAAATAAGCTTTCAACTGTGTAGATTAGATGATAATTATATTGTGACATGCATGATATGCGCTAACAAAAACACGTCAGTTGTTCTTCTCTAAAAGTGTCTGATATCAGGCATATGACACAATTGCTGAGAAAACAATCACAACATGAACACACTTTAGAACCATTGTTCCCACAATGTCGACTCAGGAGTTTGTTTCTTTTCTTTAAATCTCGTTGTTTTCGATTAACGGCGAATTATCCATCTCTGTTTTTATCTAAGTTTTATGCCTAACTAATTCTAGTATTTGGCGGTTATATAATGAAGATAATATTACTAATGAATAGAATGGAGTTATTATCGAATTGGATGATAAGATTAACAAATTGATTTTTGACGCCTCCGTGGGATGTTGGATGGCTTGTTGTTGGTTGTTGCAATGAGTTGCGGCTTTGAGAGCTGCGGGTTCAAATCCCATATGGAACAAGTATTCTGGGTCTGAATGTTTGTTTTGTGCAAATTATATGTGTAAACTGTCTCAACGATACTGGAGAAAACCCTAGTGTTAAATAAAAAGAAACGTAATTTATATCTTTGAACTACATCTAATTCTGATGATTGAACAATGCTAACTCAAATGGGCTAGTTGATTGCCTTGATTTTATAGTATCCATCCATAGAAATTTTAAATGACGATTGATGCCGTACACGGCGGAAGGATAATTCGTGAGGAATCCTGCATACCTTAGAATTGAAAAATATTTTAAGGACACACACGTGATAAAACCATGCTGCAGCTATATATTTAAAGAAGGAATGACACACAGTCTCACAAAATACCAGCGTAAAATAGCAGTTTAATGCTGCTGTGTTATGTATGGTGATTGTAGAGAACCGGATACCCTTTTAACGGAAGACGAGGCAATCCTTCTTAGTTTTCAGGGTTGACAACGCATCTGCATTTTGCTTCTTAATCGAGGATAGATGAAAATGTCTATGGGCCACAGTATCCACTTACCATCAGCACTGAGTGCTCATTGGTCACCCTTATTCTATAAAAAAACACAGTACCTATGAAGTCTGACAATATACCCTTGACTAGAGCGACAAACTCTATCCCACCCCCAAAATCTTCTAAAAAAGAGATTTATGTGCATCTGTGACATCATTTCTGACTTTATTTTCTATTTTTTCTCTTATTATTTATAACGGAGGTTATCTATATTTAGTTCTTTGATGAATCCTTATTAAAATCTTTGTTATAACGTTCTCTAACTGTTATATCAGACAACTAATACAGGAAACTTGACGGTTGGACCAATTACAGGCCACTGTTGCATCAGCGATGATTCACCGACACACCTACAGAGCAAGTCGGGCGGCGCGTCGCGTCGCAAAAAATCAAAATATAACTGACCCAGAACAAGTTTCAACCAATAAAACCAGAATAAATTATTAAATGATCACGCTCGATAACCGGTTTGGGATGAGGAAAAATATATCTTTTTTGCGTGTTCTTTTTTGTAGTTCACAAGTGTTTGGTTGGTTTGCTATAAAGTAGTGACTCTATAAAATACTGTTTTATGTTTATATACATATAAATAACGAACATGATAATGATGATAGGATGAATTGAAGATAGGTCAAATTAGTAGTACATTTAATCGCCGAGCATGTATATTATGTAGGTAGGCATGGATGTAAAGGAGGCGAAAGAGGTGTGTCAGGATCGTGCCAAATGGAAGTCTGTAGTAGAGACTACAGACTTCCATTTGACACTCACGCCCGTCACCTAGAGGGGTAGGCAGAGGCCTAGTTTATGTATGTATGTATGTATAATGATGATCTCCTTTAACCACTACTGGTAATCTGAAAACGCTTACGCTAGGAATGGTTCACGACAGTAGTCGAATGGCGGATTCAAACCCAAGTTTTATAATGCCTTAAAGTATGTGATCCTATGCAATAAACAAAATCAGAACAATATATGATACTTTTCAGGATGTATGCTAGTTAGATAGTGTGTTAAAAACGTGATACTAACAATTTGATACGATGGAAAAAAATCACAATAATACCTCTAAAAATTTCTGTTAACGATTAAAAATCATACTACTACAAGCAATCATTTTGATTTTTTATCAGTATTTTACAAACAACATTTTAACGTAAAATAGTGTTTTAATTTTTTAGTCCAATCAATAGGTTTCTTTAAATCGCATATTGTTATTTCTTAACACATTTGTGCGTAAACGTCTGTGTACCGACAGTGCCGGCCGAGGCCTGATGCTATACAGGAATTGTGTAAATGTGTGCGTGTGTTATTCGAGGTCCCTTAGCTCTTGTAATCCTCTTAATAGATGATGGTGATGATGTTCTCCAGGCCAGTTTCGACCATGGTAACGTCTGAATATTATCGTAAATTCTGTAGGACATATTCTAGTGCAAAAAGTTTTATTCTTCTTCATCAACCCGTAAAAGTCCCATCCTAGAAATGGGCGACCTCCCGTTGTAATGTGTCCTTAAACATCACACTTGTCAGGTGGATTGACGACCGCAGTACCAGACGTCTCTAACCTTTGACGCTGCTGATTGAAAATAGCTCCGGAAGCAGCGTCGTTTTGACTTGTCTCTAGTATAATTTAGAGGGAATTTAAAAAAATAGATAAGCTCTTTCAAAAAGAAGTAAAAAGAAATATAAGTTTCATTGAATTATTTTATAGTTCTATAACATATATAATATTGTAAATTAATGTGTAATAAAGTTCCGCTGGGTTTTTGCTGGTTTTGACCAGGACAGAGTTTTTATGAATCAGTGGTAAATAACTTTCTATAAGAATTCTTGATATCTATATGAAATAAAAATTATACTTTTCTATTCTATTTTAAAGCAAATTCTCAAGAAAATGACCCTGATACATTGACTGCATCATACGCATGTTGAAAGAATTCGAACAGTTTCCGTTTTGGGAACGGACAGGTTTTTGTTTATATTATCTCTTCCATTTACAGTGCTTTTATACTCTAAGCTTTATAAACTTTTAATTTGATTATAATTATAAGCATCTGAAATGAGTATGTCCACCTTTCTTATTAAAATTGAATTTTTTTATAATGATTTCTTATATTTACGCGAACACTACACATTTCAATAAAACTAATTTTACGGATTTTATCGCGTATATTAACTTATTTTATATACCCGACGTTTCGAGCACTTTACAGCACCCATGCAAGACTGCAAGCCTTCAAGATACTGTAAGTTCATACTGAGTAGATCGGAACAAAATTAATAATTTTAATCTGGAGGCAGCCATGGTTAACTATGACTGGGTGCTGTAAAGTGCCCGAAACGTCGGGAATATAAAATAAGTTAATATACGCGATAAAATCCGTAAAATTAGTTTTATTTAAATTGATTTTTTTTTATAGGATAAGAGTGACAAACGTGCACACAATGCACCTGATGGTAAGTGGTTATTGTGACCCATAGACATCTACATCTATCCTCGTTTGCGAATCAAAATGCAAATGCGTAGTCAGCCGTGAGGACTAAGATGGAATGCCTCTTTTCCAGTAAAAAGGGTCTCCGGTTCTCTACACTCACCATAAGAAACACAGCACTTCTTTGAGGGCGTGGTCATTCTCCGGTCGAGCCGACCCATTCGTGCTACAACTATACTACTAATATAACTGCAGCACGGCTCTACCACGTAAAATTAAAATAGTTTAAGACTTTTACTTTTTATTTACGCGGTAGAGACACGCTGTAGCGTGTTATTGTTACAGCTCGAATGGGTTGGCTTGACCGGTGAAGGTCCACGCTCTCACAGAATACCAGCGTGAAGAAGCAGCATAACGCTACCATGTTTCGTATGGTGAGTGATTTTATACTTAAGTAGCACTTAAAACTGCAATTAACAATTTCATTAATGCCGGCAGGGATTAATCCCGGGTTGCTCGAGTAATGTGAAGTTTACAGCGCGCGCTCATTCCCTGAGCTACCACGGCTCTCACATATACATACATACATACATACATATGTACAAACATAAATACATAGAAATACATTATTACTCATATTTCCCTAAACTATTATGATATAGTCTCTAATAGGTGTTCGCGTAAAATTTTTGACTAAATACATTTTATAACAATATCGAGAGACATGACAGATAATTTTATACCTAATTGAATCATTCTAGCTACAAGAGAATTACTTCCCAGGTTAGTGCCGTGCATATAGTCAAAGAACTGCTAGTAGGTTCCGTAACGTCGAAATTTATTTGGGACCGGTTAATTTAATTAAAAAAAGTTTGTCAATCAACATTATTAAATAGCAATTAAAAAATTGAAGGCCCGAATTCTTATTCGAATTAATTTTCTTAAATAGATGATGTAGTGAATATATAACAAACTCAATAGTTTTCTTAATCGCTTAGTTATGACACCAATCTCAATAGAAGCTGTCAAATTATTTCGAAGTTTTGGTTATGATGTGATTTTCACATGTTCTGATTTTTTAGGTTTGCATTATGGTGAAGCGTTAAATCGGGGATGAATAAATCTGGAAGTTGAGGACAAGTATTTGCCTTTGTTTTGAGGTGTAAGAAAAGGTGATTTTTTCACCATGTTGCCTTTTTGATAGGAAAAATCCTGCGAATACCCGCCTCGCGGGGAAAGGACTGGTTATGTTTTCGAAGCATATATTCAAAGCGCGATCGCTTTCACAAACATACGTGGCCCCACCAGCACGAGGCACCTTTTGGCCGCTTCTCCATGTCACCTGTCCCCAATTACTTACCTTACCTACTCACGTGCACTATGCTAATAGATGAATGAGACGATTGCGATAGACGGACGATAGGAAATTCATCCAAAAACAATAAACCAAAATCTGCAAGCTGGTGATGAAGAGTAGCATTACCAGTTCAAGGGTCTCTCTCATATGTAGATCTAATCAGCTCTGCACTTACCAACTCCTGTGTCCAGCGTGGTGAGTGGGCTATATCTTTCAAGTAATGGTACCTAGCTGACACAATTTTCGAAAAGCCTAGGAACTTACAAAAACCATTGACTAGAAGTGCTTCTATATTTACGCTTACTTTTGGTATTATTTTTGTTATGTACGGTATTATTATTAAAAACTATATAATGTTTATTTACGTAAATATTCCCTTAGTGTTATTTAAAATTTCGTGCCTCTTAAACTCAAAAGTCTATACTCAAAATTATACTCAAAAATATAAGAATAACAAAAGGAAAGAGTTCATAATAATAATAACAAAATAAATTTATTTTCAGATAGTTAAATCAATAGCATTGTTATTAAAGGCGCGTATAACTATTTCAGTATTTATTTTCTTCCCATATCATGTATAGCAACAGTGTTTCCAAAGAAGCTAGCCTTTGCAAATATTCCTCGATAGAAAAAAGGTCATAACCTTCATAAACGGTGCACGATAAATTAGGTCAATGTCGTAAAGCATGTTGTACTCTGCTCTATGTGCCTGCATGTACTCCATGTGTCTTGCCCTAGAATACTAGAATATTCGATGTCATTGAAATAGAGTGCCTATATGAATAGATGTATGATCCTAACCTACCTAATGTTTTTATGCATGGTGATTAACCATAATGAAAATCTGCAATACTTTAAGCACTATAACTAACAACTCACGTTTTAAAAGTTACAATAGTACTTACAAAATACAATTTGAAGATTATTATTGTAAAGAAGCAAACTATAAAACTACCGAATTCGATTCGTATAGGAATGAGATGGAATAACTAGCGAACAGAGGTATTCTCGTTTTCCTGTACTTCTTACTGTTGTAATGTAAATAAATAGCCCTTTGTAAATTATCTTACCTTGGAAGTGATGAAGGTAGTTAATTAACCGAATATTATACGGAACAAGTCTGCAAAAAAAATATCAAAAATCTTTTTATCACATTCCCAGCGACATAGAGTTAATCTGTATAAAACTATCTCACACAATATTTTTCGATTAATCCATCCACTAATACAAAATTTACACTTGCTCGCGGAATGTTCCAAAAACCATCACGAGAGAAAACTACTGGTCGCCAAAACTGACATTAAAATGTATAATATAGGGAATATCAAAGTATACTCTCTGAACCACTGTCAGACGCTGCTCAATAGGTTTATCATTTATTAAGTATTGTTTAAGTAATCTAATAAATTGTTTTGTAATATTTAGCTATAAGGTACAATAGGACTGACATGTTAATAATAACGAAAGTCCCTTAAATATAAAAGAATTAAAAAAAAACTTTTTATTACTTTATTAACAATAGTTTTTAACTTCCGTTATTTTAAAATACTTGAGGACAATTACTCTCTAAATTTTCCTTATCTGTTGAGTACGTTTTAATATTAAACATCATTAAAATTGTTTACATTAGATTTTGCATTGACATCCAAATGCTACTCGTATACTGTGTGAACAACACCATTCCTCTATTCACAAATGTTTCCTAATAATTATCATCGAAATTATTTTAAGTTTGAGTATGTTTGCTAAAGTCAATTTGATCCATCATTCAATCGTTTGTAGCTATCATAACATGATTATCGATAGTTCTATCTCTGTCTTACTGACTAAATTTGCTACGAATACTATCTCTTTTTTCTCCTCTTCATTCTTTAGTCTAAGTTCATTTGAATCAAATATCAATATAGCAAATCGTACTGTCATTTCATATTTCCCTGTGTGGTTACTTATCAAATTGACCGTGCAAAATATTCAAATTTTATTCAATTGTTGTTCGAGGAGCATCGGTTGCTCAATTCTAAATGCAAGAATTAACACTGTACTATTTTAGTCATTTGCATACAAAAGAAGGGAATCGCTTGTTATTTCTTCCCTTACAATGCATTACCTGATACGAATAAGAAAAAAAATGTTTGTTTTGTGATGCACATTTATTAAATTTACGAAATCTGAATAATTATGTACATATAAGATAAATTTCTTAATATCAGCTTGTTTTCGTTATAACTTTTTGAATTTGCAATTGCAATTGCAATTATTGTCTAAGGACCGTGCTTTGTCTTGCTGTAATGATGATGTTGATGATACTATGTACTAAATATGTAGGTTTTGGAGAAGGTGACTTTGGGAAAGTCCAACTCCATCACGTATATACCAGCAGCGACGTCGAGCAGTGTCAAAGAAACGAGACACATGGTTTAACAGGTAAGACATTCCGTTTAAATCTCCAAGAATGACGTGACACAACTAGCCTTGTTTGGAAACAAATGAATAAGCTACTTTTTTACAGTCGGAATTTAATATTATAAAATGAAACAACAGGTTTTAAAATGTTAATTAGTGAAATTAACTTAATGTATTAGGTTTAAAACTAAAAAGTTTTTGCTGCTAAGTGTTGCAGTGAAATCAGTGTGAATTTCACAATAATAAAACTCGATTCCGGAAAACTTCCAAGTTGGCTCCATGCACAAAATCCTTGCACTTGTGTTTTGAATAAATTTCTCATTCAGACTTTGATCAGCCGGGATTACCACAGACGTAGTCCGAGATTTGCATTCACCCTGTAAGTCGGGAGCAATTTAAATAATTTGCAATGACAAATGCCATCGCATTAGAATAATACAATTTTTTATCCCCGAACAAACATCTAATTGTGTGTGAGAAACACTTTTCATTTACATCGCAATACAATTTCGCTAAATCACCGACCGCATAAAGCAAGTGTTGTTTGGAGAATTGTTTATGCTAATTTGGTTATCGTGTGAAAATATTGACATATTAAAATTTGTCTGGATTATCATAAATGATGATGATCTGCGGAAGGTGCAAGTGTGTGAATTTGCTTAGCAAAGAATTCCCAAAGATAGAAACAAATCCTAACAATGTTTCATAATTAAATTAATCAAATATAATCCTATATCTAATGTCTAAATAATTACTTTTTCAAAGTTTTTATACGGCTATTTATTTAGACGGCTTATTCAATTACGATAATATAATACATATTTACCTAGTTGCTGACTTAGTTCACTTATAACCAAAGATAGGCATGCTGTATTATGGCTGTAACACGAATGAGCCGGCTCAACCGGGGAAGTGCCACGCTTGCACAGAACACCAGCTTGAAGCATTGAGCAGCATAGTGCTGCTGTGTTTCGTATTACGACGTGAATCGGAGACCCTTTTTACAGGTAACGAGGCATACTGTCTTTGTCCTCAGCGGTGACAACGCTTCTGCATTTTGATTCTTAATTAAATATACAGTTGATGTATATTTAGATGTAGATATCAATATCAGCCACGGTATTCACCTACCATCAGTTAGACTCTATTCTCTTTAGTCCCCGTATTTTCTATAAAAATATGTCTTTTTTCCTTTTCATGCTAGATAAAACAATAGCCAATACGCACCTATTTTCATTAAGTAATTCGTTCAAAAATTAATGTGGCCTCCGACAGCTAAAAGGCGGGATCATGGTACTGACGTATTAATTGAATGAAACAGCTCGCTGTAGTTGCAGTCAGTTTTTCGCAGTGCAAAGCCGTTGTTGGAAACTACCACAAGCGTCATAGACGCGATTAATCATTGGCTGCCACGACAGCAGCGGACAAAGGCGGCTGCAACATGATAGGGTTGATAAACTAACTAAAAATGAAAATTGTGTTCGCTATTTATTACACAAAATGCATATATTGAAGTTGAAATGCTTAAATGATTTACGATACTGTCTGCGAAAATTAGCATTGAACGCTAAATGAAGTGATTACTTATGTTTTCGAGAAACATGAGATCAAATAACCGGCCAAGTGCGAGTGGGACTCGCGCATGAAGGGCGGAAGGGTACCATCATAATACACGTTTCTAGTAGGATAGCCCCTTTTAATTTTTAATTTATTTTAATTTTTATTATTCGTTGTTATAGCAGCAACAGAAATACACGTTCTGTGAAAATTTCAACTGTCTACCTATTAAGGATCATGAGATACAGCCCGTTGACAGACAGACGAACGAACGGACGGATCGACAGCGGAGGCTTAGTAATAGGGTCCCGTTGGTTACCCTTTGGGTACGGAACCCTAAAAAGTAGCAACAGTCTAAATTTGTTCCAAATGAGCGTCAGGCACACCCTTATAATTCCAAATATTCTCAACACAATACAGATTTCCCCACTATGTTACTCTTATTCATTACACAAAATGCATATATTTAAGTTGCAATACTTAAATGATTTACGAAAGTCAAAAGAAGTAACATCACGTCTGTTATCGAGAAAAATGAGATTAAAAAAGTATAACAACACTATACGGTGCCGTAATAATTCGAAGTATATGCTATACCTCAGAAATCAGGTTTCCATACTAATATGTTACGCTTCACAGTCGAGCAACCTGATAAAAAGAAAAAATAATTGCCAATTCTAATGGTTGTGGATAAATTCGAAATTGGGTGCTCTGCTTGCGCACACACTTGGACACTATAATTCTGTCCTACGCAGATGGCTAGTCTCCGTTGAGACTGGCCGCCTTGACTGAAATTCTGGAGACATTATTAAACCTACTAACCTCCATCACAGATATTTTGTTTTAAAAACATATTAAAATATTTTAATTTTTATTATAACACGTTTTATATTATATTTAATTAATGTAGGTACAATTTAAATGATCTGAAGATTATTTATTAATTTAAATAAGAGATATAATATTATATAATTTATACGTGGTAGAATCATGTTGCAGCTATATTAGTAGTATAATTGTAGCACGAATGGGTCGGCTCAACCGCGGAAGGACCACGCTCTCACTGCTTAACATTGCTGTGTTTCGTATGGTGAGTGTAGAGAACCAGAGACCCTTTTTACTGGCATTTTGATACTTTATTGAGGATAGATGTAGATGTTTATGGGTCACAGCAACCACTTACTATCAGGTGGACTGTGTGCTCGTTTGTCACCCTATCCTAAAAAAAATATTAGGAAATATACGGGATATTCAAAATCTTACAAGTTTAATGAAGGAAACGTTACGTTTTATTACGTGGTAGAGCTATGCTGCAGCTATATTAATAGTATAGTTGTAGCACGAATGGGTCGGCTCGACAGGGAAGGACCACGCTCTCACAGAATACCAGCGTAAAATAGCAGCTTAATGCTGCTGTGTTTCGTATGGTGAGTGTAGAGAATCGGAGACCCTTTTACTGGAAAGAGGCATTCTATCTTAGTCCACACGGCTGACAACACATCTGCATTAAAATTCACAAACGAAGATGGATGTAGATGTCTATGGGCCACAGCAACCACTAATCATCAGGTGGACTGTGTGCTCGTTTGTCACCCTATTCTATAAAAAACATAATACACTGGCCTCCAAAAATCGACTCACCCGTTAATTTTGAGTAACAATGTGGTTATCTTAAGTATGCTTTGACATATTTGTATATTTTTGTTTATGCGTTATAAATTAACATCTGAGTACCCACTTGACATTGTTTTAGAGGAATACAAGTGCTATTGTGGGTATTTGTAACATTTTAAGCGCACTGATAAAAATTGTCCACTTGTGCATAGAGTGCAAGGTTAGTTTATTGCGGACTTTTGACGCGCAATATTCTTGGTTCTGAGCATCATAGTGACTTAATTTTTTAATTCTTTGTTGGAGCAGACATATCGTTACTTTTAACCATAAAATATGGATACCACTGAAGCAGAAGCCGCTCAAGTGGTAGCTCTCGTTCCTGAAGGGCTAAGTCAGCGAAATGTGGCAAGGAGATTAAATTTGCGTCGATCAGCAGTGCGTAGAGTTTATAAACGATACTTAGAGACGGAAGAGTACCGGCGAAGACCAGGGTCTGGAAGAGGACGTCTCACAAACCCGACGGATGACCGTTTTATTGCCTTGACTTCTTTGCGAAATCGGCATCTTTCTGCTGTTGATGTTCAGGGTAGGCTGAGAAAAACTCGTGCAGTGCCTGTAAGTAAGAATACGGTGAGAAGAAGACTTCGGGAGCAAAACCTGACACCACACAAGCCAGCGACGGGACCAAAACTCACTGCATCTCATCGGCAAGCAAGGTTAGAATTTGCTAGCAACACGTGCAATGGAATCTTGGTCAATGGGAGACAGTTCGCTTCAGCGATGAAAGCCGAATGACCCTTGTAGGCTTTGATGGACGTCGTAACGTTATGAAGACCAGGAGAACGTTATACTCAGTGTTGCATAAGAGAAACAGTCCGGTTTGGTGGAGGCTCTACAATGTTTTGGGGTGGCATATCTTTAACCGGATGTACTGAGTTGGTTTTCTGTCGCATTCGTGCGATTAATGCTGAAAGTTACATTACGGACATTTTGCAACCTCATGTGATGCCTTACGCTGGGTATATTGGGGACAATTTTTAACTCATTCATGATAACGCAAGACCGCACGTCGCTAGAATTGTAACTGGATATCTTCAGGAGGTCGGAATTCCAGTTATGTAGTGGCCAGCTAATAGTCCGGACTTAAATTCCATCGAGCATCTCTGGGACCAGATAAAAAAAAGGTTAGAGCCCGAAATCCACTTCCAGAGGTTGGATCAACTGGAAGCCGCCTTAACAGAAGAATGGGAACAGACACCCCAAGAAGACATAAAAAAGCTGATCCGTTCCCTTAATAGGCATATGCAGGCGATGATAAAAGCAAGAGGAGGAAACACCCCATATCAGAGTAAGGTTTACATTTTTTTTAATGTCAAATAATGTAAATATCGATCTTCACAGTAAAATCGTAAATTTTGTAAAATGTTATGGTTTCAATATCTCATCACATTTGCATGTAAAATATCCCGTTTCAGGCGCCTTTTTTTAGTTTTTTTACAATCCTATGATTGCATTATTACATTATGAAAAAAAAATATCTATCGATTGTGGCAAAAACCTATGGACACTTTTTTGCGAAAAATGTAGGTGGGTCGATTTTTTTGGAGGTCAGTGTATATTGATTATGGCTCCGTGGCGCAATAGTTTAGCAGTGAGTTGCATTGCTGCGGGCCGCGGGTTCTAATCCTGCACGAAACAAGTGGCCTACAAATAATAGTTCTGGGTCTGGATGTTTGTCCTTGTGCAATTTATGTTTGTAAACTGCCTTCATGATATGATAACGTGTTTTTTTAAATGAAAACAATAAAAAATATGAAAATAATATTAATTATCAAATTGAATGGTCTTTGGTTACATCACGCTTAAACAATCAAATTCAAAGTTTTACGAAACTTGCGGCACAAAATCGGCTTTCCATTTGCTTAGTCATACAATTCTAGGTGAACACAGATTTGGGATGTAAGAGTAAGTATACAAGGCAACGATGTCAAGATCACGAAGAGATTGAGTGAGTCATGGCTAAATAATTTATTAGAAACTTGATGCCAATTTTATATTGACATAGCAAATTAGTTCCAATGCCATTTAAAAATTATTGAGTGTAATAGCGTTAAAAATAGGTGGGGTTAATCAATAACATTCATTTATTTATATACTAGTGATCCGCCCCGGCTTCGCATGGGTGATTTTTGGATCTTGACAACAGCTCTACCTACCGGGTTCAATTGTGAATCTAAACCTTCTAGGGACCCACTGAAATAAACACAAAAAAATCATTAATATCGGTCTAGCCGTTTTCGAGTTTTAGCGAGACTTACGGACAGCAATTGATTTTTTATTAAAAAAACGAGCGATCCGCCCCGTCTTCCAATGGGTAATTTCTGGATCTCGACAACAGCGCCACCTACCGGGTACAAAGGTAAATCTAAGCTATCTAGGGACCCATGTTTGTTTGAACACAAAAAATTTCATCATAATCAGTCGAGCCGTTTTTGAGTTTTAGCGAGAATAACGGACAGCAATTGAATTTTATATTTAGGAGAAGATGTGCAATATTTAAATATTAAAATAAAAACTTAACACTAAAATCATATAGTCGTACTCCTCGTACTATTTATGTATTTAAGCTTAATTTGCACACCTAGTACCCAAAATGCGGGCATAAATGCTACAAGGCGATTTATCCAGTCTACCTCCAGTGTACACTACACGGTGCCAAGTATGTAAATACTTAGCCTTTGGGGTGAGAAAAGAACCAGCCCTCATGTCACCACTGTCGATGAACAGTCGTGGATACGTTTTCTATAGAAACTTCTCCGCACCTGGATCCATGGATCGATAGATTAATCATCATCATCATCATTCATCATTCATCGTTATAGCCCTTCACGAGTCCACTGCTGATCACAAGCCTTCCCCAAGGAATGCCTGAAAACACGGTCCCGAGCCACTTGCATCCATCGATTTCCTGCACGTCTTATATTATTCTAGCCGCCAATTTCCACCATCGCACATCGCAACTAAACTCGCGGTAACCATCCACATCATCTGGATGCTTGGCGGTCCACCACTGTACGTTTCCTCACTCGACATGTTTGTGGAATCTTATTTATTAACTAGCTGAAACCCGGCACACGTTGTCTTGCCAGTTTATATCATAGGTTGTGTTCAGCAACATATTTTTATTTTAGCGCATGCAAGTTTAATTGCCGCGCTTGATTGAAAAAGAAAACAAATGAAATCAAAAATTTAAAATTTTGTTTGTTTCAAAATTTTTTTATTTTTTTTTTCATTTTTGTTTAGTTTATAAATATAAACCTTCTCCATTGAAAAAATATATATATATATATATATATATATATATACCTATTTTCGATTCATCTGTAGGTATTTGTCCCTGTCCTAAACGAGATAATTTTGCAACGAAAGGGCGATAAAAGTGTTTTAATGAGAAAAAGTAAAAAAAAAAATGAAAACAAAATATTCACTATGTTGATTCTTTATAGGTTAATTTCTTATATGAGTATTAATTTGAATGGCGAATTTACCTATATAGATAAGAGTGTAACAAAACATAATAATAAACACTAATTTATTTTTCCATCAACCCTAAAGCATGGAAATATAATACAACTCGGTACGAAACCTTAGTACAATGGCGTGCATCAGTGTTGGCGCAAATTAATAGACGCGGTAGTAAGCCGCGCTTAATGAATATTGCAGCCAAATTCAAGGTGACTGATACGCTCGGCGTTGTTTCACTATAATCAAATTGATTGCTATTGTATAATTGAGTAGAATATTGGACTCCATGTGTGTGGGTGGGATAATTTTGCTTATATTAATACACTAACGACCCACCCCAGCTTTGCTTTGGTGCTGCTATTTCACGCTGGTATTCTGTGCGCTCTCACAGAATACCAGCGTGAAATAGCAGCTCGATGCTGCTGTTTTTCCTTCAGTACTTTTAACTGGAAACATAGTTCTTCATCTTAGTCCTCAGGGGTGACAACGCTTCTGCATTTTGATTCTTAATCGGGGATAGATGTAGATGTTTATGGGTCACAGAATCCACTTACTATGAAGTAGAATGTGCGCTCGTTTGTCACCTTTATTCTATAAAAAATATTCCGAGTCATTGATCTCTCTTGTGGGGGTCACCATACATTTTGATTTTGCTTAACGGTACGAAAGTCACTCGAGTATTACCTTTCTTCTCCACTGGTTGCCTGTCGGGCTATGTCCGGTACTCTCGGCAACACGCACTAGTTCAACACTTTTGTTTTTAGATTCTTTTTTATAGGATAAGGGTGGTAATCGAGCACACAGTCCACCTGATGGTAAGTGGTTGCTGCGGCACATAGGTATCCACATCTACTCTCGATTACGAATCAAAATGCAGTTACGTTGTCAACCGTGACGACTAAGATGGAATGCCCTTGTTTCTAGTAAAAAGGGTCTCCGGTTCTCTACAATCACCATACGAAACACAGCAGCATTAAGCTGCTATTTTACGCTGGTATTTTGTGAGAGCGTAGTCCTTCCCCGGTCGAGCCGACCCATTCCTACCCAGTGCTACCACTATACTAATAATATAGCTGCAGCATGGCTCTACCACGTAATACTGAGCTACCGGAATTGAAAATCGCAATTAAATTCTAATTAAATATCTTGGTCGAAGTTGGGCTTATCTAATTGGACATTTTGTACGTCAACAACTTCGATCGCTTAGTGTTCCCAATAACTCCTAGGATATGTGTAAGCAGCGTTAGACATAATTTTTACCGGTTGGGAGACACTATTGAGGTCCTCGTGCTAAGGTCCTCCAGTAATTTTACAATTATGACAATTTCCTCGGTAAACCCATGGTGAGAGATTAATTCGCCATATTAATATAAACAAACAAACTTATTAAGTAGTTCATTAATATTCTAACTTTACGACATTTGTTTAATTATTAAAACAATTTTAAACACTAATGTACCTAAGTTGAGATATGTCATTGTTCTGACTTGCAAACGTTTGTTTTCTCATTTGCATTTCAGTAGCGTCTGCGGCGTTTGGAAATATGATTCCAGCTTATGAACAGTTTCAGTCTTGAGTTGAATACTATTGTTTAAAGTTATCATTATTAATGTCTCAAACTTATTTAGAGTTCCTCTAAAAACGCAAATTAAAATGCTTATTTTTTTGCTAGAAAAATGAATTAATTATCCAGATTAGCACTTTGGGAGCAAGAAATTTACACTTACTTTAGAAGTTTTTAAAGAATATACATACATAACACATACCGCTTGTCGTCCAGAGGGGAAAGAGAGACTAAATACTTCCATTCACTATAATCCTGACACACTTTTTTCGTTTCCTTTTATGTTCATGGGTACATTGAGTCTACAATTATTAAGAAACATGTCCAAGTCACAAATAATTAAATATAGTTGAAACTAAAACCAAGGAAATATTTTATGATTTTTGATACACCGACCAATCATACTGCTGATACTGCTATGAATATAAAAGTTCAAAAAGCACAATATTACTTTCTTTTCTTTCCACCAAATTTAGGTCCGATTTCAATCACATTATTTCTATGTTTAAAGAAACAAATAAAAACGACGAATTTTCTACCGAATGCAGAAGAAAAAACAAATACACGATACATAGGAACTGAATACAAACCGTGACAGACCAGACGTGCGGATGACAATAGCCCCTAAATCGACACGAGAAGGGAAAAAAAGGCAAATCACTTGAACACCTGCGATTGATTTCAATACATGCATCCATTGCCGATGGATTAGTTTCGTACTCATTTCAAACATCTTTACACGACGTTGATCCCAATGTAGTTGTAATAGGAACTAAATCAGGTTACTGATGCGCTAATTTGGATACAAAATTTGCTTACATGATGGTTGTTGCTGTTCTGTTAACTGTGAAGTCCTTTATCATAAATTCTTATGAATAAAATAATTAACTATGTTTATTATTAGTCATGTGGTGGTGCTATAGGACACTACGTCGCCCCATTTCGTCGCACTGGAGTCGTAAGAAGCGACTATGAGAAATGCTAGAAGAACTTGTGGCTTTACGCCAGGCATACGTGGCAGAGCCACGCTGCAACTATATTATGGTTGTATTACGAATGGGTTGACTCAACCGGGGTAGGACCACGCTCTCACAGAATACAAGCGTAAAATAGCAGCTTAATGCTGCTGTGTTTCATATGGTGAGTGTAGAGAACCGGAGAATCTTTTTACTGGAAACGAGGCATTCCATCTTAGTCCTCACGGGTGACAACGCATCTGTATTTTGATTCTTAATCGAGCATAAATGTAGATGCCTACATAGGCCACAGCATTCTCTTACGATTAGGAGGACTGTATGGTAGTGAAAAATGGGGGTGACAAACTTGTCAACCCCATTCTATAAAAAAATAGCCAGGCCTATGACAAGGAGCAACGGCATGAGTGACATATGGTTCTGCAATTTTCAATCACCTAACAAGCGTGACAAATCCAATCCAGCATTTACAGTTTTATGAAGAAGTTTGTTATTGTTAAAAAACTAATTTATTCCTATAACATTAGCAAAGTTTAAAATGAAAATAATTAAAATTACGTTCCTGAATGCTTAGCCTGCTAAATAATCACCATACATTTTATAAATATTAACTGGTAACATACTAATATATAAAATGTATTTGGCGGTATAACCATTTGTATAATATTAGTGATTTCCTGCAATGGAAGGGGCTCATGTTCAGCAGTGAGCTATTGCTTGATTTAAACTGTATTTCTTGGTGTTATGGTTAACTTATGGTAAACTATAAACATTAGCATATAAATATTACAATCGAATTAGTGTGACTTTTAAGGAAGTAAACAATATGATTTATAAGGTATACAGGTCTTATAACATAAAATAAATGGTATCCTATGACATAACATTAGTTTGGCTTCTAAGAAAGTAATTTAGTAAATAAACAATATAAAGTATACAGGACTTATAATATAAAGTAAATAGTATCTATGACATAACACGCGTGATGAGAGTAGATAAGAATCCACTGAACTGTTTTTGACTCGTAGTTTTTGACACCTATGTCATAAAGTTGAAAATACCATATATAACTCTGAACAGCGCGTATTACGATTTTGATATTATAATAATCCGTCTTTCAAGACTGTAAATACAAATTGAGAGAAATTTCCTTAACCGTCACTCAAGGGGATAGTGAACAGCAGTGGACAATTTCATTTTCCTTTTTCTGTCCTTATCAGCCAGTTAAAGTCAACTGCTGGACACACACATATTACGTGGTAGAGCCATGCTGCAGCTATATTAGTAGTATAGTTGTAGCACGAATGGGTCGGCTCGACCGGGGAAGGACCACTCTCTCACAGAATACCAGCGTAAAATAGCAGCTTAACACTGCTGTGCTTCGTATGGTGAGTGTAGAGAACCGGAGAGCCTTTTTACTGGAAAGGAGGCATTCCATCTTAGTCCTCACGGGTGACAACGCATCTGCATTTTGATTCTTTATTGAGGATAGATGTAGATGTCTATGGGTCACAGCAACCACTTACCATCAGGTGGACTGTGTGCTCGTTTGTCACCCTACCCTATAAAAAAAACGTAAATCAATGTTGTTGGTAGCACATGGCAAACTATTTAAGATACGTATGTGTGAGTGCCTGTTCTTACAATAAGTTGAGCATTGTTTCGGCTTAGTTTCGGCGTTACTTTTAGTACGTACTGATCTGTCTGTTTTCTTTATTAGTCTGGATCTACGTGAAATATAACTAAATGAATATTTCAAGGGTTCATTCGCATCGCTATCCACTGTTTAGTTAAACAGAGGAAAATGAAACTATCTAATCAAAGGAACTGTATTAAATGTTGACGGCTCCTTGGCGCAGTGGCTTAGCAATGAGTTGCAGCGCTAAGGGCCGCGGGTTCGAATCCCACACGGAACAAGTATTTGTAGGCCTACAAGTAATTGTGAAAGTAACGTTTTATAAAAAAAAAATACTGTACTTAGGAGTTTTATAAGAAATGAAATCAAATAAAATGTTGTCACTTTACACTTGTGAAGATTTATTGGTGTTCTAAAGCTATCGACAGAGTCCCATATATACTAGTCCTTGGATTTTTATTATTTTATTCAGTAATATATAATGGTGGCCTCTGCATATCATATGCTGAATAATAAACGTATGTGCATACACAAGTCGGAAATATTATCTAGTGTTATGCAAGGATTAGAGAAACAGAATATTTTCCACATTTTCCATCAGCCGTACCCGCATGTGCGTATGATTCACCTGAAACAAAAACGACCTTCTGCAGTATAATGCAATACAATGACAGAAATATTATGTTTATGACCAACGCGATGTCTGACCTCGGATCCTGTGTTATATTTCGTAGTGTGTATTTGAGTGAATTCAATAGATAGTTGGATTTTAAATCACTATCTAGAATTTATATTGTAATAGATTTTGTGAATATTTATTATTATATTTGTCTATTATTAAGCTCAAAGTTGTTGACGGGTATGTTTACCTTTGACAAATAGTTCGAATCTGACTCGGTAAGTCCAACTTCGACCGAAATATTAATCAACGGATTCACATCGGTTGGGAAGCGTTCGGGAAATTACGACACACCTTTTTATCAGGTATAGCTCAAAATTTGAAAACAATGATTGGTACAAACAGTGCATGTTGCCAGTGATGACTTATGGATCTGAGACGCGGTCCTTCACTGCTGTCCGTATGAAGAAGCTCAAGGTCGCTCAGCGAGCTATGGAGAGGGCTATGCTCGGGGTTTCAGAGGTTTTTCGAGGTTTCGCAGTAGAACCAGAGTAAACGTCAGAGCCCAATGGATTAATAAGCTGAAGAGGCAATGAACCGGCCATATAGATCGAAGAACCTACAACCGATGGGGAAGATAGGTCCGCGATTGACAACCACGTACCGATAGGTGAAGTGTAGGTTGCCCCAAACTAGATGGAGTGACGACCTGGTAAGACATGCAGGAAGTCGATAGATGCGGGTGGCTCAGGACGGTGCTTTGTAGCATTCCTTGGCAGAGGCTATGTTCAGTAGTGGATTTGTAAAGGGCTGTAATAATAGTTGACATTGTCGTAAAATCTTCTTTTCTAACCTTCGGATAGCCTGTTAATAGTTCACTGCTAAGCAACGGCTCCTCCCATAGAAGGGAAGGTTAGCCTTAGTCGTCAAAGTTTTACACGAGGTAGAGCCACGCTGCAGCTATATTATGATGGTAGCACGAATGGGTCGGCTCAACCGTGGAAGGACCAGGCTCTCAAAAAATACCAGAGGGCAATAGCAGCTTAACGCTGCTGTGCTTAGTACGGTGAGTGCACAGAACCAGATACCATTTTCACTGGAAACGATGCATTCTAGAGTTCTTCTTGCTAAAGTTATTGATTTACGCTCATGTTATCAACATAGTCCATGTGCTCAGCATAGGCCTCCCCCAGAGATTGTCTCATAGTGACAATATTTGCCATAGCTGCACGCTTGGCATGCGGGTTGGCAACTGCAGTTCTTTACATTTTAGTTATTATTAGAAAGACGCCCATCTGCTGCTTTGTTTCCCTCTTTCGCCCGTTACGACACCCACGGGACAATATGGGGTAGTAGATATTCTTACAACATCGTCAGCATCCGTAAGCGGCGCTGCTTGTATTATCATGTACGCCACAAGATGATTCAAAAACTTAAAAATATAATCTAAACTATAACTCTAACACTACGTCTGTCTGAACAGGCATCACGCAAGAACCTGTGAACCGATTTGGATAGGAGTTTCACTGGCAGATAGCTGATGTTATAAGGAGTAGTCGAGCGAAGTCGCGGGGAACAGCTAGTTTTTAATAAAAAGTAAAAGTTGACTTCAAACAACTAAAGAAATAATTAAGCCAACTACAAACAATTAAAAAAGAATTAAATAGTTTAATTTTCTGAAAATGGCGCTAAGACCGAAATAATATAAAAAGAATTAAAACCCTTAGTGGGGGGGGCACTCTCAAAAAAAAAACTAACCTATTTCATAAAAAATATTCATCCTTTTCTCAAAGTCGGCCGAAATTCGGCCGGTGGTTTTAAAATACGATATAATTTTTTTGTATAGTTTTCTGCATTATCTCGGGCATTTTCATAATTCTACGTAGATCTCCGATTGATGTATTGGTGTTATGTTTTCTTAAGAACCTTGTATGTTTGAAGGCTCATAAACATCGAAGGATTTGTTTTACGAACAATAATATTGACAAGGTTTGCCTATCAGTTTGCAAATTCTTAAAGATACATTAAATATATAAATAATGACACTCGGCAATCCTGTTATTTACGTCTCATGAGGAGCAATTTATATTTAGACATTTCGTGTATCACACTGTATCTAGTGAATAATCTTTTAATATTTTAATAGGTGTTAAGACTCCTTTTCTGCTTTAAGTCTGTCTGGGTGCGTTCCACTCTCTTACCTATTCTTGCTGCCAATCATCAGTGCGCACACTGCTATCTTCCAGTCTAAAGGATGAGGCAAGTAGAACAGGCTTGGAGGCATTCCATCTTAGTCCATAGTAGAAACAACGCATCTATCTTCTTTTTAGTTTCAAATGCAGTAGCCACTTACTTACCCTCAGGTGGACAGTTAGTTTGCTCGTCATTTAAAATTAATAAAAAAAATCTATCATTACCAGTATTTCTACTACTAGATTTTTACAGGTACATTGATCATCAAGTCACGCGATCGTGTATTTTACATATTCGTTTTATATTCTATTTTTCATCATCAGCATGGGTGTTCCTTAGAGTAGGAAGGATACCAATATAATAGTCAATGTACAATTAGCGATCTATGCTCTGACATTTATATTTAATTTAATCTGTATTGTGTACGATAGATACCATGTAGTGGCGGTGTAAGAATGTCCATTACCCCATATCATCCCGTGGGTGTCGTAAGAGGCAACAGAGGGAAATAATTCAGGAGATGGGCAGCAGCGTCTTCCTAATGAGAACTTTAAATAAAAAACTGCGGTTGCCAACTCGCTTGCTAAGCGTGGTAACTATAGCAAATAAGTATAAGTATAAATAAAGGGGGGATCCCTATGAGGCAAACTATGGGGAAGGCCTTTGTTCAGCAGTGGATTTAAATAGGCTGTAACGGTAACGATGTTTTTTTTTATATAGAATAAGGGTGACAAACGAGCACACAGTCCACCTGATGGTAAGTGGTTGCTGTAGCACATAGACATCTACATCTATCTTCGTTTGCGAATTTAAATGCAGACGCGTTGTCAGCCGTGAGGACTAAGATAGAATGCCTCTTTTCCAGTAAAAAGGGTCTCCGGTTCTCTACACTCACCACACGAAACACAGCAGCATTAAACTGCTATTTTACGCTGGTATTCCGTGAGAGCGTGGTCCTTCCCCGGTCGAGCCGACCCATTCGTGCTACAACTATACTATTAATATAGCTGCAGCATGGCTCTACCACGTAGAAAAAGTGCGATAGAATAATGGAGTTTTGATTCTGACAGTAAATAAGTTATTATTTAGTCGTATGCAGCATCGCATCTGGCAGCTTTGACATTGTTTTTCATTGACATACTGTAGATTTTAATTTAGTAGGAATACTAAATCACAATCAAAATCTTCTAAACACCCCAGTCGCCTATTACACGGACGAGATTGCCGCTACCACACGTCATATTTAAAACACTCGTTATCTTTAAGGATGTTATTAGCTCATTTTAGCATTAGCTCAACAACCACAAGCCCACTGCGAACCACACCTTTGTAATCTGTGAGCTCATTTAAAACATACTTATTCCACTAATGGATTAATAATTTACTACTAATTGCACTTTAAAACTGATAAACAATAGCGGCTAAGATACGGAAAAAATATTGTTATTGGAAGGAATAATGTGAGTTGATAGCGTAAGCTAAACTATCCTGTTCTATTCCAGTGGTAAAGTTTGACTTTTGGAAAGTTGGAAAGTTGGAAATTTTGAGTTTGACGTTTGACTTTGAGAAGAAACCTAGTAATAGACGGATGGCGGAACGACCATTTTTAACAAGCTTTTATTAGATTCGCGTGCATCTATCTGTGCAACGGATCCTTTTAATGTAATTTTCACCAACTTGTAGACGGCTGATTGACTTGAAAATTTGCACTCGTATCAAGGGGTGATGACAATACAATAATTTAATATCTTTATCCCAGTATCCTGATCAGGATCACCAGGAATTCTCTCTAGAATCATCGCAGCTCATGATCAATGCGCGTTTTTTAAGTTTTCTTAAATCTTAATATTATTTATATATTATGTATAAATAATATTAAAATTTATTTATTTAAATTAAAAATTCATAGAATATTCAAGGTTACCAACCAGACCAAGATTTTTAGTCAACTTCAGAAAAGAAAGGGCTTCTTAATTGACTGTATGGTTTTGTAAGTACTTGTAGGTTACGCGATATCTTCGTCAATCGTAAACAGATTTTAATGATTCTTTTTTTATTTAGGTTATACTTCAGGGCCGGTTTCATATTTACAAAAGGGTAGAAAAATTACGACATTCTAGTTTAAATGAAAGCGTCGGGCTTTAATTTTTCCATACACTATATTTTAGCACCGACTTCAGGAGCTATTATATTAAAATTATTTTTTAAGGCTTTGAAATCGGAGTATTACTTTTTATTTAAAAAAAAAACTGTATCGTAGAGACGTTTTACGCTCTTGCATTCTTTCACTCACTCAAATCTTTTTTATCTTTACAAATATTCCATATAATTTTTAAATATTAAAAAAAACATGTGAGTAGTTCACACGCGGTAGAAGTGGAACCTTCAGAAAACTAAGCTTCGAGAGAATGAGACGAATGCAGATTATCACCAGTAAGATTATTGTAGGGTTTATTTATTATAATATTGTTACCAAGTTTACAAATTATTTTACATTTTATTCCACATAATATATTACATTACATATTATACAGACTCCATGTTCTCAATTTCATCATCGTAAGTACTTAAATATTTATGTATTTATTTATTTGCTTTTTAGTATGTATGTTACATGAGATACTATTATATACTATGTATTACATATTAAGTTCCTAATGGAGACATGCAAATTAGTTTATTCTTTGAAAGTTTTGTTTTATAAAATTAACATATCAAAATCAATCATTAATTCAACAACAACAAACAATCCACTCCAAACATAACATAACATAAACACTCACGCCTGTCACCCAGAGGGTAGGCAGAGACTACGGACTTCCATTTGGCACGATCCTGACACACTTCTCCCGCCTCCTTTACATCCATATATCTACGCACACGCTCGTCGGTTAAGGGTACTCTAATCTGGCCCATTTTCAATATATCGCCAATTTGGTCGATAAACCTTCGTCTAGGCGTCCCTTCCCGACTCTTCCGTTCACTTATGCAACATAAATTTGCTTTGTCACTCTTTCCTCATTCATTCTTTCTACATGACCAAACCACCGAAGCATTCCTCTTAACCCTGGTCACAACATCATCTTACAAACCACACTCTTCTCTTATCACACAATTTCTCACTCTGTCATTCAGATTCAGCCCTAACATACTCCTTAATTACCGCATTTCTACAGAATTTATTCTACTCTCGTGCTTCTTCTGCCACACCCAACTTTCACTACCATAGATTAAAGTAGGGACTAACATAGCATTGTGAATTGCTATACGCCTTTTGGACACATTCTGACTTTCCACAATAGAGTGTAGAGCCCCATTTACTCTATTTCCTGCGTTCACTGTCGTTCTATATCCTTATCATATCTACCATCCCTGCTAAATAAACATCCCAAATATACAAACTCATCCACTTGCGCAATCATCTCCCTTCTATTCTTATTTCACATAACGTTTTACTTACTTCTTTCAAAACCATCACTTTCGTCTTACTTGCGTTCACTTTCATACCCCTTTCTTTTAATGACCAGTTCATTAAAGTAACCATCATTTGCAACTCGGCCGCCGACGATGCAAATATGACTTGATCATCGGCGTACAAAAGGCATTGACGGTTAACTCACCCATTCTCAACCCACATTCTTCAACTTTCAAAGTTTGCAAACAACTGTCCATAAATAGGTTAAACAACCACGGGGAAGCTACACAGCTCTGTCTTACACCTTTCCATTATATAAAATGTGAAAATTGTAAAAAAAAAAAACAAACAAAGAAAATTAAATTTAACGATATTAAGTACCATGTCAGTTAATAATAAAATTGTCAATTTATCAGCTAGTCTTTAAAAGTTGTCATTAGTAATTTAAAACCTCATTTACCGAGTAAAATGTATTTTGAAGAAGCCACTGGTATAATTTTTTTTTAAATTTTGTATAGGAAAATATCTGATTGTTTGCGGTATTTTATTGAATATTATTTTACCCATCCAGTAACAGCTTTTGTTAAAGCATTTACTTTTGGTATTTCGCTAATTACTATCCTATCTGGGTATCTCGTGTTCATCAATCGATCGTTCATGTTTTACAAATTTAGCAACTTCTAATATATACAAAGAAGGCACGGTAAGATCCCCAGTGTCTTGAATAGAGGTCGGCATGAGACATCTTTTTTTTTTTCGTGGGAAATCCTCATGGATACCTTCCGTGTTCCGGGCTTTGCGGCTAACGGCTCGGTCCAGCTCTTCGACGGTCACGCCCATCTCATCCTGCCACTCCCATGACGATGGTAGGTGACCTGAGGGACTTGATCGGTCCTCTGGGAAGAGCGTGCTGATCACCCTTCCCAGAAGATCCGGATCGAGAGTCTCCGTCAAGGGGGCGACCAAGGCCGGAGCTACCCAGTACCATCCTGTATGGACGCCCCAGGATCTTCGTTGAGTCTCTTCGAGAAGCTCTTCCAGGACCGAGACCTGGCGTTGGCTATAGCAATTTGTAGCCTTTGTAGCCGCTCGGTATGCCCTGTAGAGTCTCGCTACCTCCTCAGGCGGAGCTCGCCTCTTCTTCTTCGAGATCTGGTGTACTGGCGCCGACTTCGCAAGCGGAGCGCACGGAGCTGTGTGATTTCTGCCGACCACCAGTACACTGCTCTGCGCTTGGGGCGACTGGTTCTGGGCATTGACAGGTCGCAAATTTGCGCCATCGTACCCCGAAACCAGTTCGCTTCCACTTCAGGATCGGACTGAACCTCTTCGACGTTATCTGGCCAGGACGCGACGATGGCGGCGGCTTCGAGCTTATCTCGGTCGAGCCGCTTGAGACACCAACGCCGCGGTGGGCTGCTCCCTCGGCGACTGGGGTTACTGTCGGGCTGGCGAAGTGCGACATCGAACACGATGTGACGGTGGTCGGACAGTGTGACCGCCTCCTCCGCCACTCGCCAGCCCGACAGCATTTGCATTGCAGGAGGGTTGCCCACGTAAGATCTATGATGGACTCTGCCACCGCACGCATGTGCTTACGGACCCCTGATTCATTAATCGGAGGTCCAGCCCAGCCGCCCATTCCATCACTGTCTCTCCCTTCGGATCGTCTCTGGAGTTGCCCCAAGCCCTGGTGTGGGCGTTAAAATCTCCTAGGACGATCAACGGACGAGGTTGACATTCGCGAACACAGTTCGCCACCTCGTCTAGGTACGCCTCGTAGTCGGCAAGGACCTATTGGGAGAGACATAGCAGCCCACTATGGCCAGGGGGCCCCATTGCACTGCAACGAAGCCCTGCCCCCTTCTCAATAGGGCGCAGGGTGGGGCCTCCTCTGCACTTCCCCAGTAGATGGCTACAGAGCCCAATTCATCACCGAACCAGCGAGGATGGTCGGGAACAGAATAGGGCTCTGCTACTACTGCAAGGGCAACCCGCCACTCCGCAATGGTCTGCATAAGCAGATGTTGTGCATTGCGGCAGTGGTTCAGGTTGCCCTGTAGGACTTTAAGGGGTGTGAAATTTATTTTATTTTTCGACCACCTCCATTGCCGAGTTAGGACTCGGTGCAGGGACTGATGTCGCTGCGTCCGGCTTGTTTATGGATGCAGACGGAGTCTGCTCGTTCTTCCTTCCCTTGTTTTTTGGAGGTGGGACGCACTTTTTACCCAGTCTGTGGCTGGCAGGCCGCCCGAGATCTGAGCACAGAGGACACTTGGGTTCCGACGCAGTGCATTGTTTGGCTCCGTGCCCAGGCTCACCACATGCGTAACAGCGTGCGGCTCTATTTACCTCATTGGGGCACCTGCTAGCAACGTGCCCTCTTTCAAGGCATCGAAAACAATGCATGGGCCTGGGCTCTAGTACCTCTACTCGGGCAGACCCCCAACCTACCCGTACTCTCCCAACGGCTGCAATCTTACGGATCGCAACGACGGGACATCGTACCCAGCACGTCCCCATGCTACTGGGTGTTCGTCGGACTTCCCCGACTTTTATGTTGTCTACTGAACAACCCCCTGCTTCAGCCATCGCCGCTGCAATCTCTTCAGCGCTGACGGCATCGTCGAGGTCCCTCAGCCGAACGTCGCTTGTTTTGATTGGGCGACTAATTCGCACGTTCAGGTCCGAGAGAACCTCTCGCATCTTTGCCGCCAGCTTGTCCGCCTTTTCTCCACAGTCCGGACCCGTTATCTCCATCAGGAGTCCTCCAGTTACTGCGCGCTTAAGGCGAACAGTTTCTATGCCAAAGTCTGCCAAATGGATTTTGGCTTTGGCTTCCTCCATTATTTTAGCATAGGTAACGGAGGAGCTTTCCAACACCGTGATTGTTACTGCCGCAGAAGTCGGGGCACGCAAAATCCTTTTCTTGTTGCTCCTCTCTTTTGTTGTACTGTAAGGCGACGCCGTCGTGTTGGACCGCTTTTGGGTGGCCCTTGCCTTTTTCGGCTTCTTAGTAACTTCCACCCACGAACTGACATTCGGTGCTGAATTATTCAACACCGGTGCAGCTACTGGGGGGAGAGCGGCCAGCGGTGGAAAGGCGGGCTTCTTTTTTTTCCTTTTCACCCTTTGTCTCTTAGCCTTCTGCGGCTGCAGTGGTGCCTGTGATTCCAGCGGTTGGGGTGGCGGTGCTGACAATTGCGGCGACGGTGTCTGCGGCTTATTCGCCCCTGCCAGTGGAGGCCGGATAACCCTATCTGGAAATATCTTGGCCTCAAAGATAGCCAGCTTTCTTTCTATTAGGGATCCAATGCGCTCCATGAGGTCCTCCTCTCCATGCCAGATTTTTTGTTGAACTCGCACCGGTCGATTAGACATACTTTCTGTTTGGGGTGGATCAGCCTTTTGCGTCGCTTGCTTACGGAGGAGATTAATCTCCTTCGTTAAGTTTTCTGTTCTGTTGGCAAGGCTGGCGAGCTGTGATCGCAGTTCCGTATTTTCCCTCTCCAGTCTTTTAATGTTCTCGCTGGTAGCGGTCCTTCGCGCAAGTTCTTCAGTTGCCGCCTTTATATTTAGTACGGCTAGCCTTATGCCCTCACAAAATTGCCCTTTAGGTTTCGGGAGCGATCCGCTACCTTTTCAACGGCCTGAAGGTTGAGGTCAATTTGTTGACCGAGCTCCCGTCACTATGAGTCGCCATTTCGCGGGCCAACTCCTCTAGGTTGGGCAGATTTTTCTTAGCCCTGGTGTTTGTGGGCGCTACGGAGGGGTCGAAAAGGTCTTCCTCCGTTTCTATCCCTGTAGCGGCCTCTTCTTCAGAGGCTGTGGCCGACACTGCCGCGAATTTGGCGGACATCTGGGAAAACACCATAAATGGCACGAACACATTTTTTGTGCAATAAATACTTTATTAATCTCTGCATTGTTGCCCCAAATTATAATCCCGTATCGGATAACCGACTCATTATTTTCTAATCAACAAATTTTGTCCTTAATCCTTACTGTTCATAAATCACATACATAATCTCCATACGTAATAGGAAATACTGTATATCCTATCTCATTCTCTCGCAGGTTAAATCCTGTAGATGCATATGTTTGTCTCTTTTAGTATCGCTTTTTCGTTTCATCGAGTTTCAAGTCGCAACGATTCTAAAGAAGTTTTCACTTCAAAAAGTACTACCTGTTCAGACAGACAAAATCATTTTATTATACTGTCTTGTATGTTACGTACATACATTGCAATATTATTATATATTTTATTCTTCCTATTATACTATAACCTATGTATTGTACCAATGTAGATATAGTTTAAGGTGTAAGTAATTAGAAAAAAATAAATAATGAATAAGGAAATATTTCGACGAAAATTGTGGAAGACATTCTATAAAACGTGTTCAAATTTCCCGGTATTATAAGTCAATAAACCCTATTAAACAAAGCAAATGAGCGAGCTTTTCGTTATCGAACAATTCCACAAAACGATTAACGTAGCCATCGACTCGCCATCATAAAGCTAGTAATAGCTCCAACGAGCACAAAGGAGTTGTGTTATTTTTTTTATTAGAATTTGACGGCTCGCACTTGTTATCTTTATTGCGGTTTGGCGTAAGGAAAAATATAAGCGATTGTATTTTATAAGCAATACACAGAATATATAAAAATATATATTGACCATGTGATGTAGGCGTAAGTGAATTTCATCAACTCATTTCACGTAAGAGTTGACTACGGGAAATGCTAGAAAATAAATCTAAGATATATTACGATAGATGGCGTTGTACAACTACTTAGACCACTATACCAAACTTAAAATACTCAGATCAGCTATGGCCAGCATAGTCAAAGATGCGAGATGTATGATACTACCGACGGTCAACCCGCCTACCAAGCGTGATATTCTCTAGTGTATACTATTCATTCTATGGACCTTATATTTATCTTAATGGTTGCATCGTGAATGAATGAAGGTGGAAGGAATCCCAAGGACTTTTACAGCGAACACAGAATATATTTATTACTTTCATTTATATTTACGTGAAATGTAATCAGAATATATTTATGTAAATCACAGTCGCGGTAGCTAATCACAGAGTGGCGCGTTTGTCTTTAATTATAATACGAACTATACATACTATTCATATCAATTTTACCAAAAAACTAAAAATATTTCAAACACTAGGGGAGCTCTGCGTCTCAGAGGCATATGTAATCACTAGCAATACATACTGTCTGTACACTGTCATAATTTCCGAAAGCGTATATGTCAGATCTAAAATACCCAGAACTGCAATAAGGAACTGCGTTATCTAGAAAGACATCCTTCTTAACGTTTAGTCACTACAACTGTGTTGTTGATATCTCACGCATTCAAACCAAATGTTTTAGTTCTTCTTAGATAATGATTAGAAAAAAGGAGTGGAGGAATTTGCCAGCGTCCGCTTTGAACACCAATTACAATTTTGGTAACTTAACGGCAAGAGAAAGAGGCTTTTGTAAAGATAGTGCCATTTATTATCTAGGACTCCACGTGATGGGATTGTAGTCAAACACTGACTTAAAGTATTTAAAAGAAACAAGTAAAGCTAGTACGGACTGAAATATAAATTTTAGGTTCGTTTTTACGCAAGTTAATTGCAATGAAATGAGGGATATAACAATGATTATATGCATTTTAATTCATTAAATTCTTTTATCTTTTATGTCTTGTACCAAACAACATCAGAGCTTTATCTTCAGCAAACAGTAGGTTCAACTCATTTGTGAACACTTCACATCTTTCGTCATCATTCATTACTGATAACAGGTCGATCTTTTGTTTAACTTAATGCGATATACGAAGCTTTTGTTACAACATTGTATATCGGTCAGTACCCGCACTTCGATTTAAAATGATATTCATAACTTAGTTCTATGCATATATTTTGTTTATAGGTAATGGAGGATTTAAAAAAAAAATTGAAATGACAAACGAACTTATAATTTATCTGATATTAAGAGGCTCAGTAGCCCGTGGATATCAACAACCAACTTCAAATAAAGAAGACTACAGATGCGTTATTTATACTGAAGACTAAGAATAAATTCCTCACAGCCAGTAATAATACTGGCTCTCTTTACTTTTTTATTTCCCAAGGATCTATGATAGGAGAATACCCTTATACATACGAGTACGATGTACAAGGGTATCTCGATGGATGCAGGTGGCTCAGGACCGTGCTTTGTGGTTCCTTGAGGGAAGCCTATGTTCAGCTATGGACTTGTGAAGGACTGTAATGATACGAGTACATGTCCTGTGGTAGAACCACATTGCAAATTACTACACATAATACCAGTGTAAAATAGCAGCATATTGCAGCTTTGTTGTGTATGATGGGTGACAGAAACCGTTGGCCCTTTTTACTGGTAAGAGGCATATTCCATCTAAACACTCAGGGTTAACAACGCATCCGCATTTTGGTTATTAATCGGGGATTATTAATCGAGGTGGGCTGTGTGCTCGTTTATCATCCTCACTTCTATGAAAATGAGATACGATAGCTTAATGAGGGGTGGGACTTTTTTGTGCCCAAGACTGCATATGATTTGGGACCAATATCTTGGCTATTTCTGCCGCCAAGCAGTAGTGCACCCACTGACCTTTTCCGACCATAAAGGGAGATAAACAGTACCATCATGTTCCACCACTTTTACTGTCTTTTTAAACGTTTCATTTTTATTTTATTGATTTTTGTTTCGTGCGATACAGCTATCTTTCATTCTATCTTAGTCCACAGAAGTGGCAAAGCAACAATAGTCTGTTATGTTAGCTTGCTATCTTGTTATTAATTTAGTTGGCTACCTCGATGGTCTTGTGGTTATAAGCACGACTGCTGATCACGTGATCCTGGGTTTGAATCCCAGATCGGTCTTAAATCAGTTATGAGGTTTTCCTATCAAGAAATTTTCAGTAGCACTACGAAGTCATGAAGTTAGCAATATTTCATCCCTCTAATTGTGGTGCCTCGGAAAGCACGTAAAGCCGTTGGTCCTGCAACTGATCTCTCTCCAGTCGTATCGGACTATGAGATTGAGGGTATAGGAAGTGCATCTGTGCTTACGCACACCATTGTGCACTATAATCCCATCCTACGCAAATGTCTCGTCTCCGTTGAGGCTAGCCCCTTTGAATGAAATTCGGTCTGGAGGACATTATTTATTAAGTAGGCTTTCGTCAAAATCGTTAGTATTTAAGAGCTAAGTATTATCAGATTTTTATATATTTGCATGTTTGTACATAAAAGGTACGAGTACGTGGGTACATAGGAAGTCTGTTAGAGGAAATAATGATTGTGTAATGTCCGTCAGGTTAAGGCATAACCTACTTATATGTGCCACCCTTAAATACCCAGACCAGTAATGAGGTGCAATTATATAATATGGTATTGTAATGTAATTGACCAAAAAAAAGAAAGGGAGCGATTGTTGATCATGACAATATAAGTAAAATCCAAAGAGTGATAATTCCGATTACGTTATAGTTCCACAGTCATCAAATAATTCTGCCGAGGCTTCTGCACTTCGTAAATAAAGCCAAGAAAAGCTTGGTAAGTGAAACGAGTCAAGGCGTAATAATGGCCAATAAAGACTGTTTTACCACTGTGTTTAGAGCGGAATAAGATTGCTGACAATGTATTTTTAAAGTCAATTTAAAACACTGAACGCCATTCTTCAGTTTCGATTTATGAGTGCTGAGGTAATATATTCCGTTATTTGATATTATGTTACTTTAATAGTTTAAAAGAAGGTAAGCATTATAGTTGCGGCTATGAATTTAAAGTGATTTTGGGGACGGTTTAGGATAGTTTTCGATAGAGTGGGTTTCCGTAGCAAGTGCAGATTAAAGAGATTAAATTTTTTTAATTTAATCATCTCTTTACACCAGGTGTAAAATATCAAGACCGGCGGTAGAGGGTAGTGTCAAAAGCGCAATTCATCTGTTACTGCGATCGTCAATCTGCTTGCCAAGCTTATACATATTATGTATCGACTGCTTGGTCTAGTAGTCAGATTATCTGGCTAATATGCTAAAGGTCTCAGGTAAGAATCGTGGAACACACTGGTTATATTCTGATTGTCTCTGAAACTATACCCCGGTATGATTCTGATCTTATCGTTAATACATGTTACATCGGGCGTGGATAGGTTAGGTACAGTGAGTGCTGTAGTATGCAAATACTATGTCTTAGCGTAAGCTGTTCTCTAATATTAATTTATTAGGACAATTATAGTAGGCTGCAGATGATACGGAGTTGTTGACGTTGTCGAGAAAAGACAGTGATGGGTAACAATTTCTAAGAGGCATGACATACGATACTGTATTTGTCAATAAGTCGGCTAGTCTTGAGATTTTTCCTCTCCATTTACTAGTGGTAAATTAAACATAAGAATGTCTTTCAATAAGTATCATTTAAAATCTATTTTTAATAAAAATTGGTTATATTTGTATATCTATAGAACTAAACCTGATTGTTAACTTTCTACGAATTGTCGTAGTTTTGTATTTTTCTTTTGTAACCATAGTAAAAGTTCAAAATACATTCGTCATTCTTCTGAAATATAAATAACTTACTGTTAAAATAAACCATACACGTATGATAAATAAAGTCATAAAATCGTTACACAACTTTACGACGAGATAAAAATTTTATTTAAAAAGAGCACAACGCCATTGTGCTAACATTGTATTTTACTTTTTTAAATATGGCGACCTAAACGTCCAGAAAAATTACGAGCTAATCGATCATTACATGGTCTTATTTAAAATAACGGTTGTTGATACGTGACGTTTAGAATGTTGCTCTATTTAAAAAATTTGAAGTGTCAACGGACAATAGTGTTGCTATTTTATTGTTGGGTGTAAATCAAAACACTCGTAAATCTATTGATATTCTTTCCTTCACAGTTTATGATGGGAAAGTGACTAAAATTTTATGTAATATTTTTTTTGTGTACTAGGCATCGAACTCCGACCGAATCGAAAGATATTTAAAAGGATTTAGATTATTCTTATAACTTTAGTCTATGAAAAGCCCACAAGTATTAATGCTAATATTTAGTTGTATCTTGCCGATTATAATTCATTATTCAGTCCGTTAGAAGCAATGTTTTTTCATAGGAGTGCTGAGCTACATCCACTAGATTGGAGATCATATTTTATAGATAGTACAAACGATGTAATGTTCCCATCCATGTAATACATTAACTTCATATGTTATTATTATTATATTATTATTGTTATTATATTATATTATTATACTCTCTTTATACGCAGTATCAAAATAATAAAGTTTACATTTTGGTTATATTATGACGGCTTATATACAAAGACAAGGTCCACGACGCTGAAACATATTCTCGGAAATGTAAGCTTCTTGATCGCTGAATACAGCTTAGCTTCTTAGCTTTAAAAAAATATTAAATAATTATTTATTACTAGCTGGTACCAGCCACGTTACAGCCGCAGAAGAAATAATTGTGGAAATAGCGTTTTAAATTTGGAAGAGTATATATTGTTTAATTAGGAATGATAATACGTTCATTGACATTGAATGATATACAACTTTCAAATAAATGTTTTGTTGCATTACGCGCGCCACCTACTAAGTTACGTTAAGTTAATATTGTACTATGCCTATAACTTTCGCACAAGCGCAAGCAATAAGTTGACAAAGTTTTACCGCAATCTTATGAGCGGTATGTAAATTTGAACAAACAAAAATTAATTTTTATATACTTAATAGATGTATAGCTTTGTAGAGTCGGCCAAAATTCGTCTCACGTCTCTCTCATGAATTAATTAATCATTTCATTATTTACAACCTATCAAAAGTACACTGCTGAAGTTAGGCCTCCTCCATGGATTGCATCATAGGGGATATATTTATCATAGTCGTATGGCAAGTGGTTTGATAACCACAGTTTTTTCTTTCTTATTTTATGATTTTATCACTAAGATACTGCACACACGACTACGATGACGGAATGATATGGGCAGTGGATTCTTTTACGCCGCCACTATACGACGAAAACGGATAGAAACAATTAGTAACCTATAATATTAACTTAAAAAAAGAGTCAGTTTTAGTTTTTATAACACTGCAGCGACAAATGTACTAAGAGTCTACCTGATGGTAAATGGCTTTTATAATCCATGGACACCTTTTTTTCTTCTTTTTTTTTACATGGGGAAATGCGTACGCATACCCGCTTCGCAGGGGCAAGGACGTGTTATGTAGGACTCGCACCGACTAAAACCCCATGGTGTTCCATCTTCGTCGCATATTGGCAGGGCCACGGAAACGTTTTCGCACACATCCGTGGCCCCACCAGCGCCAGCCGCCCCATAGCGGCTCCTCCTCGGGAGAGAACTACTCCTTCCCCATCTCCTTTTCAGGTAAGACGCACCAGAACACACGGCGTGCCTTCCTCCACGGCCTCCAACTACACCAGCGCATCGGACGCCCTCGTGTCCCATGTACGCAGGCCATGGGGCCAGGAAAAACGAGCACACAGAAGCACTAGCCTTCCTGACCCCAGCGGTGGATCTGGTCTATGGCTCCGCCGCCAACCAAGATTCGGCTGCGGAGGGTAGGGAGAGCGGCGCCTTGCAATACCGACACTCCTCTCCCTCCGCAGTCCCACCACCACCGCATCAACGGTGCGGCCCCGTCAGAGTCGCGGAGGATAGGGCGAGTGGCGCATCGCCATACCAACACTCCTCTTCCTCCGCGACTCCACCTCGGCTGCAGCGGTAGGGGAGAGGGCACCCTCTCGCCGCAGCCCACCGACACACATCCGAAGTGGGCTCGCCAAGCCCACTCGGGTGTACCTCGGGCCGGCCCTACACCATGGGCCAGCCAAGGGGTTCCTCTTTGTTTACCGCGGATGACCAAGCCACGGCTAGTAAGCCCCCCCGCCACGACAAGGCGGGAACCCGTTCGGGGGGGAATCCATGGACACCTAGAGCCAACTTCAACAAAGAAGGCTAGAGATGCGTTGTCACCCCTGAGGATTAAGATAGAATGCTTCACAGCCTGTAGCTTCTCTTTACCCTTTACTGGAATATAACGAACATTTCGAACGCAACGACAACCTCAGAATATTTTTAGTAACTATTAACTACACTATTCTTCTTCTTTTTTATCATTTCATAAAAGTCCGCTGGATATGGGCCTCTTCCGTTGTAGGGAAGATTTTTTTTTATGGAATAAGAGAGACAAACGAACGCACAGTTAACCTGATGGTAAATGGATGTTGTGGCCCATAGACATCTACATCTACTTTCGATTAAGAATCAAAATGCAGATACATTGTCACCCCTGAGGACTAAGATGGAATGGCCCGTTTCCATTAAAAATAGTCTCCGGTTCTTTCACTCACCATAGGAAACACAAGAAGAATTAAGTTCTATTTTACGCTTGTATTCTGTCAGATCGTGGTCCTTTTCCCGTCGAGCCGATCAATTCGTTCTGAAACTTTGCTTTAATAGTTTCGGAAGACCCATAATTATATGCACAGTGAATAATCTAAAGAAATTATTCTGTGGAATCGAGTATAACTGGCTATACCTGTTACGACAGAATCAATAAATATGTACTTTATTATTGACTAGGACAATAGCTTAATATAGATGATATCCTAGTTTGGTACTAAAATTTAAAAAAATATGTATTTCTAATGTAATCAATGTTTAAATAAAACTAGTTTTACGGATTTTATCGCGTATATTAACTTATTTTATATATCCGACACATAGCTGATGTGAAGAATCGACGCTCCGGGAAGTCTGCAGTCTGTGAACATGTACAGGATCACCCCCATCACTACATTAGATTTGATAGACCACAAATCCTCGCTAAAGAACACCGATTCCTTCCAAGGATGATTCGCGAGGCTATTGAAATCAAAAAACATCCTAATTTCAATAGAGAAGATGGCTGGGTGCTACCATCTGCTTGGGATCCTATAATTAATAAAATTAAATCCCAACCCAAGCATACAACTGCAAGACTTCAAGATACTGTAAGTTCATACTGCGTAGATCGGAACAAAATTAATAATTTTAATCTGGAGGTAACCGTGGTTAACTATGACATTAGGACGTCAAATACCTCAGTCCCCGTGACCAAGGGTGCTGTAAAGTACTCGAAACGTCGGGAATATAAAATAAGTTAATATACGCGATAAAATCCGTAAAACTAGTTTTATTTAAATGTGTAGTGTTCGCGTAAATATAAGAAATCATTATGTAATAAATGTTTTTTTTAATACGGTGATATTTTTAATAACTCAAGTTCCTCTGATCGGAGAAGTAGATATATTTTTTGTAATCATTATAATTTAATTAAAAATATATTTATAAACATGTAAATATTTGAAGCACGCACAAATTTGAGCTTCATAAGCGTACAATAATCCCGAGTAGACCAGCCCTAACAAGCAGCACGTTTAACTTTAGCAGGAGAATAAGTGTCAGTTCTGTAATTTACTTTAATTTCACAAAAAAAAACAGTCTTAAAATATATGTGAATAGTTTGTTTATACCTAAATGTCAACAAGCGATTTTTGACAGGTGACGAATCTATGTAGGCTACTTATGTAATAAAGCATCATAGTTAACATTGAACGGTCAATTTGTCGTACCATGTAGGTATTTTTTTTTTAAATTCTCTTCCTCTGTCGTGAGAGTTTGTCGATCGGTAGGTGAGTCATCAGCGCCGGCGCATGCTATGTACAGGTTGATAATTTTGTCACTTTAAATCCTATTATTACTATTAATTTATTAATTAAAAATAATACAAATGTATAGTGTACTGTGTCCTAATTTTGTTAAATAAAACTCTTTAAAGGGCTTTTGGAATATAATTTTTACATTAGACATAAATGTAGACATAAATGCAGCTAAATTAGTAAAAATTAGAAGAATTTAACACTGTTTCAATATTAAACCCTATCATATTTACATAATATATAGGTCAGTTACTATTGACATTTGCAGGCAATGAATGCAAAATCTAACAGAATAAGCAATAGTAAATAAAACATTTATCCGACACATCGTGTAATCGCAGAAACATACAAAAAAATAAAAAAATCAGTAAATATGTCATTCGATTTAAAAAAATGGAAATTTTCTCACAAAGTGCAGTATATAACACAATTTTAAGGCTGTCGACGATTAACAACGTAATCATATTTAAATAATTGCTATTAAACTTGTTTTGTAATATTATTTATTGAGCAATTTTAATCAGCATTCAGCATCACTGAAACTTTAACCACTGTAATGCATGTACGTGTTTACGATTCTCAAACACACTAAGTACTGGATATTGTCACAGACTCTTGTCTAGACAATGTACACCAGACATAGATTGGTTTAGTTTGAACTTGGCACATCTCACTGGAATTGCATGATATTAACTTACACTCCTGATTTTGTTACTACAATCAACTAATTTACTTCCTTTCTTTCCTCCAACGTTCATTGGGAGCAATGCTCTCAGCTAGTGTCAAATTAGTAAGCCAGTGATGTTTGTGATATTTGCACTGATGACGGTTGTTTGTGTTTTGAATCTTTAAATTAATTTGTAGGCGAAAAAAATCTTGTCAAACTAGTCATATTATTTTTATAAATTTAAGAAAAGAACAAGTTCCGATTTCTTATATTTACGCGAACACTACACATTTAAATAAAACTAGTAGTAAAAGGTAACCGTGGTTAACTATGACATTGGGACGTCAAATACCTCAGTCCCCCGCCCCCGTGACCATGGGTGTTGTGAAACGTCGGGAATATAAAATAAGTTAATATACGCGATAAAATCCGTAAAAGTAGTTTTATTTAAAAGAACAAGTTCTCCCGAAACTATAAGTAACCATCACCATTTCCATTTTTATAATGGACATATATTCACTCATTCATTCATGGATAGACATTCAGAATTGTAAAAAGTCAAAAGTTTAGTCGCTATGGTACCAAGCCCTCTTCTATTTCCTTTTATAGTCGTAAATAATCGTTTTCTTTTCTTTTTATCATTGCGAATTTTAATACTTATATCACACTCTATGTAAAAATAATTCTGATTTCATATTTCGTGACTATATTCATAAATATGCATATATTATTTTCTCATTAGAGAAATAAATAAATCCTAACTACTGGGTCAATTAATTGAATCACTTCATACGCACGTAACGAAACACTGCTAACTAGTCCTAGTGTTTCACATAGTAACACTAAAGATGATCATGACTCATGCTGTACTATTTAGAACACATACTGTATAACATCTGATGCAACAGATAAGGCGAGTACACACGGCGTTAGCTTTTTTCCAACGGTGCCTATTCGTACCACCGTTCTACTTTGCGATGGCGTGACTCATCCGTCGGGATGAAACGGAAAGAAATAGAGGCGTGTTGAATTTTAATTTTTGAAATTAATTAAAATGCGTTTTATAGTATTTGGTTCTAGATGAATCATAGCTATTGTATCAATGGATATTATTATTGATTAGGTATTAAAACTTATTTTAAGATATACATAAATGACTGGCTTCTGACCTTGTAAAAAATAAAAAATAAATCTTTTAATGACCGAATTATAGGAATTTTATACATTATGTTGCAAATAAGTGTTATAAAAAGCAATAATATAAATCGCATTTCATCCTCTCTATCTTTTAAAATACATCATTTTTTAGACTACTTTGATAATATTTACATGTATTACACATAGCTTTAGGTAAATTTTAAAACAATATATGTTTAATTTTACATAATTATAAGAAATATGTTAAAAATACATAAAAATTTATTATTATTATTATTCTTACGTGAATGGAATCTAAGGCAAATAATGTCAACATTCCAACTTCGTCTGCCCACATTGCTCACTTTTTTTCTACTTATTATAAACCAGTGCCTGGTGATAAAGTCCTAGATAGTAAATCGCACTTTCTTAGCGTAATAAAAGCCTATTAACTCGTGCCTTGAAGACGCCTACATTGTAATCGGACAACATTGGTTTCAAACAAATCAGGGTTACAAATAATAAGTCTTTTAGCACGTCCTATACTGAGTCCAACACTGCTAGTTGGCATTTTGCAGCATCAGACCATATGTGACTACCATGCACGACTAGACTTAGTTTCCTAGAGACTGGCAACGACTGATGGCGAAAAACCAACTAAACCTCCCGTACTTTTTGGTGTAGATCCTTAAAGACATTTTAAGATCTGAAAATTAATTACGTAAGATCTACGTGAAAAATTATTAATAATTATTGCGGACAAAGTGGGAAGATAGACGCCCTTGAAGTAGATACTATATTTTATTTATATCTATCAATAAACTTTATTTTATCTATATGAATTACCATAAAAAATTCTCCGTCTTCTCAATGGCATTCCTTGTGCTTACTACGCTCTGTTGACCAAACTCCAGACGATGTCTTCAAACATTTTTTTATTTGTCTGTTTGACGCCGAAAATATTTAACTTCTAAACGATTCAAATTATAATTAGGAACTTTTGAATAGTTAACATCGGCAATGCACCCAGATCATTGGAAAAACTCTGATCATTTCATATTGCACCTTATTCAATTGTGATATGATATATTGGATTAGATTAAGGTAACAAAATAACCATGTTTATTGGATTGCCTCGCAGTTGACCTGACGATGTTAATACGGTCCAAATGACCAATATTAATCTTAAAATGTCACCTATTGTGAACGAACGATTGCCTATACCGTACTATGATTTCTTTAATGTTTATTAACTATTACGCCTGAGAAGGGTTGAAGTGAAGATGACTTTCGAAATACATAGCTGTGACAATGATGAATTAGATTTAATTATCGTTTTTAGTGCCCCGTATAATTTTAAGCTGCGTGGTGGGTCCGTTCGGAATTTAAGAGAAATATTATAATAAGGAATTATTATCTAGATTCTAACAGACTCTCATTATTTTATTACTGTTTTACAGGAAGTCATTATTTCACCTACTTATCTCAGTTTTTATTTTTAACTGGCAAAAATCTACATATACGTGAAACACTAACAATAATGCCCTCCAGACCGAATTTCGACCACGGCGACCTTTTTTAACATGACGAGATTAACCATCTGATCGGGACAGGATTTCATTTAGTCTATGCGCAAGCACATGTGCATTTTCTATTCCCTCATTCTCATAGTTCGATGGGATGGTTTTCCGACACAACCGGGTAGAGATTACGCGCAGGACCATCTGTAATTGCTTAAAAGGCAAGGGTGAAACACCACCAACTTCTAAACTCCGGGCTGCTACTGAGAATTTCATGACAGAAAACCCGATTTTAGGTAAAATTGTTCAGCCACCATCAATACTGAGAAGAAAAATCAGCCACGCTCTACAGCGAGTTGTAAACTTCCAAGATAAACCATTCCGTTCCAATATGTGTTATTTCTCGAACAAACAGAATTTCACACGACATTTGCGACTAGGTAGGTGATAATTTAACTAAAATTAGTATTAACTACATATTTCAGTCTTGTTGGATGGCACGTTGCTTGTGAATTGTATAATTTTAAATCGGATTGTTGCCCCTGAGCTGACTGATTTATTAACGGTCTAAAGACTATATATAAATATTGTCTTTAGTCTTTAGACCGTTGAATTAACAAATTAAGATTTTTGTTATCAAAGGCAGCATGACTGATATTGTACATAATATTGTAAAAAGCTAAATTAAAAAAAAAAAGTAACTCGTCAGCGCATAGCGAATTTAAGCTATAGAATTAAATATTAACTATAAAATATTAATATTTATGTGCGGTGATGATCATTTTCCATTAAGTGAGCCAAATACTTGTTTGTCTTCCCTACTAAAAAAAAAAATGTCAGCTTAGTTCAGAAAAAAGGGCCCAGCACTTGCAGGAAATTCCACATTGCACCGAGCAATCCGGGTACGATAACAGTCGGTCGCTTCGGTCAGGCATCCGAAGAGCATGTTTTGAAGAATTATTTCATTCCTACAAAATGGTAGAATTAATGAAGAAATGGTATACTTTGAATACTTAAACTGGTGACAGGGAATAGCATTATGAAAATGACAATACACGGTTATAAGACAAAGAAAAAACATACGTGAGTGTCGTGGAACACTCGGCTGGAACGAAGTTCCTTTCGTAGTATATTATTATTGATAAACGTATTATATTATTGATTGACAAATACAAATAAATGAATTACTAGCGTCTATTAAAACGAAGCGTCGTTTAAAATAAAATAATATTTCTTTCATGGCAAGATAAGAAAAACTGCGAGGGAGATGAATATTATTCCATCTCGCTCGCACTATAGAAAGGGGGTTGTGACGGAAAAACTTACACTTTTTCTTGCCTAGCCCCCATCCGCCAAATTCGTACCGTGCGATAAGGAACTTCGTTCCAGTAAAAGACTATGCAAATAGTCACATATTCATAAAGGAAAAGTTTAAACTGTGTTCACAATATAGCTAGCTTAAACTAACCGAATCTAATCATCGGTTCCGTGCGGTCTGTGTGAATTTACAATACGCTGATTAAATTTAAAGTTTTGCCATCGCACTAATGGAAGTTGGCGTGAATTTCGTCTGACATAGCAATCATTGAGTTGGGATATTGCGCCGGTCAGTCGAACTTCTGCAGTTTTCGATGAAGCAATTAAGGCAAGTTTCAGTATGATACAGTTGAAATGCAAAAGGTTTAATCACCCAAATCACAATAAATTTGACGTAGGTGAATTTTTTTTCAGTCTACTTCCATATTATCGTTTACATTAGTGCGGGATGCTACAGGATCGTTCGGCATGCCGAAGTGTGCCTTGCCACGCTGTGCCACGCCGTGTCGTCTGTGAGCGCAGGCCCTTTTAGAGCAATTAGATCGCTGTGCTGCTACAGTATGTGTTGTCGAACTTAAAAAACATATTCTACTTTGTTGTAACCACTCCACTGCCGAACATAGGCCTCCCCCATAGGTTGCCTCATAGTGGGAATACTTGCCGTAGTTGCTTCGCTTGGCAAGTGAATTGGCAACCGCAGTTCTTTTATCATTTTTTGTTGCTGCTGCCCATCTTCTGTTTCATTTCCCTTTGTAGCTTCTTACGACATCCACGGGACGAAATGGGATAGTGGATATTTTTACACTGCCTCTACACGATCACCTAGTTGGAAGGATTTGCCTTAATCACTTCGCAGGCGGATTGATTATACAGTATCAGATATCACAGGTCGTCAATGCTGCTCTACGTCACCAGTCTAGATATATTCATCTAGACGAGACGGTGAGATTCGAATGTTGAAATTTTACATTAGGCAAACACACGATACTCGATATGCGTAAAAAGGTCTTTCTGAACTTTCGCATAGCCACCTTTACTACACTCATGTTACTATTTGGATTCTCATATGCCGACCACACCGTAATATGTAGTCATGGTGACACGAAAATTAATACAGCCAAACTGAGTGGTCACCTTTTGCATTTAGAAAATTTCACAGTAAATTGAAAATATTTGAAACATTTCCACCCTATCACATGTAGCATGGAAACAATTAAAACTTTCAGAAGTAGCTTTTTGTTCGTAAATTCGCCAGTTTCAAGGGTTCAAAGAGAAAACAATTTATTTCGTTTCAAATATTTCATATTTAATTATAAAGGTACAATAGCGTCCAATTTTATTGTGTAAAGGCCACTTTGTCTTTTCACGTTTAACATCCATTTAATCAACACTTTTGACCGTTTAATAATTGAGTGGTAAACGCCTGCCTTAGGTGTAGGTTCTCAGTTCGATTTCAAGCTAAGTTTTGAATAATTAACTATCATATTAACAGCAGTGGTTGCAGCATTAAACAATGTATCACCTAATCCAAGCCCATTAGTGTCATGAGACTCGACTATGGTTGCTAACACTAATATCCAGTAACTTAAAAGTTATTTAAATGGTTTTTTATAGATGTGTTCTACAAATCATGAGCAAAAACAACCGTCACCCATGTTAAAATTATGAATTCAGCAATGAAACTCTAACATATAACTCTGTTTTGCGTAGGCGTAGCGAATATTTAAAATCCGAGATATTATATTAAAGCAAATCATCATCATCATCATTACAGCCCTTCACAAGTCCACTGCTGAACATAGGCCTCCCCCAAGGAATGCAACAAAGCACGGTTCTGAGCCACCTGCATCCCTCGACTTCCTGCATGTCTTACCAGGTCGTCACTCCATCTAGTGGGGGGTCGCCCTACACTTCGCCTACCGGTACGAAGGTGCCACTCGAGAACCTTTTTTCCCCATCGGTTATCGGTTCTTCGAGCTATATGGCCGGCCCATTGCCACTTCAGCTTACTAATCCGTTGGGCTATGTCGGTTGCTCATTTCTAAGTTTATCACGCAAAGAAACTCCGAGCATAGCCCTCTCCATAGCTCGCTGAGCGACCTTGAGCGTCCTCATACGGCCAGCAGTGAAGGACCACGTCTCAGATCCATAAGTCATCACTGGCAACACGCACTGGTTGTACAATCTAGTTTTCAGGTTTTGAGGTATACCTGACGAGAAGATGTGTCGTAATTTCCCGAACGCTACCCAGCCAAGTTGAATCCGTTAATTGACCTTTCGGTCGAAGTTGGACTTATCTAGTCGCAGAAGAAGAGCAAATATTTATCTTAAAATAAAGATGATCTTATTTATATTATCTTGTTGCCCCGAAAGATATACACGAAGACAAAAATGAAAATGCATTATATTAAGCAACAACGGGTGGTATAATCGATAGAAGCAACTTCTTCCGGACTACCTTTGCATGAACAGGATTGGAATAGAAAAAAAAATCCAAGCGGACCGGTTCTACATTATAATAAAACAGATATTGTTAAATTTTATGACAAAAATGTTTTTGGCAAATCCTTAATCGGCTCTTAAAGTAGCCCTATGGCTATTTTTAATAAAACTATTTTTACGGATTTTATCGCGTTTAATTTTACTATTTTGATTCCCGACGTTTCGGGTGGGTCACGGGGGGGACTGAGGTGTTTGACGTCCCAATTTCATAGTTAGCCCGGCTACCTTCAGTTTTTTGAATATTAAACCCTATAATAAAATAATTATTAAGCCCTATGTAACCCTAAAATAAAATATTAAGCCCTATGGCTACCTTAAGAGCCGATTAAGGATTAACCCTATGGTTACATGTTATGGAAATACTTATGGCACGCTATGAATTAAATTGTGACTGAAATAAATTAAATGAAGACGCAGTATATCGTTTGTACCAGACGTAAAGCATCTAGAACGCAGACGGAGAACACCTCAGGTACGAGACGTCTGGTGCTGCAATCGCCCATTTGACTGCAAAGAGTGGTTATTATGAAAAATTCTTTGAGATTATAGGTATAGCGGTGTTCTCCATCTCCGGTCTAGACATTTTATTAGTCTGGTGCAAAGCGTCCCGTGGGTGTAGTAAGAGGCGACAGAGGGAAACTAAAACAGGAGATGGGTTGCAGCATCTTCCTCATGACAACTCAAAATAAAAAAAACTGCGGTTGCCGACCCCCTATGAGGCTTTTATGGGCTGTAATGGATTGATAGATCGATGGTAAACGATATACTCCAGTCTATTAGAAGCCATGAGATCCTTTTAAAATTTTACATAGTTGCTTATGTGATATGTGATTGCAACTATGTGATATATCAAGAATGAATATCTTACGCTAATTAAAAAATAACCTCATGAATTATATATCTATCACTATCACCCTCAAATATCCATGAAGCTTTTTAAAGCCGGATTCCATGTAGGATCCGATTTCAATATAAATATATCATGGTGCAACAAATGGTCGAAGCTTTTACGGACATGTTTAAATATTTGAACAAGTGTTTAACCAACATGTGTCTTTTCGAACCACTTTACCATTACATAAGATATTGCATGTTAAAAGTAAATACTTTTAATTACTAATTGAAGTGCTTTGGTAAGGGGTTTGCCTTTATTACCTCGCCAGACGAATTGCCGGTTACCGCACCAGAGATCTCGTACCATTCTTGTCGCCACACACAGCTTACTTTATCCCTTTTTAGGGTTTCATAGCCGAAGGGCAACCAACGTGACCCTATTACTAAGCCTCCGCTGTCCGTCCGACTGTCTGTCAGCGGGCTGTATCTTATGATCCGTAATAGGTAAACAGTTGAAATTTTTACAGAATGTGTATTTCTGTTGCCGCTATAACAACAAATAATAAAATTGAAAATAAATTAAAAATTAAAGGGGGCTCCCCTACTACAAACGTGTTTTACGATGGTACGGTACCCTTCATGCGCGAGTCCGGCTCGCACTTCGCCGGTTTTTTTATAAAACTGAAGTGACAAACAAACTTACAGTTCAATTGAAAGTAAGTCAGTGGGTACCTGCAACAAACTTCAAACAACAGTTATCTCCTCCGAGGATTAAGATGGAAAGTCACACAGCCTAAAATTATACTTGTTCTATATACCCTTCAGACTGGAATACAGCAGCATAAGCACTGTTATTAAGCGACAGAAATGGCGATGGACGGCGAAAGAAAATCAATTACCCCATTTTGTCCCACGGCGTTGGTGTCGTAAGATATATACCATGAAAATTTCTGGGAAAAATCTAACGGCTTTCGATATATCGCGTTATATCTATCTCATTTAAGCCAGACGTTAAATATCCAGACCCACGACGGGAAAAGTGTCAAACGAATAAAGCAAATTTTCACTACAACGTGAGAGGTCCACGTCCAGCAGTGGACTTTAACGGGATGGTGATGAAGAATAAGAATTACTTTCGTGCTATCAGGAATCGATCTATTCATTGTAAGCACTTATAACTTTGAAAACTGCTGAACGCTAGTTATGGGAGGCCATTAATGATTAATTCCGACCACACCCATTACAAAACAGTTTTGGCATATCATGAATCATCATCACAGTTGCTAAACGTCGACTGGGACTAATTAGACAGTGTGAGTCATGTACATAATATATGCCTCACTTTCAAGAGGATTGGTACGTTGCGATGGTAAATAAAATCTAAAATCCTTTACATATTCAGAGATAATTTAGTTTACAAAATAAATAGTAAGACGTGTAAGGTTATATTAAACGTACATAGTTAAACTAAAGTAAATTTACCTAAGGGAACCTATTTGCAACCCACAGATGGGCACACTTACCATTAGGTATATTTGTCTCCACTCAACTTAAATTTAATTTGGATAATGTACAAGTAAGCTTAACGCAGAGAACGATACCTTCGCACACAGGTAATTCAGCTTCTAATAGATTTGGGTTCAGCTTTGTCGAATGGCTGCCTTGTTCGTTGTTCAGGGTGCACCGCGAGCGGGTAATGTTTGCTTAGGGAAAAGTTTTTTTTCTTCCGACTTCAAAAAGGAGGAGGTACTCAATTTAACTGTATGTTCTTTTTTTATGTGTGTTACCTCATAACTTTTTTCTAGGTGAACTAATTTCGATGATTTTTTTTATTTGAAAGCTGTTGATTCTTATGTAGTTCCATATAAATTTGATCTAGGTCTGACCAATAGTTTTGAGTTATCCTTAATAATTTATATTGAAGTCGGTTGTACAAAATTTTTAATTTTAAATTATTTACAGCATAAGGGTGACAAACGAGCACAGAGGCCACCTGATGATAAGTGGATGCTGTGGCCCATATTCATCAAAAGTTACGAATCAAAATGCAGATGCGTTGTCACCCCTGAGGACTAAGAATGCCTCGTTTCCAGTAAGAAAGGTCTCCGGTTCTCTACACTCACCATACAAAACTCAGCAGCTTTAAGCTGCTATTTTACGCTGGTATTCCGTAAGAGCGTGGTCCTACTCTTTCCGTTCGAGCCGACCCATTCGTGCTATAACTAATATATATATTATATATAGCTGCAGCGTGACTCTACCACGTATCAAATCAAGTCTGTAAAAGTCCACCACTTGCCCTGGGACTGTCTCGTTGTCGAGGGGATTTCCCTTGATTGTCACGCTGGTAGGTGGAATGACGATCGCAGTGCCAGATTCTTTGCACCTTTGACACTACTGTGCATTACCGGTGTTGGTATTTTATGCCTGAAGGAAACGAAATGGTTGTATCGCTCGATACTTTCCATATAATATGCCCAGATGGCTAAAACTCTTGTTTTGCAATACCGTTTACCGTCACAGCCTATTAAAGTCCACTGCTGAACTTACCCCCCATAGATTGCCTCATGGGGAATCCCCTCTGCCATAGTTGCCAGGCTTGGCAAGCGGGTTGGCATACGCAGTTTTTTTTATTCGTTATTAAAAAGACGCTGCCCATCTCCTCCATTTGTTTCCCTCTGTCGCCTCTTAGGACACACACGAGATGATATGGAGTAGTGGATATTCTTACACCGCCACTACACGGTATTGCAATTTGTCTTGCAATATTTACATCTATTGTACCCTTTTAATAAATTATGAAATAGACTTTTAATAAAAAGTAAAAGCCTACTTAAGAAAACTATAAAATAATTTACACGGAGCTCTCATACTTCTGTACGATACTAATATAACTTAGCACTGAATCCTAAAGCTATTATGTGATTTTTTAATTATATTTAGTTGTTTGTAGTCGAGTTATTGAAAGTCTAACTTTTGACACTTTTTTGTGGATTAGCACAAACATCAGAAGCTCGAATGTCGACTAAATAATTACTAATTATTTCATCCGAATTATTTCGCCCTTAGGGATGTAATTTTTTGCTCAAATTTGTATGGGATCACGCCTGAATTATAAGTTATAAAAACTATTAATTTAACCATTAAATAAGCCTACTCCATACATTGACTCATATGGAGAATATATGCCATAGTTGCCACGCTTAGCAAGCGGGTTAGCTACCGCAGTTTTTGAATAATTATTTTAAATAATTATCAGGAAGATGCTGCTGCCCATCTCTTGTTTAATTTCCTCCGACGTTTGTTATGACACGATATTATGGAGTTGTAGATATTCTTACACCGCCGCTACACGGTACGGTCACCGGTCACGGTAATTGATGACATCGCATAAAAATGTACAATAAGCCCTTTTCCAATAACCGTGCTACATAAATGTAGACAAAAGTAAAGAGTAAATCAAAATAAGTTCAGTTCTATCTAAGCACGAATATTGCAAGTCCAAGAATTCGTTTAAAGGAATCCTTCGTCGTCAAATGTAATTGTTGCTATACGTTATAGGCAGGCGTTCATCATAGCCTGAAATATTTTTAAATAGTCACCCGCCCTGGCTTCGCCTGGGTAGGATCTGTTAATGTGGTTATTTATCTCTACTCGCAAGTTTTTCGGATAAAATATTTTCCTTTTTTAATTACTCCTGGCATTGCGTTCTGTCTGTTCGTGAAGTTTCTTTCATTACGTATATTTCAGAACTTTCAGATAATTATTACGAATAACACTATTTTTACGGATTTATCACGTTTAATTTGCTCTTTTTTAAATTCTCGACGTTTCGAATGATTTACAGCACATTTGGATGCTTTACAGTCAGATCTAAAAATACAGTTTTTCATTATTAAATTATTAATAATGATAACCCGTTGTCACCCGTCGCGGCGTATCCGACTCGGGGAATTGCGACACATTTCCTCTGTTATACCTCACAACCCTAAAACTTTAGTTTACAAACAATGCAAGTTGCCAATGATAACTTGCGGAAATGAGAAGTGGTTATTCACAGCTCTACGAGAAAGCTCAAAGTCGCTCAGCGAGCTACGGTGTTTATTTATGCTCGGATTGTCTCTGCATGATAGAACCAATAAAGATAATATCTGACAGTATCTGCGGTACCACCAAACTAACCGACAATAAAGAAAGGTTCAGGAGTGGCAGTCTCAACTCGTACCATCAAGCACAGTGTAGAGCAGCATTCCAATAAATGGAGTGACGATATCACTAGACAAATAGGGAGTCAGTGGATGTAGTAGGTTCAGGATCGCGCTTTTGGCAAACTTAACATAGGCCGTCTCTACGATCTATGTTAAGCTGTAGATTTTTGCAACTCTTACTGACACTGCATTAGGTCAATAAACGTCACAAATTTTTTTCGCGGCTTGAGTCGCAATTTTCCCTTTTTGTAATAAAACTTCAGAATGTATCGAATTTCTTCGTTAGTTTCACTCATTTTGGCGGACAGAAAAACAATTGAAAAATGGCGGGAAAGTTTTTTTTACTTTTTATTTTTCTTTCTATTAATGTCCTATATGTATTGATATTAAAACCAGCCAGTACAACCAAAGAGGTTTTTGATCAATTTTATACGAACAAATACGAAGAAACTTTTTCCCCGACCTTATACGTAGCTGTTATCGTTACCATTACAGCCTATCAAAAGTCAACTGCTAAACATAGGCCTCCCTCATAGATTGCTTCATAGGGGAAATATTAGCCACAGTTGTCACGCTGTGTAATTTTCTGCTGTTATCAGAAAGATGCCGCTGCCCATCTCCTGATTCAGTTTTCCTCTGTCGCCTCTTTCCACGGCATGATATGGTTTAGTGGATATTCGTAGACCACCATTACACGGTTAACTTATAATTATACTTGAAGCTGTAGTGGACTGTAATGACGATGTTGAATATTACAATTTTGATGACTAATAATATCACAATTAATTAATTAATTTACAATGTAATAACAGCGAATTGGATGCATGGCTATCATTGAGATTAATTATTTCACTTCTATACAGGTTTCATCTTTATTTAATTACAGCACTTATTAATAAATTAATATATTAAGAGCGTTCATTTACTCTCTCTAATTACTCATACGTGGTAGAGCCACGCTGCAGCTAAATATATAATATTATATATGTAGAGGTATTATGTATATGGTATTATGTATTTATGTATGTATTATGATTGTAGCACGAATGGGTTGGCTCGACCGGGGTAGGAGCTCTCACAGATTACCATCGTGAAATATTAGCTTAATGCTGCTGTGTTTCGTATGGTGAGTGTACAGAACCGGAGACCCTTTTTACTGCAAACGAGGCATTCCATTTTAGTCCTTAGGGTGACAACACATCTGCATTTTGATTCTTAATTGCGGATAAAAATGTTGTTATTTATGGGCCACAGCATTATCTTAACATCAGGTGGATTGTGTGCTCGTTTGTCACCCTTATTCTATAAAAAAAATACAATATTAAATTTTAAGCGACAGCAGTATGTAGATACCGTCCGTATCTAGAACTTGTAGAGGTTAAAGATACGGACTATGAAACTTATAAGATGTAGGTTCGAATCCGCCATGTGACTACTGTCTTGAACCACTTCAATAACTAAGTAAGAGTATCAAAAATCCATTTCGGAACATGGACCTCCACCATAGATTGTTTCATATTGCTTGCTATTTGCCATAGATTGGCAGGTTGGTTAGAAACCGCAGTTTTTTAGTTGTTATTAGAAAAACGTAATTAGAAGCCTAGTACCGGTTGGCGAAGTGTAGCGCGGCCCCAATAGATGGAGTAATGACCTGGTAAGACTGTCCTGTCTTATGCATGATCTCAGATATCATGCGTCCACTATATACTTTTAACAAAAAGTATACAGTTGAACTACCCTCCAGAGAAGACTGGCTGAATGGACAGGTCATCTGTGAGGTCGGTAGCCTTATATGGTATACCGACGGGTCAAAAATGGGCCTCAACGTAGGCTTTGGAATTTATGGGGAACGCCCCAAATTTAAACTTAGTATTAATTTGGGTAGATTCACCTCTATCTTCCAGCCAGAAATTTTCGCCATACTTCAGTGTGCGGAAATCAATCTGAAAAAACACTACGTTTACCATATAATCTATATTAACTCTGATAGACAAGCAGCACTGCTAGCGCTGAGATCAAACTTGGTGAACTCGAAGCTAATTGGAGACTGCGTGAACCGTCTAAACGCCCTGGGAGGTAACAACAAGGTCGTTTTAAGATGGATTTCGGGTCACGCGGCTATTGTAGGCAATGAAACTGCCCACAAGCTCGCACAGGAGGGCTCAGAGAGTACACAATTTGAACCCGAGTCATTTTGTGGAATCTCAAAAAGCCTCGCCCGATTGACCCTGGAAACTCTTTACCACAATAAATCACTTAAGATCTGGTCTGACACACCAGGCTAAAAACATTCTAAAACCTTAATCCGGGCTTTCGATCGTAAATTCGCTTCGGAAGCCCTGGGATTAGGTAAAAATAAATTGCGCATTCTGATAAGAGCCCTGACTGGACACTGTTGTCTTAAAAAGCACATGTCCATCCTGGGACTAAGCAACTCAAGGATGTGCTGGTTTTGCTCCCTAGAGGAGGAAACGCCTTTACACATCCTGACAAATTGCGGACCCTTAATGCGCAAACGGAGCACTCATCTGGGAAACTATGTACTTCGCCCAGAAGAAGTGAAATTACTCACAGCTAAGCAACTCCTTCTGTTCATTGAGGACGTAGGGCTTAGCAGTGAACTCTACACATGGCAGCGATCACAATAGATCTTTTAGGTCGCAGTGATACTGGTCTCTCTAGACCTGCATATCTGCTCGTACATAATAAAAAAATGACCTAGTAAGACATAGAGGAAGTCGATGGATGCAGCTGACTCAGGACCGTGCCTTGTGGCATTCCTTGAGGAGGCCTTTTAAGCAGTAGACTTATGAAGGGTTGTCATGAATGAATTAGAAAAACGCTACTGCCCGTCTCCAAGTTTGTTACCCTCTGTCGCCTCTTACGACACCCACGGGTCGTTATGTGGGTATTCGTATACCGCCACTACAAAGATAGTAAGTGTTAAAAGCACTGCAATCTTTTAATAACATAATTACATTATATATCGCATTTAAAATTCTTGAATCCCATAAACATTTTTAATTTAAAATAAAAATGCTTCAGGGATTTATTTTTTACGTATAATGATATGTTTATTGTTCCCAATGTGTCACAAAAGACCGTACGTGTTGTAGATAAATTCATAACGTGCACTGTTGTTTGCATCAATTTAAATACATTAGAGTCGATAAGCTAGACATTGAGTGTGCGAAATGAGTGATAAGGTGATAAGGCTTACACACATTCAAGTCAGATTTTTTATTTTTTAGAAAAAGAATATTACATCATAATTAGGTCCAATAATTTGAAAAAATATGTACTTATTTATAAGAATATCATCATCATTACAGCCTATCAAAATTCTACTGCTGAACAATAGCCTCCCCCATAGCGGGGATAATTGCAATAGTTGCCACGCTTAGCAAGCGGGTTAGCAACCGCAGCTTTTTACATTTTCAGCTGTTATCACGAAGATGCGGCTGCTCATCTTCTGTTTTAGTTTCCCTCCGTCGTCTCTTGCGACAACCACAAATAAAATATATATTAAAATAATAATATTGTTTTAAATAAACCGCTTTAGAATTGTTCATAAATTATCGGAAAGATTCTTATGATGGGTGTAGAACAGAAATTTTGAAGCATTTTTACCTAAAAATTATGCAATAGTGAAAAAAAAAACTTATACATCACGAACTGGCACTTAACGTTTTTTGTAGGAAAAAAAGAGCAGCGTGGTGGACTTATGTACTAGCAACTCGCTCTGGCTTCACCTGGGTAGGATCTATTAATGTAATGGTATTTAGATTTAATCAAAGATTATTTATTTTATAAATGTTTCGTTTTATTTCTAAAAATATGTCCAAAGTTGTCGAATAAAGTATATAGCCTAGATCACTCCTGAAATTGATCTCTATCTGCTCGTAAAGTTTCATCAGAATCTGTTGAGCCATTCGGTAGATTAGCCCGGACAGACAGACAGACAAAGAGACAAAATTTAAAAAATTGTTATTTACGTTTTAATGGTATGCAAATAACCCTCTCTGATCAATAAAAGGCAATTATTTAAATTTTTTACGAGGTAGAGCCACGCTGCAGCTATATTATGGTTGTAGCACGAATGGGTTGGCTCGACCGGGGAAGGACCACGATCTCATAGAATACCAGCGCAAAATAGCAGCTGTGCTTCGTATGGTGAGTGTAGAGAACCGGAGACCCTTTTTACTGGAAACGAGGCATTCCATCGTAGTCCTCAGGGTGACAACGCATTTGCATTTTGATTTTTAATCGAAGATAAATGTAGAAGTCTATGGGCCACTGCATCCACTTACCATCAGGTGGACTGTGTGCTCGTTTGTCACCCCATTCTATATAAAAAATTATTACACACAGACACTTAAATTGTATTTATATGTATATATAATATCTATTAGTATATCTATTAGTCCGCCAGATGCTCCGTTGCGTGTCGGCGGACTTCACAAGTTTTAGAAATATTTTTATAATGTAAAAATGTCTTTCCTCACGACGTTTTCTTTCACCGCTGAGCATATCATTAGCAGGGATCAAATCCGTGTTGCTCGCATACTGTGTTTACGACGAGTGCTTAACCCTGAGCTATGGTGGCACCTGTATATACAATATGTAACAAAAACCCTGTGGTTCCCGTTAAGTACATTATCAGGATCAGTATTCAAACGTATAGAAATAACTTTTTTTTAAACTCGACAAATATTTTTTTTATTTAAAAAAAATTTGCAAATTGTATGTGGTTTTATTACCTCTGCATTGTCCGGGGAGTAAGAGGATTGTCAAAGATCCCGCTTTACTTTGCTTTAGCATCGGCTCGTGTCAGTAAGAGGTAATAAAACCACATAAAATTTGATTTTTTTTTTAATAAAATATTTTTTTATTAGTTGAGTTTTCTCAAAAAAAATTCTATACGTTTGAATACTGATTCTGATAACGCACTTAACGGGAATCACAGGGTATTTGTTGCATGTTGTATACTTGGGTATATGTACTGCGCTTACCAATTCACTTGCCCAGGGCATATATTATGGACAAATCTTCTAAGCAATGCTATATCTAGCAGTGAAAAAATCTCAAAAGATACCTACTTTATTGTACTAATTAGACTACTTTAATGTATTAAATGTAAAATGCAGGTGTCTGTACATTTTATATTTTTGTCACGAAAATGTTTGAGATGGACTAAAACTAAGTAATTAAATATTTTTTTATAATTGGCTGTCTTTTTGTTTATGAACACATTACGTCCGAAGTACTAAGTTTCTTCAAAATAATCATACGGAAAATAATAAAGTATCTTCTTGTATCTTATATAAAATTTAGTGTTTGATTTATTAAAATCGGTTCATTCCATTAAAAGTTTTTTTTTAATAGGAGAGGGGGTAAACAAGCATACGGCTCACCTGATGGTAAGTGACTACAGCCGCCCATGAACAACTGCAACACCAGGGGAATTTCAGGTGTGTTGCCGGCCTTTTAGAAATGAGTAAGCTCTTTTCTTGAAGATCTCTAAGACGTATCGGTTCGGAAAAATCGCCGGTGGTAAACTATTCCACAGAGAGGTCGTACGCGGAAGAAAACTCCAAGTGAAACGTACAGTGGTGGACCGCCAAGCATCCAGATGATGTGGATGGTATCGGGAGTTTTGCCGCGATGTGACTCAGACCTCAGAGCACTCCCCGTGGTAGATTCGAAGGAAAATTCAAAGGGATGCAACATCTCTTCGCAGCGCCAGTGCATCGTGCCGGTCGGAAAGGACTCGGTCGTCGACGATTCGAGCCGCTCTGCGTTGGATGTGGTCAAGTGGAAAGAGCTGGAACTGAGGAGCCCCAGCCCAGAGATGGGAACAGTAATCTATGTGAGGTCGAACCTGGGCCTTGTAAAGTTGCAGGCGGTGTGCGTGCATGAAATACTGTCCCGCCCTGCTGAGCACGCCAAGCATTTTAGAGGCCAACCTGGCCGTCTCTTCTAAGTGACCACGAAACTGCACGTCACTCGATATGTCGACGCCGAGGATTCCGATACTGGCTGAGGCAACAAAGGGAGTGCCTTGAAACTGAGGAGATACGACAAAGGGGTTCTTTTTAGCAGTAATGTATTAAAAGTATTATTTTGAAGTGTAGGTACGAATTTGTTCAATGGCGATGTTGAGTCATTCTCTGCATTTCAGTCTAAACTCAGAAATGGTAATTAAATGATGACACCTTGACACCTTATCATTGAAGGTTGCATTCAAAGTTATGTTTTCATAAATTAGAGTAATTTCAACCTCTCCCTTAGTTTCTTTTTCATATTTTAACCGACTTCAAAATGGAGGAGGTACTCAATTCGACTGAATGTTTTTTTTATATGTGTTACCTCATAACTTTTTCTAGGTAAACCGATTTTGATGATTCTTTTTTAATTTGAAAGCTGGTGCTTCTCATGTGGTCTGGTCTCATGTTCTCATTAAGGCCTGACCAGTAGTTTTTGAGTTATCTTTAATAATTTATATTGAAGTCGGTTGTACAAAATGTTTAATTTTACCACTTGTCTTAGTGAATATATATATATGTGTACGTTACTTTGTTTTATTTTTAATTTATTATATATACTTAATATTCATGGGAAGGTGCAGTATCCTCGGTGTGTAAGTCATTCATGCACTTGCTCAGTTTTATGTTAAAATTACTTCTTACAGTATAAAAATATATATAGTACTGTTTGAATTGGAGCAGTTAGTGTACATATTATATTATTATTAATATAATACAATGAATTAGGTCCAAAAGAATAAAACATTCAAACAAATTAATTAATAAAAAAGATTATAATATGCAAACGAAGTCAAAAATACACTTACATGCATGCACCACTAGTACTAAAGTGTATTTTTAAACAAATTATGTTTATGTATTATTTACTGTGCGCATAACAGTGACTAGACTTGACTAGACTATCACGGAAGTAATTCAATGGTATGAAGCAATTATTTCGCATGTTCATCGTAATTATATTTTCATAATGAAGGCATGTGTTTGTCTATGCTAAATATTAAAGACGATGCATAGATGACTAACACATACGAGATAGATAAAGACTTTCAATTAACCGAATAATATGACGTCATAATGATATACTGTTATTAGCGGGTTTTCGCTATTGGTACTGTGCATGTTGACGGTACGGGCTCGATGAGCCGCCATTTCTAGTCCCGTTCTTTATCCGTATGAACTGTAATTGTTTAAATGACAAAGCTCTCAACAAATCAACCCTTATTAAAATGCTTTTTTATTTTAATGTTTCGTTACTTCCTTCCTTTTAGTCGGAGGTTTTTCAAAATGTCAGACCTCAATCAGACCCTAAGCAGTTCATATATAAAAGCTACTCACATAACTTACCTATCAAAAGAGCCAAAACACGGTCTACTATCTATGTGCCTTCGGAAAGTTCCACACGATGTTTTTCTGCTCCTCCTTCAGACCCTCACAATTCATGTACAAATGCTACTTATCTAGTTCTACCAAAAGGGCCGAAAAAACCAGCACTTCACAAAAAACCGCATCAGTACCTCCGGATGGTTTTTCACTGGCTTATCACAATCAAAACTATCTAACAATCCAAACACTTCACAAAAATTCGCATCTAAATAGGTCATGCCGCCTCGGGGAAAAAATGCGCTAAAACTCATTTTAACGAGGTAAAATGTTTATTGCATTGCCCGGCGACTTAACACACATACCGAATGACCATCACCCATGAATCACAAATCATTTACAGAAAACCATATCAAAATCAGTCAAACTGTTTATTGATACAAATGGGAACATTCGTTTGCACACACAAAAATAACTTTTCACCCTAAACGTGAGCTTTCCGTCACCTTCTCCGTTCCGTAGTGGGTAAAAAGGGAATGGAAAGTAGGTTTTTATCTCTGAAGATTAATGTGGATTGCCTTATTTTTTTTTACAGTGATCCCACTACTTCAAACAGGAGCACAATATTGGATACACTGCTTTTTTGTGACAGAGATAGCTAAGAAGGTGGTTCCAACCCAAATGAACTCCTTGGCAGAAATTGAGGCCATTTTTAAACAAAAAACGTTTCTCCTACTATAGGATTTTCTCCTGTATCGCTAAAGCAGTAAAAATACAAACATGAACATTTCACAAGGACACACATCCAGAACCAGAACAATTATTTGTAGGCCATACAATTACTTGTCCCGTAGGGGATTCGAGCACGCGGCCCTGCAGCGCCACGAACAAAATGCTTAGCCACTTACAAAGCCCTTAAAATATAGGTCATTTATCGTCTTGATGTCCTTTTACCTTGCATTACACTACCTTAGAGTTCCAAAATAGCGAAAGTTTACATTTGCTTCATTTTTTGAAAATATACTTTAATATTGTTCAGAATGATTAATGTACGCATTGTGCAATGTAGAGGCGAAATGTGAGACATGGGAAGAGTGAATACTCGTGTAGATTGTATTAAAACAATGCACATTTGAGTTTTGTGAGATCCTTTAAAATGTCTTGATTACGGTACTTATTCACGCTTACGGGGCGTAACGCATAAATTGCGAACGTCAAAATCAGGCTAATAATTACAATGATTGTAGATACATCAAATACCATATTTTTGCGCTTCTCTTTCCTTATTATGATAGGAATATGGTTTATTTTCTTGTATCATTTGATTGATGTAAATTTGTTATATGTGACACGATATGTGTGCCAAGGGAATGGAGACTTTGCCGTGTTAATCGCATATCGCAAATGATGATCACTTCTCGGAATTCTTGTTTTCACTCACTGCATTTTGCTTTTTTGCGGTGTTTATTTTTATGGCTAATTCTGTGTAATTCAAATTTAGATAAGATCACTGTTATTCGAATATAATTCGCTCTTTTACAATTTATTCTACGTAACTAACCCTACCAACTAATATAAGTTACATGTGTGTTATACAGGTTAAAATTTGTTTAAGTTTGTTAGTCACAATAGTTCTTGTGAAAACTTAAGTCATAGTTTAAGTGTCTTATCAGATAGGCGGCTGGGCCTTCCTAAGAACAAATTGAAAAAAAAATCCGGCCAAGTGGAAGTCGGACTCGCGCATAAAGGGTTTCGTACCATCAGACACGTTTCTAGTAGGGGAGCCCCCATAAATTTTTAATAATTTTTTATTTTTATTTGTTGTTATAGCGGCAACAGAAATACACATTCTGTGAAAATTTCAACTGTCTACCTATTACGGATCATGTGATACAGCCCGCTGACAGACAGACAAACGGACGGACGGACGGAAGGACGGACGGATGGACAGCGTCAGCTTAGTAATAGGGTCCCGTTGGTCACCCTTTGGGTACGAAACCCTAAAAAACGCGGCAGCTGTCAACCCGCCTGCTAAGCGTGGCAACTATAGCCAGTATTCCCCCTATGAGGAAATCTGCGCAAGGTGGCTGGTAGCAACTGGATGCTTGAAGCCAAAGATCGGGCTAAGATTGGACAATGGAATGCCGCAAGCTGATGATGATGATCATAATGATGATAATGATGATGAGGCAATCTACGGGGTAGGCTTATGTTCAGCGGTGGACTTTTTGTTTGTTATAATGAATTAATGCATATCTGCAGTAGAACCAAAGTAACTGACACAGTCCAACGGGTCAGTAAGCCGAAGCACCATATAACAGTGGCCGGCCATATAGCTCTAAGAACCGACAATCGATGAAGGAAGCAAGATTTCAAGTGACAGACTCGTGCTGTGTATACCTCGTGGTATGCCCAGTGTAGGATGGCCCCCGTTAGATAGGGCGACGACCATGTAAAACATACAGGAAATCGGTGATGTAGGTGAATAAGGACCGTGATTTGTGGCATTTTAATTTCCTTGGGGGTTCCCATGTTTAGCAGTGGACTTGTGAAGGGCTGTAATGGTAAAGATGAAATATTTGAATAATGTTTAAGGGATTGCTATTCACTGTACTCTACTAGTTATAAAAGGCCTCATTTGGGATGTAGAATTTGTAAATCCATTGCTTAATATATTAAAATCCATTTGATCGTTATTTCTGTATCGAATTTTGTCGTGTCGTTGCGGGGAATTCAAAATTAATTGTTGTTTGTACATATATTTTTTGTATCACATTTTTATATGCGTGTATGTGTGTATTTTATGTGTATTATATTCATATAATGTATTTAGGCAGGTTCGTATTGCGTAATGTATTTAGTATAGTTCAACTGTTTTTATTTTTTAGTTTTTTTTTTTACTATTGTCCTTAATTTGCACCTGCCAACATCTTTATTCATTCCATCTTTCGTAGGGTTGACTGGTAGAGAATGCCATAGAGCATTAAGTCCGCCGTTTGTAACCACTGGTTAAAGGTGTGTTGCAATAAGGGATAAATAAAAATAAATAAATATATTGTAATATTTTGGTATATTTCGATATTTTGATTGTTTATTAACGGTAAAATGACAGAGTTAAAATGTAAATAACAAATATTTCAGTAATAATCCTTACAACATGGTTTTTTACAAGGCTTATAACTACCTTCCGAGCAAAGGTAAGTTCTTACTTTTTTTGCTAATGGACAATCCAGTCTACCGCAAGGTCCATGTACATCTCTTTTATTCACAAATTGCCCATGCTGATATTTACCTTTGATAGTTTCCCCATGAATAAACTGATGTTGACTACCCCGGTACTCCATTCTTTTCGGACAGTTCGTGCCCCCACAAGGTCCTTTAGGAAAACCCATTGCTAGAATTGCAAGCTCACTAGACGTAAATGGAGCTACAAAATCTTCATAGACTTTTGGTTCTTCAGGTGGTCGTATTGGCTCTCTGGTAATATCAGGGGCTCCAAAAAAGTACGCTATAGGAGGCACAGCATCTATTGTAGTTCCATCCCAATGCCTAACTACTTCCAAATCTTTGAGTTTGATATCATCAGTTAGATATTTTCTACCCGGTATCCGTTCCATTTCTGGTAAAGCAACAAAATAACTTATCACCCTGTTACCCAAACATGTCAAACGAATGAAAAATTCAATTTCACCAGAGGGTTTTAAATCTTCCTCACATGATAAAAATCTAGTAAGTTCTATTGTATTTGATATCATTTCCGGTCTTGAAGTGTCCCTGTATTCCCCTTTGTCCATATTCACGGGGTTTAGTTCTGCAGATCTTTTCAGGCAATTAAAAAAAGACTCGTGCCATTCGACTTTACAGAAGCCAATACAATTGAATTCTTGATCTCGATTCCAAACTGTTATATAAATGGGAGTTTCACTTAAAATTTCCTCTAGCTTTGATGGCCGAGATAGAAACATGATCGAATTACCTACGCCAAAATGAGGTGGTTGTGGTAGTGGCTCTGAAGGTAGAACTATTTTCATTGGAACAATTTTTTGTTTACGTTTCTTTTTAGACTTTTTTGGCTTCTTTCTTTTTTTTCCTTTTTTACCTTTTTTTTGAGGTGGTGGTGGCGGTGGCGGAGGAATGAAATTATCGTGGGCCACATAGAAATCAAAAAGCGGTAAGCAATTCATCTGCAAAGTGCAAGTCTGCATGAATTTCATTTCTTCTTCTGAAGGTTTAGGTGGTTCTTTTCCTTTTTTTCCTTTTTTGCCCTTTTTTCCTTTCTTTCTTTTCTTTGGTTTAGCAGCTTTGCCTTTTCTTTTTTTACCTTTAGCTGCCTCGGCTGCTGCTAATAATGCTGCTTCTCTTCTTCTTTCTTCTTCCTCTAATCTTAATTCGTATTCATCTTTTTCTGGTGGTTCTATTTTTAACACAATCTTTTTGACGAAAATTTCTATCATGAATATTTGTTCCATGTTTTTTGCTGAGGAAAATATGAAAATCTAATTTAATGCGTGATAAGCGATTTAAGCTTAGTGATACTAAAAGTATTTTACCCATCTCATTTATGTCGACTGAATAAAATATATAAGAAGACTAAGAAAGGTAGTAAAACAACGGCCTATTTCGAAAGGAAATTTTGCAAGAAAGCATGCGCGCTCGTGTTGACAAAATTCACTTGTCTATGATTGTTTTTAATTTTTCGGATACACAAGTTTCCTCGCGACGTATTTCTTTCCCATCGATCATTTGGTAAATTAGCTTTAAAACTTTTAATTAATAATTTTAGTGATGCTAGTGGGAATGGTACTATGGTACTATTAGCTTTAGGGCTGAACTATGATATTTAAGGCGAAGCGACGGGTGTATACCCTAAGCCACCTAACCAAACTTGCATATAATTTTATTTCTGTACAAAAATTATATTTTTCTTAATCATCATCATCATCATTATCATTACTGCCCTTGACAACAACTCCACTGCTGAACATTGGCCTCCCCCAAGGAATGCCACAAAGCAAGGTTCTGAGCCACCTGCATCCATCGACTTCTTGCATATCTTACTAGGTCGTCACTCTGTCTAGTGGGTGGCCGATCTACATTTCACTTACCGATTTTTTTTTAGTTAATATTTTGAAAAAAATAAGTTTTATATTCACAATAATCGATCGTCATGGAACTGTTTCTGGTATTAGAAGCATTCAATTAAAGATAATTTAGTACTTACGTTTTTAGATTATTACTTAATGATGATAGAACTAATACAACATTATAAATCAAGAAGAGTTTTATAACAACAAAGGTATTTCCTACATATGTTTGATAATCAGTATAATTAATACATAATATTTTAAAAATTACAATAGTAATTGGATAGTTTAGGCTACAATGACGAGTAAAGTTAGAAGATTAGGCAGTTAAACCAGTTAGTGGGACCAGTGATCATACCATTCTAACGGTAATGTAACATTAATCTAAATTTAAAAGTAAATAAACATCTAAAATACCTTTGACCCTTTGTAAAATTACTTCTTACCCTTATGGTGGTATATATAATAATCATTATCCTGCTACCAGTAGTATTTATGTGTTATTTGAAGCTATTTTTCTAAAAAGCTATTAATTTACACATGAAAATAAGCTTGTGGATTCGCTTAGAATAATAGCTACACATAGAAAATATTAACCGTGTAGTGGCGGAACAGGAGATGAACAGCAGCATTTTCCTGAAAACAACTCTAAATAATAAAACACTGCGGCTGCCAACCCGCTTGCCAAGCGTTTCAACTATGGCACAATCCCCCTATGAAGCAATCTATGGGGGAGGCCTATGTCCAGCAGTGGACTTTTATAGGCTGTAATAGATGGATGGATGATAGAAAATGTATAGATTTTAAAATTCTAAAACGTTTTATAAATTGCTAACAAATACCCAGAAAACATTTTGATACATGACGATTGACGATATAAATATAATAAAAATATAAATAACATAGGCTGGAAAAATAGTAAATATTCATTGCGCCCCCTTCAAAGCTAAAATATTACGAATATTTTTCCAACATTGGTGAGTTTAAACAAAACTTTAAAATATTATCAGCAATATCAATATTTAATAGTTTATTTTGAGTATAAGTTTGGTGGGTGCGAACCTTGTTACAAATATTTTGTAAGTAAAATGGTTTTATTAATATTGTTGTTTTTTTTAAATACAATAATACTTACTTTTATTTTAAATTTTGATTTTATAGAACCAGGAAAATTGTAAAACGTTTGAGTGAAACTTATTTGCAAGAAACATATTTATAATTTCATCTACAACTTTTCATTTTGTTTATTTTAACACTATATTTTTGTATTTCAAAACATATTTTAGGTTATTAACCGCATAGATTTCACGTTAACGTTGACATACATTTGTCACCGCATCATATTTTTCAGTGTGACTGTTAATTGACATAAAAAGATTGTATATTATGTTCATAATGGTGCCAGCTTTTTTTTATGGAATTTGCGTGACAAACGAGCACACAGATTAGTGGATGCTGCGGCCTATAGATATGTACATCTGTCTTCGATTAAGAATCAAAATGCAGATGCTTTGTCACCCCTGAGGATTAAAATGAAATGCCTAATTTCCAGTAAAAAAGGTCTACGGCTCTCTACACTCACCATACGCTTGAACAGAATACTAGCGTGAAATAGTAGAATAATGCTAGTGGTCACAGGGTGAGTGTCGAGAACTGGACAACCTTTTAATGGAAACAATGTATTTACACATATACATTATACAAGGTTATTTTTCAAAGAGTAGCCAAAGAGAATTGCTCATTCTTGGCCTAATGTGGACAAGTTGTTCTGTAAAAAGTATTTTTACCAAAAAATATAATTAAATCTAAAATTAATAATTTTTTAACTGTCGTAGTAGGAAAGTAAATGTAAAAACAAGTCGTTTAATAATAAAAGTATATTTGTTTTTATTTTTATTCGCAACTATGACAATATCACTGTCGCCTCTTACTTCACCCACGGGACAATATGGGGGTATTGGATATTCTTACACCGCCAATACATGATCAATAATTATCATTGAACCATCTAAAACGGCTCAGTCGCCAAACATATCTCTCAACTGATACAGGCACATTAAATTAAGCTGCACAATAACAATCCTTGACAAAATCAACGGCAGCGTACGAAAATAATAAGAGAAAAAAGATGTTTAAGGCGTAGTTAGCGTTGGAGTTCAAACAACGGGGTCACGTTTACGCACGCGGGCAGCGTAGAGACGCGCGGGGTGGGTGCGCCCGCGCACCACAAGTCTGTTTGTCACGAATTAAGTAGCTGCTGGATGATAGATCTATCGCTATTGTATTATTTATTCTGTGCTATTGCAGTAATGCGCTAGTGATGACTAATGACTTATACAATGTTGTTTTAGTATCTAAAAAGTAAATTACAAAATCTGGAACCAATAGATGGCTCTGTGGTCGAGTTATTAATAAAAATATTATATTTAAATGTAGGAAATCCAGAGTGGATTCGGAGTGTAACTTATAGCGCCACTCACCTGAAAAGAAAGAAGATAGAACAACGTCAATATCTTATAAGCCCAAATACCGTTAGATTACTATTGAGTGCGAGTCTCTCCCGTAGTAGCTGTTATTGATTTCTAGGAATTTGGATGCTTCTTTTTCTAGGATAGTTAATAGAATAAGGCGATACTTTGCGGTTAATTATACATATTACAATTGTTAAAAATTAATTAGATAAGATCCGCGTTAATAAATAAAATAATGTGTCTAATAAAATTATGTATCTTATCTAGATTGAAGACCACCTCCCGCCCTCCGTCAATTGCGTGGACTATCCCCATCACCACTAACCCCAACTGTGTAGTGTACCTACACTAAGAAAGACGATCGACATCGATAATACGACACGTGTTTCGCCTCTAAACGAGGCATCCTCAAATGAAATAGGCTTTGCGATAACTGCCCGCTAAGTCATGACTTGATTTTATTGAAACGAAGTTCCTCATCGCACGGTACAAATTTGACCGATGGGGGCTAAGCGAGAAAAAGTGTAAGATTTTGCCGTCACGATCCATGGAATAATATCCATCTCCCTCGCACTTTTTCATGAAATTTTGACATGAAAGAAATATTTTTTTTAAATGGCGTTTCATTTTAATAGACGGTAGTAATTCATTTATTTGTATTTGTTAATAAATAATATAATACGTTTATCAATAATAATATGCTACGAAAGGAACTTCGTTCTAACCGAGTGTTCCACGACACTCACGCATGATTTTTTTTCGTTTACGCGGATCTTAGCTAATTAATTTTAAACATCTTTAAGCTTCTTATTTTAAATATTATACTTAGCATTTTAACATAAACAGGTGATATAAAATTAAAAATTTACATAATATTGATTTGAATCCTTTTTAAGTTTATAATAATATTAACTAGTTCTCATCCAGTGTGTGCATAAACCATTAATATGCGCACGAGCACATTTTCTGTCTCGCTTACACGCTGATATTTAAATTTAGAATCGCGTTTGTACGTTACACGTTTTGCAGCGTAGCGTACCTACTTTGCTTGTGATGTGGGCAATGTATTATTCAAACACTAAATCTAGGTTTCTTCAAGATTTTGTTTTATTCAGTAACTAAGACTTTATTACTAGACAGCACATACAATTAAAATGTTTCGAAGTGCTCGAAGATATCGAATATTCATAAAGTTGTTAAATATTTTGGACGTTAGATGCCACAATGTGGTGACGGTGTCCAAAAATCCATTACTCCATGTCTTCTCATGGGTATCGTAATCGTAAGGATTATGACACTATTGGATATGCCAGAAAAATCTCATTGATTAGGATTTGGATTGGGATAAATTTTAGTTCGAACACCGCATGTAATATGTGCTATTTCTAAAATATTTATAAACCGCAGATTTGACAATCTAAAATCTGACAATATAGTAAGGTGGTTGGACTCCTTTTTAACCGACTTCAGGCTTCTCATGTGGTCCCATATAAATTTCATCAAGGTCTGACTAATAGTTTTTGACTTATTCTTAATAATTTATATTGAAGTCGGTTGTACAACATTTTAAATTTGAAATTATCGTCACTATTAAGAAAGGCCTTTTTGGCGTATATCTTATATGGATTACGATTAATTCTAATTTTCAAGGTACGCCACCAGTAGCACAACACTTGAAATGTCATTGCCTAAAAAAACGAAGAACAGAGGTTATTATATGAAATTCTACTTGTAAACAAAATAAGCGAACCGTCGTTTCTTTTTTAAGATAGATGAATTAAAGATAGATGAACATGTCTATGGGACACAGCATCCACTTACCATCAAGTGGACTGTGTGCTAAAAAGGCTAGGAAAAATCATCACTAACAATTAATTTTTTTAACAGACTTCAAAAAAGGAGGAGGTACTCAATTCGACCTTATTTTTATGTGTGTTACCTCATAACTTTTTTCTAGGTGAACCGATCTTGATAATTTTTTCTGCCTAGAAAACTGTCTGGGTAATTCGTAATTCTAATGGTTCGTTCGTCGTAATATTAATATTATTAATCCTCGAGAACCGAAATCGTTCACGGTGGCCAGTCTCAACAACGACAAGTATCCACGCAGGACAGGATTATAGTGCACGAGTGTGTGCGCAAGCACAGGTGCACACTCTACGATCTTCCTTACTCTCATAGTCTGATGGAACGATGAGAGATCAGGCGCCGCTGTAACACCGCTAACTTTTCGACTCCGGGCCACTACTGAGAATTTCTTGAGAGAAAAACTCAGTACTTGTTTCCCGGAGCCAGAATTCAAACCCGGGACCACATTTTCGCCAGTCGCCCTACGACTACTATACCAACGAGGCAGTCATCATAGTGACGAAGCGCGCAATTGCAATACTTGCTTAAGTACTTGCTTAACTTAAATTTTAACACCCTTATTATCTTTAATTAATTTTTAACATCCTAAATCAAGTTATATGGATTAATACTTTCATCCATTAGATCTTCTTCAAACGAGGTAGAGCCATGCTGCAGCTAATTAGTAGTATAGTTGTAGCACGAATGGGTCGGCTCGACCGGGGAAGGACCGCGCTCTCATAGAATACTAGCGTAAAATAGCAGCTTAATGCTGCTGTGTTTCGTATGGTGAGTGTAGAGAACCGTAGACCTTTTTTAATGGACACAAGACATACTATCTTAGTCCTCAAGGGTGACAACGCATGTGCATTTTGATTCGAAATCGAGTATAGATGTAGATGTCTATGGGCCACAGGTGGAGTGTGCGTGTGCTCGTTTGTCACCCATATATTACTAAAAAAAATACTTACTGTTAGATAAGACGAAAATATATTTGCATATAGTCGTAGTAAAGTGTATTCTATTATATAGTCTATATTCTATTATATATTCATAGTAAAGTATATTTGCATATATACAAATATCAATAATAAATATTTAATATTTTGGAACAGAATAAAAAACGAAATTATATAAAAACAACGTAGAACCTTTTTGTATAGCTTAAATAAAAATCACTTAATGAAAAAATTGTAGTGGCGGTGTAAGAATATCCACTAACATCCCGTGGGTGTCGTAAGAGGCGACAGAGGGAAACAAATCAGGGCATAAGCAGCAGCGTCTTCCTAATAACGACAAAATAAAAAAACCGCGGTTGCCAACACGCTTGCCAAGCGTGGCAACTATGGCAAATATACTACCTATGAGGCAATCTATGGGAGAGGCCTATGTTAATAAGCTATTAAAGGTGCAACAAATTAATGTTTTGGAACTTAGAGCAACGAACACACGAAAAAATAAATTATATTTGTTTTAAATAAAACCTTGTTATTAACACTTACTATAGTTAACTTAATAGTATACCATAAATTTTAAAAATAAAACGGTAAAATAAGGCTATTTTTTTGTTTTTTACAGAAAGCTAAAGAATAAAACGCCACTTCAAGTTGTATTATCAACATAGAAATCAAAGTGTTGTCTAATAAAAAGGCAGCTATAAAATTTTCCGTTTTGCCCGACCATCGATAGCGGAGGGGGAAGGAAGGGGGAGCCGCAGAACCGGTAGCAAGCGCATCGTGCAGCTGCGCATGCGCTGTGTTGGGATGTAATCACACTGCGTTTATTTTTCAAAGGCTTATTTATTAGTAGTTACTTCATAGCATTGGCAGAGCCTAAAAATTGAAAATAATATCCTAATAACAAGTAATATTAATTGGAACAAAAATGTAAAATAACTGTTGCTTGGGTGAATGTCAACAGTAATTATATTATTATAGGTAACGAGGCTTTTCTTTCCAGCTATAGAAATTTCTAGCACCGGAGATACAGAATGATGTGACTTTCGTTACAACTGCTAATAATTTTGGTAATAAGTTCATAACAGGGTAAGGATATAGAAGAGTGTATATTAATAGTGAGATTATAGTATATATATATATGTGTGTGTGTGTGTGTGTGTGTGTGTACTTATTTCAAACGTAATAAAAATATAAACCTATATAAGTTATAATATAAATTTATGCGATGCATACTACCGCAAAAATACATAGGCCATAATAAAAACATAGGCATATAATGTAGGCCCATGTGTTAAATAGATGCTGTGGCCCAAAGAAACCTACCTAATCTTCCATTAAAAATCAAGATATGCGAGGTCTAAGATGGGATGCTTCATTACCAGTAGAATGAGTCTTCATTTTTGTTAGTTAACCACATGAAACATAGCAGCATCATGCTGCTATTTTACGGCCGTTTAGGGTCTGTGTAAGAATACCCACTACCCTGTTCATTCCGTGGGTGTCGTAAGAGGTGACAAAGTGAAATGAAACAGAAGATGGGCAGCAGCATCTTCTTGATAACAACTAAAAATAGTAAAACCCGCCTGCCAAGCGTGGCAACTATAACAAATATCCTCCCAATGAGGCAATCTATTGTAAACACGATCTAAGTAAAAGTAAGTTTTATGTGATTCAAGCAACAGTCATGCCTTTCCACGACGTAGCTAATCCGATGTGTCATAGAAATTGTTCTTGTACTTGTGAATATTTTATTAAATAAACCATGCGACATCACTTAGTAGAACTGAAAAGTACCTAGCATTATTTCATGGGGCGTTGTTTGAAAGAAAAATATAAATACGCATCAAACATGTGCGAAATTTTTCTCTCACCTAATTCTTCTTCTTCTTTCTTAGATGCTAAGTATCTACTGCTGGACTTTTCCTGTTGTAGGGAACGTCTTAATTGAATAGAAAGAGTAGTAGTAGAAGAAGTAGAAATTGAATAGAATAGAATAGAATTTTTATTCAATACATATTTAAAGAATACTAATTGAAAGTCATTTAAGTTTTACCACTGGTTCAGAAAAAAAACCCTCCGTCCTGGGAAAAACCAGCCAGAAACCCAGCGTTACTTTTTTTGAATAGCCTTGTCAATTGCAGTTTTCAACCTGGATTTAGATGGTGTTACTTACATCTATCAGAGGCCATGAGATCTTTCCGACATTTTCCATAGTCGTCTCTTACAACACACATGTATTTCTATTCCACTGTTTGGCACAGGCCTCCTCTTATTTCCATGAGGGTTTAGGGAGTAATTAGTTCTTCGCGCTGCTACAGTGCGTGCTTGGCTTATGTTCTCGAAACAGTTTAATACCTTAGATATGCTGATTTTTTCAGAATGTTTTCCTTCACAGCTGAGCTCGTGGTAAATCAGCACAAAAAATTGTTATTCATTTATGTCGGCGGAGGTTAAACCCGGGTTACTCGCGTACTGTGAAATTTATGACGAACCATAATCTCCTGAGCTACTACTGCCGAAAAAAATATACATACTTGGTAAATATTATGATTAAAAAATAACAATTCTAAAATGTCAAGAGATGATGACTAAAGTAAAGAAGCTTTCCATTAAGTACTCAATTATGAAGCAGTAAATATGTCGTCACGCTGCTGCAGTCCTGAGCATGAAATTCAAATATCCTTAAATTTCATGAAACATTGCTGGAAAAATTACAATATTTACCTAGAAAATATAATGTTGATAAAAAATCACGCGAATATTTCAATTAAGAAATTAATTAATCTTTCAATAAAATAGTAAAAAATATAATTATTAAAAAATTAATACATCTAAACACACCCTTACTAATTCTATTATAATAAATACTCGTACAAGTATATCGAAAAGAAGTCTTAGTCTTAGTAATCTGCTGTACTTTTATACATAATATGTTCCATTCCTATTGAATGCAGCCTGTCGATTTAATATTATGGAAGCAGATCTTTAAACAAAAATATAAAAAAATGATTGAACTTATATTTTAGTAGCTATCCGCCCCGGCTTCGCACGGGTGGTTTCTGGATCTCGACAACAGCGCCACCTACCGAGTCCAATTGTGAAATCTAAACCCACTCAAACACACACAAAAATTTCATCAAAAGTAGTCCAGCCATTCTCGAGTTTTTGCGAGACAGCAATTGATTTTTATATATAGAGAGATATATTTATTTTATGTATCTATACAATTTTAAATAAATAAAATTGAAGTGTCTGTTTGTAATGTCAAAATAACAGCTTTTTACTAAATGCGTACGAAAGTTTATACGGCACTTATAACAAAAACATAACTTTTAAAATTTTTGTCTGTCTGTCTGTGTGTCGGTCTGTCTGTCTGTTTGTTCCGGCTAATCTCCGAAATGGCTGGACCGATTTTGACGGGACTTTCACTGGCAGATAGATGATGTTATAAGGAGTAACTTAGGCTACTTTTATTTTGTAAAAAAGAATTAGGGTTCCGCGCAAAATAATTAAAACCCTAAATAAAACGCGGGCGAAGTAGCGGGAACAGCTAGTTTATACATATATTTTGACTACAATGTTGATATAGCTCTATCAACCTAACAGTCAAAATTCAACAAAAACCATTTAAATTTGCACAGAAGTTTCTAGCTAAGTGAATTGCTTAATTGCTAGTTATTTGCTAAAAACCTATTTTGTAGTTCAAATCGGTCCTATAAAAAACAAGTTTGGTACTATATTTTTATTACAGCATGGCTATACGTGGTAGAGCCATGCTGCAATATTAGTAGTATAGTTGTAGCACGAATGGGTCGGCTCGACCGGGGAAGGACCACGCTCTCACAGAATACCAGCGTAAAATAGCAGCTTAACACTGCTGTTTCGTATGGTGAGTGTAGAGAACCGGAGACACTTTTTACTGGAAAAGAGGCATTTTAGTCCTCCCGGGTGATAACGCATCTGCATTTTGATTCTTATTTCTTACCATCAGGTGGACTGTGTGCTCGTTTGTCACCCTATCCTAAAAAAAAAAAATTATTACCCATTTTACTGGCTTTCTGATTACATATCCAACTAGCAACATATCTACTCGTATGACTGCATCTTGTCAATAAAAACTGTGCAATGGGACTACGGTATCATGAGCTACGGTTGATAGGTCCAGCCAATTTTTCGCTTCTATTTTGTTGCCGGCTTTCTGAGCCCTAATCTTAAAAAGGTACGTAGTTGAATAAAACTACTTTTACGGATTATATCGCGTTTAATTAACTTATTTTTATTAATTCCCGACGTTTCGGGTGCTTTACAGCACTTACACAGCTTTACAGCACCCGAAACGTCGGGAATTAATAAAAATAAGTTAAAAATAAGTTAATTAAACGCGATATAATCCGTAAAAGTAGTTTTATTCAATGTGTAGTGTTCGCGTAAATATAAGAAATCATTAAGGTACGTAGTGTAAATTTAGGATGGCCGGGTATACAACTTTCTTGTCTTCACCATAATTTTGTACAAAATAAAGCTGATACTGTATAAAAGTAAAGGCAGCCTAGATACTCCTATTGATGGGCTCACGCTTATCATTTAGCGAGTGTGAATATATTTAAGGGTGAAGATACAACTGTAGTTTTTCATGCTTGACGTTGGCATATGTTATTTATCATACATATTTGTGAGCTTGTCATGCGTTATTGTTGATATTATAATATAATGTCAGTCAAATATTTTTACATGGTAGAGCAATGCTGGTTGTAGCACGAATGGATTGGATCGACCGGAGTAGGACCAATCTCTTACAGAATACTAGCGTAAAATAGCAGCTTGATGCTGCCGTCTTTCGTATGGTGAGGGTAGAGAACAGGACACCATTTTTACTGGAAACCAAGCATTTCATCATAGTACTCAGGGGTGACAACGCATCTGCATTTTAATTCGTAAACGATAATAGATGTAAATATCTTTGAGCCACAGCTTCCACTTACCATCAGGTGGATTGTATGCTCGTTTGTCATACTTATTCTATAAAACATGCGTGAGTGTCGTGGAACACTCGGTTGGAACGAAGTTCCTTTCGTAGTATATTATTATTGATAAACGTATTATATTATTGATTAACAAATACAAATAAATGAATAACATACTAGCGTTTATTAAAATGAAGCGTCATTTAAAATAAATTAATATTTCTTTGATGGCAAGAAAAAGTGCGAGGGAGATGGATATTATTCCATCTCGCTTCCTTATAGCCGCCAAGGCTGTCTACATACGTCAGAAGGGGTCGTGACGGAAAAATCGTACACTTTTTCTCGACTAGCCCCCATCCGCCAAATACGTACCGTCCGATAAAGAACTTGTTCCAAAAAAAAATAAACTAGACAACCCTAAGTCCAATCGTCCGTCAGTGAGTGAGTTAGATAATGCTCACTTGCTCTAAAGTAGCGGTTGTTTACCAACGTTTTTTTTTTTTTTTTATTTTCCTCGCCGAGATGCACGAGCGTGATAGGCTTGAACGATATAACGTAATTCGCTTGAGGTTAATGAATTTTGAACCATAAAGAAATGGCATCGTTAATGTTGTATACGTTTGTTTGTTAGCGGGAAAAATGACAAGTTTTACTATGCCACTGATTGTTAGTATCATCTGTTTAGATGATGATAATTAACTCTGATCATGAGAGTTAAGCCAAAGCTTAAAATATATTATATTATCTATTAAAAATCGTTCTACGTATTTCTAAATGCTATTTATTAAAAAAAAATTGTAAAACGAAATACTGGTAGAACTTATGGACCGAATAGAAAATAGAATAGGATATTGATTTATTTGCATTGATTGTAGGTACTATTCTCAATAAGGTGTTGACATAGTACATAAAATATCCGTACATTCTCATAATCATCTAGTAATAAGTTATAAATATATTTAATATGATAAGTATGGATAATGAAAAGTTATTTCATTCTATGTTGTAGCTTGTGATTCATATTATCTTTTGATATGATATTACATCCTAAAATTAAAAAAATAACAACACGCCCTTCTTATAAAGTTAAAATTTAACGATCACTCATTTGAAGTTTTAAACAAAAACTTTCCTTACGTATTAGGTGTACTTAATCTCCTCATCAATATCAATTCGAAGTTTTACAAGCCGCTAACGCTTGTTTAAAAGAAAACCTTTTTAAATATTACGTATTACTTAAAGTCATTAAATTTAATAGAAAACTTACATTAGAAGTTTGTATCATATTAAGAACGAAATGTCGCGTTGTGGTGATCAACGTCATCATCATCACCATCACCATTCTATTTCTCTACTTATGTATCGCAATAAAGCCGTACTATCCACAACAGATAGTAAAATAAAAATCTCTAAAAAATGATTTCTCTTTTCAGACTTAATATTTATTATCCAGTTCTTTTCACGACACTTTTTGTCACTCAGCAAGCTATGGATTGGTATTTGTTCGGGGTTTTCTTGGGTTATAAAATCAAATCCAAGAAAATCCTAAGCAGAAAAAATAAAAAGCTGACGTAGCCCAGCAGTACACACCCACACAGCGCATAAAGAAGATGAAAAAAAAAGATTAATTACTAACGGAAAGAAGATTGAGATGGAAACCCACAAAAGAAATCTACTCAATGTTAAGTCGGTCGTACAATTGATTTAATAGTAACTAAAATGTCATATCGTCCCGTGGGTGTCGTAAGAGGCGACAGAGGGAAACAAAGCAGAAGATAGGTAGCAGCGTGTTCCTATTAACAATAAAATAATAAAAACCAGCGGTTGTCAATTCGCTTGTCAAGCGTGGCAACTATGGCAAATATGCCCCCTATGAGGAAATCTATGGGGGAGGCCTATGTTCAGTGGTGGACTTTGATAGACTGTAACAGTAACGGTATGTCTGTTAAAATGTGCGTTTAGTTTTCATTGCGCAGATCAACACAGAGTTAATAAATCTCCCTTCAAAACACAGGTGGCGCTGTTTTCACAGATCCAGCCGCTATGTTTGCGTTTCAATTAAAACAACGAATAATAAACATGGGTTCGTCATTTACGTTAGCCGTAGTTGGCTTTGAACTTAACGATTGTGTGGTACAAGTAATAAAACTTAATATATATAGGTATTCTTAGGTTTATATATATAAACATATATATATATATATATATATATATATATATATATATATAGTTAATATATATATATATATATATATATATATATATATATATATATATTCCTAAGAATACCCTAAGGTCTATGACTGATGACGGTATCGACAGTTCAGCAGTTGGCTAAGTGGCGTCACAGATTTGAATCCCAAATCAAAGATTTGAACAAGTGTTTGTACGGTCTATAAATAAATGGGGTACCATTAATTAACCCCTGGTGCGTCAAGAGGAAGAACAACCGGTCTGGACTATCTATGCGCTCCAGAAGTAAGCTTGACGTCATTTTATTCACGTGGACTTTTAAATCCTCAGCGGTGTAGCTGAGCACCCTCCAACATTGCTTTACAATTCTTGCCTTTGCTACGGCACGGCATAGGTAAACCAAAATCAGCAAATTTATTGCCAGATATAGATTATTACATCGTCACCTAACTTCAATGCTTCATTGATTAAGAAATAAATAAAAAAAAGTAGCAATCGCTAACTTCTCAAATGTTAAATACTCATACCGTGTCCAGGATCACTGCAGAGATAAGTATGGTAGTGAATCGGTAATCGACATATTAAGCGTGGTGGTAAAAATGAAAATTTACCGCGATCACCATAGTGAAAGATACCCATGTACAACCAAGGGTTTTAACGAGCTTGTGATTTTTTATTTATTTATTATATAATTTTAGCTGATATCAGTGCAATTCTGCTGCCCATCTTTTTTTTACGTTGCATGTTATTATTATTATTTAAGAGCGTAAAAAACATACAAATAGTAATAAAAAGCAATTAATTTAATAGTAACTTAATATTAATCCAAACAAAATTATACATCCAAACAAAAAGCATGTATCGCCTTCGCTTTTAGATTGCATCCTCAACTAAGGATTACAGAAAATTTATTGGACCTGATTGAAAATATTGTCGGCGAGTCCATTTTATGTGCTTTCTTAAATTACTTTTATGTTTACTGATGGCAAATTATACTTAACATAAATCTCGAAGATGAGACCACGGCTATTTGTAAATAACGTGTTTAAATCTCAAAAAAGGATACTAAATTTTGCAGGATTTATAATAATGTCTATCTTTATGAGCTCTTAGTCTTATAAGTCATGTTTTAAAAGCTTTGTTAGTGAGAGTTTAAAATGCTTCATCATATTTTTTTTAAAGAAAATGTAATTAGATGGCAACCTACGCACCCGCTTCAGTCACATCCTCGCCGCTCTAAATAGATACAGTCTGGAATTAATGCGTTAATCCTAAACGGTTACCGTTGCAGCTTATTAAATTTCACTGGTGAACATAGGCTTACCCCATAGATTGCCTCATAGGAGGGTTATTTGCCATAGTTGCAAGCGGGTTGGCAATCGTAGTTTTTATTTTAGTCGTTATTAGGAAGACGCTGCTGCTCGTCTCCAGATTTGTTTCCCTCTCTCGCCTCTTACGACATCCACAGGATGATATGGGGGTAATGGATATTCTTACACCGTCACCACGCGGTACGGTAATCCTAAACAAATTGGCTTAATTATATTATTCAAACCCATCTTAATACTACTTGCACTATCTTCGAGCATACCTAAGTAGAAATAATGAGGCTTTTGCTATTATCTTGCGATTGATAAGTATAACTCCATGTGTCAGCCGCTAGAGGTACACTGGGTCCAAGTTAGCATTCCTGTCAGTTTTTTTATAGAATAGTATTCCTTTCTCACCTTATTAATATTACTTATAGTTAGTATACCCTTCTCACCTTATTAATATTACTTACAAGGGGACCGTATGGCTTTAGGGAAATGAATTTCAGTGATTCGGCGTAACGGTCGTATACCATGTGAGAATACTAGACGTATAATTAGGATACGGTTCTAGCACGAATGGGTACGCTCGACCGGGGAAGTACCACGGTCTCATAGAATATGAGCGTAAAATATCAGATAAATGCTGGTGCGTTTCGAATTATTTTACTTTCTATTTCAAGGGAATACACTTACTAGGGCAACAGAGCATACATACGTGGTAGAGCCACACTGCAGCTATATTATGGTTGTGGCACGAATGGGTCGGTTTCACCGGTGAGTACACCAGCGTCAAATAGCAGTTCAATACCGCTGTGTTTCGTATAGTGAGTGTAGAGAACCGAAGACCCCTTTTACTGGAAATGAGGCATTTATTTACGTTCGTATGATTTTTAATGGGGGATAGATGTAGAAGTCCATGGGCCAAAGCATCCACTTACCATCAGCTGGACTATGTGCTCATTTGTCACTCTTATTCTGTAAAAAAAAAACAGTATTCACATACAATAAAATAATTTACTAGTTAGCATACCACTATGTCGAAGATCACTGACGTTCTTTTCCCCAAAGATAGAGGGTCCCCTTCAAGTTGCCGTATTGTGGCATCGTAGGAGAATCCATCAATACAATTTCGTTACGTAGATGTCGTAAGAGGTTATTGTGGGAAACACCAGAAGGAGGTCACGTCCTATGGATAGTGCGATGTACTACTGCAAAATCACATCTAGTGCTGTGATCGACAATTCGCCTGCCAAACGTGGTGATTCAAAATCCTTCCTATTATCGGAACTGCCTGTGTTCATTAGGAAGCTTTTTCCTATTACCTGCAAACGTCTGATGAAGACTAATTATATAAATAAACAAAACGGCGGTTGTCGTTCTGCTCTTTACGGAAGGTAGCGGGAAGAGTTTCGCTTCGATTTCGCTTCGGACTTTTTACCGCTAAATTTACTTAACAATAATTCGATAAAAACACCATCTATCGATATATAAATCAAAATGTATTGTGAATATCACTAATTTTATTCCATTAAATAAAATTTATTTATAACTTAATTATATCGCCTATGATCCCAGCATAGATATTAACATGAAAAGCTATGAAAATATTGTGTGACTATAACCTTATCGGTTAAGTATTTATTTATTTTAAGTTATTTATTTGCTACTCGTATGTGAGGATTTTTTTTTTCCAAATTTATATGGTACCACTCTTAAAGTGTAAACTATTTAATAAAAAAGAATCATCAAAATTGGTTCAAAATCTGCGAAGATATCGCGTAACATACATTCAAAAAAACATACATTCGAATTGAGAACCTCCCCCTTTTTGAAGTCGGTTAAAATAAAAGATCCCATTACTAGGTTCAATTCAATTGTTGTTTACCACAAAAACAAAAATGTTTGCCTCGCATTATGCGGAAACGTGGAACATGAAAGACCATTGTAAAATAGTTTCTAAGTAATTCATGCAAAATATGTCATGCATATAAAATTCTTATCATCTAAATCACTTTTGAAGCCCATATTCATAACACTAATACGTTAAATAGAATTTCGCATACGCAAATTATAATTTCATTTCGATGCAAACACGTTTAACCTCACATCCTAATTGATTTAAGTCTGAAACACATTATACAAACTGTCCTAGCGCGAAATAACAGACCGTGTTTAGTTTCTAAGCACCTTAGGACTAAAATAAACTGTGGTGGATAAATACCGTTTGAGACGGAGAGCCAACAGAAACCAATTTATGACGGAGTTTAATTGACATCGCAAAGAGATATTGATAGTTTTGGGGTTTTGAATAAACATTGTGTGTTTCATTGGGATGACAAAGCATTTAATAAATTATAAACAAATGACAGCAAAAGTGTTTATTGTGATTTCTTTTAACTATTTAAGCTTTATTGTAGACAACTATATTTTTCTATATAGGAGAGGGGGCAAACGAGCATGCGGCTCACCTGATGGTAAGTGACTACAGCCGCCCATGAACAACTGCAACACCAAGGGAATTGCAGATGCGTTGCCGGCCCTTTAAAAAGGAGTAGGCTCTTTTCTTGAAGGAAAAATCGCTGATGGTAGTCGATTCCACAAGGACTGAACTGAAGAACTTAAGGTTGTATGATGTAACCCTTTACAATACGCTACTACTCTAGACTCTAGTCAATGATTGGTGATATGATTTCTGAAAATTGTGGCAAGTGCTAACTTTACACAATATAAATTTATAGCTTAGTAATAAAAGTAGGTATACAGAATGCTAAATTAAGCTCTTAACAAAATGCAAAACCCAAATTGAAAGAACTAAAAAGAATAAAGTAATTTCCACATAATAGCTTCTGAATTAGGTGCTTAGATATTATGTATAATAGCTTCTGAATTAGGTGCTTAGATATTATGCATGGAATAATTAAAACCCCGACTTTTAATTTTTAATAAAAGTAAAATTTTTGGCCTTTCTAAGTACACTAAGGAATATCACAAGCTACTAATAACTTGAATGTAATATTAAAAACGTCAAAATAGTAATATTAAAAACTTCATTCAATATTTTTCCACTCTTAGGGGTGAAGTCTTTATCCATGGAGTTTTTCATCTATGGGGTCACATACAAAAGTATAAGCTAAAATTAATAAAGTAGGATGAAAATCGAATCACAATTGAAAATCATATCACGTAACATACAAAAACATATAGTCCCTTTCCTACGGCTATAATATGTATCAAAAAATATGTTACAATAGTATTATATAAATACTAGCTTTTGCCCGCGACTTCGTCCGCATAGATGTTATACTTTGAACTAATTATTCTTTACAGTTTTTGCACCGCACGCCTAAATAGCTCGCAGATGACAGTTTTTTTCCGACTTACTTAACACTTAACTTATACAATATATTTATTAATTATAGCCTATGTGTTGGTCTGATGTATAAGCCATATTATTGTAAAGTTTCATTAAAATACATTCAGTAGTTTTTGCGTAGAAGAGTAACAAACATCCATACATCCTCACAAACTTTCACGTTTATAATATTATATAGTAGGATAGGATTTTACGTAACTTATTGCCAAATACTCAAACGCCACTCAATTTTAAGATGTCGTTAAGATTTTGTCTTTTTTTTGTTGATTTGTTTTGTGTTAAGATGGTGTCACAGTCATTTTGACTTAAAGTGATAGAGACAGCACGAGACTTAACGGCATCATAAAATTGAGCAGCGTTTGTGTATTTGGGCATTAACGTGGTATCTATATAAGAACAGGAGTTCACGTTCACGTTGCATGAATGGCTCGACTCGATCGTGGAAAGACCACTCTCTCACAGAATATCAGCGGTAAGTAGCAGCTTAATGCTGCTATATTTCGTATGATGAGTGTCAAGAACTGGAAACCTTTTTCACTGGAAACGAGGCATTTCATCTTAGCCCTCAGCGGTGACAACGCATCTGCATTTTGATTCTTAATTAAAGATAGATGAACATGTCTATGAGACACGGCATCCACTTACCATAAAGTGGACTGTGTGCTGAAAAGGCTAGGAAAAATTATCACTAACAATTAATTTTTTTAACAGACTTCAAAAAAAGGAGGAGGTACTCAATTCGACTGTATTTTTTATGTTTGTTACCTCAGAATTTTTTTCTAGGTGAACCGATTTTGATGATCTTTTTATTTGAAAGCTGATGCTTCTCATGTGGTCGCATATAAATTTGATCAAGATCTGACCAGTAGTTTTTGAGTTATCCTTAATAATGCGTATTTAATTGACTTCGACTAAATTTTATTTATATCGAAGTCGGTTGCACAAAATTATAAAAGTTTTACGATTGAAACAATAAATTTTTTCTTACCTAAACGCTCTAAAACCTCTTTCACTTCGCCAAAGCAAGCATAACAAAAGGCGTCTGTTTTAGTTTGCACGAAACTAATTGGTTATGCAAAATTTGAGTGGCCCATCCAAGTCTCAGGCAGATAGGATGAAGATCTACGCAAACATGACGCTATGGAGAAAATAATTGGGCTCCGGCGGATGAATTATATGCACAAGTGGCCTTTGTCTCGTGATCTGGACAAGCTTTTTTTTATTTCTGGGGAAAAGTGGTCGCTCGTAAAATTACTAAGTGCGCTAATTTGGGGATCATTAAAGGATGGAAGTTGTTGTAAATATTTTTTTAAAAATAGCAAGTAAAAATTAACGATGCTTAAAACATTCAAATGAAACATATTAAAAAACAACTGTATCTACTATCACCTATAACAGTTACGGAAGTCAAGAAAAAGGTTCTTAGCATTTTGATGGAATATATACATATTATATTACTCTTAGGTAAAGTTATTTTTATTTCACAGCTTTGAACTTTTTAAACAAACATAGTCAGCAATCTATTGCAATGAGTAAGGTTGTATAATAATTTTGATTTTTAACTTTCGGTTGTTGTGAATATTATATAAGTTATGTAAATAAATAAACATTAGTTAGGTAATATTAATAAAATAAAACATTTTAAAAACAGTTAAAAATATTAAACAAATTTAGAGACGTCATCACGTGACATCCATTCCGTCCATTAGATGTCCGTCATTTTTTTACGTATATTTTTTTGTTAAAAACCCATAGAGTTGTAAAAATAAATGAGGCTTCGCGAACGCTGGGGCGAGGACAATAGTTGGGTCATTATACTCGGTCATTTGAAGCTACGGCTTCGATTTAAGGGGGAAGGGCGATGGGGTCGGTATGAACAACCTGTGAATGTTCGAGTTGAATTGTAAAAACGCTAAGATTTATTATTTATATTAATTTCCATGCTATCGCAAATATATACGGCGTAGAGATTACATTTTGGTAGGTTAATTATATTGTGGACGATATTTATATATCTATCATACATACAGAGTAGAAGAGCACGTACTCATAGTGTACTGGTCAGAATGCTAGATGAGTTTTCTTAAGAAAAGGTACTTTTTGGTGTTCTAGATGTGTGCTATTAAAACACTTGTAGATACAAATGCCGTTTGAAAACGAAACATTGAATTTCGTGTATTTTTTTAATTATTATATAAGCCTGTGCTTGATTACAATCCTACTTGATGGTAAGCAGTGATGAAGTAATAGATGGGATAAATATTAGGAATATTTCAAATACACACTGTATGCATGCTGACATACCTACAATCATATCACAATTTTTTTAATCTATATAGGTGATCGCGAACGACTCGGTGGCACAGTAACTAAGCCTTCAATTCGGTTGCGGCGCTAGAGCCGCAGATTAAATGCCGCACAGAACATGATAAGTATTTGTGTGGCCTACAAGTATTTTTTCCGGAACTTTCCTTGTACAATTTATGTATGTAAAATGACTCCACGATACAGGAGTAAATCTTGATGGTTACCATTTTTTAAAGGAAGTAAAAAAAGGAAACATAGCAAACATGGACAAATAATTAAAAGCGATTCTTTAGAATTCAGAATTCACATAAATTAAAAGCCGCTTATGTAAACATTACAAATAACACTTAAGAATTCTTTCCCTATCAATGTGCACGTAGAAAGCGTCTCAGCTATTTTCCAGAAATTATGTCACCCGTGTATCGTTACATTAATTTTAACGATAAAGCCTGAAGCATTCCTCTTTGCCACTTTTAAAAGGGGACGCCAAAAAGGCCTATTCAGATGTGGTCGCTATAAAAATGCGAACGAAAAATTTCTCATTCGAATGTGGAGGGAAAACGTAATTGTTGTTATGAGTGTGGTGACCGATACGTCTGAAGTTGCCTAAATCTATAGATATCATTTAGACGTGGAGGGTAATCTATACAAATAAATAAAATTGAAATGTCTGTTTGTAATGTCAAAATAACAGCTTTTTATTAAATGAATATGAAAGTATATACGGTACTTATAACAAAAATACAATTTATAAAATTTTGTCTGTCTGTCTGTTTGTTCCGGCTAATCTCCGAAACGTCTGGACCGATTTTTAAATTTTTAAAAGAATTAGGATTCCGCACAAATAAATAAAACCCGTGAAATTCAATCGTAATAAATTGCACACGGGCGAAGTCGCGGGGAAGAGCTGGTAGAAAAATATTTGTGTTTAGGCAGCGTAAGGAAAAGCTTCAATAGTCCGTGACAGGCACACATATTGCTAAACTTGGACCGCTCTCACATAGTATAACTATAACATCAGGACGTCTAACAACTCAGTCCCCTCGTGAAAGTTGAAATTAAACGCGATAAAATTCGTAAAATTAGTTTTATTCCATGTGTAGTATACGCGTAAATATACGAAATCATTATACATACTACAATGTCAACCCATTTCGTCCCTTCGGTCTCGTAACATTGGGAAAGACATGAAAGACTTCATGCCTCCGATAGATGGAAATAACACACCATCTAGATGTAAGCTGGACCGAATACGGGAAGCAGCGTCCTAAAGAATCAAGAAATCCGGTGTTATTATAACCCATTTGTCTACCAAATGTTGTGTGTAATTATGGCAAATATCCTACAATTAGAATTTTACTGTGTTTATAAGTTTAGCTGTGTAGTGGTGGTCCAAGAATAACCACTCCCTCAAATCGTCCCATAGGTACCGTAAGAGGCGACAGGGGAAAACAAACCAGGCGATGGAAAGTAGAATCTTCCTAATAACAACAAAAAAAAGCCACCTGACAAGTGTGGAAACTATGGCAAAAGGTTTGGCAATCTATGGATAATGCCTATATTCAGCAGAGAACTTTTGATAGGCTGTCAAGAAGTTATAAACAAAAGTAGTAGTCACTTATACCTTAAAGTAGCCAGCAAGTATGGCCCTGTCCTTATATTTATTGTAATTGTTATGTTTATGCTGCAGTTGTAATACCGCTTGTACGATTTGACGTTTAGGATGGGATTTAAGAATTATTTCAAGCATATTGCTTTGCTAAGTATCACAAAGAAGCGAAGTAAAGTTAATGTTTTTTTTCAATGCAACTGAAATGATATTATGAATTTCCATATTTAAATTACAATGTCGATTAGTCAATAAATCGTGATCAAATGTCGGAAAAATCGTTTCCTATGTTATACAGTCTATTTAATGTATTTACAATGTACTACAGTAAGCGTTACCTGTTGTATTCATAAGCACTAAGGCCCGTATTAATAAACGTTACTCAACGACGAACTCAAGTGCGTAATCATTTGATACGCCCTCATTACGAAATCAGCATCTCAAGATCGTTGCTAATTAATAAACACATAAAAACAGTATCTCAAAACGCTGTACTTAGGAATACTGTTCTGTGACTTGCACTCAAGTATACACACTTGAGAGTCGAGTTTCGTTTATTAATCAGTGTGGCACTCAGCTGATATCGTAAACCAAAACAGCATCTTGAGATACGTTTATTAATAAGATCATAACCTCAAGATTGTACTCAAGTGCGTGTACTTGAGCTGAGTAACGTTTATTAATACGGGCCTAAGTATTCCTAACAAATCATAATTACAGGCGGCCAAGAGGGAGATACTTGTAGTCGTAGGTCTTGAGTTGAAATCCTATCCCAAGTTAAATTTATGTATTACACAAATTAACCTTACTAATGTAAGTATGTATTTACCTATATGTATTTCTATAACAGGTTATTATTTTTTATTTATAGAGTGTATCGTATTTTTCATAGGTATCTGTTTTCATATAATATATTAGCTGTCCCCGCGACTTTACATGCGTGGAAATTATTACGAATGTTGTTATGGGTTTTATTTTTTTGCGCGGAACCCTAATTAAGGTTAAAGGTTAAGGTTGAAAAATTCAAAGATTTTTTTTTAAATATTTAGACGAAATTTTAGTTACCTTGAGCTTGTGATACTGATAGTGGACACAACCAAGTTATTACTCTATTGACGTAAATAATCCTAGATGCATAACGTAATCCTTGACCGGAATGAAGCCACGCTCTCAAAAATGCCAGTGTAAAATAGCAGCCTAATGATGTGGTGATTGATGACAGAAACTCCTCAGGGGTGGCAACATATCTGTATTTTAATAATCGATGGTGTCCTGGATTTAGGCTAAAACTACAGAAAGTGTGTACTTACATCTAGTAAGTTTTTTCGTATGGTAAGTGACAAAAATAGGAGATTTTTTTTAACTGGTAAGGAGATATTTCAACTTATTAAGGTTGGTAAAAATTACTGAAATAATGTATGAAAAAATGAAAAAATTTATGAAAAAATTACCTTCAAACTAGTTCTTTTTTACGTGGTAAAGCCATGCTGCAGCTACATATATTACTGGTATAGTTGTAGCACGAATGGTCGGCTCGACTAGAGAAGGACCACGCTCTTACAGAATACCAGCGTAAAATTGCTATTTTGCTAGCTTAACACTTCTGTGTTTCGTATGGTGAGTGTAGAGAACCGGAGACCTTTTTTTTATAGAATGTGGGTGACAAATAAGCACACGGTCCACCTGATGATAAGTGGATGCTGTGGCCCATAGATATCTACATTTAATCTCGATTAAGAATCAAAATGCAGATGCATTGTCATCCCTGAGGACTAAGATGGAATGCCTCGTTTCCAGTAAAAAGGGTCTCCGGTTCTCTACACTCACCATACGAAACACAGCAGCATTAAACTACTATTTTACGCTGGTATTCTGTGAGAGCGTGGTCCTACCCCGGTCGAGCCGACCCATTCGTGCTACAACCAAAATAGCTGCAGCATAGCTCTACCACGTAAAAACTTGCCTTTTTACTGGAAACGAGGCATTCCATCTTAGTCCTCACGGGTGACAACGCATCTGCATTTGATTCATAATCAAGGATAGATGTAGATATCTATGGGCCACAGCATCCACTTACCATCAGGTAGACTGTGTGCTCGTTTGTTACCCTTATGCTATAAAAATAATTAGGTAAGACATTTTTTTGATTTTTTGATCGGTGAAGGAAAACATCGTGAGGAAACCTGCATGTCTGAGAAATCAAAAAAAAATATTTCGTAGACGTGAAGCTCGCCAACACGCATTGGGGCACCGCGGCGGACATTTCTTTGCCCTAAAACCCTCTCAGAAATGAGGGGAGGCCTGTGCCCAGCAGTGGGACGTATATAGGCTGTAACTTTAACTTTAACTTTTAACGGCTAATTCTATTAATCTTTCATCTTATTCATCTGGAGTGGAAACGCATGTTACATTCGGATTCTTAAATAGTTACTTAGTTACCCTTAAGATATTTTTATGGCCCACAGCAACGTATTTTCATTCAGGTAAATTGTGTGCTCGTTTGTCACTCTTAGTTGTGTAAAAAATGAATAGAATTGTCTAATTATAATAGTAATTTAATTCAGCGTGTTCGTCCATAATAAGATAGTCATCGAAAAAAACGCGCGGATGTAGCGCGTGTCGTGAAATGAATTCATTTTGAGGCAATTAACCAGAAAACTTCTTGAATAACACTTATATTTCAGCAACATAAGATCATTAAAGCATAGAAAATAGAGCACATTTTCGCACAGCAATAAATTTTGTAGACGATAAAGGTAAGTTAGCAAGAGCAAGGAATAGCGAGCTTTTACAAGCGGTTATTATTGAAAACAATGATCGTGGGAAAAATTCCGGAGTAACTGTAACGGGGAAAGCAGACGGCTAGCTATTGTATGCTGAATCATACAGTACTGAGCCAAAGAAATCCATGTCAGAATTTAAAATATCTACATCAACACTTTTTACGTAGATAACGGTTATTCGTTTAATTATAATTAAACTATTTTTTGTTCAAGTAAGAACGACAAACGAGCACATTTACCTACTACGGTAAATAGGTACTGCGGTCCATAAATATCTAACGAAATGCTAAGTAACTCTCTATGAATCAAAATGCAAGATGCATTTTACTCCTGAGGAATAAGATGAAATGTCTCCTTACAGGAAATAAGGGTCTCCGGATCTTGTCACTCACTATACGAAACACAGTAGCATAAGGATGCTGTTCTTCCCAGTATTTTGTAAAAGCGTGGGCCATCCCCGGCGAGCTCACCTATTTTGTCTGCAGCTAAAATAAAGCTGCACCCTCGCTTCATCACAATGAATTGACATGGCAGTGTAAGAAGAGTCGTTACTTACAACTGCAAATTTGGGTAAGCATCCGACATCGTTTAGTATGTGAAATTAGGGTTCAGCGTTGTCCGGAGGAATTGCACACCTCAAACGCGAAGCGAGAAAGGTTAGGCTTTAATGTTAACTTGACAAGTTCACGCTCCTCTCTCTCAGAAAATTCGAATAGGAAGCACTAATTAATAAAACTGAAACTATATCTATATAATGTGATTGTAGCACGAATAGGTCGGCTCGACCGGGGAGGACCACGCTCTTACCAGCGTAAAATAGCAGCTTAATACCAACTGTGTTTTGTATGGCGAGTGCAGGGAACCGGAGACCCTTCTTACTGGAAATGAAGCGTTCCATCTTAATCCTCAAGGTTGATAACGCATGTTGATTCTTAATTTAGGATAGATTTAGACGTCTATGGACCACAGCATCCACTTACCATCAGATGGACTGTGTGCTCGTTGACATCCACATTCTAATAAAAAATTGAGTAAGATCTTAGAAATGAGAGATGCCCGTGCCCAGTAGGACCTCTGCCCAACAGTAGGCCGTTATTTTACTTTACTTTCATCACAAATACTTTCCCTAAATCTCACTCTTGTTTCGTAGGAAAAGTTGCTTTTGGCTATCCAATCGTAATTGCTAAAGTAACGTAAGGCGATAGAATTATAGCTTTGTTTACTAACAATTATCAGAAGAGAACGTTCAAAACTTAATTGCCAATAAATCGACCAGTTGTGAAACTAAAACAATATGTAATCTTAGGCCGTATTCAGTGCTCTCCTGACGGTCGGGACTGACGTCAGTCTGCCGTAGCTATCGCCATAGAAACCATGCGCATTCAGAGCAGCACTGACCGCGTCCGCATACGCAATACTGACAGAGACGGTCAGTCGAGCGCGTCGGTGCTGCGTACGTCAGGTGACTGACGCGCTATGCAATGCTTCAGAGCATTTAGTGCGTTGCGGAAGCGGGACTCGAACGGACGTTAGCGTGTACAATCATGTCGAAACATAACATCGACACTGAACGTGTGATAACAGAAGTTCGAATAAGACCACCTTTGTGGGATCTATCTCACGATTTATTCAAAGATAAAGATGCCAAGCTTCAAGCATGGTTTGGAGTGTATAAAGCTCTTTTGCCCGATTTTAATGATTTGTCTGAGAATGATAAAAAAGACTTTGGTAAGTAAAAATGTGTTTATTAAAAATATTTTTATTGAATATACAAGTATCTAAATAATAACAATCAAAATATAGAATCATCTTGCCACGGAATTGCGCCAAAGAAATCCATGTCAGAATTTTAAATATCTACATCAACACTTTTTACGTAGATAACGGTTATTCGTTTAATTATAATTAAACTATTTTTTGTTCAAGTAAGAGCGACAAACGAGCACATGTACCTGACGGTAAATAGATGCTGCGGTCCATAGACATCTAACGAAATGCTAAATAACTCTCAATGCAAGATGTATTTTACTCCTGAGGAATAAGATGAAATTTTACAAGAAATACGGGTCTCCGGATCTTGTCACTCACTATACGAAACACAGTAGCATAAGGATGCTGTTCTTCCCAGTATTTTGTAAAAGCGTGGGCCATCCCCGGCGAGCTCACCCATTTTGTCTGCAGCTAAAATACAGCTGCACCGTAGTTTCATCACAATGAATTGACATGACAGTGTAAGAAGAATCGTTACTTACAACTGCAAATTTGGGTAAGCATCCGACATCGCTTAGTATGTGAAATTAGGGTTCAGCGTTGTCCGGAGGAATTGCACACCTCGAACGCGAAGCGAGAAAGGTTAGGCTTTAATGTTAACTTGACAAGTTCACGCTCCTCTCTCTCAGAAAATTCGAATAGGAAGCACTAATTAATAAAACTGAAACTATATCTATATAATGATTGTAGCACGAATAGGTCGGCTCGACCGGGGAGGACCACGCTCTTACCAGCGTAAAATGGCAGCTTAATACCAACTGTGTTTTGTATGGCGAGTGCAGGGAACCGGAGACCCTTCTTACTGGAAATGAAGCATTCCATCTTAATCCTCAAGGTTGATAACGCATGTTGATTCTTAATTTAGATAGATTTAGACGTCTATGGACCACAGCATCCACTTACCATCAGATGGACTGTGTGCTCGTTGATATCCATATTCTAATAAAAAATTGAGCGAGATCTTAGAAATTAGAGATGCCCGGTGCCCAGTAGTATGACCTCTGCCCAACAGTAGGTAGTTATTTTACTTTACTTTCATCACAAGTACTTTCCCCTAAATCTCACTCTTTTGTTTCGTAGGAAAAGTCGCTTTTGGATATCCAATCTTAATTGCTAAAGTAACGTAAGTCGATAGAATTATAGCTTTGTTTACTAACAATTATCAGAAGAGAACGTTTCAAAACTTAATTGCCAATAAATCGACCAGTTGTGAAACTAAAACAATATGTTATCTGAGGTCTAATTTTGGTCCGCATTAAACAAAGACAATAGGTCTCAAACGAATACTGGAACCTTGGCAATGTAGATATATTAACAAGCTTTAATTAAACCTAAGCGGATTGATTGCGGACTTATAAATAACAAATTCAGTAGATTTATTAATTTTACAGTATGACTTTACAATGACTAATTATAGAATGATTTTATCAATAGCTCAGTCGTAATTATTTAAACTAGCGACCCGCCCCTTGTTCGCCTGGACAGGATCTATTAATGTAGCCTTATTTAGATTTAAGATAATCAAATACCATTTATGGCATTATTTTTTTTAATTTTTAAGCTTATCAGATTAAATATAGCCCAGATGTCGCCTGGAATTGCTCTCTATTTGTTAGTAAAGTTTCATCACGATCGTTTCAGCCAGTTCGAAGATTAGCCCGGACAGACAACCCTAAACTTTACAAAAGGCAGTTATTCTGATATTTCAGAGAGACAGTTCAATTTCATTTATATGTATAGATAAATAAAGGGACAGGTACTGTCCAATCCATCATGTCATCTGAGTTTCGTAAGTGTCAGTAAAGGGAAACTACCAAGAAGATCTGGTTGCTTTTAATACATGGAAGATTAGATATTGTATTCGTTGCAGCCTATCAAAAGTCCACTTCTGAACATAGGCCTTCCCTATAGATTGTCTCACAGGGAGGATATCTGCCATAGTTGCAATTGGTTGCAGTTGGAGGGATATATGATATAGCAGGCGGTAAAAAAACTGTGGTTTTTTACCGCCGTTTTTTAGTTTTTAGTTGTTATTAGAAAGGCACTGATGCCCATCTCGTGGTTTGTTTTCTCTCTGTCGTCTCTTACAATATCCACGGAAAGATATGGGGTAGTAGATATTCTTATTTGTTATATTGTATGCCTGACTTAAAATACCCAGACGAACGAAGGTAAGCAGCGCCAAAGACCCTAAACGTCACGTGGAGTACTGTTTTCATACTAAATTCTACCTTAATCATATCGATGGCTGGAATTCCACCATTGTGCAATATTCTAGAAATTTTCCATCATGCATGACTACTATGATAAATCTGCTCTTACTGACTTTTTTTTTGTTCAAATACATCTAACTGGCCTATAAAAAAGATTATACTTCTTAGTTCATGGGTGACGATATACACTGACAAAATTTTATAAAATATTATGTTCTTTTGCTCGGTCGTACACAAAAAAGACTCTGATGCCTGTCTATTACTGTTTTCAATTGTTTTGTCAGTTGCCAGTCTCATTTACAACTCCATGAAAAGCTGAGGTGATACTGCCGGATTCTAAAAACGCCAACCTCGCAGCATATGGTAGCAATAAACTTCTGTCAGTCATCTCTTCCATCTCTGCTCAGGGAGGACGACTCACCGGCCCATGCCGCAAAGGAGAAAGCCGATCTGCTAGGCTCTTTCTTTGCGTCCAACTCTCGATGACGGGGGGAACACACCGCCGACCATCCCGCGGTGTGAGTGCTCCATGCCGGATGTGCGGTTCACACAGCGCTCGGTTCGCAAAGCACTCCTCCCCTGGATATCCATACGTCGAGTGGGCATGACGGAATACCCCAATTGTGCTAAGGACGTGTGCTCCGGAGTTGGCATCGGTTCTAACGCGTCTTTTCTGGTACTCCTACTCCCTAGGCGTAGTCCCGAAATCATGGAATACGGCTTTTGTCCACCAGATCCCTAAAAAAGGCGACCGCTCAGACCCTTCTAACTACAGGCCTATTACCATCACCTCCTTGTTCTCCAAAATAATGGAATCCATTATAAACTGCCAGCTCATGCGGTACCTTGAGGATCACCAGCTGATTAGTGACCGCCAGTACGGTTTTCGTCGGGGTCGATCAGCTGGTGATCTTCTGGTCTACCTGACTCATAGATGGGCGGAGGCAGTAGAGTCCAAGGGGGAGGCATTGGCCGTTAGTTTGGACTTTGCGAAGGCCTTCGATCGGGTTTGGCACAAAGCGCTTCTTTCGAAGCTTGCTTTCTATGGGCTTCCCGAGAAATTGTGCAATTGAATCACCAGCTTTCTTGCAGATCAAACATCAAGGTCGTTGTAGACGGTGCATGCTCCGACTACAAACCTATAAATGCTGGTGTTCCACAAGGCTGCGTGCTATCACCAACACTGCTTCTTCTGCATATCAATGATATGTTGCGAAGCGGTAACATTCATAACTATGCGGATGACAGCACTGGTTATGCTCTATACACCGGCCGTGCCAATATTTCTCGGGAAAACGTCGCCGAGTACCGGAACAAACGTGTGTCTGAAGTCGAGTCTTTGCTGAACAAAGACACAAGTTTGCACGTTTACCGCTAAAAAGAACCCCTTTGGCGTATCTCCGCAGTTTCAAGGCACTCCCCTTGTTGCCTCAGCCAGTATCGGAATCCTCGGCGTCGACATATCGAGTGACGTGCAGTTTCGTGGTCACTTGGAAACTTGGCCTCTAAAAAGCTTGGCGTGCTCAGCAGAGCGGGACAGTATTTCATGCCGGCACACCGCCTGCAACTTTACAAGGCGCAGGTTCGGCCTCACATGGAATACTGTTACCATCTCTGGCTGGGGCTCCAGTGCCAGCTCCTTCCACTTCACCACATCCAGCGCTGAGCGGCTCAATCGTCGACGACCGAGTCCTTTCCGATCGGCTCGACTCACTGGCGCTGCGAAGAGATGTTGCATCCCTTTGCTTTTTCTTTCGAGTGCTCTGAGGAATTGTTTGGATTAATACCAGCCGCCAAATTTCACGAACGCACATCGCGGCAAAACTCCCAATATCATGCACACCATCTGGATGCTTGGCGGTCCACTATTGTACGTTTCACTAGGAGTTTTCTTCCGCCTACGACCTCTCTGTGGAATAATTTACCACCGGCGATTTTTCCGGACCGATACGATTTAAGGACCTTCAAGCAAAGAGCTTACTCCTTTTTATAAGGCAAACAACACACCTGAAATTCCCCTGGTGTTGCAGTTGTTCATGGGCGGCTATAGTCACTTACCATCAGGTGAACCGTATGCTCGTTTCAAAAATAAAATAAAAATCTTCTATAAAAAAAAACCAATTATCCATATTAAATTTAATAATTTGAGATACACAGCAGCCATAATTTGTGATAGTGTATTCGAACTTCATTTGCTTCAAACCAGCACTGCCGACAATAAAAAAGGAGTCGTCATATTTATTTATTTTTTAAATAGTAACGCTATTAAAAATAATAATAATCCCGTTAACTACTCTAAGCTTAAATTGTATTAACAGTGGTTCACGACAGGTAAACTTTAACTCTATACTGTACAAAGTGCGGAGTAATTAAGGAGTGAAACTCATCACGCCACCTACGGGAGAGGGTAGACAACGTCTGCCGCTAGCTTGTATTACAATAAATGATAACTGTAAAACAAACTATTAGTACTACGAGAAATGTTGTAAGCTGCAATAGGCACTACACAATACGACCTAGTAGATTGCTAATCAATATGAAAATAGCAATTTCCTCTATGTTAGGCAAGCCATCGCTTGCTTCCGTTGCAGCAAGCTCTATTAGTAAGTTCGAGTATGTTCTATATATAATGCTCTCAGTAGGAAATTGAGTGTCGATATGTTATCTGGTAATGATTAACCTATAAGAAAATTAGAAGCTTATAGAAATATAACATTTAACATATTAAAAATAGCAATCGAAGTGTTCGTTGATAATAAACACGCACTAGCTCACAATAATTAAAAAAGTTATTTTTCTAGTGATAAATCACCACATACATCATAATATGAAGATTAATGTAAATAATATATGTAATAACGTAACGTTTTATACATGGAAGAACCGTGTTGCAGTTATATTACGGGTATGTCTGCAGGATAAATGGGTCGGATTTATTTATTTATTCTTTATTGCATTCCTTAAATCAAAAGAATACAAAGGGCGGACTTAATGCCTTGAGGCATTCTCTACCAGTCAAACCATGTTAGTGGTGAGAATTTGACGTAGGTGTGGCAATATAGAATAAAAGAACTTAAAACAAAAGTGATAATTAACTACATAGTATATACATTTTATTAATAAATAAACTATACATATATGACCAATACATACATATATACAAATATATAAATAATTTACTTGGAATGGACCACGATAGCACAGAATACCTGGGTGAAATACAGCATTATGTTGCTGTTTCTTTTGGTGACGTAACCCGAAGTATTTTTACGGATAATGATGCATTCGAACTTCTCAATTCCGCTATCCGTTCCCTTTTTGTAAGTATGTTTCACGATGGCTTGAATGTAAATGCGTTATCGCCCTTGAAGACTAAGATGTAATGCCTTGTTACCAGTAAAAAGGGTCTACCGTTCTCTACCCTTACCTTACGAATTACAACAGAAAGCAGCATGAAGCTGGTATTTTACGCTGGTAACCTGTGAGAGCGTAGTCCTTCATCAGTTGATCCGACCCATTTGTGTTGCAACCTATTATAGCAGTCTGTACCACGTTAAAAATGGTACGATATGAAGAAGAATACAAAAGTTCCGTTTGATTTATTTTCGATGGCGATTTGATTTACGAAGACTTCACGACATATGTCATAAACATCCCTACTCAGGATGTCTTTGTCTATTCTCTAGAGGTTACAGACGACTCTGCTATAAATCTGATCGGCTTTAAAATCAATCTCCGGATAGATCGGTGAAAATACCAACAAATTAAATGTTAGTTATTACGTAGTTAAGCTTTGGGAGAGCTCCCGTGACTATCGTTATGTTTATTTGTTTTAATACTTTTAAATTTTATTGTTACACTATTTTAATCTGGTTTTTAATTATTGTGCAGATTTTCGAATTATTGTTTATTATGAAATAATTTACCGTGTAGTGTAATGTAGTGTAAGCATATCCACTTCCTCATATCAACCCGTGGGTGTCGTAAGAGGCGACAGAGGGAAACTGAAACAAGAGAAGGTCAGTAGCATTTCCTTGATAACACCCGCCTGAGAAGCTAGGCAACTATGGTAAACGGGGGAAGTTTACCATAGTTGCCTAGCTTCTCAGGCGGGTGTTATGAGGCAATCTATAGGCTAAGCCTATGTTCGGCAGTGGATTTATAAAGGCTGTAATGGATGGATGGCTTGAATTTAATGGTTACCCTATTACTTGTAGTTAAAGACTTTGTGTTTTATTTTAGAAATACCAAAGTTTTGTCTAGATGTTAATATTTTTTCTTCTGCTTCTATATCAGACCTTCAAGTCCACTGCTGGATATGGGTCTCTCCCGTATTAAGGAGCATATGTCTTTGTCATCACTTTGCATGCTTGACAGTACCAGCAGTCTTCTACCTTTGACGTTGCTCCTCGTCGTGGATCGGGGTAGTTTTCATTTGGTGAAGATGAAAATTATCGCCATCTCTCGGAAGCCATTGGATCGATATTCCTATCGAGATCTTACGACACCGAAAGTGTGAAACTGGATAATAAATACCTGCCGAGTTTCTTTTACCGTTTCTTCTCCGTTTAGAGGAACCTCATTTCGAAACATTAGTAGATAAGTAGATTAAAAGAATACATTTAACAAACAAAATTTTATTTTCTTACGTGACGGAAATAAAATATATCATTTTATTATTAAAAAGAAATAAACAATTTATTTGAAGAAAGCAAAGTCAAAAAAAGTCAGTGATCTTTGTCACCCAAACGATTTCACCTATTATCCTAATCTTGGAGTCGAATAATAAACTGACTTTAACTACCAATAAAATATTTAACACCGTCACGATCCTGAAGAAGCTAGATCAATGATACTTCGTGTTTTTTGGTACTCAAACAACCGTTGTAACTTGAGCCCTTATTTGGCGGCAGTCAGACTATCCCTTTATTCGTCGCTACGGGTCAGCGTATTTGGTGTAATATTATAGGATGTTTTTTATGGTACTATTTTAAATATGGCGTCTTAAACGACGCCCCGGCTTTACAATTTATGGTGACTGTAATTTTCGTTGCCTCAAGACAATGGTTTTAATTATTTCGGGTGATAACTGTATTCCCTATAAAATTTTGAGTGTCCTTTGTTGATTACCAGGCATTAAAGTCTTTATTTCTGTTTGCGAATTCATTTCGTTTAAATGTAAAAATGATATACCTTACAGCCATACACCTTTATTTGTTTCATATTTCGACAAAAGATTGTTTTGATCGTCTCTTTGTTTGCCAGGAGTTTAATAGTTGTGAGTATTTTAGCAAAAAAGCGGGAGATTCACTTACTTTCTATGTTTTTATTGTATATAAGTTTTAAAATTACTCTAGCCCTTTACGACCATTTTTACGTGATGGAGCCAAGCTGCAGCTTTAATATGGTTGTAGCACGAATAGGTCAGCTCAACATGGGAAAAACCAAGTTCTCACAGAATACCAGCGTAAAATAACAGCTTGATGCTGCAGTGTTTCGTATGGTGAGTGTTCTCTATAGAACCGAAGACCCTTTTGACTGGAAACGAGGCATTTCATCTTAGTCCTCAAGAATGACAACGTATCTGCGTTTTCTTAATTGAGAATAGTTGTAGATGTCTATGGACCACATCATCCACTTATCATCAGGTGTGCTAGTTTGTCACCCTTATTCTACAAAAAATGTGGACCTATTTGATTGATTATTTCCATTAAAAAAGTCTATACCTTAGGAGAGGCCCTATTTAAAATTAAAAAAAATTATGATTTAAATAACCTTAAGCTTGTGATTTTACCTAGTCCAATTACAGGGGTCGAATATATAAACTTTAAAAACAGTAAAAATTCTAAATATTAAAGTAATCAAATAGTTTCCACATAATTTCATAGTCTTTGAAGTCTGTGCTGAAACATAGTTTATCAAAGAATTAAAGCTTTATTATTAATTTTTTTTTATTGCCTAATGTAATTTTGTAATAAGTCAAGGGTAAAGATAAACACATATACAAAATAAATATTCCTTTATAATGCGTCACTTTTGTCAGCAACTGTACGCGCATCTAAATCCACATAATACTAAAACTGCTGTAAAAACACATAAAACTAAAAATAAAGCGCTGTGTACACTATACGTCAAACCAAACGCAATAAACAATGTCCAAAGAACCACTCGGTTATAATTGTCAGGTTTAAACATCGTTACAGCGGTTTAAAGTTAAGTTATTGTATGATGGTTTATTAATACGGATTTACTGTGGCGGGAGCTTTCGTCTCTTTCTTAGCCATTGTGTGTTGAACAGTGACGTGATCCGTAATTGTTGATTTTAGTTGTTGTTCATTGCACAAATAAATTCAATTTTTTTAATATAAAAAGAAGATTTGTTTTTTAATTTAACGTAATTAAAGGTTAAAGCCCTTAACATAGACATAGACATAGACATAGACATATGTTTTATTAGCATCAATACACTCACAAAATATACATTTAGAAGTGAATAAAACATAAAAATTAAAAACATACAAGGTAGGTGGAAAAAATAAAAATAAATCTCAGCAAGAGTGAGTGATGTGATGCCAAAAAGGATTTCGTCTCAGCATATGCTACCGCAGGTACTGCAGCAGCGCTGATTTTCAGCGGAGCCCTGATAAATATTGATTCTGTATTGCGCCCGCGCCGATATCGGTGCTACCATAAACGAAAAATAATGAATCTACCATTCACCCAAAGTAAACATTTCCAAGTATATGTATAATATATTTTATTATATATTATATACACATTAACTATCCATATAATATGTTTGTTAGATCGTATTTATGAAATAACCTGCCACTACACGTGAAATAATGATTTTTGGGATGCTAAAAGGTGTATTTTTCATTGAGCTTTAAAACCGTTTACAGATTAACACGTAAATGTATCTTCGGTTGAGCAAGGGTTTTGGTCAACTACTGTAAAATAGCAGTACTATGCTGCTATTTTACGCTGGTATTCTGTGTCAGCTATAATATGACGGCTTCGTGGCAGTATCATGTAATATAAATTAACCTAACACGATATCAGCTGTGTTAGTTACCCAATTTTGATATTTTTATCGACAGGTTGACTTTGACAGTGGTCATAAATAAAATACAATCAGATTTGGTAAAACTTTAACTGTGATGATGGTAATAAAATAAATTAGCGTCGAGTTTTGCAACGTAGGATATATTTCTTAACTTCATAATTATTTAAACGATATCGTCTAATGAGTAGAAATTATACGTAATAGTTGGTACGCCTGGTGCTACTGTGTCGTGGCAGTGTAAGAATATCTACTCCCCATCCCATGTCATTACGTGGATATCGTAAGAAGCGACAGCGAGAAACAAATCAGGAGACGAGCAGCAGCGTATGGCAAATACGGCCCGTATGAGGCAATCTATGTGGGAAGCCTATGTATGCCTATAACAGTTGGTGCGCCTATTTGTGTAATTTCTGAAAGATTTGATCGTGTCATATTCACAAAATACATCAATTTTGTTGAGACGATCGTTGACAGCTATGCTAAGATCCAATAGATGGCGCTGTATTCAAAATATTAACAAATTATATATTAATGAACAAAAATGATTCATATTCACTATATACATCTAGTTTAAGTGCCAAAAAAATTCACAAAGCCTAGACCCGATAGATGGCGCTATGGTCAAGTTATTAATAAATTCTATATTAAAACGGTAAAAACTCCATAATTTTTGGAATGCAGACTAACGTCTGCAATGCCAACTAGTACTATAGTATATAAAGAGACTCGGTATCGGTAGCCCACGTTTTGCTGCGGTTCTGCGAGGGTACGATTTCGGTATTATATATAGTATTACGGCGAAGTGTAGGGCGGCCCCCCACTAGATGGAGTGACGACCTGGTAAGACATGCAGGAAGTCGATGGATGCAAGTGGCCCCGGATCGCACTTTGTGGCATTCCGTAGGGCAGGCCTATGTTTAGCAGTGGACTTGTGAAGGGCTGTAATGATAATGATAATGATTTGTATGGGTATATAACAAAACTACAAATAATAGTCCGGGGTTCAGGTGTTTGTCCAAATATAATTTATGTGTGTAAAACACATCCAAGGCACATGAAAAATTACTAAACATACTAAATTAAGTTAATAAAATATACTTATTTTACTGTAGTATCTAAGTATAAAAACTTTTTATTAAGCCCGCACTTCCGGCATGGGAAAATCGAATAATGAATCCACAACTAAAACACCACGGATCATTAGATTAACGATGTCACCATAATTGTGGGACACATGCGATACAATTATTACGAACTGGGTATTTAATACAGAAGTATTTTGCTTGTGTGAGCTTAGAAGAAACCACAGAGGGTAATCTGTGAGAAGAAATACTTTTTTTTTATTTCTACTGGTTTTATAAAGGATATTTAAAAACGTTTATAGCTGTGAGACGTATGTATTTATATTAGATTACAAGTTGTTCCCCGCGACTTCATCCGCGTCGAAATTATTACGATTGTTTTAGTTTTACGGTTTTTTTTACGTGGAATTTTAATTCTTTTTCCAAAATAAAAGTAGCTTAAGTTACTTCTTATAACATCAGCTATCTGCCAGTGGAAGTCCCGTCCAAATCGGTCTAGTTGTTTCGGAGATTAGCCGGAACAATCAGACAGACAGAGAAAAAATTTCAAAATAGTTTTTTTTTGACGTGACAACGTCTTATAAATTGGTTTGCCGGGTGACACTTCAAGAAACTGCGTTACGCTCCGCTCACGTTATGCGCTCACAATGAGAGCGAGTGAGAGGCACGCGTCCCTTCCACTCGGGCATGGTTAGCCCGCCTAAGAGCGAGAGAGACAGACATAATAAAATTATTTTACCACTCAAAGTCGTTGTCACGTAAAACTTTCGCCCGTATACCGACTTTACAGGCAACCAATTTTTAAGTATAGTATTTACTTTCATGTGCATTTAGTAAAAAGCTGTTATTTTGACATTACAAACAGACACTTCAATTTTATTTATTTGTAGAGATTAATAATACACGGCATTATTAAGTCAAACACACGATTCTCGTCCAGTATTTTGTTTCTTTTAAAGTAGGTCACAAAGTACGGTCCTGAGTCACCTGCATCCATCGACTTTCTGCGTATCTTACCAGGTCGCCGCTCGTCACTCCATCTAGTGGAGTGCCGCCCTACACTTTTCTCCTTTTAGTATTCCTTGGGGAAGGCCTACGTTAGGCAGTGAACTTGTGAAGGGATGTAATGATGATGATGATGAAAATAGGTCACAATATGACGCAAAAAATATAAGTTAGCATTTTTCCCAAAGTAAGTGGTACTTTTAAGACGCGCCGGTCACAAAGCTCCTTCAAGAAAATTTGTTCTATGGACTGGGATCGACGTAAGGAATACCATGGTACAATAATAGTTCCTTTGAATGTCTAAAAATAAACAATATTAATTTAGAACGTACTATTTCACCAATGTTATAACTGAAGTTTGTAAGTACCTGCTTTATTACCGGATGTGACGTCACGGTGTCTTTCAATTGATTTTGCTTTTTTTATTGTGCACCTAACGAGTCATTTAGGTGTCATTATGTAAATACGATGCCATATCCGGTTCTGTGGAAAGTCCATTATTTGTAATGTTAGAGTTATTATTGGTTCCAAAACCGGTTTGACTTCATAGATATTAAAGATGTGGGCATAGAGAGTTTGTAGAGGTAAGTTTAAAAACAATAATGATAGGTATATCAACAAGGCTGTGGTTGCTCTCAGGGGTTAAGCCCTTGCCTTTAATTTTACACTATGCGAGTGATCCGGGTTCGATACTCGTCTGCACCAAGGAAATTGTTAATATGTAGTAATTTTAAGCGCTGATTTGCAACGTTTTTTATAGCATATGGTGACAAACGAGCACACAATCCACCTAATGGTGAGTGGTTGCTGTGACCCATAGACATCTACATCTATCCTCAATAAAGAATCGAAATGCAGATGCTTTGTCAACCGTGAGGACTAAGATGGAATGCCTCTTTTCCAGTAAAAAGGGTCTCCGGTTCTCTACACTCACCATACAAAACACAGCAGTGTTAAGCTGCTATTTTACGTTGGTATTCTGTGAAAGCATGGCCCTTCCCCGGTCGAGCCTATATTCGTGCTACAACTATACTATTAATATAGCTGCAGCATGACTCTACCAAGTATAAATCTCGACCACTCTCTCTACCGCGTGTTCTGCGGTGAAGGAAAACATCGTGTGAAAACCTGCATGTCTGGAGAATAAAAATATTTTGAAAACATAATGATTTCTTATATTTACATACTGTATATGAAACAAATTTTATTTTTTAAATATTAAATGAATCAAATTTTAATATATTTAATTTTGAAAACATGTTATGCAACAACATGCACAGGAACAGTTTACAGCAAATTAGACTAATTGCCTCATAACCTTCTCAGACTTTACTTTTTACTTTTAGGTATATACATAGTAATATCCACATCATATATAAAAAATAGTAATAGTGAAGAAAAAATTATTAAAAAAAATCTCAAACATTCTGTCCTTTTTATCTTTAAAATTCAAAATGCGTGGTAATGCATTATTTTAACTGATTATACTGCGCACACACACATTCGTAAGGGTCGATCGGTAGGCAAAAACGTTGTTGCCCATAAATCACATTCAATTTGGGATAATTTCAAATCAAAGTAGAAGCGTTATTTACTCGTATTTTCGAAAACTGCAATAACGGTATATCATTATTTATATATTTGAACTTAAGTTTAAAATTTGGCTACTCTTCATAAAGTTGAACGTGGAAATCACTAACGATGGCATCTTTTATTACATATAAATTTTATTTTATCGTAACGCTTCGTTAAACCATCAACAGTGCCATGCTGAGCCTGGATCTTTCCTATAACAAGGAATAATTTCATGTAATGCGGCGTCAACGTCATAGATATTAAACGCCTAGTTCCTTAAATGTTACGATTGGTATAATATTTTATATCTAGCGTATACGAGATTATTACAGAAAGAACAACTATAAATATGTGCGTGACAAAGGAAGACTAGTAAACTAAACTATCATTAGGGTAGCTGATTCAAGGATAATATGTTATTATGAACAGTAACTATACGCACAATATAAAAATTAACTTGAGTCGTTGGTGCGTTTAGTAGATATAACCGTCGTGTAAATTTGCTTACGTACAAAAAATTTAATATCACCAGGATTATATACAATGTAATAATTATCTGATACAAGTTATAAAATTAAAATAAAATCAACACCAGAATTATTTTTGAACAAAATCCAAAACACTTATGATTACATCAATCAGGTACCACGTTCATCAAGCTTTCTTCGAGAACGTTGTTCGTAAACTTGAACTCGTAGGTATACTCTAAATATTAAGTCGGATTTAGAATTTTCTGTTTTTAACTTCTAAGTCCCTTATTATATAGTTCCTTATAACAATATAATCTATACTTAAAAATAAAATTGAAGTATCTGTCTATCTGTAATATCGAAATAAGTGTGGTTATTTGCATTATTTGCACGCCATTAAGTAGTAATTCATAATTTTTATAATTTTTGTTTGTCTGTCTGTCTGTCCGTACTAATCTTCGGAATGGTTGAACCGATTGTAATAAAACTTCACGAACAGATAGAGCGCAATGTCAGGAGTGATCGGGGCTACCTACTCGAATATATTATCCGAAAATCTAGGACGTTTGAAAAAAATTAAAAATTAAATGGTTTTTGATTTCCTTAAATCTAAACAACACCTCATTAATACATCTTACCCAGGGGTCGGGGTCCTAGTATATAATAATCATAAGTAATCTATACAAATAAATAAAATTGAAGTTTCTGTTTGTAATGTAAAATGTCTTCCAAATTTTTTTTTCTTATTTGTCAGACATGCAGGTTCCTTCACCGCCGAGCATGTGGTAAATCTGGACTTAAAATTGCAATTAACATATTTCATTGGTGCCAGCGGGGATCTAACCCGGGTTTTTCGCATACTGTGAAACTTACAGCGAGCACTAACCATCTGAGCTACCACAGCTCAAATACGAGCCGTGGTAATAATAAGAGCTTTTTACTAAATGCATATGAAAGTATATACGGTACTTATAACAAAAGACAATTTTTTAAATTTTTGTCTGTCTGTCTGTTTGTTTCGGCTAATCTCCGAAACGGCTGGACTGATTTTGACGGGATTTTCACTGGCAGATAGCTGATTTTATAAGGAGTAACTTAGGCTACTTTTATTTTAGAAAAAGAGTAGGGTTCCGCGCAAACAAAAAAATTGGTTGCCTGTAAAGTCGGTATACGGGCGAAAGTTTTACGTGACAACGACTTTGAGTGGTAAAATAATTTTATTATGTCTGTCTCTCTCGCTCTTAGGCGGGCTAACCATGCCCGAGTGGAAGGGACGCGTGCCTCTCACTCGCTCTCATTGTGAGCGCATAACGTGAGCGGAGCGTAACGCAGTTTCTTGAAGTGTCACCCGGCAAACCAATTTATAAGACGTTGTCACGTCAAAAAACATGAAATTCTATCGTAATGAATTCCACGCGGACGAAGTCGTGGGTAACAGCTAGTCATACATATAATCAACGCATTAATTGCCTTGTAAAAGGTATTTGCCATAGTTGGCAGGCGGGTTGACAACCGCAGTTTTTTTTTCTAACTTATATTAGGAAAACGCTGCCGCCCATCTCCTGGTTTCTTTCCCTTCGCCGCCTCCCACGGGACGTAATGGGGTAGTGGATATTATATTTTTTGGAGGAATGACATCTATAATGTTGCTAAAAAAAGATAGCTGCGGGCGAACCAATAAATTTGGTAAAGTCATCATTCGTTATTTTGGCACGAGCGTCTGTAGTTTAACACGCGAAACACAGATTAGTGTTCGTACAGACTTGGTGTGTTATAATTGAAAAATTGTATGCAAGTAATTTTCTATCCTTTATTCATTTTAGAACTAATGTTTTACGAGTACATAATCTTTCTATTTTTATTTTAATATCTTCTTTATGTTAGATTCTATCAGACTAGCTTTGTGGTGGCATAAGACTTATCACCCCGTTTCTTTCTATATGTTTCTTAAAATGGGATTGGTGTAAAATACCCAGATCCGGGGTATGCAATAAAGGTCCAAGATATCAGTGACTGTGATTGTCAAGCGTGGTGATTGCCATCAAACTCTTTCTACACTTGGAGAGGTCCCTGTTTAGCAGTTGAAGAGCACATAAAGAAGAAAAAGAAAAAGATAGACACAGTAAAGTTACAGCCCTTATACAAGTTACAGTTATAAGTCCCACCGGTGATCACAGGTCGTCTCTCATTTGTGGTGGGTTATTGGAACATTATGAGCCCAATGTGTCCCAAAAGAAGAATGTTGGTTATAAAATTGAATGGATATAAGAGTAGAGAGAGGCCTGGGATAAGATGGGTGGACTGTGTTAGGGTTGATATCAACCCATATGCGTGAGAAAAGAGTGAGTGAAGAGATGTCGGCTAGTAGGGGAGAATGGAAGAGAAAGACATGCTAGCTGACCCCTAATAACTTGAGATAAGGGCAGGAAGAAGAAGACTGTGCAAGCTGCAGCCATAACACAGCTACACGTGACCAATACGAATTAGGCGTTCGTTTGTTGAACTTTTTTGTGATTTGTTGTTTGTTGTTTGTTGTGTTTTTTGTACGTGGTAGAGCCAAGCTGCAGCTATATTTATAGCATAGTTGTGGCACGAATGGGTCGGCTCGACCGGGGAAAGACCACGCTCTCACAGAATACCAGCGTAAAATAGCAGCTTAATGCTACTGTGTTTCGTATGGTGAGTGTAGAGAACAGGGGACCCTTTTTACTGGAAAGAGACATTCCATCTTAGTCCTCAAGGCTGACAACGCATCTGCATTTTGATTCGTTATCGAGGATAGATGTAGATGTCTATGGGCCACAGCAACCACTTACCATCAACAGGTGGGCTGTGTGCTCTTTTGTCACCCTATTTCTATAAAAAAAATAAAATATTATCACTTTTTAAGGAAAGCGCGGCCTAGATTTAAAACGAGATGATCTTTTAAAGACAGACTGCCTTCAAACATCAACTATAATATTGTCTATGGCATCTTTACGTGTACCATTTAAAGCTACTATAGACCACCTTTGCCACATAAAGCCAAGTGAACATAGCCTTTCTATGCCATCATAAAAAAAGATCATATGTTCGTCGTAGTCGAAGTCGGCAAAACGCATACATACATTTTATTTTTACCTTGAAACTTCTAGTGATGAATTTTATGTTTAAGACACTATTACGAAAGTAATCTATAATGCACTAGCACACGATTCAGACGTCTACAAGTGATAAATGTGAGTGGCCAACGTAAGTGATTTTTTCGGCATCAAAATTTGTCACTGTTTAAACGTTGCTGCTTGCTTTAAATGTTTACATTGAGCAATTAGGGTTAAAGATCACAATCTCGATATTTTTAAAGTGATTTAGATTTCATTTTGACGAGTACAAAGACTTGAATATAAAATATGTTGTAGAAGTACAAATGAAGTTTAAATAAATTTTTGATAGGCACAAATATCAATTCCGAAGAAACTGTAAAGAACTTCTGTAGTAAGGACATCGGCAAACTGCCATAAAATGGCAAAACGTGTTAATTGTTTAGGTAAATATTTTTACTACTTAAACTTTTTTTTGTGAATAAATTATTTCAAATTTCCCATACAAATCGGGAATTTCATTTTATTCGATTCATAGGTAAAAAACCTAACATTTAAAATACCTCCATGATACGAGAGATATTCCTAGCATTATTGTACAACACGAGAGTGCAAGACTGTTTAAAATAATTTAAATCACTACAAAACCTGTGAACACAACGCAAAACTTGTTCCACAGTATGACAAACGCGTTGACAAAAAACTAATCAATTCACTGCGAAGGCTCGACAAATGCAATTTGGCCCAAACGCTTTTTTTGCACTTTAAAATAGAAACCACCCTTTTGCACAACAGGTAGATTGTGTCACAGTAGAATTAAAATAGACACTACTCAGTTGTAACAAAGTTGATAATAGAGTAAGAGATTTTTTTTGTAACTCCTGACCTACCTAAAAGTTTTTGCACTGCGGCTTTTGTTGTCTGTGCACGTGTTCCAACTTAGCGCGAATGCTTTGTTGTTAAGTTTGTGCATGTTTAACTTGGAAAGTGTTATGTTTATTTATAAAACTAGATGTGCCGCAGTTTTACTTGTTTAAAATTATTACTAATACTGTAGCAAAGATGTAACAACAAAAATAATTGTGTATCTGTCCTAATTTCTTTTATAGAATAAGGATGACAAACAAGCACACAGTCCACCTGATGGCTATTTACATATATAGGCACTTCTATCCTCAATTAAGAATCAAAATGCAGATGCGTTGTTACCCCTGAGGACTAAGACCTGGAATGCCTCGTTTCCAGTAAAAAGGGGCTCTGGTTCTTTACTACCGGTATTATGCTGCTATTTTACGCCGGTATTATATGAGAGCGTGGTTCTTCCCCGATTGAGCTGACCCATTCCGGCTACTAACATAATATAGCTGTATATGAGAGAGTAAAAAATTAAGTGACACACACTTGTCATAAGCTATGATGCTATGTGCTAGTGGAAATAATAGCTCATAGTCATCGAATTACATATGTTGAGATCGGGCGTGGGTAACAACTGAATTATAAAATTCAATTACATTCATACATTCATAGGTTTATCGACCAAATTGGCGATATATTGAAAATGGGCCAGATTAGGAGTACCCTTAACAGACGAGCATGTATGCGTAGGTATATGGATGTAAAGGAGGCGAGAGAAGTGTGTCAGGATCGTGCCAAATGGAAGTCCGTAGTCTCTGCCTACCCTTCTGGGTGACAGGCGTGAGTGTTTATATATATATATGTATATTGCATTGCCGTTGCAGCCTACATATTAAAGTCCACTGCTGAACATAGGCCTCCCCCATAGATTGGCTCATAGGCGCTGAATATTTTCCATAATTGCTACGCTTGGCAAGCGGGTTAGAAACCGCAGTTTTTTATTTTTAGTCGCTATTAGGAAGACGCTGCCACAAATCTGCTGATTTGTCGCCTCTTACACCCACGGGATGATATGGGTTAGTGGATATTCTTACACCGCCACTACACGGTAACATTTATCATACAGGTCAAGTTAATAAAAGCGTCATCATCATCATCATCATTACATCCCTTCACAAGTCCACTGCTGAACATAGGCCTCCCCCAAGGAATGCCACAAAGCACGGTCCTGAGCCACCTGCATCCATCGACTTACTGCATGTATTACCAGGTCGTCACTCCATCTAGTGGGGGGACACCCTACACTTCGTCCGCCGGTACGAGGCCGCCACTCGAGAAACTTTTTTCCCCATCGGTTGTCGGTTCTTCGATCTATATGGCCGGCCCATTACCACTTATATTTCTAAGTACTATTCATTTCTAAGTTTATCTAGTATAACTCGCTGAGCGACTTTGAGCTTCCTCATACGGCCAGCAGTGAAGGACCACATCTCAGTTCCATAGGTCATCACTGGCAACTGGCAAATAAAAGCGTATTTAAAATGAAATGTTTCGATATTACAAAGCTCAAAATTTTTATTGTCACCTGATCATAATGTAAATAATAAAATTTACACGAATATTACGTGTCATTTTACACACTCAAAACTAATTATTTTCTACATTTAAAGATATCTTTATAATCACCTTTTAACATGCATTTGTTTATCATCGTAAATAAAGCTTCTATGGTGTCTATCCAACCACTCCCACGCGGATTGGTGGAGAAAAAAAACGCCTAATCCGACCCAGTACAAGACCTCAGCTGTGTAAACATCGTAAGTTACAATAGTGCATGTCGACGGTGCCAGTTGGACAATTACGACCAATTTTGTGTTTAAGCTTTGTAATAGATTTTATAAGTACAGTTGTGTGCCAGATATTACTAACTTACTACTTATAGGTTGTTAGTGAAACTCTGTGGGTTATCGTGTAAATTTAAAAGAACCTAACAGATAAAGGTCATAATCACACATTTAATTTGTCGAGACGATGATTCACACATATGCTAAGATCAGATAGGTGGCGCTGTGGCCGACCTGTTAATACATTTTAACTTTCAACACTGCATGTGCTAAAGCAGGTGGAGAAATTTAAATAACTCGATAAAACCATAACTTTCAAAGGGACCTTCACAAATACCTTCTGATTCAGAAATAGGCAGCAGAATTGGTGCTGCTTCTGCTGCTTCCAGAAAATTACGAAATAAGGTTTTTCGTTTATTCCTCTGAGAGTTGGTTATTGTAGGTACCGCAAGAATATGCGCGTATTACATATGTTTCACCAGATATCACCACATCATGAATATATTGTGATCAGGTCGCCTCAAGAACACGAAGGCTTTCAGAAGAGCCAATGTTGGTGGAGTAGTGGCCTACCTAATGTTGCGTCAGTTGTGCTGATGTGGCCACGTTTCAAGGATGCGAGGATTGGAGTCGTTTGGTGTACAAAATGTTTGCACTTTTGAGGAAGACAAAAGGCGCGACCTGGACTTAAAACGATATGAGCTTAAAGATAGACCGCCTTTGAATAGCATCTATAATATTGTCAGTGGTATCTCCGATGTGTACCAATTACTCCCGGACATTTAAAGCTATAATAGGCTACTTCAGCCACATGAAGGTACGTGAACGTAGCCTTCCTGGCCAACACAAAAAAAAACAGATAAAATTGTCGCCGTAACCGAAATCGGCAAGGACTCAAATACATAAATAATTTATTATATATATATTTTATACGTGGTAGAGACATGCTGCAGCTATATTAGTAGTATAGTTGTAGTACGAATGGGTCGGCTCGACCACGCTCTCACAGAATACCAGCGTAAAATAGCAGCTTAACACTACTGCGTTTCGTATGGTGAGTGTAGAGAACCGGAGACCCTTTTACTGGAAAAGAGGCATTCCATTTTAGTCCTCACGGGTGACAGCACATCTGCATTTTGATTCTTTATTGAGGATAGATGTAGATGTTTAGGGGCCACAGCAACCACTTACCATCAGGTGGACTGTGTGCTCGTTTGTCACCCTATCCTATAAAAAAAACATAAATAATATTGCTCTGTAATAATATCTTACCTTGCGGCAAGGGCACAACAAGGTCCGCCGGGCCAGCTATTATATTAATTTAAGATTATATTATTTATTTTTTATTCTGCTGTCCCGTGAGCGTCGTAAGGGGCGTAACTGAAACAGAAGAATGTTCAACAGTACCTTCTTTATAACAACACGATATAATAAAAAAAATTTTTGCTACCCTGCCTCCCAAGCGTGGCTATTATGGTAATTATCCCCTCTATGAGACATCCTATGGTGGAGGCATATCTTCAGCAGTGGATTTTGATTGGTTGTAATGATGAAGATGAAGAGAATGTAATTACTTATTAACATTAAAGCTAAGATGGATGCCATGTATGCAGATGGTTCGAGACCGTGCTTTATGGATTCCTTGGAGCGATGGTTTTGTGCAGGACTGTAATAAGGATGATTATGATAACTAAACTTAAGGCCCCAGTCAATAGAGACCGTATGGGGTGGCACCGTGTTTCCCATACAACACGACCCGGTGCTACTCAGGACACTAATACGACAACGTGTGTTTGTCAAAACGTCATGCTACACGCCTCGCTAAAAGCTCTACTGAGACCTAACCCTGAGTCTATTCTAGTCCATTGACCTACTGTAGGTCAAATTTCCAGCCGCTCAATTTCACCTTCGCACATCGCCACAAAACTCGCGATACCATCCATATCATCTGGATGATTGACGGACCACCACTGTGCGATTTACAAGAAGTTTTCTTCCTCGCACAACTTCCTTGTGGAATTGACTACCACCAGCGATTTTCCGGACCGATACGACTTATGGACCTTCAAGAAAAGAGCCTCTTTTTTAAAGGGTGCACAACGCACCTGCAGTTGCCCTGGTGTTGCAGTTGTTCATGGGTGGCGGCCGACACTTACCATCAGGTTCGTTCCCCTCTTCTATAAAAAAAAACCTCAAATTCTACATTTATACTCGCTCTACATGCTTTTCAAACTGGAATCCAACAGTGAATGCACTTCTCTTAGCGGAAAAAAATCAAGGGGCTTAATGACTGATGATATAATATTATGTCATATACCTCTTCTAATTTATAATAGTGAAATCGAACACATCCTAAAATTTATAGTTTCAATCTGAGTTGATGACTTTCAATTTTATTCGTTATCTGTTGTCACTTATCTGTGACTGGTCATAGCCGCCGGAAACAGTGTACTGTTTCTTTTCTCGCCGAAAGGCTAAGCATTGCTATTCAGCGAGGAAACGCAGTCAGTATTCTTGGCACTATATCGTGGGTGGAAAGACTATATGATAATGTGAGTTTTTAGTTATTTTTATTGTAATAAATATTGTTGTATATTATGTGTATATTATGCTATGTAAATTCTGTTACAAATAAAATAAAATATTTTGATTTTTAAAAATTACAGTTTCTTAAAAATGCTTAAACCAGATACAGGTATTTCTGTTATTAAAAAATGTTACACCCAAAATAGAATTTTTTCCTGTATCGCAGATGCAGTTTACATACAAACACATATTACATTTCGGGTAATTTTAAAGTGTGCTCACGTTGGTGGTTTCTTTTTTTTTCTCTTTTTCAATTAAACTGTAGGTATCATCAACTTAGCCTTAACTTCATTTGAAAATATTACAACTATTAAAAACTAAAAAAAACTAATATAAACTAAAATATATTACAGAGTAAAATTTTTCACAAGGCCCATATAAATCAAAACATTATATAGGAGATAAATCAAAGTGACCTAGAGTTAACGACACAAATGTCTTTAGAGGACATAAAATGACTGACCGAATCTCAAGTATAAACGCAAGATCCAAAGAAATAAACAAGCCCTAAAGCCCTAGATCGTGGGATAACACTTAACTGTCGTTCAATCAACCTAGATTCGGCTTAACTGCGTCGCACAGATTCCTTTGTTTTGAATCCGGTTTAAACCGGTTTCAGTTTTACAAGTTGTAACAAAATTGATCATAGCAAAATTTGCAAGTTCTTATAAAATTAACCATTGCAGAATTTGCATAGTTAATTGATAATACAAATTATAGTAGTGCTATTTTTAATAATCAATGTTTAAAATAATGGAGCATAAATACATCTTAGTCCTTAGTGATGACAAACCGCCTGTAGCCTTCTTTGTTTGTTGTTTGTTGCAAAAGTAATTTACCATCAAATCAAGTTTTGGCTCAGTGTTTAAACCTGGATTAGGTTACTAATAAAAAAAAATCGTTTCGGTTTTGATTTATTTTAACAAACCCCACGGTTAGGATTTGAATTCGGTCCAATCCAGCAGGCAGACTATCATCTCATCTCATTATATATAGGTATACTTTGGGCATTATTTATATATTTGAAGTTAAGTTTAAAATTTGGCTACTTTTTGAAAAATAACACTGTATATTGATGTTATTTGTAGAGTAAATAGAGTAGTCTCATTAAAGTCCCAGTCATTTGTATCCTTCCAACATTACATGGTGACCCTGCAATGTAACCTACAAAAGGCGATATTGTAACAGAAACTATTACCCCCATTTCCTCTAGTGGGTAACGTCAGAGGCGACTAAGGAAAATACCAGAAAATTTTATGACGTTCAGAATATTATATTTCGTTTAAACCACACTTAACATAGTCAGACCGCCGACGTGCGAAACATCTGGAACTGGGATCGTCATTCCGCCTACCACGTTTGTGTGATTAGAAAAAATCCTCCCTACAATAGGAGGCTCACGTCCAGCTATGGGCTCTTACTGGCTGATTAAATAAATTGCAGATACGTTGTCCCTACTGGAGGAGATGAAATGCCTCGTTGTAATTTGTAAAAAGAGGCTCCATTTCGTTTCTCGTTACTTTGCATATAAAACACAGTACCATTATGTTATAAGAGGTAAAACAATGCTGCAGCTATATTACGGTTATTGGGGACTACGCTCTGACAAAATACCAACGTGAAATAGAAACTTAATGCTGCTGTGTTTCGTATGGTGTATGTAGAGAGCCGAAGACCCTTTTTACTGGAAAAGAGGTATTCCATCTTAGTTCTCTGAGGTGACGGGCTATTTTATTCTTAATTGAGGATAAATGTGGATGTCTGTCACAGTGTACCATCAGGTGGACTCTGTGCTCATTTGTCACCCCAACTCTATAAAAAAAAGGTATTTTACGCTGTCATTTTATGAGAGCCATAGTTGCTTAGAACGGTGATAGCTCAAGGGCTAAGCGCTCGCTGTAAAATCATTGTACGCAAGCAACCGGCTTTGAGCCCCGCCGACACCACTGAAATTGTAAATTGCAATATTAAGTGCTGATTTAGCACGTGCTCGGTGGTGAAGGTAAACATCATTTGGAAACTGCATGACTGAGAAATATAAAAATGTTTCAAAGATACGTGAAATCCAACAAGCATTGGGGAGCGCGGTGGAGACTTCCTCGCTTTCAAACGCTCTCAGTAATGAAAGGAGGCATCTGCCATATAAAAGCTAAAATAAATCTATATTTTGAGAACGTGGATCTTCCCCGGTTGAATTATCTCATTCGTATTGCAGCTACAATTGCAGCGTGTCTTCCATTGTAAATAAAGCATTTAAAAAGTTATTTAAATGTCAATTAGGTATTACAATGAAAGCAAAATGATTACATCTAACAAAGTCAGCTACCACCATATTACGAAATATATTCCGGTTTTCTAATGTTCCAATAATAACTTGGTAATTTTGTTTATCTACACTGTCTAATGGATCTGCTGTTATCTGTTAATGGGTTTACAAACTTTCAATTTTTTCGTCAACGTTTTTTTTTCACAGGCACAAGTTCACTTTTTGTACGAGAGTATTCTTTTGCGTAGTAAGTTATCGGCTTTAGATTAAAGACATCCGTAGAGACGAAAAATTTATTTTAAATTGTCAACTTATACATATATATTGGAGGAGAATGAATTTTTTGGATAATTAAATCTTCTAAAGCCCTACTCGGTCACACTCTTACCTATTTATGGAAATAGGTAGTGGTCTGGTCTGAAGGATAAAGACAGCCATATTCCATCGTAGTTCTCAGAGGTTCCAACGTATCTGTAGCCTTCTTTGTATAAGGTTAGCTGCAGACAGTTGGCGGCTCCGTGGCGCAGTGGCTTAGCAATGAGTTGCAGCGCTAAGGGCCGCGGGTTCAAATCACGCATGAAACAAGTTTTCGTATCGCCTACAAATAATTGTTCTGGGTCTGGATGTTTGTCCTTGTGAACTCTACGATACAGGAGAAAATCCTGGTGTAGAGGTAACGTCTTTTTAAGAAAGAAAATAGGATGTCTATGGTTTGGATTACCATCAGATGGACTGTCTATTGACTCATCACTGTTCTATAAAAAAAGTTTGTGATTAATTCTAGTAAGGTCAGTTACCCACGAGAGCAGAATTAGATGAAGCAGTCGATGGGTGAAAGTGGTTCAGATCATGTTTTTAAGACAAATGTGCATTAGACTCATAGGGACTGAAAAATTATAGTGTTGATGATGATACTCATGCCATGATCAAATTATGCCACACAAAATTTATTAGGGAATATATTAGCACAATTTACTCCCAACACAAGCATTTTATGCTTATTTGTAGCTAAGCAAATTTTTACGGGGTAGAGCCACACTGCAGCTGTATTATGGTTGTAGCATGAATGGGTCAGCTAAGGCAGGGTAGCAAACTACAAATATTGAGATAGCAAAGTTTTCGCTTTTATTGTTTAGTTTGTCGTATAGTTGTTTAATATTAAAATTGTTATCATTTAACTTTTCGCTACTCAATAGTTGTTAGGTTCTGACACGTTATCTCCAGTCCACAATATGTCCGAAACCATAGAAAAAAATGTTTACAATTTTTTGTGGCACTCCGCGGTAGATGATACTTTTAGTTTTTTTTAATGCAGTAGGCCGATGCTTCGTGTGATTTAGAGCTGGTTTTACTTTTTATTGTACCTTTAAATTAGACTAAAACTTTATCATAAATGCATATATATACAGGGTTATTTTTCAAAAAGTAGCCAAATTTTAAACTTAAGTTCAAATGTATAAATAATGATATTCTTGCGAAGATATAATTGATTATTGCAGTTTTTGAAAATACGAGTAAATAAGGCTTTTACTTTTATTTGAAATTATCCCAAATTGAATGTTGTTTATGGGCAACAACGTTTTTGCCTACCGAGCGACCCTTACGAATGTGTGCGTGCGCAGAGAAATCAGTTAAAATAATGCATTTAATGATTTAAAAGATAATAAAGACAGAATGTTTGACATTTTTTAAATAAATTTTTCTTTACCATTTGCCTATATCACCTATTCTGAACCTTCTCTGCAAATTTGGCCAGTTATTGCAAAACAACCCTGTATAGATAACCTAGAGGTTTAGGGTATTGACTACTGACTTCTATTTCAGTCCTGACACATATTTCTCGCTACTCTGCGCTTGTGTGTTCGTCGGCTAAAAGTATTCTTAAAATGGCCAATCTTCTATCGTCAATTAGGGCGACAAACTTCTGCCATCTAAGGCCGAATTTGTAACTTACTTGTGCAACAAAAATTTGCTTCGTCACTTTTTTCTCATTCATTCTTTTTAAGTGTCCAAGCCGCCGAAGCATTCTTTTTTTAAATCCTGGTCACAACATCTTTCAAAACACTATTCCATTACAGATTATAAAAGTCAATACTAAACACAGGCCTCCCCCGTAGATGACATTATAGTATAATAAGTTGTAATCAACCGACAAACGATGGGGAAAAAGGTTCTCGCGTGGTAGCCTCGTACCGGTAGGCGAAGTGTAGGGAGACCCCCCACTAGATGGAGTGACGACCTGGTAAGACATGCAGGCAGTCGATGGATGCAGGTGGCTCAGGACAGTGCTTTGTGGCATAACTTGGGGGAGGCCTATGTTTAGCAGTGGACTTGTGAAAGGCTGTAATGATGATGATGATGAAGTTCTAATCAGCAAGATCCTGTTGCCCATCTCTTGTTTCTGTTTCCCTTCTATCGTCTCTTACGACACTCATGGGATGATATGGGGTAGTGAATATTATTACACCGCCCCTACACGGTTAAAAACGGTTTAAAAAGAAGAACTTAACTTATATTCGCTACTAGGATTCGTTTGTCTTCTTTTAAGATCATAATATACTAACTACACCTTAGCTAATCCTACTGATGTAAATTTCTGATGAAGAGAATTTAAAAACAAAATAAAAACTTGTTTACTGCTCTCATGTAATCATCAAAAGGAAACCTCAAGGGTAAACCATAATTAGAAAAAATAAATAGTCTTTGAAAATTATAAACACAAATAAATTATAAAAATAAATGCTATAGGTTGGCAATCGCAGTTTTTTTTTCACTTTTCGTTGTCATTGCTTACCATCTCCTAGTTTGTTTCCCTTCGTCACCTCTTACGACACCCAAGACGGTACCAACGATGACACCCACGGGATGACATGGGGTACTAGATATTCTTACACTGCCATTACAGGGTAAAAATTAATTACGTCTAAGCTGATATCCTTGATTCTTTAAAGCAATAATCATAAGGTAATCTTAAGGTGTAAACCTATATGGTCAGTACAAGATTTCTCCATTAGGTTCCCATAGCTTTCGCTTACAGACGCACTCTAGTGTAACAGGGCCCAAACAAGCGTGCTATAATGAAAGCCCGCAATAAGTCCTCGTATGGTAAATAATACGGATTCGCGAAATAACAGGTGGCATGAAAACGATGCACTCTACCGCCATAACTCCAACGCGTTGCGGATTAAGTAGGTAACGCCAAGAGTTGTTAATTTCTATAAAAAAAAATTTTAAATTAATAATTTTGTACAACCGACTTCAATATAAGTTATTAAGAATAACTCAAAATCTATTGTTCAGACCTTGATTAAATTTATATGGAACGACATGAGAAGCACCAGCAGAAAGAGAAACAGAACAGAAACAGAAACTTTTTCATTCAATATAGATTATAAATAATACTTATTCAAAGTCACTCTTTTGTTTAATTACCACTGGTTCGAAAAAAAACCTCTGTCCTGAAGAACCAGCAAGAAACCCAGCAGGACTTTTTAAAAAAAATAACAGCTTACAATCATGTATGTTACACAATTAACCACACTAAACAAATTAGAAATAGCTTGGTAGCGATCACCTCATTCCCAGGGGTTATTATCATCCATAAATTCCTTAATATTATAATAACCCTTTTTATACAAACTTTGTTTAATACATTTTTTGAACTTTGAGCAGATCAAATTTTGCATATTTTCTTGATGGATTTTGTTGTAAAAACGAAAACATCGCCCCAAGAATGAATTACTGACTCGATGGAGTCGAGTAACTGGTACTACTAGCTTGTGTCTGTTCCTAGTATTTACAGAATGAATATCACTTATTTTTGTAAAACTACTTTTATTTTTGTGTACTTACATTACATTTTCATAAATGTATTGAGAAGCCAAAGTTAATATATTAATTTCCTTAAATATTTGTCGCAGCGACTCTTTAGGCTTTAAATCATAAATTGCTCTTATAGCCCTCTTCTGTAAAACAAATATAATTTAAGTGTCAGCTGCGTGTCCCCATAGCAAAATACCATACGACATTATGCTATGAAAATAGCTAAAGTAAACTAGTCTAGCCGTTTCAACACTGGTAAGATTTCTAATCTTTTTTACAGCATATGCTGCAGAACTAAGTCTGCTTGCTAGTTTTGATATATCGGGGCTCCATTGAAGCTTCGCGTCTGGTGTGATTCCAAGAAAAATGGTGGTATCTACAAGACTCAGTTCCTCCTCAACTAAAATCACATTAGTATTTAATTGTTTGACATTTGGAGTCATGAATTTTATACATTTCGTTTTAGTGCCATTTAACTGCAAATTATTAACGTTGAACCAATTTACTAATTTAGATATAGCATTATTTACTTCGTCATAAATTATGACGTCGATTAATTGTCGTCTTAATTTGAAAATTAAAGAAGTGTCATCAGCAAATAATACTATATCATGGTTATCCCCTACTATGTAAGGTAAGTCATTAATGTGTACAAGAAACAGAAAGAGGCCGAGAATTGCGCCTTGAGTATTATAATTCATGCATAGTATTAATTCTACTGTAAAAAAATACAGTTAATTTTTTATTAGTTCACTCCATATCATTGAGGATGGTAGCTAAGCAAAATAATTTTGTCCATAGGATAGATTTTTCTATTTTTTTTAATAATCTAATTTTGCATGGCAGATCTACATACACTACAGCCTATCATGGCTGCATGCCTGGTTCTTTCCTGGTCGAATTAACTTTTTTAAGCTGCAACCATAATACAGCTGCAGCGTGACTCTACCCCGTATAGAATATGATCTCTTGAAGGCATTTAAAAATAAATGAGGTTATTTACAACTCTATGTGATATCAATGTATCGTGCAACGAACTCTTCATGAGCTGAGGCTACAGCTACACTAATCTGTACACATCAGCCGTATTGCAATTTATTAACGCCGACCGCGGACGTGTGTCCCTGCACCGCAGCACGCTAACGTTTTTCTTTTCAGATGGCAGTTTTTTTTTTAGTTTTTAGAGCGGTTAACACAACCTGAACATTAACTTCATGATGAAATTAATGATTTTGCATTTTTTCCGTATTGATCATTTGAGATGGTTAAAATATTTTTTATATATCATAAAAATAGGTTCCTTACAAAATTGAATTTGTAAGGAACAAGTTCGTTAACAAGTTCAAACAAATGACAACGATAAAATTTATCTACGTAATCATTCAAACTACATAGTTGTTCAGAGATAACTCTATTTTCGCTTATAAAATAAATGATTATCCAGATGAAATATAATAAAAATAAAAGAGACAAACAAATATGTCAAAAGAATGAAAGTATCAAATAAAAAAAAGATTATTTTCAAACAAATACACGGATTGTCTGTAATTTACAGCTTCTTCACGAGTCCGTAGAGACAGATTGCCACAAACCACGGTCCTGAACCACTTGCATGCATTTAGTCCTTGTATACCTTATCAGCAGTGCGATTATGTTACTCGGGGAATCGTGGTTTAATTCATTTTGATGTCTGATGATGGGTTTTCTCGTATTGTAAAAATGTATCAGTTTTAACTATAAAGCGATGTCTTTTTTATATTAAGGCGACGTTGCAGTACTTCTTAACTTATCGAACATCTGTAAATCGACTGAAATGTAATTGTTACGAAAAACAAAATCTCTTTAAAAAATTGAACACGAACAAGTGCTTTGTGAAGATAGAAAACGAATCATAACAATTGGCATAAAAGTCATAAAGATGCCGATAAAACAATGTAAAACTTATATAAAATATAAGCCTTATTATTTTTTAGGATATGTTAAGAATACATTTTATAGAACATCGTTTTTATTTTTACCTCATGAATAAAATAAACAAAAACAAACGATACAAGTGCTGGCGCCCCGGCCAGTGCCTGGTGCACGCCGAGACATTTTCGAGGTTCGTCGTACGTTACTTGTTCCAAAATTCTTCCCGCTTTAGTATTTTTCGCTCATCAATTACGGGGAGTGAGGTAACTTTGTCAAACCTACACACATGCCGCCTTAATATGTTATTTTAGGTTACAAAATATTACCATTATGAAAAAATATAATGATATTGTTTCTGCTGCAGATGTCTTCGTAACTGATTTTTTTACATAGAAAAATCCAGACAGTGACGTTATGGTTAATACCGTACATTTGGATGTTTCCGGAAAACCCCCTAAGCCTGCCTTAAATTCACGATATTGAAATATTGGCGAACGATTGTATCCCCGGATTTCATTTGTTTTTTAGTCCGGCGCGTTTTAATAGTTTTTTAAGCTCTGTCGCTACATTTCGGATATACGGAGCGATGAGTTTCGTTTATTCATTATTTAAGGGACTTACTATTCATAATAAAATATCCATTAAAAGGCTTATAGTTCAATAACTGCGACATTAGCACGATAGCTTACTTCATTATTTCGCACTTCATCACATAACACATGAATGATATTTACTTATCGTTTAATTATTATTTTTCTCCATACAAATTTAAAGATCCTCTAGCGAATACGTTACAGGTTGTTTTAAAGAATCGCAAAGTACATAATCATTTTTTTTTTCGCAGAATACTCGTACTTTCAGTAAGTTGCGAAACAATTAGCCCGTAAAAAAAAGTGTCATAACTAATAAATATGTAACATTCTATTTCAACTCCTTAGATGTTGAATTTTCCAAAATCCCTTCTTATTGGATGCCTAGTGTTGCCTGCGTCACTAAAGGCAGCTATTATCCAAATTTCAGATTTCCAGGCCTAGCGGCTTGGGCTGTTAGTTGATAGACGAGTCATTCATATGGGGACATCTTTTTTATCTCTGCACTGCTCTAAGGTACGACAAATTCCGCCTTAATACATTAATGTGTTTATGAAGTTAAATAAATAAATAAATAAAAGTTTTTTTGATCATATTATATGTTTTGATGCGCAGATTTTTCGTATCGAAACGCTTTTAATTATTCTCTCGTTGGGTGTCATATAATTAAAATATGCGTTCAACTTATTTCGCATTCCGTTTTACTGAAATCATCATGAATATTGTATGATTATATTATGTTAATGGGGAAAAGCCATAAATTTGTCTAGTGTACGCATCTGCTTCGTTTAATTGACAACACGGTGTGAGCTTAATAATCCGTTTATGTTGACATTTTTGGAATTAATAAACATATAGATTATCATAGCATCACTAAACAAAAGTTCGGTTTATTAGCGCAGTGGCTAAGCGTTTGACTGCGGGGCTGGGGGTTCGATCCCCGGTGCAAGTGTCACTCACACACTTGCAATCAATTTTAAACAAAGAAGGCTGCAGATGGTTTGTCACTTCTGAGGTCTAAGATAATAATAATAATAATAATTTATTACATTACAGGTCCATCATCCGAGATCGTCAGTAATGAGGCTGTACTTCCCGCGGAAACATGGTGGGCGCGGCTTTTTAAGCACTCTCACCATGCATAATCGCGAAGTGTGCAGCCTCCGTAATTACTTCCTGACGAAATCGGATGATCCATTCTACAGGGACGTCATTTTGTGTGATAAAGAGCTAGCCCCTCTATCCTTAGCCAATGAGCAATGGCAAGACCCAGCAGTACAGTGCATTTCCGACCGGGAGACCGTATGGAAGGAGAAGGAGCTCCATGGGAGGTTCTACAAGGCTCTTCATGAGCCTTACGTAGACACAGTTACCTCCCTCCACTGGCTACGTTTTGGTCACCTCTTCGGGGAAATCGAGGGTTTTGTCTGTTCAAAACGCGATCAGGTTATTAAGACCAACAAATATCGGAGATACATCCTAAAGGATGGCACTGTCGACATCTGTCGAGCTAGTCGCCATCCCGGTGAGTCACTTAGGCATGTAATCTCTGGTTGTTCGGCGCTTTCTAACTCTGAGTACTTGCACAGGCACAACCTATTAACCAGGATTCTACACCAGGAGCTCGCTCTGAAATACGGTCTCGTGGTTCAGAAACTGCCTTATTATAATTACTTGCCGGAAGCCGTGCTCGAAAATGACCGCACCAGGCTCTACTGGGACCGGGCCATCATCACAGACAGGACTATTCTTGCGAATAAGCCTGATATTGTGCTGATGGACCGGGCACAGTCAAGGATATTTTTGGTCGATATTACCATTCCTTATGACGAGAACCTCGTGAAAGCCGAAACAGATAAGCAGACAAATATCTGGACCTGGCTCGCGAGGTGACCGACATGTGGGGTGGTCTGCCGACCGAAATTATTCCTGTGGTCGTTTCTGCGAACTGTTTCTGCTAATCCCAGTCAGCCTCTCAGATCATCTGAGGCGACTGGGACTCCGTGACGGACTGCTCCGGACTCAGATGCAGAAGGCGGTGCTCCTCGAAACCGCTTTCTTTCCCTTTCTTCCTAACCTTCGGCCGTTTGGTCTTCCCTGCCGGGGGCTTCCATCTGGTTGAGTTTTTATTTATTTATGTACTTTTATGTATTTATTTTATTTTGTTGATATTTATGTATATTTATCATTTTCATTTACATTTATATATTACATCCCAACCAGATGAGAAAACTATATAGATACCCCACAGTAATAATAATTTATTAGACTCTCAGTTTGACAAATTACACTTATGTATTATATGTATTTTAAATTACAAAGTAACATTTCAAAGAAGTTAGCTTTGACGGCCATACTAGTATAAACTGTGTTACATCCGTCAGCGCCTTCTACCCTGAGTAATACAAAATAAATAAAAAAGCATTTCATTTCGCTATACAATACACAAATATGTTAAAATAAATATGGAATATAAAGAGATTTTTTTTCTAATTACCACAAACCTGTGTGTGTGTGTGTGTGTGTGTGTGTGTGTGTGTGTGTGTGTGTGTGTGTGTGTGTGAGTGTATGTGTGTGTGTGCGTAAGAATTTAAATATTGATTTACCTCTCTGTTTCCATGTAATTAAGATTTAGCAATTAATTTAGAATTTTGTCATTATTTATATATTTATTACATATTGTTTTTGTTTTTTGCATCTATTAAGGGACATAGGGTAAATATTGCTTACTTTATTTGCTACATTATATAAATGACTGCTAATGACATAATATTGTCGAATGGTCTAGAGCAGTTCTATGAAAAGTCATTTTACAAATTCTACTTTTGTTACGTTTTAAATTAGGTTTAAAATCTGTATTTTGTGCTTACGGAGTATAACAGACATAACAAATAGCTGTCTTACAGTAAGTACAGAACATTCCTTAAAAATAAGTTCAGTGCTATATCTTTGTGATTTACCCAGCATAACCTTTAATATTGCTCTCTGTGCACGTTCTAAGGAGAGTAGAGTTATCTTTTTAATTCCACCCCAGGTTACAATGCAGTATTGTAGTAAACTCTGAGCAAGGGCATAATTAACACATAGCAAGGTTTGAATTTCAGCTGAATACCTCAATTTTCTGAAAATAGGAATAAATTTTCTAATTACCAAGACCAAGATAGGCAGTAGTCTATGATAAGTCCGAGGTATCTTATGTTAGTGGAACGACTTAGTATTGGGCAGTTGCATTTGCTTTGTTGTTTACATGTATGTGCTTTGAGATTAAATTCCGCTGATGGTTGGGTACTAACACGGTGACTGAAGGTAATAATATCTCGTTTTCTTTACATTGTCAGTAGATTACTACTAAGCCACCGCATGACCTTACCAAGCGCAAACTCTGTATAATATTGGGCGTGTTTCCAGTCCTTACCGTATACCATTGAAGCTGTATCGTCGGCATACGAAAATGATTTTGCAGGTAAGCAACGTAATTTTGCATAAACTATTCACGTAAACGAGAAAGAGAGTTGGGCCCAGTACGCTGCCTTGTGGAACTCCAAACGAGACAGTTGCAGGTAAACTAGTGTTATCAGCGATTTTATTTAACTGCGTTCGATTAGATAAATAAGATCGAAATATATCTAAAGCAATCCCTCGTACGCCGATCAGTTCCATCTTATGAAGAAGTAAGGGAACAGAGACAGTGTCGAAGGCCTTTGACAAATCAAGAAAAAACACCTATAACTTTCGACTTATTATGAAGATGTTTTGCAATCGTCTCAGTTAGGATTAAAGTGAATGCTTTAACTTACTCTGTAATTATACTGGCTCTGTATACCCATCAGACCAGATCACATCAGTGCAAGCACTGCTATTTGGTAGCAGAAATAAATAAGAGGGTCGTACTTGCCCAGACGGGGTTCTTAGGCAGAAAAGGACTCCTACCACTAAGTAAGCAGTCAACTTTAAAATTAAAAGCAATTGTCAACCCGACTATCAAGCATGGCAACTATGGAAAAATTCTCCCTTTAAGGCAATCTATAGGCCATCTATAATGTTCAGTAGTGGATTTTTGATAGGCTACAAAAGATATATTGACATAATGTTAGAAATCCATAATGTTTTACTCCTGTTTAATCCCGATGCAAATATATTTAAATTGTATCTTACTCCAATCAAATTTATTTTGTGCTCACCCTTATTAAATAATGATTAAATGTCGAAAACAATCAGTGCAGATTATCAAACAAAGGTTCTACTTAGTAACAATTCGCATGCCCCGTACTATTCAAGATACACTCATACACTCGAGGTCAGCGCAGCTATATTGCTCAAAAGTATTTGTATGCAAAAATCTATTTAATTTATTCACATCAATTCAATGTCCCTTTGATATGCAGAGAGCAAATTGGCTACGTTGTTTACAACTTGTAAATACATTGTACGAAATATAATATGACAAAATATGCGATAAGTTTTGCGAAATCTTCCAGTAAAATATTCATAATAAGATTAAGTAATAATTTAAAAAGATAAAATAATTTTATATGTGTTAGAGCCACGCTGCAGCTATACTAGGTTGTATCACAAATTGGTCGACTCGACCGGGGAAGGGCCACACACTCGAAGAATACCAGCGTCAAAATAGGAATGAATAGGAATGAGAAATTCTGCTGTTTTGTATGTGATTGTATATGTTTCTGAAACGGCATTCTAGTTTTCGTTCGATCTTACTGCTGCGGCAAAATACATGAATAATGGAGTGGAGATAGTAGAGTTTGTTACGCTCTTCCCACATTATATGACTTAATACCCTACAAATAATATGTGGATTCCTAAATACCTCATAAAATTTTAGCAATATCCGGTTATTCAATATATAATATACATTTACTGTGATATAATTCAATATGAGAGAAATATTTTTAATATGTTAATTTGATCGATCCTAACTAGATGAAGTGACGACTTTACGAAACAAGCAGTAGGTCGATAGATGCAGCTGGCTGTGGACTGTGCTTTGTGGCAATCTATGGAGGAGGCTTTTGTTCACCATGAACTTGTATGATAGGTTGTAAGGATAATGATGATGATGAGTTATAGACAGTGCCGAAAAGAGCCGAAGTACTTTTATTTACGCGAGCAACTTCAATTTGATTTTCGACGGCACTAATAATAAATTTAAATTTAATTTTTCATATATTCGTTAATTACAAGCTATCAAAAGTCCACTGTTGAACATAGTCTTATAAATAGGCCTATAATAGTTGCCACACTTAGACGGATCAAGAAAAGGCTGCCGCCCATCTCCTGTTTCATTTCCCTCTGTCGCCTTTTACGTACCTAGCTGTTTTTATAAAGTGCTGATTTATTTAGAGGTCAAAGAAAAATAATTATATTGTATATTAGTATGATTCATCATAAATTTTTAATTTATATTATTATAAAGTATTAACTAGAAATAAAGCCTAAAAAACAATACAACCGCAATAATCCGCTTTACGCTCCAATAAAGACTAGTAGCGCCATCTATTAACTACAAATATAAAAATTATTATACTGCTCTACAAAGTATAATATTTATTTCAAAACAAGGTAGCCAAATCCAACAAAATTTGGCTTCCTTTTTTATTACAAATAATTTCAATTAACTCATCATAGGGGGGATAGGATGTTTTTTCTTTTATCGGGATGTAAAGGTTGGTATTACATCGGTCGGTATACATTTGGCTGTACTCTTAATTTGGCACGTAGTTTTGGTCGAAAACAGCGTGAGGCTCTCAGTTTTGCTTTATATTAGGCTATGCAAATTTTGAAGGCTTCATATTTTTACCACGTTTTTATTAAGCCTTAGGGTCTGCCTGTTCAGGTGGAATTTAGTAATTGATTTTAAACTAACTTTCCGATGAGCTGGAGACTTGAAATTTTGAACATAGCTCAGAATCGGATGATTATATACAAATAAAAAAACGTGGTATATTATTAAAAAAATAACTTGTTTATTTCCTTGCACTTAATGCTTGTGCCTTTGGCTGTGTAAAGTTTATTGTTATGTTTTCTTTCTTTCGGTATCTCGATGTAGTTCCAATAACATCTCGAGTTCCGTGCTACACTCTTCCGTACGTCGTTATCATTTGAACCACACAAAAATTGACACAAAGGGCAATCAGGATCAGACGGAGGCGTGAAATCGAGCGGTAGCTACCACGGCGCATTACAATTTAAAGTCGGCCCCTTTTTGTGCGAGCGTGAAGTCCAAGAAGGCAATATTATTTTGTTCATTTTTTACGTGCAATCGCCCGGTAGCATCCTTTGTAACTTGATACAACGCTATCGCCTCGAATTATCGTTCTACCGATGCCTGTCATGGGTGATGGTAAAGTGTTTAAGTAAACGGTCACTTTGCGCAGGGGTCAGTGTACTTTCTGTTTTGATCGCTAACAATAGTTAATTAGCTTATAACTTGACCGCTTCTACCTTTTATAGGATTTTTTAAGGATCGATAATGTCCAGTTTTAATTTTCATATACATTAAAAAATATTACGATTTGCGTTGATATGTATGCTAGTAGCCACGAGGCTTTGCACCATCACCGCCTATCACATATCAACTGGTAAGCATACGCAACTTCCCCCAAAAAGCCAACTGTGAGCTGCTGTTATTAATTACATCAAAAATGATTTCGGTGATGACAATACTCCTAACTAGAGTTACTATTTTTTTTATAAAACTGAAGTGACAAACGAATCTACTTCAAAAAAAAAGGAGAAAAGAAGAAAGAAGAAGGCTACAGATGCCGTATCACTTCTGAGGGCTAAGATGGAATACCTCACAGCCTGTAATTAATTATACTGGCTCTCTTTGTCCTTCACCCCGGAACCAAATATTTATAACTCACAAAGTACAAGTTTGACTAGTAAAGAACAGAATTTTCACTCTGCCCATTAAAACATTTAGTTTATGGTATTAACCATAAAAAAAAATGTCATTCGCAATTATTTGTCATCATCATCATTACATACTACCTTCACAAGTCCATAATTGAACGTAATACTCCCCCAAATATGTCACATAAGTTGTCTTATCTGCATTAATTTAAAGATTTGATTCATATTTCTTTAACGACTACTTCCTACTTCTCAATCAGGACAGTAGCGCCATCTCTTAAGTAAAAATATAGCAAATATACTGCTCTATAATACAGGTACATTCATTTCATAAATAGTGTATTCTAACAAAATTTGCCTTACTTCTTATTGCTGATAATTTTAATTTTTTCATTCTATTTAATTGGCGGCGTAAGATAATCCACTACTCCACAATATAATCCCGTGAGTGTCGTAGGAGGCGACAGAAGGAAAAAAAACGGGAAATAAGGAGCAACATCTTCCTGACAATAACTCGAAATAACACAAATTGCGATTGCAAAACGGCCTGCCAAGCATGGCAACAAATATGACGCAATAATTGAGGATGCCTATGTTCAGCAGTGGACTTGAATAAATGAAATAATGAAAATGTATTAATGAATTATATTTTCACCGGAATTCGGGATTTAGAGGCCTGCTCTGGTTTTCAGATATTCATAGGCGAAGGTGATCACTTTCACGACGTGAGCCGTATGCTGGGTTGCCTCCTCTTCCATAAAAAAGGCCTATATATTATTTTTACATGTTAAGTACATAAGTTTGTACGAAATAATTTTCCAAATTAAATTAATCAACAAATTCAAATATTATGGACACTTATAGTTTTTTACATAGCTGCTTACTCATTGTATCGTCGACCCACTTTCCTTTCAATATGCTCACGCGATCACAAAGCAGGTTTAAACTTGAATGCGGTTCAATATCGATTTATATGTAACCTCTTTTGATCTTGATTGGTGACGTATACCATTCTAAAAACTTTTATTTTTATTGTGTACAATTATGATCGAAATAACAACAGTCGAACAAACTGAGTATTTTGGCAAGAGCCCTGACCTTTTTTATAGAATAAGGGTAACAAACGAGCACACAGCCCACTTGATGGTAAATAGATGCTTTGGTCCATAGACACTTACATCTATTCTCAATTAAGACTAATTAAAATGCAGATGCGTTGTCACCTCTGAAAACTAAGATAGAATCGCTCATTTCAAGTAAAAAGGGTCTCCGATTCTCCACACTCACCGTACGAAACACAAAATTATTCTACTGTTTCACGCTGGTATCCTGTGAGATAACGGTCCATTCCCGATCGATCCGGCCTATTTGTGCTACAACATAATATAGCTGCAGCATGACTCTACCATGTAAAACTGGATATTACCGTTTAGAAAAGCACACATTTTGAGACTAAGCAGCTCAAGGATGTGCCAATTTTGTTACTTAACAGAAGAAACACCTCTCACATGCTAAGTTATTTGGGCTCTTATGCGTAAACGTAAACTTCATAACAAAACTACGTAATTAGCCCAGAATAACTAAAAATGCTCACAGCTATACAATAATTCAAATAATTGAGATAATTAAATGGTTTAGCAGTGAACTGTATATCTTTTCTTACTATATAATCTATTTCTTCTTCCTCCGAGTTGATTTCTGTGCGCCTGTTAAATATTACATAAAGTAAGTATTACATAACTAAGAAATTAAAGTACTTATGAATAATTGAGTTTATAATGCTATTTTATCCTGCGGCAACTCACTGTTTGATAAAGGATTCTTTTAAAAGGCCTTTTATTTCAAGCGTCTAGTCTTCACCAGCACTTCAACTTCAACCTTTTTTAGTTCGGCTGTTACTCCTCCCAAATCGAGTGGATCCTACGAGTACATTGCACAATCAAGATGCGTAAAAACGTATGCGGCTAGCTTAGGTGGACTCCATGAAATTCAACGGTTGTCATTTCTACGATACATTTAATAAATCATTGCCACTTTGGTATTCTAGTTGATTTCTTCACTTCGAATCTTATCTACCAAAAATTTTGAGTCAAGTTCATTTTATATTATTAATTTGCTAAACTTAATTATTTTATTCCTATTTTGAACTAAGTCTATTAAAAGCATGATAGAGTTCATGTAGAGCCATTTTATTCGGTAGCAAATAAAATGGAAAAGTGATCAAGTTTTAGTTAAAACGTTGTAAATTTCTACGTGCATGATAAAAGCAACGGTCAATCAAAGGAATGCCGGTAATCATCATCACCGTCATCATCACCATCATCTAGTCCGTTGCGTCCACAAAACACGGTTGTGAGCCACCTGCATTAATCATCTTCCTGTATGTTTACCAGGTCAAATCTCCATCTAGTGGGAAGCCGCCCTAAGTTTCTCTTACCGGTCGTGGCTCGAAAATCTTTCTTTCCAGTCGGTTATACTAATAATATTAATAGCTAAATTATTATTTTTTCTCTTACTCATGCAATTAGTTGATTCGTAAACGATTATATTTTTGAATTTATCATTGTTCATTCGATGTCTTCGTTAGCGATTTAGGGAATATAGACTTACTTTAAATATTATCTGAGTTCAGAATTAATGAAGCTAATACGATTTTATCTACCGACTTCAACAGGAGGAGGTATACAATTCGATTGTATTTTTTTTTATGTGTGTTACCTCATAAGTTTTTACTGGGTGAACCGATTTCGATAATTATTTTTTTGTTTGAAAGCTGATGTCTCACATGTGGTCCCATATAAATTTGACTAATAGTTTTTGAGTTATTCTTAATAATTTACATTGAAGTCGGTTGTACAAAATTTTTAATTTTAAATTATTAAAAACCGTGTTGTGTTTAGCGGATATTACTCACCAAGGTATTTCGTGTGGTTTTAAATCCTAGTTGAGGGCAATATTCGTTTACTCTTTTTAACGTAAGTCCATACAACATATTAAGCATACACTATTTCCAACAGTTATTCATAATTTATTAATTTAGATTTTAAAATAAACAATTTTTCAATTTATTCTTTATTGAACATTACACATTATATAGGAAGAAAAGGCGAACTAAATGTATGTCCTCTTAATTCAATTATTACGTCGAATACTGACTAGGTACGAAATAGTGTACTAATCTTTCTCAAGTAATGAATTTGCCGGTTGTTGCCATCATTACAATACATCATTATATAAATTTTTAAAGGCATATTTTTATAGAATAGGGGTGACAAATGAGCACACAGTACACCTGATACTAAGCGAATGCTATGGCCCATAGACATCTACATTTATCATCGATTAAGAATCAAAATGTAGATAAGTTGTCACCCCTGAAGACTACGATGGAATGCCTCGTTTCCAGTAAAAAAGGTCTCAGATTCTCTACACTCACCATGCGAAACACAACAGCATTAAGCTGCTATTTTTCGCTGGTTTTCTGTGAGAGCGTGGGCCTTCCTCGGTCGAGCCGACCAATTCATGTTACGACCATAATATAGCTGCATCGTGACTCTACCGCGTAGTGAACACCTTATTGTTAGTAGAGGAATAAACAATTAATACATTTACTAGATGGTAGGACCCTGTTTCTGCCTAAGAGTCCGTCAAGAGTCAAGCAGCACTGCGTGCATTGCTGTGTTTCGGTCTGACGGTTATAAAGAACCAGTATAATTACAGACGGTTAGGCAATCTATCTTAGTCCTCAGAGATTACAACTCATTTGTAGCTTCCATGTTTGAAATTTGCTACAGATGTCCATGGACTGTATTAGTCACTCACCATCGCGTAAGAGTATAATGTTAAAAGAAGAAACACTCTAACGTAACACCAACTCTACTTGATATTATTTCCTTTGCTCTACATTTGAGACAATTCACAGTAAGTGATGCAATTTTTTATTCTGTGTTAGGTATAATCACTTAAAACTAGGGGTACATTTGGCGGATTTAATGCCTTTTGGTATTCTCTTTTAGTCAACCCTGTTATTTTTTTTAGAGATATTCTATTGCTCTATTTTCGGACACCAATTTATAAATTGCACATGGCAATTTCAACGGTTGTCGTGTTTCAACGATAGATTTAATAATAAAATATTTATATAAAAAGTATAATATTTTATTATTAAATCTTTTTATATATATCAATTCTATTTATAATAAATATTTAAAAAACATTTTATATCTAGTAGTGGCTTAATCTAGTCCACCATCCTAAGCCTTCTCGTTACTGTCATAAAAACCAAGAAAAGACAGGTAACCATGATACAATTAAAAATCACTTATTGTTTTCGTTTTCATTCATATACAGCTCTATTTACCTACTCGTAAATTTTTTGAAGTGATTTCTGTGATTTTTTTTATAAACTCTACGTAAACATGTAGTTTACCTCCAAATACGATACGGTTGCGTAATTATTTTTTTTAAAATATTTATTTCGATATTTATCTGGGGATATCTTTTCGATGTCACGTTTTCAATAAAAATAATATTTTATCCTGTGCTAGATTTTGATACTTACGGAATGATATATTCAACGATTTATCTGGAAATATGTCGTGTGAACTAGCTGAAAAACATAAATCATCAACTTTTTAGATTGTGTTTTCCTTTAATTTAAAACAGGAATATTTTTAACGAACGTTGTTTTACTTCATTTAATATATACATATTTTTAAAGATCAGTCAGATTAATTTTCTATTTCTAGTTAAATATATTTTATATCCCCAAACTGATAAATTTGACACAATTTCGAAAACGTCGGTCAGCTAACCTACTCTCCTTATTTTATTTCTAAGTAAGCAATCAATTTTATTACCCATACATATTAACTCAACATCTAAACAAAGGTTTTCACTCGAACCTAAACGCTAATAAACCCAAAAAAGCACATTAGGTTGCACAAACAGAACGCCAGTGGCGAAACCGCGCCGTAAAATACGTTTAATATACGCAAACGCAAACTATTAACAAATTGCCGTTATAAAACACACGTTACGAACGCCGTCACTACATCAGACTGTCTGATTTTAGCGCTAAAAAGCAGTCTCTAAATTTAATTGCCCGACGTTTGCGTTAAAAGATTTACGTACGCGTATCTAAACAAAGAGTTACAACGTCGTCGTATAATACGCGGTGCGCTTAGGTAATGCCACGCCGCAAGCTTAGACCCGAGTGAACGCTTTCCGTTTAACAACCCCATGCAATCTGTTCCTCCATTCTTACGTCACCTCACCCCATACTTAATACGACATGCGATTGGCCAATTCACTTTGGCGCGCTTTCTCATTTCGAAGCAAGAACGATTCTACTCTCTACATCTCTTTTATAGAGGTCATTTAGCGAAGTGAAAGACGGAGAAGGAGTGCTTTTTCGTATGCCCGCTTTTACAATGATGTAACCAGTTTAAAATAGGATAGATAATATAGGTGAATGTGAGTGTGAAGGGGACGGAGCAGTGTGCCGTTGATTGTAGTAGTGGAGTGCGAAGGGAACGTGCTACCGTGCGTTCAACTATTTATAATCAAATAGGGCATGCTTGTGTGCGACTGTCTACACATTATGCACCGCGCACACACAAGTATAGGACGTGAAGCGAGGCAATGATGTGCACGAAGTATTATCCCTTATTACACGTTTCGCTTCCGCGACGGCCGCACGTACAATAGTGAGCCGACCTCGTTTCGAGCTGTGCGAAGTTTCAGTTTGTTTACATCGAATCCGCTGCGATGCATACTGCGTTAGCGATTGTGTCATCGACCGTACGGTTATCGCTATACTGCGAGTGATTCACGGACAATGATCGCCTCGGAGTTTTTGCGACGAAACTTTTTGTGAACTCTCGAAGTCAGAAATCGCGATCTCGTTAGCGCCAAAACTGTGACGAATTCGGCTTAGATTGTGTGCCATTTTTGTGTCAAAGTGAATTCTTGGATAGGACTTGAAAATCAGTATCTGAGATTTTTATAAACTATTTTAAAGCTGAAGAAAGCTTTTTTAAAGTGCTCTCAGAACTTTTTAAATTGGTGAAAACTTCGGGAAATCGTCCGACAATTCAATCAAATTAAAATTACAAATGAAGACACTGCTCATTGATCAAGGAAGACGTAAAGACCAAGGGCGGTAAAGTCCAACGCATCACATAGCATTTATGCATACAAAACATACAACAATCTGTCCACGCTTCTTCCGTAGAAAAAGACATTTTGAGAGACAAAGATGGCTATAGCATTCAACCTTCCTAGTGAGAGAGAGGCGACAGAGGAGAACTTTTCACGACTGAACCGGCTCCTAGCCGAGCTCTACGAGGTGTTATGCCACATCTTGGTATCACGACAGCCTGGCCAAGAAGTCCAGGAGAATCGGCGAGGTGAGTGCCCTCGAGAGCCTAATATACCACCTTACCACTTAAGATGCAATTCGACCTACATCGTGAACTTGGTTATGGTAGTGGCCATCCTTAAAGTGTCTCTCGCATCGTCTCTCTTCAACACCATAAGATAAAAACGAAGATTGTTTTAGATAAGTATTGTTAACGGTGATACTGCTTAGCAGATTCTGGACTGTTGTTACATATTTTTAAGTCCATCCGTTTGTATATGTTAGACTTTACTTCGATGGGATGTTGTGTCAAACTGCACTTAAATTGTTAATGGTGGTTACGATCGAATTAAAATGAAAGGATTTGCGAATCGATTCATTTCAATTCGATTCTTGCGATTCTAACATGCGTTCGCTTTAACGTATTTTGCTTTTTGATTTTAAATTTGAGTGAAGTTCGACAAAACGCCACATTCATTTTTAATATCACAAATTGTTCGAAAAAATTTCTGAGCATTTATTATGTAAAAATCATTTTACGTTTTTTAATTTACACAGCATTAAAAAATCTATGATCTTTATCCAGTCTTGTAAAAAAGTTCGCAACGTTTAGCATTCACAATTTTAGTGTTGTTAAGTTTCGATATTTAGTTACATTTCCATTTGATCTCCTATTTTGTTTTATCGATTTTATAATAATATTGAATAGTTTAATTTATTGCAATTACTCGAGATAGATATTTCGCAACTAGTAGCATTTATTTTATTTTATTCGTATCGTGGAACATTCAAATATGGATCTCAAATTTTATATTAGTTCCAAAAATCGATAGTCATAGTTTTTTTTTTATAAGTTCTATAACTTTTTTTTTATTTCCTAGACGCCAAATATTAGTTAATTGTATTGCGGAATCATAAGTTTTATATTCTGTCAACGATCAAATATTTCATTTGTTATTTGTAACATTTTTTTATTTAGATCACCTGTAAATATTAGTCTGTATTATTTGTTGTATCACTTTTGTTCAAAAATACGTTCTGTTTTCGATAAAATGTAAAAAAAAAAACATCGATGAGAAATAATGTTTCCTAATTTGTATAAATGAATACTTCTAGAATTACGCTAAGGTAGCTCTAACCTTTATTTTTTACTTGTAAATATTGCATTTAAATGTTTGTGATTTTTCCATATAAGCATTCTCAATTTATATCTCTATTATTATTATTATTATTATTTACAATTGCATATAACATAAGCGCCGCATGTAATGGACAATACATAAACTGGATTGTGTTTAAGTCATACTTCCCGATTATTAAAATGGGAAAATTGTGAAATAAATTTATTATTTTGTAAAAAAATTCAGTGCTTTTCTTTAAATATTCTCAAAGAAATCCCTACAATTACCTAACTGCTGAGTAAAAGTAAAAACCATCCGATCACAAACAAACGTTATTTTTTTTTACGTAATCACGACGAAAATATTTATAATAGAGCAATAATATGAAGAAAAATTATTTTACAATTTACTGAAAGAATTCCTAATAGTAAAATATTTTAACGTTAACTTTAAAGTAAACAGTAGATACTTATTTCAACAAATATAACATACACAATAACTCGATCATTTTAAATTCTAAAAAGATATGGAAATCGCACATACTTAAATACGGCAAGAAAATCTTAAAGAATCTTCAATCTTAAAAAAAATAAAAGCTGGCGTCGCTTATCGGCACAAAGCCGGAGTTTTCTCGTTAATCAAGTCAAAATTGAACTTACGCGCTAATGTTAAACTTGTTTCGAACGCTATGAGACTTGTTATAACATGTTCCGATTAAAACAATGGAGCGAAAAGGTTCAACAAAGCATAAATACGGAGGCGTCTTTTTTTTTTTTTTTACAAAAGCTTCCTGAGAGAAATTATTGATGAACTCTACAAAATTTCCATTAATTTTATTTATGCATACAGATAGTATATAAAATTTTAATTTACCTTGAATATATAAATAGTTAAAATATAAAACGACAATACTACGTAAAATTTATTTATTAGTGATCTCCTCCAGTATAGTTTTCTTATTTTAACAATAATGTATTTAAAGAAATATAATCCATACTACTGAAAAGTTTTTTTACATTTAATAAAAACAAGAGTTAGAAGACAAACGTCTAGTTTGAACTACGATACTAAAATTTACAGATCGTGCATCCAGTCACGACTCTACCTGGCATAGGAATAAAAACGAAAGCGACACCGGTACAACAAATAAAATGTATTTTTACATCGCTTTAAAGGAAGAAATTGAAGTAAAAAAAAAAACTTAGCACGGTACTTTAGTTGTGTTAAGAATTTTTATGGCTGCTTGTTAAATAAACAAAAATTAATCAATATTATTAAGCAATTTTAAAAATTCTTAAATGTTAAATATGACCTTATTAACGCCGGAATTAGAAGAAAAATAGGTTTTCAGCCAATGCAAAATTACATACACAAAATTGTATTAAATGTCTTTATAACTTAAAATTTAAGAAACCAAAACAACTAAAATCCCATCACTAGTTTATTTCGTTTCTATCATATTTCAGGAGGTAACCGAATACAGCCTACGACATGCAAAATATAGCAATGTTTCGGTTATCAAATTATACTTCGCATCAAATAATTTTAGTAGTTCTAGAACTAAAGAGTCACTCAGACAAAAATTTAAGGAAATTAATATATTAACTTTGGCCTCTCAATACATTTATGAAAATGTAATGTACGTACACAAAATAAAAGTAGTTATACAAAAATAAGTGATATTCATTCTGTAAATACTAGGAACAAACACAAGCTAGTAGTACCAGTTACTCGACTCCACCGAGTCAGTAATTCATTCTTGGGGCGATGTACAACAAAATCCCAGAAAATATACAAAATTCGACCTGCTCAAAATTCAAAAACTTTATTAAACATAGTTTGTATAAAAAGGGTTATTATAATATTAAGGAATTTATGGATGATAATAACCCCTGGGAATGAGGTGTTCGCTACCAAGCTATTTCTAATTTGTTTTGTGTGGTCAATTGTGTAACATACATAATTGTAAGCTGTTATTTAAAAAAAAAAGTCCCGCTGGGTTTCTTGCTGGTTCTTCCCAGGACAGAGGTTTTTTTTCGAACCAGTGGTAATTAAACAAAAGAGTGACTTTCAATAAGTATTATTTATAATCTATATTGAATAAAAAAGTTTCTGTTTCTGTTTCTCATAACAACAGAAACTTATCATTCATGTTTGGCTACCCCGTAGTAGTTTATACAATTTGTTTTATAACAACTATACTTAAATCCCACAAAAAAAATTCTAAATGAAATACATTTGGTCTAATAAAAAATTTATAAGCACTTATATTATAAAACTCCTAAATTCATACCATTTAAATCACTATCGTATTCTGTTAAGAATCTAATGCTGAATTTGCAGACAGTTTGGTTTCAGCAGTATTTGGTATATTATCAATTTTTGGATGAAATTTGGCTTGGGCTGTTTATTCCAGTATCTATCAGACACCACAGGAAATTCCGGCAAATATCTTAGTTAACGAACTTTTTTGATAAACGCGGAAATAAATTGAAGTTTTCACAGTGAACGGTTATCATTATGAGATTCTAAAATCTGAAATTGTCTGTGTTTACTTGCTAAATGAATATCTTAGCGACGAGGCGAATATAACTTTTAATCTGTATCTTGTCTTATATAATATTATAATTGGGCTTAATATCGAAAAATAATTCTGCTTATCAAGAAATATTTAATATAGGAGAAGAACATAAGGAAAATAATATTTCTGTAGGCTGCCACATGCACTAAATTATATAAAGATAGTTTTTTATTAAATTATTAGAAGTTTAGGACAGAATTATCACTTAATTTAAAAAAAAACAGCGTTTCTTGTCGGTCCTTTTCTGTAGAGGTGTTGTTACTTTTGGAACCGGCGGTGGTGAATTTAAAAATAAATGTGAAAATTTTAGAGATTTACAAATGAAATCGAACTTCACAATTATAAATCAAAAGGCAAAATGTACTTATTCTGTTTCGTGTAACTTGTTAGCTGTAAGTTGAAATCTATTATTATCTAGTATCGGGTTAACACTCCGTATCCTGATGCCAACGAAAGGTAAGTTACGCTTTTATTCGATTCTAACTAGTCTCGATTTAAATCGAGACGCTTGAACAATTCCGAAGATCATAACATTTTTTGTCACCAATCCAACTAGAAATAATTCTAACTTCACACTTCACTTTTCTTTATTGGAACATAAATTTTTAACTTAAATCCCTACAACTATCAACAATCGCTGCCTAATTGGTTATCGCGTAAAAAAAATATTGTGCTTAATTTTTATTATCATAAAAATCAATGACATAGTTTTTGAAGAATGGAGAATGGCGTGCATTTTCACATTTCGAATGTATATTCTGTAGTACGTTTTTTTCTACAAGTGGTAAAATTAAAAATTTTGTACAACCGACTTCAATATAATTAAAATGAAAACATCATCAATGTAGTCGAAGTCAATTAAATACGCACTAAAAGGATAACTCAAAAACTACTGGTCAGATCTTGATCAAATTTATATGGGACCACATGAGAAGCACAAGCTTTCAAAAAATCATCAAAATCGGTTCAAATAGAAAAAAAGTTCTGAGGTAACGCACATAGCAAAAATAAAAAATACAGTCAAATTGAGTACCTCCTCCTTTTTTTTGAAGTCGATTGACTATATTGACTAATCTGTTATATTGACTATTATATTGACTAGTCAGTTGACTAATAAGAAAAGTTCCTATTAGGAAAAATATAAATTCCAGAGTAAGTTATTTTTCTATTATTTTACTATTACCTAACTACTATCATGATATTATATTTATTAATTAAATTTACGAAATTGTTAGAAATACATTAAAGTGAAGTAAAACGTAAAAACACTTGCAACTATTCTAAAAGACAATAAGATTCATTACTATCGTAATTATATTTAATCACGAAGGAGATTAAATTAAGATTGACACAAAGCTAGATCCAGGTTTGCAGGATAATTTATTGTTTGTGTATATTTTACTTAGTTTAATTAGACAATCCTTTATCTCATTTCGCGACATGGATGTCGTAAAAGGCGGCTATGGACCCGGCCAATAAAGGCCAAATGAACTCCGATGGATAGTGGTATACCACATCGTAAGTGCCAGAAGTGATGGTGACGGCGGTAGCATCAAAGGTGCGAGACATTTCGTACTCCTATCGCCAATCAGTCTTCCAAACGATGACGATTCCGATCCATCTGGAGATTCCAGCTAGTGTTGTCCATGTCTACAAGTGGACAGTTAGATAAAAATGAGTATATTTTAGGTAAGCCCAGCGCTATCAGAATAGTAGCATTCAAAGATTATAATATCAACTATTAAGTTTCGATCTTTTAGGTGTGGTAGAGTCTAATTTCTGCTGAAATTCTTTTGTTTTTAGAGTGAGGGTGACAAACGAGCACACAGTCCACCTGATGCTAAGTGGATATTGTGGTATATAGACAACTTCATTTAAGGATAAATGAAGTATCCTTAGATATAGGAATATTACAATTTAAGGCGACACATCGAAAACCGTTGAAGCGGGCTATCGCCGGACTAACCCAAGTGAAACATAATTTCTATAAAAACTTAAAAAACGCCATCATAAGGCCTAAAATTGCGTAAATCAAAGAAATGAAAGTAAGAAATCGCTTAGAATCTCAAAATATTTAAAAAAAATTGATTAAAATAATCAAAATAATGAGCAAATAAATTACGAATATTGATGTTATGAATGTATTTGAGTGACTCCCAAGCATATAGATTAAGTAATTTCGTTGTAATTTCAACTATAGTGATTTTTTAGAGGTGTTTTCGCAAATAATTATGATCGAGTCAAAATTATACAGTTGTGTTTTTGAACAAGCTAATTCAAGATAAAGACATGAATTTACCTATATCAAAATTCCAGTTTCGTTAGTCGTGTCATACTCCTATACTATTCGATGAAAGGAGGTGCATTTTTTCGCGGTGTCGCCTTAAAATGAAGATACTTTGTCACACTTGAGGACTAAGATGGTATGCCACGTATCCAGTAAAGGATCTCCGGTTCTCTACACTCAAAATATATGAGTGCATGGTCCTCCTTCGGTTGAGTCGACCCATTCGTGCTACAATCATAATAGCAGCATGGCTCTACTACGTCGTCTGAGTAGATACTATCATCTCATCTAATTCTGACGCAATGCAGAAGTACACCTACTGTTGTGTCATAGATTCAAAGGTATTGAGAGTCACTATAATAATAGGCAGTGCGGCAATTTATCTTAATACTAAGTAGTAAGTTAACACTTGATTATTATAATTATAAATTATAAAGCGCATGATATTAGCGCTTTTTCAAATACTATTTTGTTAAAAATTAAAAGTATGGTGAGTTTAGAGTCACCCTTTTCTATAAAAAAAACTTATTTACTACCCACAGCTGGGCACAAGCCTCCCCTCACATCTAAGAGGACAATGGAGTAAATAGTTAGCCGCGCTGACTTAGTGCGTATTGGCACACTTTAAATGTTCTTGAAATGTATTATTTATTTGACTTTAGTATAGGTTTTTCCACGTTTATTATACATTCACAAAGCACAGATGTTACACAAATGTTATTATAAATTCACAGAGCACGTGAAAAATCAGCACTTAAAATTGCTATTAACAATTTCATTGGTGCCGGCGGGGAACCTGAGTTGCTATCGCATTGTGAAATTTAGAGTAAGCGCCTACGCCACTAAGCTTTTAACCATTATAAAATGTACCTCCATACTAGGATTTTCGCCTTTAGTGGTCGCAGTTTACATACATAAATTTCACAAGGACAAACATCCAGACGCGGAACAATTATTTGCAGGCCAATCAAATACTTGTTCCGTGCGGGATTCAATCCCGGGGCTCTTAGCGCTGCAACTCATTGCTAAGCCACAGCACCACGGAGCCGTAATTCTGAACAAGACCCTAAAAATTTATTTGCAATTTTAAGTGCTGATTTACCACGTGCTCGGCATGAAAAAACGCATGTATAAGAAATAAGAAAAAAAATGTTTCGAAGACATGTGAAGTTCGCCAACACGCATTGTGGCAGCGCGGCGGACACTTCCTTGCCTTAAAATCTTCTCAGAAATGAGAGGAGACCTGTGCCCAGCAGTGGGACGTATATAGGCTGTAACTTTAATTTTAACATTACTTTAATCAAATAGGCTTAAGATCCTTGTATTACTAACACATATGACTCATGATGGTCGAAGTAAAATATTTTTATAATACGCATAGTGACCTACAAAGTACTACAACAATCTTATTTTCCAAACGATAAACCGCATTAGTCGGACAACGTCGTAAAATTATTGACCAGTCCGTATGTTAATTTCAGTTTATTTATGCGCCCAATTAACACTTTAGCGGGTTAACTTGTTCGCGTTTGCGGTTAACTCTTGATTCCGAGTTTTACGCTTGGTTTAATAACAAAGGGAGATGTGGAGATGTAATGCACAAATAAAAAGAATGTTATGAATATGTTTTAATAAATTAGATTCTTTCTCAAGGCAAAAGTTGCAGTCATTGACTAATATTCAAATAATCGTATAAATTATATACACACATGCTTTCTTTATATTTTCTTTGACTGCCTTTTTAGTCTAGTAGTGGTTATAACCACGACTGCTGATCAAGTGGTTTCAGGTTTGAATCCCCAGTAAGGTCAAAATCACACACTCGAGTACTATAAGCCTATCCTGCGCAGATGACTACTCTCCGTTGAGTCTGGCCGCCGTGAACGAAATTCGGTCGCGCGGACATTGTTCGATTTTTCTTTAAAAACAAAAGTTACCTCAAATACAGGAGGACTTTCTATTTTTTTCTTGGAGACGTTTTCGATACAAAAATTGCACATGGACAAACATATTAATTATAGGCCGTACAAAAATGAATGTTCCGCGGGATTCGAATACGTGGCCCTAAAGCGCCGCATTTAGAAAACGTTTAGAAATTGCGCTACCTTTCTGTCATTATAAGCACTGCTATCCTGATATTTAAAAAAAAACAAATAGATGTGATGTAAAAAAATAAAATAATTGCTACTTTATTAGCTTAATAATAACAATTATATTTACTAATACTTAGATCTTATTCTTACTTTAACTTTTTACACTAGGATTTTCTCCTGTATCTTGTTCTGTATCTTGGAGGCAGTTTACATATATAAATTGCCAAGGACAAACATCCAGACCCGGTGCAATTATTTGTAGGCCATACAAATACTTGTTCCGTGAGGGATTCGATCCCGGGGCTCTTAGCGCTGCAACTCAATGCTAAGCCACTGCGCTATGGAGCCGCCCAGATGGAAATTATTCTATTGGTTGAAAGAAAGATATTGATGCTCCATGAAAGTCCACTCCTGTACATAGGCCTCTCTGGAGTTGAGCTAGTCTGCTGCCCCAACGTCCCCACGTACTTCACATCCCCACGAAATTTATTGCCCAAACGCGTTTCTTCACAAGGTTTTCCGAGCACCTGGTAAATCAGCTTATAAAATTACAGTTAACAGTTTCAGTGGTGCCGACAGGAACTAACCTAACAGGATAGCTCACTATGCTCGCGTAGTAGCTGAACTTCAATTTACTTGCTAAAATAAAAAGTTTATCAACTATTTTTATAATTAAATTTCCATAAATCAATCAAATCCACTTTAAACTTATTTAAAATACCCCTTTATGTCTTGGATTCTAACCAAGGACCATTTACTTAACAGAAAGGAATGTCAATCACTACACCATATCGTTACTTACATAATTGCAATGATCGTCAGTTACCTACATTCACTTCACCCTAAAAGAGAGATTGGTCCATATCCGGGTAAAACTGTTAGACTATCTTTTTTTTCAACAAAACGCTCTATACACCCAAGCATTAATATAGAAGGGAAAGTAATGTATTCCACAGGTGTTGTCCCAAACAGGTGCCCGTGTTCCCTCTTTTTTTTTAAGGACAGGTCCAGACATGTTCAATAGAGCTTTGTCTGAGTTTGCTCGTAGCCCCGATTTGGTGTATTTTGATTATTTTTTTCTTTTCCTTGCCTCGATGCCCGAGATGAATAACAATATATTGCAGGCAGGTTTGTTAGTAGCAGTGTTTATGATGATGATATATTTTTTTAATAACGTTATCCCCTACTGTAAAATTTTCTTATGTATCGTGAAGGCGTCTTACATACATAAATTTCCCCCGCGAGTCTGTAGCGCCGCAACCAATTTTACTTGGTAAGGTCACGCTGCAGCTATATTATGGCTGCAGCACGAATAGGTCGCCCGACAGGGGTAGGACCACGCTCTCACGGAGTATCAACATAAAACAGCAGAATAATGGTGTCTTTCGTATGGTGAGTGTAGAGGTCCAGAGACCCTTTTTACTGATATCAAGGCATTTCGTCTTAGACCTCAGGGGTCACAACGCATCTTCATTTTGATTCTTAATCGAGGATAGATGTAGATGTCCAGGGGCCACAATATCTACTTAGGGTCAAGTGGACTGTGTGCTCGCTTGTCGCCCATATTTTTTATAAAAAACCAAACGTTCGGCCACTGTCACTCCGATAGATATGTGAACCGAATGAAATATTTCTTAAAATAATATTGTACTCTTTTTTATGTAGAAGTAGTTTATAATTATAACATCTACATAGTATGCTAAAATAATCCAATTAAAATTACACTCGAATTATTGGTTCAAAATCCACGTGTGCCAGCAAAAAATCAAAAACGCCTTTATATAAAAAGTACAAAAAAGGTGTTTTAAAAATTCAAATAAGTCCTTTAATTCTATATCAGATACTTCTTCGATAAAATGTTGCCAATCCTACCTACTGTTCTGATTTTGATCACAGCGAAGTCTTTCAAACAATTTATGATACTATTCTATTTGAATGTAAACAATATCATATACTTTGCAGTGAGAGAGTTTAGCACACATACTTATTTAGTGCATTAAGGTGCATATAGCAAAATGTCAAGGACCTCCTTCTAGTAAGTTAGTAGTAGTCCTATAGGTCAATATGTCACAAGGGATCTGTGTCACTTAAAGGTTTCTAAACTGTAATAAGCGAACCGTTTCTCTATCGATAAGAAAATAAAGACTATAATGGGAATTTTCTTTCGCTACTGTGTTTCGTGTGTGTCTTTACTGGTAACGAGACATTCCAATTAGATCCTCAAAAGTGACATCGATTCATTACAACATATAAAACTCCACTGCTGAACATATGGAGGCCCCCATAGACTGTCTTATAGGGTGGATTGTGCCACAATTGCCACGTTTGGCAGGCGGGTTGGCAACCACCGTTTTCTATTATTTTGGGTTTTTATCGGGAAGATGGATCTTCTGTTTTAGTTTCCCTCTGTCTCCTCTTATGACACCCACGGGACGATACGGGGTAGTGAATAATATTATGGTTGTATAACGAATGGGTCGGCTCGACCGGGGAAGGACCACGCTCTCACTGAATACCAGCGTAAAATAGCAGCTTAACGCTGCTGTGTTTCGTATGGTGAGTGTAGAGAACCAGAGACCCTTTTTACTGGAAATGATGCATTCCAGTAAAAACCACGCAGCCGCAGGCCGCAGCAACCACTTATCATCAGGTGAGCTGTGTGCTCGTTTATCACCCTTATCCTATAAAAAAAAACATAGTATGTGTGTAGAGGCGGTGTTATTACAGAAGTGACAAGGCATCTGAATTTTTATTTTATATCATTGTGGTTTCTTTTCGGACAGATGACCTGTTAAGAAATGCAGTAAGTCGATGGATGCAGGTGGTTCAGGACCGTACTTTGTATTATTCTTTGAGGGCGGCCTATGCTCAGCAGTGGACTTGTAAAAGATGTGATGATGATGATTAATTTGGGTCATCAGTCCACCTATGAGGGGGGGGGGGGATCCTACACTACGCTTACCCTCGAGAACCTTTCTTTGCCATCGGATGTCAGTTTTTCAAACCGGTCTATTGCCACTTCAGCGTGCTGATCCGTTGAGCTACATCGCTTACTCTGGTCCTACTGCGAGTAACGCCCTTGTAAGAGATGCAAAAAGTCAATGGATTCAGATGGTTCAGGACCGTATTTTATGGCATTCCTTTGGACTTTCGAGTTGATATGATGATGATGATAGATGTGGGTGTCTATCCGACGCAACATCCACTTCCTTTCCAGAAAGACAGACAGTTAGTCACATAGGTCACTGACCTGGTGTGATTAATTGTCAGTCTTACTTGTATAGTAAGCAGGAGAGCAGATCCAGCCCCCCTTTTATATATTTTTAATGTACTAATAAAAGACAAATTTTAAATATGCTATATTGATTACGAGACATAATTATTAACAGCGTTTTGTTTATTACTTAATAGTTCTTCTGCAAAACACATATAATTTACTAGGTGTTCCCCGCGACTTCGCCCGCGTGGAATTATTTTGCGCGGAACCCTTAAATAAAAGTAGCCCAAGTTACTCCTTATAATATCAGCTATCTGCCAGTGAAAGTCGCATCTAAATCGGTTCACAGGTTTTTGCGTGATGCGTGTTCAGACAGACGTCGTATTTTTTTCCCACTTACTTAACATTTATCGTTATATTTTAGCCAATTTACACAATATCTTTATTAATTATAGCTTATGTGTTACTCTGATGTATGAGCTATATAATTGTAAAGTTTCATTAAAATACATTTAGTAGTTTTTGCTTGAAAGGGTAACAAACATCCATACATCCTCACAAACTTTCACGTTTATAATATTAGTACGATGCATCAGTCGCGTTTCCTCGATATATTACGATGATATTTAATGAGTAATATATTACCTACTAAAGTCCATGAATTGCAGAAAACTTCAAACAATGAAGGTTACAGATAAACATTAAATGCCTCACAACCTATTATTACACTGTCTCTCTATACCCTTCAGACTAGAATACAGTAGTGGCTATATGGCGGCTGAAATTGGTAAGAGGGTGACACTTGCCGAGGTGGAAACCAAGGCAGAAAAGGAGTCTTCCTAAATAATATACGAAGTTCTTAGAAGAGAGAATGATCCGACACTAGTACTACCTAGGTAGTACGATAGCATATCTACATGTCTTAATCCGACTCCGGATTGAAGTAGTTAACAGGAATATTAGTGGTGTTAAAAGCATAGTGTTCTAAAAATAAAAATTAAATAGGCAATAATAGGTTCTCGGTAAATTTTTACTTTGGACGATATAAATTTGGTGATTTAGAAAAGTGATGCCTGCATTTTATAAAGTTATAACTTTATAGCAAGATGAACACGACTCAATCATACTTTTGATAATTTTTACAACATGCTTCACACAGAAATTGACTTAATATGAAATTCGAACATAAGCACATAATCATCATCATCATTACAGCCCATCACAAGTCCACTGCTGAACATAGGCCTCCCCCAAGGAATGCCACAAAGCACGGTCCTGAGCCACCTGCATCCATCGACTTCCTGCATGTCTTACCAGGTCGTCACTCCATCTAGTGGGGGGACGCCCTACACTTCGTCCGCCGGTACGAGGCCGCCACTCAAGAACCTTTAGGCACATAAGCTAGAACTTATTAAGATACTTTGTCCACTAGAATCTCGTTAATTCCAGAACATACAGTATAGTTATAAATTAACGGTTTTTTTTTATTGACTAAAATCAGGGAACCCTATTATTTTGTAATGTTTTATTCATTGCCTCCGCTTAAAATGATATTGTAAAGAACTTTTTTGTTTAATAACGCCCGCGGCGCTCGCGTGGCGACGTGTTTAACAAAATATAAGAGTCAATGTTTGGAAATTAGTGCAATTGAGTGACCCTAAACAAATTTAGTCATGGGAATTAGTCGCGATTGGTTATTTATCCTTAAATAAAAATTCAAAATGCAGATGCGTTGTCACCCTGAGAACTAGGAAGAAATGCCTTGTTTCCAGTAAAAAGGACGCTCACCATGCGAAATATAGAAGCAATAAGCTGCTATTTTACGCTGGTATTATGTGAGAGCGTGATCCTACCTCGGTAGAGCCGACCCATTCATCCTTTAACCATTATATATCTGCAGCGTGGCTCTACCACGTATATTATTACAGTTTGAAAGTGCTGTAAGAAAATCCATTACTCCATTTCTTCTCGTAGGTAATGTAGAAGGCAACTATGGGATATGTAAAAGAGATCGTATATCTTCCGATAAAAGGCAGTATTACCACCTACTTTAACTATTGCGATCGTCAATCCTCCTGCCAAGCGTAAGGATTATGGCAAATTCTTCATACATTAGTATGACTGCCTCGTTGGACCAGTGCTCGTAGACGCGATTGCTAATCATTAGTTCATAGGTTTGGATTCCGGGTCAGGCCAAAATTAGGCCAGCTCACAGCCCGGAGTCAGGAATTTGACGGTGTTTTACCACCGTGCCTCGGAAAGCACATAAAGCCGATGGTCCCGGTCGTGTCGGATTACCGTCGAGAGTTAGGGAATAAAGAGTGCACCTGTGCTTGCGCAAACACTCGGGCATTATACTCCGGTCCTGCGCAGATGGCTAGGCTTTAGTTTGGACTGGCCGCCATGACAATAATTTGGTCTGGAGGACATTGTTATTATTATTATACATTGGTAGAGTCCCTTATCCAGCTGTGGTTTTTATGGGCTGATGAAGGAAACAGTGAAGAAGTTATACTTACTATAGCGGTAAATACATGGCTTAAGGCCACATACTCAAACGCTACCTAATCTTGCTAATTTTAAGAAGTCGTTAAGTCTCATGGTGTTACAGTCACTTTGACTTAAAGTGATAGAGACAGCACGAGATTTAACGGCACCTTAAAATTGAGCAGCGTTTGAGTATTCGGGCATTAGTGTTCAGCTTCAAAGCTAACGCTACTGGATCTAAAATAATTTTATTTAATTTAAGAATGACCAACTAGCCCTCAGTCTATGCGAGGTCAACTGGCTAGTGTATTAAAAAGTAGACTTATTTTGGTCGCAATAAATAGTTACACAGTACAGTTACAGTTCCAGTAAGAAATCTGAAATCTGAGTTTATATGATCATATTTTCCCTCTTTATTTTCAGTCAACGAAGACAACTCTATTAAAATACTTACGTAACAGATGTGAGCGTTATAGAACGATAATTGTGGCCACGTGTGACCAATTACAGCGAAGACAAAGGCCCTTTTGTCGACGTAATTGTCCAAGTTGACATTATTTCACATTGCGCTCTAAGCTCGATCGCGAGCTAAGAACTGGTTCCGTAAATAAAGTATTTTAAAACATAACGATATCATTGTTTTTTATAGAATAAGGGTGACAAACAGGCACACAGTCCACCTAATAGTAAGTGTAGTGCTGTAGTCCATAGACATCTATATTTATCCTCAATTAAGAGTCAAAATGCAGACTCGTTACCAGTAAAAAAGGTCGCCAGTTCTTTACACTCGTTCTCGTATTTGTCGTTAATTTTACCTTTTTATGGTATTTCTCCTAAAATTGATGAGTATTTAGTTTTTGCTCGTAAATAGCAGCCTGCGGAGGGTTATGCAGGCTGCTATTTTCCGAATAAATTTCGCGTAGTTGGCGTATGTACTATATGTATATTTTACGCTAAAGCTACTAGACTCAATAACATGGCTTCTTTGTAATAACTTCCAAAACAATGCATCTTTAATAACATAAATAAATGTGGGAACCGTACATGCTTCATTGCCTGAGAAATATAATGACGGAGTTTACTCGAGCTCAAAATTACACCATTATACAACGGCTTTTGTTTTATTGACAATTAAGAGAAATGTTACGCGTTATATCTAATACTATTCTAGTGTAAAAGCATTATTAAATATACCTGTTTTATTTGACGTCATTAGTAAAGTTATACGAATAACTGTTGAGAGTTTATAACTTTAATGGGATCTAAACATATCTATCTACATATTATATGTTCTAATTTGTAAAGTTACTGGGCACAAGCCTCGTCTCATTTCTGGTTATGAAGCAATTTGTCAGTCGCGCTACTCCAGTGAGTGTTGGCGGACTTTACATGTCTCCGAATATTTTATTTTTCAGATTACAATGGCTTTCTTTATCACCATGCACTTAGTTAATCAGGACTTACAATAAACAATTCACAGTTTTTATATGAAAAATGTTATACCTCACACTAGAATTTTCTCTTGTCTCATGGAGGCAGATTACATTCATAAACGTAGACGAACATCTAGACCCGGAACATATTAATTTCATAGAAGAGAGGACAATCGAGCATTCGGCTCACTTGATGATAAGTGTGACCGCCACCCATGAACAACTGCAACAACAGAGGAATTTCAGGTTTCATTCTCGTTTCTCCCGATGTAGATGTCTATTGGCCACAGCACCCACTTACCATCAGGTTGACTGTGTGCTCGTTTGTCGCCCTTATTTTTATAAAGAATCACACAAATAAATCGATTACACCGTCATTTAACGAACCCTAATCGGCTGCACCTAGGTATTGCCAGCTATATCTGCTAGGTGTATACGCAATTCTGTTTTTAGAGGAAATAGCAGCAGCAATAATTTTATCGTAATACGAATTTATTATATTAAATACAGAAATGCAATTTGATTGCCCATAATAAACCAAGATCGCACTCGAATGGGGCGTAGCCCGATTACGTTTAATACCGAAAAGTTACATTAAACTCTACGTTGCTTTTTTGTGTTCGTGCCGAATTCAGAAAAATGCAACACTTGTGCCATTAAAGCACCTCAGTAGAAACTGAGACATACAAACAGATTATCACACATAAAACGTGGCGATTATCTGTGATATTCTGTTTGTTTGTCTTCTAGTCGAATCGAGTATTTTTGATCGTCACAAATAAATCGTCACGTTCTACAAATACGTGTGGCGCGTGTTGCTTGGCCAGCAACAGGTTGCCTCCATACCTGAAGCTGACCACGTTGCTGGCGTTGCAGCTGTTTGCACCTGATAAGGTGGTAGTTAAGCATGACACACATCCCACATTTAAGGTGCCGTACACGAGGACAAAAGCTGCTCAGATTTGCACCTATTTCACGCGCTTTAAATATATTGAATTTTATTTCCGAAGAAACGGACATTTTCAACTGCAGTCTGGCAAAGATCACAAAGGTGGCACACAGAGCTTGTGAGAAATTTTATAATTATTTAACTTAATTATAATATTTTATTTTTGTATGTAAATAATTATAACTCTCAGTTTCTTTGGTATAGCATTGTCTTGTTCTTGAACTGTAATTATGCTATATAATTATATAAATGAATAAATAAATTAATTGAATATATCACGATACGCAAGCAAACTTGGTTCAAAACAGCGTGGCTCTACCACGTTAAAAAAGGTTGAAGGAAAATCTCAAATGTGAGTGAAGAAAATAGACGCATTCAAGGACATATTGAGATTAAAAATTATATAAAAACAAAGTTTAATTTATACAGGGTTTACAAAATGGCCGATTCAAAATAATTCGAAGAAAACTGAACAAAGCACATAACGTTTAGTTTCCTTTTGACCTTCCCGGAACGATATAGCGTTTTCTGAGAAACGGTGTATTGTGCGGTTAGCTTCATTACGTTTAATTCGCCGAGACTTTAATTTGTACACTCTATAAAGGAACTCATTTCAAAAAAAATCAACAAAAAATGAATCATAGATTTCATCATCATTATAGCTCATCAAAGTCTGCTGAATATGGGCCTCCACCAAAAATTGCCACTTAGAGAGTATATTGCCATGGTTTCTACGCTTGACTGGCGGGTTGGCAACCGTAGTTTCTTATTATTTTGAGTTGTTAGCAGAAAGATGCTGCTATTTTTTTTTATAGGATAGGGTGACAAACGAGCACACAGTACCACGTGATGGTAAGTGGTTGCTGTGACCCATAGACAACGGGACAACGGATCTATACTCAATAAAGAATCAAAATACAGATGCGTTGTCACCCGTGAGGACTAACATGGAATGCCTCTTTTCCAGTTAAAAGGGTCTTCGGTTCTCTACACTCGCCATACGAAACACAGCAGCATTAAGCTGCTATTTTACGCTGGTATTCTGTGAGAGCGTGGTCCCTCCCCGGTCGAGCCGACCCGTTCGTGCTACGACTATACTTCAGTTTCCCTCTGTTGTCTCTAACAACACCCACGGGGTGATATGGGACAGTAGATGCTCGTACACTGCCACTACACGGTGATCGTAGATTTATAACAAACATAATTTCTATAATAATTACCATAATATGCTAATATTTTGGATCGTTTTATATGGTAGAGTGACGATGCAACGTATTATGGTTGCTTCACAAATGGATCAGCTTCACCAGTGAAGGACCACGGGGAGGTGAGAGATGAGAATCGGAGACCCTCTTTACTGGTAACGAGTTATATCTCAGTCCTCAGGGTGGCCAACTGACAACGTATCTGCATTTTGATTATTGATTGAGGAATGATGTAATCCGTGAACCACAAAATCCATTCACCATCAAATATACACCTTGTAACCATTGTTTCTAAAAAAAGGAGTATAGTTGGAGATGCTACTACTTTTACTAACTTTTGGGCTCAGGAGACCGTCTTTGTAGGTACCTCACTGTCTGACATATTTCTGCCGCCAAATTAGCAGTGCTTACACCGCTGTGTTCCGGTGTGAAGGGTCTAGAGAGCAAGTATAATTACAGGCCTCACAGGCATTCTCATCGAAGTCATCAGAGGTGACAACGCATCTGCAGCCTTCTTTGTTTTAAGTTGGCTGCAGGTGTCCATAGATGCAGTAACTACTCACCATCAGGTGGACTGTAAGTACGTTTCTCACTTCAGTTTTATAAAAAAATGCAATTTCCGTCATCATCTTCATCGTAATAAAATCTTATTTTAAAAATCGAATGTGATGGGAGATAAGAAACAAAATCAGAACTAAGCAGATACACTGTACGCTAAACCTAAATATACGAGTACAGTAATCAATACCCTCGTGCCTTAACTGGTTTTTGTTACATTATTGGTTTTGTATCTACTTATACGTAGACAGCTGTGTTTCCTACTGTATACGCGCTGACTTTGACCTTATTCCATGTTAAGGCGTTTTGTATGCGTTTTAAATTTGCTGGACCAGGCGAGGTTTTGATTAATTTCGTTCACCGCTCGCTAGGCTTTAAATTATTTCGAAGTCGATAAATTATACCAGGCATTATGAACGATATTAAATTTACTTGTATATATTATATTACTGCATTCATAATATTATTGCACTAGCAGTAACATAAGCGAATTTATTATGATATTTTATTACAGTGCTTTGATAAAATATTGGTGTTCTATATGTTTTCTTTATAAGTGTCTAACAATTAACTGTGTCTCTTTTTAATGAGGATGAAAACTAACACACATAGACATCTACATCTATCCTCGGTTAAGAATCAAAATGTAGATGTGTTGTCACTCCGGAAAACTGAGATAGAATACACTGTTACCAGTAAACAGAGTATCCGGTTCTCTACAAATACCATACGAAACACAACATCATTAAGCTGCTAATTTAGGCTGGTATTCTGTAAGAGCGTGGTCCTTCCCTGGTCAAACTAACCTATTCGTGCTGCAACCATAATAGAGATGCAGCTTGGCTCTGCCACGTTAAAATATAGATTCCATTAGTTCTCTCTCATAGCCACCTACATATGTCCACGATCAAGGATCAAAATGTAGATGCGTTGTCACTCCTGATGGTTAAGTTAAAATGCCTCAGTACTAGTTAAAGGGGTTTCCGATTCTCTACACTCACTATGCGAAACACAGCGGTATTTCTACGTCGGTAATTTATACGAGCATACGTTGCCAAACAGGTACAACTGCAGGGGGACTCTAACACATATACGTACGTAATGGTATTGCAACGTGGTGAGGCAAAACAGTGGCTAAACTCGGCGCATAGGCCTAGGAAAGGCTTGGATCCAGGTGTTAAATTGAAATAAATTACTTAGATTTCGTTAGCCATTTACTTAAGCAAACAGCTCTTTAAATTATATGTTCTTCACGATCCCGTAAAAGTCCACTGTTTTCGAAATGAAAACATCTTGAGGCACGTTGGGCAAAATTACTAAGACTACTAGCACTAAGTTGGAATGCCTCCTTTCCATTAAAAAGGTTCTCCGGTTCTCTACACTCACCATACGAAACACAGCAGCGTTAAACTGCTATTTTACGCTGGTATTCTGTGAGAGCGTGGTCCTTCCCCGGTCGGGCGGACACATTCGTGCTACAACTATACTAATATAGCTCAGCATGGCTCTACCACGTAAACGTGTTGAAAATCCAATTGATTAAATGTTATATAATTGATATGTATTTATAAATGTGTTTGTATTGTTGCGCTGTTTTTCATGTAAAACAGCGCAACAGTTTAAAATGTTATATTGATACGTTGATTAAAATAATTTCTAATAAAACATACTTCTTAAAAAAATATTTCTTAACGACTCAAAAATAATGTTTACAGGTTTGTGAAGCTAAGAAGTTTTCCCTTCTGACGTGCAGTCCTACGACTGACCGTTTTTTTTACTTATTATAGGCCAGTGCTTGACCACAATCTTATACACAAACACCTCTCCCGTGTAGAGAGAATTTGCTGTCATCTCCACACTTGGTGGTGGATTAGCAATCGCAGTACCAGTCGTCTCGCACATTTAACGCTGCTGTTCGTCGCGAATCTGGGTAATTTACGCCTGGCGTAAGCTGGCATGTGCCTTTGGTACTACAATCGTCAATCCACCAGCTAAGCGGACGATTATTCCTCCCTAACTGTGGAGGGCCATATCGAGTAATGGTTTTAATGGGCTGATGGACGAGAATAAGTAGTAAAATAATGAATACTACTTCTATTGTTCTATCAATTTGATTAATATTTTTTTCGCTTTTCTTTCAGGTAAATATTTTATTCATGAATTCATCAATCGAGCTTCTCTCCTTTAAATGTAAGTACGTTTTTTTGTTAGTGCGCAGCTGTGGAGTTGATTAAAACATTGACGTAAATAATCTGTTATTATATATTTACAAAAACGAACAAAGAAAATCTTTTAATTTGTGTCAGTTTCCTGCAGACATGTTTAATTTAGTATAGAATAGAATAGAATAGAATAATTTTTTATTCAATATAGATTACATGTGTAATTCTTATTAAAAGTCATTTTTTACTTTACCACTGGTTTACTTTTGATATGTTTTTAGTTGAGTTGTTATCGTACTAAATAGCTTTACAACTATTCTCGACTATATTAAAAGATTGCATTAACTACTAGTGATTAGCTACTTTCACACATGATCCGTTATAGGCGAGCTTCCTTAAAGAGTCATATGTGAACATACATAAAAATACAGCCAATACAAGCAATTCGGTGAAACTGACTTTGACTATCAATTTTACTGTCTTAAAAACCGGTTCAGTGTTTTTAAACTGTTAAATTAAGTCAACCATAAAGTTCAATCACACTAAATAATCTCTCTCACCTATTGTAACCTTATAACAAAAACGGTGATACTGAACGAAGTGATTACAAAATTTCATTAGCAGCCACAAATCCGTTATCATCTAATTTGAACCCTATTACAAATGGTTTATAGCATCGATATATCAACATCGATAACGTGACTAAAGAAGAGAGAATAAACCACAAAGTTTTTTCGATGCGTCAATCGATCATACAAAGTTCATAAGACGTCGGATTAACTTTCGATTTGAAGTAAGGAACGTAATTCGACACGAGACTTATCTGATGATAAGATATTGTATGGGAAAATAGTGTAGAAACAAACTTGAAATGTATTTTTTAATTCTTTTGGTATTCTCGTCCGTATGAGTATATTATAAATACAAAATAAATATGGATATATATATACATATAAACACAATTGAAGTGTATGTCTGTAATATTAATATAAGTGCCTTTTATCGAGCTAACAGTAATTCATTCAAAAAAAAACAAAAATAGCCACAGACGTTACTCCAGAGGACTAAGCTAAAATTCCGTACATACGTACGTCTGGTACACAATTCAAGGTGTCCTCACTAAATCGATTTATGATCTCGTTAGACACGTAGGATGTCGGTGGATGCAAAAGAGTAACATTATTTTATATAAAATAGGGGTGGTAAACGAGCACACGGTTGACCTGATGGTAAGTGGATGCTGTGGCCCATAGACATTTACATCTATCGTCGATTAAAAATCAAAATGCAGATGCATTTTCACCATCGAGGACTAAGATGCAATGCCTCGTTTCCAGTAAAAAGGGTCTCCGGTTCTCTACACTCACAATACGAAACACAACAGCATTGCGCAGCTATTTTACGCTGGTTTTTTTTTTGTGAGAGCCTTTCCTGGTCGAGCCGACCCATTCGTGTTACAACCATAATATAGCGTGGCTCTACCACGTTATACAAACAAATTACCAATTCTGACTGTATATAATATAACCAGTAGATGTTATATTTTCATCATCAAAATATATTTTAAATATAATAGAATTCCTTTTTATAGATCCGTACAAGTCCAGTGCTGGAAATGGATTTCTCCCGTTTTTTGTACGTGGTAGAGCCACGCTGCAGCTATATTGTGGTTGTAGCACGACTTTGTTGGCTCGACCGGAGAAGTTCCGCGCTTTCACAAAATACCAGCGTTAAATAGTACCTTACTGCTGCTGTGTTTCGCATGGTGAGTATAGATAACCGTAGACCCGTTTTACTGGAAACGAGGCATTCCATGTAAGTCCTCAGGGGTGACAACGCATCTGCATTTTGATTCTTAATCGAGGATGAGGGCCTATAGGCCACAGCATCCTCTAACCATCAGGTGGACTGTGTGCTCGTTTGTCACCCTATTTCTATAAAAAAGGAGGGAGAATTTGCCTTAATCGTTACACTCGGGAGGCGAATTGACGTTCCCAGAGCCAAACATCTTGGACCCTTCATGCTACTGCCCATTGCCAATCTGATGATTATATCGTCATCCATTGGAAGCCATAAGATCATTAAGTTATTTCCAATTACGGATTCTCATAATATGTAAGTTTAAATAGGCCGTGTAATGGCGGTGTAAGAACATCCACTACCCCATATCATCCTGTGGGTGTCGTAAGAGGTGACAGAGGGAAACCAATCAAGAGATGGGCAGCAGCGTCTTCCTAATAACGACTAAAAATAAAAAATAAACTGCGGTTGCCAATCCGCTTGCCAAGCGTGGCAACTATGGCAAATATCCTCCTTATGAGGCAATCTAAGGGGGAGGCCTGTGTTCAGCAGTGTTTTTAATAGGCTGTCATGCTCATGGTCATAATAAGTTTAAATTAAACATAAAAACATAACATACATTTAATTATTTATGTTTCATTCATTGAAAATTTTACATATAAAATACTATGTAAGAGAATGTACTGCCAAATTAATCACGTAGTGCGGACAGAGGGAAACTGATCCAGCAGAATATTTCTTTTAATCATTAATAAAACTATACTGCCAAGCGTGTTAATTATGACAAACATGCCTTCATGAGCAACGACCCACAAATCCCCAGCAGTCCCGGCGGCCCGCCAACCCTGGCTTCGAAGAAGAAAGTCGATTCATAAAGGTCATGACCGTATTTAATGGCAAATCATGGTGAAGGTCTATTTTCACCAATGTAATACCACTCGTGAGAAACTGTAATGATGATAATTATTATTAATATTTTATATCTAGAAAAAATATATTTGTTGTGATGTAGATATAAGTTTTAAATTAACTCGCGAAGGCACATTGTGTTAATCTGCAAAATAAAACTTAGACGAAACCGGAACGAAAACATAAATCATTTGTAAGTAACACTCAGCGTAAGCCAATATCTGATGGTGCTTCGGGCAAACTTAGATTTTCCATTGCAAATTTTCAAAATTGCTATACCCTAACAATATTCCATTCGAATAGAGTTGAAAATCCTTTGTATTCTTAATAAAATTTAAATGGAATAACATTGTTAATGCAACAAAATAAGAAGATAGTAGAAGCAATACAAAACCTTATGGGTGCCACGCTTCATTTAGCAAAAGTATATCGAATTCATCTTGTGTAACGTCTGCCCGTTGAATGTTTTTACTAAAAATTGTACTAGGACTTAATGGCGGCACTCTTGTATCGCATTTTCTTGCTGATGGTACCTCGCTCTGATAAATTGGCACTTTGCAGATACTTCCCTGCTTGTGGATTCGCATCCTTCTATGCTTTATTACTGTTTGGACGTTAAGGTTACAAGTTTTAGGTGATTCAAGTCTTCATGTCGAGTTATTAAAATTTTTATGTTTGTGTATATTTTACTTATAACTTAGATTCGGATATACGAACCTGCATTACTTCATAAGTTAAATACATTAGAGAAATTTAAATTTGTTTCAATAGTTTATTATATTTCTCGTTTTAGAACAAATGTAGTGAAACAGAAATTTGTAAAAACATTTGCCTAATTATGACCAGCAACTGGATTTAGTAATGAAAATTTTGTCCATATTGTTCCGTGGTTACGTAAGATTTGACTTTGGGGAATGCCGGCAAGAGCTCATGGCTTGTTGACAGTGAGCAAAGTCATACGTAAGCGACTTCTGGTAACGATATTGTTTTTTCGCTTGCGTGACTGATTATTGATTACGAGTACACAATGGAATTCGTCTTTATACAATTTAAGGGTAACAAATGAGCCCACAATTCACCTGCTGGTAAGTGGATGCTATAGCCCATAGATACCGACCGCTATCCTAAGTCGCGAAACTGCAGATGCGCTGTCACCCTTAGGACTAATATAGATAGTAATATCAAGTAGTAACTTGAAAATAGGTTCTCCGATTATCGTCAAGCAGAATTATTTTGCTGCTATACTAAGCTTGTATTATCCATTTATACCGCAACCATAATATAGTAGCAGCATGACTTTACCACCTCTTATAATTCTATTTAAAAAAAATCTAAATTGGTCTTATTAATTGACAAGAGAAAATCCTTTCCACTTTAGAAAAAACTTATGTCATGTTGTATAATATTTACGGTGATGAGTTATCAAAAGTAATAAAAGAATATGAATAAATGTATTTGATTATACTTTTCGGCAATGTTGACAAATTATTTTAAAATTTTACTAAATGTTATTTTAACATTAAATTTTCCTCAAGCTCAACGATCACTGGCGCCTAGGTGGCGACGTTTTACTAGAAATATACTCGGAATATATGTATTATATCCTGTTGTATTTCTTTTGTTATCGTTTGAAAAATAAATTGCTTTGATAATGTACCTAAAAACATGATTTCATTTGTGTGATTTTTATTTTTATCTTTGAAACTGTGACTGTTCTAGCAATTTTAAAATATTATTTTATAAGTTAAAATTAGCATTTTTGATTTTTTATAATATGATGACTTGCCACAATAAATTTAATTGAGCGCGACTTAGTGGCGGATCGTTCTTAGTGGCCAATGTGCCTGAGTCAAATTTTGAAAAAAAAAAAACTATTATTGTTTATTTTGCCATTGACAAGCGCTTACAAAACAAACTGCTTTTATAACTTCAATGAAAATAACTGAAACGTGCATTTTAATTTTAACTAATTACATTTTTCTGCCTATTCTTTTTAGTGAAAAATCACTAAGAATAAGATTTATTCGTAAGTAGATAACTTCAATGATAATGGACAAACATTTGGCAATAGTCACGACGTAGCAATGTTTTCAGTGGCATTTACACTATCAGTTGGTCTGACGTTGATGTGACTGTCTTGCTGAATTATGAGCATCGTTTTATATGTATAATGTTTTAGTTATTTTCGTTAAAGACAAATAAAATACGAAAAGCTAAAATTGCTAATATCGAGAGAACGGAAGATTTTATATAAGCTAGAAAAATACAAACCATTGTGAATGATATAACATGTGTTTCGCTTGAAAACAGGCATCATCTAGGTTTTAGTCTCTGCTATCTAGTGAAATATCCATATAACTATTACTAAAAATACAAGATTTTACGACCTTGTTTAATTTTTACAACTATGATCGAACGTCAACTAAAAACACATGCATTAAAATAAGTCAGATATGCCCATAGTATGCGACCGAAGAATTATGCTCTACCATAAAGATCACGTATTATTACAGCACCATTATAACCAACATTACGATAAGTAACAACTAACATTTGTAAATCATTGGACGTTCGTTAAAAAGCTGCCATCAATCTGTTATGGCCGTGAAGCCATTACAGCACGTGACCGCAATGCGTGTGCCCGACGCGGAGACTTACCCACTAGATAATTATGCATTATATTTATGATTCGACTATGTATACTGACTTTGTAGATCTATATTTAATACAGATAATGTTCTCGGTGATTTCGAACACTGCGACAACAAAAGTTGTCGATTGCTGGAAGTGTTTTCACAAGCTATGGTGTCCCTTGGGATTAAACACTAAAGCGATGATATCAGATTACCTATAGGTGACAATTTGGGGTCGTAAGAGAATGAATTTTACTGGAAACAAGGCATTCTAAAATAGTCCTCGGGTGTGTTAGCGCATCTCCATTTTGATTATTAATCGAAGATATATGTAGATGTCTATAAATCACAGTATCCACTTACCATCAGGTGACTGTGTGCTCGTCCTAGATAAAAAAGCATCTCATCTCGTGGATGTAAATGAAAATGAAAAGTTGTCTAATACTTTTATTGTTAATGTGCCAGTAATAACCAAATCACGTATAAAACGGGACTGATGAGATAAAGATAAACAGCCACAAAGCGGCATTAACCTTTAAATAATAATTTATTTGCTGTTTAAAATATTGGTTTTGAATAATGGATGCTATCCATAATTCACAAAATTAAAGGTTACCATACTTTTATGCAAAACCGATACAAGGCCGACATCCATTATACCTACGTGCCATCTTCGCGCATCTGCATTTGGTGATATATCTGTTGGCTGTTGCATCCGCTTACAATAAGTGTGCTCTATTTTCACCCTTACTTGTTTAAAATGGAGCCATCGTTTTTAAGACTTTGGTGAAGTCTGCCTGATGAATCTGCATTTTTTCCGTTGTGTTCAAGGAATATTCTTATATCTTTCTTAGTAAAAATCAAAACACATTATAATAATACTCAACACAATCTCCATTACAAGATTTCCTTGTACAAAAAAAATCATTAGACACTTCAACGCGTGTCAGTAGCAGGAAACTCCGGTTGACACTTGAAAAGAGAACGTGAACCCCACGCGACGCGCCTGCTCATCGTCAACATGACACACAGCTATAATGGCTGTGATGGCTGTTGATTGTAAAATAAGAAACATTTTTTATATCAAGTTAATGGACGCTCCTATCGCTGACATACGGACGGGAAGACCGTCGAACGTGACTTTATTATCTGAGGTCATAGCAGTGCACTGGCCACAGTAAAACAACCATCGTATGAACGACATACAATTTACACAAAACGATTGCAGCGATACTATATTAACATTATTTTACTTCACTGCTTTAAAAAAATTAACTTCAGATTCATTCTGTTTATATCTCACTCGGTTATTTAAATATATTATTTTCTCATAGAGATTAACTTTTATGCGAAAAACTAATAAACTTTTATTTGAAACGAAAATATACGTCCTTAGACATCCGACATTACTTGAATAGTGCTGATTCTGTGCTAGATCCAAACCTAACCTTTCATTCGTAATTGTTTGGGCGATGTCACACTGCTTCAATATTCATTGATTAATTGATTATCTGAAATCTTTAGAGTATACATTCCTTAGGTAAATAAATTACAATAATAAAGTAAAAAATAATGGTAATTTTTAAAGTAGTTATTAGATCAATAATTAAAGTATTAGTTAAATTATAATGTATGAAAAAAAATCATTAAAGTATATTCACTTTGTTTTACCTGTCACAACGGCTACATACACGATGGTACAGCACCTTTAAAATAATATAAGTTTTCTATCCTTTTCAAAACAAACACTAAAAAAAGTACGACAATTTTCGATGTATTAATTTAATTATTAAATAAGAATATTTTTGATCATTGTTGACTGAAGCATACGGTAGTGTGACACACAAAAGCGAACGTACGCGCAATTCAAGTGGTTTATCCTACGCATCGACGGTTGAGTACAAGGTACGGTTATGTTTAATGATCAGTAATCTTCGCTTAATTCGCCCTAATGAGCAGATTAAGTGTTGCCTGTATTATCTTTTCACCTAGTTAGTGTATTTTGCAGAAATCTTATTACTAAGTATGAACTGAATAAACCACAAGAATTCTAGAAATTACCTGTTTCAGTCTTCGGAACGAATTATTAATAATATTTTATTTTCAACATATTTATGAGTATCGTTTCTATTAATCAAGTGTATTTTTATACAGATTTAGTTTAATAAAAGTATTTTTTCGCAATGTGGCGATGACAGTATATTTTCGCTACGCTAGGAAAGGCGAATTAAGTCCAGCTATGGAATGTTACGAACTAGGGACTCAAAATCATAACCTTATGAATATAATCTGTTTTAAGATATTATTTTAATTACATGTTTTGACTTCTTTCTGTGTGGGACTTGAACTTAGCAGCTACCACCTTCGTCCTACTTCTGACGCCAAGCAGTTGCTAAAAGTAAACCTACTGTTGTATTCTAGATTGAAGAGTTTTGTAAACAGGGCTAGTAAAATTACATTATCACTCTGTGGTAGGTTGTGGTTAGCGGTGTGGTGGTGGTGTCTCCATCACCACCATGAATCCATCACTTCATTTCGTCTCATGGGTGTTGTAAAAGGCCTTTAGTAAATACCAGGAAGTTATTTACTAAAGTCTCACTCCTCAGGGTGACAACGCATGTCCATTTTGATTCTTAATCGAGGATAAATGTAGATGTCTATGGGCCACAGCATTCACTTACCATCAGGTGGACTGTGTGCTCGCTTGTCACCCTTATACTATAAAAAAATACTCAGACTAGCGACGGGAAGCAGTATCAAAGATGCGAGATGTCTGGTAATGCGATCATTAATCCACCAGCCAAGCGTGACGATTAAAGCAAATCCACCTTCCAGCGGGATAGATCCATATCCAGTCGTGGACTTTTACGAGCTGGTGAAGAAAAAGGCTTTAGATACCCATGGGCAACTATGGCTACTTGCCTTCAAGATCATTAAACACTCTAGTGTTGTGAAAATATGTTTGATAGATTGATCTAGAGCCTAATTCTTGCAGTGCGGTTTCAGTTAATTCATTTTGTATTTGAATTTTACTTTCAAGTAAAAATGTTATTCCAGTACCGATAATGTTCTTCTGGCTAGTCTGCACCTTTGTTTAAGGCAGCCAAGGTTCTTTTTAATTGAATAGAGGTTACCAATAAGACTTTTAGCATACCACTCCACTGAGACTGAATATATTAGCTGAATCACCATCATCCTAACAAAGGCGTAGCCGTAAATATTAAAAAACAATAATTAAAAATAATTTACTTCGCTAATTCGCTATAATCTATCTATCTATCTATCGCGGAGTATCGGTATTCCGTATATATAGTAGGTTCGGTATATTTCATATTATAAATATGGGCTATATTTTATATTTCGAACTGAACTTATTTAATTATAGTTTTGGAAATAATAATTGAATATTCAAGTTTATTGTGACAACTCATTTTTAATATAACTTTACTGTATACATAATATAAATTAATAATATAAATTACACTCGTATATATATTTAATAATATTAACCAAAATATGTACTAAAAGTTGCTTTAGAAACCTAAGGACTAAGATAGGAATAATATTAAATCATCAGAAATTACCGCCACAAGTAAAGAGAGCTTAACTCGACTAAACTGACGTCGTAAAGTCAACGGTAGTCAGACGTACACAAAGAGTTTAACAGTGCTTATCACACCGTCAGTTTCAATTGCTATTTTTTTATGTTTTAATAATTTAGTTTTATATTTATCTTTCATCTTGTCTCCTAATGAATTAAATACCGCCAATTTAGGTTACAAGGTCTCGTTTGTTAATTATGCATACGAGGTGGAGCCCTGCTGCAGCGGCACTGCAGGGCCTCAGCACGAATCGGTGCAGCACGGTCGGTTCAACCGGGGAAAGCTCTCACAGAACACCAGGATAATACTGCTGTGATCCGTATAATAATAATTTCATACAGACCGAATTTTACTTTTTCATTGTTACCCTTACTTTTTTTTAAAACCTTGAAAAATTGCAATTAATAGCATGTGGGAGCAGATGGACTTATATCGCACCCCATTACGCTTTGATGGACTTTATATTGACATTATTACTTATATTTACGCGAACACTATACCTTGATCATGGAACACATTGAACACTATACATTGGCCACGGGGAGAAAATCTTCTTAAGCATTTTCTTAAGGATTTTCTTAAGCTGTCACCATACGGCAAATCATCATTATCATCATAATTACAGGCCATAACATATCACTAAACCACATGCATCCATTAACCTGCATATTTCATCAGGTTCTCCAACCAGTGAAGATCATGCTTCTTATCATGCGTTTAAGGATAAGATTCCGTAGTTTATTTCTGTTGCATTAATTCGCGAGCAAAATTAAATTGATTAAGGTGAACTATATTACACTTGTACTTGTTTTACAATATTTATTCAAAATTATTATTTATCAACTATTACAAACAACGAACATATTCAAATATACTGGCACTAAATGAATTTTGCTTCAATTTATTAATTGCAGGTATATTTGTACATGTTCGTTGTTCTTATATACCCTAATATAAAACCCTAATAAAACCACATCGTTAGGCGGGTGGTTTTATAATAAATAAATAAATAATTTAAAATATATATACTGAAATTTTACGTGGTGGAGCCATGCTGCAGCTATGTTATGCTTGTAGCACGAATGGGTAGGCTCATCCGGGGAAATACCACGCTCTCACAGAATACCAGCGTAAAATAGCAGCTTAATGCTGTTGTGTTTCGTATGGTGAGTGTAGAGAACGAGGCATTCCGTCTTAGTCCTCAGAGGTGTCAATGCATCTGCATTTTGATTTTTAATTGAGGATAGATGTAGATGTCTATGGGCCACAGCTTCTACTTACCATTAAGTGGACTGTGTGCTCGTTTGTCACTCTTATCCTATAAAAAATAGAAACAAGTGCATATCCAAATAACAAAAATGAAGATGAAGTTTCACCAAGATTCAAACGACAGCAATCGTAATTATAAACTCCATTTTTTTGAAATTATGCTTTATAAAATATCAAAATGCAAGTGTGGTAATAGCAACATACCGTCCAACCTAGTATACCAGACACTTAACGAGACATTTTTCAGTAAAAACTACCGTATAATGACACGCAATCATTGCAGTTACACTTTTGTCACATCACTTAAAAATGATCTTTGATATATATCACGCAAAGTTACCATTTTCTACAAAAAAAAATTAATTCGTATACTCCACAATATTATGAATGCGTAATGATTGTTCGTGTTAATAATGACGACATTACGGTGCGGTGAAATACGCGGCCGCTCTAAGTGGTTGCATATTGTACTTCATCAGGCTACAGCGGACTAAACAGCGTTTAAGTTTTGATTTATTAGCCCATTGCAGTCCAACGGTAAATCTGTGATCATTCCACCGTCTGTGTCGCTTAATGTAACTCGGTTGATAATGGACGAAATTGCGTAACGGGTGATTTAAAAATGCTGGTTGCATCGAAGTGACAGCGGGGTTATCTTAGCGATTGTTTTCTGTCGTTAAAATATTACCGATATTAACACTTACCTTCTTAGATGGATATAAAAAAAAAACTAACAATCTTTAAGCAAAATCCGTCTATAAAGAAAGCTTGGTGGACTTTCTTTAGAGACGGATTTTTTGATGGCTTTGAAGACGTGTCATTAATTCAAACTAATTTGATGACTATATATATAATATAGCATTATCTTTACATATAAATAAAATTGAAGTGTCTGTATATAATATCGAAATAACTGCCTTTTATTGAGCTTAGGGTTTTATTTGCTTGCCGTTAAGATATGAGTAACCATTTTTAATTTTTGTCTGTCTATCTAGGCTAATTTTCGAAATGGCTGAACCGATGGTAATGAAACTTGAGGAATACATAAAGAGCAATGCCATGAGTGAGGCTTTTTTTATAGAATAAGGGTGACAAATGAGCACAAAGTCCACCTGATGGTAAGTGGATGCTGTGGCCCATAGACATCTATATTTATCCTCGATTAAGAATCAAAATGGACATGCGTTGTCACCCCTGAGGACTAAGATGGAATGCCTTGTTTCCAATGAAAAGGGTCTCCGGTTCTCTACACTCACCACACGAAACAGCAGCATTAAGCTGTTATTTTACGTTGTTATTCTGTGAGAACGTGATCCCACTCCGGTCGAGCCGACCCATTCGTGCTACAACCATAATATAGCTGCAGCATGGCTCTACCACTTATCCTTTATATTTTATTTTATCCGAAAAACTTGGAGATATTTTTTGAGAAATCGATATGTTAATAAAATAAATGGTTTTTCATGAATTTTTTAAATCGCTATTTTTAAATATATTTTTATGATTTCTCATGTTCAATTTCCATTGATCGATACATTTGTCAAATAAAATGATAGTTTGTTTCTTTAAAGTAGAAAAATGTCCAAACAGATCGACCAAGAGTGCAAGGTGGGTTAAATGTGCACTATTAATTTCATAGTACGCTATCAATTTTTACGAAGAATATAAAATTGATCGTACAGTTTTATCGTTACCGTTACAGTTATGTTGTTAAGAAAAATTAACTTAAATCCCACAGACTAGGGAAAAGCAGCATTCAGGCTTTGAAGGCATTAGCTTTACTTACTCCAAGTAGGTATAGCACCACAACGACGCGGACACATTCCAATATTTTTAAGGGTACGGTTGAAAGTCAGAGCTGCGGCAACACTAGGATATTATACTGTTAGCGTTACAGCCTATTAAAGTCCACTGCTGGACATATATTGCCCTACTCCTAACTCTTCATAGATTGCCCCATAGGGAGGATATTTGCCGTACTTGCCACTTGACTTGCTCATTGTCTTGATCATACGCCCACTATAGACCTTATCACCGTTACTGTTACAGCCTATTGAAGTCCACTGCTGAACACTTGCCACGCTTCGCAAGCGGGTTGGCAACCGCAGTTTTTTATTTTTAGTCGTTATTAGGAAGACGCTGCTGCTCGTCTCCAGATTTGTTTCCCTCTGTCGCCTCTTACGACACCCACGGATGATATGGGGTAATGGATATTCTTACACTGCCACTACACGGTTCGTACAGTATTAAAGCCTGCTTATACCAATTGAAAGCTCGAAACTTTTTTAAATTTCGTTGACAATATCTATGACACGGTCTTGACGAGCAACCGAGCGTATCGTCTATACACAATAAGGCAATAAATACAATAATATTGAATTACAACTAGTGTAACCACACTGGCGCGTGCCCTGATCAAATCTATCTGTCATAAACATAATGCATCTTCTTTCATAGTGATGTGCGAATACAGGACAACATTCGAATACATTGATTGCAGTTTTTGTGACACTAGGTAACATATGCTACTTGTTATCGACTACGAAACTAAAAAAGAAGTTATGTTTTACTTTATTTAGAAGTTTAAATTCATAATGCTAATATGATCAAGGTCACTCAGCGAGTTATGGAGAGAGCTATGCTCGGGGTTTCTTTGCGTAATAGACTTAAAAATAAGAATACCGCAGTAGAACCACAGTAATCAACATAGCCAAACAATTAGTAAGCTGAAGTGGCAATGGCCGGCCACATAGCTCGAAGAACTGACAACGGATGGGGAAGAAAGGTTCTCGAGTGGCAGACTCGTACCGATAGGCGAAGTGTAGAGCGGCCCCCACTAGATGGAGTGACGACCTGGTAAGACTGCAGGAATTCGATGAATGCAGGTGGCTCAGTACCGTGCTTTGTGGCATTCCTTGGGGGAGGCCTATTTTCAGCAGCGGACTTGTGAAGGACTGTAATGATGATGATGATGATGATGAATAATTCTATTATTCTTATGGGGTTGACGTGGCAATTTTAGGAAATTTATACGATCTATATAGGTTTTTTGACTAGTGCCTTGATCTAGCTCTTGATAAAAAAACAAGTAAATAATTTTTGGCCCAACCTGGGATTCGAAACCAATCATGATCACGATCTCATGATCACCAATAGCGTTTACTACAACTAGACCAATGAGGCAGTTACAGTTTTTACACATTAATATTTATTTAAATCAGTGGTCCCCAACCAGTGGTCTGCAGATCACCAGTGGTCCGCAAGTGCTTAAATATGGTCCGCAAAATATTTTAATATTTTACCTACCTATTCGTTTTAAATAACACATTTATTATTTTCTCGTCACGTGGACAGTGCAACACCACGCGTCACGTTAGTATACCTACTAGCTTTTACAATAAATACACAAATAATACTGTTAATGAATGCTTATGTTCAGTTTATTATATAATTATGTTAAAACTTGTGATTATAATTTTTTGTTAGATTAACACAGTTTTTTCTTTCACCTAAAAAGGTTTTGTTAAAAAAAGGTTGAGAAACCCTGATTTAAATCGTATTTTAGTAACCAAAACATTTTTTCTATTTTCTAAAAATATGAAATCGAGTTAAAAGGTTTATCTAAATGTACTTACCCCAACACTATATTACTAGTTGTCGCTATAAGAACGGTCTTGCGGTGTACGTATAACATAATATTATGCGGTCTGTAAATGGAAAGACGCCGTAACTGGATCATGGTGTTGAAAGTTAATCTAATATTGAAATAGGTAATACACTTTAGGGTTCGGTGCTCACCGACCGCGAGTAGACGTCGGACAATCACCGCTGTCCTAAGTAAAATCATAAAATAATACAATAATGTATTTAAGCAACATGGAATAAGGTAATGAAAGATGCAATTGAAGTTTCTAAAAAAAATATGCAAAATTAATATTCTAAATTTAAAAAAGGATAATGAAAGGTTACTCTAAACACATCGAAAGAAACCGTATTTAATTATGTACCTATAAGTTTAATCTTGCCTGATTTATTTATTTATATTAACTTGTCTTAAGCCCGTGTTTTCAGATTACACTATTTTAATAATTAAAAACTCATTTTTAATGGCCAATGTTTATTTTATTATTTTGAAATTTCATGGATCGACCTAACGTTGCATCGAAATCTTGTTTCGAAGAAGAAAAGAAGTCATTTTAAAGGATAGATTTGATAAGTAAGATTATGAGTATTTTGATGGTCATCGGTAAATTATTATAATAACCCAGATAAAGAATTAAGTAATGCGCGAACAGGAGCTCTCATATTGATCGAGGTGTGCCGAATGTACATAAATATGCTCTCTAGTAGAGGTTTCATCTTCTAACAATAGTTTTAATTACCAATTTTATTTTCACGTGGTAGAGACGACATGCTGCAGCTATATTGTGGTTGCAGCACGAATGGGTCGGCTCGTCCGGGGTATTTTTTAATCATATTTTAGATCATCTGCATAAAGGTGGTAGGTAGAAGTTAAATGATTGGCTAATGACTTTATAAAAACTGCAAGAAGTAAAGGAGATTTCATTCAAGGAAATTCATACGTGGTAGGGCCATGCTACAGCTATATTAATACTATAGTTGTAGCACGAATGGGTCGGCTCGAACGGGGAAGGACCACGTTCTCACAGAATACCTGCGTAAAATAGCAGCTTAATGATGCTGTGTTTCGTATGGTGAGTGTAGAGAACCGGAGACCATTTTTACTGGACAACGCGTCTGCATTTTGATTCTTAATTGAGGATAAATGTGGATGTCTATGGGCCACAGTATCCACTTACCATCAGGTTGACTGCGTGCTCGTTTGTCATCCTTATTCTATATAAAAAAAAATAAGAGTATAAATATAAAAAAAGTTGCGTATACAGGAAAATCTTACACAAACTCAAAAACATTTTTTAAATACATTTCAATTCATAATTAAATCAGAAACTTTAAACTTACCTCTATAAATAGAGAACAAATATAGGTATGAGGATAGTGCCAACCTAAACTGACAAGAATTATTTTTCTAGATAGAAATATTTATATATTACTAGCTGGTACCCGGCGCGTTGCTGTCATAGAAGAAATAATTGCGGAAAATCGTTTTGAATTTCGAACGGTTGTATTCTTTAACACTAGCAAGGCGGCAAGGGTCTTTTGACCCGTATTTGAACTTGCAGCGCTGATTATTTTGTCACTGTTTGTTTATACACTTTTGTACTTCGTGACTTTTAATAAATTACGATTGTTTTATAAACAAAAGTATTTACATTGTAATATGTTTATACAAATATTAATAAAAATAACATTCACATACAACAACGGCTAGGGTAAGTTGACCTATTCAATAGATGAATGCATTGCTGTTGTGAGTAGGATAATTATATTTACTTTAATTTTATTGTCTGATCTTGTTTCACATACCTAAATATTTTAGTTTATACGTTCATTACTATACGCGTTCTCGTTGAGTCAATTTCATTATTTTGGTTGATATTTCGTGATAATGTCTCAGCGTATCAGTGATGCAGAAATATTGACATTATTGCAATCGTTGCCAGAAGATCAATCGAATAGTGAAGGTGAAGGTATCTCATTACCACCAGAAATTGAAGATAGCGATTCATATATTACTGCATCTCTTGAGTCAAGTTCTAGTGATGATTCAGACAGCAACATACCGTTGACTACCATTCAACAACAAGCTAGGGGAAGATCTTCTCGGAGACGAAGAGTACGTGGCGTTCGAACATCATTTTATGGAAATACCTCTTAAAATAATATGATGTCACCAGGTGGAATATTGTGGAAAACCATATTTGAAAATGGCTCAGAGTTGGTAGGTCGCCGAGGAAGGCATAATGTTGTGACTGAACAGCCAGGACAGAAATTCATGAAAGCCTGGAAACTTTTGATAGATGATACAATTTTACGACACATAAAAAATTGTACTGAGGCCGAAGCAAATCGTCGGCTTGGTCATTCATGGTATATTTCCGTAGAACTTGAAAAATGTATTTCCATTCTGTACGTTAGAGGTTGTTTTGTAGCGAGAAAGATATCTGTTAATGATTTATGGAGTAAAATATGGGGCATTCCATATTTTTCTAAAACTATGCCTAGGGATAGATTCAAAGAAATTATGAAATATTTACGATAAATTTGCGTTGATTTCTCAAATATGGAATCGCTTTATTGACAACTGCATTTCGTGCTACAAACCGGGAGAAAAATGTAACAATAGATGAACAGTTGTTTGCTACAAAGTTCGATGCCCTTTTATTCAGTAAATGGCTAATAAACCTGATAAATTTGGAATAAAATTTTGGCTCTGTGTTGATGTCAAATCGAAATACTTGTTGAATGCTTACCCATATCTTGGGAAAGATGAAACTCTACTGCAAAGTCTAGGACAACACTTCGTCATACATCTTATGGAACCATTTTTAAATAAAGGTAGAAATGTGACTACAGATAACTTTTTCACATCTGTGTCTCTCGTACAGAACTTGCTTTCAAAACATACAACTTTGGTTGGTACTATAAATAAAGGGAGACGTGACATTCCAAAGCATTAAAAACAGAAAATGACCAATGCTTATTGACTATTTACCAAACAAAGAGAAGCAAAAATGTTTTGTTATTGAGTACATTACATGATATTGTTCATATACACAGTGGCGATGTCAAAAAAAAACCTGAAACTGTTATGTTTTACAATTCCATTAAATATGGTGTTGACGTGGTCGATCAAATGGCGAGAAGATACAGCACAAAAGCACCTTCTAGAAGATGGCCGGTACAAGTATTTTATAATATTTTAGATTTATCTGCAATAAATGCCTGCGTGTTGTACCAATAAATAAACAACAAGAAAATACGAAGAAGAGAATTTGTTCTGCAATTGGCGGTTGAACTGAGTAACATTTTAGAAGAACCCACTCGTAAAACCTCACTGTAACGTTCTATCGCCTCAGAAATGCCAGCAGCTGACTTGAGGAAGAGGCGTAATTGCTATCAAACTCATTGTAAAAATAAAACTAATAAAGTGTGAGGCTTGTGCAAAAAACCACTATGTGGCAGATGTAATCTATCAAAAATATTCATATGTCATAACTGTAAATAACTTTTTTATTAAACATATGTTTACACTGGAAACCGAAAACATTTCATTTGCCTTTGTAACAATGAATATTGTCTACTATTTTTACAATTACACTACACATATATACATAATTAGAGACTAGGTAACAGTGATAGGGTCAAATGACCCTTGACCGCCTTTGTAGGTTAGCTGTTTTTCCCGTCTTGCTAGTGTTAATTGGGAATGATAACACAGTAATTGAAGTTGGATGATATATAATTTTTGAATAAATTTTTCGGTGCGATACGTGCGCCACCTCGTGTAAATTAATTGTACTATGCCTATAACCTTCACGGAAGTGCATGCAATATGTTGACAAAGTTTTACCGCAATCTGATGAACGGTATGGCAGCGCATAAAATACGAACAAACAAAAATTAATTTATTTTTATATATTAGGTATACATACGATATAACGAAAAGAGGTTTTAGATTAGTTAATAGTTATGCTGTGCTGCCTCAATGCTCGTTAGCGGACTTTACAATTTCTTGGAGATACAGGTTTCCTTACTTATGATTTTCTTTATCAGTAAACACTTACTAAGTCAGCGCTTAAAATTGTAATCAACAATCGCATTATTAAATCCAAATTTATTTAACCGGATATTTTTAAATTTTATTAGGATTAGTAAGCCGAAGTGGCGAGAAAGGTTCTCGAGTGTTAATCTCGTACCGATAAGCGAAGTGTAGGTCGGACGACCAGGTAAGGTATTCAGGAAGTCGATAGATGCAGGCGGTACCAGACCGTGATTCCTTGGGCCTCCCTACGTTCAGCAGTGGACTTTTGAAGGGCTGTAATTATGATGATGATGACGATATGAAATTTTAAGCGAGCTACCAATTTTTTCATTATTGCATTATTAGTTTTCATCCAAATAAATAAATCTTAATAAATTTTTTTTTCATAAAACTGAAGTGACAAACAAAGTTACAACTTCAAAAAAAGGTTAGAGATGCGTTGTTACTTCTGAGGACAAAGATGGAATCTCTGTAATTATTATACTTCCTCCCTATAACCTTAATGCCGGAACACAACAGTTCAAGCACTTTTATTTGGCGGTAAGAGAGAGATATGAGTATAGCACCTACTACTTACTTACTGCACCGGCACAAAGACCCGAAGTAGATCTTGACCTCCGACAAAGAACATGCCACTCTCGGCGCCACCTCGGTCCAGTTGGACACATCAAGCTCCACTAGGTCCTTCACGAGCTGGTCTATCCAGCGATATTTGGGTATGCCAACCAAGCGATATGCTACACTAGATATGCTCTTTTTACCGTCTTATTATTTCTAGTGAATTTAATCCCACTGGGTATCTTGCTGGTTCTTCCTAGGACAGAGGTATTTTCCGAACCCGTGGTAAATAAAAAAATTACATTCAATAAACAAAATATAATAATTTATCATCATCATTACAGCCCTTCACAAGTCCACGGCTAAACATTAGCCTCCCCCAAGGAACGCCACAAAGCACGGTCCCGAGCCACCTGCATCCATTGACCTCCTGCATGTCTTACCAGGTCGTCACTCTATCTAGTGGGGGACACGCTACACTTCGCCTGCCAGTAGGTGGCTGGCACTCGAGAACCTTTCTTACCCATCGGTTGTCGGTTCTTCGAGCTATATGGCTGGCCAATTGCCACTTCAGCTTATTAATCCCTTGAGCTATGTCGGTTACTCTGGTTTTTATATTTATTCTATTCTTTTCTACTTTGGTCTTTACCAATTCGATCGATATGTCCAATCCAGCGCAGTCGTGTGGCTTTTATTTTTCCCAGTATGTTAAGGGTAGTAGTTATGTCCTCTGTTTCCTTGTTTTTCCTTACTCGATACGGTCCATCCTCTTCTTTGGTTGGTCCTAGAATCTTACGGAAGATCTTTCGCTCGGTCACTAAAAGCTTATTTTCTTTCTTAATTGTTGGCGTCCAAGCTTCACATGCATAAAACAAGATTGGTCTTATGCCTTAAACACCCCACATTACATAATATTTAAGTGTTCATTAATAATAAGTGTTTTATATGAAATCCGTTTATACAACCAATTCATTTGTTTCGTGTTTTCTCATTTCCCTTAGTGTAATTTCCACAGTTGTAAGTTTGAAACGCACGGTAGCATTGACTTCTTCAATATTATTACGGTTGCATTACAATTCAAACGACGCAGTGTACAATTATTAGCCTTTGTTTGTCTCGATGTTTGAATGTTTTTATATTATCTGAGTACGTTGAGATCGCCAGCATCCAATAATTTTCTGCTCTAGTATATACTGGTATTACTGCTGTTTATTTTATTATTGCCTCTTCTCCATATACTGCGAATAGCTTACTCAAGGAGTCTAGATAATTCTCTAGTCTCCTTCAGTTTCGTCGTATCCACCTTATTTGATGTTCGCAAGTTGGAATATGCAAATCTAAATTGGTTTACATATTTTAACTTAAGACTTTAACCCCTTCAAAATTAAGACAGTTAACAATTGTTATTACTATATCTAAAACTAAAATTAAAAGTATTACTTTATTTATTTATTTTCTTTTCAATGCTCGTTACAATATCACCGAGGTATGTAAGCATATTTTGCTGGTTTTTAATCGAAGGAATCGTACCACCTTCTCAATGGGCCAATCATATTCAACCAGAAATTTTTTTTTTTAAATTTAACAGATACTATTTAATGGTGTAGTTTTTTTTTCATTCAAAACAGTACAGCCATTCATTTCCCTTTATTTTGTACATTCAGTGAGGAAATGCAGCCAGCGTTCTTGGCACTATACTGCGAGGAGTAGGCCTGTATGATAATTTTAAATTTTATTTTTCTTTCTTTAAAAAATATTGTGTCCGTTACAGCCTATCAAAAAATCCACTGCTAAACTTATACCTCTCCCATAGATTGCCTCATAGGGTGATATTTGCCATAGTTGCCACGCTGGCCAGGCGAGTTGACAACCGCAGTTATTTTTTAGTTGATGAGTGGGAGACGCTACTGCTGGTTTTAGATCCTTGATCTGCTTTTGCTATTTATTAAAAATATAATTTTGTATATATCATATTATAAGGATAATTATATATAAGTCATTTTTAAATAAACCTTATATTTATGCAATTATTAACTTCTAACAAAAGTAAATACAAAAATATACTATGTAATAATAAACATAGTAGGTATGTAAAAATGTGTTAACACTTCGTAGTCAATTTTATATATTATCCTGTCCGGTTCACTATCATATATTCACTATCCTGTTCAAGATAGCAAGTTAATAAAAAGTCAACATGTTATCAACTTATGTTTTAACATAATTTCATAACAATTTTTAACATATTTTATTACACTGTAAAACCTGACAAGTCACTTCATATAGAATAAAATTATCACTATTATAACATAACCGCTCAATGTTCGCAGGACTCTACGGCTTGATTCCGCGATTAAATTATATGGACAATGAAACTTATTAAGTACTCTTAACTCTTAGAAAAGTTGTTTTAATCATAAAGATTTTACGAGTATAACACATTGTATCACCCTTTCTGCCTAAAGATAGCTGGCCAATGAAGAAGAAGAAAGTGGCGCAAACTCAGCCGGACTCCGAGTCAGAAGACTTACCTCTTACTTTACTTTTTGCAGTAGGTACATATTAGTAATAACAAATAAATAACATTGAAGTGTCTGTTTGGAATGTCAAAATAACAGCTTTTTACTAAATGCTTAAGAAAGTATACACGGTACTTATAACAAAAAAAAATTCTGTTTTGTCTGTCTTTTGTTGTCTGTCTGTCTGTTTGGTTTTTTGAATGGACTTTCACTGGCAGATAGCTGATGTTATAAGGAGTAAGTAAGCTAGTTGTAAATATACAATAAAAGAAAGAAATCAATCTCATCGCAAATATCTCTGACAAAGTAGTGATGATGCCCTTTTGGTTGATTTCAACCAATGTGCATAAGCCGATAGTGTCAAAAGCCATAATTTATGGATAGAAAAATATCATGAAGCCTCATATAATCGCGCCAATTGCCCATTCACATAAGATCGAAGGTAGTTTAGAATGCAGTATCATAGGCTGAAACAGAAAAGTAAAAGTAAAGTAATTAAAAATAATTCTGGGCACACGCGTCCGGTTTTCGAAAAGGTTATAATGGAGCTATTTATTCGCCGCGCTGCTCCAGTGGGTGTAGAATAGAATAGAATAGATTATTTCATTTAATATAGATTTTTACATAATACTTATTGATTTTTTTTTATTTACAACCTTTTCGCGAAAATACCTCTGTCCTGCAAAGAACTAGCAGGAAAACCAGCGGGATTATTTTTATAAACATAAAATTTTATAATTATTTTGTACAAGGTGAAGGTTCTTCATGATGTTTTCCTTCATCGGTGAGCACTTGAAATTGCAATTAATAGGGCGAATTTCAGGGCACTACCCTCGTTGCATCAGCTAGTATCGGATTCCTCGGCGTCGACATTCATTCATTCATTCATTCGTCAGGTCATTTGGAGGGGAAAGCCAAATTGGCAACGGAACGAAATTTGGAGCGGGACAGTATTTCATGCCGGCACATTACCTGCAGTTTTACTAGGGGCAAGTTCAGCCTAACATCGAATAGTGTTAGGCCGAACCCCAGTGGCAGCTCCTTCCACTTGATCGACACCAGCGCAGAGCGGTTCGAATCGACGACGACCGAGTTGAGATTGATGATTTGTTGAGAGATCGGCTTGACTCACTGGCGCTGCGAAGAGATGTTGCATCTCTTTGCATATTCTATCGTATCCACCATCCAGCCGCTCAATTTCACCATCGCACATCGCGACAAAACTCGCGATACCATCCATACTATCTGGGTGATTGGCGGTCCACCACCGCACGATTTTCCAAAAGTTGCGATTTTTCCGGACCGACACGACTTAGGGCAATTCCCCTGGTGTTGCAGTTGTTCATATGCGGCGTAATTAACTTACCATCAGATGAGCCGTATGCTCGTTTGCCCCTCTTATATAAAAAATAACAATTTAATTGGTGGTAAGATCGAACCCGGGGTGCTCACTTTAGAGCTACCACCTTCACCTTCACGTTTGAGCTACCACGGCCTTAAGTCTTACAACACATTACTGTGTAGTTATATAAACGCGTAACGTAGTATGACTTTATTTAAACAGAGTTTTATGCATACTAACCATAAAATTATTTATCTATGTTCGCTGCCCTCGAATAAAATGTCTATAGAACTATTAAGAGTTATGTTTAGCTTCCTCTGATAACGCCGTGTCAATTGTACGTTGTTTGTATTTATTTATTTTTTATTTAAGGCGAAATCACATCCTTTAATCGCGGAAATTTAAATACATATTTTTGGTCATGACTCTGGTGACTTCGATTTTTTTTATAGGTAAGGGTGACAAGCGAGTATACAGTCCACCTGATGGTAAGTGGTTGCTGTGACCCACGTCTACATCTATCCTCGTTTGTGAATAAAATGCAAATGCGTTGTCAGCCGTGAGAAACTAAAATGGAATGCCTCTTTTCAAGTAAAAGTCTCCGGTTTTCGACACTCACCAAACGAAACACAGCAGCATTAAGCTGCTATTTTACGCTGGTATTCTGTGAGAGCGTGGTCCTTCCCCGGTCGAGCTGACCCATTCGTGCTACAACTATACTATTAATATAGCTGTAGCATGGCTCTACCACGTATGAATCTCTTTGAATGAAATCTCCTTTACTTCTTGCAGTTTTTATAAACTCAATAGCCAATCTTTGATCTACAAATATGATAAAAAAAATATAATACGGTTTGTTTCGTCTTTTGTAATGCGTACAGCAAAAGAGTGGAATAATTTGGCGGCGTCTATCTTTCCGTCCGAAAACAATCTGGGCGTCTTTAAGGCAAGATAAAATACTCTATTTTGTTACGCTAAGACAGTGCGATTTACAATCTAGGGCTACATCACCACTTAATACAAGGTAGGATTGTAGTCAAGCACTGGCTTATAATAAGTGAAAAAAAATGTTTAACGTACACAAATAAAATATTAGTCTTCGGCTATGGTCGAGGGTGGACACCGTAGTGATATTAACGAAACAAAATTAGCCGTTGAGATATTTACCTTCACTATTATAGTCTAAATTACAAGCCCACTGCTGAATATAGACCTCCCCATAGATTGCTTCATAGGGTGATATTTGTCATAGTTGCCACCGAACTGTAGTTTATTCCGTAATTTTTCAGTTGATATTAGGAAAACACTGCTGCCTTTCTCCTGGTTTGTTTATCTTTATCGCCTCTTAAGATAGCCATGGGACTATAATATGGGGTAGTGGATATTCTTACACCACCACTACACGGTCATTTTAAATATTACTTAAAGTATACGCAGTATGTACGTAATAATACTACGTTTAAATATTACTTAGGCCCGTATTAATAAACGTTACTCAGCTCAAGTACACGTACTTGAGTACAATCTTGAGTTATGATCTTATTAATAAACATATCTCAAGATGCGGTTTAGGTTTACGATATCAGCTGAGTGCCACACTGATTATTAAATGAAACTCGACTCTCAAGTGTGTATACTTGAGTGCAAATCACAGAACAGTATTCCTAAGTACAGCGTTTTGAGATACTGTTTTATGTGTTTATTAATTAGCAACGATCTTGAGATGCTGATTTCGTAATGAGGGCGTATCAAATGATTACGCACTTGAGTTCGTCGTTGAGTAACGTTTATTAATACGGGCCTTAAAGTATATTTTAAGGTGGTATTATTACATACAATAACATATGTGATAATAACATATTATGAGATATTCATTATTTTTATCGTCTGCTTCTTCGTTATAAAATATTCTTAGTATTTCAGAGCAATTAGTTGCAGCACTACAGAATCCCACTATAATAAATAATTGTACCGGGTCTGAATGTATGCACTTATGTGTACAATTTATTGTATGTATCTCACAGAATACCAGCGTAAAATAGCAGCTTTAATGCTGCTGTGTTTCGTGTGTAGAGTGTAGAGAACCCAAGGCCATTTTTACTGGAAACGAGGCAATTTGCACTTTGATTCTTAACCGAGGATTGATGTAGATGTCTATTTCTATAAAATGATAAAATAAATATTAAATAAAATAAATATATTATTATTTATTCACGTTTCGAATATAGCGTTTAGCCTTAACCCGACTAAAATATAATACAATACCTCTTATCGACGCGCGATACGTAGAACTCGGTTGTAAAATTATCTCGCGAGTTCACTACATGTGCAGTTTATACATAATAAATTACAATATATCACACAGACATAAACGTGACTTAGTTATCGCTAAGTTGTTATAAATTACAAATGCAAATTGTTTTTTAAGCATTATATTATGACGTTAAGCTCATTTGGTCTTCAGGGTTGTCACAAATAAATTAATGTAGAAAAACGATTGCGCTTCAGGGAGTTAGCAATGTTTCCATGTCTGTCTAGTGAGCTTTTTGTTCCTGTTCTGTTTATGTTTTCAACCCTATCCGAAAATTACACCATTCTCATAAAATATTTCTTATGATATTATTATATATGATAGATATCACGTTATATACAAACATAACATGATTTCTTTATATATAAAAATGCTTGCACATAAATGCAAAAAGGAAAAATAATTATTTAATAAATAAAAAGTTTGGACGAAAAATACTGACAGCTCAGTTGCTAAGTGTAAGCTGAGGCTTTGTGGGAATCAAATTCCGTACGGAATAATTAAAATAATAATCAATGTAAAGTTAGTCAAGTTACAGCCCATTTACGTCGCTTTGCTGAGGACAGGCCTTCACTAATTTTTGAGACGATTTTAGGGCAAGGTAACGTCCGCTGCCCCAATGCGTATTAGCAGACTTTTCATGTCTTGAATTTGTTTTAATTCGCAGATATGCACGTTTCCTCACGATGTTTTCATCGCTGCCAAGCACGTGGTAAATAATTTATTAAAATGCAATTAATAATAATAATAATAATGTCCTCCAGACCGAATTTCGGTCACTGCGGCCAGTCTCAACAAAGATTAGCCATCTGCGCTGGACAGGATTATAGTGCACAAGAGAATGAGCAAGCACAGGTGCACTTTCTATTCCCTCACTCACGGGACGGTAATCCGTCACGACCGGAGAGAGATCAGGCACAGGACCAACGGCTTTACATGCTTTTCAATGTACGGGGGTATAACACTGACAATTTCCTGACTCCGGACAACTTCCTGCTACTGATTGCTGCTTGATTTTGACCCGACCCGGGATCCCGGAACCCCAAGATCACTAGACCAAAGAGGCAATTAACAATTTCATTGTTGTCGGCGGGAATTGCAACCGGGTTTAGCTACCACAGCTTTAAAATAATCAATGACAACATTTTTATTATCTGTGATTCAAAATCTACTACAAATTTTGTGTAAAGAAGAAATTAAAACTAATTTAAACTAACAAACTTGACACACAAAGCCGGTTGCGTAACAAATGTTTTAATTGTGATAATAGGTCGCATGACATGTACTTGCAGCATATCAATTAAATGCTGACGCTTATAATTATTGTAGAGTAGGGCCTACAAGTGTTATTTATATGTTGAACAATTGAATTAATTAATCGCAATTAATTCATATTGCGCTGCAGTGATTTCAAAATATGTATTTTCCTTCTTCGCGTGTTGTTTTATTATTTTTACTTTAATTACGTTATACCATTTAACTTAAGTATATTACAAATAGTGGAGATAATTAGTGTTTAAGAAGAGACAGAAGAAAATTGTAACAGGAGATGGACAGCATCTTCCTGATAACAACCGAAAATAATAAAAAACTGCTGTTGCCAAAACTGGCAAAACAGGCAAACTGAATATGAAGCCCATGATCGTCTGGGAACTTTGGTAGGCTTAAATGATGATGATGATGATGATTTGTAGACTAATTTTGTATTAATTATTGTTTCTTTTAATATTTGTGTACTGATATTGAAGTTGCACACAGTAGGTATTCTGAAAGATTGCGATTCGGTAGAGTAGTGGCTAAGAATGTGGCTATGGTTAAAGGCACGGGTTCGGCTCCTTTTTATAAACAACGATACACTATAAATTTCTCGTACACTGTGGAGGTTTTACATAAATTGCAAGCGTTTGTATATTACCTACCTACGAAAAATTGTTCCTGGTGTGAACATTTGTCCACGTGAAATTTTTGTACGTATTTCTACGATAGAGAATGAATTGCACGTATTTTAAAGAAAAGAAAGAAAACTTTTCGTAACAATAGAAAGCACTTGATGGTAGAACTCCTTTTCTGCCTAGGAGTCCGTCTGGGTAGGTATCACACTCTTACTCATTTCTGCCGCCAAACAGCAGCGCTTGCTCTACTATGTTCCGTTCTGAAGGGTATTGACTGTTAGTACAATTAAAGGCTTCGAGACATTCCATCTCAGTCCTTAGAGGTGACAACGCATCTGTAGGCTTCTTTGTTTGAAGTTGTCTGCAGGTGCCACTTACTATCAGGTGGATTTTAAAATCGTTTGTAAAAAAAAATATTTGACAGATTAGATTCTAGCGACCGACTGCTGGCGAAAAATCCATTTAATTTAATTTAATAATTTATTAATAATTATCACCAGCCAGTAGTTCGAGCGCTAACCATCTGAGCCGTGGTAGCTCAGATGGTTAGCGCTCGCTGTAAGTTTCACAGTACGCGAGCAACCCGGGTTAGATCCCCGCCGGCACCAATGAAATTGTTAATTGCAATTTTAAGTGCTGATTTACCTGCATGTCTGAGAAATAAAAAAAAATATTTCGAAGACATGTGAAGTTCGCCAACACGCATTGGGGCAGTGCGGCGGACATTTCCTTGTCCTAAAACCCTCTCAGAAACGAGAGGAGGCCTGTACCCAGCAGTGGGACGTATATAGGCTGTAACTTTACTACTTTACTTTACAGTAGTCTTACGCCACACCGTAGAATTACTCTTGTTTCCTGTTTTTATACCAGGAGATTGTTTTGTTTTGGCGGTGTATTTTTATAGTAGACTGCCACCTGACGCCAATACTGTCACCCTGTTACGGGGTGAGGGTGTCACCGTTGGCTTATCACGCGCTCTTCCATCGCAATCCCTGGAGTGCCCCAGTCTAAGCACTCGGCACTGTACACAACCACTACTCCAAATATGTTAAAGGAACAGGTGTTTGATAAAGCAGCTTCCTACTCCGGCCTGTTGGTCCACGGGAGGTATTTGATTTCCTCCTATCCGACTGTGACACCAAGTGTTCCCCTATCGAACTTTTAAATGGCCTTCTAGTTGTTATTTATTTATATACTGTGCAATGTTAGCTGTACATTTTCCGATACCTGGGACTTGCTCTCTAGGTCGCTCACCCAAGAGGGTAATCCGTCCGAAAACGCTGAACCCAAACTTCATAGAGTAACGGGATTAATTACTATCTCAAATTAAAGAAAATACTCTTATTTCCCTAATGACTCTGTTTTTGCAGATTTAATATAATAATTGATTAAATTGTTGGAAGTGTTTTTTTTTTAATTGGCTTTATTTTCATTCGTTTAAATAGCAACTGTGATTAACTTATAATTAATATTTGAATTTAAAACAGTTTCCACTGCGTAAAAAGTTATTTATAAATATAAAATGTATGATTCTTTATTTGTCCCGTATGCTGTGCTATACCGTTACCCGATTATGGTGAAACTTGGATGAGTTGTTGTGGACAAAAGTCATTAAATCGACCCTCACAGCTAGTTATTGAGAAGTTGGCAATCACGGGACGCCCGGCAGATTTAAAACATCATAGTTAATGGTAGTAATTATAATTAATGAAAACCAATAAAGAAATATGGAGTAAAATAAATAAAAAAGTAAGTATACGCGCACGCGCACACAGAGGGAGTCGAGAGCGGCAGCGTAAAGGCGGCATAACCCCATAAGAGAGCGTTATGCCGTTTGCCGTCACGGCATACTAGTCGGTTTTACTGCCAAGGCGCGCCAATGAATAGAATAGAATAGAATGAACAATTTTAAATGAATTTTAATAGAACTAGCATGGTGGCGATCTATCACTTGTATTTTTCTCCTGTATTGTAGAGGCGTTTAATACACATTAAATTGAATATGCACAAACATCTAGACCCGAAACAATTATTTATAAGCTATACAAACACTTGTTCCGTGCGGGATACGAATCTGGCCCCGCTAAACCACTGCGTTATCGAGCTGTCTTTATAAGCTGGAAATTTCTGCTGCAATCGTGCAGCAGCTACATGAACATTAATGAATAAGTAATTTATCGATATGTGACGGAACTATTCGAGTATAAAAACAGCAATGTTGCCATTAGCTATGTAGAACATTACCGTCTTGACTGCCTCGTTGGTCTAGTGGTCATAAGCACAACTACAGATAATGTGGACCCGGATTTGAATCCCGGGTAAATAAGTTATTGAGTTTTTCTGACAAAAAATTCTCAGTAGTAGCCCGGAGTCAGGAAGTTGGCGGTGCTTTACCCCCGTGCCTCGAAAAACCAGTGAAGCGGTTGGTCCTGCGACGTCCCATCAGACTATGAGAATGAGGGTATACAGGCTGCACCTAATCTTGCGCACACACTATTGCTCATAAAATAAGTATTACTGTACTCTATAATGAATAAAATGATTATATTATATTCTATTCTATTCTACACTCCCTGCACTACAATTCTGTGCTGCAAATAGCTGCCATGACCATAACCTAAATTCGGTCTGGAGGACGTTCTAAATTCTAACATTACAACTACTACACTGAAGTAAAAGTTGTTAATAATAAAAGTCGATAATATTATCTGAAATTCGAACAAAGTTTAAAATTAAATTTTCAATTTAATAAAATTATATCAATACACATTCTCCAAGTTATCAATTATGCGATAAAAATACTATCGCGTTGCAATAAATCTGTGCAGTCAAGTGGTTTTAAAGCAAACATTTGCAGTTGCACGCTTTTATTATCAAGTATAAATATGGGTGGGAAACGTGGAAATATCCTGATATATATATATTACATTATTTTATTAAAATTGCACACATAGATCTGGAAATAGAAGCTCCTTTGTAATCTATCTCGGTCATGGCTACAATATTCCGTAATCACTTACTACGCAAAAGAGAGACGACAGGCAGATTGACGATTATAGTACCAGATGCCTTACACAATGGATGCAGCTTTCAATCGTCAGTCTGAGTTTCACATCTGGAATATACGAGTTTATTATACTTCTATATCGTATTTATTTAACTTAGTATATATATACAACCACTGACCCGCTCACTAACTCATCACGAGATACCTAAAACTATATACCCGATTGACTTGAAATTTAGTATAGTTACTCATTTCGCAATGTAGACGCTCACTAAGAACGGATTTTACGATAGTCTTTAAAAAGATAAATGTAGTGTACGCGGGATGATTAAACTGTTGAGTTAAAAATATAAAAAAGTTAAAGACTAACACTAGTTTATAAGAATTTATAATTATTATACTAACATCTCTATGGACTAAGTCTGAATAAAAATATTATTATACCAGTTCTATTCAATATGATGTAACATCCGTAGGATGATGCAGATTGAATACAGATAATATGAAGTTGGAAGTAAAATTTGAAATACGCATATAAAAGTTCAAGTATATAAAATGTTATCAAGGAAAAAAAAACATAACAAAATTTATAAATTTTATATATAGAAGCAAGGATGACAAACTAGCACACAGTCGACCTGATGGTAATGCTGTCATCTATACCTACGTTTAGCCTCGATTGAGAATAAATAAGCAAATGTATTGTCACCCCTGACAACAGTGATCCTCGTTGCAAGTAAAAACGGTAAGAACAAATATAGACAATAACATTAGTTCTATAATAACTTGTCAACAAAACAGTGCAGGAGGCACAGTTAAACTTCCACGTTTGATTTAAGAGCCATCGCCTTGGTTGAAAATCGACTAATTAGACGTAACATAAGTTGGGAGGTTTAGAGGGGGTATAGAATATTATTTTTGAAGTTATACTTCTTTTGGCGCGTTTGAGAAAAATTATGATAGTGAATTTTTTACGATGACGACACCTAAAAACGACACCATGAACTTGTTACGGCGCGCGCACACCGAAATCTAAAAGCGACAACTTCAGTTGTCTGTCAACTGTCAAGTTTTCGTGAGAACTGGTAACTATATTCAAGATAGTTATTCAAATATACATGAATCTATAAAACGTGTTTTATTTTAATTATTTTGTTTTGTTACGCTAAAGAAGTATAACTTCTTACGTGCGTACATAAGTACACACACACGTTTTTTTCTTTTCCCTTTCCTTTATAATATAAAATGATAATTTTTTTTTAGTTGTCTTAAAAAACGTTTTTTTTTAAAGAAATAAAATGATAATTGTTGAAATAGCCCAAAGAAAATTGCTGAAAGTTATGTTTAAGCTTCCTTTTCGCTATTCAACAGAAGCACTTTACCAAAACGCACAGGTACTCAGCATTAGAAAGCTATTTATTAAACAAATCATAAGGAGATATCATCGCTCAATTCCATCGTCACAACCCAGTGTTCTTCAATGCCGATACCGAATCCCATTATCTCTTGTTGGAAGTGCCCTTGCTCGAAGATAATATGATTTTATAGCACCCCACATTTATAAAATTATTAATGAAAAACTAAAAATTGACAAACTGAATCAATATTCTTTAAAATCAGTAATAACTAAGTACTTCCTATCACTAAATTATGAAGAAGCTGAAAATTTACTCTAACTGTAAAGTAATACCATCCTACTTGCATACATTAAGTATGTATATATATATTTATATATATATATATATATATATGTTTATGTATGTGTGGATATATATGTATATGTTAATATTCACTATAGACGAAACACACTCACTGTTCACTCATTCAAATACACACACACACACACACGCACGCACGCACGCACGTACGCACACACGCACGCACGCACACGAATACTATCCACACAACACTTTTTGATTTTGTTTACTGCATGTTAGTTAATTGTTAACCGAATCCTATTTATTCTTAAGTCGCCAGAATCCATTGTAAATGTACCACTAATAGGGGAAGACACTGGTTTCTAAGATACAGTTATTACAACTAGTTTAGAAGCCAGGGTTCCATTTAATTGTTAAAAATTTGTGGCAAATAAATAATTTATTATTATTATTATTAAAAACCAATTCTATTAATTTGTTAGTACTCTCGTAAACTATTACAGCTAACCTTAAATGTTTATTTAACGATGTATCTCTAATGGCGGATACGAACCTGAAACATGTACTTTAATAGTGAAAACCTCAAGACATACTCTCATACAATCAAATCTATCAAATTATGTCCAGCATACTACTATAGCGGCTTATGTTGTAAAGTTAAGAATGCAAAAGTTTTTATACAGTAAAGTTGTACAGCAATTTGTTAAAATAAATTTATATCTTAAATGCAGTTGGTTTTATCACAACGGTACTACGCTGACCTAAGAGTAAACTGACCTCATAAATACTAGAGGTACGTCGGAGGATAAGATGATCACAGCTTCTATGTGTTCTAAAAACCCAAGTTACGATTAAGTAAACAGAAATAAACACAATTCCAAGCCGCCAGGAAACCTAAGAAATGGTCGGCTTGAGGGTAACAGCTACTGTGCAGGATAACGGTGTATTTCAAAAGCATTAGCGGAGTGGGTTGCACGTAGACAGACACGTGTTAAACTTGCGCAAATTTTAACGCTGTATAATTATAGGATAATTTGTGATAAAGACCTTAAGTATAAGACATCGACGTAATGTCCTGTTATTTAACCGAATTTAAAAAACGAGGAGGTTCTATATTCGACGTTTATGTTTTTGATGAATTTTCCCCGATTTCTCGGACACGACTGAACTGATTTAAATGATTATTTTTTATTAATTAGGTTATTGCTTCAGGGCTGGTCTCTTATCCCGTAGTTAATAAGTAATGAAGATTGAACTTGTTATTCCTGAGATAACTCAAAAAGGAAAAAAATCTTTAAATAAATGGTAAAAAACGGACTTTAACACATAATACACATAATAGTTTCAAACGTCGGTGCTAAGACATAATCTATAAAAGAAAATAAGCCCCAATTTTTTTTTGAGGTTTTTAAAGTCGATTTTTACTTTATTTAAAATTAAGGTCAAAGACGATTTTTCTCTATTTGTATTTTTTTAATGGAAAGGCTTTTTTTTGACATTTACTAGTTACCGACCCACTTAATAGGGAATCAATCAATTTAATAAAAAAAGTTATATTTATGATATTTTTACAAGCACATTTAGATAGTTTGAATATATGTCGTCATTAAATAAAAGAAATTTTGTTTTTGTAATTAAAAACATAAAGACTAAAGTTTATCTACGATGGCAATTGTTAATACTTTTTAATTAGATACTAGATACATAGCACCTATTCTACCGTATCTTACTTTGTGGCTATTTTTTTCTTATTTTGTGCAAAATAAATTGAAAACTGGTTTTACATTTTTAAACTCCGCAACAACATACACAAAAAAATAAGTCAACAAAATCTATTACAATGATCTCCTACACACTCTTATACCTTAGACCACACACGATATACTATTGCGTAGTACAATATAGTTGAGCGTATACTCATATGAACTTTTGCAGGCGGGGAAAAGCAGAAGCGGTTCTATAACCGGTTTTTAGAATAGTGCACATTGACTCCGCGAACAAAGTTGTCGGCCAGATAGCTCTGCGAATTGTTGTCGATATTTCGTTGGCTAGACATTTGCGATCCTATAATATTATTTAAAATATCGTTCTTATAAATTTTAATTTTATTATATTTATTTAGTTATAGTAAAATGAATGAGGCTTTTGTGATACAAGATAAACATATTCTTTGCACTTTTTTAATAAATTTTAATATCAGCATCTTTTTGCGATAAAGCCATATTTTTTAATGGACTACTGAAGCACTTGAGTAAATTATGATTTCATCATCACGACATTGGCCCCTTTTATAGCAAGTAGATGGTGCAATAACCGCCAGGCTCAGTAGGTTTATATTGACGAATGCAGTGCAAGGTGTAATGCACCTTTGGCACTACTTCCCGTCACAGATCTGGACATACACTTTCGTCTACTAGAGGAAAAAACGAGATCATTATTTCGGGTTTTTTTTCCAGGTCGATTCTTAATCAGTACTAACGCCACGAGATCTAGTTAAGTATTTTTCCGTGAAGAATTGAATATAACCATTTTTTTACACTATTATGTATAAGGACTGTATTTGGGCGGGTGAGTATACCCTTAAGTCCAAACTTAAGGGTTAGTTTTTGGGTGGAAATTAGATAGCTATTTTTGTTTTGAGTTAATGATGTTGGGTGTTTTGATTTATTTAAAAAATTGCTAAATTGCTGTTCATAATATAGTTTTCTGAAATATCGCAAATAAAAGTCTGAAAACAATCACGAAAATGGATAAATTGTTGAGAAATTTTGAGACATGTTATTTTTATGCAATTATTTAACATTTTTCACGAGACAGCGAAAATATAGTTTAATTAAAATTTAATTATGAATATTGGGAGAATAAGGACATATAGCTCGAGGAACCGACAACCGTTGGGGAAAAAAGATTCTCGAGTGGTAGCCTCGTACCGGTAAGCGAAGTGCAGTGTGGCCCCCCATTAGGTTGAATGACGAGATAGTAAGGGATGTTTACACTACGAGATTACGAGATTATTACACTAATTTTGCAAGTCCAGCGTGCGTATGACTGATATTTTTATCATCATCATCATTCACAAGTCCAAGCTGGCCATTAGTCGGACGGAACCTTCCTTTCCTTTAACCTTCAGACGGAAAAAAAACTTATACAATCCTTTTAAAAATAGTAGAATGTGGGGTGGGGGAGTTAACATACTCATATACATTAGCCATAACGAAGCAGGCGGTAGACAGTTAGTTAAGACCATTCTTTACCCAAGAATCGTGTAGGAAAGTTTTGTTAATTTATTATTTATGAAGTGTAAAATCGCTTGTTCACACAAGTAATTAGCAAAACGTACGCAATCGTATATGATGAATTACCACAGCAAGCTCTGAAGTAAGCCGTAGGCCACTCGTAATGCCTACCTAAGATTGATGTTCTCTAAGCTTAGGTCCAGAGAAAGCAAATAGTTCAGAAGCGTTAATGTGAGTTCAATATTATCAAAAGTCTGCGTAAATGCTAGGCATCATAATTTAATAAAAGTTCTAGCTGGAGAATGTTTATTTAGTGTCTTTAAAGCTAAAATATTCCATCTTGTTTTTAGACTTATAGGTCTCATGTTTGTGGGACAACTGATGTCGAAAAGACGACTAATTGGATATTGAGTTTGTGATTATATAGCTGATGGGCTATACGCTTATCTCTTGGTAAATTAAAAAGTGTCTTTCAATAGATATTATGTAATATCTATATTGAATAAAATTATTCCAATATATTCTTCTTTCACAAATTTCTATCTATATCCATATTTTTGGCTAATTATAATATATTATTATTGTGGCGCGAATAGCTCGCCGCTCTTTGGGTTCCGCCAACCCTTTGGGACACTATGGCCCGTATTAATAAACGTTACTCAACGACGAACTCAAGTGCGTAATCATTTGATACGCCCTCATTACGAAATCAGCATCTCAAGATCGTTGCTAATTAATAAACACATAAAACCAGTATCTCAAAACGCTGTACTTAGGAATACTGTTATGTGACTTGCACTCAAGTATACACGCTTGAGAGTCGTGTTTCGTTTATTAATCAGTGTGGCACTCAGCTGATATCGTAAACCTAAACCGTATCTTGAGATATGTTTATTAATAAGATCATAACCTCAAGATTGTACTCAAGTTCGTGTACTTGAGCTGAGTAACGTTTATTAATACGGGCCTATGTATGTATATATGTGTATATAATGTTTGAAGTTTAAATTTTAAACGAGATCTCATCTTATTAAGTCCCATTCTAAGCTATAATAGCTTGTGAAGACTAAAATATAAAGATCTACAATCTCTCTCTAATCGCATCAAAAGCGACGAAATGAGTACATACACTGTGGGGCACGTGCCCTAGCGGCACGTGAGTCCAAGTAACTAAAGAGGCCTTTTTGTAAACTCTTTAAGTATATATAATCTATATTGTACATTTATACTAGAGATCCGCCCGGAGTGATTTCTGGATCTCGACAACAGCGCCACCTACCGGATCCAACTATAGATATTCTGGTGACCCAATAAAAATATCATCAAAATCGTTCAAGCCGTTTAGGAAGAAAATAATTACGAACACATACACACCAGAATTTTACAATCAAATATAATACAGAGCAGCATCGAATATTCAATACTGGCGTGCCTATCAGCCCGCCAAGCAAGGCGATTTGCTTCAAATCCACCCTACATTTGGAGAGACATACATATATAAACTCTTACGCCTGTCAGCCAGAGAGGTAGGCGAAGATGACGGATCTCCTTCTGGCACGATCTTGACATGCATTCCCTCGCTTTCTTCTGATCCATATTATATTACGTCGTGCGTGACGTATTTATACGTTTTCGCCAGTTAAGGGTACCATCTTCAATACCTTATATCGCCAACTGGGTTGATTAACTTCCGTCTAAAGTGTCCCTTGTCGACCCTGCTACTCACTTCTGCAGTATAAATTTTCGTCGCTCTTTCCTCATTCATTGTTTCTACGTGTCCAAACCACCGAAGCAATCCTTTCTTAATCCTTGTTAAAATATCAATAACTTACAAATCACACTTTTCAGACGAATTTTATTTATTTATACTTCATTGTACACCTTAATAAAAAGGATTACAAAGGGCGGACTTAATGCCTTTTGGCATTCTCTCCCAATCAACCCGGGACGTGTGAAATAATGTGATAGGTGCCAAATATAAAATGAACATTATAGTATTAAATCACAAAAAAATAAGATTATTAAGATTGTTACTGACTGGTAAAGAAAAATTAAAGTAGGTAAACGAATCAATAATCGAAATTAATAAAAGCTTCCGTGATTTGTCACATTCTAAGATAAAAATTATAATCTGACTGTATATAAAAACAAACTGTACATAGAAACATTTAAACCATTTTATTCATACCATTTTTTTAAACTACTAACGAACTTAAAGCCTACCTTCCGGTATGTGGTAACTGCAGCTAATGAACAGCTGAAACCAACTTCAAACGAGCATGGCTACAGAGGTGTCATCACTTCTGAGGGCTAAGATGGAGAGCCTCACAGCCTGTGATTATGGCTCTATATACGCTTCGGACCCACAGCTGTGCACTCACTGCTGCTTGGCGGCCGAAATAAGTAAGAGGGTTGTACATATCCATACGGACTTTTAGGATGTGTATCACCTAGTAAAATTTGTTAATGCTGTCATCCTGTAAACAACTTTCATCTGAGGATTGAAATATCGGCCCTTATTATGGCCCTTAAATATCAACTATGAAGCAGCAATTATACAAAACTGTTTTGCTTTAACATCGTTACCTATATCATAAGAAATCTTTAAATAGTTCTTAATACATTGTAAGAGGGGTTAATTTTGAAATCCACATCGAATGTGTTAGGTTTGTCAACTAGTTATGAAACATGTTTGTCTGAATTAGCACTTAGGTGCAAACGTATTTTATTGATTCATTTATTCCTTTGTATTCTAATTGCGATTAACTCTTTGTCATTTAATACAGAACGTTTGGCATTTTGAATGATTTTAGTAATAGCTTAAAGCAGATTCAATTGTTCACAGATATTAATATGTTACATTTTGAAAACTTTTAATTCGGAGACTACTTATCTCAAATTCGTTTGATAATATTTGAAAGTAGAACTCATGGTCAATTTCATCATACTACAGTCATATGAAGGTGATAGAGACAGTTTGTTCAGTATTGGTGATAATGTTTATGTGACAAAAGAAAATATATTACATAATATAATTAATATTAAAAGTGACATGTCTTTTCACGATAGGCGTCATTTGTATGTGGTATAGATATGATAACAAATAACTGTCGCGCTTCGATCTCAATGATTTTGCATTGAAACAGGTATTAAATATCGCAAAGCGTACGTTTGTCAATAGCTGCAAATATAATATTCAATGAAATGTCGTAAGTTTTAGTGTATACTCTAATATAAGCAACAATAATTTGTGGTTAATAATAAATCTCTTTCGATATTGTATAATAAAATTAATATAAACAATATGTAAATAAAATATTTTACATAACCAAATTTAGGCTACGAGACAAATCAATTTTTTCGTACACACTTACACAAGGATAAAATGGAGTGCTGGCTATTTTATGTCACCACCTCACGGCCAACATAACTAATTTGATATAAAAAAAAATTAAGTAGCTGCTATTAAATACAAAAAAAAACTAGAAATTAGTCATAAATTTAAATAAGCAATCCAAGTATAAATTGTATTATAATTTTTATATGTTTTTGACCATTGGTACTTACTAACTAATGCCCTCCAAATGCAAGGCTCAGAGTCTATAATAACCTCATTCTTTAACCCAACCACCTGTTTTTTGTATTAAGTACACCAATATTGACTATTGAGTATGAAAACCAACCTTATTGCTTTTAACTCGCGATCGAATAAACTCTCGAGTCCTTAATGCAAATCGATGGCAAAATGTTCATTATATAAGCAAATTATCGGACAGTTTTGAAATTTGTTACGTGTATAGAATAACATCGAACCTGCAAACTACATTAGACCAGCCCGCCCACGAGAGTTCAACAGGCGGCACTTTGCGCCAACAGTTCTCTTAATAATATATTATGTACTCCTAAAGTAATAAATTAAACTTAATTTATTAGTCTCCTTTCGTGTGTATCTTGGCTAAAGTTGAGTAAAATCTTGGCAAAATTTTTAAACAAATTTTTAATATATTATAAATAAGGCTGACAATCGAGCATAACACGCAATAAAGTTAAATACAGAATTTTCTTAAATAGACCTTTTAAAAAATTTGCAATAAGTACTTCCATTTAATATTTCCTTTTCAATATTTTTTATAGGATAAGGGTGACAAACGAGCACACACCTCATGGTAAGTGGTTGCTGTGGCCCGTAGACATCTTCATCTATCCTCGATTACGAATCAAAATGCAGATGCGTTTTCACCCGTGAGGACTAAGATCGAATGCCTCGATTCCAGTAAAAAGGGTCTCCGGTTTTCTACACTCACCATACAAAACACAGCAGAGTTGAGCTGCTATTTTACGCTGGTATTCTGTGAGAGCGTGGTCCTTCCCCGGTCGAGCCGACCCATTCGTGCTACAACTATACTACTAATATAGCTGCAGCATGGCTCTACCACGTAAAAATCACTGAAATCTTCGAAAAATGATTCACAGTCCTTACCCGAGTCCTTGACCGACAAAACAGTTACGTTCACGCACGCTTTACTAGGAAATTGTAGTGGATTGTAGTGGAATAAAACAAAGCAAGTTTTTCCTGTTGTAAATACCACTAATTATTATCTTGTACATCGTACTAAAAATGCGTATGATTATAAAATATTAATTCACATAGATTATTTTTTGGAACGAATTTCCTTATCGGACGGTACGAATTTGACGGATGGGGGCTAGGCGAGAAAAAGTGTAAGATTTTTCCGTCACGACCCCTTCTGACGTAGTGTAGACAGCCTTGGCGACTATAAGGAAGCGAGATGAAATAATATCCATCTCCCTCCCACTTTTACTTAACTCACCATGAAAGAAATATTATTTTATTTTAATGACGCTTCATTTTAATCATCATCATCATCATCATTACAGCCCTTCACAAGTCCACTGCTGAACATAGGCCTCCCCCAAGGAATGCCACCAAGCACGGTCCTGAGCCACCTGCATCCATCGACTTCCTGCATGTCTTACCAGGTCGTCACTCCATCTAGTGGGGAGACGCCCTACACTTCGTCTGCCGGTACGAGGCCGCCACTCGAGAACCTTTTTTCCCCATCGGTTGTCGGTTCTTCGAGCTATATGGCCGGCCCATTGCCACTTCAGCTTACTAATCCGTTGGGCTATGTCGGTCGCTCTGGTTCTACTGCGGTCATTTTAATAGACGTTAGTAATTCATTTATTTGTATTTATTTGTTAATCAATAATATAATATGTTTATCAATAACAATATACTACGAAAGGAACTTCGTTCCAACCGAGTGTTGTACGACACTCACGTATGTTTTTATTTCTTCGTAATCATCATGAGCAGCCTTTTTCAGTCAATAGATGAACACAGGAACGAACTTTACTAGCCGTTACAACTCCTTTACTTCCTAGGAGACCGTCAGGGTAGGTACTACACCTCTACCTATTTCTAGTACTATTTCTGTCACTAAACAGCAATGTATGTCAGTTGGTGCTACTCGTATATGTGCTCAACTGGACTCAGTTAGCACAAAGGCGCGAACTATAGGGTGTTCTTTTGTCGGAGGACAAGATCCACTTCGGGTCTTTGCGTTGGCACTACAAGTGAGTAAGGTACCACCTGCATTGTACCACTTGTATTTGGTTGCACTAACAGGTACCACCCTGTTACCTGTTAGTGCCGCCAAATAGTATTTTTTTTATAGTATAGGGTGACAAACGAGTACACAGTCCACCTGATGATAAGTGGTTGCTGTGACCCATAGACATCTACATCTATCCTCAATAAAGACTCAAAATGCAGATGCGTTGTCACCCGTGAGGACTAAGATGGAATGCCTCTTTTCCAGTAAAAAGGGTCTCCGGTTCTCTACACTCACCATACGAAACACAGCAGTGTTAAACTGCTATTTTACGCTGGTATTCTGTGAGAGCGTGGTCCTTCCCCGGTCGAGCCGACCCATTCGTGCTACAACTATACTACTAATATAGCTGCAGCATGGCTCTACCACGTATAAAAGTAATGCTTGAATAGCTGTGTTTTTTTTATAGGATATGGGTGACAAACTAGCACACAGTCCACCAGATGGTAAGTGGTTGCTGTGGCCCATAGACATAAAAAAACGATGATTCTTTATTACCGCTGAGCGTGTACTCATAGTATCAATTTGTTGCACTACCTGCTCGCGTAATAGGGGCAAGCCCTTGGATCAAACAGTGCGAACTTGATATTGAAATATTCATTCGTTTTAACGGTTACTTTGTTATCGTTCGATTTTCGCATTAATAGCTCTCCTCACACGATGTTAAAGTCACGACATGTAACGGTACACATTGCTATGCTAAGTCCGAGCCTAGTTCTAAACCTAAAACACGGCCTAGGCACAGACGTGTCTAGGTTCCCTATTGTGATATTACGAATAGTTGATTAAGTCACGAACTATGGGAAAATAACTCGGTAGTTAATGTTGGACATTCCATCATCGTGTAAATTGTAATGGGCCATTGTTATGGTTACTTGGGTGAAGTATTTATGGTGAGAATTAAAAAAAAAAAAACACTTTTTTTTAATTATATTTTTCTCACGCCTAATTTGCCGATAGCCGTGATGTTGATAATCGATTATTTTCATAATCGATTATTAATAATGAGTCTCAATCCTAATAAACTATATTCAAACATGAGCCAAAAGAATGATAATTGAAAAAAAAACATTACTTGATAATATGATATAACATGACAGTAGCCTAATGGCAGAGTGCGGATCGCAAACTCAAAGGTCGTGGGTTGAAATCCGACATTCGATTACTTTCGTGAACCAGTCCTAACACAAGCATTTTAAGCTTAACAGGAGTGGTTAAAGGGAACATCAGTTTTTGTTATGTTTATTATAGCATTTCTAGTATTTTTCTTTAACTATAAAAAAAATTAAAGCCTCCGACGATTATGATACGATTAAAAGTGACAAAGTAAATTTATGTTGTAACAGCGGAGAGGGAAGGGACGCCTAGACGAAATTTTATCAACCAAATTGGCGATATATTGAATATGTGCCAGATTAAGACTACCCTTAACTAACTAACATATATGCGTAGGCATATGGATGTAAAGGAGGCGAGAGAAGTGTCAGAATCGTGGCAAATGCAAGTCCGTAGTCTCGGCCTACCCCTCTGGGTGACAGGCGTAAGTGTTTATGTAAAGAATATGAAAATAATCTATTATCAACATCATCATAGATATGTTTTGTTTGTGACTCGAAATCTTTTCACCTTTACCCGCTCGTAAAAGGCTACTGCTGGATATTGGCCTCTCCTATTGTACAGACAATTTTCCTTTATAGTCACGCTTAGAAGGCGGATTGACGATCGCAGTACCAGACGTCTCGCACCTTTGACGCTGAAGCTCATTGCCAGTTTGGGCATTTTACGTTTGACATAAACGGTGTATTGGCGGTGTAAGAATATCTACTACCCCATATCATCCCGTGGGTGTAGTAAAGAGGCGACAGAGTGAAACAAATCAAGAGATAGGCAGCAACATCTTCTTAATAACTACCAAAAACAAAAAAACTGCGGTTGCCAACCCGCTTGCCAAGCGTGGCAAAAATCAGGAAATGGGCAGCAGCATCTTCTTAATAACTACTAAAAACAAAAAAACTGCGGTTGCCAACCCGCTTGCCAAGCGTGGCAAAAATCAGGAGATGGGCAGCAGCATCTTCTTAATAACTACTAAAAACAAAAAAACTGCGGTTGCCAACCCGCTTGCCAAGCGTGGCAAAAACCAGGAGATGGGCAGCAGCATCTTCTTAATAACGACTAAAAACAAAAAACTGCGATTGCCAACCCGCTTGCCAAGCGTGGCAACTATGGCAAATATCCCCTCTATGAGGCAATCTATGGGGAAGGCCTATGTTCAGCAGTAGACTTTAATAGGCTATGACGGACGGACGGACGATAAACGTTTATAACGCCATCTATCGGAAGCCATACGAACCTTCTAGCATATCCCATAATCTCCTTTTACAACGTCCCCGTGGGCACTGAACAAATTGTGGTTTAAGAACTTAGTATTTCAAGAAATTGCGGTTTAAAATAGAACCCTATTTAGGACAAAGGCTTAGTAGTAAGTGGAATAACTATGTAATGACGCTGTGCTATTATTTTTGAAGCGATCTTCCTAATTGGAGTCATTATGCTCGAGTAGCTGCGTAAGCGCAAGTATCATTACATCAAATTGATAAATAATTGAATGTACTGTCAGCAAAAATATCGAAACAAAAATTATTCAAAAATGTCACTGCATTGGTAATATGGCGGGAAAGAGTTCTCAAAATTTAAAACTTTAAATTTGTAGAAATTATGGAAGTTTATGAGGCCTATGTTAAACCTTAGCGCTTTAGGATTTCCTAAGTCTTTCATTAGTTTGGGATGTCTATGGACTGTAGGAGTCACTTCTTATCAGGTTTATTGTTACTTTGTTTGACAATCCAATATTAAGGTAGGTATTTAATATTAGGCATTTTAGTCTTGAAATTTGTTATTTAATGGAAGAAATACAAATGCAATGATGAAAATTCAAAAAAATGTTGTTAAATAAACTGACGTTATTAGAATTTATTGTGTTGAAATTTATTTGACTGGGCCACGGTAGCGCGGTAGCGTTCAGAAACCGGTCACGATTAGCCGATTTCTTGATAGATAGTAAACAATATATCGTTATACAAATATTGGTTTATGTGCTTTCTTGTTTTTAAGGATAATAAATATGAAACGACTTTATGGATAACAAATTATTAAAAAAGTAGTTTTTTTTCTAAAGAATAGGTACTAGTAACGCTATTAACGTTACTAATACTCCCGTTAATTACTCTAGGTAAAACTTAAAAATGCTAGTGTTAAGAATGGTTCACCTCAGTAGTCAAATGGCGGATTCGAACCCACGATCTTCTGAGTTTGCGGTCCAAGCCGTACCATTAGGTTACTGTCGCATAACTTAATACTGTCACTTTTCATGAAGCTTGAATCATCTGCACTGCAAGCATTGAAGTTTGTTAATTTCACTCGTAATAATAGAATGACCAATGATGCAGTTCGCAGTCAAGCCATAGACTTATACGCCAGTATATTCTAACTCTATGCAGTGAGCAGCAATTCACATCCGACGCCAACTCTAAAAAAGGAAGGGTTAAACGATTTGTCATCTAACCCAAAAATTGAAACACCTTGAATTCTGGCGCGCCTTGTGTTCTGGTGCGCCTTACCAGAGAAGGAGAAGGGTGAGGAGTTGTCCTCTCCTGAGGCGGTCGGCGCTGGTGGGGCCAAGGATGTCTGCTAAAGCGTTCGCTTGGCCTTGCCAATATGCGGTGAAGGTGGAGGGAACACCATGGAATTTTAGTCGGTGTGAGTCCGACATGACTTGTCCGTTCCCCTTTAAAAAAAAATTGAAACCGAAATTGTCCCACATACATGTAATTATTAGCTCTCTTGCCCTTCAAACCAGAACATAATAGGAAGAAATATTTAGGGACTGTTGGTTCCGCACAATCGGACTCCAAGTTAGAAAGGTAATTACAACATCGCGTCTGCTTTACGTAGGCCAAATAGCCAAAAACGTTACTTTGGATTATATAACTCTATATATAAATGTAAAGTTACTACCTGGACACGTCTGACCACTGGACAAAGGCCTCTTCTCCTTCCTGCAAGGGTCACGGAGCATTTAGTCCACTGATCTGCTCCACTGCGTGTTGGCGTCACATTTCTTCCAACTATTTAAGGTCACAAGTTTCCTCACGATGAATTTGTTCACCATAGTGAACGTGATGAATTAACACTAGAATTGCAATTAACAATTTCATTGGTGCCGACGAGAATGGAACCTTAATGGGATGGTAAAATTTACGGTGGGGGGTTATCCATTGAGCTACTAAAGATCTAACTCTATGTGTACGTTACTAATAAAAAACTGTTTAGGTTTATACACTATAGTTGATAATTTGAATAACTAATTTATGTCGGGGCAGAAGTTACTTTACCTTTATTCAAAAATAATTTTACAGTATTAATTTTGTTTCTGTCATCTTTATTCATTCAATAATGGCTGTTATTATCAGAATCTATTTTTACACAAACGGTCGTTTAATCTCGCGGCGGTATCGCATTACCCGATAGCATCACCAAACAGTACTCCCACAGAACAAACCTGGCGTTTCTCCGGCGGCTAATTACTCACAAATTGAACGTTTACAGCCAACTTAGAGTATGGTACAAGTCACAAGCGAACCCTTTTAGAAAGAAAGAAAGAGAGAAACAAAATAAGTTTATTTAGTAACATATTATAAAAATTTGTTTAAAGCAATAGCATATTTCAGATTTGGTAAATGGTTACTATAAAGGTACCTAACGCAACTCTGAATAGTATTGGTACTGACAGAGTACCTACTTCGACGCTGATATTCTGTGGGTGCCAATGATTATTTAACAAAAAATAAAGGTAACAGTATCATTATTATAAAATGCATACAAATATACAACCATTGAATTTTTACAACACTGTGTAAATTTTTCAAGTTTGTAAGTATTTTTGTAGTTATATTTACCGAACCAACTTGAATTTAATTTAATATTTGAATATAAAATATAATATTTATTACACTAAGACATTGCGATTTATGACCTAGGGCTGTATCATTACTTACCACTAAATAAGATTGTGGTCAAGTATCAGTTAATAATATATTAAAAAAACGTGCTTATTTCCTCAAAAATATTGATATACAAATTTTAAAAAATATTTAAAAAAAAATCAATATTTTATATTTAAAATTGACATTCTCTTGATTCAATTGTATCTAATAAGCTAAAACTATAAGCACCCTGGTCTCTAAGATCACTGTATCGGACATTTATTTAATAATTTTAATAATATGTACATATATCATGGCATATAATTCTATATGAATTTTATAGGTCAAAATATACGAAATAATTCATAATAATTGCGTAATGAATTAATTACCGTGTAGTGCGTGACATAGTGAAATGAAACAGGTGATGGGCAGCAGCATCTTCCTGACACAACTCAAATTAATAAAAAAACTGTGGTTGCCAACCCGCCTGCCAAGCGAGCCAACTATGACAAATATCTCTATGAAACAATATGGGAAGGCCTTATTTCAGCTGCGGAATTTTGATAGACTGTAATGTTGGCAATGAAACTATTAAGATTTAAAAAAAAACATATGGCGCTTTTTAATTTTAACTTGTACCAATCCAGTGTTGCTGTTAAAACAGACGGTCTCTTTGATGAGCACCCTTGAAATATGACACCGTTTGGTAAACTATCTGAACTTCAAACGTGATAATACATCGGCACGAATATAAATAATTTTAAAAGTGTCTATTGTTTTATCTTAAAAGTTAGTTTTACTCGTTTCAATCGTGCTACGTTGCGGACATTTATACATTTGGAATTAACTGATATTTGAATTTTTTTAATTAACTATATACATATGTATATAATTGCAAATTTAGTAGACGCATTAAATGTAGCAAGAAATAAATAAAAGCTAAAGTTACAGCCTATAATATACGTCCCAATGTTGGGCAAAGGCCTCTTCTCATTTCTGAGAGGTTTTTACCATGCAGGTTTTCTCACGAAGTTTTCCTTCACCGCCGAGCACTTGGCAAATAAGCACTTAAAATTGCAATTAACTATTTCATTGGTGCCGACGGGGATCGAACCCGTTGCTCGCGTACTGTGAAATTTACAGCGAGCGCTTAGCCCCTGAGCTGCCACGCGCGCAATAAAAGCTATAGGAACTCTTAATCGCCCAAAAGTTGAAAAATGTCAGTATTACTTCGCTATTATCAATTAAGTCATACCCTCTAAGATAAAGCCTTAATAAACAGAAACAAAGAAACCGTCACAAGCGTCGAATACATGAGGTACGTTTATTATAATAGACTCGGTACCTAACCATAAGTCACCAAGAGCCCTTGACACGTCAACGCCGAGTTTAGACGCACAATAATTGCGGACTGAACACCTGCGCCCGACTCCTTGACTACCAGATAAATTAGTTTTAAGTTGACTATTGGCCTTCCGCGCTTCGATGCATTGGTACTTGGGTCTTTTAATATTGAATTTTAGTATCTATAAACACGAAAATATCATTTAATAGCACATATCTCCGTTAGATTCTATTTACACATCGCTAATGCCGTGTGGAAATAATATCGATGTCCTAATATACCCTATAATAAAGGACGAGGATATTCATTTTAAAATTTAAATATTAATTTCGAAGTTCTTGTTATAGGTCTGTAAGTCCTTAAAATGCATTCGTGCTTGCGTGGGTGCTTTTTATCTCGCTTATCTCGACAAGAAATTGTATTATCCATCTGATTTCAATGTGTTTTTAAGGCAAGAGTGAGTACGCTTTATTTTGCTAATTTAAATCAACGCGCTTTACCGTCTTCAGTTGAATCACCATTAATGGTTAGTGGTATAGTAGTCAAGCACTGGTTTATAAGACTAGCGCGATGAAGACCTCATAAAGGGGCACATGCTGTAGTTTCAACGCTTGGCAGGTTGGCAAACGCAGTTTTTTTATTTTTAGTTGTTATTAGGAAGACACTGCTGCCCAACTCCTGGTTTGTTTCTCTATCTCATGTCTTACGACAACCATGGCACGATATGGGGTAGTGGATATACTTACAATGCTACTACATAGTCGGTACATAGCTGTTATATTGCTAAATATCTATCTTCGTACATTACAGCACGCTACGATATTTAGAGTCCCAACAAAAAGTCTCACCCCCCGGTTTTATTTACGCACGAGCATATTTGAACGCGCAACTTATTTTAAAACTTGGCGTACACCAACCGCACCAGATGCGGACGAATTCCAACATCTTTTACGACACGTCCACGCCGTGCTCGGAACACGTGCCCCGTGACCGTGTGTGCATTATATTCAATGTAAATAAATATGGCATTAAAGTTTCCTCGTCGCTGACAGTGTAAACATACCCTTACCTTGGTGCCATTTGGGGTTTACTAGGGTCCCGTGAGTCGGTGGAGCTTGAAACGTTTGATTCTACATTGTTTCCACATTTAACTGAAGTTGGATGCTTAAAGTTATAGGATAATGAGGTTCTAAGGTTAATACGTGAAAATTGCTTGGTAGTAGTAAAAGTACACAAAAAAGTCCACCTGATGGTAAGTGGAAGCTGTGGGCCATAGATATCTACATTTATCCTCCATTACGAATCAAAATGCAGATGCGTTTTCACCCCTGAGGACTAAGATGGAATGCCTCGTTTACAGCAAAAAGGGTCTCCGGTTCTCTACACTCCAACTCCAACTCCAACTAAAACTCCCTATAAGCGACAATAGCCTAATGGTTAAAAAATGCGACGAATGACGTCGTGGGTTCGAACCCGCCATTCGCCATTAACACAAGAATTTTAAGCTTACTTGGAGCAGTTAGTGCGTTAATGTCAACAGCGGACAAGTATTCTTTAAAAAACACCCTGCACTGTAACCAGCCTTGATCTTTTACAAGTAGTTAATACTGAAAACATATAACTATTATGTTTCCGAAATAATATCAAACAGAACCCATTTCAAAACGTAACCTGAACACACTTTACGGAAGTTTTTTCACGACAACTCCGTGTGGGGTGCACTTTGATGTTGCTATTGTTTATACTTTGTATTTTACCTTAAACTAAATAATACCCAGACCAGGAATGGACAGCAGTGTCAAAGATGCGAAACGTCTGGTATTGCGATCGTCTATCCTCCTGCTAAGCATGACGCTTAAGGCCAATTCTCTGTTCAATAATAGAGGTCAATGGCCAGCAGTGAATATAAATTATCAGTGTCATAAAAATTTTACCAGTGGATAAAAATTTTATACGTGAACAGCCATTCTGCTGCTATATATCTGGTATAGTTGTAGCACGAATGGGTCGGCCCGACCGGGGAAGAACCACACTCTCACAGAATACCAGCGTAAAATAGCAGCTTATCGCTGCTGTGTTTCGTATGGTGAGTGTAGAGAACCGGAGCCCCTTTTTACTGGAAACGAGGCATTCCATCTTAGTCCTCAGGGGTGACAACGCATCTGCATTTTGATTCGTAATCGAGGATAGATGTAGATGTCTATGGGCCATAGCAACCACTTACCATCAGCTGGAGTGTGTGCTCGCTTGTCACCTTTATCCTATAAAAGAAACGGGCTAAGGGAGAAGAAGAAAAAACTGATGTCGAGTTTTTATTTTTGAAAATCCCGGATCTTTTACCGTATATGTGGTCACTCCTATTTACACAAGCGTATATTGGGTGTGCGGACAATTGAATGTCTCTAAGGGACATTCACTCGTCTTCGACGCCTGTCCTGTTCGGAGTTTGGGACTTTTTTGCTACTTTTATCTCTCTCTATGAATTTCTTTCCCTAAGCGTTGCCTCAGCAATCGGCAGCAACTGATTTCCGATACATACGACCGAGAAATGTTGGAGACATTGATGCATCTATAGCATCCATATTAGCCAATCTATTGGCGATAGTGACACAATGTCGAGCCACTGTCTCTTTGACCAAGTCTTCAGTATCCTGCCATACTATATCGAACTACTTCTTAAAGTAATAATTCAATAATAATAATAATGTCCTCCAGACTGAATTTCGATCACGGCGGCCAGCCTCAACGGACAGGATTATAGTGCCCAAGCGTATGCGCAAGCACATATGCACTCTCTGTTCCCTCACTCTCATAGTCCGACACGATCGTAGAGAGATCAGACGCAGGACTAACGGCTTTACGTGCTTTCCGAGGCACGGGGGTGAGACACCGCCAACTTCCTGACTTCGGACAGCTACTGAGAATTTCTTGATGGAAAGCTCAATAACTGATTTTTTTTGGCCCGACCCGGAATTTGATCCCGGGACCACATGATCAGCAGTCGCACTACGAGGTAGTTCTTAAAGTGGGCAAGCAGTAAGATTACATTAAATCGATTCATTTTCCTTTCTGCTTTCTTATAGTGGCAGCGTAAAAGAATCCACCACACCATAATCGTGTTCCTGTAGGTGACGTAAAAGACGACAAAGGAAAACTGAAACAGGATATGGGCAGCAGCAACTTGGTAATAACAACTCCCAACCGCATTTTTGACCTGGAAGAGCCACGCTGCAACGTATTTCAGCTACCAAGCGGAATGAGCGTCTGGACCAGTGAAGGACCACGCTCGTTCACAATGCCAGCGTAAAAAAGCAGCCTAACACTGCTGTGTTTCGTATTGTGACAGCTTCCACTTACAATCAAGTGAACCGTGTGCCCGTTTGTTACTTTAATAAAAAAACTTATTTTAACTGGAATTTTCTTTACCCCTTAGAATAACAGTATTAGAGTTCGTTGAAGAAATAGACTTGCTCATTGTCTTGATTATACACCCACTATAGACCTTGTAACCGTTACCGTTACAGCCTATTAAAGTCCACTGCTGAACATAGGCCTCCCCCATACATTAGCTCACAGGGGGGATATTTGCCATAGTTGCCACGGTTCGCAAACGGGTTGGCAACCGTAGTTTTTATTTTTAGTCGTTATTAGGAAGACGCTGCTGCACATCTCCTGATTTGTTTCCCTCTGTCGCCTCTTACGATGGCCACGGGATGGTATGGGGTAGTGGATATTCTTACACCGCCACTACACGGTACGGTAGACCTTATAATAGTTTACGTGAAATTTATTGAATACACACGTTTTAACTATTAAGTTTAGCTTAAACGTAGTCCCATCACAGAATATAATATGCATATAATATGTTATATGTACACCTATACAATATATACTCTCATTGTTACAGGATTTACCAACGTGTATCGTGTACTGAATTGTATTGCTTGTATTGACGCCTTTAATCTCGTGAAATGTCAAAGCTCTGCTTACGAAAGATTTTTGTCCTTTAGTGAAATTATTGACACCCTTTATAGATACGACACCAGATAGCTTGGTAGTAGCTAGCCGTAAAGCGATGCGGGCCGCGGGTTCAATTCCTGGACTTAACAATTTTTTATGACCTACAAATAATTGTTTCGAGTCTGGATGTGTGTCCATGTTCACTTTTACTAGGAATACCCTCTGTATAGATATTGCAGGAGTTATCTATTTTATAAAACTAAGAATTGTCTGGTGGCGGTTATTCTATCCCTCCATTTCGTTCCGGAGGGTCTGAAGAGTATGTTAATGCTAGAAAATTATATATAACCGGCGGTATAGCACATTTACCAGAGTTAGCCAGACCGATCGAATTTTTCTGCCTTTTCGATGGGTGGTGTCATGATTTTCACTCCGAAATCACTCCGGACTTTTCATATTGTAATAACACTCTATCGCGCCTTGTGATTTTCTTTTCTGGCACTAAACTAACACAATATGAGCCATTTTGGTCTATAAATATATAATTTGTTAATAACTTGAATAAAGGCCACCACCACTGAATCCCGGTATAGCTATGAAAGATCATGTCGACGAGAATATATCGTGTGAATATGATCTCAATCGGTCAAGTAGTTCAGAAGTTACACGATCCCTAACAGACTCAGATCTTATTGTGGTAGAGCCGCGCTGAACGGACTACGCTCACAGGATACAAGTTTAAAATAGCAGGTAAATGCTGCTGTATTTCATATGATTCAATTTCCAGATCTCCAAGATCAGATTCAATCAGAATTCAATCAGAATTTTCAGATTCAATCAGAGTATATAGAATTTTCCTTCGATTGGAAGACCATTTTACTGGAGATTAGGCATCGTATCTTAGTCTTCTAAGCCCTGAACTACGAGTATTAGGGAACTTATAATTTATAATATAATGTAAAGGTGTTAATCGCGAATAGATGTAGCCAAAGCATCTCCTCCATCAGGTGGATAATGTGCTCGTTTGTCAGTTTTTAAAAAATATAAAAAAATATATTATAAAAACATTTTCATTCATTATTTTTATTTTTATTATAATAATCTCCAGAGTGTCGTAAAATCTCATAACACGTGACTACTACAATATCGTGACGGCTTGCACTACGTATAATCGTAAATCGTGCCACTTTAATTGATTTCATGTCATAAGCGACTCTACAAGATAAAGATATCTCTACTGGAACAAACGTTTATACCCTATATCGTATAAATAAACCAAAATATAATACCAATAACAATACTAGACGGCATTGTAAACAGATATAATCTCAATAACGTAATTGTGTAATTATTTAATGATATACAAAATGAACAAATTATACATTGCCTTGCTTACAATCGAACAAACGTATGTGTATATGATTTATAACTTACGCACACGTGCTTAAAAAACGTGGAAACTATAGATTCTCGTATTACGCTAGATTGCGGTACAGATAAACGCAAGTCTTTGTTATACTGGACTGCGTTATTCAAACTTTGTGGTAATTTTTAATGTCATCGCATAGCAGTTATGCTTAGTTAACCTTCACAAATTGCTACTATTTGGTATTATTTCAATAGGTCATTATTAACTTTAAAAAGATTTTAATTAAATTTTAAGTTTAGAAGATAAATTTATATCACTTAAATACAATTTTCATTGGCAATTGCAGTCAAGGAAAACCTGACCAAAAGATAGAAGCACGCAAACAAAATTTATATCACTTAAATACAATTTTCATTGGCAATTGCAGTCAAGGAAAACCTGACCAAAACATAGAAGAACGCAAACAAAATTTTCGAATGCTGTGGTAAATTATCAATTTCGCAGTTTATTAAAATAGTGCCCCAAGAGTACTTCCCAAAACCTCCTAATCCTAAACTTACTACCTAGCCTTTCAATATCAAACGTTATGTAAGAAGTAAGATCGAAGGTCGAAGATACACTGACAATGACAAAGCATTCAAACCGAGAAACGACAAATTTACGAGTATGTGCCAGGAATAATAATGTATTTGACCGGGATTTTCATCAACTAACCGCGATAAAGCAATCTGATAATTATACTACGCTGTCCTCCTTCTCATTATTTATACAACAATTTATATAATTAATACCATGAAGTATTTTATTTACGATTTAAAGTTTTAGTGCCACTGACCTCTGACTTGATTCGCTAATCGCAAAATAACGTTCACTGCGTCGACACTAACCTTGCGCCGGCGTTTATTTAATGTTGTCATTTGTACATTGTTAGTTTCAGTTACTATATTGAGTATTGAGCCTTATTTATTTAAACTAATGTCCAGAAATTCACTCTGTCTATCTGCCTCTCGAACAGAATGCTGGCAAGAGCGTAATTTTGTTGTATAGTACTGACAAGTTTTTTTTTTAATTAAAACTGAAATGATGGTATGTTGCTACAGCAGCCCAAGCTCTGCAAGCATTGCTTTTTGATGGCAGAAATAGTTGATAGGGTGGATGACCCAGACCCAGGAGTCCAATCTCCTAGAGATGAAGCAAATTTTTATTTTAAGACGTTTCTTATCACCATGACAAAAGTTTTTCAAATGACATTAGAGGCATCGTATACTACACAAGCTACAGATTATCGCAGTCTAGGACTACTAGTCGCTGCTTTATCAGAAAGGTACTCTCATGTTTATATTTCTGTAAAAACCAACAGAATAACAGCCGAAAATCAAACAATTTGCATCCGCAATAATAATATTAATATTAGTCTAACTCCAAATATGAGGTCGGCCAAAATCTGTTCTTGGGTCTTTCTGTCAAGAAATTCTAAGTAGCTGCCCAGAGTCAGGAAGTTGGTGGTGTGTCACCTCCGTGCCTCGGATAGCACGTAAAGCCGTTGGTCCTGCGCCTGGTCTCTCTCCGGTCGTATCGGATTACCGTCCCATCGGACTATGAGAATGAGGGAATAGAGAGTGCTTGCACATACACTTGGGCACTATAATCCTGTCCTTCGCAGATGACTAATCTCCGTTAAGACTGGCCGAAATTCAGTATGGAGAGTCACGGCCATTCACATAAGGGTCAGTCAGCTAAAGTGGCAATGGACCGGCCATATAGCCCGAAGAAGCAACAACCGATGGAGAAGAAGGTTCTTGAGTGTCAGCTTTCATACCGGTTAGCGAAGCGTATAGGGGTCACCCACTAGATGGAGTGATGGCCTGGTAAGAGATGCAGGAAGTCGATGGTTACGGATGGCTCAGGACCGTGCTTTGTGGTGTTTCGTCGGGTAGCCCTACGTTCAGCGGTGGATTTGGAATGTACTGTAATGATGATAATGATGATTATTATTATTATTCACTTTCGAGGTGAGAGAGGTGTGTCAGGATCGTGCCAAATGGAATTCCATAGTCTCTGCCTACCCCTCTGGGTGACAGGCGTGAGTGTTTATGTATATGTATTATTATTCACATAAAACTAAAAAGTTAAATACTCTAACCGCTACGCTACACGGTCGATAATAGACGTTTTTTAGCAAAAATCGAAAATATAATCACAATTCAACTAACTATTATCACAGCAGCAGTAATCGGTTTACTCAGTCCTTCAATATCATAAATCTAACATTGTACCCGTTACTGGTAGTATTCCACGGTGTCCGACACCCAGCTACTGTGTCGAATGCTAATGACGAATCACACCGTGCGCTTCGAGATCTGCTCTAGAATCAGTGTTGTGTATTAACTGTGATATCGATATCTATGATTTGAGGATTATTTGTAAGGAAACATGCCTAATAGCCATGTAATGTTGTGGTATGATTTCTGATGTTAAATAGATGTGGATTGTTTTTAAATGCTATGAATTTATCAATAAAAGTTTCAGTCTGTTTAAATTTTCTCTTTTGGAAGATTTTACAATTATCTATCCATCCTTGATCAGACACGGACCTAACCCACAGAATAAAATGATAGGTGAAAATAGCTTAGAACATTAAAATGTTTACGCGTAGCAGCATTAAAAGCCTAGGTCATCAAGTGGCATACCTGATTAAGCGAAATAAGAGAATACATAACGTAACTATAGTGTTAATGTTATTTTTATTACTTTCTGGTTCTTCCTAGGACAGTGTTTTTTTTCGAACCAGTGATCAAAGTAAAAATAACATTTAATAAGTATTATTTAGAATATATGTTGAATAAAAATTGTTCTACTCTATTCTACCTAAAGTTGGGGATGGCTATATCCATCAGTGGACTATCTATGGGATAATGAAGAGAGAGCTAAGCAAAGGACTTTTGATGGATGGTGATAATTTTAGAAGTTTTAAAATTATCAACAGCTTTGAATATTATGTTCCTTTCTAGGTGGTAGAACTCCTTTTCTGCCTACTAACCGTTTGTGTAGATACCACCCTCATTCTTACTGCTGCCGCCATATAGCTGGTGTTCTGGTCTGAAGGGTATAGAGAGCCAGTATAATTACTGGCTGTGAGGCATTCCTTCTTAGTCATTAAAGGTAAAAACGAATCGATAGCCTTATTTGTTTGAAGTTAACTACAGGTGCCCATGAATTTCGGTAAACTCTTTTTTTTTATAGGATAAGGGTGACAAACGAGCACATAGTCCACCTGATGGTAAGTGGTTTCTGTGGCCCATAAACATCTATCCTCGATTACGAATGCAGATGCGTTGTCACCCGTGAGGACTAAGACGGAATGCCTCGTTTCTAGTAAAATGGGTTTCCGGTTCTCTACACTCACCATACGAAAGACAGCAGCGTTAAGCTGCTATTTTACGTTGGTATTCTGTGAGAGCGTGGTCCCTGGTCGAAGAAGAAGGTCCACCTTCTAGTAATTTGGTCTTGTGAGTTGGTTTGTCACCTTAATATTATTAAAAAAAATAAGCTCTAATACTGCTTATTTTATTTCTACTTAGTATACTTAAAGTAATAGACAGTTTTTTTTTTACAAATATACTCGTTTATAATAAGCTTACTTTCTTCATGAAAAATAAAAGGTAGTGCAAAAAGGATATAGGTGAAAGTATTTATTCACGGTCAGGTCCGGAACTTTGGCAAAAAATATATACAATGAACCTGTACCTCAGTTTCCTCGAAGTAGCCCATTATAAAAGGAAACCTGTAATGACACGAGTGAAAGTGGTAGCAACAGGGTCAGTCTTGTTTTTATGGTGTTTATTTTTATTGTCAAAATCTGAACTTAATTATTTATTCGGAAGCAAATTAAGTTACTAAAGTTCCGTTTTTTACAAGTTAGTGAAGTTTCTTATTATTACCACAGAATAAATAATAGGATTACGTATTATTACTGAGAAAAGTTGCACGCAATTTTGTTGGTGTTGTCCTTAGAATTTATAAAAGCATTAAAGATATGATAAAATTGTGGCAGCCATAAGAATATTAAGTTGTTGGGCTGTTGTCTACTCTTATCGCAAATATCGTATTTTAAAGATTTGATAACCTCTGGATAAAACCGGTAGAGCTGATAGACAAATACAGTTTCTGTTAATATTAATTTAATAAGAAACAAGATTTAAATTCTTTATATGGTAATGGTACTGTAGTAATAACGTACTTATGCACTAAATATATACAACGTGTAAGTCTTTTATTAAAACATGTTCATGATTTTAACATATAATTAACTTAACTATAACTTACGTAGTACAACTTTTAATTTTTTTTATTAAATTTTTTAGACCAGAAAAATTAAGATGGATTTTTCGCCATACATTGCAATACATAAATTAATATAGAGGGTAGAGGTAAGGAGGACTATCCCATATGGGGGACAAGATGAAAAAGTGTCCAGCTGTAAGCAGTAAATAACAGTTCAAAAACCTTCCAGAATGGCGCTAGCGTAGATACAGAGTTATATGGTATGAATGTAGCAGTTGTAGATGGATTGAAGTGTGCAGAGTTAAAAAAAATATTTTAGTGACTAGAGTAGTCAGTTACAGTACAGTATACAAAACTTCAACTATTCACGTAGTCCAAAAATATATTTTTTAAATATGACTTAAAATACGTTTTAATATTTACCCTGCTGCTATTGTGGCGCCGCCCTAATTTAACGCATTTCAACGGATACTTTTTTATACACAGAGATAGTCACCTTACCTCTACCCTCCATAGTAAATTACGTACGTCATTACATACGTAAAGCTGTCACAAGTTTCCAGTACATTATCTATGATATTATGCAAAATTATTTAAAGAAACCTTAATAGGCCTTTACTAATATTATCTTCTTACACATTTACTTCATGAAATGTTTAATATTTTGCTGCAGCACGTTTGTAACGCACAAGAATAATGTTCACACATCGATAGATGCACAACACTAAAACCGGTTCACACGCAACCCGCGCAGTTAAAATAGAAAAGTTATCGATAAACATATAGTAAAAACACACAGAAACACCAATTACCGTGATGAGTGTAGGAAAATTATTACCCTCGGACTGTCTACCTCTTTCCGTCTCTCTTTGTTTTGAATAATTTTATACGAGCGAATGAGACAAATATAGCAACTCAAATGACGAGTTCAGTTAGAAATCAACAAGTTTTTTTTGTTTAGGACGTTAACGTCATCTCCGATTTCCAGGTAGTTCAGATTCCTTTCGTTAACATTTCTTAAAATATTAGTTTAAGACAACATAAAAGTGAGTGACAGAGTCTTCAAGCGACGCCCTAGATGAAGGTTTATCAACCAAGTTTGCGATATATTGAACATGGGCCAAATTAAGAGTCACCTTAACGGACGATAACGAGAGAGGTTTGTCAGGAATCAGAATCATGCCAAATGTAAGATAGTGCTTTCTGCTGGGTGATATACGTGTAAAATGTGTTTATGTACGTATATATTATATATTCCCAGAATACCAGTATAAAATTGCAGCTTAATGCTGCTGTGTTTCTTGTGGTGAGTGTAGAGAAATGGAGACCCTTTTTGCTGGCAATAAGACACGACAATGCATCTACATTTTGATTCTTAATGGAGAATGGATGAAGGTGTTTTTGGACCACAGCATCAACTCACCATCAGGTGGAATGTATGCTACAGCCTACCAAAGTTAACTGTTAAACAAAAGTCTACCGTTTAGCAATAGTTTCTACGCTTGACAGGCGACTTGACAGTTGAAGAAATTTTCATTATTTTGAATTGTTATCAGGAAGAGGTTTTTGGCGGGAACTTGACCGGCGGCGGATTGCTGCTCCTGTATTATTGTTTAAATAATAGTTTGAAGTGGATTATGATACGTAAAAGTGGTGCAATTTTGTGTATTAAGTGTCTGCGCATGTGAACTATTAGTGGAAACGGTGAAACAAGTGCTTTGATGGTGATGTGATTCTCAAGATAAGGTGTCTGTTTGGCGCCTTGAGATACCATCGCCAACTGTCAGCTGTCTGCTGGCTCAAGTTTCCATCAAAATTTCCCAAGGGCTGCACAATGTGACGCATCAACATATTGTGAAGCAGTGTATTATGAAGGATATTTATACATTGTAACTTCAGGGTCAGAAGGGCTAGAACCCAGAGCCGTAAAGCCAGTTATAAAAAAAATGTTATCAGGTAAATGCTACTCCCCATCTCCTGTTTCATTTATCACTTTTATCTTTTATGACACCTACGGGATTATAATAGGTACACTGTACTGGATTCTCTTATTGCCGCCTCTAGAACTAAATTCTTTTAACTAGGGCGACTATGGCAAATATCCCCCTATGAAGTAATCTATGGGGGAGGCCTAGGTTAAGTAGTGGACGACTAAGACTGTAATGAATGAATGACTCGGTTAATACCACGCTAGGATTCGTTTCTGTATTATTAAGGAACATGGGCCTCCCCCATATATTGCCTCATAGGGGGATATTTGCCATAGCCGCCACGCTTGGCAAGCGGGTCGGCAACCGCAGTTTTTTTATGTTTAGTCGTTATTAGGAAGACGCTGTTGCCCATCTCCTGATTTGTTTCACTCTGTCGCCTCTTAGGAAACCAATGAGATGATATGGAGTAGTGGATATTCTTCAATCGCCACTACACGGTTTGGAAGAGGGGAGTAATTTTAGATAAATAAATATTTTTAAATCTTATTTGGAAATTACACCTATCTAAAGAACTCATAACTCCGTTAGAACGTTCCCACCATGTAAAAATAAATCAATTACGTCGTAATTATATCCTAAAATTAAACTACAATCATCTAAACAAATCCTTATGTTACGCTGCTCTACATTCATTTGATTTTAGCCTTAATTTCACTGGATGTTAAGCCTAAACCAGTTTGAATTCTAATGCAATGTTATCCAAAAAGTAACCACGAGTACTAATAATACAACACTCAAGGGCTGTTGTTACGCAGTAAGTAGTCAAGATGTTATTTCTTGCATTAGATTTAGAAGTACTCTATACCGAATAACGACATTTCGAGTGTCTAGAAAAAAATTCCCACGTCGCTCAAAATAATCTTATAAATTGTTGCAGTCCTTGAGTTTGAACTTATTTTATTCGTTTATAATTTATTTAATTAGCAATCAATAATCACTATTGAGGATACTAAATAAAATAATTTAACTTACCATACTTCGACTCGTCAAAGCTTACTCCGAATGGCATTCTCCTCTAATATTTTTATTAAATAGTTCTTCTTACATTTGCATTGACCATGTTTATTGATAGTTAAACTTTTAAAAATAAATAGATTTACTTCAAAGAACTGAAAAGAATTCATTGAAATCGGTTGCCGTGGTAAAGATTTTTTTTAAAGATTTATAGAATAATGTTGACAAACGAGCACACTGATGGAAAGTGGATGCTGTTGCCCATGGATATCAACATCTACCCTCGATTAAGAATCAAAATGCAGATACGTTATCACCCCTGAGAACTAAGACGGAATGCCTCTGTTCCAGTAAAACGGGTCTCTGGTTCTCTACACTCATTATATGAAACATATTATTATACGCTGGTATTCTGTGAGAGCGTGGTCCTACCCCGGTCGAGGTGACCCATTCGTGCTACAACTATAATATGTATAGCTGCAGCTTGGCTTTACCACGTTCAGATGCCTTTGTAAATTGAAGACTGATAATTTTCTCATAGATCCCATCATTAAACCTTGACCAAATTTATATGGAACCACCCCTGATGTATTTCTTTTTTTACAACAGGAGGCAACATTTAAATCGGACAACGTAGTAAAGAATTATCTCTTCCTTTTTACATGTCGGTTGATAAAAATTAGTTTAATGTATTCCACAACTTGTCAGTTTTACCTTATTTCGTTCTTATGATTTTTATAGAAAAACTAAAAATTTCATTGTGGATCCATATACATTTGAACTTGACTTTTAAAATTATATTTTTCAATAATCTTTGTAAAATAATGTATTAATTAACTCTTTAAAATATAAGTTGTAATAATGCCCACGTCATCACAGTATTTAAATTAGTTGATCTAATTTGCACATTCGTTATTCGTTGGATAAGTGATAACAAATTTAATTCCTCATATATTTCGGACTTTGGTCTCAAATTTTCAGACGTGGTAAGTCAAAAATATAAATGTTCACCTTAAAAAATAGGTATTTTACCAGCTATGGACCATATATAGTTTATATTGGTTATTTAAATTTGGAATCCTTGATTAATTTAAAGTAATTCTAACCAAAATGTATGATGAGCACATTATTTTGTGTTCAGTAGGTACAGTAGACCCCCGGTAATCCGGCCCCTGGCTAATCCGACATGCCGTTATGAATATGCCACGAAGGGGGTCCTTCGCGAATACGTAGACAAACAGGTTGTAATTAATTCGCGCCATTGATGGGGTTGCAGCCTAGCGGGCATTCTATTCTAATTTAATTCTAATATAAAATAAAATTTCGCCGTTTGTCAACGGATTACCGCGGGTCAACTGTAATTAAATCAAATCACGAGATAAAGAGGTGATAAATTCCCTTCAGCCGTCACTACATAAATATTATTACAATTATAATATCATTAAACCTATACAATATGTGTTTACTAAGGTTTTTTATTAGTAAACACAAGCCAAATCTTTCTCCAACGCTAAAAATCTATTACCATTTTTCACAGCAGATTTCGTTAAAAAACTCTACGGATTAGAGTTAATCGCTAGATCTCGTAAGTTAATGAGGTGTCACACACAAAATGAGTTGCTTGGTGTTTGAAACTTAGAGTATTATTACACTATAAAGACAAATTGATTAATATAAGTATAAATCGAATATACTTAAAAATAAATTTTTGTTTGTTCGTATTTTATGCGCTGCCATACCGTTCATCAGATTGCGCTAAATTTTTGTCAACTTATTGCTTGCACTTGCACGAAGGTTATAGGCATAGTACAATACACTTGTGGTGGCGTGCGTGTCGTACCGACGTATTTATTTGAAAGTCATTATATGTCATTCAATTTCAATAAATGTATTATCATTCCTAATTAAACAATATAACCCTTCCAAATTTAAAACGATATTTCCACAATTATTTTATCTGCAGCAGCAATGCACCGTATACCAGCTTGAATACGTAATTACAAGCACCTTTAAAATAATATGCTTATTTTGGTATAAACATGAATCTTCTAAGAGGGTAATATTTTTATGGCATAATTTAATAAATTAATATTATCTGCTCGATAACGTATCATTTATATTAGTGCTTTTGGCAGATCTGAGATGAAAGAGATGTATTAATTATATTATTATTATATTCTGTATAATTATTTTATTATACAGAAGCGTGGCGTAGTGGCCATATCACCGGACTCTACTGCGTTGTGAAATCTGAGTTCAAAACTCAGCCGCAACCCATGTTATTTGTTAAAAAGCTGATTTTGGATGAGAATGACGTGTTTCGACCCTCCCGTTTCTTTTTTATTTGTCTGGTTCTAAGACCAAGCCCATGGGGCGAGATAAAACTCCTGCGGCAAATCTGATCTACAACTCCGTCGCTACCCACATTTCGCCCGCGGAGGCAATTCAATTTATTTTGACCGAGGATTTAAAATAAATTGACTACCGTGCGCGGCCGAAACTCAACTAATAAATTTTATTATATTTCATATAAAATTTTTACAAATATTAATCAAATTAAATACCAAATTTAAAGAACTTAGAATAACAACTTTGCAGCTCTACTCTGAGCTTCAAAAGCGTACCAAAACCACAAACAAAGAACTTAAGAGAAATTGCTATAAAATGTTAATAAATATGTCGCTTTACTACGCTTCTGCCCATTGCCCTTAACTGTCCTGCAGGATAAACAAAGCAAGCTATATCGTGAAAATTATGAATCAATTGAACTTAAGGTGCTCAAACACTAGAAGTTTCCTTAAACCTATGACAAATTTCAAAAAGACTTAGGACAATTTTAGAAATACGTGTATCTTGACGACCGTGCGAGACCTTTCTGTGAAGCTAAAGGTTACAGGTTAAGTCCCGCTAGGGGATACATTCATATGATAACATCAATGACTTTATTCATGGGTGAACAATGATTTAAAACATAAAATATTATTTATTTAATATAGATTTTTCAGATATAAGTAATACGAGCATCATTTTAGGATCAATTTAATTTAACATAACGGTTTTGCACTGATTTGAGACTTAAGCATATTTTTTTACAATATTAGAGTGTAGAGTGATAAACGAACTAAGAGTCCACCGGATAGTGATTAGAGCAGTTTATGGAAGCAAATTACGCCACAAAAACGGTCCTAGACTCGCATCCATCGACTTACTGCATATCACTGACACTGGAGAACCTTTCTTTCCCATCGTTTATTGGTTCTGATTCTTCCAGTGTCTCTTCAGCTGACTGATCCGTTGGGCTATATCAGTTGCTCCGGTTCAACTGTAAATATCTTAATTAAGAATTTTATCATGCATATGGAGAGCAGTCCATTACTAGATAAACCATCTCTGTTATTCGAAATGTAGGGAAAAAAATAAGTTAAATTAAACGCATAAAAATCCGTAAACTTAGTTTTATTCAATGTCAAGTATTTTTGTAAATATAATAAATCATTATGTCCTCTGTTACCAATTAAATTGTAAAAAAAGCTAATGACAGCAGTAGTAACTATCGCTTATTTAATTACTGTTAGAAATTAAAATGTAGAGCTACAAGAAAAAGCTTTAATCCCACTTCTGATGTTGGAAACTATCCTCAAAATTATTTAAATAAAGAACACAACTCGGTAACAAACACTCCTTACCGTCAGAAACCATTCTGGAGGCCAATTCGACCAACATTAACGTTTCCCGTCACAATCCTACACCGGTGTAACGTGAAGGACCCAATTACATGATAACACCAAATTATGCAAACCAACAGCAACACCACCCATCTCAATGTAACACAGGGCAACCTCTCAGCAACACGATCTTCCTTGCCTACACTAGTAGAATACCCCAACGGTCTTAGTAAAGACAGTGAGACTCCGAGAATTACAGACTGATCTCTCTTAGTCGCCTATGAGATACTTTATACTGCTAGAATAAGTGGGAGATTACCGTTCTAACTTTATTTGTTCGTATTTTCTTTTATATTTTTACCCTCATTCCCAACATTATATATATATATATATATATATATATATATATATATATACATATATGTATATATATATATATATATATATATTAGACCGTGTAGTAGCGGTTTAAGAAAATCCACTACCCTATATCGTCCCGTAGGTATCATAAGAGGTGGCGGAGGGAAAAAAACTAAAGCAGAAGCGTCTTTCTAATAACAACTAGAAAATAAAAAACTGCGGTTGCCAATCCGCCTTCCAAACGTTGCAACTATAGCAAAAATCCCACTTAAGAGACAGTTTAAAGGGTGACCTATGTCCTGCAGTGGACTTTGGGCTGTAATAAATTTAACCATAGCAACGCCTATTGAATAATGACGACAATTTATTCTGTAATCTTTTAGTGATTTTGTATAATAGCCTAAAACTGAGCTTACTTAAACTCGGCAGTCTGTGAGCAGCTTAAGAGTGAACGTTAGTTTTTACGATACGGCCGCTATTGAGCGAAATTGACATCTATATGAGTAAAGTTAGTAAGATCGCAGCTTGAACATAGCCACCCAAGTCCGCTGATAGACTAGAAAGTTCTTTTTAAACATCATTAATTTCTAAATTGTCCATGGTTACGGCGATAACGCCGACTCGTTGGTCCTTAACGATATTGTCCGTAGCTGGAGTAGAATTTTTAATGATTTTAATTTTCGCTTGAATCTTTTCTACCTATCAAACACATTATCCAACTAAATGAATAAATTCAGTGCATCCCAGTGTAACTGAAAGCCCTGTGTTTAGCAGTAGACTTGTGAAGGGTTATAATGATGATGACGACGATGATAAAGAAGAAGTTGTGTGATACTCTTCTTACATGAAACATAATAAAAGAAAATATAAAATGCTATTTATACATCCTTCTACTAATAAATCTAACAACGCGATCTAGTCTTAACTCAAATTGCCTTTCAACAAAACACCCTCAAGCATAATTACACTGAAATTTATTGACTGTCTCGGTAGTCTCTTTAGTTCCTAAAAAACTTTTTGTAAAAAAAAAACAACCATTAATATCCAACGTCGAGTTTGAAGAAACATTTTGTCTTCTGACTTCTTTGAGTGTGGGATCACCTAAATTAGGGTGCCTTTGTCCCCACGTAATTAATATTCGTTTAAGCCGGGATTCTTCTCATTTGGAATTACGTTTTTTCTCGGCCCCATTGTACTATTTTCGAAGTCACTATATTAGTCATAGAAATATTTGTCGCTTCGAATACATTTGAAATATGTTCTGCTGTTTATTATGAATGAAAGGAAAAAATTGCTGGTAGCCGAGTATTTTAATTCGTTGAAAGATGTTCGACGACGTAACGACACCTCAGTTTTACCTCTTCATATAAAAAGTAGGGTAGCTTATAAACCTTCTAGTGTTGAGTACAGGCTCCTTTCAATTTCTGAGAAGATTTTGTAATATATCTAAATCAAATTTAGTAAAAAGAAGCCGCTTGTGACTATAATTTGTCCTGATATTATTAATAAGAATTTTCTTGAAATCTGGTACAATAATAAATTCAGGTATTAAGGATTGCAAACGATTTTTGGTGAAGATCCACCTAAAAGAATACATATATTCCCGTTTACAGGATTTCTATTTGTATAGGATATATAACGAACTATCATTAAAATGACGAAAATGCATCGACCATAATGGTTGATATTATGTTTTACTAAGCACAAATATATATAGCCTTCATTATAAACGCTTGTTAAATTTTAATAATGATTTACTGCTTATTTAAAAAAAACTTATGTACTTAAAAATACAATTTAAATTTAATCATTTCTTAAAACTTAACAAAAATAACTGCCATAATAAATACATCAGACGCCTTGCTTGATCATGTAGTGGCGGTGTAAGATCCACTGCCCCATATCGCCCCCTTGTAAGAGGCGACAGAGGGAAAATAAAACAGAAGATGAGCAGCGGTATCTTCCAAGCCAAGCCAAACGTGGCAAGTAAGGAAAATCCCCCCTATGTAGCAATCTATGGCGAAGGTCTATGTTTAGCAGTGGACTTTGAAGTCTTTGAAGTAATGATGATGATGTCGTAGAAACATAATTTGTAGAAGTGTACGTCGGTCCTTTAACTGCAATAAATTATGATGATCGCAAGATAGCAATGGATCGCATGTTTTCATATATTGTATGAATAATAATTTTACCGGTCTCGGAGCTGGCATTGCACATAATATATTAAATGCACTTAAAGTGTCCTAAAATGATTATTTTCTCACAAACTGAAAAGTATTGACTTTGAATCTCGAATTTACTTACCGCCAATCGACTTTTTAAATAATTTAGCCTATAAAACTCGCTTATGAAAATAATTATGATGGAAAATGTTTTAATACACTGCCGGTAAAAAAGAAAAAAAAAACAAGAATACGCTTAGTGTATAATCTTCTTCATCCTCATTTCTGCTTATGAACAATCCGCTGCTGGATATAGCGCTCCCCACACCTTAGCATTGCCTCTTAGGGGAATATCAAGTATCGGCTACAGTATTCAATTTAGTGCTTAAGACGACACATCGAAAACCGTTTAAGCGGGCTATCGCTACTGAATCCGAATATGAATATGTACTAACACATAATTTCTATAAAAACTTAAAAACGCCGTCATAAGGTCTAAAAGTGCGTAGCGCCCGCAACGATTAAGACCGCTTAGAAATCTCTTAGAATCTTAAAATATTTAAAAAAAATTATTGATTTAAGTAATCAAAATAATGAGCAAGCAAATTACGAATATTGATGTTATGAATGTATTTAAGTGATTCCCAAGCATATAGATTAAGTAATTTCGTTTAATTTCAACTATAGTGATTTTTAGAGGTGTTTTCGCAAATAATTTTGATCGAGTCAAAATTATGCAATCGTGTTTTTGAACAAGCAAATTCAAGATAAAAACATGAATTTACCTATATCCAAATTCCAGTTTCGTTAGTTGTGTCATAATCCTATGCTATTCGATGAAAGGAGGTGCATTTGCTCGCGGTGTCGCCTTGAGGTTATAATTTTGTAATGATTTAATATAAAACTTAGTCGAAGGTCTATTAAACATGCGTTTAGATCTATTTAAAACATAATATAAACAGCAATTTAAACACTTTTTTCATTTGCAGTTAAGTTTTTAAATAAAACAATCGCCTACTAAATTAGAAATCAACTGACACGTCAGCTGTCAATATTTACAAAACTAGACAACTACGGGTATTTGAAGAAACACGTGGAACACCCCAAAATCGTAGTTTAAGAATTACAAAAAATGTGTAGTCTCCGCATGATAAATGGACCGTCTCTTGACAGTGTGACAGGGGCATTGATTTCCGACATTTTAATTTCAGGTTAAATGGCAGTCCCCTAACGAAGTATTTTGGTTAGAGACGTAACATTCGAAATTGCTTTTAGACTTCCCGCCGTAGAAAATGCGAGGAATTTGTCTATGCGATGGTTTGACGTGACGTGTCGCATTGAACAATTCGGCTCGAGTACCAGCCGTTTCCTTTTAACGGATGTCAGATCCGATTTTTGATCAGATCGCGAAAGCTTTTGCTCTAACTAATTAGATGTCGGATCCGATCGACGCCATTTCCATATTCTTCAAGAAGTCGATAAAATAAAATTTTGGATGCAACCAATACCAAAGGATTTTTTCTACTCACACTTCAATTACTATACATCATCATCATCATTACAGCCCATTACAAGTCCACTGCTGAACATAGGCCTCCCCCAAGAAATGTCACAAAGCACGATCCTGAGCCACCTGCATCCATTGACTTCCTGCATGTCTTACCAGATCGTCACTCTATCTAGTGGGGGGACGCCCTACACTTCGCCTGCCGCTACGAGGCTGTCACTTGAGAACCTTTCTTCCCCATCGGTTGTCGGTTCTTCGAGCTATATGGCCCGCCCATTGCCACTTCACCTTACTAATCCGTTAGGCTATGTCAGGTACTCTGGTTCTACTGCGGATGTCTCCGATTTTAAGTCTATCACGCAGAGAAACCCCGAGCATAGCCCTCTCCATAGCTTGCTGAGCAACCTTGAGCTTCCTCATACGGCCAGCAGTGAAGGACCACGTCTCAGATCCATAGGTCATCACTGGCAACATGCACTGGTTGTACAATTTTGTTATGAGGTTTTGAGGTATGACTGACGAGAAGATGTGTCGTAATCTCCCGAACACCGCTCAGCCGAGTTGAATCCGTCAATTGACCTATTGGTCGAAGTTGGACTTACCTAGTCGAACTATTTGTCCCAGGTAAACATATTCATCAAAAAACTTCGAGCTTAGTGCTCCCAACAACTACCGGCATAGGTGTGACATGGACGTTACACATAACTTTTGTTTTGTCCGTGTTCATCTTAAGACCTATCCGTTGGGAGACACTATTGAGGTCATTGAGCAATAAAAATAAACCTCAAAAATTACTACATTCAGGAGTAAAAAAATAAGATTCCTGTAATAATGACGATTAGTCCTGCCGTGATGACCAGGTCGTAACTGGATATAAAAGGGAGTGCGAAATATATGCCATATTATGTGAGCGAGGTCTGATTCTTTTTTGTTCTAGCGTGTGGGGCTTGCAAATCATGATATAAAAATTATCCACTTCATGTAATATATATTGCCATTACTACACTACTAGAGCATTCAACTTTTTGTTATATCCGAGATCCGACAAGAAGCAATTTGCCCGCAAGACATAGTTGTAAAACATATTTTTTTTATCTTGACTAAAGTTTTACGTCTATAGCGGTGGGTAATATATTTACACATACGGGCTTAAAACGTGGTAGAGTCACGCTGCGCTGAAACTATAAGCTGCAGCAAGAATGAGGCAGCTCGACCAGTTAAGGACCACGCTCCCAAAGAATTCCAGCGTAAAAAAGCAACATAACATTACTGTGTTTTGTGAGATGAGTTGAATAGGTGTGGCATTTTCATCTTAGTCCCCAGGAGCGAGAATCTATCTGCTTTTTGTTTCATCTATAATAGATGTAGATGTCTATGGCTACAGCATCAACTTACCATCGTACTGTGTGTTGGTTTGTCACTCATACCTCGATTATAATAGGGCAATGTCCAGGCTATGGTGGACCCTTTCTTTGCTCGACTTTTGGTACTTCTTCAAGTACTTTGTAATTATAAAGCCCAGCCTGTAAGCGAGCAAGGCTATAAGAGCTTTAATTTATTTTGTAACCCCCATTTATGCACTGTCATAAATATTCAAGATATGCGCAATACGACCAAAATCAGCGGTTGAATTGAATTGATTCGTGAACCAAGATCACAATTATTTGCATTCCTTGCACCTACAATTACGTACTTACTCGAGTTTAGTAGTAGTTAATAATTGCTTAAAGTTAATTAATTAAACAAATTTGAGTTGAGTTTTAAATAAAAAAATGTTGAGTAACGATTCTATTAAAACTGTATAATCTACTGTTAGAATTTCTGTGACCATTTTCGTTTTAATTTTAATGATATTAAGCTATTTAATACATAAATAACGTTCGAATAATTGACTGAGTATGAACACAGATGAAATTATGTATGTACGTATAAAGCAGAGCACCAATTGCACTGTAAAATATTATAATTTATAAAATGTTTGCTTAGACGTATTTAAAAATTAAAACTTAAGTAATATCCTATAGTATATATCCCGGGACGTAGACAGCTGGACACAAGCCTCTTCTCATATTTGAGAGGGTTTCAGAATATTTATATTTAGAAATATGTTTTTATTTCTCATAACTTGCGAAATATTTCTATAATATCTCATGAGAAGTCTTAAATTGCACAAAGACAGGCCATACTAATACTTAATTTACAATTTTAATTTAAATAAAAGTTAAAGTTAAAGTTACAGCCTATATACGTCCCACTTCTGGGCACAGGCCTCCCCTCATTTCTGAGAGGGTTTTAGGGCCGTATAATGTAGAAATGTATTACAGATTTTCCCTCTATAAATTTTAATAGTATTACTTACGACCTCGCTAAAAATTGAGACATGTCTATGTTTATAGTAGATTATTAATAGCTGAAAAAGGTTTTCCTCTCGATTTTTAACTACAGTCAAAGTTAAATTACATAATAAAATTGGTTGGGAGCTTAAATTCAATATCCCAATACTTAAGCATTCTCAATTATCTTAACAACTGAATCATTTGCTTCAAGAAACACATTACATACATTGTCAAGTCGTCAGATGTTAAAGGACATTACCTCTTGTCAACTTTTTTCTACAGTACATAGTGCTTACTACTTCATATTAAATTGGACCTTATGTTGTTAGAAACACGGTTTTAAATGTTATAATATCAATCGTTCGATTTTTATATGAAAACAATATCTATTACAGTCTTCATAAGATTGAAAATTGCATTCCTGAGATCGCTTGACCATTTTGGTCGACGCCACTAAGTCTAGAGCGAGTGGTCCAGTATTTCTGTAGTGTATGGTGACACATACATTTGCTCAGCTGGTTGTTGTGATTAGTTACAAAGGTATTTCATATTGAGGTAGGAATTTTCCAATTCTAATCATTTCAAATATTATTGAACTATTCCTGAATTTATTTTGCAAAAACAACTGATTTTAAAAGTATCATACACTTTATGATAATGGTTTCCTTTGCCTGGAGTGACAGCAAAAAAAAAACAATCCAATGGTCCGTAAGAAGTACCTAACTTATCGAAATACAAATAATGTGTGCCGTTAAAGTTGCGAACTACTGGATTTGTATTCACCAATAAGCCTGCAATACAGGTATAGGCGACTAAAGCAAATCGTCCTTAAAATGGAATAGCATCATGTCAATTAAGGTCGCGGCCGTATCAGAGAACAAATCCGTGGTGGCTGTTTATGCTTACGCATAATATTAAGCAATACAAATGTGTTTGCTATCATTTTAATAATGAATGGGAATGAGTGATGATTTTTTACAGTCACTACTAGTTAAAGGTTGCAGATATTTTATATCAACATTATGAAGTAAACATAATTTAATTCGGCTGAGATCCAACCCATTACTCTTAATTAAGTATACTAGCACATTGGTCACTAAAAGTTAAAGTTACAGCCTATATACGTCCCACTGCTGGGCACAGGCCTGTTCTCATTTCTGAGAGGGTTTTAGGGCAAGGAAATGTCCGCGGCGCTGCCACAATGCGTGTTGGCGAACTTCACATGTCTTCGAAATATTTTTTGATTTCTCAGACATGCAGGTTTCCTCACGGTGTTTTCCTTCACCGCCGAGCACGTGGTAAATCAGCACTTAAAATTGCAATTAACAATTTCGTTGGTGCCGGCGGGGATGGAACCCAGGTTGCTCGCGTACTGTGCAATTTACAGCGAGCGCTAACCATCTGAGCTACCAAGGCTCTTGTTTATTTGGTTACTTTATTGGTCACTATATTGTATCTACTATATTGTATATTGGTCACTAGTCAAGTACTTATTCTTTAACACGATGCTTATAATAAAATAGAAAAGATGCATCCGTTTGCTTTACCATTTACTAGGCTTTGTTATTCACCAGAAGTTAGGATATAAGGCGTGAAATAGGGGAATTTGATCGAATCCAGCCTTAGTCATTTAATTATTTCTCGTATTTACACACAATATACCCAAAGCACCAACAAACGGAACAGTAAATAATAATTGAATCGAATTCGCATTTTTCTACACTTAATTAAAGATACACGATCTAAGAATAAATGAGTTATTGAAATGAAAATTCATAATTTATAAAATAAAAACCTATTTACAAAGACTTAATAAGCTTTATCAATGACAGACACGATAAAACTAAAGAAAATCGCATCATGGTGGCATATCATATTGCGATTGAGGAGCACAAATTCATATTATCCTAAATATACTAGCACGATAAAATCCTAAAGGAATTAGGCAAATTTTAGGACTAAAACGTGTTACACATGTTGTAACCTGAGCTTAAGCATGTATATAAATTATTCCTGTAAAAAGCAAGACAAATACGCAAAGAGAGTCGTGACTTGTTTTAATTATTCAAAAAAACAAAAAATTCAGCGTTCATTTGCAGTTTTGCCCACACCGTACATCACGCATTTACGCACTTACACAAAGACATGCAGACAGCATGGTGCCTTCATGGGGCTTCCAGGATCTCGTAAAATATTTTGGGACAATTTTTCTAATACTCAACTGTGTTACAAGTCAGTTTAGGGGTAAGTGCCAACTTCTTTTGGCCTCTAACCCACCCATTTCTAAACAATGTTAGAAAATCTATACAAATCACTCACAATCATTACAACCCATCATAAGTCCACTTTTGTACTTAGGTCTCCCTCACAGATTGCGACAAAGTGCGGTCCTGAGCTACCTGTGTCCACCGACCACCTGCGTGTATGCACTTTGATCAGATCGTCACTATCAAGTGGAAGTTCGACCAACACTGCGCTTACCAGTACGAGGTTATCATTCGAGAATCTTCCTTTGCCATCGTTTTTCGAATCTTCGATCTATATGACCGGACCATTACCACTTCAGCTTACTGATCCACTGTGTTTTGTCAGTAATTCTTGTTATGAATTTCATCCCGCAGAGAAGTTCTGAACATATTTCACGCTGAGTAACCTTGAGCTTCCTCATACGGTAGTAATAAACAACCGATAATTCAACGATATTCCAAATATGCTGAACCAAAATCCCACAGACATGTGATGGAGACTTGTCTCCAACCTCAGACATCCAGTCGTCCCAGCGCGGTGAAAATGGTAAAATGAATGAAATTTGAAACGAAAATAAAATAAAAATCACTTAAAAGATGTGTTTTGGAGTATTCTTGAGAGGCCTAAATCTTGCGGTATATCTTACAAGCTTATTTAACCGAAAAGTCGCTTAGGGTATACTTTGGATATTTTTCTTATTGAAAGGTTACCACCGCACTCTTTCTCCTACATCGTGAAGGCATTTCCATATAAAATTGCATACGGACAACCATCCAAACAAAGTTTTAAATATCATAGCCTCACTATTTTTAAGTACCTATAGCAATCTTACGAGAAAATGCAGCCACTAGCCGTAACAGTTTATATTATAATATATTTTTAGTTTTGAGAATATTCTTTTAAAATTTTAAATAAAAAAAATATGTTTAAAATTATGATATAAATTTTAAATAATATTAATAAAAAGCTTTAAACTACTCGCATATTTCAGTTATAAAAAAATCAGGACTATCCTGGCAACCTACGACGAAATGGCAACCCGATAACTGAAACCAGATTCTTTGTTTAGCGCAGCCTCACGTTCGGTTCCCGGCCGCGAACAATACACGGGGCTCTTTTGTCGTGGAGACCTTCGCGCGGCCTTCGCAAATATTATTACTATCGTGTTAAAGTTAAACACTCGGAGCACGTGAACGTATACTTAGGTATGCGCCACTAACTTGTGATATTCGTGTTAAAAAAACTCGGTTAAATTTAAGTTATATTCGTATTCCGTGCTATAAACCCCTTTATTTTGTTATTTAACTGTTAAGTATATTAATGACGATGGAATTTTTAACGGAAGAGCAGTAGAAGGAAAAATTGGGGAAACAAATAACAAATTTTTTTACGTGGTAGAGCGACGCTGCAAGCTATATTATAGTTGTAGCACGAATGGGTCGGCTCGACCGGAAAAGGACCACGCTCTCACAGAATACCAGCGTAAAGTAGTAGCTTAATGCTGCTGTGTTTCGTATGGTGAGTGTAGAAAACCGGATACCCTTTTTAGTGAAAACGAGGCATTCCGTCTCAGTTCTCGGGGGTGACAACGCATTCGCATTTTAATTCTTAAGTGAGGATAAATGTAGATGTCTATGGACCACAGCACCCACTTGCCATCAGGTGGACTGTGTGCTCGTTTGTCACCCTTATTCTATATTAAAAAAAAACGAAAATTTAATTGCAATTGATCTAATGATTTCTTATATTTACGCGAACACTACACATTGAATAAAACTATTTTTACGGATTTTATCGCGTTTAATTTTACTATTTTGATTACGCTACTTTTTAGTAGCGTAGATCGGACCAAAATTAATATTCAAAAAACTAAAGGTAGCCGGGCTAACTATGACATTGGGACGTCAAAGACCTCAGTCTTCCCCGTGACCATGGGTGCTGTAAAGCACCCGAAACGTCGGGAATTAATAAAAAAGTTAATTAAACGCGATAAAATCCGTGAAAATAGTTTTATTCAATGCAATTGATCTAGTTATACATAAGGAGCAATTATGTGTACACGCTGCAAAGTGTTATGGCTGCAGCTAAAATGGGTCGGCTCGACCAGGGTAGGACCACGCTCTCTCAGAATACCAGCGTGAAATAGTAGCATAATGTTGCTGTATTTCAGTTTTGCTAAGCTCTCAAGAACATAAAAGCCTTTGCACTGGTAACGAGGCATTCTATCTTTGTCCTAAAGGGTAACAATGAATCTGCATTTTATTCTTATCGAGGACATATTTAGGTGTCTATGGGCCATAGTATCGTGTGCTCAATTGTCTAATTTACTTCAAAAAAAATCTCTGCGAAAATTTTATTAGTTTTACACTTATATATTATAGCCATTTTCTGTAGAAATTATCAGTCTGTGGGGTCTACGTGCGGCTCTAAGCAAGGTACCCCTGAGATAAATATAAGAGACTGCCAAAGTATTTACGCAAGTAGCATCCCACTCTCTCCCAAGGGACAAAAGTCATACCGTCAGGTCTCTTTCTATCGTCTGTAAGTATTAAAAATCATCATAGGTGACCTGTTACGCGCTACTCGAAGTACAAAAATCTACTTTCCAGCTAATAATGATAATGTTGTTCAAATTGATGGGCATGTCGAGAATCGGAATCGGACAGGAGCCGTGCTATAAGCATAGATGCAGATGTAGAATCACTAACGCGTATAAAACTGCACGGACCTGTAAGTAACGCCCGTACCCTGTGTGATAACACAGAATGTAGAATCGTTGCAGTATCAGAAACACGGAAACAAACTAAGTCTGACAGTCACTAAGCATTTGTCTGCGACTCGGCAGGATTAAAGGTTCTAATCTTACATGGAATAAGTGTTAGCAGGGTTAGAAATAATAATTGTTCCGGTTCTTAACGTGATAACAGTCCGTGTGCAATTAATATATGCAAAACGAGTCAATACATAAAAACCTGAAAACTGTGAAACGTTTTTTGCATAAATTTTGACTCCGACTGGGATTTAATCCCAGGATTTGCAAAGGTGGCAAGGTATTGTGACGATTATGTCTATGGTAGTCATTTATAATAGAGACTAATACTGGGTAATGTCCATAAAATTGCAGTTATAGGCCGATCTCCTTCTGATATTTTAACGATAATAAAATTGTTGAGAAACAACCAAGTTTCAGAAAAGCCTGTTTAAGCCTGGCCGAATGCCCTTGCTAACGCGTGGGTGTGTCCCGCCGGCGAAAGGTTAGCGAGTGGTGAGGATGGGCTCGGGCAGTTGCGTCGCAGTTAGAACCGGTTCCTTGGTCTTGCTGTGTCCCGTCAAAAACGTTTGGCAAACTGTTGGTAATATCAAGAGAATATTTTATTTGGGTAACATGGCCTGTGAGGGCCCTAATAACAGATTTTATTATATTTTGTTTCTCATTTGGGAACTCAATTAGGTAACTCAAGTTTTAAGCTTTTTTAATAGTAGTAGGTGACAATCGAACACAAAGTCAGCTCGAAATTTTTCGATTTCCGTTCAGTTTGAATCCCGGGTCGGGCCAAAATCAGTTTTCGGGTTTTCTCTCAAGAAATTCTTAGCAGAAGCCCGGAGTCAGGAAGTTGGCTGTGTTTGAGCCCGTAACTCGGAAAGCACCTAAAGCCATTTGGTCCTGTTCCTAGTCTCTCTGGTCAAGTTGGATTGTCATCCAACGAAATATGAAAGTGAAGGAATAGAGAGTGCAACTGTGATTGCGCAAACACTAGTGAATTATAATCCAATCCTGCGCAGATGTCTAGTATAAGTACAATAAAACTGGCCGCCGTGACCGAAATTCGGTTTGGATGAAATTGTTATTATGGTTTAATATCGTCTTTCATTAATTCCTGTTACGAGGTATGACTAAAGAAACCTCATCCCACTTTTAGTGGTTTATAGAAATTGACGTTGGAGTTGACTTGGGATTTCTAAATAAATGGCAAGTTCGTTATTATTTTTTAGTTGTTAAAGCATATTAAATGGATCACAAAAAAAAGGGGATTTTTGGGATGGTAGGATAAGGATATATGTAGAACGACGAGTGAACGCAGGAAATAGAGTGAATGGGGCTCTACACTTTATTGTGGAAAGTCAGAATGTGTCCAAAAGGGCACGTATGGCAATTCACAATGTGTAAGTCCCTACTTTAATGTATGGTAGTGAAAGTTGGGTATAGCAGAAGAAGCACGAGAGTAGAATAAATGGTGTAGAAATGCGGTCATTAAGGAGTATGTTAGGGCTGAATCTGAATGACAGGGTGAGAAATTGTGTGATAAGAGAAGAGTGTGGTTCGCAAGATGATGTTGTGACCAGGATTAAGAAAGGAATGCTTCGGTGGTTTGGTCATGTAGAAAGAACGAATGAGGAAAGAGTGACAAAGCAAAGGACATTGCATGCGCCCATACATTGTTCGCCCTGGAACCAAGAGCATCGGAAAATTATGTGTTTTATTGTCGATCATTAGTAAATTCCTATATGATCTTATTTTTATAGCGGACTAGCTGCAGAATAGATATATTTCACGAATATTACGGTTTTTCATAACTCCGAGTGATTTTTAACAAACTGAAAAACGATGTCCTAAAACATTTAGCTATTTTTAGTACCTATCTAAATAATTAGGTATGCAGTTTTTGTTATAAAGCCTAAGTGTATGTAGGTAAGTGCAACGTATAAATGCATAGAATCTAGTTAACATACCTGCTTTCTTACCATTGGTAAAAATAAAACACTTTTATAATTAATGCAGTAACGATAAGTGTTTTTTTTTTATATTAATTGTCGTAAACTCGTAAGTTATCGGAAGAAATAAAGTACACACCTTTCTAATCAATCATTAGAATATCCTAAATAATTATCTTCATGAATATTTTTCTTCAGCATTATTCTAACTACCTATTTAAAATCGAGTATGACCTCATTCATTAGGTATAGTAGGTTTTTTAAATTATACTTTTAGGGAATAATAAAAAAGAATATAAAGAAATGATAATTAAATGTTTTTATTGTAGCTTCTATTTGCAACTTTATTCGAAATAAATTCAAAATGTGATTCAGATTAAAAAATATGCAACAGTTCATTAAAAATTGAAAAAATCGATTACAATCGATTGGGCATCCCTAATCATTATTCGACACCACATGATGTTAGGCGAAGATAGATAGAAGATACACGATGTTAGAATACACTAGCGAAGATGGCGGCGATTAATGTTATTAGTCGAGTAATATACTTTTTAATGTTCATTTTGGCATGCAGGTAGTCCGTGTTATAAAAGTATTTGCAACTAATATATTAAAATAGACAATTAATTATCGTGTATGTCCGATGCTTTTATTGCACAGGGCGATTCTGGACATTGTCCTTTATGTTGCAGAGGTGAACGGCAGAGTCGGGTAGGGACGCCCTAGGCGAAAGTTTATCGACCAAATTGGCGATATATTGAAAATGGGCCAAATTAAGAGTACCTTTAACCGACTAGCGTGTGTGCGTATATGGATGTGGAGGAAGCGAGAGAGGTGTGTCAGGATCGTGCCAAATGGAAGTCCATAGTCTCTGCCTACCCCTCTGGGTGACAGGCGTGAGTGTTTATGTGTACAAAAAAAAAGAAAATTATCTAATTGAACAGAAATTTTAAACGAGATCTTTATTGTCAACTGCTAAACTAAACCAAACCAAGACTTCATCCCCATTATCAAGTATTAACGAACATTAATTTAATGGTAATAGCTCGCGTCAAGTAATGCCACGGCCATATTAAACTAAGCTATTTTCCAGTTTCCATTTTTAGTAAAAACATGTTCCGACACATTCAAGTTGCACATGTGTATACACTTTTGTTCTTCGTAAAGGTAATAACAACCGTTTATTCTCAGAAAGAAATTAAAATATATGTTTAGCTTATAAAGCACATTATCGTACATCAGTTTTAAGAGTTTATTACGTCTCATAATCGTATCTGCACGTAGGGCTGTAGTAATCAAGGTCTTCAAGTCTGCGTATTGAATGTCAACGTTTTGTTTACATTCGTACATAAAAAACATCATCAATAATGCATTATTGGCAATTCTGTTTTTGCTTGCTTTTAATTTATAGAACGCTAAATTTGTGCAATATTTTTAAATCGTAAAGAAAATATTACGCAATTGTGTTTTAAAAATTAGCCATGATTGCTAATATTTTTAATATTCTTAAATCTAGCTATTTTCCAGCCACTTCATATTTGTCGTTGATTAATTTTTTTACTCATTATATGCCAGTGCTTGACTACAATCCCACCTGTTGGTAAGTGGTGAAAAATACCTAGGTGGTAAATCTCACTGTCTTATCATAAGAAATATTATAATTAGAATCTATTTAAAAATAATATTTGCCAAAGTACTTAGTGTTGATAATTTCAGTAACAATAATAATATTAAATAACATACGGTAAGTACAGACCCAAAATTCCTTTTATAATCTGAGCATTTTTTTTTTTAACTTTATCATCAACATCTTCATTACAGCTTATAAAATTACACTGCTGAACATGATATATGATGTTCAGCATTGTAATTTTAGAGATGATACACCTTCCCTATAGATTATCTCATAGGAGGTACATATATTTGCCATTATTTTGAGTTTTTGAGAACCATGGTAGCTCAGGGGATAAGCACTTGCTGTAAATTCCACAGTACCCGAGCAACCCGGTTTCGATCCCCGCCGGCACCAATGAAATTGTTAATTGCAATTTTAAGTGCTGATTTACTACGTGCTCGACGGTGAAGGAAAACATCGTGAGGAAACCTGCATGTCTGAGAAATAAGAAAAAAATATTTCGAAGACATGTGAAGTTCGCCGACACGCATTAGGGCGGCGCGGCGCGGCAAACATTTCCTTACCCTGAAACCCTCCCAGAAATGAGAGGAGGCCTGTGCCCAGCAGTGGGACGTATATAGGCTGTAACTTTAACTTTTGAGGTGTTATTAGGAATATGGTGATGCCCATCTACCGTTTCATTTCCCTAAGTCGCCTCTTACGACAAACGGAATGGGGCAGTGGGTCCATTACTTTTCTAGCATTAATTATTTTCTGAAAAATATAAACAATTTTGTATCTCTGTGCAAAACTAAAACTCCGATGAAGTTTTACGTCGCCAGGCCTAAGTATCATGTCCTCATTTACGTCTCAGCAATAATCAAATTCGGCGACACGCGCTGCATCGTAATATGGTTGTTTATGTAGGGACACTAAAATTAACGGGACCTCGCCAAGCCTGCGCAGGCGACGAGCGAATTTAAGTCAAAGGCTTCAACGATTTTAGCACGTGCAATGCATACGAACTTTTCAGATGATTTTTACATATTATGTACAAGTCATATTTATATTTGTTTTAGTATTATGTAGTGAAAGTTCATTATTTTTGCTGTTTCAATCAAATCAGTTTATAAAACTCTAAGGGCGTTTGTGCACTCACTCGCATCCAATTCGTTTTCGATTCATATTCGTGTTTTTGTGAACATCATAAAAACGAAATTCACAAATGACCATTTGTGAACTTCGAAGTTCTGTCTGAATTCGATCTGAAATTCGAGTTTATAATCGTGTTTTCACGAACCACGAAAACGAATACGAGTGAGTACACAAACGCCTTTTTCAGATCAACTATAAATACATCACGTCTTTATCAGCCTGGTAACAGTCCGTAAATAACTGCTTTGATAAGCCAAAGTTAGGTTAGTATTTCCAAGTAACGCTTAGATCTGTTGGAGGTTAAGTTGTTTTGCCACTTTATTTGATCGAATCTAACTAACAACATCCAGAGGACAACGGATTCTATTATTATTTTACGGTCGTAATGGCGGTCAAATTATTAATATTTTTTTTTTGTTAACAATGAAATCCGTCTTTAAATGTTATGTCTACAATATGTACTTGATTATCGTATTGAAATACGATATGTGTACCTAATTATCGTATATGTACAGAATAGACTTCAATGGGCTACGTTTAGTTATTTGTGGACTTTTTTTAATAATTTTAAATAAGTTTTAGTGTAAATGTTCTGTTTTCAATCGATTGATTGCTAAAGTTATATTGATGTTTTTATTTTGTTTATAGTAAGGGTGACAAACGAACACAGTCCACCTGATGGTAAGTGAATACTGTGTCCCATAGACATCTATATCCATTCCCGATTAAGAATCAAAATGCAGATGCGTTGTCACCCTTGAGGACTAAGATAAAATGCCTCGTTTGCAGTAAAAAGGGTCTCCAGTTCTCTACGCTTACCATGCGAAACACAGCAGCATTAAGCTATTTTACACTAGTATTCTGTGAGAGCGTGGTCCTACCCTTTAATTGTTGTTGAATTATATTAAATCGTTCGCGTTCTTAAACTAAGCCATACTACGTTCTCTAAACAGGCTTTTGTAGTTCGCAGCGTTTACGTTTGTTTACAGTATATTTTTAGCAATATTGCTCTGAATTATGGTCGTCCGAATTGCTGTTGTGTTATTGAACGATTAACTTCTGATTGCACGAAAAAGTTTTAATATCAGTATAATTACACCTCCGAATAAAACTTATGAGTTCAACTTTGTTTCGCTCGATCTTGATTTGGCAAGTTTAAAAAATTAATTACGTTCTGAAATATTCGAATCTCAATTTTTTTATTGCTTCCCAAACGTATAAAGATTTTATGTAGTTTTTAAACTTTAAACCATATTATCAAAATGTAAAATAAAAATGTGAAAAAGGAAGTTATAAAATAGAAAATGTCTACTGCGGGTCTTTAGCGTTAGTGTCAAATAAATAATAATATATTTTTTTTAAATATAAACTATAGGCATTTCTTTACCTTTCTAAATTTAAATGGACATAAGTGCAATACATATGGCAGACATAAAATACACGAAGCAACTTTAAATTTGCGAGTCTTCTAATACTGTTCGCTTTCCAGCACCAACAACAGAGACTGCAATATGACGTGATTAAGAAAAGTGAGCTTAAATAATTCAAGCCATATTCATTCAGTCACAGTCTAATTTTCTTTATATAAAAAAATATATTTCTGTCCGTTAATCTCGCAAAAATTCGAAAATGGCTAGACCGATCTTGACGATTTTTTTTGTGCGTGTTTGAGTGGGTTCCGGAATGGCTTAAATTCACCCGTTAGGTTTTTACCCGTTAGGTGGCGCTGTTGTCGAGATCCAGAAATCAATCGTGCGAAGCCGTGGCGGATTTCTAGTTTTTAATATAAAATAACAAACAATCTCTCTCATATTTAACTAGGAGGAAGAATTCTTTTTCTGTCCGAGTCTGTCTGGGAAGGTATCACTCTCTTATCTATTTCTGTCGCCAAGCATTGCTTAGAGAGCCATTGCAATCACGGGATGTGATGCATATTTTTTATTATTTTTCGTTCAATAGAGATTACATGTAATTCTAATTGAAAGTCATTTTTTTACTTTTACCACTGGTTCGGAAAAAAACCTCTGTGCTGGAAGAACCAGCAAGTCCATCTTAGTCCTAGGTGACAACGCATCTGTATGCTTCTTTCTTTGAAGACGGTTGTGTACATAAGCTGCATTGGCCACTTACCATCAGTTGGGATGTAAGTTCGTTTGTCACTTCAGTTTTATTATTACATAGTGTAGGTGAAAAAGATTATCTGAGATCACGTAATTTCTATTAAGTAAGATTTTCTCTTCATATAGAAAATCTCCATTAACAAGAGCGGCTGAATTCCAACAGTAGGCTGTATTGTAGACTAGTGATGAAGTGAAAAAAACTTGTAGCAGTTTTAAAAAAAACATTTAGAATATTGCATGTACCTTTGATTGCACGTCTATGCAACATACAATAAGTAACACAAGTATAATGCATACAAGTCTATTAGAAAATTTCTTTCGTTACCTTCATACAGTAAACATTAGTAGTGGCCAAGTAGTGTATTGAAGAAGCGATCGAGCGGAACCAAGGCTCCAAAGTCTTTGCCAGAGATCTGGCTGCCAGAAAGAGCCAACTGTCAAAGCGGAAGACCGAGTGTGGCAGCATCGTTTCCGGGACATCTGAGATTTTGAGTGAGATTGAGAGGTTCTATGGGCAGCTGTGCACGTCATCGTTGGAGCCACACGCAAGGAGTAACGATCCAAGAGCGAGTCTTATCCGACACTATTCTGATGATATCCCGGACGTCGGTCTGAGCGAGATTAGAATGGCTCTCCAGCACCTTAAAAACGGCAAGGCCTCAAGTGAGGATGGAATTACAGTGGAGCTTCTGAATGAGGGTGGAAAACCGGTACTTGAAGTCCTTCAGAAGCTCTTTAATTCCGTCCTCCATGGTGGGACTACTCCGGAAGCGTGAAGCAGAAGTGCGGTGGTCATGTTCTTCAAGAAAGGCGACAACGCTCTCTTGAAGAACTACAGACCGATTTCCCTTCTGAGCCGCGTCTACGTGCTGTTTTCGAGAGTCATTACGAATCGTCTCGCACGCAGACTCGACGACTTCCAGCCTCCCGAACAAGCCGGTTTCCGAAAAGGCTTTAGTACCATAGACCACATACACACCCTTCGGCAAATTGTACAGAAGACAGAAGAGTGAGTACACGTGGTCCTTCACTGCTGGCCGTATGAGGCCGCTCAAGGTCGCTCAGCGAGCTATGGGAGGAGCAATGCTCGGGGTTTCTCTGCGTGATAAACTTAGAAATGAGGATATCCACAGTAGAACCAGAGTAACCGACATAGCCCAACGGGCTAGTAAGCTGAAGTGGCAATGGGCCAGGCATATAGCTCGAAGAACCGACAACCGATGGGGAAAAAAGGTTCTCTAGTGGCGGCCTCGTATCGGTAGGCGAAGTGTAGGGCGACCCCCCACTAGATGGAATGACGACCTGGTAAGACATGCAGGAAATCGATGAATGCACGTGGTTCAGGTCCGTGCTTTGTGGCATTCCTTGGGTGAGGCCCATGTTCAGCAGTGGACCTGTGAAGGGCTGTAATGATGATGATGATGATGAAGTAGTGGTAAAAAAATTCTTAGGGCCTTTGTGGAAAGGATTGATCTATTGGAAAGGGGGCATGACCATTTGAATCACGTGAAGTACCTGATGTTCTTAAAGTTACAGGCTATATACGTCCCACAGCTGGGCACAGGCCTCCTCTCATTTCTGAGAGGGTTTTAGGGCAAGGAAGTATCCGCCGCGCTGCCACAATGCGTGTTGGCGAACTTCACATGTCTTCGAAATATTTTTTTTCTTATTTATCAGACATGCAGGTTTCCTCATGATGTTTTCCTTCACCGCCGAGTATCAGCACTTAAAATTGCAATTAACAATTTCATTGGTGCCGGCTAGGATCGAACCGGGTTGCTCTTGAAATTAAATAATAAAAAACTAATGGGCCACCCACAGAAAACTTAAATTCTTGTTTTGGCAATGAACGTCTTAACGTTGAATCTGATCGCATAGTTCTGCAAAAATATGACGTCCTAATAGCCAGATCCAAAAGGAGCAATCAAGTTGAATGCTCAGTCGTAAAAGTTAGAAAAGAAAAATTTACAAACAGTATTTTAAGAACTTTTGATTAAATGGTTACAACACGTTCATCACATTATGAAGTTTAGATTCCACTCAAATCTAAACACTATTCCAGTCACAATAAAGTTTGAATCACCCTCCGATTAAAATTTAATACTGCGTCCATCAATGGGCAAGTCATTGATATTTTGATCAAAACAAAACATTGTTTGACTTTCTCATCAATATATCTGTCTCATTCGAATGCAACGACACGCTCGCGCCACCTATGGGTCGTATGCGATGGTCCGATTGTGGTGATACGTGAAGAAAATATTAAATAAGACCAAGGTGTATAGACCCTTAATTTGTAAGTAAATGTATTGGAAGGTGGTGCTCTATCAATTTGTCATAAATTCTATATATCCATTTTGTAAAGAACCGCCATCATCTTATAAGCAGCTACAAAAAGATTATGAAATGATAAACTAAAAAAAGTCGCTGTATTATTTTTATTTATTAAATTACTTGCCACTTTCACACACTCTTACAACACTCTTAACTATTTCTGCCACCAAATAAGTGTGTGCACTTCTATGTTCCGATCTGAAGGTCTGAAGGTTTATATAGAAAGCCAGTATAATTACAGGCTATAAGGCATTCAATCTTAGTCCTCAGGGTTGATAACTCACCTGTATCCTTCTTTTATGAAATTGACTGCAAGTGTCCATGGAATACAGGTGGAATATAAGTTCATTTGTGACTTCAGTTTTATAACAAAAAACATGCGTGAGTGTCGTGGAACACTCGGTTGGAACGAAGTTCCTTTCGTAGTATATTATTATTGATAAACGTATTATATTATTGATTAACATATAAATACAAAATAAATGAATTACTAGCGTCTATTAAAATGAAGCGTCATTTAAAATAAAATATTTATTTCATGGCAAGATAAGAAAAAGTGCGAGGGAGATGGATATTATTCCATCTCGCTTCCTTATAGCCGCCAAGGCCGACTACACTACGTCAGAAAGGATCGTGACGGAAAAATCTTACACTTTTTCTCACCTAGCCTCCATCCGCCAAATTCGTACCGTCCGATAAGGAACTTCGTTCCAAAAAGTAGAAGTGGGCTACATTTACGTGGTAAATTCAATCTGCTATGTATTATATATGATTGTCTATAGTAAGAATGAATCGGCCCCACTGCGTAAGGACCACGCTCGCACAAAATACATCTGTCTCATCGCGTAAAATACCAATATTATTCTGTTGCTTTTTGTATGGCGAGTGACAGGACCCGGAGACAGTTTTACTGATAACGAGACATCCTATCTTAGTCCTCCAAGGAGACGACGCATATCTGCATTCTGTTTCTTAATCGAGTATTTATGTTCTCTAAAAAAGTTGGCGCTTATCTTTTTTTTGGATACACTTTTTGGATCTTTTTGGATGGACTTTCGCCTTGTTCCACAGTGGCCGAGAAATGATTGATAGTTAGATATCTATCATAATTTATCTTGGGCACTGTCACAAACAAGATTGTTAATTAAAACTTTAAGTGTCGATTTACTACTAAACAAAAAAAAAGTAAAAATACGTAATAACCAAAAATATCTAAGCTATATTACATTTAGATAATCACAAAGACCATCACTCATTCCACAAGTAAAAGGCGACTACGTTTCTTAAAAATGCCCAAGGTCTTTACAGAAGGTGGTATAACATTACCATATACGAGATATGCCAGATATAAATTACCGAAACGGACGACGTGGCTCAAAGTTAAAGGTGCGAGTGTTTCGCATGTCTAAATATGAGAATATGTTACTAACGTTTTCCACCTAATTTACCATATTTAATGCAAATAAATGATTTGATTTGAGTCATCTAGTACTGCGATTCTTCCTAAGGTCTAAGTCCAGCAGTACACTGTGATGGTCCGATAAATAGTACAAATAATGTCCTTCGACTCATAATGGAACCCTCTAGCGAGAAAACCCAGTTTGCAGTTAAACGTCTATAAGCTTTTTAAAGAAACATTTGCAGATTTTCTTAGCAAATTACGATATTTCTGAAGCTCTAATCGTTATAGTACCGCGAGAGAATCTGCAAATGGTCGTTTAAGGTGCTTATTACTTATATAATAAATAGAGAGAAAATGTGCTAAATAGACTTGTAAATAACTCTTGCCATAAATACTTATTTTAAGAGGGTAAATTTTTCCATAGACCTGTCAAATTAAGAAAACGATTTTTGTAATATGGCGTTTAATCATCATGTTTTACCAAATTAACTTCGTCTTAATAATTATTATAGTCTACCACATATACTGTTGAATATGGATCTACTTTAAAGTGAGAATATTCCCCAAATATTTTTATTTCTTCTTTTTTTATAGAGTAAGGGTGAGAAACGAGCACAGTCCACCTGATGGTAAGTGGTCACTGTGGACATCTACATCTATCTATAGTCGATCAAAAATCAAAATTTAGTTTCTATTTCACGCTGGTATTTTAAAAGCATGGTCCTGCCCCGGTCCAGGGGACCCATTAGTGCTACAACCATAATACGCGTAAAAGCGTGGCTTTGTCACGTTAAAAATGTATTTATAAGCTTTAACGTCCTCATGCAATAATAATTTTAAAAAATCGTTTTTAGTTACAAGATAATAAAAACCTACGCCACATCCCGTTTCATAGTGGAGTAATGCGATTAATAGATTCAAAAATAATTCAACAGCTATCGCCGTGGGAGATCAACTAAAAAATTTTACTAAACAAAATGTTTTGGTCTCTGAAAAGCTAGAATATTGCAAAACCTAAAATATCATAATTTATTCTTAATAATGAAGATGCTAGACGTCTAATAATACTCCGATCAGCAATTTAACTATCAATAGTGACTAAACGCGATATTGAGACAAATCCTTGCTGCACTTACTTCTTTCAAAAGATTACGATAAAAAGCGTTATCGAGATCTTGTATAAACTGGATATAAAATACGTAGGACACTCAATAAGTTTTAAGATATACAAAAAGTATTCTAGATACTATTAATATTTATTTTACATACTTTCAAAATATTCTCCATCATGCTCCATACAAAGTTCCATTCGCCTAAACCAACTCTGAAAACACTTTTGCCAGTCTTGATCTGACAGGTCGGAAATCGCTTCTTCGTAGGCAGCCACGGCTTCTTGGCGATTGAAAAAACTTGCCTTTTATTTTTCTTTGACTCTTGGGAACAAAAAGATATCACAGGAGCTAAGTAAGTCTAAGTAAGGCTGTAGGGTGGGTGACTTAGAGTTTCAACACCAGATTCCTCAATAAATGCTTTTGTTCTAAGGGAGGTATGTGAAGCAGCGTTATCGTGATGCAGCATGATTCCCCGAAGCCCGGTCTTTGGTCTTCTCTCGCACAGCTTGAAAAGCTTTGGGTAATGCAACTGTAGTATACCATTCAGAGTTGACTGACCTACAATTTTCCAGCATTGACGTCGACAAATGTCCGCTCCGCGAAAAAAAATTAGCCACCATTTCTTTGCAGTTTTGTCAGTAACTGTCCTTCTGAGTAAACCCATACCGATGATTGCCTTTTATTTTCCGGATCATATTAATATGTCAATGTTTCGTCACCAGTAACGATTTCTGAAACACGCCTAGATGCCCCGTTTTCAAAACGTAGACGCATTTCATGGTACCAATCCACACGAGTCTGTTTTTCGCTTTCGGAGAGCAAACGAGGGATCCATCGACAAAAACGTTTTCTCACTGCAAGATGTTGATGTAGGATGGTATGAATGCTCCCCGAACTAATGCCTACAATCTTTTCGATGTCCGTATATGTGATTCGTGGGTCTTCTCGCACCAAAATTTCAGTAGTCCATACATTTTCTGCCGTTACTGCTGTTTGCGGGGCCCCGGTTCTTTGGTCATCTTTAAGATTAATTTTACCCCTTTTGAATTCAGCAAACCAAATTGTTGCGCGTGATGGAGCTGAGTCCTCTAGTACTGTATTGTATTGTAACCGTTGTAAACTTAATTGTTCGGTTAAACCAAATTTAAAATCATAATATATCATAGCGCGCAAATGTTCACGGTTAAGATCCATCGTTTTAAATGAAAAGCGCGGGAAGCGTTGCAGGAAAATTAATAGAACTTTGTTTTTTAATATTGAGCAATTGGCTTATGGAGTTTTATTTTTAAATAAATTTGCTTTTAGAAACATATAACACGGTTGCGTTCCATTTTAAATTTAGAGACAGACCTAAGAAAAGATGGATGGACTTTGTTTTTTTTTTAGGGAAAGAATGAGAGGAGATGACACCTGATAGAGGGTAATAGAAAAGGAAGACATACTATGTCGACCCCAAATAACTTGAGTAAGGGCAGGAAGAAGAAAGACTGATAAAGTTGAGCAAAAGAAGTTATAGTTCGACAAACGACAAGTTTTACCAACCATTTGCTATGCTTTCCATTCAGTTTGAAACAAATCTCATTCAATTTTGTAATAATCAAGCTAACGCATAAATCAGTCAAGTATTTATTTGCAAACCAGTATTGGCAGCAAATATTATGAAAGCAATATTTCAACGACGGAAACTCTTTGACGCTCCGACAGAGCTAAGGAACAAAACAATAATGATCCATAGTAAACAAATTTCTGTTTACTATTTCTTGTTATTTTCAGCTTTATAAACAGATGAGAGTTTCACTGGCGCTATGTTGTTTACTCGATTCTGTACTCTTATTGTAATTGCAGTAAAGGCGAAAATGGACGCAGGCTTAATGGATCTTTGTGCGTCTGTTATGGTGAAATTATAGAGCGCTGGGCGTTGACGTAGGTCGCGAACATCTGGAGCTTTCAGGGGTTAACAATTGTTTTCACGTTTCGTTTTATTATTTCGAATGTATGTCTTCGTCTGTATAACGTCTGGTCGTGAAGTTTTAACGCCTATTTTAATTAAATGTTGTCGGGGCTTCTGTACGGTTATATTCTTTTTATTTACAAAGAGATATGAAAAAATCTTGTGTGATTATTTATCTCAGATAACCAAATAATCTATATAATTTGTTAGAAAATATGAAATTTAAAATCTATGTTAGTACCTAATTCTAATTCTAAAAGATAAGTGACTTATTAACTAAACAGAGGTGGTAATATTGCTTAAGAAGAAATGAGTCTATTATATTCATGATGAAGATCCTGAAGCCATTCTTGTACTGGACACATACTGAACTTTATTGTAATATCGCTGTCACGTTTATTTAGATTGATGATCTGATTAAAATATCTACACATTTACTCAATTTACCTTTTCATGTTTTGAACAGTATGGAGAGATAGTATAATTAAAGCCTGTCAGGCTGTACTTTGTTAGTCAAATGTTCGTGACAGATTTCTTGGGCTGCAGTCGCAATTTTTCAACTTCTCCGTGTTTTTTTAATGTGCCACACAGTAAGATTTTGTTTGTATCGTGGAGACGGTTTAGTTACGTAAATTGCATGGACTCACATAACAGGGTATAACAATTATTTGTACGCCATACAAATACATGTCTCGTGCGGGAATCGAACCCGCGGCTCTTTAGCGCCGCAACCAAATGATCCATTACTGCACTACGAAGCCATCAACCAACTACGAGCTATCGTTTGTTAAAATATTATAACAACGTATGGCAAAGTTTGTTATATTTACAGTAAGCTTGATAATATCGAGACTTAGATATCAGTTTCTTCTTCCTTTTTTCTTTCTTTTTCTATCTATTGAAACTGCTGCTTGCAATAGGCCCTAAAAAGAACCCAATAACTTATTTTAAATAAAAATATGAATAATAAATCCTTAAAAATATGGAGTAATGTTTGAGGTATGAATATTCGAGAGGTACTCAGGAATTCAAGTATATTTTGTTTTCTTCTTCTGCATGTGCGGTTATTATTAGATTTGCAACGATATATCGAGTATATCCAGTAATATCGAATATATTGACCCCACAATATCGATATAAATCAAATTCCTTTACCGATGTTAATATATCGAAAAATACCAATATCGATATTTATATTAAAAAATTTTTTCCAATAAAAAGTACTAATGCTTCGTTATTGATGTTGAAGAAATGCGTATTGTGGGACTATTTTAAAAGAGAGGAATATGAAGTTTTATATAATTTTAACACCACTAATACTCCCTTTAACCACTGGAACTAAAAAGGGATGAGCTGTAACCACATCGCTTGACCAAAGACTTGATCGCAGTACTAAACGTCTCGAACGTATTTTACTTTAACGTTCATTGGTATATCGTAAGCTATCGAAGATCATGTGGCCTTTCTACCCCATCCCATAGCCATCCTTTACCTCCACGGGGCAAAATGGGTCACAAATTCTCTTGTGTCGCTGCCACACGAAAACTTGTGCCAATTTTTTGTAATTTCTCAGTTATTTTAATTTCAATACATGATAATTATATAATTAGATAATATTCTTAAGTAATCATACATATTATTATCTATGTAAATTAGCACTAACACCAACAGAACCAAAACAATACAAACGCATACAAAAGCACATTACAAAAAGGGAGTAAGATGCGCGCGCGCACGCCCCGCAGTGACCGACAGGGGTCACTCACCTTTGTCCGGTAGCTCGGCTACTTTTTAATCTATATCTATAGTATATTTAATCTCTGTCTATAGTATATTAAAATGGTAATGCCTTTTTTGTTTTTATTGATTGAAACTTCATTCTGAGTCCCTGTAGATCAGATCAGTCATTGCTATTGTTATTATTTTGGCTTTTGGAAAAGATAACTTGATGATTTCTTATATTTACGCGAACACTACACATTAAATGAAACTAATTTTACCAATTTTAAGACATGTAATTTTAACTTTTTAATTGCCGACGTTACGGATGCTATACAGCACCCGTGTTCACGGGGTTCATGTTCATCCGTAAAATTAGATTCATTTAAAAATTACTTGATGAACTTTTTACATTATTGTTAAAATTTCAAACTTGCAAAACATCAAAATTAATAGAAGCAATAGCAATCATCGTCATCATCATCATAATCATCACCTTAATACTTTATATGGTAAATTATTTCACCAGCGTACCACCAGTCCAAGCAACTGCATACCTTAGGCAATTACCCCGCGGTAATAATACTGCTCTCCATTACTAGTTCTTGAATTTTGAGTTCAGTGGTTTTGAATGGTTTCATCGGTCAGTTACTAATACTTCGGCACCACATGAAGGTGAGATCGACATTTGTATAAGGACTTATTACTAATCATACATACCTTTTATAAAACCTTTTTTATACAATGGCCCTGCTGCTTGGCAGCAGAAATATGTGCATTTAAATAGTCACCTGTATGGCATTTTGGGAATTTGATATCGAGTTTGCTAACGCATGTGTTCCTGCTCTAACCCTCTCTATATGGTAAAGAAGCTTGTCTCCAACATTGAACGAATATAGAATGTAAAGAAACTATAAAAAAAGATAATAAAAACCATCAAAACTCAAAATGATTAAAAACAAACATTAATGTTTGCAATGGTTAAAATCGGATGAGAACAATGTTCTTATTATTTTGTATCACAAAACTACTGCAGCCCATAAAAACCTGCAGCGAACTCCAAGCAGAAAAAACTAATTACAGATGCGCTTTCACCGCAGAGAACTATAAAATTGTAAGACTTTACGTGATATTACAAGAAAAAATATATTAAAGTACATTATAAACGAAACAAATTGGTGTCAAGTTAGCCAGTGACATTATGATTTAATATTTTAAATGCAAATACACTTATGAAATCTGAGCATGCATATCCGTCACCGTGCACCTCTTTGATATTAAAATTCGATAACAAAAAACTGGAATCGCTTTTAAAAATAATCAATTAGACTTAACACCCGCTTGTCAACGATATTATATTATTATACGTGATAAATCATTTATCATCCACACCACAATCATTGTGAGGAGATATTCAAATTTTAGAACGAAAAAGTTCATTTCATATTCAGAAGCCGGGTAAGGAACGGTTTTGTTTGGATTTAAAAATTTCCTACGACAGGTTAAGTTTAATTTAATACATCGTTATAGTTTTGTATGTTTGACTAGTTTTTATGCCTTCTCCATATTATAATAGATTCATTTTTATGATGGTAAAAGAATTTTTAAACGACTTTAAATAAAAATATTACTATTGTACGAGGAGTTGGATATATCTCATTGATAGATAGATATACAAACTTCACTAGGCCAGTGCATGACTAGACTTTGCTTGGAGTGCCTCGTTGGTCTAGTAGTCGTTAACGCAGCTGCTGATTATTTAGGGTTCGAATACTGGGTCGGGCCAAAATCAGTTATTGGGTTTTTCTGTTAAAAAATTCGCAATAGTAGCAAGAATATGGCGGTATTTCATCCTCGTGCCTCGGAAAGACGTAAAACCGTTTATCCTGCGCCTGAACTCTCTCCGGTCGTGTCGGATAGCCGTCCTATCGGACTATGAGAGTGAAGGAATAGAGAGTGCACTTGAGCTTGCGCATATACTCGGGCACTATAATCCCGTCCAGCGCAGATAGCTAGTCTCCGCTGAGACTGGCCGCCGTGACCGACATTCGGTCTGAACGACATTTAACAAAAGACTCTTGTCTTAAAGACTCCCGCGTTGTAATTGGGCGGGAAGACAGATATTGGTGACTTTTCCACTCCTTTGCAGTAAACATGACGATAGATAAAGATAAAGATAAAGGAAATCGTTTGATTCGAATGCGTGGTAAGTCGACAACGAAGGGGCGGAGACTGGCCGGGCGTATGGTTGTCCGATTTTTTATTATGTGTTTTTATTAGTTAAATTTGTAAAATATATTTAGGCATTACGCATTATCATAACAACAAAGTAAAGTAAATTAAAGTCATTTCTGATAGAATGAAGTTAGTCTGAAATATTGTTTACTAGTGAAACAATATTTCAGATACTAGTACACAACAGTTTCGAATACATCTCGTAGATGTTTCTGAAATAAACGTTTCTTCAGACAGTTTAATCGTCCACATTAACCAGTCGTCGCGAACATGTCTTCGGAAGAAGTAGTGTTGAGTTGTTTCGTCCTTTACATTAAAGCTAATAAATTGTAAGAAAAGGATCAGATACGCAATTATCTTTAGCAGAGAAAAAAAGATTAGGTGATTTCAGAATGAATTTAAAAAAATGAATTAACAAAAGACAAAATTTTGAAAGCTACAATAGAAGAAACCTTAACAAAATTATACTATGGTAGTATTCGATTAATGTTTATATTTTGGCGGTACCCTACTCGATTCAATGTGTAAAAACAAAAACCAGAACTTCAAATTGCATCTAAAGATTTTATTGGTTTTGACGGGGATCGAAGTTGAATTGCTCGCGTTCTGTAAAATGTACGTCGAGAGCTTAGACCCTGAGCTAGTACTGTTTCAGTTACACATATATTTTAGAAATAAAAACAAAAGTATAACGTAGATTTTTGCGAGTGTAACAGCTCTACGTTCAACAATCCGCCTACCTGACAAAAAAATTGCCTACTGTCGCAGTTTTAGGCAGGCAGTATGTCAGGAAAGAAGGCTGACGAATAAAAGTTTTGCCGGGCTTAAATATATTTGTTACACGTTTGAATGAATTGGAATGCCACAAAACACAGTCCTGAGCCACCTGTATCCATCGACTTCCTGCATGTCTTACCAGTTCGTACTCCATCTGGTAGGGGGCCGCCCTAGACTTCGCCTACGAGGCTGCCACTCGAGAAACTTTCTTCCCCATCGGCTGTCGGTTCTTGGAGCTAAATGGCCGACCCATTGCCACTTCAGCTTACTAATCCGTAAGGATATGTCGGTTACTCCAGTTCTACTGCGGATAGCCTCATTTTAAGTCTATCATGCGGAAAAACCCCGAGCATAGCCCTCACTATAGCTCGCTGAGCGACTTTGAGTTTCGTCATACGGCCAGCAGTGAAGGACTACGTCTCAGATCCATAAGTCATCACCAGGCCTATGTTCAGCAGTGATGTGAAGAGCTGTAATGAAAATTAAATGAAAAAATAAATTAATGATTATTAATTGTTTAATTTTTTGATGTTTTATGGTTTTTTAATTACTAATTGAATTCAATTGAACACACATAAATAGAAAATATATCCACAAAAGTATTATGAATAAGCTTTCATTTGGTTCTGATCCACACTATGTTTTTCTGATAAATTTTAACCATGATGCCTTTATTTCTATTTAATTTATCTAAGCTTTGTACTTATTAGAATCTAAGAAACGCGGACTCACAATATGAATATATTATAGAATAGCTCTCACCACACTACCAAAGGTTAGCTGGCAGAGAATGCCTTTTCGGCATTAAGTTCGCCTTTGTACCAAATGTTTGTTTGTTTGAGTGCAATAAAGAATTTTTTATCTATCTATCTATCTATGAATAGTTCACGTCTTTGTTTAAATATGACTATATATTATTATCAAATGCGGTATATAATATCAAATGGTAAGAACAACAATTGCAGTCAATTACCTGAGCTAAGTTCAATTTTCATATCAAAATAACGTTTTTCTTGGACTGACTTCTGATAACTCAGCCCAAGAAAAACGAATTAACTTACCACAAAATAACTTGAGAGTCACGGTATGAAAGACAATATCAAATCACGAACATTGGATCGATTCCAGGATCAGAAATAATCCCTGAGGTAAACATTTATGTAAACGTGCAATCCCTCTGCCAAAATTTCATATTCCACTTTACGTAGGTCAGTAGAACACTGTCAATACCATTACAGACACATTACAATCTCTCACTCCTAAAATCGTCAGCGCCCACCCCAAAGTTTACTAAGTACGGTAACCAAACGAAACAAACTGTCGACGTGAGTATAAATCAATTTCAGCTTGTGACAAGCGCAGCATTAGCAAGCTTCAGTCTGCTGGCTGCGTTTTACTTTGTTACCCCCTCGCTAGATGACTGACTATAACACGTTTCATTTAATTAAAGCCCTACAATGTTGTCCATGAAAATATAGTTGTCTGGTCGATTTTTTAATTCGAAAAAATTTAGTTTTAAGTAAGTTGATACGTTGAAGTCTACAATAGTACATTACAATATTAAAATATAAATCGGCACATGTGAGCAATGGGCTAAGCGCTCGCTGTAAATTTCACAGTACGCGAGCACCCTGGTTCAATCCCCGCCGGCACCAATGAAATTGTTAATTGCTATTATACGAGTAAGTGCAGATCTGCCACGTGCTCGGCATCGACATCGCGAGGAAACCTGCATATCTGAGACATAAGAAAAAATATATTTCGAAGACATGTTTAGCCAACACGCATTGGGCAGCGCGGTGGACATTTCCTTGCCCTAAAACTCTCTTAGAAATGTGAGGAGGCCTGTGCCCAGCAGTTGGACGTATATGGGCTGTAACTTTAACTTTAACATGTCGGTACATTCCCGTGTAGTGGCGATGTAAGAATATCCACTACCCCGTCATATAATATCTCGTGGCTCTCGTAAAGGCAACAGAAGGAAACGGGATACGTATCAGGAGTATCTTCGTACAACGTATCTTCCTAATAACAACTAAAAAAAATCTGCGGTCGCCAACTCACCTGCCAAGCATGCCAATTTTGGCAAATATCGCTCCTATGAGGCGAGGTACGCGGGAACCAGTAGACTTTTTACAGGCTGTAACGGTAACTGCACGTAAAAATAAAACATATTGGTTTCCGACTTTTTATAGATTTCTCAGCAAGTTTGTATAAAAGTAGATATTAAACTATGCCACATAACGTCTGTAAATAATATTAGATGTAGATACTAGTAAAGTGTATATGCTTTCGATTTTCCTTGTTTTCTTGTTGTTTATGTCTCTTTAATATTTTTTCAAAGAAAGCAACTTGCCTGCATAAATCCGCAAATTAATATCAAAGTAGGTCATAATACATACTGATTGACGATTAACCAACTTTTATGTCAGTAAAATATTTAATGATATCTTTTCATCTTACTACTATACAATCTTGTATTTAAGGAGAAATATAATTTGAAGTCACACACGAGTGGTCATATTCAACTAACAGTGTTACAGTACATGACAATGTCCTGCGCAGTCCGTGTCTCAGTTCTATTCTGGGCCGCAACAATAAACTAACACGGCGATATTAGACGCGAACAGCGGTCAGCTTGTTAAATGATCCTAAAGTGACTAAATTACGAATGATTTCACAATTTATTATCTACATTAAACGCTGAACATGAGCTAATTATGCCCACTTTTTTTTTAGATTTACTTCTTAATCATGTTCAACATAGTAATTTGTGCAAGATAATTTTATATTAATAACTTGTTAATGATAGGGTGAAAAAACTACAAAATGGATTCTAACGAAAATTAAATATTCATTGTGTACCTAATAATTAATGGGTTAGGTAATTGGTTAGGAGACGAAATTGTTATTAATGATATGCGAGTGAAAAAGTTCAATGCGAATAAAAAGTTAAAGTTAAAGTTACAGCCTATATACGTCCCACTGCTGGGCACAGGTCTCCTCTCATTTCTGAGAGGGTTTTAGGGCAAGGAAGTATCCGCCGCGCTGCCCCAATGCGTTTAGGCGAACTTCACATGTCTTCGAAATATTTTTTTTCATATTTCTCAGACTTGCAGGCTTCTTCACGATGTTTTCCTTCACCGCCGAGCTCGTGGTATTTGTCACGTGGCACGTGGAGCAATGCAAATGCGCTACATTAAACATAACATAACATAAACACTCACGCCTGTCACCCAGAGGGGTAGGCAGAGACTAAGGACTTCCATTTGGCACGATCCTGACACACTTCTCTCGCCTCCTTTACATCCATATACATTAAACACTAGCCAGGTATACTGGCCGCATGATCATTATATTTATTTTAAGATAATTAATAGAATCAGGCGTTACTTTGCGGAAATCCATTATAATAAAGTTGGTAAAAATTACCTTGCGTACATTCGCTCGATAAAATATCGAGAGAATTTTTATCAACTTTAATATTTATTTTAGTGTAAGTTACACGCAAACAATTTCAATCATCATCATCATCATTACAGCCTTTTACAAGTCTGCTACTGAGCAGAGGCCACTCCAAGGAATGCAACAAAATAAGGTTCTGACTTCTGAGCCACCTGTATCCATCGACTTCGGATCTATTCTACATAGAGTAGAAAAGTTGAGTTTTCTTTCGACCTGTAAATACTTGAAAACAATTTATTTACATTCACAAATTAATATTCAAATATAGCTTCCAGTATCTTCCTGTCAATCTATGACACAAATTATAAATGATGTCAGTATTTAAAGAACCTGACACCTGCAGTCAGATATATCCTTAATATCATATTCATACTCTATATGAATCTGTAATCTGGGTACTCACTTTTTAATTGAGGATTAATGTGGATGTTTATGGGCCCCAGCATGTTCTTACCACCAAGTGGACTGTGTGTGTGTCACACTACTATAAAATATTTACAGGTCGAAAGGTTAGGACTTAAACATTACAAGTTTACAAGTTGGTAGGACTCCTACCTAGAGTACCTTTTTCTGTCAACAAATAGCAGTACTTGCACTGCAGTGTTCTTCAGATTAGATTCTGAAGTGTATAGAGAGCCAGTACAGTTACAGGCTGTAAGGCATTCCATCTTAGTCCTCAAAGGTGACAACGCATCTGCAGCCTTCTTTGTTTGAAGTTACTTGAATCCATAGACTGCAGTAGCCACTTATCATCGGATGAACTGTAAGTTCGTTTTCCCCATCATTTTATATTTAAAAAAAACATGCGTGAGTTTCGTGGAACACTCGGTTGGAACGAAGTTCCTTTCGTAGTATATTATTATTGATAAACGTATTATATTATTGATTAACAAATACAAATAAATGAATTACTAGCGTCTATTAAAATGAAGCGTCATTTAAAATAAAATAATATTTCTTTCATGGCAAAATAAGAAAAAGTGCGAGGGAGATGGATATTATTCCATCTCGCTACCTTATAGCCGCCAAGGCCGTCTACACTACGTCAGAAGAGGTCGTAACGGAAAAAATCTTACATTTTTTCTCGCCTAGCCCCCATTCGCCAAATTCGTACCGTCCGTTAAGGAACTTCGTTCCAAAAATAAGCATGTCCAACAAAAGACTAAACTATAACAATTTTATTAAGATAATAAAGAATTAAAAGGCGAAATTTAACAGAGTTTACGAGAATAAGCCCACCCTTCTAAAGCTTTTTTCAATTCAAACACTTGTAACGAAGGTGAGTACTCAAAGACCAAATATTGTCCGTATGCTTACAATTTGTAGACGCTATGTACACAAGGCAACGCTACACCGTCGTAAACGTAAAATGGGAGCCCATCAATAGTCATTGTGTTTGTAATGCGGTGTACGTTACCGATTGAATACGATATCGAAACTGCCTCGCTTTTGAGGACATCAATAAAGTGGATATGACTTGAAGTTTAAATGCGTCACAATTCAATAATATTATGATATTTAAACACCAAGTAAATATAATTCTCAGCTTACTCAGTTAACTCAGCGAGCTATGGAGAGGGCTATGCTCGAAGTTTCTCAGCGTCATAAAATTCGTAAATAAACTTTATGGTTGTGTATATCTCATAATACATAAATATTATATTTTCAACATAACCGACCAACTGAGTTGAATTATATTTCTGAAATAATTGTATTTATTTAGAACACATATAAGTAACATAAAATACTTATAACATTATACTTTTATTTTTTATTTTATGTTAATTAATTATAATTTATAACGCATTTAACGCTGACTGCGTTTCTTCGATAAATAAATAAAATAAGATGAGAATGGATACTTAGATTTAAAAACGTATATATTATCCTATGATTATCAATTAGTTTTTCAGAATCAGAATCATTTATTTTGTTGATAATTTTATCAAATGAGTATCCTTTTTATCCAAACGTCAAATAATAAATGGCCGATAATAAAAGATAATACAAACACAATTAATGTTTTATTTAAATCAGAGGCATGTCCATAAAATATTTTTTGTAATAATAGAATATTTTAAGAGCTATATAAAAATTTTTTTCAGTGTCCACTTCTAGTGTAGCCTTAATATTTATTTAAAGACTTGAATACCATTGTTAAGTACAACTTGTACATTAATAAAATATTATATGTTGCAATATTATAAATGACATTTTAAAAGCTCATATTTTATGGTTTTGTAACTCAATAAGATTTTTGTAAACATTTCTTATTATGAAAATCACAAATAAGTTTTGAAACTTAATAATATCCGAAAAGTAGCCTACATCCACAAGCGTAGAGTAGGTGTAGGGTAGGGCTATAGGGCATCTAGAATACTGTAACTCTCAAAGGGTTGAGAAAAATAATTAGGGAATCAATGTTGGTTAATAGGAACTCTCACAGAATACCAGCGTAAATAGGAACTTAATGCTGCTTTAAGTAAGTGTAGAGAACTTGAGATCCTTTTTACTAGAAACGAGGCATTTCATCTTAGTCCTCAGGGGTGACAACGCATCTGCATTTTGATTCTTAACTGAGGATAGCTGTAGATATCTATGGCCCACAGCATCCACTTACCATCAAGTGGACTGTGTGCTCGTTTTTCACCCTTATTCTATAAAAGGATGGAATTCCTCGTATCCAGTAAAAAGAGTCTCCGGTTCTCTACACTCACCATACGAAACACAGCAGTATTAAGTTGCCATTTTACGCTGATATTCTGTAAGAGCGTGGGTCCTTCCCCGGTCGAGCCAACCCATTCATGCTATTATTTATTCTGTGCTATAACCATAACATAGCTGCAGTGTGGTTCTACCACGTAAAAATCTCATACATACATACACACACTCAAAGAACATAACTCTCCTTCAGCAGCAGTCAGTTAAAAAAGAACTTGCTGCAGTGCTTTTGTTTTTGATCCAAGAAATATAATTATATTATTTTATCATCGTATCGTAAACATTCACCAAATAATTTAAAAAGTTAATAACTAGACTAACCCATCAAAAGCGACGATAATAACTCATGTCGGCAATAACTTTAAACGTTATTCTTTTGTTTTTTATAAAATGTTTATGCACGAGTGACATTATTATATGGTAAAATGGCATAAACTGCAAAACTTTACAACACAATAATAACAAAATTGGTAGGTATTGCATTAAAATAATAACAGTAAAAGCTACGCATTGCTTTATTTGCGAAATAAATATTACGCACCTGCAAACTTCATAAAAAATATATAATACATTTTCCCCTCATCTTTCTTTACGTTAAACATCCACACAATTACCTACCTACTAAAAAAAACTATAATTTCGCATTCAACAAAACTACCCCCCTAATTTACCTTACCTTCGAGATTTTAACAATAGGATTAGTTTAGACAACAGGTGTTCCACTTTTATTATTATTAGAATACATTAGTTTACGCATTAAAGTAAAAAAAAACTATAAGCCTTCGAATCAAAATCGGTATATAGTACGACAATGATTGCTTTACGTCGAAAAGTAACACATCTGTAATTATTCTGGCGACAAATTAAAACAAACTTTTCTGCATTTATAATAACGGTGAAATTTATTTGTTTATTTTTACGCTTGTACGCCGTTTTGCTGCTAAGCTGTGTAGAGGTCGTTGGTACTCTGGGGAAACTAAAGCACAGGTGTCCAGCGTTCGACCCGAAAGACAAGGATGGCAATAACCAATAACGCATAGAAAGAAAGAGACGCAACCAAAATAAACGTTGAACTTGTTCACTGCTTTTTTTCTTTTTTTTCTCTCTCCCTAGCCTATGTTCGTGACGGATCTTTTTTTTTATTTCTCGTTTCGTTTTGTTGCTCTTAGCTTCGTCTTTTTGGATTATTCTGTAATCATTTAGCTATATTTTGAACTAACTTAACTTAACCAATTAAAGTTACACTTAGTTTATTTATAAATTGACGATATAGCCGGTTTGTATGCGATTTTACAATCACCTATCTACTTGTAGTAATTTATTGCATTTTTGTAATTATTCAGATTCTGGTAAGCCGCTTGAATTCATTATTTTTTTAATAACTGATCCAAATTTATTTAAGTGTCGATGGACAGTGTTTTTCTTTTAATTATACGTGATTTTTTTTTAATTTGCCTTGCAGATTTCTGTTGCAGAAAATGAATAATGTGTTTACAACTTTCTGCTTTGTGTTCCATACCTAGTTATTAAAACGCAATACAATGTTCCTTTGGGGCAGGTTTATTTTGTAAGGCTTAACTTAAACAGCGCGCTTATAGGAATTTATTTCTGAACTTTTATATTACTACGCATATTCAATTGAGTTTCCATTATTTTTTTACTGATAATCGGAAATGTTTCCAAAATATATTTTGTTCTCACTTCTTTTTCTTATCACAAATAAGTAATACTGCAGAGAGTCTTAGTATCTGGTTGCTTTGTAGTTGTCTCTCATTTGCATTCGAGAGTCCTGGATCCTGGTAGGTAAGGGGCTAAGCGCTCGCCGTAAATTTTGCAGTATTTTACAGTAATTGTTCTGATTTACCACGGACAGGTTTCCTCATGTTGTTGTGCAGTGAACCAACAACGTGAGGCAGTCTGTATATCTCAGGAATAAAATAGGTATAGGATGTAACTTTACTTTTTAACTCTATAACCGAGCCTACTATCCTATTCCTAATAATTACGATTAGTATATGCTTCCGTATTAATTGATACATTCATTTCTTCATTGTGTCCTGCGTAGATGATAGTTTCTGTCAGTATTCAAGTCAATTAATTATCATAAAATCTTTACATTTCACTTTGCGGCATGGTTTTCTAATGCAAAGTTGACCCCAGTTGGGATATGAGCTCTGACCCTAAACGCAACAGCCTAGTAGATTATTTTAACCTCTAGAAATCGGTGCGCATAATAAAGGTGTTATATTAAAGAAAAATTAACGCAATCTATTTATTATTTACTCTCTATGCTATGAACCTGTCATGTTTCATGTTAACAAGTTCATTATCTAGGTAGGTACACAGCGTGCCGCAGTATGACTGTGGTATAAAGATAATACCGGAGGTATTACGACCTATTATTCGCGGATCAAAAAGAATTATACCACCCTAATGATATTTTGGCGGTAAATCGTATTATTTGAGATTAGTCTTCGCTTGTGTTGCCCTATTAAAATATTCTATCGAGGACGTGGTATTTCGTGTACGTACGTATGATAAATACCTATAATTAATATATTTGAAAAGGTGTATGCACAACTACTTCATTCTAAGTTATTAATATAAAAGATTTTGGAATCATTTTTGAATTAAAAAAAATACAGTAGTATAAATTAAATAACAATATTATTTTAATATAATGTTATGTATATGATATAGGTACAGCAATAGACAAAGTAATAGTAATATTTTTTTAAATCGTGCTTTAGGAAGTTGATCGCTCTCTAGAATTATCTAAAGAGTGATGATCACAAGTTCAAACAAAGAAGGCTACAGACACCTCTGAGATCGAATATGAAATGCCATATAGCCTGTTATTAAACTGGCTCTGTATATAATCTGCAGCTATATTAGTTATATAGTTGTAGCACGAACGGGTCGGCTCGACCAGGGAAGGACCACGCTCTCACAGAATACCAGCATAAAATAGCAGCGTAACGCTGCTGCGTTTCGTATGGTGAGTGTAGAGAACCGGAGACCCCTTTTACTGGAAACGAGGCATGCCATCTTAGTCCTCACGGTTGACGACGCATCTGCATTTTGATTCGTAATCGAGGATAGATGTAGATGTCTATGAACCACACCAACCAATTACCATCAGGTGGACTGTGTGCTCGTTTGTCACCATTAAGCTATAAAAACCAAGTTGAGCGAATCCCAATTACAAATACAAAAAAATAATTAACCTATTATATTTACTATAGCACTACCATGATACGGCAAATAGACCATTCTCTATGCGTTTTATTAATGAAAATATCCAAGTTATTTACACGTAAAAAAGCCGTACCTACGACCAAAATTCTTTTATCATAGCTTAACTAAAAAAAAACAAACAAAAAACTGCTTTAAGATTTAGCTCATAAATATATAAGTATTATTCGTGCGTAATTTAGTAGCAAAAGCTTTAAATAATTTATCATTTCAAATATTGGTCGAAAGCAAACACAAATCAAATAACAGTATCACAAGCGAGCAACACACGTCCACGCTCACAAGTACACAAACGTTGCGTGCGACACAAAATTAATACACTCACACAGAGGCGTAGAGTAAAACCAGTAGCCGACCAGTTTATACGTAACAGAACGGTAATAATCTTGATATTGTTGTGTACGGACAGACTGTGAATAAATTTATATCCTATTTACTTATAATCTTTAACCGCACTCAAGCATACTTAAATAAGATTGAAGGAAAAAATAAAATTGATTTATTTCATGAACAAACATAAAATAATACACTCGTATTTATAGTAAATGGTAACAAAGGTAGCTGAGGATCTTGGCCCTGCTCTTCTGTGAATGACATCAAGTAGAAAAATTCAATAAATACCTAATATATAAATAAAATTGTATGCGAGCTGACACATACAGATGACACATGACACATACACACATATAAATCGTCTTAATACGAGTAAGCTAGATGTACCGAAATCAAAAAAAAATGCAGGATATGCTTATTTTAAGCTCATGTACTTTAAAATCTACTTCCGGTTCCAAAAGTGAGCCTACTACAGAGTAGAACTAGCAAAAAAAAATTTATTACCTAAGACAGAATTCTAAACACAGAACAGAATTCACAACACAATGTTATAGGTACATTGTTTTTTTTTTATTATTACAAAAGTTGATAATTCCATGTCTACATTTATGTTACTTTTATATTGGTTGGTAGGTCCACTCTAAGATTAGGTTAGCAAAATTAACTTATTTTTTTCTTCGGCAGATATAGTAAAATATACAAAAATTTCTGAGGCCATTGCTTGACTTCCACAAATAATTATTAGGCTTGTTACTAGGAACAGCATAAAGACGTCCTCTGCTAAGTATATGCCTCTCCCTGCTTTCTCTGTACCGCCCGTTTCCTCATTTCTGATCCAGAACGGGCCTGCGATTTCTGTCATTCGACCATCAGGAGTTTTGCCCACATTTCTTCTTCTCAACCGGTGTCTCCAATTCAGAACGTCGTTGCGAAATCTTCCATCCTTTGTGTGACAAAGATGTCCAGGCTATGCCAATTATTTCCTTTGTTTGACAGACATTCTCATAAAATAAATAAATAAATATTGAAGACAAGGATATATAGACATACAACCCTTACTGCAACTAAAGATTAGCTGGCTGAATGCATTATAATTTTACTATTAATGTATTGTACTAATTCCATATAAAGGGGTGTAAGGGGGATATACCAAAACGTAATTGAAGTACTTATGAAATTTAGAAAACAAAACAACGAAAGAAACTGGAATAAGTTTCATAAAATTAAGTGAAACATACTAGACTCATTGGTGGAGATGTTAGAATTTGGAATTCATCAGTGCATAGCAAACTACTAGCTAATCACTCTTATCCCAATCTTCTTCTTTTTCATCAACCCATAGAAATTGGGTTGATCGATGATGGTCTTGGATCTCTATCTTCGCTTGCTATCAGAGTACCAGATGTCTCACACCATTGACAATGTTTTCTGTTACCAGTCAGGGTTTTAACTGTTCTAATTTATACATACTCTTCAATAAGTAGTAACGCTTCAAAACGTGAAAGGTGATGTCGGCAGCAGTGTCAGAAACAATTTGTTTTTTTGCAAATGTAGGTTACCCCGGGAATTTGAACCTTGGACCTGCGATGCAACACATCTTGAACTGTAGTCGCAAAGCTACCTGTTTATAGTGGTGATTACGGTATTACTTCCAACGGGAAAGGGCTTTTATTTTGCACTCGATGGCGCTTTTGATATAGAATATGCAAAGATGAGAAGAAATGGCGCGCGAACAGGACATTACTATAAAACCTTATAAGTATGTATTAACATTTTTGAAAACCGTACAAGCATGGTAAGACGTCGAACACTCGCGTCTCAAACACGTGGTACAAGAAAGAGAGAAAATATAAACCCTTTAATTTATGCCACGATAGTATATACTTGTATCTCGAAAATAAAATATCATCTCTTTCTTTTTTGGGTCACTGGCCCCGAGTGACGTGCTTTGTGCTGCGTTATCGACATGTTTTTTATCGTTTTAGATTGTTGAATTGGAAATAATATATAAGATGGAATATAAATATAAATAGAAGTTATACAGAGTAAGTTAGGTACTTGCATCGTTTGTGTAATAGCAGATTGGTGCATAGTTATATTTTGTACATGGTCTTACAATACAAGACTTTTTTTATTGCTTAGCATTTTTAAACTTAATTCCCATCATAAAAGTTTTATTTCTATTGCAACTAAGATAGTTTTAGGACCTTTTGAACAGTAATTATGATCCGAAATCCGAGTTTATTCTCAAGTTATTAAAGTTCACATTTGTATGAATTGCAATAATTTAAAATTCTTCCTGCTCCGCGATCACGCCATTGATGATAATGATGATGCTGATAATATATTTAACGGGAATCGCAGTACAATATTTTGAGTTGAGTTTTTATGAAGCTGCGGAGTGGGCAAAAAGTAAATAAAGCCAGTTTATTAAAAAAATGAGTGTAGTAGCGATAAAAAATATCTAATTGATTGAGAAGAAAACAGTCTTCAGAAAAGCTGTTTTTTTCTTCTAAATAAATACGTCAAAAGGTTTGCAATTAACGTTGAGCTCAAAAAAGACGACAAAAGAAAAAAATATTGTAGTAGGTAGCACTTTCGTGAATTCATTTCTAACCTTATATAATATTTTATTTTTAGAAAATAAAATAAAAACTTATAGAAAAATAAAAACGTTTGACGCATGATTGATGTTGAATATTATTGGATTTTAATATTTAGGTTACTAGAAATTTCATGTATTATTTTTACAAAATCGTCATCATTAAATTTACTAAATAAATAAACTTATAAGTCGATAATACGTTAATAGAAAGCACTAATCTATAGATTATACGGAAGCAACCAGACGCCCACGCGAACCGGCACGTCACAAATCACGCCATAGACTCTCGCTTTTGATTTTTATGAAGATCGTAAAAAGGGACCGCAAGTTACAACATTTAAATGACTGCAATATACGTTACCACAAAAAATTGGTACCATCAAAATAATAACCCAAAGTCGGCACTAAGCGTACGCCCGAAAACCACAGCTACCTGAATTGACGTTCCGATACGGGCAGAAATATTTTTGTGTATGTAATAAAATTTTTAGCGGCAGAACTCGTGATCCGTGTTTAGTAATATGCGGTAGGCCACAGATACTTTGTTTATACGGGTCCAAATTTTCGAAATTTACTAATTATTGTTAGCTAAATGGCGGGAAAAAAAATAAGGAAAATTCGAGTAGAAACTGAAAACTGCGGTGGCAGACATAGGTAATAGGTAAGTGTGGACCAGGAGGACATATAGACAGAGTAGTTGCTTTACTGCCTAGTAATGTCACTATATTGCAGTTACTATTTCTGCAAACGTTATAATATGTATTGGATAGGATTGCAAAAATATTAATCACAGGTCTTAAACAGCATCATTTTACGTGGTAGAGATGGCTCCACCAACTGCAGCTATATTAGTAGTTTAGTTGTAGCACGAATGGGTCGGCTCGACCGGGGAAGGGCCACGCTCTCACAGAATACCAGCGTAAAATAGCAACTTAATGCTGCTGTGTTTCGTATGGTGGGTGTAGAGAACCGGAGGCCCTTATTACTGGAAACGAGACATTCCATCTTAGTCCTCACGGGTGGCAACGCATCTGCATTTTGATTCTTAATTGAAGATAAATGTAGATGTCTATGTGCCACAGTATTCACTTACCATCAGGCGGACTGTGTAAACAACGTAGATTTTTGCTAAAATCAAGCACGATTGCTTGATGCTTGGGCCAAGCATCTACGTACTTGCTCAGTGCTTGGCTGCTTAGTTTTATAATTTTTGCTTGAAGCGACGTTTCGACTGTGTTCGCAACCGGCTTGATCAAGCATTGCTCCAGTCGTGCATCCGAAAAATGCCTTGTCCTTACTCAAGCGGCTAGATGTATTCATTGAATTGCTTGAGCAAGTAAAACGAAATTAGGTGCTTCCCGTCAAGTTTCTTGATCGTCTCGGAACCCTTTTTCAGAATAGCACTCTAGACAAGCGTGTTATCCGCAGACCCACGCGACCATTAATAATAAAAGATGATTAGTAAAAGAGATTTATTTAGGTAAGTCAAATAGAAAGACGCATTTTAATATTTCTGCCACGTGTGCTCAGAATGACAAACATAATGGAGTTTTAGTAAATTACCATTTGAATGGATGCGTAGTACAGTAGCCGGTTAGTGTTAACGCATTCGGTAGAGAAAAGCGACAAATTACATGCTAAACTCACACATTTGTTTTCTTAACTATCTTCAAACAAAATCATGTAGTAGAGGTCATATCTAGAGTGAGATTAATATATATTCTTTCAATTTATATGCGTCTTTATCAGTCTTTTTCAATCGACTGTTAGATATAGGCCTTTTCAAGAGCATGACAAATGACGTTCGTTCGTTCTCGTCATGCTGGGAATTTGGTTGGGAATATTTGAATAGGTTTTTCGCCATCAATTAGTCATATGACCTTCATCTATACCACATGAAGGTCATATGATGCGAGTCTAACATACACAGCCCGCAAGGCGAATATACGTAGCCATTTTCCCTTGGAAAAAGGGTGATTGGTTTAGACATGGCAGTAATATTGTCCGAAATTGTAGATAATAAGTACATACTTAGTTTTTAAGCGGATTTGAAATAATTAATTTAATAACATCTTTAGTAGCTTTACTCGTCGATCGGCGCCTGACTGCAAGTAGCCTTTCTAAAGTTAGCTCTGTCTTATGTTCATTTTGAAAGACCATCGTCCTGCATCAGTCTCCTAGCAAACTGATCATTATTCACGGCGGTGCTCAACTACAATAATTAATAAGTTTGAGGTTCGAAGCCTATTTGCATACAATGCGGGACGTCTCGACGCGAGCGCGTTAGGAAATGAAGTCCGCTTTTGAGTTCCTTTACAATAATTGGTCATGTCATTCAGTCGCCAGCTTATCTTCACCAGCAACTGATTAATTGTGGATAGTTATATTCATATTTGTTCATTTTTTAATGTAAAAGTCAAAATAATTGTAAACCTTTTTTGCAACTTAAAAATCTTCCACAAGCTTTACGTGGTAGAGCCATGCTGCAGATATATTACTGGTATAGTTGTAGCACGAATGGGTCGGCTCGACCGGGGAACGACCACGCTCTCACAGAATACCAGCGTAAAATAGCAGCTTAACGCTGCTGTCTATTTTCGTTGATGTAAGTGATGTTAGCCTATGCGGCTTTTACAGCTTCATCTGACATTTGGTGAGTGTAGAGAACCGGAGACCCTTTTTTTTCTTTTTTTTTTTACTGGAAATTAGACATTCTATCTTAGTCCTCACGGGTGACAACGCATCTGTATTTTGGTTCGTAATCGAGGATAGATGTAGATATCTATGGGCCACAGCAATCACTTACCATCAGGTGGACTGTGAGCTCGTTTGTCACCCTTACCCTATTAAAAAAATCTGGGTTCGTTCTTTTTTATAAAAGAACTAAGAATGAATAAAAGTAAAGAAGTAAGTAAAATAGAATTATTTAGTCTCTATTATCAGACAGAGAAACCGAATAGTCCCAGCGGATCAGTAGTAGTAAGTAGAAGTGGTAATGAGGCGACCATGTAGCTCGTAGAACCGACAACCGATGGGCAAGAATGGTCCTCGAGTGGCAGCCTCGTACCGCTAAGCGAATTGCAGAAAGTCGATGGATGCAAATGGCTCAGAACTATTGTGGCATTCCTTGGGCTATAATGATAATGATTAATTTACCTTAAATTCTATTTGAAAGTTACTTATGAGCGAAGAAACTTTACCACGGGTGTTTTTTTTTTCACTTCTATACTATTTAAATTGCAGGTTAAACCTCACATCAATCCAATCGAATATAGTCAATTTTATATCATACACAATACTTACAAAAATAATTAATATAATTAAATCAATTCAAACTGCCGTCAATTCAGTAGTAGGAGTTATTGCTCTCCCCGAATCATTAAATAAAGCATCATTGTTACTTGTCTATGGGAAAAGTGATGGTTTGATCGCGTATAATGATACGTCCGTGATTTGGTAGATCACAGTAATGGGAATAGGTGCACCACATCGATATCGTGAAATATTGAGACCGTACTAAATATGTTCAAATATCATTGATTAAACCATTCGTTACATACAGCCTATCAATAGGCCACTGCTGAATGCAGGCTTTCACCAAAGATTGCCTCCATCCATCCATCCATTACACCCTATATAAGTTCACTTCTGAACATAAGCCTACGACACCCACGTGTCTATATGGGGTAGTAAAACATCGGGAATATAAAATAAGTTAATATACGCGTAAAACTAGTTTTATTTAAATGGGTAGTGAATATTCGTACACCGCCACTGCACGGTAAACATTGCCTCACAGGGAGATATTTTCCATGCTGCGAGGCAGTCCATCTTATTTATCAGTGGTGACAACGCATCTGTAGCCTCTTTGTTAAAAGTAAGTTGCAGGTGTTCTTGGGCTGCAGCCACTTACTATTATTGGTGGACTGTTAGTTCGGTTGTCACTATTCTATTTAATTTAAAAAAAAAGTAAAAAAAATCGTTTATATTCTTAAATATCTGTTTCTAAAAAACTTATTTGCCTTTCAGAATATATAATAAATATTCGTACTGTCCAGCTAGGTTAATTGTGTAACATAAGTGATTGTAAGCTGTTATTTTTTTTAATTCCCGCTGGGTTTCTTGCTGGTTCTTCCCAGGACAGAGGTTTTTTTTCGAACCAGTGGTAATTAAACAAAAGAGAGACTTTCAATAAGTATTATTTATAATCTAATTTATAATCTATATTGAATAAAAAAGTTTCTGTTTCTGTTCCGGCCTCATGGTTACCTTTAATTGTAGGCATCATACCTACAATTAACTGTAATAATAGGTAATTGGTCTAAAACGATTTTCGGCATTATGGCATCACTAGCTACTTTTTACGATTCACATACGTTTAAAATTTTATATATCGCATTCAAATGCTTTGTGTTTAACATTGTTTATATATTGTTACAGTCAATAGTTTTGCTAGAAAATACTTTAATGAAAAATCTTTTCATACTTTGCTGTGTGCTGTCTGCGTAAAGGCATCCACTACCCTTTTTTTTAGAATAAGGGTGACAAACGACCATACAGTCTTCCTCATGGTAAGTAGATACTGTGACCCAAAGACATCTACGTCATTCCTCGATGAAGAATCAAAATGTAGATGCGTTGTCACCAATGCCTCGTTTCCAGTAAAAAGGGCCTCCGGTTCTCTACACTCACCATACGAAACACAGCACCATTAAGCTGCTATATTACGCTGATATTCTGTGAGTGCGTGGTCCTTCCCCGGTCGAGCCGACCCATTCGTGATACAACTATGATATAGCTGTAGCATGGCTCTACCACGTAAACGTATTATCGCGAGAGTGCTGTAAGAGGCGGCCGAGGAAAGACAGCATCTTCCTGATAACAACTCATAGTAACATAAAACTGTGGCTGCCAACCCGCCTGCCAAGCGTGGCAACTACAGCAAACCCTCCTTTGAGGCAATCTTTGAGGGAGGTCTATGCAGTAGACTTATTATAGGCTGTAATAATGAAATGAATGAAGTTACATTTAAGAGTAGAAACACAATTGAAAAAAAAAAACCTACTCTGTCTATGTTTGGAACACATCTTTTTCTACATACAAGTTACGAATCTGAGCATTTGTGATTATATCAAATTATGACATGTTTATTTTTATAAATATATATAAAATTATTCTGTACGTGTGTTTGTCACTGAAATCCAGCTAAAGAGCTGGACTGATTTTGATAAAATTTTGGTGTGTGTTTGAGTAGGTCCCTGGTTGACTTAGATTTCCAATTTGACCCTGTTAGATGGCGCCGAGTGGTATTGTCGAGATACAGAAATCACTCGTGCAAAGCCGGGGCGGATCGCTAGTATGTAATATTTATTTACACAACAGTTTTGTACAACTACAACGCTTCATTGATATTTAAAAACTATACTTGGCACTAAACCGCCGCGAGTAGGATTGTTACTATTAAAAATTTGTGCATGTACACACGTACGAAGTGACGCTTCTTTACGACATAATATCATTCTTCTTTTATTTTATATTTTACATAAGTAGGTTAAATAATAGTATACGCATGCAGCCCCGGCGGTGAAACGTTACAAGAAAACGTGACGTTTTTGTTTTTTAATACCATACTAAATGTCTCCACTACGTCGATAAAGAAGATTCACTTAAAAAGTAGAACCTATTTTACGAAACTAAAAGGAATAAAATAATCTCCATATTATTTAAAAACTTCTGAACTCGGTGCTTAAACATTGTCGACGAATTAAAACCACGAACGACTTCAGAAGCTGTTGAACTACGTGAAAATTATTTTTTTCTTCTAACTTTGAAATCGGTTTTTACTTTTTTTAATACTGTAACAGTATATTCTAAGTCTATGAATTTTTGACGCTTTTCCGTGGACTAAGCAATACATAGCTATTCGTATATATTTTCTTCAAAATATCTGAAAACTATTTTTATTCACAAATTTTTGTAATTGCGGGTTAGCAACCGCAGTTTATTTTAATTTTATTTGTGATAAAGAAGACTCTTGTCTATCTCCTGGTTTGCTTCCCTCTGTTGCCTCTTACGACACCCACGGTAGCGAATATTCTTACACCGCCTCTACAAGGTTATACACTACACACACTCCCTATAGTTATAGAATTTAGTAAAAAAGGCCTCAGAATTTATTTAACATTTATGTAAGCGGCTCGAATCGTCGACGACCGAGTCCTTTCCGATCGGCTCGATTCATTGGCGCTGCGAAGAGATGTTGCATCTCTTTGCATTTTCTTTCGCATTTACCACGGGGAGTGCTCTGAGGAATTGTTCGGATTAATCCCAGCCGCCACATTTCACAAACGCACATCGCGGCAGAACTCCCGATACCATCCACACCATCTGGATGATTGGCGGTCCACCACTGTGCGATTTAGAAGATGTTTTCTTCCTCGCACAACTTCCTTGTGGAATAGTTTACCACCAGCAATTTTTCCGGACCGTTACGACTTAGGGACCTTCAAGAAAAGAGCCTACTCCTTTTTAAAAGGCCGGAAACGCATCTGCAATTCCTCTGGTTCCCCTGGTGTTGCAGTTGTTCATGGGCGGCGGTAGTCACTTACCATCAGGTGAGCCGCATGTTCGTTTGCCCCCTCTCCTATAAAAAAAAAAAGAATATCTAATTAATAAAAGGGTCAATAAGATTAAAAAGCGGATTTTTTCTCGTATTAACCCTGTCAAAAATCAAACTGTTTTTATCGCAAACACGCTGTTCTTACTTAACTCGCAGCAGTAGGTACTAATAGAGTTGATACAGATACCTAGCTATCTAAGCTACCTATATAAACTCTATTTATAATGGCAATCAAGGAGGAATGGCGACCGCTGCCTTCCGTTTAATTGTTGTTAAAGACTTAATCCTATCCTCCGACTGACGGTGTAACTGTACTGCAAACCAGTTTATCAGCCGCACAAATAATTACAGTGATTTCAAATGATATGTCTGCACGAGACGCGTGGCTACCTTAGTACAAACTTCAGTTGTGAGACGACTATCCCTGCCTTATGCGGACCATAGACTGTAATGCGACATGACATGGCTTACGAGAATCATGCTGCATGACGGATCGTAATGCAATGCCATCTATCATTTTATCACATTTCAGGATAGCCTACATAACACAGTAAAGAGGTTTCTGAGCTAGTGTTAAATTCTTGTTTCTTAAAATTTTATGTAAAATTTTGATAAAGAAAGCTTTCTTTTGTTTTGTCCATTTACATCTTTCTTGAGAGCCTTGAGCCGTGATAGTACAGAGACTGAGCGCTCGCTGTAAATTTAACAGCACGCAAGAAACCCGGACTTTAGTGTTGAATTGTTAATTGCAATTTTAAGTACTTACCATGAGCTCGACTGTGAAGGAAAACATAGTGAGGGAACCTGCATGTCTGAGAAATTAAACAAAATCGAAAACGTGTAAAGTTCGCCAACACGAATCGGGGCAGTGCGGTAGACATATCCTGATCCTGATAGAACACTTGTGCCCAGGAGTGGGACGTATAGGCTCTTACTTTCGCCATTCGCTATTCGCTTGCGTCAATGCTAGCGTATGCGGAATTGTCTTGTAGTACACTATTGACACCGTTTCAGAACATACTGATCTGTTGCATGACATACTAATCCGAAAACCATCATGTATTAGCATGTAGGATGTAGGATTAAAAATTAAATAAATTGTCAATCAACCTCAGCACTTACTTTGCATATCAATCGCATCGATCAATACAAATAAACAATGCTTAACAGCAGGTAAAGCATATCACGCCGCATTACGGTCAAGTTCCGGACATTAGGCCTAAATTAGGCCTTTGTACCAGAGTAAGGCCTGAGTGAAGAGCGTTCGGCAAGGACGGTGGTGAAACCCTTATTGTATAGGTGAAACCTCAAAATCTCAAACACAATGCCACATCAAAAATTAGTTTTTTTTAAAAATAGAATAAGGGTGACAAAAGAGCACACAGTCCACCTGATGGTAAGTGGTTGCTGTGGCCCATAGACATCTACATCTATCTTCGTTTGCGAATTTAAATGCAGATGCGTTGTCAGCCGTGAGGACTAAGATAGAATGCCTCTTTTCCAGTAAAAAGGTTCTCCGGTTCTCTACACTCACCATACGAAACACAGCAGCATTAAGCTTCTATTTTACGCTGGTATTCTGTGAGAGCGTGGTCCTTCCCCGGTCGAGCCGACCCATTCGTGCCACAACCATACCACTAATACAGCTGCAGCATGGCTCTACCACGTAAAAAAATTTATTCAACCCTATTAAATAAAACAAATTTTTGATGTGAAGCACCGACGTTCCGCAAGGTCTGAAGTATGTCTTCATGTTCAGGATAGTCACAACTATTACATTAAATTTGATAGACTACAAATCCTCGCAAATGAACAACGATGCCTACCAAGGAGCATTCGCCAGGTTATTTAAATTAAAAAAAAAGTAATATTATTACTTAATATTGATTTACATATTCAAAACTGGTTTTAAGATTAGCGTTCTTCTCTTCATCTGACACATCTCACAAACCATCGATTGGAATAATCTTCATCTTTACGGAATTAAAAATTAAATTTAGGTCAATCCAATAACACAAGAACGAACTTCAATGGTATTGAGAATTTATATTTAAGTCGTAATTTTTTTTAAACTTCGCTTCAAAACGTGAACGGTCAATCAATTAATCATTTGGTGAAGAATCTCATTTTGAAAAGTCATCAGATTTTTCTGTTGGATTCACCTCAAAGCGAGACAAAGGTAACCGTTGATATGTCCATTCATCCAGCTTTGTTGTTCGGACAGCGGTCAGTGGCGTGTGAAACTACGATCCAAACATTGGTTTCTATGGGAATTTCTGTTAAAATTTAATCCAACCCTCATCTTAATCTTACTTTTGATTTGGTGTTTTCTCATTTTTATTACTTAATTCTTAAAAATATAGTTCATAAAAATAAAATTCTTAATTCATTATTTTCCATCCATTACACATACAGCCTAAGTACACAAGTCTTCTGCTGAACATAGGCCATCCCTCATAGATTGCCTCATAGAGATTTAAATAAATAAAATAAAATAGGTTACGGTCTTAAACATACAGCGACAATAATTATAAAGTACATTAGATTCATAGACGAACCAGTAGTTTTAGTATCTAATTTTAGTACTAGTGTACTAAAATTGCAATTTTATTACTAATAGCAATAAGGTTCAAACTAACTTTCTATTACTTTAGTGGCATACGCTTACCGAATGTAGCGATTTCTGCTGAATTATCCCGAATCTGATGTATAAAGTTAAAAAAGTGAAGTTACAGCCTTTACACGCTCCACGCTGCTGGGCACAGGCCTCCTCTTTTTTAAGAGGGTTTTAGGGCAAGGAAATGTCCGTAGCGCTACTACAATGCTTGTTGGCAAAATATTTTTTTTTTATTTCTCTGACATGCAGGTTTCCTCACGATGTTTTTTCTTCCTTCACTGTCGAGCACGTGGTAAACTACCACTGTGGCAACTAGTGGTTGTATTGATGATGATGAACCGTCGCAAGTCCACAATAATCATCATCATTATCATCATAACAGCTCATCCCAAGTCCACCGCTGAACATAGGCCGCCTCCAAGGAATGGCACAAAGCACAGTCCTGAGCCACCGGCATCCATCGTCATGGTCATCATTATGGTCGTCGTCATGGTCATCGTCATCGTCATGTTCATCGTCATCGTCATTGTCCTCATCATCTTCATGGTCATCGTCATGGTATGGTCATGGTAATCGGCATGGTCATAGTCATCGTCATGGTTATCGTCATCGTCATCGTCATCGACATGCATTGTTTAGTGATCTAAATGTTAAATAACAAAACTGTGGTCGACGTATTTAATCACGTCATTCACTTAAAGAAACGCTTACGTAACATTTTCATTGTTACGTCTCCCATTTAGCTGGTCCTATCCACCATCGATTCATGATTTACGGCCGCCATAAAGCTGACCGTTTTATAGCATTCAGTGTTTGATGTTCGACTTCTTACACCTAAGAGCTTACTTTTGAACAAAGTACTAAAGAGTTTATTTAGCTCTCGCGGTTTTATTTTATAGACTAGCTTTAACTCGAATCGTAATTCTGATGATTTATTTGTTATTGTTAAAGCAACTCTAATTGTAACTACTGGTAGAATATGACTACAGAGTAGAAATTAGAAATAATACTAAGATAATGTTCCTAAAATGCTATTCTCTAGCAGAACTATGATCCTATAGATTGCCAACTGTACATATGAAAATTTCAAATTTTGATTTCCACAAGTGTGCATAATTTTAAAATATTTTTATGGTATTTTAAATTAATAAGTCTGATACTATAATGTCTTCCTGACTTAATTTCGATCTCGGCAGCCAGCATAAACGGAGACAAGCCTTTTGCGTAGCACAGAATTATAGTGTACGAGTGTATATGCAAGCACGGCAATCCGACACGACGGAGAGAGATCAGACGCAGGGCCAACGGCTTTATATGCTTTCCTAAGCAGGGGGTGAAACACCGCCAACTTCCTGACTCACGGCAGCTACTAAGAATTTCTTGACAGAAAAATCCAGTGACTGATTTTAGCCCCAACGGGATTCAAACCCGGAGCCATGTGACCAGCAGTCGATCTTCCGACCTCTATACCAAGGCAGTATGGTATTATAAGGAGAGGAAGTCAGGACAAGTGAACGTTTCCAGTATTTTTATTGGTTTTATACTCTGCTTTACCGTTTTTATTGTTATCGCTTTTCTCATTACTATCTACAATTGGCGATTTTTACAAAAACGCTAATATTTTCTACAAAAAGACGTGAATTGTAATTATTAATTTGCTTAGCATTAGAACACTAAAGTAATTTGTAAGTAACTCTTCGTATTTTTGAGTTCATTGTTTTCCTTGCATATTCCTTGGCCAACATCCACGGAAAGTGACAAAATGGTGGACGTTATTGGATTTAATGATTTCTTATATTTACGCGAACACTACTCATTGAATATGGGTAGTGGGGACAGTCCCCCCCTTGACCATGGGTGCTGTAAAGCACCCGAAACGTCGGGAATTAAAATAGTAAATTAAACGCGATAAAATCCGTAAAAATAGTTTTATTCAATGTTATTGGATTTGTTTACTTTCTAACACCTACTAGGGAACTAAATGTTTATACATAAAAAAAGTTCAGAAATATTGTCCGTGCGCACAAGTTCGAGACACCTGTGTTACGCATCCAGAGTAGGAAGAAAAAAATTCTCGCGTATCAACGGACATTAAGACAGCGTACTGTGGATGGAACTTCTTTCGTTTTTATATTAATGCATCTTTAAAAGCAACTTTAAAATCTCACTAATATGTAGCATAAAGAGTAAAATTATCCAGTTATCATATAAGTCATTTGTAGTGCTTGGTTTTGTTTAGCTTAGTAATCCCTTTTTAAATTTTAATACATTTAATATAACAAATAAACATTTTGCCTTTGTAAATAGTAAAAATTCTAGTAAAAATACATAAGTATTTCTTTTTAGTTTTAGACATGAATCAAACACTCATTGACCCGCAATTTCCAGCCATGTGAAAGAAGAGTCACTATTGATCATTTATCCGAACCTAAAATTTATAGCAAATAATGATCTACCAAAATGTTTATAAGTTAGTGGATACCGCAATAGACGTCAAAAATCGACATCCTTTTAATGATTTATATTTCTTGCTCTACATGTGGGATCTCTAATAAAATATAACATAATAACAATAGCGAATATAAAACTGGAATACAGATTTCGTAACTTAAAACTGTTACCTAGACATTGCGGTTAGGCCTGACCACCGCGTCCACAATATTCTGAACGTTGCACTTTAGACAGAGACAGTATTATCCACTTACCTTTTTCCTAGCAGCCGGTCGCTGCACGTGTGCCATGACAAAACAAGTTTTGCCTGCGGACGGCCCAAGATTTTATTAATTTGTGTTTCTTATACATTCTGTATATTACTTCCAATGGAGTCTTGCTATCCTGGTACTTGGGCCATCGATTTCATTGATAACAAATTGCCCCCTTTGTTCTGTCTCGCAGTCTCGCTCCTCGTTTTTTGTTTTTGAATACATTTGTCATGTTGTCTTTTGATTTATAGAAGTGATTTCTTTTTTTTTCTTTTAAACGTCATACGTAGGTATAGTCATCAACATATGTAATTATTGAAAAAAATCATTTTCAATCTCTGGTCTGGCTATACAAAAAAGCTCCATGTTTGGGTACCACACGAGCTCACTGAAAGAAACCTAATGAATCGTGTACTCATTTGCGATTCTCTATTGAAACGTAATGAAACCGAACCATTTTTGAAAGGATTGATCACGGGTGATGAAAAGTGGATCACCTACGACAAGAACGTGCAAAAAAAATCATGGTCAAAGGGTGGTCAAGCTCCACAGACTGTAGCGAAACCCGGATTAACACGCAATAAGGTGGTGCTGTGAGTATAGTGGGATTGAAGGGCATCGTTTATTATGAGCTTTTACCGCTGGGCAAAACCATCGATTTGGATCTCTACTGCCAATAACTAATGAGACTCAAGCAAGAAATTGAGAAAAAACGGCCGGAATTGATCAACAGAAAAGGAGTGGTCTTTCATCATGATAACGCCAAACCATACACATCTTTGGCCACTCAGCGAAAATTGAGAGAGCTTGGGAAGTGTTAATGCATCCTCCATATAGTTCTGACCTTGCACCCTCAGATTTTCACCTGTTTCGGTCTCTTCAGAATTATTTCGGTAGTGATAGGTTAACATTAAGAGAGGACTGTCAAAACTACTTGTCGGATTTTCTTGATCAAAACTCACAAGATTTCTACAGCAACGAGATTATGTCACTACCTACAAGATGGCAACAAGTTATCGAACAAAAAGTTAAACTTAAATGTTATTAAACTCTGAAAACAAAATTGTCTTGAATTTGTATATCAAATACGAAGAAACTCTTCCCCGACTATTTATATTGGTCAGGTGAACTTTCAATTCGCATAAAATAAACTTTTTCGATATAATTTACACGTTTCAATTTACAAGATATATCTGCATTTAAAAAGTAACCTTTTTCAAACTGCGAAAGTAAATAAAACATCTATTTTTCAATCGGCGGAACAGGCAATACCTTAGCCTCTATAAAACTCGCTAAAAATAAAACAATGTTATGTTCCCGCCCACGACATGTTGACAAGCCAACATGACGTGTAGGTGAAATGGCCGCTAATAAACATCCGATTTATATTCTCACATTTATTTTAAAACATGTTTTGTTGATATATTCGTGACAATTGGAACAAGATGATTTAATCAAACATTTATTTACACTTCATTGCTATCATTCACTTATTAGAGTTTGCGGTATTCATTTTATATAAAGCGACTTGTGATTTGCCTTGTCTTTGTGCATCAGGTCATGTACTTAAGTAAAAAGTGTTCACCTTCGGAAACTACACACTACGAACCTTTACCTATCTACCTAAGACAACATCAAACAAACTGTAAAACTAAACCACTACTTATGGTTATAGTTTCGAATATATACCATTGGTATCATAACATCTCTGAAAAACACAAAACTATGTTTTTTTTTAAATTTATTATAAGCCAGTATTTGACAACAATATTACCTTGTGGTAAATGGTGATGAAGCCCTAGATGATAAATCGCACTGTCTTAGCGTATCAAAAGCCTATTCACTCTTGCCTTGAAGACGCCCAGATTGTATTTGGACGGAAAGACAGACGCTGGCAAATTATTCCATTGTTATATCTTCTATGCTTCTAGGCAATCTATTATACTCTTATGCTTCTTCAATGGGATTGTGTAAATCTGGCGGGAATCGTTGCCGGTTGCAATCAATCCCACTAAATAAATAATGCATCCCACTTAATAAATGTGAAAAATGTTCGGTAAAAACGACCTTCAGGGTTCTCGGCTTCGGATAAAAGGGTTAAGATCTGAACGGGTCTGACCTGGTCTGATTATGACCTAGGTTTTTGATAAGTCAGTCAGTGAGTAATGAAAATGAAACTTATCAGACGAAATTTTGAACGGGTAACTTTGAAACAAACATAAGATATTATCTGTAATATAATAATTATATAACATTATAGGCAGAGTTCAAAAAAATTAAACAACCCGCACTAGACATGAGCTATGATGATTTAAGTGGAATACCAGGTCATAGTCATGAAATAATTGTATTGTCATTGGTTCTTAGTACGTTTATTAAATTACAGGCTATTGAGACGTCCAGAAGTAAGAACCTGAATTTTAAAACACCATTACATTTATGCATATTTATGATATGCATCCATACAGTATTTATACATACATACAAATCAGTGTAAATTTCTGAGTTGCTAATCTTGTTTGCCGGAAATGGATGAAGTGTACAATGACTATACTTTGGAGATTTATTGTTGTCATTAAGACTTCAAAAAGGAGGAGGCACTCAATTCGACTGTATGTTTTTTTTATGTGTGTTACCTCATAACTTTTTTCTAGGTGAACCGATTTTGATGATTCTTTATTTGAAAGCTGGTGCTTCTCATTTGGTCCCATATAAATTTGATCAAGGTCTGACTAGTAGTTTTTGAGTTATCCTTAATAATGTACCTATATTGAAGTCGGTTGTACAAAATTTTTAATTTTACCCCTTGGTAAATCTTCTCGTTGTAAATTATTTTAAATAAATATGCAAATTAAGGCAGTTTAAGATTAAATGGTTTTAAAATGTCTTAAATGTACGTACGTTCATATCTAGTAATTAATGTATTTTCTTTCTTCTTTCTTCCTTTATGCAAACTTTTATTAGTTTGATCTGTTTAACATAAAAGCGTGTTAAAAATACTTTGGCTTTTAATCACGAAAACTCGAAACAATTACATAGATATAACAAAACTAAACGTCAAATGTCAAAACTACTAACTCTTGTTTAAGTAGTAAGTAGTAGTAACTCTTGGTAGTTTATTTAACATTTTTTGTTGTAACTAACTATCAAGACGTCATAAACATGTCCTGCTTAGTTGATAGCTTATTTACAACTTCTATGCACCAGGGTTAAATTAAGAAATTATACATAATCGTCATGCGATAGATCCTTATTTCCTTACCAAATGTTGCAAGTAAAATGTTTTTCTTTTTTCACAGATCGCCCGTACTCCGAATCCGACATCGAACGTCCTACGCAACAGCCACAGCAGTGTAGAAGATCTGCTTCATCACCCCCACTCGCACTAACCTTGGAATCAGACTTGGAAGATGACGTGTTCGTTAGTCCAAGAACCGACAGCGGCAGCGATCCTTTCTCAACGACGAACCTTGAGATATTTCGATACAGCAGCCCCAGGACACCAGCTGGAATGTTACTGAGTCCCAGAAGGGAAAGGTCCTTCTCGTTTTCCGTTACAAGTGAGAAGCATTGGAGGGACAAGGGCGGGACGGATGTAGCAGATGGCATTGCTGACGCTGATGTGGTAAGTGAACAGTGATTTCATCATTTATTTGACAACTCATTAATTTTAGATTGATCGAGAAATTTCTAATTTAAAAAATCAAGCGCGTTCTACAATAAAAACAGAGCAAGCCAAAATAATATTATAAGGGTTAAAAAAAATACTTTAAAAAATTAAGTATACAATATGTCTTAGCACCGAGTTCAGAATGTATTTTTTTTTGTATAATATGGGTCATAAAGGAGCACACAGTCCACCTAGTGGTAAGTGGACGCTATGGCCCATTGACATCTACATTTATCCTCGATTAAGAATCAAAATGTAGATGCGTTGTCACCCCTGAGGACTAAGATGGAATGCCTCGTTTCTAGTAAAAGTGATATCCGGTTCTCTACACTCGCCACACGAAACACAGCAGCATTAGGCTGCTATATTACGCTGGTATTCTGTGAGAATACCAGCGTAGTACAGATGGCCAAAGCAGCTATGAGTAAGTTTACTAGAATCTGGCAAAAAGGAAAGTGTCGAATACCACCAAGACCAGACTAGTGCGAGATTTGGTTTTCTCAATATTTCTGTGCGGTGCTGAATCATGGCCAATCCGAGCAGCTGACCGAAAGAAGATCGAGACTTTCAAAATGTAGTGTTATAGAAGAATGTTGCGTATACCGTGGACAGCAAAAAGAACCAACAAGTCTATTCTTGACCAACTAAAGATTACTACCAGACTATCCACTATATGCTACCAACGAGTCCTAAGTTATTTTGGTCATATTGCCCGGAGACAACCGGACAATCTGGATAAATTGGTTGTAGTAGGGAAGATCGAAGGAAAAAGATCACGTGGGCGATTACCTACCCGCTGGTGCGACCAGATTCAAAATATAACGGGACTTAATATTCCGACTGCCCTGAGACAAGCCGAGGACAGAGTGGTATGGAGGAAGCTAGTCGACACATCGGTGAAAGCATTTAAGGACGAGCACGACCTTCAGTAATTAAGCACACGAATAAGAAGAAGATTCTGTGAGAGCGTGTTCTTCCCCGGTCGAGCCGACCCATTCGCGCTACAAGCATAATATAGCTGCAGCGTGGCTCTACCATGTGTGAAATTATTTTATATTCTTTTTAGTTTTTTGAAGTCCGATTTTACTTTTTATAAAATATTAATTTTTATTAGCCAACTCCAAAAAGGAGGATATTCTCAATTCGACGGTATGTTTTATTTGTAATTTTTATTAAATAATCCACACATAAAGGTGGGGGGAAATAGGGGATGGAGTTTTTAATGTAACGTTTTAGATGACGTTGTAGTTGTTACCTTGATCTTGTGATATTCCATAGTCGACTTAAATCAAAAGGGTCAAAAATTAAACTTAAAAAACGTAAAAGAAATATCATAGTATAAAACAAAGTCGCTTCCCGCTGTCTGTACGCTTAGATTGTTTAAATTACGCAACAAATTTTGATTCGGTTTTCATCAATATACAGAATTATTCAAGAGGAACGTTTATATGTGTAATACATGCTAATTATATATTATATTCTGTCCGTGTGTAGGTACGTGACTGAACTCCGACTAAACGGCTGGACCGATTTTGATGAAAATTAGTGTGTGATTGTTAGAATGAAATTGATTAGAGAATGGTTAAGATTCACAATTGGTCCCGGTAAGTCGCGTTGTTGTCAAGATCCAGAAATCAACCGTGCGTAGCCGGGGCGGATCGCTAGTAGATAAAGAATAAAATAATTTTAGATACTTATACAACATAATATACAAGTCACGATATATACAAATCGGCAATTCTTCATGTCTTAGCGCCGTCTGTAGCTTTCTTTGTTCTAAAGTTAGCTGCAGCTGCAGATGTTCATAGACCGCAGTTGCCACTTACCATCATACCTACATCAGGTGGACTTTAAGTCCACTTGTCGCTTCCGTTTATAAAAAACTCCTGTTATTAAAAGCTTAATTGTACTATTTACAAATGACATACATGTACCTAACACTCGTATTATACTCATAATATTAGGACTATTTATAGGGTAAAACGAATTATTAAATGTTCTAAAATCTATGAACCTAAAATACCTAAAACTGAGAAAATAATGACATTTTACTGTTTCACATTTTAAAACACTTACGGACACAGTGTTAGTCTATCTGGCTGACTATATATTTATATACTTATACGAGTATATAATAATTACGTGTCACATTGTTTGTCCGCTACTAAACTACTGAGCTGATTTCAATGTTTACACACTGTGTGCAGTTTGGTCCAACTTGAGAGATAGGATAGTTTTTATCCTGATAAGTGTTCCTCAATATTTTAATTACGAATTTAAGGATATTGTTATAGGACAAAGGGTCGTCGGAGAGGGCAGAACAACGTGTACCTGGCCAGCTAGAATAATATATAAATAATAGTATTATAGGTAATATGGTTTCCGAAATATAGAAGTGAACTGCATATTACCGTAACTATTACCCGTACGCTTGTTCTTACTTATTTAACCTTGTTCCTCCATCTAAAGTAACGTTCAGAAAATGTAGCCAAATAATCATGAACATTGAGGCAATTTAAAACACCCTCAATCATTGTAAGCAATTTAATTATACAGGGTTTTTTTCCAAGAGTAGCCAAATTTGAAACTTAAGTTCAAATATATAAATAATGATATACCAGATTGCAGTTTCTGAAAATACGAGTAATTAAGGCTTCTACTTTTATTTGAAATTATCCCAAATTGAATGTAATTTATGGGCAACAACGTTTTTGCCTACCGATCCACCCTTACGAATGTGTGCGTGCGCAGTAAAATCAGTTAAAATAATGCATTTCCACGCATTTTGAATTTAAAAATAAAAAGTACAGAATTATTGAGATTTTTTTAATTAATTTTTCTTCACCTATATTACTCACTCTGAATCTTCTCTGCAAATTTGGCCAGTTATTGCAAAATAACCCTGTATAGATGGCTAGTTGGCGGGCAGGCCTGGTCGCACAGAACACGAAATCTGCAAGTGTTAACACTTATTTACATTAATCACCACACTTGGCCGCCGGATTTTCGATCGCAGTACAGTCGTCTCCCACCTCTGATGCCAGCATACGAGATGATATACCGCCATCTATTGAAGGCCATGAAAAATTCTGGCCTTTCCCATTGTCGTCGCGTATGCCGTAGGAGGTAACGGGTAATTGAAATCTTTTAGGCAGCTGCCATCCCCCAAAAGGATCGTAATATAAACAACATATTAAATTTCTTTTATATAATAAGGGTAACAAACGACAATACAGTCCACCTGATGGTAATTGGATGTTGTGGCCCATAAACATTCTACATCTATCCCCGAAAACCAGTGTAGGAGCATTGTCACCTTTCAGACTAGGATAGACTGCCTCGTTTTCAGAAAAAATGGTATCCGGTTCTGTACGCTCACCATACGAAATACAGCAGCAGTTTTCTGCTGTTTCACGGACCAGCGTGAAATAGCAGAATAATGCTGCTCTTTCACGCAAGTCCCCAGTCGATCCCACCCATTCGTGATGCAGCCATATATAGGTATGTACTCGTATATCGTATACCATAAGTGAGCCACAATATGTTTTACATTGCAATGGTTTTCATTGTATTAGGTACCTAATATTGTGCCTGATAATTGGACAGAGAATATGTCAACAAGTTCGTAATAATAACAAAAGCTTTAATAACATTTACGAAGCAGTTTGCGGTTATTAAAACATTATACGCAATAAAACACAAAAATAGCACAGAATGTGCGAAATATCGCCGCTTTACTTAGCACAAACTGTTTTTCTAAAAAGTCGCACGTGCAAAAACCTTTGTCTCGCCGCATAATGATTCATGAGTGAGTCGATGAACTACGCATCACGTACATAGTACCATGGGTCAACATGAGCTTCAAGAACATTTTATTTCTTGGTGTTTATAATGTTATCATTTGTAATTTAATTATTAAAGTAAATTGAGGAAATGGAAAATTTTATAGACATTTAACACTAATGTTTTGATAATTAATTTGTATATATTTAATATTATTAATTTATTATTCCAAAAGCGTAAAACATGTGTTTAAAAGGGATGTATTGAAAATTCATAACAATGTCATAGTTTTATTTTATTGTACTACGTCTACTTGTCATCATTTTAAATCATACATAACAGCTTAATCTAGATTTTAAAATCAAAGATAAGATGTATTTTGCATGGTGATAGATAGTGAGAAGAAGATTACCTATGAGGATGTCGAATCTAACTGTATTCACTAACTCCAATAATATAAATGCACGTCAGTGTGCCCTGATTTAAAATGATTTAAGATTACAAAAATATATACTCATATATTTTATATATTTAGTAATTACAATTTTGATTGTACAACTTACAATCCTAGCATTAAATTTAGTTTCATTATTATTATTCATCAATAAAATAATCACACAAAGGAATTCAATTACCTTTAAAAACGTTAATACTAATATGCTTTAACTCAGCAAATTGCTATTTCAAACGATCAGGCGCTATTTTACACTATAAAATAAGATTTAATAATGTCCTCTAAAACAAAGTAGTAACACTCCACATCATGATCAATAATCAAGCTGATATATCGTACGCAATACAATTATATTGTTAATGCTACTATAAAATAAAAAGTGCTGACTGAAACGGAAATTAAATCTTTCCGAATACGCACCGGTTTATGCCCAAATAAAGTTAGTAGCAGTGTTTCTTTCGATATTTTTGTAAGAAGCACAGTTAGTGTGGAGAGGGATATAATGAGTCAATAGATGGCGCTAGTGGTATTTTAATACACAGTATGGTTATGTTGAACTGGATAAGCCTTATATTGACGGGTGCGACTTGAATACTATCCTGTAAAAGGTGTCGTAAGAGGTTAATTAAAGAGGTCTTTTTGTAAAGCCTGTTCACACCTACCAGTGATGAACGGCTCATTATTCTGACAATATAAAATTTGGTGAGTCACACTCAAATGTTCGTGATTGTATCTATACAGTATACCATGTACCATTAAAATATGTACTTGCATATATTTGTAATATTATAATGATAAAGATAATAGAAAATGATAAAATAATAATTATTTAAAGAAGATAGATAGAATCTTCTGCTGCTGCTACCAGATGTCGCTAGTTGGGATGGGACTGAAGTTTTTATTATACAATGTCATTTAATTGGGAAGTTAGTTTAAAAGTTTATCAGTTTTTAAAGTATTATATTAATACATAAAAAATGCCTCAGTGTTGTATTCTTTAATTTTGAAACATTTAAACTTTTTTTTAATTCTTCTACTTTTGGGTTAATCCGTACCTAGTGTGGTTTATCCATTTATTATCTAATTAATTAATATAAAATATGACTAATATTTCAGAAAGAAACATTAACCTTACATTTTCCGAACAAATTAACTTCCCCGCTATGAAATCTGTTAAATATTACACCTCTATTTAAGTGGCGCCGCCCTGGTGGCAGAAAAATCGAGGATGCCCTCATTAAGAAATGATACGGTCCAATTGATGGTAAGTGAATGCTGTAGCCCACACAGCAATGTTCGATTAATTAAAATGTAGATGCGACCTCAAACGACCAAGGAGGAACACCTCGCTATCAGTAATAATAACATAAGAGTCTAAAAAACTTAAACAACTCGCATTGTTCATGAGCTATGATGATCTGTTGATGAAGCTGGTGCTCCTGATCAGGATACCAAGATAAAGTTATAAAATTATTGTATTGTCATTGGTCGGCCGTTTACAAGTTGGTAAAAATTACATTAAAAGGTTCTATTAAATAGATAGATACATAGATGATACACGAAGCTAATAAAAGCGTGTTAAAAAGCGATTTCGACTGTATTTTTAGTCGACTTTAAACAGGAGAAGGTTCTTAATTCGATTGTACGTTGTTTTCCTTCTTTTTTGTATAGGTTTGTCGTACCGATGTCGAGTTAATCCGGAGTACCTTCAGCTTTTTAATTATTAATTTTGGTCCGATCTACGCAAATGACTTCAAGACACAGTTAGTTCATTCTGTTACGAGGAAGACGCTACTGCCCATCTCCAGGTTTGTTTTCTCTGTCGCTTCTTACGACACTCACGAGTTGATATGGATATGGGACGATATGGTAGTGGATATTCTTACACCGCCACTACACGGTCAATAAACGGTACCTACGGAAAAACGCATAACTGAATTTCAATTAAAAATAAATTTAATTTTCTTCTAAATAATATTATGTTAGTTGTAACTCGTTCTAAATGCATTGAAATAATATTAAGTACTCTAACTATGTGCTAGAAGAACGCCGAGATTTGGTCGTGTGCTACGCATAGCCCACGGCCTCAAACTTACTTAATCTGTGCCATAAAAAGGTATTCTGTGTCTCTTTCCACACGGCCCGCACTACCGCACTCATTTTGTTCTAATACGTAGAACATATTACTCCAATGTTTAAATGCTAATATTAATATCTTATACGAAAGGATTCTTGTTTGTAACAACTTTCAATGAAATTATATTTTAGTATTCATACAGTGTGCCACTTGTATTTATCCGTATACAGAGGCGTATACGCATTGTGGCAACTTGCCAGATCGTTAGTTTACATCACTTCCCTTTTCCCATAACAATTTTGAGTTATTTCTATTAATTTCTACCAAACGGAAAACGTCGTCATATTTATTGTTTCCGAACTACTAAAAGTATATCAAGTATAATCAAGTATATCAAAGTACATCATCGCCACACTTTTTTTTTTTATAGAATAAGGGTGACAAACGAGCACACAGTCCACCTTATGGTAAGTGGTTGCTGTGGCCCATAGACATCTACATCTATCTTCGTTTGCGAATTTAAATGCAGATGCATTGTCAGCCGTGAGGACTAAGATAGAATGCCTCTTTTCCAGTAAAAAGGGTCTCCGGTTCTCTACACTCACCATACGAAACACAGCAGCATTAAGCTGCTATTTTACGCTGGTATTCTGTGAGAGCGTGGTCCTTCCCCGGTCGAGCCGACCCATTCGTGCTACAACTATACTATTAATATAGCTGCAGCATGGCTCTACCACGTATAAAAACACTTCCTCCCGTGGGTCAGGTAAGAGGCGACAATGGGAAAAGTTATTACTGCTTCCGATAGATGGCGGTGTATCATCTCGAATATGATCTAAAATAATCAAACCGACGGCCTTAAGTAGCGTCAAAAGTCCTAGTAGGCATGGGTAACACCACTCTTACACTATATCAAATCGTATCTATGTCACAGAAATGTAATTTATTAATAGTCTATGTACTGGATTGGAATATCTGAAATTGAATCTCTATTTCAATATCTAGGTATATATCAGTTGATATATACGTCAGAAAATCCGTAGGTATTCAGTACTAGACGGTGATATGCGATTTTTGATGGATTTGGTTTGCTTAGATTTATCTCTCTCTTCTCTACATAGTACAAAACAAAGTCGCTTTCCGCCGTCTATACGCTTACATATTTTAAAATACGCAACAAATTTTGATGCGGTTTTCATAAATAGACAGAATGATTCAAGAGAAAGGTTTATACGTATAATACATGCATATTATATATTATACAACTCTTCTGTCCGTGTGTATTTGACTAAACTCCTCCTAAACGGCTGGATCGATTTTGATGAAATTTTGTGTGTGTGATTAAGTTTATTAGAGATTGGTTTAGATTCACAATTGCACCCGGTAGGTGGCGTTGTTGTCGAGATCTAGAAATCAACCGTGCAAAGCCGGGGCGGATCGCTAGTAGGTAATATATAGTCATATCTAAGTATTGATTAATATCTATGATACTCTCAAACGTGTATATCTTAAAATGAAGAGTCGAAGTGGTTAAGTTATATATTTTACTCAAATATAATATCTCGAATCCAGTGCATCATATTATAGATATTTGACGATAATATTACTTCTTCGGGTTCGATGTTAAATGTTCTGTGAAGTGACGCTGTACTGCAGCGGTATCTGATACATAGTTAGTCTGTCGCCCAATATATAGATATTGGATATTGTACCGATATATAGTTATTGTATCTATATACGATTTGTGTCACGCACTCCTAGGTCCTAGACGTCTGGTATTGCGATCGTCAACCCGCCTGCCAAGTGTGTCTGATATGTCCGTTAATTTAAAAAAAATTAAACCAATATCAAAAAATAACTGAGGGCTAAGATTAAATGCCACGTATATTCTACTTACCACACGAAACACAGCAGCATTTATTGGTATTCCGTGAGACCGTAGTCCTTCCCCAGTCGAGCCCTTTTAGGATATTAAATAACAAATCCTAATCACACTAAAAATCCGTATTTAAAAAAAATGCAACGTAATCTGTGATGAAACTGAGAGAATAGTAGATGGTATACGTAATTTATATATCTTTATATATATAAATTACGTGTCACATTGTTTGTCCAAGATGAACTCCTAAACTACTGAGCTGATTTCAATGAAATTTTGCACACTGTATGCAGTTTGGTCCAACTTGAGAGATAGGATAGTTTTTATTGCGATGAGTGAGTGACGTTGAATATTTTTTATCGCGAATTTAATAATTTTTTATTGGACAAGGGGTCATCGAAAAGAGCAGAACAACGTCTGCCTCGCCGACTAGTTATATTATAGTTTCACCTTCAACCTTCACAAGTCCACTGCTGAACATAGACCTCCCTCAAGGAACGCCACAAAAGACGGTCCTGAGCTACCCGCATTCATCGACTCCCTGCATGTCTTACCAGGTCGTCACTCCATCTAGTGGGGTACGAGGCTGCCACTCGAGAACCTTTTTTCCCCATCGGAAGAACCTTTCTTCGACTTAAGAAAATTAAATTACATTTCCCAAATGTAATGTAATTTACAATTTCTTTTAAATCAACTAAATCTACTACCTTTTTGGAATGAGGCTCCTCTGACTGGAGACGGAAAGGCGAAAGAAACTCCGCAGCTATTCTATAGTCTATACAGGGTTATTTTGCAATAACCGGCCAAATTTGCAGAGAAGTTTCAGAATAAGTAATACAGGCAAATGGTGAAGAAAATTAATTTAAAAAAATATCAAAATTCTGTCCTTTTCGTCTTTTAAATTCAAAATGCGTGGTAATGCATTATTTTAACTGATTTTACTGCGCACGCACGCACTATATTTGTAAGGATCGATCGGTAGGCAAAAACGTTGTTTCCCGTAAATCACATTCAATTTGGGATAATTTCAAATAAAAGTAGAAGCCTTATTTACTCGTATTTTAAAAAACGCTTAACGCAATAACGTCATATCATTATTTATATTGTATTTGAACTTAAGTTTAAAATTTGGTTGCTCTTTGAAAAATAATATTATGTACTTGCGGTATGCCTGCTAGTATATAGCACTACCGACCGGGTCCAACTATAGGTCACAACCATCCAGGTGACCTCATATGTACCGAGTAAATAAGTAGGAGTAGAAAAATTACGAGCACAAGCACAACAGAAGTACCTGTTGAAAAAAAAAATTATTTACAAAGATTTAGGTACCATAATATCATACCAACACCAAAAACTATTTTCATAATATGTATAAAACAATGTACTTATTTCCCCTTGAATGTACCGATTCCACACTGACTTAGCACCCTTCTTTCACAGATGACTTTCACTCTCATTGTAACTTTACGTTTAGTGTGAAATAAACTTATTTTAGTATTTAGTACGGAATTAATTGCCCCACAAAACATCGCTGGGGTCGGGGGATTTACGCCTTATTGGATGGATTTGATGGGAGAGCTTAGGATTTGGTTCAACGACTCATTCTAGTGTTATGTTTCATAAAATTTTGTAATTTATCGACAACGCCGCAATAAATTGTTTTTCTCTTATTTTATCGTTGCTTCCTTTAACTAAAACAATAAATACATTCATTCATTCATAACAGTCTTTTAAAAGATCAATGTTGAACATGAGCTATAGTTGCCACTACAAAAATCTAAATAATAAATTTATAGTGTTGCCACGCTTGGTTGGCAACGATGGTTCTTTATTATTTTTAGTTATCACGAATATTTTGCTGCACTTCTTTTTAACACGCTTTTATTAACTTCGCGTGTATCTATCTAACTATCTATATACCTATGTAACGGAATATTTTGTAACTTTTCACTAATGTTAATGTAATTTTCACCAAGTTGTAGACGGCTGATTGAGTTGAAAATTTGCACTCTTATCAAGGACCGATGGCAATACAATAATTTAATATCTTTATCCGAGTATAACCGTATAGTGGCGGTGTATATCGTTCCGAGGGTGTCGTAAGAGACGACAGAGGGAAAATAAAACAGGAGATGGGCAGCAGCATCTGCCTGACAACAACTCAAAATAATAAAAAACAGCGGTTGCCAACCCGCTTGCCAAGCGTGGCAACTATGGAAAAATCCCCCCATAAGGCAATCTGTGAGAATCTGTGTTCAGCAGTAGATTTTTATAGGCTGTAATGGAAGGACGGATGGATGATCCTAGTATCCTGATCAGGATCACCAATATAAAATAAAATAATTTTATCTTTATCAATGCCATTATTATTTGCCATTGTCGCCTCTTACGACATCTATGGGATGAAATGGGTTAGTAGATTCATTTGCGGCACGGCTGCAACAAAAACTTATTCATGGATCTCGTCACTAACTTTTATTTATTTATTTATTTATTTATTGGATGTACACAACAGTTTATATTCACTTTTACGTAACATAAATACCTAATATGTACAAAGTTTTGACCTGGAATACAAACCAAAAACGCGTACATACAGTTGCAACATGCATTATACGTAAACATATCTATGAAAAAAAAAAATAAAAAATTTAGTTAAACAATTTTATGATAATTTAGTGAAAGTTTTTTTAATATAATTAAAAACGGTAAAAAATTAATGTGGAGTTGACTTGAAGTAGTGGAACAGTTGAGTGCGAAGTTTATTTATATTATTGTCAAAGACGTCAATGTCCCTACCTGACTCTGTCAAAACCATATCATTATAAGAGCGACACATTCGTGTTAAAGGATTATAAAATGAAGTATTGTTCTTATAAACGTTTAATATAAACGTATTAAGACGACGCCTGGGATTCGACTTGATATTAAAATTGATTAGGGATAAAAGATTTGGGGAAACAATTTTGCAGTTTATTAATTTATGTAAGCAAATAATATCTTGTATTGCACGTCTATTGCGGAGTGATGAAACTCCAAATCTAAGTAGTCTCTCCTGATAAGACGTTAGTTGGCGACCTATATCCAGCCTATAACTAACTATCTTAAGAGCTTTGTTTTGGATCTGTTCTAGACGCTTGGAGTGCACTTCGTAAAATGGAGACCATACAACAGAACCATACTCAAGAGTACTTCTTATCAAAGCGTAGAAGAGATATATAAATGTGGATGGTTTTTTGAAATGTTTGCTTGTTCTGGTAATAAAGCCTAATGTTTTGTATGACTTAAAAACAATGTGATCATAATGATTTCTGAAAGTAAGTTTTTCATCAAAGTAAACACTGTATACTGTTTTTCATCAAAGTAACTGCACAGTAGTAGCAACTGTGCTAGCGTTAGTATACTATAAGAGCGTCGTTCTTCCCAGGATGAGCCGATTTGTTCGTGCTGCTGTCTTAAAACAGTTGCAGCGTGGCTCTACCTCATATAACGCGGTGCCACGCTGCAGCTATATTAGTTGTAGCACGAATGGGTCGACTCGACCGGGGTAGGACCACGCTCTCACAGAATACCAGCGTAAAATAGCAGCTTAACACTGCTGTGTTTCCTATGGTGAGTGTAGAGAACCGGAGACCCTTTTTACTGGACACGAGGCGTTCCATTTTAGTCCTCAGGGGTGACTACGTATCTGCATTTTGATTCTTAATCGAGGATAAATGTAGATGTCTATGGGCCACAGCATCCACTTACCATCAGGTGGACTGTGTGTGCTCGTTTGTTACCCTTATTCTATAAAAAAGCACATGTATGTGCAGTATTCTTGACTCTATATGCCATATTATATATTGCGTAAAAGTCAAGTCATGTAAATTTCAAGGTGGTGGAATTCCTTTGCTTAGGTATCTGACTGGGTATGTACCACCTGTTAGGTGCCTAGTTTAAATAACACACCAACAAGTAAATTTAATAGACTGTATTTAATAAATTTAAACTTATCGCACACTACAATTATTAATGCCGCACAATAGCTGCGGATACAAGTTAGCACACTAGTCCTCCATTGCAGTCAAGTGATACAAAAAGGAAGGAAGTAGGTTACAGAAATACGAATGTTGCTACATAACAAAAAACATCGTTCCGTTTTATGTATTAGAATCGTTCACCTTCCTCTTAGCTTTTTCTACCATCAAATATCAGTGCTTGAACTGTTATATTCCGGTCTGGATGGTATACACAGCCAGTGTAATTACAGGCTGCGATGCATCCTAGTCCTCAGAGGTGACAACGCATCTGAAGCCTTCTTTGTTTGAAGTTGGCTCCAGGTTGCCATTGACTGCAGTAGTCATTTACTATCAGGTGAACTATAAGTTCGTATGTCACTTCAGTTTTATAAAGAGAAAGTAAAGCTAAAAGACTTTATATAATATTATGTAAGTTATTATGTATTTATCTAAGTGTATAATATAAGTATATGTATATATGTATGTATATGCCATACTCTATGGTAATCTATGGTGAATTCCTATGTTTAGCAGTGGTGATGAGCTGTTGTGCGTGTGTGTGTGTGTGTGTTTGTGTGTGTTTGACGCGTAATTCGACTGTTTATACAGCAACTGTGTATCATCTTGTAATATAAAATCAAATTTTTGTTTTGTCTCCCTGTGCGTTTGCTCGCACATAAAGGGATGAATGCACGCACCAACTGTCAAAACATCGTCACTGCTGGCGTTTAATGTTCAGTTAACGATGTATCTGAAGTTAGGTAGTTCTGTAATGGCCCCTTGATACAATCACGACTTAATTATACAACGGTAGACCAACTTGTCTTTGAATCCTAATCCTAAGTGTGTTATTTTTTGTTAGAGTGAAAACTTAAAATCGAGTAATCGCAAGTATAACAAAGTCGCTTAAACGATTCAGTCTGTATGTACGTACGATTAAAACTGTTAATGTTAAATGACGCGGAAGAGCCACGCTGCAGCTATTATAGCTCCAGAACGAATGGAACATCTAGTCCGGGGTAGGATTAAACTCTCACAGAATACCAGCGTTAAACAGCAGAATAACGCTGTGTTTTGGTGAGTGAACCGGAGACAACGCATCTATATTTCGATTCTTAATTGAGGAAAGATGTAGATGTATATGAGCCAAAACATCCAATTACCATTAGGTGGACTGTGTGCCCGATTGTAACCCTTATTCTATTAAAAAAAAATTGTTCTTGGTATTGTTTCCACTATGATTTAAGAAAATATATTGAGGAATGTTTTAATGTTTGATAGATGCACATTTTATGTCAAGATAGAAAAGATATGTTGGCGTTTTGTGATCAACAGTGTGACTGTGTAACTCTGGTTACACAACCAGAACGTACTAGATCTAGATAATAGAATCGTTTGTCGATTGGAGTCATTTGGTAATCAAAAATTAGATGTTAATGAACTCATACTCCTCCACTTTACCGTTCTTTAGTATCTTCTTCATTATTGACGTTAGTTTGCCTATACTAGGTTTTCTATGTTAACCTTTAGACATTTTGTAGGCTAACGTGATCGCCATCTTGGACGCTATAACCATTAAACACTAGGTGAGAATTTGGTCAAACTTGGTGTATTTGTGTGCGTGTATACGTGATTTTAACACATCTGTCTCCTGTGCACCAATGTTTGTCAATCTTACAACAAACCAGGATATACATACCTTGATATTCTATGATTCGTTCTATTCTCGTCGCAACTGATTCACAGCGGGAGAGCACGCACACAAGCACACCTAAAATGCAAATACACGTATCCATCTCTTAAACCCTTGTGTAATTATATAATAACCTATCGCATATTCTGACTGCGTGAGGATGGCGCAAAACTTACTGAGACACGGTTGCAACGTTTTATTACACATTTTATTAGCAGTAAGTTACAAACGATTGTTTGGTCTTCGTTTGATTTAGTGTAGGGCAGTAATTGAAAACGTTACTGCAAATATATCTGTTTATACCTGGTTTATAACAAATTATAAAATTAGAGTTGTTTGTCTTGGTACAGAGTAAAAAGACAATGGTATAAAAATATTATTTTCTTTACAAGCAAGGGCGCTAAGCACACAGTCCGCCTGATAACACTTTATTATAAAATTAATATTAGAATCAGACGTTAGTTTGCGGAAATCCATTATTCTTGGGGCGATCGATGTATACGCTTTTACAGCAAAATCCCAGAAAATATACAAAATTCGACCTGCTCAAAATTCAAAAACTTTATTAAACATAGTTTGTATAAAAAGGGTTATTATAATATTAAGGAATTTATGGATGATAATAACCTCTGGGAATGAGGTGTTCGCTACCAAGCTATTTCTAATTTGTTTTGTGTGGTTAATTGTGTAACATACATGATTGTAAGCTGTTATTTAATTAAGTCCTGCTGGGTTTCTTGCTGGTTCTTCCCAGGACAGAGGTTTTTTTTCGAACCAGTGGTAATTAAACAAAAGAGTCAATAAGTTTGTTGAAAGTCAATAAGTATTATTTATAATCTATATTGAATAAAAAAGTTTCTGTTTCTGTTTCTATATAGCAGCTAATTAATCTTTAATTTAAATTCATTGTACGCCATTAATATATTTTTACATCGTATAGTGTCAGTTACTAAATTTAGCTGTTTAATTAGTAGTCTTTAATCTGGAACACAGCGGCAGAAATAAATAAGAGGGTAACACCAACAAAAACGCACTCCTAGGCAAAAAAGAAGCCTTTCAATATTATCTTCAAACTAAAGAGTTATTGGTTGTGAATGATGATGCTGTGGTTTACCGTGTAGTGTAGTGGTGGTGTAAGAATATCCACTACCTCACATCATCCCGTGGGTGTTGTAAGAGGCGACAGAGGGAAACAAATCAGGAGATGGACAGCAGCGTCTACTAACGACTAAAAATAAAAAACTGCGGTTGCCAACCCATTTGCCAAACGTGGCAACTATGCCAAATATCCCCCGTATGGGGGTGGCCTATGTTGAGCAGTTTACTTTAATATGCTGTAACGGTATAAATATACAAACAAAAAGGATTGAGGTACGATCTCATCCCGATTAAGAATCAAAATGCCGATGCGTTGTCCCCATGAGGACTAATATTTTTCAGGCCTCATTATCAGCAGTTTTTTCTAGTTGTTCTTAGGAATACGCCTCTTACAACACTAACGGACTATATGGGCTAGTGTGTATTCTTACACCGTCACTAATCGGTGAACACGGTTACTAGCTGATAGGACTCTTTATCTGCTTGGAATGTCGTCAGGACCCCTCTATTACTGCCGCCAAGCAGCAGTCCGTGCACAGTTGTTCCTATCGGATGGCTATAGAAGACCAGTAGGCTTTAGCATGTGACAATGCATCTTTCTTTGGTTATTATTCATCTGGTTGCAGGTGTCCATGGGCTGCAGTAGCCACTTACAATCAGGTGACAGACTGATGACTTCAATTTTTTTTAAAACTGACGACTTAAAAATATAAAAGGTAATGATAAGCTAAGTCTATACGGCAAATACTTAAAATACAATTCCAATGGCATTCCAAATAAAAATAGCAAAACCAAATATGAGTACACTTAAGTCGCGCAAACAAAACGCCAGCCCATCTTAGAACTACGCGGGATCGTGAGGTCCATGGCCCTTTACGGGGCCCCGGTGTGGGCGCGTGGTTTGGCGCGGCTTGCCGTCCACCACCCAAACGCGCCCCAAAGGGTGGTTGCCGTAAAGATGGTTCGCGGCTACCGCACGATCTCCCGCGAGGCGGCGAGCCTCCTTGCTGGATTGCCGCCATGGGATCTGGAGGCGATAGTCCTCGCGCGCCTGCACGAATGGCGCGCGGAGGCACTATGCCGGAAACCCGCTGCCGCGGCAAGTCGTCGCAGCGGACAGACTTCCGGCATGATCTCATGGCGACATGGAGAGCGACTGTCGCAGCCCGTGCTGGGCACGCCACTATAGCGGCGATAAGACCCCTCTTTGAGGAGTGGCTTGAGAGACGCCACGGTGTCCTCACCTTCCGCCTGACGCAGGTCCTCACCGGACACGGTGTGTTTGGGAGGTTCCTGCACCGAATCGGGCGGGAGGAACGCCCGGTGCTCCCACTGCGAGGATCGACCGGAGGACACGGTGAGCACACCGTGGAGGTGTGCCCGTTTGGCGGAGCACCGCCGTGTACTCGTAGCGGCGATAGGCGGCGGCGATTCGCGTCCGGCCCTGGTCGAAGCCATGGTCCGGAGCGAGACGGAATGGATGCCGTCACCACCTTCTGCGAAGCAGTGATGCTAGTGAAGGAGGTGGCGGTGGAAAGAGCAACAGCTTTCCTTCCGGCCGCCGCGGAGACGCCCGGGCGTCGGGGCTACGTCGTGGCCCCTGACCACCGTAGGCGCGGACCTGTGGACGGCGAGCAATGGTAGCTCGCCGTCCGTCCGTCTAACGACGACAGGCCGTGTCGACGGCGCGTTTTGTTCCACGCGCGCCTCAAAGAGCTGTCAGCAGCGTGAAGGGGCCCGCCGGTGATACTGCCGGGGTGGCTGTTCGAAAGAGATACCGCGGCTCCGGAACGTAAGGGCACTGAAGGAACACGGATGGTTTTTAGTCAGTAAAGTCGACACTCCTTCCGCTCACCCACAGCGAAAGGCGTCATTAGATGATTTTCCATCCGCAAAAAAAAAAAGCCCATCTTAGAAAATAGGATCGCCGTTGAAAATCTTTCATTTTAATACAGTAAACACTCTCAAATATTAAATGCGCGGGAAATTCTAAGAGGAGTCCTTTTTCTCGTGTTTTGTCATCCGTCAAAATATATTTTCGCATTTTCAAGGATCAGTGGAGGGTTCGCCGATTCTTTGTCAACGGTGTCCGCTTTTTTTCAATTCCATTTTTTTGAGTTTTCTCCTCGAGTTCCCTTTTCTACGCGATTAATATTCATAAGTAAATTGGTGGGATGATCCGACATGGACTCCCCGGTGCTTGCCGTTTTGCCGGAGTGAATTTCATTTCAATAAAATAATGTAGATTAAGGGAAATATTATTTCATTATTAACGTATAATTATAATAATTAGTGATCGCCAAGTGGTCGAAATTAGATCGTAATTCATAATTTTTTTAAGATTGTATATTAAGCAAGCTGTGTCACTTACAACTACACATAAATATACGAAACAAAGGTACATAATATACTTATACAAAGTAAATCCTTTTTTGCCTTTACATACACTCCACAGACTATTGAAAAAGAAACAATAATTAGTTAACAATTATTTGTTGGCAACATTTTAAAATTCTTTGGCGACAAACATATTATATAACGAAAAAACTGGAAACGAAATTGTACAACCAGTGCGTGTTGCCAGTGATGACTTATGGATATGAGACGTGGTCCTTCACTGCTGGCCGTATGAGGACGCTCAAAATCACTCAGCGAGCTATGGAGAGGGCTATGCTTGGGGTTTCTTTGCGTGATAAACTCAGGAATGAGGATATCCGCAGTAGAACCAGAGTGACCGACATAGCCCAACGGATCAGTAAGCTGAAGTGGCAATGGGCCGGCCATATAGCTCGAAGAACCGACAATCGATGGGGAAAAAGGTTCTCGAGTGGCAGCCTCGTACTGGTAGGCGAAGTGTAGGGCGGCCTCCCACTATATGGAGTGACGACCTGGTAAGACATACAGGCAGTCGATGGATGCAGGTGGCTCAGTACCGTGCTTTGTGGCATAACTTGGGGGAGGCCTATGTTCAGCAATGGACTTGTGAAAGGTTGTAATGATGATGATGATGAAACATGTATGTTTTACTCTAAGGACGATAATCTCTACTCTGTGCGACTGTTTGACCACAGACTATTTTGTGTATATGAACGTAAACAATCAATATTTAATTTAATGAATTTGTAACACATATTAGCTTTCAGCACTCCTTCTCCACATAAATTTTAACAATGCCAAATCTCACATGTCTCCGGGCGCACAATATGTTAAAAAAAAAAGTTTACAAAGATTTCTCGTCACATATTTATATGGTAGAAGTAGAAGTGATTCAGTGGTGGATATGGGGAAACTACAACTGAAGAGCTGAAAACCGGAAAGGCTTATTTAGACCCAACTAGGATGCAAACTTGCAAACTACTACGACTTGGGACCGTAGTACCCAACCGCTCTTGCCACTAGGATAGGTTGCCAAAAATAATTATAATTTAAAATAAAAATTTACAACCGACTTCAATATAAATTATTAAGAATAACTCAAAACCTATTGGTCAGACCTTGATGAAATTTATATGAGACCAGATGAGAAGCAGCAGCTTTGAAATAAAAAAAATAATCATCGAAATCGGTTCAACCAAAAAAAAGTTATGAGGTAACACATAAAAATAAACATACAGTCGAATTGAGTACCTCCTCCTTTTTGTAGTTGGTAGATAATCTCAAAGAATACTTAGTTATCCATACTAGAAATCATAACAACGTGCCTTGTTTCTGACGATGGGTGACGATAATCAAAGATGGTAAGGTATCTTTATTTTCATGTGTTGTTATGTCAGTTATTTTTAAATCGAAGTGATGAGTACGCGAAAATAATGGCCGATTAACTGCCCGAACGTTTTGTAGCAATTGAAATAGAACTCACAGAATACCAGCGTAAAATAGCAGCTTAACACTGCTGTGTTTCGTATGGTGAGTGTAGAGAACCGAAAACCATTTTACTGGAAACTAGGCATTCCATCTAGTCCTCACGGCTGACAGCGCATCTGCATTTTGATTCGTAATCGAGGATAGATGTAGATGTATATGGGCCACAACAACCAATTACCATCAGGTGGACTGTGTATTCGTTTCTCACCCTTATCCTATTAAAAAAAAACTTGTTAATTAACCAACGTATAGAAGAAGAATGTTTTGCTTTTCAAAAAAGCGTTAGTACTTAAAACACAACAGATAATGAAAAAATCTCCGCAGATTAAAAATATTGTTTAACTTTATGCTAAGGAGCTAGAAAGAATTTGAATAGAATAGTCGTGACTCACTATCATTAAATACGACAGAATATCATTCTTAACAACTCACCCGTACATGTCATTAGATTCATACCCATACATCTATACTTACACTCAACAAGGATGAATCATTTCCCCAAGGGCAAGTTCTGTCACAGTTCCATAGCACAGCTGTATTATTCAGGTATCCTAACACACCTGACTCATTTAAACATTTCCACCCTAACCAACCCCTCATATCGCACAGGAATGGGGTGTACTTGAGTCTAAGATAAGGGATTAAAAGAAAATGCCATCCTATTGTAGAGACGCCCACTTGTACGCGACGGAGCAATCATCCGAGACGCTCGCGACGGGCAAAACGGAAAAAAGGAAAGGGGAAACGCGGGTAAAGATAAAAATATTGCAAAGGAAAAGGTAAAACAAGTTACAGGGTGTCCTTTAGTAGAGAGTGTAATGGAGATCGCGAATTTGAAAATGAGGAGTGTTTATAAGTGGATGACGTCGTTTCACTTTTAAATGTACAAGCGTTTTTGTTGAGAATAATTAAAGATAAACTACTACTTTATACCGTGTGGTAGCGGTGTAAGTACCCCACTACCCCACTACCACATACCGTCCCGTAGGTATCGTAAGCGACAGAGCGAAACTAAAACAAGAGATGGGCAGCAGCTTCTTTCTGATTACAACTCAGAGTTATAAAAAACTGCGGTAGCTAACCCGCCATTCGAGGCAACAATGGCAAGACTGGTATAGAAACAAGTAGCGAAACAAGTAGCGAAACAAGTTGTATGCATTGGAGCAAATTCTTTTTACTGAGGAAACTTCGGACATATATCTCTTTATCATGTTCTTATTAATGTAATGCGCCAAAGTTAACGAAACTTAATACTTGGAATTAGTTAGGTGTCCGTCTGTCCATTCGTGACCGTCAGGCCATTTTCTCTAAAACGATTCTAATTTAACATAGAGGTAAAGCATGATGGCCCAATTATGATCATAAATATTGATTTAGGGAGTAAACACCGATTTTAACATAAATTCAAGGCATCTTGTATCAAATAATCTTATAAAAACTATATATAATAATCAGTAATACGATATAATATAAAATGAAGCAGGTTATCAGATGAATTTTTTGAAATTTTAGGAGAAAACGGCCTAGAAATTGCTATCTCAATACTTATCACCTACAGAATCCTACAAAAAATCTTAAATAAATAATAAAACTTGAGAAATAACTTTCGATTGAGACAAAAATTATCATGATAATTTTTTTTTGTTAAATTAATTATAAAACACGATTGAGTACATAGTTATTGCTGACACACTATAGCGCGAATGGGGCTCACACCCTTTGATAACTAAACTTACACCAGATTTTTTAATTTTCTTTTTTATATAATAATGGTGACAAACGAGCACACAGTCCACCTGATGGTAAGTGGATGCTGTTGCCCATAAACATCTACATCTGACCTCTATAAAGAATCAAAATACAGATGCGTTATCACCCCTGAAGAATAATATGGAATGCATCGTATACAATAAAAGGGTCTCCAGTTCTCTACACCCACCATACGAAATATAGCAGCATTAAGCTGCTATTTCACGCTGGTGTTCTATGAGAGCGTCCTTCCCGGACGAGTCGACCCATTCGTGCTACAATCATAATATAGCTGAAGCATGGCTCTACGTGTAGGGCGACCCCCCACTAGATGGAGTGACGACCTGTTAAGACATGCAGGAAGTCGATGGATGCAGGTGGCTCAGGACCGTGCTTTGTGGCATTCCTTGGGGGAGGCCTATGTTCAGCAGTGGACTTGTGAAGGGCTGTAATGATGACGATGATGGCTCTACGGACAAGTTAATTATTGTTAATTTTAGTACAAATCTTTCTCTATGCGCGATGATTTCATTTTGTCTTTTTTATTAAAATGACTTCCTTTTTAATATTTTGCTCCTTATTCTATCCAATCATGATGACAACTTACAAATGAGATTACCCGTGGGATTAAATAAGTGTCGCCGTTCCTTTTTATCCAAACACAAAATCAAGCGCAACCGACAAAATCTAGTTTTAGTTATGAATAAGATGAATAAGTTTAACCAAGTAATGAGTAGTTTTAATAATTGTTTAACCACTAAGATCGGGCTAAGTGGCGCGCCTTGGGAGAGGCCTATGTCCAGCAGTGGAGTGTCGCAAGCTGATGATGATGATGATGATGGTTATGATGAAACAACTACCTTCCTAACTACTCCTTGTAAATTAATAATAATGATATTAATTCTTATGTTTTTCTTGATTTATATTTTTTTCTACATTTTTGCCGATAGTTTATGGTTAAACAGTTAAACATTACTTTAATTAGCTTAGCTTGAAACAAGTGGTAAAATTAAAAATTATACAACCGACTTCAATATAAATAAAATGAGAACATTATCAATGTAGTCGAAGTCAATTAAATACGCATTATTAAGGATAACTCAAAAACTACTGGTCAGATCTTGATCAAATAAAAGACTCATCAAAATCAGTTCACATAGAAAAAAGTTCTGTTCTAACACACATAAAAAAATACAGTCGACTTGAGGACCTCCTTTTTTAAAATCGGTTAAAAATAACCATTAATCTATGCTTAAAACTAAGCCTAAGTTTAGCTGACAAGTTTCTTATTTACACTAACATTAACCGTTACTTGGACATATTATACGGATTACTCTTATTTGAAGACATGTCAACGTGTTTGAATGTGTCTCAATAGTACTTTTTACTTCACAAAATCAAGAAAAATAGACCAAAACCCTTAAAAATAAAACATTTCCGACGGGCTCCATGCTTAGTCTTGAGGTTTAGATCCTCGAGGAAGCCGAGACGTTTCTTGTTCGCTGTGAAAAAATCCGGAAAACGGATCAAAAATAGTAGAAAAAATCGAGACATCTCCTAGTAGCGTCTCAAGCCTCGAACCTTGAAGTTAATGGCCGCCTCTTCCACCGTTTGCATCTATAGGGTGAAATTGTAGTCATTGGCATATATTGAACCTACTTATATATTATATTGAGAAATATGTACGTAAGACAGTGCAATTTACCATCTAGGGTTTCATCGCCACTTACCACCAGGTGGGATTGTGGTCAAGCAGTGGCTTACAATAAGTGAAAAAACGTAGTACTTTAGTTGTTTTGAGTACACTGTTAGTTGAAAAAAATTCCAATAATTTCAACTTATCCCTGCACTACAGGTAACTACGGAAAAGCTAATCTAAAATAATATGAAAACTTTCATGATATTAGCAATTGTTATTATATTTTTAAACTATTCCTTCAAGTTCTTCTCCGGTTCTTTTTCCTCTTCATGTTTACGCCGTGTAGTGGTAGAATAAGAATCTACTAGTTAGTCGTAAGAGGCGACAGAAATAAATGGGCAGCAGCATCTTCCTGACAAAAGCTTCAAATTATAAAAAAAATCTAAGGTTTCTAATCAGATTGCATGGCAAACATAAGATAACTATTTTTTGAGACTTTTGGTGGGTTGTAATGAATATTCTCTAGAACCTATTATAGTAAGCAAAAATTAGCTTCTGGAATATAAAATGCTTCTGTTATAATTCTAGCAGTCATTAATGAATTTAAGATATTAAAGTTTTATTTCCAATTTTTTCAAACGTTTTAATATTTCACGTAATTTTAAATAATTGTAACATTCACTTGACGAAATTACACGACGGTGTAAATGCAGCCGAACCTTTGTTTCACCGTTCGCGCCATACCGTATCATTAACTCGGAGTGGATGCAACCTTTTTTCGTCTTTTTTACGTTAATGTTTTTTTATGTTATACCAAGCCGGCGTCGCCACCGATCTTTGAATTTTTGAGAGGCGATGAGCGATCCTCGAGGGTTTTGGTATTAATTAGTGAAAGTCGCCAAGAATTCGTTGATGCAGTAATGTGAAAAAGTCTTAAACAACAACAAAACATCACCGACAAATTATGCCTCTGTCATTGACTTACTATTAATGACGTCCGTAAGGTAAGATGGGAATTGCTTTACAATATACTTAGGTACTTAACCGTGTAGTGGCGGTGTAAGAATATCCACTACCCATATCATCCCGCGGGTTTCGTAAGAGGTGACAGAGGGAAACAAATCAGGAGGCGGGCAGCAGCGTCTTCCTAATTTAAAAAAAAAAGCGTTACCCCCACACTAGGATTTTCTCCTGTATCGTGGAGGCAGTTTACAAACATATACTGTACGAGGACAAACATCCAGACCCGGAACAATTATTTGTAGGCCATACAAATACTTGTTCCGTGCGGGATTCATCATTAAAAAAAAACTGCAGTTTATTATGAGAGCCTTATTATTATGAGGCCTATGTTCAGCAGTGGACTTTTATAGGCTAGGTACTTGGTTCAAAGATAGAATAAGAAAGAAAAAATTGGTTTATTAATTACGGTGGTAGGTTTCCTTTTCTGCCTAGGAGTCCGTCTGGGTAGATACCATCCTCTTACCTATTTTTGCCGCCAAATAAAGCACAGTTCGTTCACTTCTGTGTTCCAGTCTGGAGGGTATAGAGAGCCAGTATATTACAGGCTGTGAAACATTCTGTCTTAGTCCTCATAGGTGGCAAGACATCTGTAACCTTATTTGTTTTGAAGTTGGCTGCAGGTGTCCATGGACTACAGTAGCCGCTTACCATCAGGTGGACTGTACGTATCCTTGTCACTTCAGTTTTATTAAAAAAATACGGGAACACGTGTGCTCCTAAACGACTTGACCGATTGATGTCATATCCCACACATTTGCTTAATCTAGACGATAGTTCATAGCTATGCCCAATAATATACAGGGTTATTTTTCAAAGAGTAGCCAAATTTTAAACCTAAGTTCAAATATATAAATAATGATATACCATTATTGCAGTTTTTGAAAATACGAGTGAATAAGGCTTCTACTTTTATTTGTAATTATCCCAAATTGAATGTGATTTATTGGCAACAACGTTTTTGCCTACCGATCGACCCTTACGAATGTGTGCGTGCGCAGATCAGTTAAAATAGTGCATTACCACGCGTTTTGAATTTAAAACATAAAAAGGACAAAATTATTGAGATTTTTGATTGAAATGGGTAGTAGAAAATCACAAAAATCTGTACCCAATAGCATTATTTATTCTGTACCGATAGGTACATATTTTCAGATTTAGGATAGGATAGAACTGTGGTGATTTTTAGTAAACGTTATATTTACGAAGTAAAACACCCGAAGTGTATTTGGATTGAAACTCATCGTGCCAGCTACCCGAACGGGCAGTACGAAGTCTGCCGAGCCAAGTAATATATAAAATGTGAAGGAAAGCAGTTGCAACACATCTTTAAACAATACAAAGCCGCACGGATATCGCCTTCCCTATTGTGCGATTCCATTCCCATGACAGGGTTGTAACGCCTCATAATTTTCTATTTAAGTTTAATATTTCACAACAGTTACGCATAACCCAATAATAAGGAGTTCCTATTCTTATATAATTATGACTAGCTTACCCACTCGCTTCACTGAACCCTACATATGCGTATCCCTCCGCGTCATCCCCGCAGTACTTCATAGTGTTGAATGATACAATCGACTTCTACGCCAAATTTTATTAAAATCCAATAAGTGATATAAAAATCCAATAACTCACAGTGGTGAATAGTGCGTAACTTCTGATAATAAGTTTGGTAACGGCGTTTTTAGCTACGGGTTCAAATCCGCACGGAACAATAATTTGTTTGGCCTATTTTGTGGGCAACGATAGTTAAAAGAAAATATTGATTTTATTCGTTTTAGAAAATATCACTGATCTCACTAGATATATATTGTTTACAGTTACAATTCGATAATATATTTAGAAGGTATTAGAGTACCTAATCTGTATTGAAATTTTATTATTTATATATTTAAATTTCATTTCATATGTTAGTGCTAAAATATTTAGGTTTTCGACATAATAAAATAAATTTTCGAATGTCAAATTATATCTTTTTTAAATCAACTAAATCTCCTACCGTTTCGAAATGAAATCTTCTGACCAGAAACGGCGAAAGTAGCTGCGCAAGTATGCTCTTTATTGTCATTGTTTTAAAGTTAATATTACAAAAGTATAATACATATTATGTATGTATAGAATGGAAAACAAAAACAGACCCATCGGTAACTGAAGTTTCTTTACTCATGTGACTGAAGTATGTTCTATGATGCACTCACAAAAGAACCTTGAGAATTTGGAGCTCATCATTGCGTAGCGGCCCAGCAGACCAGCTCCTACAAGCAGCACCTTCTCTCATCCTGTTCTTAAGTATGACACATGTGGCAGTCAACACCCTCCACTACCACATAAAGGGAAGTGGACGACCCGTCACATGTCGTCGGCCTGTAGACGAGCATGACATACCCAAGTCCGTCACACACATAGAGGCACTATCTCGTTCTAGTCTACCAATGCCCGATGTATCATAACACGGCCAGACGCGAACTATATGTGTTTTTACATATACGGTGGCTCCCGCTTTGTTTGGGATCCGGGACCTGCTACGGAGAAAGCGGGTACTCCGACTATCATTACCAACGCTACGTTTGAGATTCCGTTTTCCCACCGTACGTACCGTAGGAATAGAAGAGACTGGGATATACCAGAAACACCTCGTGATCTCCGTATGGGTTCTCAAAGAAATGCCTTATCTATATAGGTACCTTTCTATCTAAAATATAAAAAAAACAACAGATATTTTTAATTTAAAGGGAGTTTTCTAAACCATCAAAGCAGCTAAATCAAATTACTTATGTATATTACAATACAGATCGCATCATATCGTAATGAGATCGGGAGACGACAAATATTCATAAGCACAAAGAAGCAAATATAATATCCGTCTCGGCAAATACCGAGATGAAATTGGACGAATAAAAGAATTCGGAGGTGAGACGCTTTGATATGGAAGGGGAAAATTGATAAAAATATCTCCATGGATAAATCATAATGATTTTTCTTATTTACGCTACTACATATTGAATAAAACCCTCTTTTTGTATTTCACTAACCGAGTTTCCAAATCGAGAAGGATCTAGTCATATTCAACGCGTTTTTATGTTCACCGGTTTTTCGAAAAAGAGAACCGATTTTAATGATTTTTCTTTTATTAAATAGGGGTGACCCTATAAAGTTTAAGAAAAAATTTACCTTAACAGGGGATGATATGTTTAATGTGAATATCACGACGACATTCTATGTAGTTTTACATTTGATTTGTGATATTTCTGTGATATTTCTGTGATATTTCTGTGATATTTCTTAGTCCACTCCAAAGGGTAAAATAACTAAACAAATAATATAGACTTCAAAAACAAAAAATAATGGAATAACTTCCTTAGCTATAGCTTCTAAAGTCAGGGTTTTAATCCTTCGATAACATTTTCTCTTAGCTTCGTCTACAGCAGATACGAGTATTATGCGACTTCGAGATGTGTAGGTACTATAAGCTCGTTTTGTATAGATCGGACCAAACTGTCATGCGACAATGAGTGCTTTAAACCGCTTCAAACGTCGAATGTTGCAAAAGTTCAGTTAAACGCGATAATATTTGTGAAATTAGTTTTATTCAATAAATTCTTGTTTTACTAAGGGCTGATTTTTCAATCTTGAGATTTTTTTTTAGAATAAGGGTGACAAACGAGCACACAGTCCACCTGATGGTAAGTGGTTGCTGTGGCACATAGACATCTACATCTATCTTCGTTTGCGAATTTAAATGCAGATGCGTTGTCAGCCGTGAGGACTAAGATAGAGTGCCTCTTTTCCAGTAAAAAGGGTCTCCGGTTCTCTTCACTCACCATACGAAACACAGCAGCATTAAACTGCTATTTTACGCTGGTATTCTGTGAGAGCGTGGTCTTTCCCCGGTCGAGCCAACCCGTTCGTGCTACAGCTATACTATTAGTATAGCTACAGCATGGCTCTACCACGTAAAAAAAAGTGAGATAAAAGTTATTTAGAATAAAACGCTGCACAATCAAATTAAAAATAACATTTTAATAAATAAAATAGTATAACAGTTTCACTTTTATATTGAGTCAGGTTATAATTTATTCGAACTGATTATTGAAAAATAACCCATAATCATCGATAATACAAAAATGATTTCAAAATAGATATTTTATTTCGATTTTTTCCAATCTACACTTACGCAAGAGTCTGTCTCTACATATAATTTATTTTGGAAATCAACCTGACGCTTCAAAATTTTCCTCATTCAACAAAATAAAACAAATTTGCATGAACAGAAATTCTAAACTTCAGATAGGTGAGACGTCATAACTCCGAATAAAGATAAAAAAGTATCAGACCTTAAAGATTTCCCCCGCGGATTCGGTGTTTTTATTATTTGGACGCCTTTCCCATCAGATAGCGTTGAGCATTGAGGGTGGCGGATTGTATGAATTTGAATTAACTCTAATTATATCGTTTCCGTGAATATATACGACTGTGGAAGGCAATCGAGGAAATTTAATGTATGAAAGTATAGTTGACTTGAATCATTGTAGTCCAGTGGAGGCACTCTTAGCGCGAGGAACCCGAGTTCGATCTTCTCTAGTGGTTAAGGAATTATTAATAGCAGTTTAAAATGCTGATTTACTACGTGCTTAGCCATGGACCTTGCTTAAATCTGCATGTCTATGAAATTAAAAAGGACATATGAAGCAACACGCGTTGGGGGAGCACGGCGGACGTTGCCAGAAATTGGACAAGGCATGCGGTCAGTAAAGGATTAGTTACTCTAATATTTTTTTATGAGTGCTTAAGTTTTAATTATAAACTGGAATCTACTTAAACGCACCAATGAAGATTTAAGAGGTCACGCCAATATTTCATGAATTCGCTCGTGTTGATTGGTTGAAACGACGACGTAGTATTTTAGACTTTCAGAAAGGGGCCAATTTTGAATGAAATACTTTGTTATTGTAGTACCTGGGCAACCAAATATGCTCGAAGTTAAAAAAAATAAAACAGGGATGACAATAACCTAAATAAAAAATGTAAAGCATTATCTAAATACAAAATTTTACACAAATCGTTAGCGAGTTTTGAGAAACTAGTTACATATAATATATTATAAACATACTAAAAATTACAGTTTGAAGTTCTGCAATTTTACGTGGCAGAACTATAACTGCAGTCGGCTCGACCGTGGTGAGACCACGTTCTCACAGAATATCAGCGGGAAATAGCAAGATAATGTAGTGTTTCATATAGTGAGTGTAAAGAATCGGATACCATTTTCACTGGTAGTGTGGCATTCCATCTTACTACTCACGTGTAACAACGCATCTGCATTTTGATTGTTTGTTAATCGAGGTTACATATAGATGTCTATGAGTCGCAGCACACACTTACCATCAGGTAAACTATGTGGTCGTTTATCACCCCTATTGTATAAAAATAAGAATTGCTCGCTTAAAGTATGAAATGGTCAAGTATGCAAAGTATAGCTGTAAATGCAATGATCGCAAAATCAATAAATACACCGACGATTTGATACCATAAGTTATTGCAAAGCTCTTTACTCCCATATAAAATGTTTAGAGCCGGTGACTTCGTAAAATATTACCATAACAAATCCGGCATGCGTAAAACAGTTTGTTATTCGCAGTAAATCGTTGCTTGGAAGTGAAAAAAAAAAACTATTTTTTTTAAATATGTTTTGTAATTATGAAATTACGATTTGAAGACAAAGGTAACTACAATAGCATCCGTAAACACAAAACTTTGTAATTATTGATACCGGCTACATGAATATTTCCATGAGAATTTTATGGCTACTCCTAACACTTTTTCTTTACGTGGTAGAGCCATGCTTCAGCTATATTACTGGTATAGTTGTAGCACGAATATTACTGGTATAGTTGTAGCACGAATGGGTCGGCTCGACCGGGGAAGGACCACGCTCTCACAGAATACCAGCGTAAAAGAGCAGCTTAACGCTGCTGTGTTTCGTATGGTGAGTGTAGAGAACCGGAGACCCTTTTTACTGGAAAAGAGGCATTCCATCTTAGTCCTCACGGGTGACAACGCATTTGCATTTTGATTCTTTATTGAAGATAGATGTAGATGTCTATGGGTCACAGCAACCACTTACCATCAGGTGGACTGTGTGCTCGTTTGTCACCCGATCCTATAAAAAAAAAAAAGCATTTTAAGCTTACCAGGAGTGGTTAAAGGGAATATTAGTAATGTTTATAGCATTGCTAGTATTTTATAAAAAAAAAACAATCAAAGAAAACAACTATAAAAAAAGAATATGTCGGGGCGGTGGTCGTGGAGCCAAGGAACCACTCCTCATTGACGCGGTCATTGGCAAAGTGGTTAAACGCAACCGTAGGAACTTCTCCGCCGCCTGGATAGACTATAAAAAGGCATTTGACTCGGTGCCCCATACATGGCTAAAGAGGGTCCTCGAGCTGTACAAGATTGACTGTACAGTTAGAGACTTCCTCGGGCAGTGTATGGGGCAATGGAGTACAATCCTTTGTCATCTAGACGAGCGGATGACGGATGCGGAAAGCCACATAAGGATAAGAAGGGGTATCTTCCAGGGCGATTGTTTGAGTCCAATCTGGTTTTGCCTCTCCCTGAACCCTCTCAGTACCTTACTGGAGGACTCCGGGAGGGGATTTCAGCTTCGGAAAGGAGTTACAAAAGTGACCCACCTTTTCTATATTACAATGTTTACAGCCTACTGGGCTCGGACTTCCTCTCTTCGGGATATTTCTAATAGGTTTCCTAACAACATTTACTAGGTTAACAACATTTAGTAGTAGGATTCATTTTCTGCCATGCAGTACCTAGTAAATTTTGTTACGATATCCAAGGAATGTTACAGACTGTGCGCTCGTTAGTAAACCTTACTTTTAAATACAAAAATGTAAAGCAAGGCCTCATTCTGAGGAACCATATTTCAACCAGTAACCTACATTACCAAATAAGCTTGGTAATAGACCTAGTTTTCCAATATATACTTGTACTGCATAACATATGATATTTTGATATGTTAACATTATATATTTTTTACATAACAAAAACCTTAAGCCGACCCCACACCCTATTCGAAACATTATTGTAATCTGTGCAATAAAAACGATATTAAATTTAAGACTTTCCTTTTTTTATAACGGAAGATGGAAAATGCGAATTTCATATCAGTTGTTAAAGTAAACGATGGATTTAGATGACACACGGCCACGTGCGTCGTGGAAATGCAATAAAACGAATGTGCGTTTGCTATTTTAAACGATATTTTCATGATTAAAAATTTTGTTATAAATAACTATATATTATTGATACTTATGCTGCGTTTATATTTAACTTATTCTTTTTCTTTTGTAATAAATGGCCCACTGCATCCCATGGACTTTAAACTAAGATGGCTACAGATACCTACCTAATTTGTTAACCCTGAGCGTATTCTGTGATTATTAAAGACGAAATCCTCCTTGTATCTAGATTATAAGATCTCTAGACTGAAAGTGACGTAATTTTAGTGTTGTAATCATCTGCCCAATTAACGTAACCTAGGTAATTTCCTGAAGCTTATGAAGTATGGTTAAGTAAACATATATAAGTAAAAAATATTCCAGATTAACATTTAATCACAGTATTCCGATATTTTGTAATGAAAATAAATTTATTACGAACATATTTTTTTATAAATGTTATAAAATATTATACATGATTTCATGATACAAGACATTATAATAATTTATATACCTACCCAAACGTCTTCAATATTTCATAGGCACATTCGCGTTATTATATTTCCAACAGCCTATTTATTATTAGTCGTTTACGAATGCTATTTTATGCTCGGCTTTTATTCGCTATAGCTTTTACTGTTTCGACATAAAGTGAAAGAATAAAAGATTTGTTGTAAAAATTAAACTCTTAAGAAAACCCCCTTATCAGTCGGTTGCAAAAGAACAGGCGCATTATACTTTTTATTATTGTTCTAAAGCTGATCGTATTTTAGAGCAGCCATTTTGTTTTAGCCGTTCGAATTTTAAAAAGCACGAAATAAAACGCGTAAAAATGTTTTGAAATTGGTGTTTTTTTTATTGTCAGATAGAAGAAATGAAAAATTATGAGTACTTAAAGGCCTTGTAAAATGATGTAAATAATTATGCAAGGAAATTGATAAATTTAAGTACGGATAATCCGTATTTATTCTGTCTCTGAATAAAATGTTTATTAAAATTTTTCACTGTAATTCTTTTATCACACTTTCTTGATGAAAGATTAGGAAATATTTTAGATTTTATTTTCAAAACGTTTTTTTTTCACTTTATGACAATGTTTTATTAAAATAAGATTTATTCGAAAATAGAAGAATCACTAAAATATAACACTGAATGCTCTCTAGAGAAAGCTGTACCTACTCACAGAAAACATTGTTGTGGAAATCAAGTGATAATTAACGGCCTTAAGACATCTTCGAAGATGATTTAAGAAAATGCTAAATCTGTCTCTTTCTCTCTCTCACTCTCTCTGTCTCTCTCCCTCTCTTTTCACTAAATAACAATAAAAGGAGAAATAATGTAGATAATTATTAATTAATTTAAGTAAGCGAAAATCAACTGTTGTAAGAAAGGCCGAAAATCTATAGAACCCGTAGAACTTGTAGACCTTCCGCATGGAAGAGCAAAAAATTCCCACTTTATAACGAGGAGTTGCATGCCTGCTAGTTATAATTACGGTGGAAATTATACCTAGCAGGCATGCGACTCCTCCTGTTTATTCCAGAAGTTCCTTCTAGTCGTCCATAATGACTCACCAAGTGATAAAACTCCTTTACTGCCGTAGAGCCCGTATAGAACAACAAAAACACAGAGTTCACGTTTGAAAGAGAGTTAGTAGAATAGCAGTACATTGTAATTCTACAGAAGACGTTCCATTTTGACCTTAGATGTGACAACGCATTTTTTTATGTTAAGAATTGACTACAGGTGCTCATGAGCTTTCAGAGGCTCAGGGGTGGCAACTCTTCTTTCTGTTTAAAGAGAGAGGCATTTCACATACGTAAATTGCACGTGTGGAATCATCTAGACCCGGAAATATTTGTTTGCCGCACAAATACTTGTTGCGTGCGAGATTTGAACCCGTGGCTACACCCAAACCCAAACGCTTAAACTCTAGATTTCAAAGAATACATTAAATCATACTGAGAAGTGGAACTTATTGAAAAAAATTCCCGATTTTTTCTAACGTAGCACTCGTTGTAGAACTAGTTGAATAAACCATTTGATCATTTAAAATACTTTTAAAGTTCATAGATACTTTACCATTTTAAGATGCCGGCAAAGCACCTGCAATTTCCTTGGTGTTGCAGTTGTTCATGGGCGGCGGTCGACACTTACAATCAGGTGAACCGCATGCTCGTTTGCCCTCTTCTATAAAAAAAAGAAATAAGATTCATTGGTGGAGTGTGTGCTTGTCTGTCCTTCAGAGCAAACTTTTCATTACCTTATTGCAAAGATTAAAAATTCTTTGCAAGCCGCCATCTGAACTTGTTTTCATTTGAGCATTGTCCTGATTTAAATATCACCGAATCAAATCAGATATTTATTTGGAACGGTCCAATAATAATTAAAGTCACAACAAATTCGAGACCTCATCAAAAGTCATTAGTCTCTTTAACTGACAATAAACAAAATTTAACGAGCGCACATAAGAGTAAAAAGATTTGGTTAAGCGTGAACCGGGTTGAAGATAAAATGGTTTCGAATAAAAAAATATTACAGTATATAAGTAGTGGCGTGCTAGTTTTGAAAAAATGGTTGCGAATAAAAAAATTATAACAGAATATAAGAGTCATGCTAGCTTTGGGGATGGACGCTAGCTTTCATAATACTCGTAAAAAAAATAAAGGAGTTCTAATTCACTAGCACCGAATCAATCTTTTAATTAAGTAATTATTTTTTTTAATAAAAACTAAAAAACCTAAAAAAATCCATTGTACTCGATGCCACGCCATTGACATGATACAGGATTTCTCATGTATAATGGAGGTAGTTTACAGACATAAATGCAAACATTCAAACCAGGAAATACTATTGCCATGTAAGTTTCCCCATTTAATTAAGTTTTATTTAATTTTTTGTGGGGTATTTTTTTTCACTGAAAAGAATACATGATCAGAATCCTATCACGATACCTTAAAGCACCATTACGGATTGGACAGTGTTTATCTTACTTATATCAGCTGCCAATTAAGCATGGCGATTTAAGTCAAATCCTTAAAATGAGAGGAGCTTATGTCCAGCACAAGAATGTTTATTTTAAAATAGAATAAGGTGACAAACGAGCACACATTCCAACTGTTTTAAGTGGATGCTGTGACCTATAGACATCTACATTTATCCTCATCAATCAAAATGCAGATGCGTTTTCAAGCTTGGAGAACTAAGATGGAATGACTCGTTTCCAGTAAAAAGGTTCTCCGGTTTTCTACCCACAACATATGAAACACAGCAACATTAAGCTGTTTTTTTACGCTAGTACTCTGTGGGAGCGTGGTCCTTCCTCGGACGAGTTACAACCATAATATAGCCACAGCATGACTCTACCGCGTCAAAAAAAAGTTGCTGACAAAATAAACAGATCTAAAATGTTGCGCAAACGATGGTCTGTCCATACTGTGCCAACACGCACCGTAGCAACGGGGCGGACTAAGTACTCCGGAGGCCTGTGCACAGCATTAGGACATGCATAGGCTGTGACAATTTTTTTTTACTTAAAACAGTTTAAAATTTGAATCTTAGAGAAAGTAACCTGAACACTCAACAACTACAGATTTACTGTAAGGATAAAAAAGAAACAATAATGTCGTAAATATCGTCACAACGTCGCATCGGAAAGTTGGATATCTGGATTTTATTCGACATTTTATGTTCGCGACGCGTGCGCATACGTTAATGACGTCACATCCTTTTATGAATAATGTGGGTTGTAGCTGTTTTACGATCGGACGGGATTTGGCGATAAGGGCGCTGGATCCATTAGCGATGTGTTTAGCGCTAATTGGAGTTTTTAGTGGCGTAACAAATGAGAATTATTCCCGTTTGAAGTTATTACTTGAAGGTTATATCGCTTTTTACATGCTATTATACTTTTTAAATTTTTAGTTTTTAATGGAGTTCTGATATTTATTTATTACAGTGAGTGAGTGAATCGGGACTTGTCTTTATATATATTACACAATTCATTTAAATATTGAATCTCTTCAGATTAGAATATACTTAGAATATATACTCCACTATCCTAAGCTTATTACTGAGACAAATATTGCGTTTCATTGTTTGCCTACATTTTTCTACCGACTTCAAAAAGGAGGAGGTACTCAATTCAACTATGTATGTTTTTTTATGTGTGTTACCTCATAAGTTTTTTCTGGGTGAACCGATTTCGATGATTCTTTTTTTAATTTGAAAGCTGGTGCTTCTCATGTGGTTCCAATAAATTTGATCAAGGTCAATAGTTTTTGAGTTATTCTTAATAATTTATATTGAAGTCGGTTGTACAACATTTTCACTTTAAATTATACTCAATGTGTAGCGTTCACGTAAATATAAGAAATCATTTTATTGGAAATGTATTAATGCTTAAGGCTTTTTTTATAGAATAAGGTGACAAACGAGCACACAACCCATCTGATGGAAAGTGATTTCTGTGTCCCATAGACATCTATCTTTTTTGTGTGATGATGTCGCCATTTGGTGGCGGCTTACATTAGTGTTCCAGCGGCGTAAAATAATCTATCACACCATTACGTCACGTGGTTATCGTAAGTGGCGACTACGGGATATGCCAAAGAGCTCTTCTGGCTTCCGATAGTTAGCCGTATAACCGTCTTGTTTACACAAAACGTAATAAAGGCCGGCGACGGAAAGTAGCGTCAAAGGTACTAAGCGTTTGGTACTGCGATTGTCAAGCCGCCTGCCAAGCGTAGCAACTATGGCAAAATCACCCCTAAGAGCAAAACTATGGGGAGTCTTATGTTCAACAGGAGAGCTTATAGGTTGTTATGGATGAAGTTGTATAAAAAATTTAAAATAAATAAATAGTCTATTGAAATACCTATGTTGAAAATATTTTGATACATACATAATAATATTTTAATATCTTTACATATCCCATAATTTCCCAGAAACAAATAAAGATTTCTGTATTAGTCCGACTATTATTGCGTATATGACATTAAACTATGAGCGTAACTGGGATGTGTATTTCGATCTATAAACAGTTTACGAGGCACGTCGCCCGTACATTTATGACAAACGGTATCCCCCTTTACTATGGGGCAGCGATTAGCGCAAATCCTTATGACTTGACCGTAAATAATCTGTGCAAAAAGAGACAATAAATATTTTTTATAGACACTTTTTTATATATCTATAAAATTCAATAGATTCCTCTGATTTATTAATCTACTTATTAAAACACACAAACGCACGCGCACGCACACACGCACACACACACACACACACACACACACACACACACCACACGCACACACACGCACAGAGAGAGAGAGAGAGAGAGACAACGCGGTACAATCTTGTCTTCCTTAAGAATTATAATTTTTTTTTATTTTCTTTTTACTTTACTTCTTTTTTTATTTCATGAGCTTAATTGTTATTATTGTGTAATTTTTGTATATTGTAACACGGGAAGAGTACTAACGTTTACAGCTCAGGTTTTCCTATTGTAAGCGTCAGCTGAAATACTGCTGTGCGTAGAATAAGTAAATATTTTGTATTTATTGTCTTAGGACTTTGTATGGTGTGCAAATAAATATATGTATTATTATAAAAAGCCTACTATCCCACCTGAGTGTGTGATCATGTATCACTTACTCAAGTGGGATTGTATATATGCGAAAGATAATAAAACGCACGGTGGGCTTAGTGAGGCAATGTCTATTCAGTCTCGCCTCGAAGACATCAATATTTTTTTCTGAAGGAGGGGCAGACGCTGGCAAATTATCCAACTCCTTTGCTGCACGCATTACCGTAGTACTATTATTTATTCTGTGGCATTACTAACAACGAAACAAACCGTTTGGTGTGAATGTATGATATGTTGACAACAAAGATGTGGAGACTAGCGATCCGCCGAGCGTCGATGGTGGAAGCGATAGAAAAAAATCTCGTAAAATATATTAAATGCAAAATCCTGTAAAATACCAAGAGACTTGCTACTTAATCGAATGTGCTCGACTAACAATATTGGTTTTAATTCGTGGTTATAGAAACACAACGAAAAGCTATAAAATTTATTAAAGCTGAATTAATATTTACACAAAAGAAATTTATTTCTGATATAAATGAAGGATAATAGAATTAAGATTTGATGCAACATTATGCTGAGCGACCCTATTATACATTGTGTCACTAACAATGATTTTGTATTAGTTTTTTTCTTAAATGTTTTGCTAATTATGGTCATCTTTTCATCATCATTACATCATATAAGTCCACTGCTAAACATAGGCCTCTCATATAGATTGCCTCATAGGGGGACATAAATGCCATATTGGCCACGCTTTTTTTTATAGGATAACGGTGACAAACGAGCACACAGTCCACCTGATGGTAAGTGGTTGCTGTGGCCCATAGACAGCTACATCTATCTTCGATTACGAATCAAAATGCAGATGCGTTGTCACCCGTGAGGACTAAGATGGAACGCCTCGTTTCCAGTAAAAAGGGTCTCCGGTTCTCTACGTTCACCATACGAAACACAGCGGCATTAAGCTGCTATTTCACGCTGGTATTCTGTGAGAGCGTGGTCCTTCCCCGGTCGAGCCGACCCATTCGTGCTACAACTATACAAAGTAGCTTGCTGGCAACCGCAGGTTTTTATTATTCTCGGTTGTTATCTGGAAAATGCTATTGCTCATTTCCTGTTTCATTTCCCTCTGGACACCCAGGGTTGATACGGTACGTAGGTACGTATCATATTCATCTACCATCGTGATGCTCCTTCCCGTCGCCAGTCTGCGTTTGCATCTGGTATGCCAGAGTATTTATTATATAAGTACTGAAGACCATTAAGTGTCTGTGGTCTTTCTGAGTCGACTCTTACGCCACTACACAGCTGACAGTCATAATGTTTTACTATATGACTAGCTGTTCCCCGCGACTTCGCCTGCGTGTAATTTAGGGTTTTGATTTTTTTGCGCAGAATCCCAATTCCTATTTCTAAAATATAAGTAGCCTTAGTTACTCCACATAACACCAGCTATCTGCCATTAAAATCCCAGTCCCAGTCCCGTCAAAATTGGTCATGCCATTTCGGAGTTTAGCCGGAACAAACCGACAGACAGACAGACAAAGTTGTTGATTAAAAAAATAAGAAAATGAAATGAATAACAAATTCAAATTGATTAAATCTTCGTCATTTCTCCTATTTCTTTTAAAAAAAAATATTTCCTTTAAAAAACGTTACCATCACACTAGGATTTTCTCCTGTATTGTGGAGGCAGTTTACAAACACAAATTGCACAAGGACAAACATCCAGACCCGGAACAATTATTTGTAGACCATACAAATACTTGTTCCGTGCGGGATTCGAACCCGCGGCCCCCAGCGCAGCAACTCATTGTTAAGGCACTGCGCCACGGAGCGGTCAATTGGCCTATAATAGTTATATATGAAATACAAAACAATTTATGTTTAAACTGTATACAATAAGTGTGCAAGTACTTTTACATAGACGGTACCCCACAAAAAAGAGAAATAACTCAAACGTTTTTTATTGTGACGCGTTTATGAGTGCAGACATTTTTTTATAGTGATGCGACACACGTCGATACAGCTCGATATTTTTTATGACTGAGTTTAATTTATTTGTGCCATCGTAAACGTCCATGTGGAGTATCGATGCTCGTTGCGTTCAGAGATTATTATTTGTTGTCGGCGCGGTTTTTTAACGACGCCATTACAAGATTGCTTTGCGATTCCGCGTTTGAAAGTTTTCGACGCTAGAAATAACTTACTTTGTTTGTTTATTAAGACGCTGAGTAAGGATTTACTTAATACGACTCGTTTTATAACAAATTGGCCATTCGATTTTTCCTCTTAAATTAAATTATAGTAGAATTTCTACTTTATCGCTTAAGTCTTTTTCAAGTATGAACTCGTAGTTGCCACAGTGTATCATTTTGAGATGACGACGCACCTTTAATAATGTTAAATATTTCGTACCACAATTACACTTTCATTCAATCATGAGAGTTGCTGGTATCGGATATTTATGAAATGAAATGAAGATTTATTTGCTTTGAAAAAGGGGTACATTTAGGTGGTTATTATAAATTGTAGTTCAGCTTTTTCAGCCATCTATAATAGCATGCAAATACATTTTTATAATTCAGTTTACTATATTAAATATAACTCATTTCGAATCTCCTTTCATAAAACCTCTTTTCTTACAACGACACTGTAAATAACCCAACAGATTGTTTCCTTGAAATCGCACTCAAAAAGCGACCTCATAGACTGTACTTATTATGGTTGAAATTCTGTTTTAAGGTTTTTTAAAGTAGCAGGATCGGTATCGAGTGAAAATTATCCACCCCAATCCCTTTGAGGCGATTTGTCGTGATCCAAGGAGTCTTTTGTTCCACTTCAAAGGTATTTTTCTGCGCGCATTATTATTACGCTTACACGGTTCGAAAGGATTTTAATACGATTGTTATTTTCGTGTTCGATCATTTCGGGAATTATTTTACGGTTCGTGGGAGATTAAATTAAATAAAGTTAATAAGAATTTCTATGGTATAAATTATCCTGTGGCCTTGCCAAATATACAGACTAGCGATAACTGGTAGCAACATCAAAGGCATATAATATATAATATATTATTAATATATAAAAATAAAAATTCTTAAAGCTCTCCTTAGGGATAAAAAAGTAACAATATTGGTAGTCAGTGTTTTCTTTATGTTACCTACTTATCCTCTGTATATTATTTGTCCACTTTAACTTAAACCAAATAAACTTCCTGGATTCGAAATCAAATATATGGTTTCTGTTCTTACCAAATACACTTCCTATACATTTCTCTTTGATCCGACCATCTTATTTGGATAGTCAGTAAACCTTTATGATAGTTCAACAAACTAAACAATCTTTCTATTTGTACACTTCTAAAACATTTCTATACTTGAGCAATTCAAGTAATTGACGAAGAAATTTTTATTTTGTGTACAAATATATATACGACTGAATTTGGAACGTTACAGTTCAATTGTATTTAAAATTAGGACATTACTTCTCAATAGAATTTGCATCTTATTACCGTTCTCTGGAAAACAAATTCGCTTGGATTCGATTTTTATGGGACAGGAACAAAACAGCGGCTTCCTAATTTATTTTTTTATTTACATAAAATGTACGCGAATGTAAATGATTTCTTTCGATTGATGCTTTGTCGTAAGATTATCAGGTGGATGTATCTTTTTTCTCTTTCTATCTTACTCGATTTCGTATTTATTATTCTCAGCTCCTGGATCCCGAAAAAAGTAATTTGTCGGTTGCGCTTTAGTATTGTTAAGGGAAAATTAGTTACAGCCAAATTATACAGGTCTTTCATGTTTATGGATGGTAAGAGGATCGCTATCGTGATCTTTTAATGGAAAATTTCTTTATATTATCCGTGGTTAGATGTATTCAAATTGGATAAAACTTAGCTTTTTTATAGAGACCTACTTTAACACGACAAGATTCTTTTAATCATCGGAATATTTAGATCACTATATGATCTCTTTCATTAGTAAATATTTTGCCTATGGAAATAGAGAGGGTTTATACTTTTTAAATTCGAATATGATTGAGTACTAAAGTTCAAATTAATTTTTATAGCCAACGGAACCTCAATCACAAATACAATAGAATAATTCAAAATATTAATATGGTAAATATTGTAAATCCTTCATTGGGAAAAAACTAGGTCCAAGCTGTGTATTAAGACTGAACAGAATTGCGATCGTAATAATAAGCGTCTTACATCTTAAGATAGGCGTCACTAATCTAAAGAACAGTTGATATATTGAGATAGTGAATCCGGCATTCTGTTGAAGACCAGAAGATCTTAAAGATACTCCTCTGACATTGTTGCAGATTCCTGTACATGTAACGATTTCTGTTTAAAATAAAATTTCGTTTGGTATAGGATAACGAATACCATCGTAAAATAGCAACATAATGCAGTTGTGTTTCGTATGGCGAATGAAGAGAACCAGAGACCCTTTTTTACTGGAAACGAGCCATTCCATCTTAGCTCACAGGGGTGACAACGCATCTGCATTTTGATTCTTAATCGAGGATAAACGTAAATATCTATGGGCCACAGCATCCACTTACCATCACCTGTGTGCTTGTTTGTCACCCTTATTCTATATAAAAAAAAAAAACTATAAGTTACTTTCGATTCGTACGCTTTGGACTTACAGTGCGAAATAGGTACTTAGAACTAATCGAATTTACCCTTAAACAATCGTAACACACATGTGTACCCCCTGCATAATAAAAATACCATTTAAATTATCCCAACAATAAAACAGCCAAGTGCATCACTCACTTGAATTACAACTAAATCCACTTTTATATAATACGACTTTTTCACGAAATATCGCGATCGTGTCGGTCACGAAGAATTTGCCAAAATGTCTTTACTTGTGTTATGTCTTCATCTTCATTAACAAATTACGTCTATTTAAACCAACTTGCGACAATTTTCGTTATTATAGTTTCTTTTCGATGTCTACGTATTTTATTAAAGGTCAAACAGACAATTTTGTATATTAATTGTTAGGGATGTTTTTATCATTAAAGTACCTATAGAATTTGTGTATCGATATCTGGATGAAAATAAATGGATGAATAAATGACGAAAATTATAAATTCGTTGTTTAGGGAATGATTTTTTGATTCCTTACAAAACCCACGAGACGTACTCGTAACATGATATGGACATTTTTATTACCAGCACTATGGTTTAAGGTAAACTGTATGCTTTGTGAACGCTTATAAGGGTAAACAGTGTGGCGGCGCTGTCGTCGCGCCACAAGCGAAATACATCAAAGCCTAAATCGCGCTATCAAAGTTCCGAAGTAAAAGCAGTATATATAGAATAGCTCCGAACTTCCACTCGGAGCGTTGGTCGCTCCCCGGGCAGAAGACGTTACGCTGCGGAGATCTCCCCTTTGCCACAACACGATTTTCAAATCGTCGATTGTAAAACGTCGAATCTGTGCTCTGTGCAAACTCCCTACACTAAACTTTATGAGGGCATTGTTTTATTAATATCTATAAAAAGTGCTTCCCAGTACAGCGTTTCAGTTTTCTTATAGCTTTCTGTATTTACAATCTTTATTGAGTCGCTAAGTTTATAGCTTTATGGCGAATTAGCTTTTGCTATTTTGCTACAGAATACTGATTAAAAATTATTAGAATAGTTAGCTTCAAGTTTATACATTCTTATACTAACGACAACCAAGAAGAATGAATGAATACTAGCGTAAAATAGCAGCTTAATGCTGCTGTGTTTCGTTTGGTGAGTGTAGAGAACCGTAGAGCCTTTTAAGAAAAAAGAAAAGAGGCATTCGATCTTAGTCCTCACGGCTGACAACGCATCTGTATTTTATTCGCAAACGAGGATAGATGTAGATATCTATTGACTACAGCAACCACTTACCATCAGGTGGACTGTGTGCTCGCTTGTCACCCTTATCCTATAAAAAAGAAGAAAGGTAGATAGTAGCGTAAGTTAATAAGTAAGATAGTAAGCGGAGTGTAGGGCGGCCGCCACAAGATGGAGTGATGACCTGGTAAAACATGCAGGAATTAGATGGATGAAGGTGGCTCAGGGTTTTGGGTCATTGCTTGTGGGAGGCATATGTTCAGCAGAGGACTTGTGATGGGCTGTGATGATGATGATGATGATGATGATTGAAATCAAAAAAGATGACGTAGTGCAGTTTTAGACACAATGCAGCTGTGTTATGGCTGCAGCATAATAAGCCGATTCGAAAGAGCACAGAGCACGCCCTTAAAAAATACCAGCATACAATAGCATAACTCTACTGTCTTTTGTAAGGTGTGTAATGAGCTGGGATGATCTTTGTTACAAGCTTTTTTTTAATATCTTTAAAAAATACTTCGCTTCATAATATGCACCACGACCAGAACAAATCGTTTCACGATGAAAATAAGAGCTATCTTTGTAATTTTTTTCTATCGAGAAAATTTTATTCTATTATGTTTTTAACCAATGACGATCCTCGCAATTACGGTGTAATATCCATATTAATATTTTTTGTTACTTTGTACTTCATTTAGCTATGTAAAATCCGATCTTAAGCAGCCCCTAAAAGTCCACTGCTAGACATGAGCCCTTTTATATTTAAAAAAAGAATTGCCTTAATCGCCAGGCTTGGCAGGAAATCAGATGCTAATCATCATCGCAATATCAGATGTAATGCATCTTTGGCGTTTCTCGTCACTGGTCTAGACATTTTACATATAGCATATTTGGCATTTTACACCGCCATCTCTCGGGTGCTAAAAATATTAATTTGAAATGATGTCAACAAAATTAAAAATAGTTTAGAAAATCCAAAAGTGCACGCCTCATGAGCGTTTCATTTAATTTTGATAAAAAAAATAAAAATAGTGATGATGATTTTTACAAGAAAAAAAAAACAGAGAATCTAATCGACTTTCGTTAATAACTTTTAAACGGTTGAGTTCAATAACAAAAATCAATAGGATCCTTCTTAGAATATACGGAATCTTATTTAATACTATATATCTCAATCTATTGCTTACATTTCTATTAAGCGAGAAGACTCACCGACGTACAGACCAACGGACGACAGTCCATATATTTTTTCAATTAAATTTTTTCTCATGTAATTTAAAATGAATCAATTAGAAAATAAACTAATCTTATAATTCAATGTCTGTAGTTATTGCAACGTTAATAATAATATGGATTTGATGTCTAGCTAAAAGTATAAGAACGATTTTATATATCGAAATTGAGGTATGGCCACATATCGAAAATAGAGCACTCCCTCACGTTGTGAGGCGTGCAATACCTAAATATATTATAAACATAATTCAAAACTATTTATTTAATTTCAGACGGACTCGGCTTCGCCAGAAGAAACCTTCCAACCAGAAAAGTCGTCATCGGAGACTTCAATTTTCTCTTCAATAATTCCTGACAAGTTATCAGGCTCCATATGTACAGCTGTTCTCTTCGTGCTGGGATGGAAACTTCTAGCCAACAAGCGGTGAACTAAAGTCTTATTATCTAGGATTTAACGATGAATTGTGATGAGAATAAAGTATTACGTTATTCTAAAATCGCGCTATTTTATCAACTTCTTTTGTCTAAATGGTTATTTTTAATAATCTCGTTTTAGACTCGATTGCTTCTAAAACCGTTTAAAGACGGGCATTTTGTATATTTATATTGTTGTATATAGACGAAATATATTAATCAAAATAGCTTGTTGAAAATCACGTATAAATAAGCTGTTCCCGCTTAACTAAAATTTACAAAAATCCAAAGATTTGTTAGGTAATGATTTTCGACTGGCTTTTATATAACTGTACTCATATTGATGTAATATTAGAAAAGAAACATAATGTTTTGAACGCAAATTTTACATTTAAAAAAATGTTTGTTGTAAGTATTAAGTTTATTTATGAATTAGTAAATTTATAAAATGAAACTATTCCACGTATATTGATTTTAAAATTTACTAGGGAACATTAATTATGAATAAAATCCATTTGACATAAATTATGAATGCGATTGAAAAAAAACTTTAAAAAATAATAGTGTTTTATAATATGTAGAAACAAAAATGAAATGTCAACATGTTCTGAATACGGATGGAGTGTAAAATTAAAGTAAGCGGGATAAATGAAATGTATATATAAATATATCATATACTTACCTACCTTTTTAAAAACATTTACCCTTTTTTAATAACTAATAAACTTGCACAAGACACACCGATAGATATCTGTTTAATCTGTAAATGCTTCAGTTTTTAATTACATCAAATTTCATCCTAGCCTCTAGCACAAAATAAAATCGATAACGACGATGAACACCTCTTGGTCAAACCTTGGTCATACAAAGGATACAAGAGAGAAAATTTTAAATACCTAATTTGATTTTTCGTATCGAATGATACAAGTAGATAGCTTTTTCTTACTTTCACTGTGTTAAATAACGCCAAGAAGGCTACATGTTTAGAAATTATTTTTTCTAACTTTAAGTCGAAGATTGGCCGCGAAAATAGGTTTTATTCATTGATTTAAAAGTTATGTATAATTCAATGGTTCTATTAAAATAAATAAAATTTGTTCGCTCATAATTCATAAACATACCAATCGTGTTGTGTTTAAATTGAGCAATTGTATATTATAATTATAATCTTGCAATGCTATACTCTGCTTTTGGTGTTAAAATATAATCTAGAAATTCGTAAAATTATGTTTTTACAAACGCACAATTTTAAAGTAATTCTACAAAAATACAGCATAACTGACTAATAATTAAGGGCAATTAAGATTTTTTAAATAAGAACGTTAAATTGAGAAAATCATTTAAGTATATCATACTGTAATTGCTATGTGTAGATGAAATATTTGATGACATGATTTAATCAGAATCACCGCTTTTTCTATTCTGTTATTTGTGGTCACGAAATACGAGTATTAACTGATACTTCTTAAATAAAGGGTGACGTGTACTGTGCAGTTATTTACAGTTTACAGTAATGACGTAATATAAATATTGTATACTACTGCTAAGGCTTACCGCATAGTATATACTCGTATAATTGCACTAAAACATTCCGAAGTATGGACCAGCCGTGTGTTTGCGACTTAAATAAAAAAATAATATTTTTAAATCAAAAACAAGATTTTTGTTCCAAAGAGAGCAGCCTAAAATTATCATCGATTGATCTCATTATATTATTTTTGTATTAAAAGCTTTTATATTAGTAGTAAATTAATTGTAAACTCGTTTAGGTTACGTGCCAAGCTGTTTGATAATTATATCTAAGAATATATATTTTAATATAATGATTTATTATTGTAAATAATTTGTGTAAGAAAGAAACGGCAGTCCGTCTTTTTGTAATAGGTGCATTCTGTACATGTTTCATAACTTACGTCCTTTTGTAATTGAATGAACAAAACCGTAACTTAGTATTAATTTTGTAAAACATTCTATTCGTATTGAAATCACAGATAAAAATACGAGTATGTTGGACATAAACGAACAAATGATAAATGTGACTGGGCTCGTTACCGATTGTAAGTATTTTTAAGGAACAGTTTCCGTATAATATGTAATATATATGTAAGGATAGTTGTTGGCTAGCGGATTACTCATTAAATTAAGTTGTTAGAGGCTTCGAACATAAGTGTACATTTATATTTGACGCCACACATCGAGATCGCCGCTTTTATTTCAGGCGATTCAAACGTGGCTTAGATTAGATATCAGATTAATGACTCGTAATTGTTTCCGTTCCTAAGACCAACAAATAAAGATAGAACACCACGTATACGTTCATTTCAGGTGACGCCTAAACCATGCTTAACTTATTGCAAACAACACATAAAAGTACGTTTTGGTTGCGCGTGAATGCGACTTAGCATGATCACAGAGATGATATCGGCGTCATTGACATGGACGCAGTGTTCTATCTTTTTTGTTGTTCTGACTTCCGTTTTCTTTTTTTTAATTACAAAATAAATTCTATTAATATTCTCTCTAAATAAAAAGGCACTTGTAACTTGGTCATTCAGCCCAAAGAATTGTAGTACTTCGAAGCCTATAGATTCGTTGATTTAATGCCATAATAGATTCTAATGTGACGGTGAAATAAGCATTGTCTGATGATGAACAAGTGATGCAAAATGTGTATTTTTTAATAGAAGTGATTTTTGTAGTTTTACATCAGGGAACAATTATATGTTGTATTGGGAGCAATTACATTTTATTTCTTATTACTACGATATATTGATTTAATATAGTTTTATGCGTTAATTAAGGAACAAAAAATTACTGAAGGATGTGTTCAAATGTGATATATATTTATTTAGGATGATTAAATAGAATTTGAAAAAGAAGTTTTCCTAATGATCTCTAGAAAACTCTTATTTGCTGTTTATTGTAAGATTTATTTGATGTGCGCGTGAATATGTGAGAGGGTAAAGCGTTTGTGAAATGTCCCTGCATATTATCATGTTTCATATTTTAATAATATGGAACCAATTATCTTTAATATAAACCCTAATTTTTTTATAATAATAAAAGGAAAAAAAGTTTCTAATGAAATCGTCCGTCGAAAACATTTTTACAGATAAATATGTGATTTATTAATAATTTTCACTATGTAATATATTTATTTATATATGTTACCTAAAAGTAACGTAATACATAAGTAAATTGATTATATTATGGATAAAATAATAATATATAATAATTACTTTATTACTTAATCCAATTTATTAAATTTTTCACGGTTTCGTAGAGAATATCGCTAGGCACATAGTATTCAGTTCGTCTTTAATAATCCTTAGATTAAAGCTAAAGTGATTGCAAACAATGTTAAAAATATAAGTAAAAGCTTGACGCGTATTTGTTGTAATATTATATGTAATTAATTCGTAAATTTTACTTGTAAGTTAATGTTGACAGTTAAAAAAATATTCAAAATTGACCTAAAATTCGCTAAGTATAATTAATTAGTTCTATTTTCTTAACAGAAAAAAAAGCAATTTAATAAAGGATACTAAGTCGCATCTCCACGCGTTACCATTTTATATTCATTAGCACATCCAATAAAGCAAATTAGATTAAAACAAAGCAATATAAGAGTTTTGTACATAAAATTTTAATTGGTATGCTTATGCTCTTTGTAATATGTAGAGAAAATTTCTAAATCCATTAATAACGCTTCACGTGTCACTTTAAAACTGTATACATAGCTTATAAGACATGCAAGGCTGTATAACTAAGGGTATGATTTTTATGGTATTGTTCATTGAGATTTTTTTTGCATCTACATTTATCCTCCATTAACAATCAAAATGCAGATGCGTTATCACCCTGAGGACTAAGATAAAATTCCTCGTTTTCAGTAAAAAGGGTCTCCGGTTCCCTACACTCACCATACGAAACACAGCATTAAGCTGCTATTTTACGCTGGTATTCTCTCAGAGCGTGGTCCTACCCAGGTCGAGCCGATGTATTCTTGCTACAACCATACAATAGCTGCAGCGTAGCTCTACCACGTAATAAAATACGTGAAATCAAATCCAGTAATAGTACTGTGCTGTGTTATGCCGGCGTAAGTCAATCCAATACCTATGGTGGGTAATACCGTGGGTGTTCTAAGAAGCGATAGAGGAGATTTTCCTGATAACCATTCAAAATAGTAGAAAACTTCGGTTACTAAACTACCTGCCAAGCGTGGCAACTATGGCAAATAACCCTCCCTATGAGGCAATATATGGGAGAGGCCTATGTTCGGCAGTGGACTTTAATTGGCTGTAATAATGATAGTACTGCAGAGTCAATAAGAGATTTGCTATCGTAAAAATGGACTATGGTTTCTAAAAATAACACATTTCCAGAGAATAATTAAAAAGAAATGTAGAGTTTTTTTAATTTTAATAATTAAATATCATAACGCTATGAATGATACTTCCGAAAGTGGATCAAGTCCACACAAGGTAATACGTCCGAGGAGATAGAATCTAGCTGTACGACTGTTCAGGCTTTATTGTATTGCCATTAGATCTAACGCAAGGGTTGAGGGTAGGGTTGCCAAATTTTTATTTTTATAATAGTATTTTCTAGACTATTATCCGTTAAAATATAGGAGATTAGAGATGAGAGAAAAAACATACAAAAACAAATAGTACGTCAAAGTCGATGGGTTCGGGTGTCTCATGAGCAAATTTTGTGTCCTTCTTCGGGGGAGGTCAATGTTCAGCAGTGGAATTATGAAAGGCTGAATGATGATGATGATGTATTGTCCTATTCTACATATTTTTTGGAACATAGTATTTGGACCCTTAATGTAGTAGCAACCCTAGCATACACGTTAATATATATCCGTACAAAAACATTCGATAAGACCGAAGTTTGACGTTAGCACTGTGAAGTGCAGTGTCAGATCACTTTAACACAACAGCGTGTATTTTTTGTTTGCACGCCGAATGCTCCGCCCCGCTGCACGCTCTTATAGAGCGGGGGCTTAGTTTGTGATAAAATGACACGGTCCTATATTTTCTGTTCTGGTATTTCTAGTCGTATTCTAGATGTACAGCCTTGCATTTTTTAAGCATATTGAAACTCTTGCTTCCTGCTATACTAAATGTCTAAAAATAACTCGTAACAACTATTGAATTCTAAGCAATAATGATAATATTTACTCGTAGCTGTAAGGAATCTCACTACAACGTCTTTCATACACGTTTTCTTAAGAAAAAAAAACATCATGTATAATAAATATTCCAATTTTCTATACTCCAGATTGTTTAACGTTATTTTGTAAATCAAATTGAATTATTTCTAATTTTTATTTACAGTGGTGTGAAATATAAAGTCTCCTTATACTTAATACACAAAATAATTTTAAAATTAAGTTACCGATAAAATACAGCAACATACTAAAGTACGAATTAATTAAACGTAACAATTATTCTGATATTATAAACCCCATATAATAAGAAAGGATTTGGTGTTATAAATCACGCTGTATACAAAATATGATCGAAGGAGTGTAAAATAGACAAGCGAATTAGCGGGCAATAAACATCGTTGTTACAGTACCTATTGATGGCTAATTTTAATAACCTATAATAAAATAAAGGTAATAAAATAAATTTAACCGGACAGTCCCTTTATCTCTTTGTGTATTTTTTTAACGTCCGTGTTTGTGCCCAATTTTCAAAAAAAAAAAAATGAATGAAAAAAGAAAAAATCATTTTAATGTATCTATGACAAGATCTCGCTTCGTCTAAATGATACCTGTTACACGTACATCAATAGGAGAAGGATCCCAAAACCTCAATATTCTAGAACACCAGCATAATACAAAAGCGAAAACAACCGAAGGCCTATTAATTTTTTTTTATACGTTACATAAATAAATAGTAAATTTTATTTCAAGGAAAAATTATCCATGACAATATCTCGCTTCGGCTGGATATTACCCGTGACACGTACAGATATCGGGAAAGGATCCCAAACCTTCACTATTCTAAAGTACTAGCATAGCACAATAACCGAAAATTACCGAAAACCTAATAATTGCTGTTGTCAATTTTAATAAGTTACATATATTAATAGTAAATTTTATCTTTCTGGAAGTAAAGTAAATTAAAATGTATCATATTTGTACAATACAATAAGATGCATCCTCAGAGTATTTTTAAGCTTGCTTATTTATACTATATTTATCTCCGTTTTTATTTTTATATTTCGCGCCACTGTATAATCTAGTAAAACGTGTGATTTTTTTAGCTTAATTATTCAAAGGCCTGTATATTTTAGACAATACTTTAGTGTTATAAATATTTTAATTTTACCTACTTTAATTTTTATTTTTAAGTGAGTCATACCAATTGACTTTATCATAAGTTTGTATGCTATTAAACCTAATTTCAGATCAACTGCCAATTATTATTTCTGTTTTTACTTTTTATATTCTTTATTTGAAAATAATATAATTTTATAAATAAATTATGTGGATTTATTTCTTCAATCCGAATCGCAGTGTGTTATTTAACCTTCGTTATAACATACTAGATATATATTATTACTCTTTATATCATCAATTAATAACAGCCCAGGACTTGAAATGAAACTCTGTCGTTGTAGAAAGGATTTTCAGAAATCATCACACTTTTAAAGCAGAATGGTATCGCAGTATCAGACATCTCACTGCTCTTCTATTACCAAATTGACGATATACTAACGATGGGCCAATTTAGGAGTACCCTAAACCGACGAGAGTATATGCATAGATATTATATGGATGTGAAAGAAGTAAAAGAGGTGTGTGAGGATCGTGTCAAATGAAAGTCCGTAGTCCCTGTCTACTCCTCTGGGTGACAGGCGTGAGAGTGCTGCTATATTTTATTCCACACTAGGATTTTATCCTGTATCGTGGAGACAGTTTATATACACAAATTGCACAAGGACACATCATATCCAGTCCGGAGCAGTTATTTGTAGGGTGTACAAATACTTGTTCCGTGCGGGATCCGAACCCGCGGTTTAGTGCGGAATTCATTGCTAAGACACTATGCCACGGAACCGTCACATCTATTATCTACTTGTGTGAGATTATACTGCCATTATGGATGTGATTACCTACCATAATTTCTGGAATTTATCATAGTGGATTCTTATGAGACTCACAGAACATGTTTACTGTTTCTTTAGATTCGCATAATTACCATCATCGTCATCACACATAGCATAATCACCATCAGCGTCATCGTCAACACATAAGGAAAGATTTGTTCCAGTTACCACATTTTAGGTGATAGTGAATAAAGATAATAAAACTGCCCCGCTTGTTCAAACAGTACAAAGTACTGACAGGCAACTAGCTTTGGTCATTTCACGAATCTTAGTCGTTGCCGTCCGTCTTGGTTCTTTTAGTACAAGCAAAGAAGGTTGATGATGATGGTGGTTGGTTGATGAGGTTGCCCTTTGACGCTTTGTGATGGGCGGTGTTGCTGTTGGTTTGCATACTTCATTTATTTTGGTGATATAATGTAAAGTAATATAATACTATAACTAATCACTTCTAAAGCATTCCTTGAATTTTTTATAACGTAAAGTCTTTACTAAGAAGTAAAGAGTTAACGTTATTAAGTTTATTTATATAAAAAATATTTGCGAGTATTTACAACAGATGCCATTCCTAAGGACTAAGATGGAATGCCTCGTTACCAATAAAAGGATCTCCAGTTCTCGGAGTAAAAAGCAAAGTATCAAGCTCATGAGCAAAAATCCGCGTAAAAGCGTCAGTAGCCTAATGGAAGGGCGCGGACCGTGAACTCGAAAGGTCATGGGTTCGAATCAGGGTTGTTGCGGACGCAGCATTTTTGACATCCGCGGATGCGGATGCGGATTTTTAGAGGCTCACATGCGCGGATGCGGATGCGGAGTTCAAGTGTTTTTAATAGGATAAACTACTTTTTAGGGGAACAATTAAATAGAAGACGGTAATTTTTATATAATTTTTATTTATTAATGAAATTTCGAGAAAAAATCTTAATCAAAATACTTTTATTTAAGTTACATTAAAAACAATTTTTAATAAACAAAATTAAAAATTGGTGCATCATAGTTAATGCAAATAAGTATTACAGCTTTATCAGCCTCCAGCCGGTTTCTTAGTGGATCGTAGATTAGCCAAGCGCAACTAAATAATTGTTCACTGGGAACGCTGGCCGGTGGAGTGATAAGTACCTACTGCGTGCACACCCAGAAAGAATTTTCAATTCTCCTCTATTTACTTTCGAGCAGGTCAGTGGATTTTGATCCACATCTAGTCTTTTCTGCCGATACATTACCAAGTCTTTCTTTAAAAGAGCATCCGTATTGTCCGGTGTTTCTTCTTGACCTTCATTTTCACTCGATGAGTGCAGATGAATGTCTAACATCAAGGCAAGATCTACAACATCCAAACCCGGAACAATTATTTGTAGGCCATATTAATACTGGTTCCGTGCGGGATTCGAACCCGCGGCCCTTAGCGCTGCAACTCACTGAAGTAATTTGTATATTAATTATGAACGAAAGTAAAACATGAAAAATAACCGACATCAATCAAACTCAATTCTCAACATCAAAAACTACTATAAACCTGCAAATGTTGTATCAAAAAAGGAGAAGGTTCTCAATTCAGGTGTTTATACATTTTTTTGTTTTTCAAATTGCTTAAAAAGTACCGCTTTTAAGTAAAAATTTCAAATCAAAATGGTGTGTAAAATAGTCATAAAATAAATGATAACGTTGTAAACATGTTCTTTTTTTTAAATATGGTCCAATTTACACTTTAAATTATTCCCATTTGATTAATTTTTAGAAAGAGTGCCTATAGCTGAGAATTACTTTTCATCGAGTCTGACTGTAAGTTTTCAAACTTATAAAACTAGATTGAAATTCCAATTTACCTGCATCATCTTTTTTATTCTGTAACTGTTTTTCGTTATTCGAGCTTTCGAACTAACTAAACTCTTCTGGGTACATCGATTTAAGATGATTTTTTTAAAGAAGTGATGGTACGTCTCTTTCGTGAGTTACTTTTTTTACATATTTGCACTAGGTCTTATCCCGATCACTTTCATTTAATTTAAAATAAGTCCAAATATTACTTTGTGCTGGTGGCGACATTTTTATTCACTTTTTAAATTTATAGTTTATACGACGAAATATTTATGGAAGACAAAATAAACTTAGTCAAACAGAGGAAACGAACGTTGTGACTGACACTTCCTGAACTACCTCGATCAAATAAAACAAATGTTGTGTTATGTATAAATGTTGGATCTTGTCACCAGCGTGTGCAATCTCACTTTATGATCGTGTCGTGACTTGCTCCACATCTACATCCGGATCAAAGATCCGCATTGATTTATGCGGAGGCGGATGCAGATGCAGATGTCTAAAACAAAGCGGATGTTCCGCATTAGCGGATGCGGATTTGAATATCCGCAACATCCCTGGTTCGAATTCGCCATTCGACTATTGTCGGGAACCACTTCTAACACAAGCATTTTAAGCATACCAGAATTGGTTAAAGGGAATATTAGTAATGTTTCATAGCATTACTAGTATTATTAAAAAAAAATGTGTCCGGCTCCAAAAGCTTTCCCTCATCTTTGAGAAGGTTCTCGAACAAGTAAAAATCGCATTCTCATAACTCGGTTATTTTAATTATAATAAATTTATTATACTGAATTAATAAAAATAAATTTATTAATTCAGTATAATAAATTTATTTTTATAAAAGAGGGAGCAAAAGAGCATGCGGTCTACCTGATGAAGTAAAAAACTACTTTCAATGAGAACTAATTGTAGTCTGTATATTGAATAAAAATCATTCTTTTCTATTCTATTCTATTCGATGGTAAAAGGTGAGTATCGACGCTCATGAACAACTGCAACACCAGAGGAATTGCAGGTGTCTTGCCAGTCTTTTAGAAGTAGTAAATAGTAATCTCTTTTCTTGATGGTTTAAAAGTCATATCGCAAGTTAGGTTTGACCTTTCTTCTTTCACGTACGCAGAGCCGCCGATAATAACTATCTAGGGGAGAGTTGTGGGAGTTATTCTCCACCTCAAGATAAGCGCGCTAGCTAGAATACAAGGCGAAAAGGCAAAACCTCCCTGTTATGTCTATGTGTGATTCAAAACCAACAGTGGATAATTGTCTGATGAAGAAGTTAAAGTAAAATATTTTTATTCAAAATTGGCTTTCACAAAGCACTTTTTGAAAGTCAAGCGCTACACCATCGCTTCAACAAGTCCCTACTGCGGGTAGACCTCGTGAGAAGAAGTGGCAAAAAAACTCACAAGTAGACTATTTCCTCCTTTTATTTTATAGGATAAGGATGACAAGCGAGCACGCAGTCCACCTGATGTTAAGTGGTTGCTGTGGCACATATACATCTATATCTATACTTGTTTGCGAATCAAAATGCAGATGCGTTGTCAGCCGTGAGGACTAAGATGTAATGCCTCTTTTCCAGTATAAATGGTCTCCGGTTCTCTACACTCATCATACGAAATACAGCTGCTATTTTACGCAGGTATTCTGTGAGAGCGTGGTCCTTTCCCGGTCGAGCCGACCCATTCGTGCAACAATTATAAAATTAATATAGCTGCAGCATGGCTCTACCACGTATAAAACCTCCTCCTCTCCTCTCCCTACAGTAACAAATTATTCTTATGAAATTTATAAGTAATAGTAAGTCCACGCATTTTTATCTTTTAAATAGTCATCTAACTTATAATATCCTTCTTTCATAAGAGTGCTTTTAACAAATTATAGGAAATCTTGTTATAAATAGGTATACATCTACCCAAAAATAAGCCGTTAGCTTTATGGAGTCTGTACTTTGGAACAGTAAGTTTAGATTTATTGCGCTAAAGTCATTTTGTCAAAGGTATTAAAATAGTTCCTTGCATAAATAATATTGTCCAAAATTAATTGTGACGCAACAGATGTGTATTTTTATATAAAGGTCTGAGACTGAGACTGAGTCTGATTGCCTTGGTTTAATATTGTAAACACTCGTAGTATGTACCTCTTTTCACCAGTAAAAAATATTTTCAATGTCAGTTGCTGATCCCCACTATTATAATCCACAGTCGACAGGACATAACAATGTGGAAATAGCTGAAATAAACCAATCTTGCGGTATCCACATCTGTTAACAGCTTTTTCCTGCAAACACAGCAGAACTAAGTCTTCTTGACAAGACCTCAATGTAGAACTCGAAGTGCAGGGCGGTCCCATATAAGATGAAGTGACGAACTGTTAAAAGATGCATGAAGTCGATGGATGCCGGTGGCTCAAGACCGTGCTTTTTTCCATTCCTGGGGGAGGCCTTAACAGCCTTTTCCTGCAAACACAGCAGAACTAAGTCTTCTTGACAAGACCTCAAGGTAGAACTCGAAGTGCAGGGCGGTCCCATATAAGATGAAGTGACGAACTGGAAAAAGATGCATGAAGGCGATGGATGCCGGTGGCTCAAGACCGTGCTTATTTCCATTCCTTGGGGGAGGCCTATGTTCAGCAGTGTATTTGTGTTGGGCTGTAATGATGATGATGATGATGAAAAAAAGAAATGGTTTGAAAAATATGAAAAAGTGGAGTTGCTCTATTTCAAGGCTTGGGAACGCCATTGGATTCTCTTACATCTCACGGCGAAGCATCTTATGCTTGTAATATTTGATTATTTTTATCTACCGTCTTCAAAAAGGAGGAGGTACTCAATTCGACTGTATTTTTTTATGTGTGTTACCTCATAACTTTTTTCTACGTGAACCGATATCGATTAGTCTTTTTATTTAAAAGCTGGCGCTACTCTTGTGGTCCCATATAAATTTGATCAAGGTCTGACCAACAGTTTTTGAGTTATCCTTAATAACATATATTGAAGTCGGTTGTACAACATTTTTAATTTTAAATTATATCTACAATTATTTGCTTCCAAGCCAATGGCAAAAATATCTTACTCTTCTAACTTAGAGAAAGAACTTTACCAATTTATCGTACAAACGATGTTAAATCTGCCCATCGAAACTTTCACAGACTGGTAAATTTCTTTTTGAAATGGTAACTTTAAAGTTTAAGTTTTCTACTCATGTGTTGTAGAAGTATCATCCGTCTAAGTTAGATGACTTTCAAGTGTGAAAATCTTTATTCATTTACCACTCACGTACAGTTTGATGCAGTTTGAGGGACTTTATATTCGATTTTAAGGAACTTCACACTCTCACTTCTGTAAGTATAACATCATTGTATATATATATATATATATATATATAATTCTTCTGTACGTTTGTCGGCTGGAACGATTTTGATGAAAGTTTTTGTGTGTATTTGAGTGGGTCCCTGGATGGTTTACTCGTAGATTCACAATTGCATCGGGTGGTTGGCGCTGTTGTCGAGATCCAGAAGTACCCATGCAAAGCCAGGGTGGATCGCTAGTATTCTATAAATATATAATCGTTAGTGCATGTTTAAGGCCGGCTACATACATACGGAATTCCGTTTCGGGATTCCGTTTCGAATTCCGATTCGGGATTCCGAACGCAGCAAGTTCATATAAAACCAAGGACCCGTCACACACGTACAGTAGTTTTCCGTTCGAAATTTTGCGGGTAAAACGGGATTCCGAATGTATGTGGCCGGCCTTAGTAGATCGTATAACTTCTGAACGACGCAACTGATTGAGGTCATATTCACACAATATATTTGTTTTGTCGAGACGATGGTTTTTAGCTATGCACTGTACCATCTATTGAATCCTAGAATAGCTATAAGTCAAGTTAGTAACAAAGTCTATACTCATAGACCCGACTTAGTATACAAGAATAAATATGTTGGTTTAGTGCCAAAATATAAAATAACAAAATCTGGATCCGATAGTGGCGCACGATTTATTATTGAATTTCGTATTTTCACTGTAAAAATTCACCTACGGGAAAGGGCAGAACAACGTCTGCTCTGCTAGCTACTTTTATAAGACCTACGTGTAATTTTAAACCTCTATGATTGTAGATTTTTGCTTAGGAATCAGTCTGGGTTGGTTTGTACCTTCGTGTGTTTTGTTGTTGGATTAAAACGACAAGCAGCAGAACACCCTCTCTTATGTTCTCCTCTGAAGGGTAAGAGAGCCTGTGAGACAATCCATCTTAGTTCTCATATGACAATGCATCTACAACTTTTTTTGATATTAGCTCATTTCTTTACGTGGTAGAGCCATGCTGCAGCTATATTAGTAGTATAGTTATAGCACGAATGGGTCCACGCCTCACATAATACCAGCGTAAAATAGCAGCTTAACGCTGTTGCGTTTCGAAACGATGCATTCCATCTTAGTCCTCACAGGTGACAACGCATCTGCATTTTGATTCGTAATCGAGGATAGATGTAGATGTCTATGGGCCACAGCAGCCACTTACCATCAGGTGGACTGTGTGCTCGTTTGTCACCCTTATCCTATATAAAAAAAATTACCGTTACCGTTACAGTCCCACTGCAGAACATAAGCCCTCAAAAGATTGCCTCGTAGAGGGGGGACATTTTCCATAGTTGCCACGATTAGCAGGTTAGCAGCCGCAGTTTTGGAACGAAGTTCCTTATCGCACGGTACGGATTTGACGGATGGGGGCTAGGCGAGTAAAAGTGTAAGAATTTTCCGTCACGAGCCCTTCTAGCGGTTATGCGCATATGCTATTGGCTGTGCCTAGTCATAGGTGCGCGCTTATTGGTTCAAGGCAGCCAATAAGATCGCACCGGCTGCGCTTGACATTTCTTATTTATTACATAACACTTATTATACATAATATACAATATTTTATTATATACAATATTAAAAACTATAATTAAAAAAAAACTAAAACTAGTAACTTAATTATCATACAGTCCTACTCCCCGCGGTATCGTGCCAAGAACGCTGGCTGCGTTTCCCCGCTGAATGGCTAAGTATAGCCTTTGAGCGAGAAAAGAACCAGCCCTCTTATCACCAGCAGCAACGACAAGTCGCGGATGGAGTTCCTTTAGGAACTTCATCGCACGTGGACCCCACGGACCAATAGTCTCTACAACAAATGGCACAAATATGTAGTCATCTCTCAGAGACTCATGTTTGTGCCACTTACTCAGTTCAGCTGCCTCTGATGCCGCCCCGGCTCTAAACGAGGTACCTCTGAGATGAAAGGCTGCCAAAGTGTCTACGCAAGTAGCACACACTAGGGCTTTACCTCTCTCCCAAGGGACCAATGTCATACCGTCGGCTCTCCTGCCATCGTCTCTAAATATTCCACAAAGCTCTAAAACCGAGGGAACATTTATAGAGACAAGAAAAATCGCCGCTTCTATTCGGATTCCTACGGCGATGCGCAAGCTTTCCCCATCAAGTAATGTGCCGAGATTACTTGATGGTAAAGCGTGTAACCAGTGACTAGATTCCTTAGTCGAAACAGCTAGAAGGCGTGCCTGATCTTGGTCACTATGGAAATTGTGAAACAAATCTCTCTGCACGTTCTGTACCAACGGAATATCCCACTGTTTTTGTTGTTTAACTTCCAGTGGAACATTTTCGCCGCGACAGAGCACTCGTCATGTCTGCCCTGCCTCCGTAGCAAAGCACAGGTCTACTTTATTTTTTAAAATTATGTTACATAAGTCACTGACACTATGCACGGAAGCAAGGAAAGCAGGCCATGCAACGCTAGAAAGGTTTCTCACACCAATACCACCAAATTTTATAGGAAAAGTAGCTTGAGTCCAGGCTGTTGTATTTAAAGTTAAATTTAGAATTTTTTCTATAGCTATTTTAAGATTATTATCAATACGCCAGGTAGGTGTCATAGTTAAAGTGCAACAATATGTGAATAATTTATTTTTAACCTAAAATTTATATATTAAGACTAATTTTTATAGCCAATTATTTGAAAAATTGACTAAAAAATATCAAAAAAAAAAGCAACAATGCCGAAAAATGCAAAAAAAAGCGTGAGAGAAAAAAAATCAAGAATGTGCTTACAACCAATTACAAGAAAAAAATAAAATGATATTCAAAACCGCTGCCCAAAGATCTAAAGAATATCGTGAGAGACAAAAAGCAAAAAAAAAAAAATTAAATTAAAGGAGGAAAATGTTGGTCGTCTTCAAAGGTAAAATATATTATTATTTTGTCACATATTGGGATTATTACTATCTGATGCGTATATAAATTAACATTCTTGAAATAATTTCAACAATTAATTCAAGAATTCATTCATCGAGCACTGTTACAGTATTCAAAAAGTGTATCTGAAACGCTTAGCAGATACAACAATAATTTACATAAACTTCCATTTATTTTAGCTGGTGATTTCAATATCAACTTTTCTAGTAAAAACTCAGAACCACTTTTGGAATTTCTTTCGGATGAATTTGATTTACAAATTAATAATGATCCAGCAAAATCTACGGCAAAATACAATACCACTATTGTTTTTTCGAGATACTTAGATAAAATTGAATCTCTAACATATGTGTCCTACTTGAGTTACCACAAACCAATTATCACTACGATTGAATGATGTACAATAAAATGTTTATTTTTACAACTTGAAAAAATATATTAATTACGAAGTTTCCTACCATTCCTTCCAATTCATTAGTTATTTCTGCGTTTTATTTAATGGCTCTCAGACTGTAGTAATTCATTTATTTGTATTTGTTAATCAATAATATAATACGTTTATCAATAATAATAATATACTACGAAAGGAACTTCGTTCCAACCGAGTGTTCCACGACACTCACGCATGTTTTTTATTTTTTAATTGTTATTAGGAAGATGCTACTATAGTTATTCTATTTCACGATGAAAGTTTGACTTTGGTTGTTGTTAGCCATGCACATACACATTGTGTTAGTGTGCGTAGGCCGCGGGAGCGCTCCCGAGCGCGAGGGAACCTTCATCGTGAAATAGAATAACTATACCCATCTCCTGATGTGTTTCCATCTGTCACCCCTTACGATACCCACGGGACGATATTGAGTAGTGGATATTCTTACACAGCTACTACACGGTAAATCAGCTCGTTTATCACTCCAATATCATATAACGTAAATTGAAAAATTTTAAAGTCCCCGAAACATAAAAGCTGATGGTCTTCAAACGGCTGAACCGATTTTGATAAAACATGTCTGAGAAGCACCGCTAGAAAACCGGCTTTTAAATAAAAAAAAACCGCACCTAAATAGGCTCACCCGTTTAAGAGCTACGGTGCAACAGACAGACACACAGACAGACAGACAAACCTTAAACTTACAACACCCCCTCTTTTTCGTCGGGGGTTGAAAAACTAAACTGTTTCAAAAACACGTACTTCCGTCATCCGTCCGTTCGTCGCGCTAGTGAGACTCCGCATAGGAGTAGCGGAGTCTAGTGAGACTCCGCTACTCCTATGGCTAGTGAGCCATTATCCTCTTTTTTTTCTTTTTTTTTGCGCCCAAAGCAAAGACTACCCTCCGGAAGCGGTGGTGGGAGATGGTGAATGCTCATAGCATACCACGCAGCCGGCTGCGTGGTTATGTGGGACTCACTTTGAAGAAGTGCCTACCCAATAAATTATTCAAAGTGCCTACCCACTAAACACCACCTGTGGGACTGGCTCTGGCCAGTATGGCCTCTTCGCCGCAACTGAGACGACTCCCCTTAGGGAAGGGGGGCGTGGGGCACAACCGTCCGGGGACGGAAGCGCGGGTCAACCAACACAGCCACAAAGGGCGGCGGTGCTGGAGTGAAGATGTGGGAGTCGCATGAGCGAGAATGCACTCACCGTACGGGGATGGCGAGCACGGTCTGCTAACGCAACCGCACGGGGGCGACGGCGCTAGCGGAAGCGGGAAGGGAGGGGAAGGCACTCACCGTACGGGGACGTTGAGCGCGGGCACCTAACACCATCGTACGGGGGCGGCGGCACTGGCGGGGACGGGAGGGCACTCACCGTACGGGGACGGTGAGCTCATCAGCTATCACAACCGCACGGGGGCGGCGGCGCTAGCTGGGGCAAGAGGGCACTCACCGTACGGGGAGGGTGAGCGTGGACAGCTAAGACTACCGCACGGGGACGGCGGCGCTAGCTGAGGCGGGAGGGCACTCACCGTACGGGGACGGTGAGCGTGGTCAGTTAACACAACCGCACGGGGGCGGCGGCGCTAGCTGAGGCGGGACGGGACGGGACTGACGTTTCAATTCCTCGACTGAACTGGCTGAGGGAGAATACCCCTACGGGGACGGGTGCTCGGTCAGCGAGCGGACTCCGCTAGCGCACGACCGCACGGGGGCGATGGCGCAAGCAGAATGTTGCTCTGCCCCATTATCCTCTCAAGACTAAAATATAAATAGTCATTATTCACATCATTAGTCACGATTTATTGTTTACGCAATTAGTTGAATTCCTTTTTAGAGTAATGGGATTGTCAAAATAGACTACATTTTTGACATTATACTGGAGTATCTGTGTCTGAATAGTTTATAGCCGCTGTTTTCTCTAATTGCTGTTTTTTCCTACTTTGTGGGCAGACAAACCTTGAGTACTCAACAATTAGACTTTAATGTATGTATGTGTGCTTGTGCTTGTAAATATGCAGCTTTGATTTGTCACATGTGTCATTCTTTCATTTCTAGTGACACTCAAGTATTGATTCGTCTTACGAACCGAGTAATTCGGGTCGATTATTCAAATGGATCTGTGAGACCCGCTCGATAATGTTGGACATTATTGTCCCACGCGTAATCTGATTTGCAGCACTGTAATTTGCAGTGTTGCATGCTTCAATACGAATAGCGTCCCCGAAATGTAGGGACAGGAATTATGGAACGGGAAAAGCATGTACACATGCATGTCAAGCACGAGGTTGCGGGTTCAAACCTGGCTTATACAGTCGAACGCACTCTTAGCGCTAACAGTTAAACCTTGAAAACGACTTTATTTCGTAGAGGAGTAAGGGCGTTAATTTCGTAATTTAATTGTTGCTACTGACGTGCTGATGACTATACTTATGTGACATTTTAGGTATCATAGTGTACTCTCTGAAATTATTCATACGTCATTCGAAATATTCAGGATAAATTAATTAATACAGGGTAATAAAGAATCAATTTATATAACTACTTTTACGGATTATATCGCGTTTAATAACTTATTTTTTATTAATTCCCGACGTTTCGAGTGCTTTACAGCACCCATGGTCACGGGGACTGAGATGACTGATCATGACCATGGGTGCTGTAAAGCTGGCGTCGAGATGTAAAAATAATTATTAAGCGATGTAATAGTTTTATTCAATGTGTAGTGTTCGCGTAAATATGAGAAATCATTATCACTTTATATAATTATGATCAATAAGGTGTAAATGAATATCTTCTTCAATGTTACTTGAATGCTCACTGTCACTATCACTTTCGTCACTGTCACTGCCAACCTACAATAAAAAGCGATCACTTCCTTCATCTATTATTTTATCTTTGACTATGTACTCATCTGCAATTTTTATAACATGTGAGCACTCTTTTTTCCAAAGCTCGTTATTTATTGAGCCAAACACTTCTTTTACAAGTGATTCCACTTGATCATCTCTCTGGCCGACATTTTTCTCTGCGAACCGTCTCTTCACTACACTCCTTATTAACTCAATTGGATTTAAAAGTTTTTTATTTTTTGAAGGCACTCTACCATGTCTGCTTTGAGCCTCGTTTTTACAGTATGATATGGTGCATTGTCCATCACAATCACACAATTAGGTGGCAGGTTTGGTAAAACTTGTTTTTACAGCCATTTTATAAAGTTATCGCTATTCATGTCGTCATGGTAGTCGGATGATTTTGTTTGTAACTTGAATAGCAGTAACGCATTATTAATGAAGCCATAAGTATATTAATGAACTTTTTATATTTATATCAGAGTCGTTTTAATATTTTCCATAGTGTAATACGCCCACTTTCAAAACTTATTTCATCTCGCAATTCGATAAGTAATTTGTTTGACGTAGGAATTTATTTTCGTACAGCGTAAAATGACATAATTTCTTGTCGAATTGCACAAGCATCGAAGTCATCGATCTTGATCTTCTTATAACGATTTGGTCGATTTTTTTCCAGGTGTTGTTACTTTTGACGGACCAGGCACACCCAAATTTGAAACTGAACTAGTCTCTCTTTCTTGTCTTAAAATCCGGGTTACAGTAGATTCGGATACATCTGTAATCATTAAACACATGCAATTTTATTTTACGAATTTATAAAATTTTTATATTTTAGTAACGTAAGTGACGTTACTAAAATATACATAATATACTTACTTACATACAAGTATTTTAGTATCATCTATCGAAATAGATAAACAAATTTAAAATATGACCCACCACCATGCGGTACTGTAAAGGTTAGTATAAATCATTATAACTGGTCACCCTATAAAAAGTTACCATACTGGTCATGGCGGCAACTTTTGCACGAATTTATTGCAATGGAACAATCAGCTTGTTTTCAGCCTTTTCTTTTTTACAAAATGCGTAAACTTGAATAATAGTTTGCCTTTTAGAAGTTTTTACCACTTTCGGCATTTTTAAAACTAAGATTAAATCATTAAAAAGCAAAAGAGCACACAGATAGCAACCGATCAAACTAAAAGAAAGATGGCGACCAATGGCGACTGAGTAAACAGTGCTACCGTACGGGATCACTCACGCGTCAAGTTAAGATGAACGGACAATACTAATACTCTTTGGTCGTAGGACCTGTCAATCGTTTGATCCGGCACGTTCAAAAAATCTAATTGCAATCATCAATACTTTGATGCGACCCGGGTCAAATGAACGAATCATTAACGGTTGACACATGTCTACTTGCTACATATTTATTTATCTATGCAGTCGTCGTCCATGCGTCTATTGACACGCACACGCAGTCACTGTGTCTATATTAGCTTTACGCATACATAGCGCCGTGCGCCGAGATGAGTTGAAGCATCTGTAGTAAATTTATTGTTCTGTATTATTTAAATTTAGTTAAAGTTGCAGTCTATATATACGTCCCACTGCTGGACCCAGGCCTCCTCTCATTTATGAGAGGGTTTTTAGTGCAAAAGTCCGCCGGGCTGCCCCAATGCGTGTCGGCGAACTTTACACGCCTTTGAAATTTTTTTTCTTATTTCTCACTTCCTCACGATGTTTCCTTCACCGCCGAGCACGTGGTAAATCAGCACTTAAAATTGCAATAAACAATTTCATTAGTGCCGGCGGGGATCGACCCCGGGTTGCTGACTATGAAATTTACAGCGAGCGCTTAGCCCCTGAGCTACTACGGCTCCTGTAGTATTTACCTACCATATATTATTACTAGGTGGCAGCACTCATTTTCTGCCTAGAAGTTTGTCTAGGTAAGTACCACATTCTTAGTTATCTGTGCCGCCAAATACCTAAACGTGGCATTCCATATTGACGTCACGGGTAACAACACATCTGAATTTTGATTCTTAATCGAGGATCGATGTAGATTTTTTTCTTTTAAGAAACGTTACCCCCACTAGGATTTTCTCCTGAATCGTGAAGGCAGTTTACAAACATAAATTGTACAAGGACAAACATCCAGACCCGGAACAATTATTTATAAGCCATACAAATATTTGATCCGTGTGGGATTTGAACTCGCGGCTCTCAGCACCGCAACTCAATGTCAAGCCATTGCGCCATGGAGCCGTCCAAGATATCTGTGCAACAGCTCTTCTTACGACTGTGTGCTCGCTTGTAACCATTTTATTCTATAAAAAAATATAATGGGCCACCTAACAGCGGTTAACTTTGATTCGCATTTGGAAATAAAACAGGAACAAAAATTCTATATAGTAACGGCTCGGTAGCACACTGGCTAAACTTTTAGCGCTACGGGTCCCAGGTTCGATTTTCAAACGGAATAAGTATTTGAGTACTGGCGTCACTTTTAACTACTTTCATAATGTATGTTCAGCTGCATGATCAATTAGAGGCGTAGCATACCCCTCCCCCCTTCTCCTCCCCATTTTCGAAGTATTTAAAGATATAAAATTTGTTAAAGTCTTACATTATTACAGTCTCTGTATATTGTTTAAAAGTTTCCCTATCCGCTAAAATAAATCCGTAAAAGACATAATAGTTAAACTATCGAAATGTTCATATAATGTGACTCACGGGACAGTGAAATGGTTAAAAATCACACAATATATTGTATTTTTTATACTTATCCCTATCTTTGGCAAGCGCGTGTTTGCGGATTACCTCTATTCTCAAAACTCGCAATGCTGCAGTATTAAATTTTTAATTTTCGAATTCACGAGATTTTTACTAACATCATTTATAAAGATAAAGCGGGGAGCTAACTGTCATTCCCAAAATGTCGCCTCCTAAAACCAGCCGCTAGGACTACGCTACTGTGTGTGCCTTTGGGTACCACCTTCATACTGATCTTCAGCGGTCAATAAGCAAAACTTTTCCGTTCCTACGCTGCGCTTTTGAGCTTGCTGTCACTTAATCTAGTCCATCCCAGCATGTCGTTAAGCCATCATATAGGAGTACGTCGCAAATATCTACGGCACTTCTGTTCCGGAATTTTGCGTTTGAGGATCAACCTTGGGAAGTCGAATTGGGATCGTGCTGATGCCCTAGAAAGCGATCCATTATCTCATTCTGGTAGTCAACAGTTCACGTTTGCGTTTTGCGCTTTATAGAATCTTACTAGCTGTTACCGCGGCTTCGCCCGCATGGTCACTGAAATGAACTATTCATTGCTTTTTGAATTGAAAGAAAACTGAGTTTATAGATTTGTCAGAGATGCAGCCATTAAAAGGAAACTGAGCAAAATTGATTCATTGAATAAAACTACTTTTACGGATTATATCGCTTTAATTAACTTATTTTATTAATTCCCGACGTTTCGGTGCTTTACAGCACCCATGGTCACAGGAGACTGAGGTGATTTACGTCCCAATGTCAAAGTTAATACAGGTACCTTCAGCTTTTTAATTATTAATTTTGGTCCGATCTACGCAGAATGAACTAACTGTGTCTTGAAGTCTTGCAGTGGTATGCTTGGGTTTAGTTTTAATTTTATTAATTACAGGATCCCAAGCAGGTGGTAATACCAGCCTCCTCTCTATTGAAATTAGGATGTTTTTAATTTCAATAGCCTCACATATCATCCTTGGCAGGAATCGATGTTCTTTCGCGAGAATCTGTGGTTTATCAAATCTAATGTAATGGCGGGGCCGTCTAGGATATGATCACAAACTGCAGACTTCCCGGAACGTTGGTGCTTCACGTCAGCTATGTGTTCTTTTACGCGGGTTTTAATAGATCTTTTGTTTGCCCTATATGAGAGACCACATTCACAATCAAGCTTACACTCCTGCATCTTGTAGAGGAATATTGCACTTGACGGATGGTAGAACTGCTAATCTTCTTCGGCGGCTTGAAGAATGTTCTTATAGAAGCTCGCTTCAAGATGTAGCCAATCTTGTCTGTGACACCTCTGACATATGGTAGTACAGCAGGCACACGCTAGACTGTGTCCGGCTTCACTCGGTCACTGTGACGTAGGCGCGGGACCCGAAGCTTGTTGTCGTGCAGAACCTGCTTGACGTGCTGAAGCTCGGCGACCAGGTGTTTGCTGTCACAGATCCCTCGTGCTCTCTGTAACAAAGATTTGCCCACGGTAGCCAACTGTGAAGGATGATGGTGGGATTCACCATTTAAATATCTGTTTGTATGGGTCTTTTTCTATACACGGTGTGACCTATGGTGTTGTTAGGATTTCGAATGACTAATACATCTAGGAAAGCTAAAGAATTATTTGCCTCTAACTCCATAGTAAATTGAATTTTAGAGTTTATGGAATTAAGATGTTCTAAAAATGCAGTTACTTTGTCTGATGGTAAAATTGTGAAAGTATCGTCTACATACCGCTTGTAGAACCTTGCAGTTACTAGTGCAGTAAGCAGGGCTTTCTCCTCAAAGTCCTCCATGAAAATATCGGCGACAATGGGAGATACCGGTGAGCCCATTGCAACACCATCTACTTGCTTGTAAAACTCTTCCTTCCACAATAGATAGCCAGATGTAAGGCAATGTCTAAGCAGTACTGCATATTCTGCTGGCATGTTGTTTTCCTCTAGTTTCCTAGTTACAATTGAGATGCAGTCTTCAACAGGTAGGCATGTAAATAGAGACTGAACATCAAAACTGACCATAGTTTCATTGTCAGTAAGACATAGGTCTTTAATCTCACTAACAAAATGGTATGAATCCTTAGTGTGTGCTCTTGTGTGTCCTCTGAGTGGTGATAGTGTTTTTGCTAAGAGTTGAGCCAATCTGTAAGTTGGCGAATCGATCTGACTCACTATTGGACGTAATGGGCGTTCGGTTTGTGTATTTTTGGTAACCCATACAACTTCGGTGGTTTGGCACACAGGTATTATCAATTGACGTCTAGATTCAATTTCTCAGAGTATTTCTTAATTAGATCGCTAGTTGTTTTAAGCGTATTAGTTGTAGGGTATGTTTTGACCTTTACGTACGTACTTTCATCCGATAAAAGTTGTTGTATTTTAGAATTGTAATCCGACGTATCCATTATAACCGTAGCATTACCTTTGTCTGCGCGAGAATCGTTAAATCTGGTCTGTTGCGTAAGTTTTCAACGCATTAATTTCATCCTTCGGAAGATTTAATTTCGGCACTGAGCTTTTGTCGACAATAAAAGTTTTGGCCAAAGGTATGAATTTCATAACACCGCGAAAAATCCCGTATGAAAACATTATCTGTAGTGTTGAGGACTGTCTGTATAAAAATAATATTGGTAAGGAAGATTTAGAGGCCATACGTCAAGACATCTCGTCTTTGTTACGTCGAAGCTCAGTGCCGAAATTAAATCTTCGAAGGATGAAATAATGCGTTGAAAAACTTACGCAACAGACCAGTTAACGATTCTCCGCGCAGACAAAGTAATGCTACGGTTATAATGGATACGTCGGGTTACAATTCTAAAATACAACAACTTTTATCGGATGAAAGTACGTACGTAAAGGTCAAAACAGACCTACAACTAATACGCTTAAAACAACTGGCGATCTAATTAAAAATACTCCGAGAAATTGAATCTGAACGTCAATTCGATAATACCTGCGTGTGCCAAACCACCGAAGTTGTATGGGTTACCAAAATACACAAACCGAACGCTCCATTACGTCTAATAGTGAGTCAGATCGATTCGCCAACACAGATTGGCTCAACTCTTAGCAGAAACACTATCACCACTCAGAGGACACACAGAGCACACACTAAGGATTCATACCATTTTGTTGGTGAGATTAAAGACCTATGTCTTACTGACAATGAAACTATGGTCAGTTTTGATGTTCAGTCTCTATTTACATGCCTACCTGTTGAAGACTGCATCTCAGTAACTGGAAACTGAGGAAAACAACATGCCAGCAGAATATGCAGTACTGCGAACATTGCCTTACATCTGGCTATCTATTGTGGAAGGAAGAGTTTTACAAGCAAGTAGATGGTGTTGCAATGGGCTCACCGGTATCTCCCATTGTCGCCGATATTTTCATGGAGGACTTTGAGGAGAAAGCCTGCTTACTGCAGTAACTCCAGGTTCTACAAGCGGTATGTAGACGATACTTTCACAATTTTACCATCAGACAAAGTAACTGCATTTTAGAACATCTTAATTCCATAAACTCTAAAATTCAATTTACTATGGAGTTAGAGGCAAATAATTCTTTAGCTTTCCTAGATGTATTAGTCATTCGAAATCCTAACAACACCATAGGTCACACCGTGTATAGAAAAAGACCCATACAAACAGATATTTAAATGGTGAATCCCACCATCATCCTTCACATTGGCTACCGTGGGCAAATCTTTGTTACAGAGAGCACGAGGGATCTGTGACAGCAAACACCTGGTCGCCAGCTTCAGCACGTCAAGCAGGTTCTGCACGACAACAAGCTTCGGGTCCGCGCCTACGTCACAGTGACCGAGTGAAGCGGACGTCTAGCGTGTGCCTGCTGTACCACCATATGTCAGAGGTGTCACAGACAAGATTGCTACATCTTGAGGCGAGCTTCTATAAAACATTCTTCAAGCCGCCGAAGATTAGTCAGTTCTTACCATCCGTCAAGTGCAATATTCCTCTACAAGATGCAGGAGTGTACAAGCTTGATTGTGAATGTGGTCTCTCATATATAGGGCAAACAAAAGATCTGTAAAACCCGCGTAAAGAACACATAGCTGACGTGAAGCTTAACGTTCCGGAAGTCTGCAGTTTGTGATCATATCTGACGGCCCCACTGCCACCCATTAGATTTGATAAACCACAGATTCTCAAAGAACATCGATTCCTGCCAAGGATGATACGTGAGGCTATTGAAATTAAAAACATCCTAATTTCAATAGAGAGGGAGGCTGGGTACTACCACTTGGGATCCTGTAATTAATAAAATTAAAACTAAACCAAGCATACCACTGCAAGACTTCAAGACACAGTTAGTTCATTCTGCGTAGATCGGACCAAAATTAATAATTAAAAAGCTGAAGGTACTCCGTATTAACTGACATTGGGACGTAAATCACCTCAGTCTCCCGTGACCATGGGTGCTGTGAAGCACCCGAAACGTCGGGATAATAAAATAAGTTAATTAAACGCGATATAATCCGTAAAAGTAGTTTTATTCAATAATGTAGTGTTCGCGTAAATATAAGAAATCATTACAAAATTGATTCGTCAGCCTATTTAAATGTTTTGAAACGCAGCGTATTGGAAAGCATGAAAATAGCCTGTTTATTCCAAATGGAAATGGGATATTTTTTAATTAAAGGAAACTGAGCATAACTATCCGTCAGGGATGCAGACTTTGAAAAGAAACTGAGCTAAATTGATTCGTCAGAGATGCAGTTTTCTGAATTGAAAGGAAACTGAGCCAAATAAAAGATCCGTCAGAGATGCAGCCTTTGAGTTGAAAACTGAGCTTAATAGGTCCGTCAGAGGTGCAGCATTTGGAATTGAAAAGAAACTGAGCTAAATAGAAATTTTGAATTGAAAGGGAAGATCTGTGGGAATTCTGATTAATTGATTGTAGAATTTTGGAAAAAACTAACTGAACTCTATTTTAAGACGCTACTGTACACAATGTTATATGTTTTCCATTCAGGGAAAGAATGTGGAATTCTGGGCATTTGACACACGCGAACATGCTACATACAGCTGACCATGAGAGAAGCACGGTTTTCTAAGTTGACCCCTTTACCTGTAACGTTTGCCCTTGCGTTTTATTAATTGTCATTGCAAAACTGAGCTTAATAGGGAACTGCAACCTTTTGAATTGAAAAGGAAGATCTGTGGAATTATAGGGATCCGTGGTATAATAACATTTTCACCTTTTCCTACGCCTGTCAAAATTGTAGCACCGATTATGTTCCGTCCAAGATGTGTCACGCAGCCTTGTCCCGTTACATAACCGAGGAGCATCTAAATTTTGCATTAGCATGACTGGGACGCCTAATTTTAATTGAAGCTTATGTGAGGCACGCCTGACAACTCTAGAGAATTTAGAAACTCTACAGGATATGAAGTGCTCTGTTTGTGTCCATAACTGAGTCTACTGACAAATACTCTGTTATTTCTCCTGCTACTTCGCTTAATATATCTGAATTTATTTTGTTAACGGTCTCATTTTTGGTGCAAGAATCGCCCTTTCACATAACCATTTGTCTTCATGCATGTTGTTCGTTAAATCTGAATAAACGCTCGCAATTAATTCGGAATGACTGTACTAAATTACAAAAATCTCTCGTCAATTTAACGCAGCCTCAGCATCCGTTTCCAACCGCCCATCGCCAATTTTTAATAGTGTGTCAGCATAGTTTCCAGCATTGATATCATTATACAAATGCACTCTCATATTCGTAGTTAAATTGAATTTTGTCACCTTGTTCCATAAAATAGACGACTTGAGGCCTTTAATTTCATCTGCAGGTGTGCCTTTTGAATGACAGGTAAAGTTTGGCGAAAGTCACCAGCCAGTAAACCCACCATTCCTCCCATTACATCGGTATTGCTGCAAATCCTGGAGCGTTCGATTTAGTGCTTCTACAGCTTTTTATGCGACATTGTTCTTTCGTCCCACACTAAAAGCTTGCATTGTCGTAGCATTATACCTCGTGCACTATTTTTGCTAAAGTTGCAGATCGGCGATTCTTCCTGGGCTAGATTTGAGGGAGTTTTAAAACAGAATGTGCAGTGCGGCCCCGCTTAGCAGCGTGGCGGTTATACCGGAGGAAGCTACGGCCACAGCAATGTTTTATCTTTCCGTACTTGCGCTAATAATAAATTTAACAAAATGTCTTAGTTCCTCCAGGGCATCTAAAAGAAAAGTGCACCATTTCCAGATTCAATTTGTCCTAATACTTTGTCAAAACTCGTTTTGTTCGGGAAGCAAGCGGGTACAATTCGGCTACTTGCTGCTGCAAAGCTGGTATATCGTAGTTTATTTCATGTATAATTTCATCACTTAGTTCATTTTCGGTTGTTCGCTGAGGGCTTATCATTCCAAAGTCGCTTAATTTTTGCCTAACATTGCCATTACTTTATCTTCAATTTTTCCAAGTGCTTCATTATAAATGTGTTCATTGTATGTCATGTTCGCGTGTGTCTGCTGTAACCTTGCAAAATATCTTCCGCCATGTACTCTTTATATTTGTCCCACAATTTATGTGCATTAGATAGCCCGCAAGATGATATGAGAGTTGCATAAAGATCCCTAATTTTGGCTGGTGACTGGCACTGCAGCTTCCTCCATGGTTTCATCCAGTGATTATCGTTTTCTAAAAGATGCAGAGCTTCATGCTTCTCTATAAGTTGCGCATTCCTGACCGTTGACAGTTTTAAGGTCTTTATATCCTGTAGGACCCCGAACATGGTGCAGCAGCAATCGTAAACAGAAACATTCAAAATTAGTTACATGGACGGTATACACACGACCAAGGGCATTACACAGGCCAATTTGCAACAGGCGTGCCTTGAATACAGCGTTTCCACTCCTTGTTCCAAGTATAATAGCGGGGACTTCAGAATATAACAACGTTTTTGCAAAGGGTCGGTTTGACAAAGTTGAAAGAAGGCTGTTAGTGTAGTTTTGGCGGTGATGCAATTCTTTCTTGGAAATTTCTTTCGGTGAAATATACACGCTCTCCATTTTCTAAGTGTACAGCAAGGTGAGACAACTGTTGGGTGCCTTTCGTGTAAAGGAAGCCAAGGAGACGTCACGCTGCCTCGTTACTGCTGACATAACGCCCTGCTTGAAAGGTCTGTACTTCATTAACGGGATTTGCCTCACCTTCACTCCTGAGATTAAATATTGCTTGGTCGCTTCCTTTATTTATGTACTTACAGATATACTTGATTGCGCGGACAGAGCTACATGCTTCTACATTAATGTGGGCATGAAACATTTTACATAGAATGGGCTGTTATCTAAGGTTTCTAACTCTCCAGAGCGAGATTTGATTGTAACTTTCCTGCCACCATCTTCGGGAGCTCTGCGTCTGTATAAAGGTAACCATTGTCATTGTGCTGTTTCTTTTAATAGCTGTTTAAGGAATTTCTTTGTACATTTTCCTTCTTTCATACATGGCGATATTGAATTTCGTGCTCCACATGGACCGTGAATCATATTTCGGACGATGGTATCATACAATTCTTTATCTTGCTCAAGATCCGAATCTCGGCGCTTATTATGTCGTCTATTTGGCTGGGCCGCAACTTCTCTTTAAGCCATATTAGAATGCGGGCATGCGGTAATCCTCTTTTGCCATTCAATTGAATACATGAAGCACTGCACCTCTCCGAAAATTTTCCCTTTGTTAATTACATACATTAATTTTGTACTTTTAATCTAAATACCTAACAACTAAATCGTGTCTGTCAGTACTTTTTGGCCCGGCATTAGCTCCTCGGTTATTTCTATCCCGTGGGATTGCAAGTAAAAGTAACAAAAGATCAGGTCTTCCGTAAGTTCGTACATAGGCGAATGCATCTTGTGTGTACTCATGTAGGTAGCAGGGACTGTTAACGAATGATGAGGCAGAATTACCATTTTACCTAAATCTCTGGGGTTTACATTGGCGTCGCTAGAAACTGCATCTTGTAAATGTATATAATTCTCAACGCTCAGCTTTTTGATTTAAAGATATATAACGGAGACGTTCACTTTCTACCTTCACATACATGTCTACCAAAAATTTATGAAATAATTGTCTACACCGGGCTAAGAGGTTAAAATCATTTTCTCGCAACATCATATGATACGCATAAAATCCATACATGATACTTTTTGTTCAGGTAGGCTCCGTTGTGACCAGGTTAATAGTGGAATTTGAAAATGATAACCTCTTGTCCTTTGCAATAAATCGATGGGTATTGCAGAGCGTCATAAAACTTGTGTATCGGCTACCCGTTGCAACGTATCATCACGTGCTCGCAAGACAATGTCTCGTGAAGAAAATTAATCACCACTAATTACGGCTGCTATTTCGTTTATCAAGGTGCATTGTAGCGCCTTTCATGCTCTCCTCGAGGGTCCGATCTGCGTGAATGACGACTTTATAATTCTCTTCAGGTAGGTTTTCTAAAGCAGTTTTAAATGTTTTGACTAAAATGTTACGTTCATGCAAGAATCTTTGAATTTTGAACACTGTGTCTCTCAACTCCCTGGATAAATTGGCAGCGACGGTCTACCTCAATTTCTTCGTCACCCATAAAATATACTTGTAAAATTTATGCTATTCGTTTTCAGCTGGAAAAAGTGAACCTATTCTATGATAAATTTGCCTTGCACCGTAAATGTAGGTGAAAATCCCGGCATTATTATTTCCGGTCAACTCCGAAGGACGTCATTTGAAAGCATAGCTATATTTCGGATCCTGTTTAAAAGCGCCGTGACTCATTAGCATCATATAAAGAGAGTTTTCAAAGGTTCTTCTGGTTCCCCAAGTAACGGAAGAGACACTTAGCCATTGGAACAGCACATGCCTGCGGTCTCATCTTTCCATTTTAAAGCGCTGCAAAATCGACACGCCTTGTCCATCAGTCCGATAACAACTAACCTGTGATTTTTATAATCAATCAACGGATCATAATTGAATGCTGCGTCATTAAAACCGACCAATTGTTTCTTTGAAAATTTTGTCGACGTTCAGCTCTGAGCTGTGCATTTGCATCTCTTCGCGCCTGTGTCTGTTCTGGTGTTTCAGATTCCCTTGTAGTAGATTGACGTTCAGCTTGCTCAATGAGTCTGTGTTGAGTTTCATCAGGTGTTTCCGCGGCTCTTAAGGCGGCCTGACGTTCCGCTTGTTCGAATAGCCTTTGCTGACTTTGAGCAGGTGTTTCAGTAGCTCTAAAGTAGATTGACGCTCTGCCAGTTCAAGACGTCTTTGCTGACTTTGATCAGGTGTTTCAGTAGCTCTTAAATTAGATTGACGCTCTGCCTGTTCAAGACGCCTTTGCTGACTTTGAGCAGATGTTTCAGTAGCTCTTAAAGTAGCTTGGTGACGTTGAGAAGGTGTCTCAGATGCTCTAAAAGCAGCCTGACGCTCTGCTTGTTCTTGCCTTCTCAGTTCAGCATCTCCTAAGATTCTAGCGATCGAGCTAATCTTTTCGCTTGTCTTTGAGAAGATCTCTTGAAAGGCTGGACTTACGTTTGCGAGGCATTATGAGTAAGAAAAACCTATTTATAAAAAAAAAACGTTAAAATACCTAAAAGGAATTAAATTTCCTTTTAAATATTTTTAAAACAAATCCAAAATATCTAAAAGGAATAAATATTCCTTTTAATATTTTTAAAATCAAAACAACAAAAGACACAACACGAATCCGAAAACGATAGCCAAAAAAAATCAGAATCAACTTAAACCAAATCACAAAACAAATCGCAGAAAACCGAAATCAAAGCAGTAGTCAATATAAATATAACCAACAAAAAGAAGTAAGTGTATAGGTACCGTATGCACTATCTATACTATTAATATTCCTTTGAAATATTGTTAAACAACCTAAAACAACGAAAACCAATTCACGATTCTAAATAAACAGAAACAGAAACAGAAACAGAAACTTTTTATTCAATATAGATTATAAATAATACTTATTGAAAGTCACTCTTTTGTCTTATTACCACTGGTTCGAAAAAGCCTCTGTCCTGGGAAGAACCAGCAAGAAACCCAGCAGGACTTTTTTTAAAATAACAGCTTACAATCATGTATGTTACACAATTAACCGCACAAAACAAATTAGAAACAGCCTGGCAGCGAACACCTCATTCCCAGGGTTATTATCATCCATAAATTCCTTAACATTATAATAACCTTTTATACAAACTATGTTTAATAAAGTTTTGAATATTGAGCAGGTCGAATTTTGTATATTTTCTGGGATTTTGTTTAAAAGCGTATACATCGCCCAAGAATGAATTACTGACTCGGTGGAGTCAGTAACTGGTAATACTAGCTTGTGTTTGTTCCTAGTATTTACAGAATGAATATCACTTATTTTTGTATAACTACTTTTATTTTGTGTACGTACATTACATTTTCATAAATGTATTGAGAGGCCAAAGTTAATATATTAATTTCCTTAAATTTTGTCTGAGCGACTCTTTGGGTTTTAAATCATAGATTGCTCTTATGGCCCTCTTCTGTAAAACAAATATAATTTCAGTGTCAGTTGCGTGTCCCCATAGCAAAATACCATACGACATTATGCTATGGAAATAGCTAAAGTAAACAAGTCTAGCTGTTTCCACACTGGTAAGATTTCTAATCTTTTACAGCATATGCTGCAGAACTAAGTCTGCTTCTAACTTTGATATATGGGGCTCCATTGAAGCTTCGCGTCTAGTGTTATTCCAGAAAAATGGTGGTATCGACAAGACTCAGTTCCTCCCATTTAAAATTACATTAGTATTTAATTGTCTGACATTTGGGTCATGAACTTCATACATTTCGTTTTAGTGCTATTTAAATGCAAGTTATTAACATTAAACCAATTTACTAATTTAGATATAGCATTATTTACTTCGTCATATTTTAATAATTGTCGTTTTAATTTGAAAATTAATGAAGTGTCATCAGCAAATAATACTATATTATGGTTATTCCTACTATAAGGTAAGTCATTAATATATAAGAAACAGAAAGGGGCCGAGAATTGAGCCTTGAGGCACGCCCATTTGTACTATCGACCCGGAAGAGCTCATACTATTAATGACAACTTTTTGAGTTCTGTTACTTAAATATGAAACAATTAATTTAAGAGCATTACTTACACCGTAGTGTTGTAGTTTCTGATTAATGTGTCATGGTGAACACAATCGAAGGCTTTGGATAGGTCACAGAATATACCAAAGCATCCTGTGAATTCTCCCATCCATTGAAAATATATTTAATCAGCTCAACACCAGCATCAGTTGTCGAGCGACCCTTGTGAAACCGAATTGATTTTATGAAGTAAATTATTAACATTAAAAAATTAACATTTGATCAAGAATATTTTTTTCAAAAATTTTACTTAGTGTTGGCAGTACAGAAATGGGTCTAAAATTGGCGGGGTCTAATGTACTACCAGATTTAAATAAAGGTATTACTTTACTATGCTTCATCAAATCAGGAAACACACCATATTCGATACTAGTATTAAAAATAATAGCTAGTTGAGGCGCGATTATATCGATTATAGACGCAATAACTTTAACGGAAATGCCCCACAGATCCGCAGTTTTCTTAACATCAATAGTTTTAAAATATTTTACAATATCTTTTGATGATATTTTATGAAATGTAAAATTCTTTGTACACGCATTTACATTTTGTTTAAGCAATGATTCAGCGACGGCAGGAGAAGAATTCAGTGACATAGTGGTTAAATCGGAATATCTGTAAAATACTTCTCAAAAACCATTGCAACATCCTGATCTGATTCCGTTAATTTGTTGTTAAAACTCAACCGGTAGTTTGAATTGCGAGAGTTGACCTTACCAGTTTCACTATTAATTATACTCAAACAAAATCCAAAATCAAAGCCAAGTCTAAATATGAAAAGGAATACCAACCAAATCAACAAAACCGATCCAGAAAATACACAAATCCGAAAATGAAAGCCAATATAAATCCATTCAACCTTAACAAATCACAAAGCAAATAACAAACAACCGAAATCGAAAGCAGGTAGTCGAATAAGCTACGAAATAGAAACAATTTAAGCGTATAGGTACCACTATAAGTATGCACTATAAGTTGACGCGCGGCTCAACGGCGGGAGTTAAGTACATGTCAGAAACATTTCGTTACCGCGTTTTAAAAACCTAGTAACGACATCTAGCGGAATCAATTTAAACTATGTATACGTTAGTTAATAAGAACTCTCAAAAAATATTTTTCTTATAATTTTGCACAATTTTTCTTATTGTAATACCGATTCATTCATAACCACATATAAGAACTGTATTCATTTCCGTTCAATAAATATTACTAAGGCTTATTAATAAGGCTTACTAAGAACTATTTCTACCATTGTTAAGTAATAGTTAAGGGTGAAAGCGTGACAGGTGGTGATAGTATTTCTGATCCATACTTATAATCACGCCTGTAACCCTTGCGGGTAGGCAGAGCATCAACGGATTACTTAATATCGTCTGCGAGGTTATCGCCTATTCTGTGAATTACGATGCACCAAAACGTTTGAAGAAAATTAGCTGGTGAATTTTATGTTTTTTATCGCTCTCTTCCCGGTCCTGCGTGGAAAAATACAGATCCATACATTTTTTATCTTAATTTTGGTAAAAAGACATAATAATCCAGATATTCTGACCTTCTGTGTTCGTCCATCGTACCGTCGTCCGTCTTGTAGAATCACGGTGGCGCCACCTAGCTGAATTTAATTTTGCAACATATTCGATTTTCCTACGGAATGATATGTTTTCCGCTGAAAAAGTAGCCTATGTCACTCTACAGCCCACGAACTATCCCCATACAAATAATCATGCCATGCCGACGCTCTGTTGCGACGTGAAGGACAAACTTGTAACATATTCGATTTTCCCAGGGAATGAGATGTTTTTCCGCGGAAAAAGTAGCCTATGTCACTCTGCAGCCACCGAACTATCCCCATACAAAAATCATGCCATGCCAACGCTCTGTTGTGACGTGAAAGAAGGACAAACAAACAAACAAACAAACAAACACACTTTCGCATTTATAATATTAGTATGGATTAGTATGGATTTCAAAAATATTTTAGTACAGGCTTAAACCAGGACTAAAAGATCCAGGTTTGTTACAGTATTAACGTTAATACCAGAATCAAAATGTCTCATTACAAAACGCAGACTATCCGAGGACTCGTTAGTACCAAAGTTACTACTGGTTTAAATAACATCTACAGATAAAAAACAAAAAATGACTGTTTCATTCGTTCATACGGGATTCATTCGCAGCAACGTTCTTTTCTCTAATAATATTATGATTTATTAATACAAATATACATTATAAATTGTTATTTGTTAAGGTTAAAATCTATTGAACACGCACCACCTCTACTAAGACGCGCTTTTTATAGTCAAAGTTGTTTTAATTTTAACATTAACAACTCTTGAACTCTATCGTGAAAAGGAGTGAATTACATAGGTATTGCGAGTGCGTAATTCGAGACGATTAAAAATGTTTATGTTGCGTCCATAGAATAAATCAATGCTCTTGTTATTTTAATTCATTGTTCTAAGTATTGTGGTGTTGCAGTTAGTGAGGTTTTATTCGAGAGATTGTGTGTGTAGTTAAATAGTAATGAATCTACCTATATAAAAATTAAACAAAATAACAGGGTGAAAATTGGAGTTCTAAAGAAAAAGTTAGTGGGACATCGAAATTTATTTTGTTAGTAGTAACCTAATAGCAAGTATAAATACTCTAAGAGTAGTAACGCTTTGTATCACCCTTTGTTCGATTAAAGCGAATGTTCTTATTAATATAGGAAATATTACGATTACGTACACTTATTGCTCAATCAGCATTCAGCACATATTATAGAGGATAAGTCGACGAAAACGTCAGTAAATATCCAGAAAATAAAAAAGTAAGTACCTACCTACTTAAAGATTTTTTTATGTACGAGTATACAGGATAGATATCTATATCTTCCAAATTCATCAGGACAATCATGTTAACATCCATTTTAAAGATTTTAAAAACACGAAATGAAAACAACACTTACCTCAATTAAGTTTTACCGAAATTGATGTTAGTACCATAGTTAAACTAGGGGTCTCAGAAGTTTGACTTTAGTACCACAGATAATTTTGTAATAACGTTTTATTTAGTTCATGCTTTAAACTAGTACTAACCCCAGTATAAAGAGCTGTATGCCTGTGTGTGCTTAGTGGAAAGAGCCAGTTGTCCGGTCCATGTTGTCATAAAAGATGATGGCTGGTCAAAAGGACGCCTTAGCTAGTAACCCCAGCACCAATAGTCATTATACCGGCCACAACTTCCGCGTTCACGTTCATTTTATTTTCCAAATCGTTGGAAGGTGTTAAAATGAATTTAGCGCCACACATTTGGCACTTCATATAAAAAGTAGAGTTAAGTCCAATCTTTTTTCATTTGACAGTTCGACAGTACTCAAATTACAATTGAACATCGAACTATGGTTCCCAATTTCACGAAGTTGTTTCATAAAATAATCCATTTCTATGATCCTTCTTCCTGAAACCTGCAACGGTTCCATTTCTTCATATTTGGAGTTCTAAAAATAAAACAAACATTGTTAGACTTGTCATTTTTTGTGCAAAATAAAGTAATAAAGTGATCATAACAACAGTAATTTTAAATGTATTTTTCACTTACGTCAGCCGTCCCCAAATTGTTTTCATTGGAAATACTGATCACATTTGATCACATCCTTCTGGATACACTTCAGGTGTATCACGAGTGCAGGAGAGTGTCTTTGATTTGTGCAGAAAAACCGACACTGTTTCGAAGTGAGGCGAGTCGTAACGAGAGATCTTGAGCCGAGGCACGCCAAACGACCCGTACGAACAATGGCAAGGCTAGACAAATGGGCTGTCTAATCGTTGGTACTCGCCTTCGCTCGGCCATCATGTATGGCGTGAACTGAGGTTTCAATCGCAGTTTGAGCAATAAATCAAAACAGGGACCAAAAATAAAATAACCCTTATTGCAATCACTTAAGATTCATCCGTATTAGCAAAACATCTGAAAAAATTGGTATCGGGTTTTAGTTTTTCTGCGAATATTTGTGACGTTTTGATAAAAAAATAAATACTATTATTTATTATTGAATATGTCTACCTACTTACAGTATTTTTAGAAACTAACAATGAACAGAAAATGGCAACGGAAGGTCGTTTTTACAAATTTAAAAACTCATATTTTCAACAAAATTACTAGCATTTGAAGATGAAGAACTAATCTATACGTGGTAGTTATTAGTTATATATATTTGATTTGGTTTACTTTTGTCACAAAATGTACCGAAAAACAGTATAATTTTGCTCGATTTGCAAACGCGCCCTTAACTTCAAATATATAAATAACTTGCTTTTTATCCGCGGCTTCGCTCGCGTTGGCTTCAATTTAGAAATATCATTAATACCACTCCAAATAAAGTTAAAATTTCATAAATGTAGTTCTATTCACGATGAACGTGTGAGAGGAACTATATTAATGAACGGGAGTAGAAATATAGAGAAGATAGGACTTTCTGATTACAGCTCAAAGTTATAAAAAGATGCAGTTGGCAACCGCCTGCTAAGCGTGGTAACAACGGCTAATATCCAACTTATTTCGTAATCTATGGTGGGAATCGAAATGATGAACGGGAGTAGAAATATATTAGCAATGTAGAGGCGGCGAAATAGAAATCAATACCCCATTTCGTCTCGTGGGTGACGTAAGAGGCGACAGAAGAGAAACTGAAACAGGAGATGGGTGGCAGTATCTTCCTGATAACAGTGCAGAGTAATAAAAAGCTGTGGCTGCCAACCCACCTGCCAAGCGTGGCTACTACTGCAAATATCCAGCCTATTTGACAAACAATGGGAGAAGCCTATAATCAGCAGTGGATAGGCCTATTAAAAGTAAAAAAGTAGCAGCCTACATACATCCCACTACTGGGGACAGGCCGCAGCGAGTCTTAAGACAAAAAAGAGTTGATTGAAATGACTCCAACGCGGGTTGACCAACTTCACATAAGTATACCTAAAAATTATTTCCTAAATATTTTATTAACTTCTCAAATATGCAGGTTTCCTCGCGATATTTTCCTTCGTGTTTTTCTTCTTGAACGTGGTAAATCGAAGCTTTAAATTGCAATTAAAATATGAGTGGTATCGGTGCGGATCGAATTTAGGTTGCTTACGTACTATGAAATTTACGTTTGGATCGGTTCGGTTACCGGATAACTTTCAAGATTCTATCAATGCATTTCTACTCATAGTTAAAATAAAAATAAATATGCGTTTAAAATTTCCTGTCTTTGATATTTATAGTACTTTTTTGCAAGAGCCTGTTCATTTACTCATGTCAGCTATGAAACCGTACCGGTGTCACATAAATCCCAATAGTTAGGTAGGTGTGTCTGAAAATATGAAAGCTATCTTAATATATGACAAACTGTTTTATAAGTCTCATTGAAAGTTAAAAAGTAAAGAAACAGCTTACATACATCTTACGACTGTGCACAGGGCTGCTAATTAACCATGTGCAAAAGAGTGGTTTCACATGTCCACAATTTTTTAAAACTACTTAGGCATAGAGTTTTCGCCGCCAAGTTATTCCTTACCACTTCACTGAGGACGTGGAAAATAAGAAAATAAAATTTCCTTACCAGTTCCATTAGTCTTCGCGGGAATCAAACACTTTTGTTGCTGTGCTTTGAAATCATACGGCGAGCCACATGACTCTCGTATGTGCTTCAATAAAACTCTTAAAAAGTGAAAAGAAGCTTTTGTACTATTGTGGACCCCATCTACCTAGTAATTAGTCATTCAAAGTATTCCATCATTTAGAGATGAAAATCTTACAGTCCACTTAATTTACAATTACTGACATCGGACTTGATGCTCGAACATTTTTGATGCTCGAAGAATAAGTATTCAATAGAATTCTCTTTAATTTCATCAGTTACTTGTTATTAGTTTATTTTGCAGTAAATAGATAGCGCTATTATGAGATTAAAACTATGAAAACAAAAACTGTACCCTTTAGTACTCAGCGACAATAAGTTAAGGTACGACTGGGGTGGCGCAATCACACAACAAAGCCGCCAAAATTTATATATAATACATAAATTAGGCATAAAGTGATGTAGGTTCTATTAAAAATTCTGCTTCTGTCAAAAATACGCTATCAGCGCTGCTAGCGGTGTGTAATAAAATTATTTTACGATATAAACAATATGAAGAAATAGCAATGTTGTGTTTAATTGTTAATATCGCCAAACGATCTATATTCATTGATTTGGTCAAGTTATATCATGTCATGATACTAGCTTTTGCCCGCGACTTCCTCCGCGTGGAGTTCGGTTACCAGCAGACTCTTTTTCACACATGGGCACTAACACTAAAGCCACTTCATTTGTAGTTGGTGCATTGTAGTTGGTACCTTTATGTTCTTCTGGTGGTTTTTTATCAGCATGTATGACAACTTTGTATGACTATGAAGGAGGGGCTTTATCAATGGCACTTTTCAGATCTTTTATATACGTGTTGCTTGCTGCCATATTTTGCAATTGTTTGATCAAATTTGGCTTTAAGTTAGGAAATTTAGAACATCGAACCTTTGCTTCTCGACCATCTTCACCTACAAAATATATTTGAAGGTACTGAGCGTCATGTTCCGCTTCTGGCAATATACTTCCAATTAAATGGTAGACCTGGCCTTGTACTTTAAAAGTCGGTGAAAAACCATCTGCTGTTACCTGTTTACCACCAAAGGAAGTCATCTGGAAACAGGCATTATATTTATGAATATTACCCATAAAATGGTCATGATCTGGGTGTAGATCATTAATCAAACTAAAGAGTGGTTCAGGCAGTTATTTCAACCGATCAAGATGCACTTTTCCAGCGCTGCAACACATACCAGGTGTCTCATCCTTCCATTTTAGCGCATTACACCACTGACACTTGTATGTAATAGAACCCAAGGCTACACTGCTGTCAGTTCTATAAGCAATATCAGGGTTATACTCCATAGCGGAATAGACCTTGTTTTTCCATAAACGCAGTGTAATGTTTGACTGAATTGCTCTATGCACTTGTGGATTCGCAGTTTAGTAATTTGCAACAGCTTGCCTGTGTACATCGGGTTTTTTTTTTCTGATAAGCGGACACAGTTTTACGATTTGAATCTGGCTTGTTCTGCCTATATCTTTTTGTGCACTTAGATAAATCATGGCTAAATCGTAATCGCCTTACTGGGCAGATATCTGTTCCGGACTCTGTGTATAGCAGACCGTTTCGATATACTTCAAACCGAAACGGAAATATTAATCCTGCAGCTACCAATTCACAAAGTCCACCGTAAGTTTCATTTTTTAACAACACGGCTGAATATTCATTTGCTGTTGAATAATTATCGCCATTGCTGTCGTGGGTTATAACTGAAAACCTAGGCCCAATCATTTACCACAAACCAAAATTTGGGAACTCACCACCATCGAATTTTCTTGGGTTCCGTACATTAAAAATGAAAGAGCACGATACAAACAGGCGCCGTCACTTATAATGGGGACGACAGTATGTTCTTAAATTTTTCCTTTTATATTAAGTTTCTGTAGTCATTTTTTCAGTGAGTAAAAATACTTCTATCAACAATACCTAATCACAAAGCAAATATAATTCCAAGTTTGAACAGTGGTTGTAAAAAAGACAAAATCAAGCAACTAATCCGAAACACGAAGCAAATCTTAAACCGTTAGCAAGCAAACAAAGTCGAAGTCTAGTCAAATATCCGTTAAAAGTGAATAAGTACCGTATGTGTTACAGGTTGAAGCGCTCATTCACCATTCAATTTATATTAGTTCGAAAAAACACAACGTTACCGAGTTCTTAAACGATACCAACGCCATCTAACCTAAGTATTTCTTTTGGTTTTGCCATTTTATTAATTTGTAAAAAAATATATTTGGTTTGGTTGTTTATTTTCATTGTTTTTTTAATTTTTAAATTAGTATTTTTTTGTTCAGGTGTAATTTTGTGCAAATTTTTTGTACAAATCTTCTTGTCTATTTTGTTTTATGTTTTCGAGCAATAAAAGTATATTCTATTCTATTTTAATAAATAAAGTTTAAAATATTTATCAATATCATTTACGTTATTTACGACCCAAAAGCCTTAAAAATGATACACAAGTCACCCAACCCATGATTTTTACATACAAACATACATCCATCTATCCTTCCATCCATGTTGATTTCAAACCATAATCGATGCGATTATCGTAATTAACGTCCCAAAAACCATAAAACGACACCCATATTGACATTACAACCACATCGCACATGATGGTAGGTATTTCCCGTCTGCTACGTTGGATTTTGAAGTAGTTGCTGTTTTCGTAATCAGCGACACGATAAACCATAAAAACGATACCCATGTTGATTTTCAGAATTTGTCACCCCTTTTCCACTTTTTAGGGGTTGAATTCTGAAAAAGCCTGAAACAATTGCTTACTCATTTATTAATAGGAGTACTCCTGTGAAGTTTCAAATAAAATAGTTTAACTAATCTTGTTTCCCCATACAAATTTTCAACCCCTTTTTCACCCCCTTAGGGGTTGAATTTTCAAAAACCCTAAGACACGTAACTGTTTATTTCTAATCGTTAACCTAAAACAAAGTTTCAGGCTTCTAGCTCTAAAAATGACGGACTTCCATACAAACGTTTAACCCCTTTTTCACCCCCTCAGGGGGCGAATTTTCAAAAATCCTTTATCCGATGCCTACGTCATTACAACTGTCTGCATGTCAAATTTCAGCGAAATCCGTTCAGTAGTTTCGGCTGTGCGTTGATAGATAAGTCAGTCAGGTTTGCCTTTTAATCTGGCCAATACATATATAAAATCTCTTTATTTAAACTATATGGATAGTGAGAGTTTTGCAATAATTACAGTTTTTATCAGTTTATTTATAGATAAACAAAACTTTTTAATAGATTAGAAATTAAACTTAGAAACATCTCACATTTTATGATTTTCGATAGATGTCATTATTATGTATTTAAGTAGTTACTATAAACTTTATTAATTCCTACTAAAATGAAATAACGTAAGAACCGAAAAATGAACGTTAGAATTTTCAAATAATTATGAAATAAATTATTTAAACATATCAATGTAAGTTATTTATTTTTATTTTATTTATTAGTAACTGGAGATAAAATGTTTCTACTTTTTGAATTTCACGTTAGATGCAACTGTTTTGATAAAGTGAAACGTAGATTGTCGGCGTAAGTAGTTCAAATTATTACGCAACGGTTAAAACTAATTTTAGGATTTATTTATAAATATGTTATTTATTTAAAACAAACACATCAATAATCAAAAATATAAAATAGAAATTAAAATCTTAAGGAAGGAAAATACTTAACCCTCCTTTTTTGAAGTTTCGCAATCGGACTACCTACACACAAAATTTCATGGAAATATGTCCAGTAGTGCATGAATCGGGAATACACAGACAGACAGACAGACAAAAATTCTAAAAACCAACAATTTGGCTTCAGTGCCCTTTATTTAGTCCCCTGGAATTGTTTTTCTAGAAAATATTAGAATTACAGACACGATTTTTCTACAGATTTATTATATGTATAGGGTAATTCCGGGAGAGATGGCCGTAAGGGAGAGATAGCCAATCAAAAAATCACAGGCACACTTAATAAATTGCGCTACTTTCACGTTAGTACACTTTGTGCATTGCGTGGGATCGACATTTCGGTCTAACTTCGGCGACAAAATAACAAAAAGTAAGTGAATGTACCTATATTAATTTGTATAGAGCTTAAAGTTTTCAAATAAAAGATGAAAAAAAAGTTTTCAAAGGGTTTACGTTACACAGTTTTGGTAATAATGCATCATACAAAATAAGTACTTTTAAGTTAACCGCAAAATGGCGCGTGGGTTGTTTATATTTTTTTACAAATAATGTGTGGCCATCTATCCCGGGTGATTAGGAGAGATGGCCATATATGGTCGGTATAAGATGACCATATACATATATATGTAATGTAATATTGAAAGTTATGTTATTAAAACTTGTAGTATTTTTTTTTACCGATGATGAATTATACTAATTATGTTTTAATAATAAATTACAGTATTTTATATTAGATGTCAAATGAAAATCAAAGAAAAGCAGTCAGCTCACAAACTTGGACGCTGTTTGTAGATAAAATGACTCAGCTTTTAAAACGAGTATAGAAAGACGATACAAGTAAAATAATGACAAAAAAGGATCCATGGGACCATGATCTTCATTTATCCGGCAACACATTCAGAAAGGAAAATGAGAAGAAACTCGCTAATTACATGAAAACTATGCAAAAAAATCATCAACAATGTTATTTGAAAGCAGTGATAAGGATAAACAACCAATATTATGTGATTCAGCTGATGAAGAAGGTGGAAACAGAGAAGTGGACAACTGTTTGATGTCCACAAAGTTTGATGATAAGTGTTCATTATGTGGACAGAAAAGAAAAATGTGCTAAGACTCAAAAACCTAAAGGAAAAGAGTGGTTAAAATGCAGATTAACAAACTGACAATCTCTCCCTTGCTACTACGTGATTTGAAGAAAAAGTAATTTATGACACTAATTATGCTAAAGTTCAATATTTTTATGTGATATTTTAAGAGTTTAATGTCGAAAGTTTAATTAAAAGTTGATTTTTGTTAATTAATCTTTGTAGTTTTAATTTAACTGGTTTCTTAAAAAACTATGGCCAACTCCCCGGACTTACCCTAGATGATATACCGTTATAGCAATTTTTGAAAATACGAGTATATAAGGCTCCTTTTATTTGAAATTATCCCAAATTGAATGTGATTTATGGGCAACAACGTTTTGCCTACCGATCGAACCTTACAAATGTGGGCGTGCGCATTAAAGTCATATAATATAATGCATTATCAGGCATCTTTAATTTAAAACATAAAAGGACAGAATATTTGAGATTTCTTTTAATTAATTTTTCTTCACCATTTGCCTATATTACTTATTCTGAACCTTCTCTGCAAATTTGGCAGGTTATTGCAATATAATCTCTATGTGGTACATTATCATAGCTACGCCGTTGATAGTAAAATAGATATTTCCTGTAACAGGTCCTGAAGTCCGGTCTCAAAGGTACTAAAACAGTGCCATCAACATACCGGATATTGTATCCTTCCTGTTTCCTAGTTTATCTCGGAAAGGATGTCCTCCGAGTACAAAATAAAGAGAAATGGCGACATTACGTATCAATATCTAAATTCTACAGATGTAGGGAGATTTCCCCGTGTATTTTTAAAGAAATAAAAAAAAAAACTTTAAAATAAAATATTTGAAACTATTTTCGTTATTATTTAAAAAAAGAATGAAGAAAACAAAAAAAAAGGAATAAGTAATTATACTAGATTTAATTTTGACGTTTCGTTTCAGAACACTACAATCGTAAAGAAAAAAAAAGAGCAGTTTGTTTAAAATCAAAACGACTGACATACATACGCAAGTATTATTCGTTCGATATGAAGCTAGATACTACTAGAGCTTTTTAATATTCTTCTAAAACTGTACGTGAACACACAGCCCTACATTAAACCCGTGGGAACGCCAGACCTACGGCAGGTATCATCGGTTCCCAAAACGTGTTGATTATCATTTGATTTAAAAGTTTGAACACACCCTTCAACGATTAGAATTTTTTTTATAGGAGAGGGGCAAACGAGCATGCGGCTCACCTGATAGTAAGTGAATACCGCCGCCCATGAACAACTGCAACACCAGGGGAATTGCAGATGCGTTGCCGGCCTTTTAAGAAGGAGTAGGCTCTTTTCTTGAAGGTCCCTAATAATACGATTTATTAACATGAAATTTTAACATACTTACCCGTAATGTGCCTTTGCATACCTAACGAGGATAGTAGATTTGATTAACTTACGTTGTTTTGAGAAATAGTCTTATTAGGTCGTCCTTAAGGCACCTAGAGAGTCGGTTGGTTACCTCACTGGGATGCTATGGTGACGTCGCTGGATCGACACATAGAATAGACAGCGCACGTGTGTCAGTGTCTCAGTTTGATTTTTTACAAAACTAAAGTTACAAACCAACTAACAGTATACCTACCTGGTGATGTTTGGCTGATGCAGTCCACGGACACCTGTAGCCAGCTTATAACAAAAAAGGCTACAGGTGCGTTGTCACCTCTGAGGATTAAGTTGGAATACTTGACAGCCTATAATTATATTAGCTTTCTATATATCCTTCAGACCGAAACACGGCGGTACATCTTCTGCTATTTTGGCGGCAGAAATACGTATGAGCTTGGTACCTAACTACCCAGATCGACTCCTAGGCAAGAAAAACTACGACCCAGTATATGCATGAATGCCTTGGAAGCCTTAATGGACTCTTTTTTATAAAGTGTGACAAACGAGCACACAGTCCACATGATGGTAAGTGGATGTTGTCGCCCATAGACATCTTCATCCTCTATTAAGAATCTAAATGCAGATGCATTGTCACTCCTGAGAATTAAAATAGAATGCTTTGTTACCAATAAAGAGTTACACATGACAGTTGATAGATTTTATTAAGTTAATATTTATTATCCCACCGCCAACGATGAACGAGAAGCGAGTAGAGCTGGAAACTAGATAAGAATTGGTGAGCAGCGAGAAGCGAGTGTGTAGTTTTTTTTTATAGGATAGGTTGACAAACGAGCACACAGTCCACCTGATGGTAAGTGGTTGCTGTGACCCATAGACATCTACATCTATCTTCAATAAAGAATCAAAATGCAGATGCGTTGTCACCCGTGAGGACTAAGATGGAATGCCTCTTTTCCAGTAAAAAGGGTCTCCGGTTCTCTACACTCACCATACGAAACACAGCAGTGTTAAGCTGCTATGTTACGCTGGTATTCAAGATTCCAGCTAGACTCCGATAGTTTTTTCGCTGACTGCTGATATGCGAGTGCATTCGGATGCGCCTGTACTGACTGTATAGTAAAATGACTGCTGGTTGGTCCCTCAGCGTGAGAGAATTCTCGCCGGCAGTGTGAACAGCCAGCGATCAACCATTAATATATGTATCTCTTTTACTGACATGGGATCTATATCTATTGTTCGTTTCTTGAGCGAGAAAATAGTCGATAGCTAATCGCTTTCTCGTCGGCGGTAGGACGAGTGCCTAAGCCGCAATCAAGCAGTGAATTGTAAATTAGTAATTTACGTGTTTACGGATGTTTGTGTGTAAATACATTAGTGTTGTTTTCATTAGATTGTAACTAGCGTATTACTGGATGACTGACTTGGTCACGATCCAGTTTTGGAGGAGAAAACAGAGGGATACGGGCGATGATTTCGTCAATCTTTCATAGTTACGTATAATCAGTTCAAGGTGCAGGTTGTCTGTCTCGGTTGCCCAGATCGATCTGAACAGATCGTAAAAAAAAACGTATTCCTTAAATTTATAGCAGATATCCTCTTAAAATTGTTCGATGCCCGCCGGTACCAATGAAATGGTTGTTGGCAATTTTAAGTGCTGATTTACCATGTGCTCGGCGGTGAAGGAAAACATCGTGAGGAAAGCTGCATGTCTGAGAAATAAGAAAAAAAATTTCGAAGACATGTGAAGTTCGCCAACACGCTCTGGGGCAGCGCAGCGGACACCTCCTTGCCCTAAAACCCTCTCAGAAATGAGAGGCGGCCTGTGCCCAGCAGTGGGGCGTATATAGGCTGTAACTTTAACTTTTAACTTTAAGAATCGTGTACAACAATAGTGTCATCACTACGACATGTTTTCCAAATTTATAGAATGTTGTTCGTTGGTGGTGTAGGACAAATTGTATGAACTATTACAAAAAAAAATGAAGATCAATATTTCATACTTTCGGGTTATTCAGAGTACTTACTTTCAACTAATATATCTCAAAAATGTATTATTTTTAACAAAGTTGATTATTGGAATTGAATTGAATTAATTACATTTCTGTAACTTCACTTAATATTCCAATCAATCACAAGACATTGGCAGGCATCGAAAACAATTTGGCACCGCAGTGGTGAGACCCCAACAAATCAGCATTTTTGCATACGTAATATTAAAATGTCAATACCGTCCGCGCTATTAGTTTTCGTGTTGTTAAAAAAGCAAATAACCACTATTTGAAATTCAAATTTCTCTACCGAACTATGATTTATTTGCATATAGACAAGGTGCACATCATCAATCAGATATTATTTCAATACTTTCGGATATTCTACGGTGTGATTAAAAGAACATACGTTGGGGTGTTTTATTTCGATGAAACTATGCTTTATTTTTTTACAAAAAAATAAAAGAATTCCACATTTTACATCAACCAGTCAATATTTATATTTATTAATCAGTTTTGCCATAATAAGATGGTTTTACCTAAATCGTTACCTAAGTAGTTTTTTTTATTATTTAATTTTTATATATTTTTTTAATTATATATGGTAAGCGGACGCTGTGGTCCATAGACAACTACATTTATCCTCGATAAAGAATCAAAATGCAGATGCGTTGTCACCCCTGAGGACTAAGATGGAATGACCCGTTTCCATTAAAAAGGGTCTCTGGTTCTCTACACTCACCGTACGAAACACAGCAACATTGAGCTGCTATTTTACGCTGGTATTCTGTGAGAACATGGTACTTCCCCGGTTATTCTAATTATTCTAAAATTATAGCTGCAGCGTGACTCTACTACCTATATAGGATAATTAAAACTGCTTCCCCTTCGTTTGGGGATTTTACACCTGGAAATATTCATACCGCTATTGATTGTTTCTAAAATAAATTTTGTAAATAGTTTGTACAATCTTTCATGTAAAATTTACTTTGAAATAAGTCCCGCTGGGCTTCTTGCTGGTTCTTTCCAGGACAGAGGTTTTTCCGAACCAGTGGTAAAAAGTAAAAGTAAAAAATGACTTTCAATAAGAATTACACACATGTGATCTATATTGAATAGAAAATTATTCTATTCTATTCTGTTCCTTTCTGTTCCGTTCTGTTCCGTTCTATTCCATTCTATTCTATTCCATGCTATTCTATTCTATTCTAGTATATTCTATTCTATTCTATTCTATTCTATTCTATTCTATTCTATTGTATTCTATTCTATTCTAGTATATTCTATTCCATTCTATTCTATTCTATTTTACTCTTTTCTACTCTATTCTATTTTATTTTACTCTATTCTTCTCTATTCTATTTTATTCCATTATTTTCTATTCTATTCCATTCTATTCTATTCTATTCTACTCTATTCTACTCTATTCTAATCTATTCTACTCTATTCTATTCTATTCTACTCTGTTCTACTCTATTCTATTCTATTCTATTCTATTGGAAGCCATGAGATCTCCAAGGTCTCTTTTACGGAAACTATGAGATGAGACGGGGTGATGGTTTCTCTAATGCTGGCGTCCACCCGTCTAAAAAAAGGCATTAAATAAAAACAGATAACTCTATTTTATCCTGTGTGTTTCGAAAGAGGCGGCTATGAGGAATATCACTATGCTGTAATGGCTTTAACGGAAGCCCTAAGATGGCGGTTTAACCATCTCGGTTTGGTCAAGGTAGCGTAGGTAACGGCTGGTAATACGATTATTAACCCTGGCTGCCAAGCAAATACATAATAGGAGAGGCCCATATCCAGCACCAGCAGTAAATACGAAGAATAAAACTCCACATTTATGTTATAACGCCCGTATCTCGATTATGTTTTTTGAAGATTAAGCCGATTTAAATACTGACCCAATCGACACTGATAATGCCGCGGCCTTAAATAATTTAAGCGCTTCAAAGACAATTAATTTAAGTACCTATTAAAACATTGAGAAATGTGTTCATTTGTCCTCGGTTTTGGTAAAAAAAATTATGGTATCCTTGAGTAAGCATTCTTTAAAAAACAAAATCGGTTGTCTAACCTTTGCTATACTGTGGTTAGTATGTACATGCATCTTGATGAAAGCACAAGAGTTACTCACATACTACTTTTATGAAGTCGGTCCAAATTTTAAAAAGCTCATTGCTTAAACGGTCTGAAAACCACTTAATTCATCAGTCCATAAATACTGCCACAGCATCCATTCACCATCAGGTGGACTGTGTGCTCGTTTGTCACCCTATTCTAAAATAAATTACTTGAATAAAATCTATGTCCAGAAGTGAGCATCTAAAAGAAGACCATAACAATAACAAAAACACAACCTTTTAATGTTGAAATGTTTAGGTTCTAATTACGTATTTATATAGAAGTTTGACATGCAGTCCACTTGATGGTAAATAGAAGCTACGACTGATAGACATCTTCAATTAAGATGCTGATATGTGACACCTTTAGGATTAAGATGGAATGCCTCGTTACCACTTAAAAGTCTCCAACACTCTACACACCATTACATACGTTCGTATCCTCTGAGAGTGTAGTCCTTCCCCGGTCGAGCTGACACAGACAGCCACAATACAGTTGCAACGTGGCACTACCACGTATAATTACTAAAGGCGTTAAATAAAAAAAAGCTCAGTCACGAGTATCCATTGTATCAAAGCGAAAAAGATCCGTAAAAAAAAACCCGCCAGTTATTAACGAATTTCGGTGACAATAACAAAAGAACACCACATAATACAAATCCTCTTTTCATATCCACCTTGCGTATGCCTATAAAAGTTAAAAAAAAACGCAAAAATATTCACGAATCATAAAAACCACAATACGACGTTTTATTTGGTCGTATTATGCGGCGACGGGCCTCTGTATGCAAAATTGGTACGAAATTGAAAAACAAATTTGTTACATATTGCTTTTAGATCGGGTTGAGTTTGGGATATTCTAAAGCAAACATTTTTTACCGACAAACGATACCCAAGATGAGTAGCATTATTTAAACATAACATACATAACATAAACACTCACGCCTGTCACCCAGAGGGGTAGGCAGAGACTACGGACTTCCACTTGGCACGATCCTGGCACACCTCTCTCGCCTCCTTTACATCCATATATCTACGCATACACGCTCGTCGGTTAAGGGTACTCCTAATCTGGCCCATTTCCAATATATCGCCAATTTGGTCGATAAACCTTCGTCTAGGGCGTCCCTTTCCGACTCTGCCGTTCACTTCTGCAGCATAAATTTGCTTTGTCACTCTTTCTTCGTTCATTCTTTCTACATGACCAAACCACCGAAGCATTCCTTTCTTAATCCTGGTTACAACGTCATCTTGCAAACCACACTCTTCTCTTATCACACTATTTCTCACCCTGTCATTCAGATTCAGCCCTAGCATACTCCTTAATGACCGCATTTCTACAGCATTTATTCTACTCTCATGCTTCTTCTGCCAGACCCAACTTTCACTACCATACATTAAAGTAGGGACTAACACAGCATTGTGAATTGCCAAACGTGCCTTTTTTGACACATTCTGACTCTTCACAATAGCGTGTAGAGCCCCATTCACTCTATTTCCTGCGTTCACTCGTCGTTCTATATCCTTATCATATCTACCATCCCTACTAAATAAACATCCCAAATATACAAATTAATTAAACAACTTACTATTTTTATATATCATTAAAAATGTACCTTTGAATACAAGTAAGGGTGCCATGAGTGGGTTCTGAAATACAGGGATACCGCACTTTAGCTAAAGTCCATCGTAAAATTATTTTTTAAATAAAATTGAAAAGTTTGGACTCCACGGACTTTCATGTCCGAACTGAGTAAGTGGCGCAAATATGAGTCTCTGAGAGATGACTACATATTTGTGCCATTTGCTGTAGAGACTATCGGTTCGTGGGGTCCACGTGCGGTGCAGTTCCTAAAGGAACTCTATCTGCAACTGGTCTTTACCGCTGGTGATACGAGGGTGGTCTCGAGCATCGGGACTGCCCCCGGGACGTACTTTAATAGAGCAAAGTGATGAGGGGCCCCGGTTGCGTTCCGAACGGAGATCCCGGGACGTGTCATATACGCTGATGGTGACCACCGTGGGGTTTTGGCCGGTAGGAGTCCGGCATAACCTTTCTGTTGCCCCCATAGCAGAAGGTATCCATGAGGATTTCCCCACGATAAAAAAGGACCATATGATTACTAGTTTTAGTTTTTTTTTTTTATAATAAGTTTAAATATTGTATATAATAAAAAATTGAAGTGACAATTGAGTTTGCAGTTCACCGACGGCACACGAGTAAAGAAACTGTATCTTTACTCATGTGCCGACGGTAAATGTCAGGTACACCTGCCGTCAACTTCAAACATAGAAGGCGTTGTCATCTCTGAGGACTAAGACTTAATGCCTCTCAGCCTATAATTGTACTCAGCTTGTAATTGGCTCTGTACTGTTCTCTGTATATCCTTCAAAACGGAGTACAGTAATGCACGCACTGCTGCAAAGTTGCAGAAAGGTGAGAGGGTGGTACCTATCCCTTACCCAGACGGACTCCGGAGAGGCAAAATAAAGGAGTTCCACCACTAAGTAATATTAATTAATTGAATTTTTTAATTAAATTAATTATTCCCCTCGCCTTAGAGGCAGAATACAGGAGTTCAATTATTATATTATTTTAAAATAAGCTCATGTTGGTTTGTAGTCCTATATATTAGTTATATTTTTTTTCGATTTTCGTAAAAATTGCAGAATACGTCATTAATGTTAACAGGAAGGGGTTGTGTGTACGAGACGCGTCGTATTACTTCATTAAAGCAGTATTATTGTGTAGGAGAAATGTTAGAAACGATTTTTTTTCTTGTTTTACGACCTCTTATAGTATGAAATATGTACGACTTTCAAGAAAATATTACAAATATCAGTTGTTAACGTAACTACTAGTGACGAGCACGTAGTTAGAGTTGGTAGTTTATTTTAATAACAAATTCCTTGCTTTCTGAATAAAATGTTATTAGTAAAACTATTACCTAGTACGACGTTCGTAACCAGCACATAACAAAAGTTTGTAAGCCCTACAAAATAATTGTTCCGGGTCTAGATACTTGTCCATGCGCAATTTATGTATGGAAAACGTATTCACAATACAGGAAAGAAAATCCTAGTGAGGGGATAAGCTTAAAAAAACAGAAGAAATATAAAATAGCTTTTAGCCATTAGACGGCCAACTGTAGTTACCTTTCTAACATTTTGTATTTTGTATTTTTTTAATTTTATTTTTATTATTTTGTGTTTTGGTGTATATAATAAAAAAAAAATTGTCATTTGTGCTGGTACGAACACGGTAACTCAGTAACTCAGTAAACCACTTCTTAACCATTGAAATTGATGGTGCAGAGTCCCAATTATATTTATCAAGCCTTTCCTTGGTTTCGGTGATGGTTAATCAGTACACGAAATTCAATAACGGATTTTGCTCAGATTTTGATAGTTAGTCTATTAATAGATGACAGTTGACGGGAGCAGTGTTGCCATTAAAGTTACTGCGCGTGAAATTCAAAAGTCACTGACTTATCAAAATGCACTCGTCATTTTTGGCACTGCAAGCCAGCAGACCAGCAGTGGACATTTAAGGGCCGATAAAGAAGAACACGATATAAAATATTACGACATGTATTTCATTGAATCCATAAGCTCCCGTGAGCCGTGACATCGTCCCGTGGGTGTCGTATGATGCGACCGAGGTAACTATTTTGACAAATGCAGCATGGCTCTACCACGTAGAATCTGAAACAGGCGATGGGTAGCAGCATCTTTCTGATAGCAAATAAAACAAGCTACGGTTACTAGGGACGTAGGGAGGTCTGGTTTAGCAGTGTTCTTTTATAGGCTGTAATGGCAATAGGCTTCCTACCAAGTGTCAGGCTGTGTTTTAGGAAGCAGTCAATGAACGAAATAGAAATAAGTTTTTCTAACACCACTGTCAATTTTACAACTTGAGGCTTTGTAGTTGGTTTTTCTAAAAAGACTTATTGGCATAGATTTCAATTGCAGTTCAAACCAGTATTCTGCTAAATCAAGATTAATGGTGTCTATGTTCAGTTATGAGTTCCCTTGTTTCATGCTTTCACATATAGGACGAAAAAAGCCAATTCTATACAAGCATACCGAGTTCGATCCTCGCCGCCACCAATGAAATTGTTTATTGCAACTTTAAAAGCTGACTTCTCACGCGCTCAGCTGTGAAAGAAAACATAATGAAGAATTGACATAGATGTATGGTCGAAAAAAAGCATACAAAAGACATGCAAAGTCCACCAACTCACGTTGGAGGAGTGTGGGGCGCCCTAAAATCCAAAATCCTCTCATTAGTAAGAGATCGTCTGTGCCCAAGAGTAGATACATACAGTCACAGATAGTAATCTTACGTTTACTTTAATCTATACTATAAGCCATTTTGCGTCTGTATAGCTCGTGTCATGTAAGTCAATTATTAGATTTAACCATTAGATAGTTCAGCTTAGGCTGGTCTACCTCTGTTGCTTTGCCGACCGATTTCATGAGACCTATTGTCTAACGCATTACCTATCGCTAATTCATCCATTGGAGAGCCGTCATCGCACCGAAATTGCCGGAATCAATCATGACATGCTCGCACATTCGCTTCTAATATCACTTAAACACGCTGCTCACCCCCAAATGGGAAGCCTTAATAATGTTCACGCAATGTCACAGAGTAGCTAATGCAGACACATCTATTGTATTATGCATTCTTATCTACAAAAAGGCAGCAGCTTCAAAGCGCTAGACGTTTGTTAATGCGATAGCCAAGCAGTCTGCCAAGCAGTAATATAATATTAGGTATAAGGCTTTAAGATAATATTTTTACGTGGTAGAGCCACGCTGCAGCTTTATTATGGTCTTAGCACGAATGGGTCGGCTCGACCGAAGTAGGACAACGCTCTCACAGAATACCAGCGTAAAATAGCAGCTTAATGCTGCTGTGTTTTGTATGGTGAGTGTACAGAACCGAAGACTCTTTTACTGGTAACGAGGCATTCCAACAAGCAATATGACATTAACAATTTCAAATAAATTTCCATTGAAAACTATAAATATGGTATTAATACAAATATGCATTATAGTATTTTGTAATAAGCTTTTAATTTCGAATTGGAATAATAATAATTCATACTAAAAATTCACATACAATGCCTAGGAAGTAAATAAGATTTTCTTAAATACATCATCGCATCTATTTTTTTTTATAATCTTTGACATGTAAAATCATCCCTTGATAGTACGTGGAATAGGCGCTGGACATTCAATATCGATGCAAATGTCTCGGTCTGGTGCGAGGGTGCTAGCTTACTGCCGACTTTATAATCATTGTGTTTAATTCATATGTACATATTTTGTAAACATCATAATGATCATAACTAATATTTCTTAGGTCGTAAGGTTTATTTTCTTCATAGGAACATAGGCTTGACAACATCCTCTTACTTATTTCATGAGTACACCCACCGCTGTGTTGTGGTTTTATTTATTTATTTATTCTTTATTGAATTCCTTAATCTAAAAGAATACAAAGGGCGGCTTTAGTGCCTTGAGACATTCTCTACCAGTCAACCCATGGGGTGGTGAGAATTTGACGTAGGTGTAGCAATATAGAATATAAACAAAATAAAAATGATAATTAACTACGTAATATATACATTTTACTAATATACACATTAAATAAACTATAGAAAGATCTCCTATTTAAACATATATACAAATATATACATACATATATAAACATACATATATACATATCAACATACATATATAAATAATATATAAATAACCATGAATATTTACGTCTAACAATATAAATGACATTGATGATTCATGTAAGAAGCGTTGCCTTTGATAGATGATTACGCACCAACTTTTAAAAGCAAACTTATTGGGAGTTTTTCTGATGTCATCGGGCAAGAAGTTCCAAAGGCGGGTAGCCTGAACTATAAAGGAGTTACCATAGAACTCGGTGAAGTGAACTGGAATACATGTTTTGAAGAGAACCAGTAGTATTATTACAGGCTGTGCGGCATTTCCTCTTAATCCTCAGGTGTGACAGCACATTTGTCGCATTTGTGATGAACTCTCAGGTTTTCATGGACTGCAGTAGCCGCTTAGCATCAGTTTAAGACCTAACAAGTTTTGTGATTCTAATTACATTCTTTTGATTTTCAAGGTTTTCATATTACGTAACTCTTAATTGGCTTTACTACGATTACTGAAAGTATGCGAGAAAGAAAGAGGCGATGGATGGTGATCTTTTATAGCGCCACAGCTCACCACCAACATAACCATATTAATTAGATAAACCTTATAAGTTATTAGAAGCATGGGAGTAAAATAAATGCTTTAGAAATGAGGTAATTAGAAGTATGTTAGGGATGACTCTGAATGTTAGGGTGAGAAATTGTGTGATAAGAGAAAAGTGTGGATTGCAAGATGTGGACAGGATTAAGAAAGGAATACTTTGATGGCTTGGACACGTAGAAAGAATGAATGAGAAAAGTGTGACACAGTAAATTTTGCTACAGAAGTGAGTGGCAAAGCCGGCAAGTGACGCCCTAAACGGAAGTGTATCGACTAAATTGGCGATGTATTAAGGATGGGCCAAATTAAAGTACCCGTAACCAACGAGCATGTATGCGTAAAAGAAGCACAGGTAGTCGCTGCCTCCCTCGGATGAAAGCCCTGAGAATTTATGTATTTATGTATACACAATATTTTAATCCACAATTTTGTAACAACAAAAAATTACCCTACTCTTGATCTTTGTAATAAAGATCAGGGGTAAATCCGATTAAAAATTGATAATAACACAATTTTACTAAAATTAATATTTAATAGCCTCAAAGCAGCGCAAATTCGAGTTCACACCGCGCTACCTCAATGGCTGGGCACCGAGGTGCGTTGATCATTGCCCGATCATTTCCTCAACAAAAGGGGGCTAATTTTTTGACACGTGTCTAAAGTGTAATAGGTTTTTTATTGTCCATAGACATTGGCTGTGGGAATATCATAAAACTATTTGTACCTGCATACATCTTTATGGTAATAATCATGATTCATCATAATAGAGAACAGAAACTCTTTCTTTTTAACTATACTTTTTTCATTCTTAAAATATTAACATTTTGCATTATAAGATATAGTAGCATCATTCATTAGTCCCACTGCTGTTAAGTGCCTCCTCTAATAACTCAGTGAATTTTCTTGAAGTAGAAAGCATTATTGATTTTATAATTACTCCCTGAAATGGTAGAAGATAAACGTGACCACGGTGTCCAGTGTCTGTACTAAACAATGTGTTATCGGTGGGCATCGTCTGTACTAAACAATGTGTGAAAGGGAAATCTGACGACTTGCGATGTCATCCCAACTATTTGGGAGGCACTCAGACAAAGAACGTCCAAAGTTTTCAATATGTTCTTCACATACACATATAGACGAAGTAAAGAAACCCTGTCTTATTCGAAGAGGGCACATATAGGTGCCATACAATTAATGAAACATATCCAAGTTCACAGAACCAAAGCATGAAATTATTAGAATGTGGAACTAGAATATTGCCGCTATTGTCCCTATAGTCCTGTCTACAACTGGTGTAATTCCAAAAACGTTTTATCAATCATTAAAAACTCTTTTACCAAAACTTACATATCTCAACAGAAAACTACCCATAACCAAACATGCTCATGGTACCACTTGGCTTAGTCCTGTGGTAGTAACCATTAATCCAGTTTTGTTAAAAACAAAATTGATAAAACGCAATTTATTACTACAATTTGCTTAAAATTTAGCAATTTATTTTTATATCTGGCAACACTGACGACCGCTCACGCCGCATGTATTACCATGTAAGTTTTGCCGTTTAATTACATTTTATTTTATTTTTGTGGGGTAATTTTTATTACAATATAAAAAATAAGTTAATGAAATAAAAGCAAAGAAATACATAGGTACCTAATGTTATTGTATTGTTATTTTTTTCATTACGAAAGAATATCATAAGGAATTCTTAAGCATTTGATAACTTTTGGAATATTAACAATAAAGTACAAACCTAGCTATGTAGAAGATAAAAAAGGAAGAAGAAAACAGAATGATCTCACGATCACCGATAGATTGCGGTTTACCATAATATACCAGATGCAAAGAAGATTTGACAAGCGCATCAATTATAAAAAGAGATATGCTTACAGATTCTCAATCGCCAAGATTGCTTTAATAACAGTTTGAGATTACTAAACATAAGCTACCCGAAGACCAGTACCGAGTACAACTGCAATTCGAAAACTTCTTCATCGGTTGAGGGCTTTTTGAGTTGCAATTACCATGGATAGCTTCGTCTCGGATAGTATAAGGTATAAAACTACGAGTATAGCCCTCTCCGTAGTGCGCTGAGTCTCTTTAAAAAACCCATGTGGCCAGCAGTGTAGGACCACGTCTTAGTTAAATAGATCTTCACTAGTTGAGGTTATTATTATTGACCGAGAAAATTTATCGTATTTTCCTGAACGTTGCCCAACAAAGTTGCGTTGATTGTCGACCTCATGGTCAAAGTTGGACTAACCTATATTCTTTTTTTATAGGATAAGTGTGACAAACGAGCACACAGTGCACCTGATGGTAAGTGGTTACTGTGGCCCATAGATATTTACATCTATTCTTGATTACGAATTACAGTGCAGATGCGTTGTCACCCGTGAAGACTAAGATAAAAAGCCTCATTTCCAGTAATATAAAAAGGGACCTCCGCTTCTCTACACTGACCATACGAAACAGCAGCATTGAACTGTTATTTTACGCTGGTATTCTGTGAAAGCTTGGTCCTTTTCCGGCCGAGCGACCCATTCGTGCTACAACCTATATATAGCTGCAGCGTGGCTCTATCACGTATATCTGATGTTTGTATTTGATTTGTTTAAAAGTAATTATCGCACATTTATGTTTATATGTATCTAATAATTTTATTATTCGAGCCGACCCATTCGTGCTACAACTATACTACTAATACAGCTGCAGTATGGCTCTACCACAAAACGACCGCATGGTCAAACCCCTATCTATTACAAATCCTATAGGAACAACAGTTTGAAAATACGTATAATCAAGTCTTTAATGATGGTATTCAAAAATTTATTTCGTACCAACGCTTCTGGTCTTGTCTCAACGCCACGTGCCGGCCACGTGGTGGACGTCATTTGTAAAAATCCAACCAAAATAGAAAGAACTCGCCTGTGGTGTAAAAGTATTATTAACAAACGGTGATGTATAATTGGTCATATTAACAACTATTATTTCAATCATTTGAGTTTCGAATTCGTTGAATACAGATTAGATTTTTTAGTACATGCATTTAGAAATAAAATTGAACTTACAGCTATTTTAAATAAAGTTTAAAATAAGCCAAAGGAATAAACCAAAAATTTATGCATCTAAATAACACTTTATTGCAGCAACTAAAATCAAACCTTATAAATTATAAAAATAAGATTTATTTTTAAAAAGCTTTTACCACAAATTACTGTGTAATGTGAAACGAACTTTCAATGCATGCAAAATAAGATTGAATTTTGTATGTTGCAGTACTTGCATTATAGAGTATGTTCGGTTAACTTTGTACAATGGAATCAGAATTACAAAATGTTTGGGTGGTTACGAAGCGATGATTACATATAATTGTTGTATTGTTTGTTTGGTCACAAATCTTTAGTTTACTAGGGTGTTAATGATGTGCTTGCTAGGTATAAAATACCCGGGCAAATGACGGGAAGCATTATAGGTGCAAGGCATCTTACACTGCTTGATTTAATCTACTTGTCTACGTGGTAATTACGGACAGTCCTTTCTATTATGGAAGAAGTCGATGCCCAAACAAGAAAATGTACGAGATTCCTTCAACCTCATCTTCTTTTCTTGGTATTTTAAAAGACGACTAAAGGCTACAATAACTGCTAAAAGGCAGGCTGGCAAATTCTCTTATCTGAAACCAGTACCTTAGTGAGAGTACATCAACTTATTTACCATTATCAATTTGCGCAGTGACCGTGCAGTGGCGGTGTCAGAATATTATAACGTCTCTTGGGTGTAGTAAGAGGCGACAGTGAAACAAACCAGGAGATGGCAGCATCGTTTTCCTAATAAAACCAAAAATTGCGGTTGCCAACCCGCGTGGCCGTGGCAACTATGGTAAATATCACTCCTATGAGGCAAACTATGGGGGAACAAAGGCCATGTTTAGCAGTGGACTTTTGATTGGCTGTTACGGTTGTACATACGGCTGAGAGAATCACTAAGAAGATTTTGAAGTCTCCGATGGAGCGTCACAACCTCAAATATTATGGTAAATGTAAAATAACATGACCGGCGACAGGCAGCACCGTTAAATGAATGGCAAATTCTTCCTACTATTTGAGAAGGCCATGTTTAGCAGTGGACACTACGTACTGATGGAGAAGAAAAAGAAAAGTAAGTTTAAATTTGAAATAGACTATTAACACATAGCACTTAGCACTTATTCGTACACCCGTAAATTACGATTAATGATTTTTCTACGACCAACTCTTTCCAATATCAGCTGAAAACTAAAAACTGCGGTATGATTCACTCTTAGAGGGAGGCCTATGTTCAGCAGATGATTTTTAGCAGATTGCAATAGTGATGCTGATGAAGGATTTCTTTTCTACAATGGCTAAATTAAACTTTAAATTGAAAGTGGAGTCGTTTAAATGACAAAACTAATGTTACTCGGATCAATTTGATCATAATATTATGTATGAAGACATGGCTTAAAGGACATGCATGCAAGCCAAAAATCTTAATAAAAAAAATGGTTCTTGATTTTATCCATTTCCAAATGATGTAAAAATTCAACTGAATAAACAAATCGTCTATGGTTTGAATTTCTTTATTTATTGATAAGGCACATCAGCAGTAGCACATATTATGTGTAAGTACATATAAAAACAAGTCTTATAAATTATATATATATATATAATTTATAAGACTTGTTATATATATGTCATGTCCTTATACCTATGCATACCTATCATAGATGTAGTCAATATCGATGATATGGAACAAATTAAAAACAAAATTTATTCGGTAAAATATTAAGGAAATTCTTTTATTCAGATGAATCTTTTTTATTGCAAGTGGCGCCAAGTTCTCCCTACTTTTAAAAATAAGGAAATATATGTCCAAAGTAATGCATATAAACCGGCATCAAATATCAATTCATCCCTTCGTTGTAATTCCGGGGACCGCAAAAATCATAATCAGCGTAACAGCGACCAGACGTGTTAAAATAAAAAAAGCAACCACAAGATGGGGATTGACACAACCAAATAAATCTGATCTCTGCAATTCGCTCGGTGCCTTCACGATTGCAGAGATAAATATGAACGTGAAGTTCCCAATAAATTTGTTAAAGGAGTATTAATGGTTTTGGAGCAAACGAGACGCGCGAAATTTAATCTTGCGCGCAAAAAGTATTGAATAGGACGGAACAAAAAGACTGAAGTGATAAATGGTTCGCCTGGGTCATCATGGTCTCCTGGTACTTCTACAACGTAGCAAGTTTTAAAAGTGGTGTAATAAAATAACAGTTTTACCACGAGTTAAATAATTTGTCAGATCTTTTCATTTATTTAAAGCTCAAAATGTTTTTTTTTACAAAAACTGAAGTGACAAATGCACTTACAGTCTACCTGATGGTAAATGGTTACAGCAGTCAATGGACAAAGACAAAGAAGGCTGGCTACAGATGCGTTGTCACCTCTGAAGACTTAAATGGAATACCTCACAGCCTGTTACTAACTGGCTCTCTAAACCCTTCAGACCGTAACAATATTTACGGTAAATTGGGCTAGCCTCTAAGCTATACAGACCAAAAGAAGAATAATATTTCGGCTAGTATTTAGTGTTTGTGTATGTTCTGTTCTATGTCCGATCGTCAGAGACCTTACAGACTACGGACTTTTGACCTGCCGATAGTTTAGATGGCAAGTATACCATGTAGTGGCGATGGAAGAATATCCACTACCCCATATCCACTGCCCCACGGGATGACCGTGGGTTTCCTACAAATGATTGCTCCGGGTCTGGACGTTTGTTCTATAGTAATTTATGTACGTACACTGACTTCACTTCGTGAGGGTAACGTTTTAAAAAAAATGTATGACACTCTTCAACGTTCAATCAACCGAGTCAGCCGATAGTTTCAGTTCGCTCCGAGCTTGTCGTGTCGCACAAAGGCGGTATTGCTAGTGATGATGAAGCCTTTTAAAATGTAGATTATATAATCTCCATTTGAAAGAATTTACTAGATATCTTCTGCTTTGTCTCTAAATATATTTTGGGATGTGACCACGGAATAGCAGAACTATTCTGTCGCTGCAACCCTAAATATTTTTCATTAGCGTTTAACCGTCCAAATCAAAATCTCTTTCCCAAAGGGTAACTAACCCTAAACAGCGATTTCCTCAACAAAATCGTAAGGCGGGGAGTAATCCATCATGAGTCCATCGCCATTGCATTATACTATAATTACGTACACTGTAGCTTGATGTACAGTCTGTATCATTAAAAATAGCTACCGGTTATAGTCTTTATTTCTTTGTGTTAGGGATTGTTAAGGCATGAACGTACGAAGGGCCAATATCAAAACTTTTCGACTCATTGTTCGACAAACAAGGGTAACAAGCGCTTCACCACAATTTTAGTTCTTAAAACACGTGACCATTGTTTGGCTGAAGTTTAGGGAACAAATTATAGATCTTTTACGCTAGCTTTGTACATTTATTATGTTGGTGATTTCCATCACTTTTGTCATAAATAATTTATCGAAAAATATTACATTTTACTATTTTTAGATTATCTTTACTACAACGATTGGCAGGATTCGCTCGCGTCAAATGGGGCACAATCACATGAGTAAAGAAAGCAGAAGTATGCTTCTTTTAATATTTTTTTTCATAATATTGCAAACGAAATGATTAACCATCAAAAATACCTACCGTTAAAGTTATATGCTTTTTATAGAATGAGGGTAACGAGCGAGCGGTAAATGAATGCTGTAGCCCATCGACACCTACATTTATATCTTCGATGAAGAATCATGTTGTAACTGTTGGACTAAGATGGAACGCCTCGTTTCCAGTAAAAATTATATCCGGTTCTCTACACTCGTCATACGAAACATAGCAGCATTAAGCTGCTATTTCAAGCTCCTATTCTGTGAGAGCGTGGTCTTTCCCCGGTTGAGCTGAATAATTCGTGATGCATCGTAACTCTACCACGTTCAAAAGATTTTATATGAACTGTATTTATTTCGCAATACATTGTTTATTTTTATTAAAAAAATTATCAGCGTTGGCTAATTATTATTTGATTTTATTTTTCAAATATACTTATTTCATACGGAAGCGTCGATACGCTGTATGCCCCACTAAACGCTCTCTACTTAGGCTTAGGAATTTCTACCTAAATTAGGATAAATATTGAAACGGCAGCCTCAAAATAATTTAGAGTATAAAAGTAGTTGCCGTGTAGTGGCGGGCTAAGAGAATCCACTACACCATATCATACTCAGGGTGTCGTAAGAGGCAACAGGGGCAAACTGAAACAGGAGATAGGCTGCAGCAAAATTCTAAGAACACAATAATACCAAAAAAAAAAAAACTTGCAATTGCCAACCCACTTGCCAAGTGTGACAAATATCAATGAGACCATCTATAAGGAGGCCTGAGTTCCGTAGTGGAATTTTGATAAGCTGTAATGAGATTATAAGTAAATAAAACGTATTTACCTAAAGTAATTTTTACTTTTATCACTAGTTTGGAAAACACCTATCTTTAATAGAAAGAACCACTACATAACCCATCGAGAACCTTCTTCCAGTGATTTAAATAATTTAAAACGTAATCTGCCTTCTGTGAACCACCCGCCAATAATATTAATGGCAAGTAGCAATTAACGCTGAGTATAAAATTTCGTCTGAACAGACGAAATAAAACAAAAAAATTTAAACGCTCTTAAGTTGCATATTTAAGTATTTTAAAATACTGTTCCTTGCTCGAAAAAAAAATGGATCTACGCCAGACATAAAAGTCTCAAAAGTCCAAAAAGATAAGGCCCTGCCACAAATGGCGTTTTCAGACAAGAGTCCATCTGAATTACTATGTATATCGTTTATCCCGCTGTCGAAAAAAGAGGCCCTTCAAAGGCTATCACGAGTCACAAAGGAAAGCTTGACGTTGCTGAAAATTTAGTATAAAGTCTGTTATATGTATGAAAATATAATGTTGGTGTATGTTACGTGCCTCGTTGTAATGTTTGTTAGCCGACTTGGAAAAAGGAGTAGATTTACAAAGCGACTGTATGTTTTTTGTATGTAAATATTATATCACGCGATATCTTCGACAATGAGGGCCAATAATTGTCTGCTCACCAGATGTCGCTAGTCGACACTGAGGTAAAGTTTTTTTTTGTTACACAATGTCATTTAATTAAGAAGTAAATTTTTTATAAAAGTTTATCAGTTTCTAGAGTATCATATTAATACACAAAACAATGCCTCAGTTGTTTGCTTTTTAATTTTTTGCACATTTTTAACTTTTTTTTAATTTTTCTACTTTTATGAATATCTGTGGTTTAGTTTATTTATTTTTAATCTAATTAATATAAAATATAACTAATAGTATGTACACAAAGAAACATTAAACTTTACATTTTCCGAACAAATTAACTTTCCCGCCATGAAATCTGTCAAATATTATACCTCACTTTTAAATGGCGCCGCCCTGGTGGCAGAAAGTCGTGGATGCCCTCATTGAAAATCGATTTTGATGATTCTTTTTTATTGATTAGGTTATACTTTAGAGGTGGTCCAATATAAATTTGGAGAAAAAATTTCACCTCTAAGGAAGGGGAAATAGCGAATAATGTGACTAAATTGGCATTTAGGCTCAATTGCCATATTAAAATTTCATCCCCCGTTTGAGTGTCCCTCTGTCGCCTCTTACGGCACCCAAAGGACGATATGGGGTGTGAGTGGATATTCGTCAAATAATTATTATGTCGATAAAACCAAGCTCAAAAACAAAATTAAAAAAGCTATTCGAAAAATCTCAGCACCGAATATTTTCTGCCATTCAATATTAAGATTAAAGTTTTTACGCAAAGAGCGCAGGATTAATTAGATTTATTTACTATTATAAGCCATTGCTTGACTACTATTCCACTAGATTGAAGTGATGATGCATTTGAAGGCAAAGCGCAGTGACATAGCTCAACAAAAGCCTCTACACTCATGCCTTGAAGATAACCACATTGTAATCGGTTAAAAACTTTGCTTTACGTTCGAAACTCTTGATACGCATTTCCATTGAGTCCAGAGTCGCTATTGCATTAGTCATAAGAGCTATAAGTCAGAAGAGGAGCCGCTTTTACACAATTTAAATTACATAGATTGGTTTGACAATATCGAACATGGTCTAAAAAGTTACCTATATCATCAAAGTAAAAATATGTGCTACTGCTGGGAGCACGCCTCTTTCTTCTCATTTCTGAAAGGGTATTGAGACAAGAAAGAGTCCATTGCGCTGCCCCAAAACATTATTGTTTTCAAATATTTATAATTTTCGACATAACTTGCATGTTTTCACGTCCCAACTGTGTGGGCAGCTCCGACTAGAATCTTAAATGTCATGGTACACGAGACAATCAAATGCGATCACTATAACTAAAACACTAAAATGAAATGGTTAACTGCAATTTCAAGTGCTGATTTAAAACAAGCGCGTGATTGAAAACATCGCGAGGGAATATAAAATCATTGACATGTGAAATCTGCTAATACGCATTGGGACTGGACGGCGGACTTTCAAGAACGAAGGAAGCATATCTCTAGCAGAGAGACGCACGTGGAACGTATGTAGGCTTGTTCCTTTGCCTTTTTATTTTTAAAGTTACAATAAAGAAAACTCTGTCAATAGTACCACCAATAATCGACCCGCGTTTTCAACAACTCGCCAAAATCCACCTTATTGCAGATTATTTTTGCTTTGATATTCAGAGACTAATTAATTTTCATATAAGACATCCCGCTGACACTTCCACATCAAAGTGAATAAGAAACAAATTAAAACACTATCACGACTTACCAAAGAATAAAACAAAACCCTTAACTGCGTTATAATAAGGTATAGATTACAATAACCGTGTTTTACATAAAGCAAAAAGATGTTGTCAAGGATTAAGGGTATTAAATTAATATCTGTCAGCTTCTGGTACTTATTATGAGGCGACACTCAAATATTCGACACTCAAAGTGTGCGATAGTTACGCGAAAAGCTTTGTGGGATCTATAATCCTAAGGATTATTGTCTCACTTCTTCTGTACTGAAAATTATATATAGCATTTTATAACAGTAATCCTTCAGCTTTAGATAAACTAAAATTCAGGGATTTTATTTCATTGGCTTTTGAATTTTGAATAATTTACGTAATTACGGCAATTAGCTTTTTGAGAAGCGCCATGTTAATTCAAGGATAAACGCTTGCCTCTTGAACAGGTTCCCGTCTTTTTATGATGAAGTTGCTTAGTAGCCGTAACTTAGTTACTCACGGTGAATAAAGGGAAGCCGATATGGCCGGCCTGCGGTGAACGGCCGGTTCAAGTTGGCCGCTTCAAGTAGGATTGGCCGCGCCTATCCATGTGTTGGTGGACTGCGGCGGTTGGTGTATTCTCCCCGCCAGCCCGACGCAGCCACGGTGGAGTTGCGAAGAAAGAGAAGTGTTGGTATTGCTTGAGCCACTCGCACTATCCGGCTGATGCCGTAGTGGTAGACCCGCGGGGTGAATGGAGTGGAGTGCCGCTTTTCCTACCTTCTGCAGCCGTAACTTGGTCGGCGGCGGAGCCATAGACCAATTTCGCCACTTTTGTACGTGGTAGGACCAGGCCATGGTAGTACGTAGTAGAATTCTTCGACTCGACCGGGGAAGCACCACGCTACCACAATACCAGCGTAAATTAGCAGCTCAATGTTGTATTTCGTATGGTAAGTGTAGAGAACCGGAGACCCTTATTACTGGATGCGAGACATTCCATCTTAGTTCTCAGAGGTGACAACGCATGTGCATTTTAATTCTTAATCGAAGCCCAATGTAGATGTCTATGGTCCACAGCAGCCACTTACCATCAGGTGGACTGTGTGCTCGTTTGTGACCCTTGTTATATATTAAGTAAAACTTGGACGGGAAAGACTAGTTCTTCATTACAACCTATCAAAGTTCACTGTTCGCTGAACATGCCTCCATAGATTGCTTCAAGGGGGGAAAGTTGCTTAAGTTGCTGGCACCGCTGGCGGACAGGTTGGCAACTGCAGTTTCTTATATTTTGAGTTGTTATCAGGAAATGGTGCTGCCCATGTTCAGGACTCGGTAGTTCAGTGCTTTCGAATGCAAATTGGTACAATTCCTGGTGGCATGGCCTCCTTCTAACGTACTCGGGGAGATCCGTTTACGCAGAAGGAGATGGAGACCGTGTATGAAGGCGCGCCTTGTGTTAAGCGCGCCTTACCCGAAGGGGTAGAGAGGGGGAGGAGTTATCCTCTCCCAAGGATAGTGAAAACATTCCCCTAGCCGATATGAGACGAAAGTATAATGGGAGGGCAAGGGGTTCTAGTCGATAGGAGTCCGACATTTGCCCGTCCTTATCTCGGCGAAACAAGTATGCGGAGGCATTATGCCATGTATAAACGGGGGTAAATGTGAACCAAGTTCGATCCCCGCAAGCACCGAAAAAAAATGTTATTTTAACCACGTGCTCGTTGATAAAGAAAAATATCTCTCGATGTTTTCTTTCACCCACGTCCTTGGAGGCAAATCGGCACTTAAAACTGAACTTGCAATTTCAATGGTGTCGACGGGGAAATTATCGCCAATGCTATTTAATTCAAGTCGTCAATACAAACCGTGACAAGGAAGATAAATAAAATTGAAGGCAGGAAAAATACGTCCAACATTTTTTATTTGTGTACAGGTAAAGACTACTGCATATTTAATTTTGATACCAAAACTATCGATTTTCTAAATCGTCGACCTCTTCCTCTAGAACGTTCCACAAAAATCGACTTCTGACATCAACAGTCCGTTCGCCGTCAATCGTTCCGTCATTGCTCCGTGGATTGAATATCGATTCCAAATCGTCGTCTAAAATGGATGTCACCGATAATAGAGTTGAATCGATAATGTTGACCGAATCACCCGCGTCTCCCCTTTCTGGCTGACTTCTGTGGGTACCTCTGGTCTAGAATATTAACATTTGATATTAAGGACGCGTTTGCAAAATTGATAGGTATAGAATCGAACTATTACATTGACACGGGTCACACACACAAGTGTACGCATGGTTAGCTGCGGGTGTGGGAATCGTAATCAAGTGAAAACATTTTGATAATTTGAAAGATTGATTTTACTCTCATTTCTTATACCTACAAAAATATATTACATACGAAATACGAATAGCTGCTCCAGAGACTGCTAGGCACTAGAAGCCCACTACTAGCAGTGAGATGGTGGCTGTGGACATTGGGCTGGTTTTGTTAGTTATGATAAGACTTTAGCTTCGGGCTTGGTGAAGTGACTTGAAGGTATACTTCGGTGACAACTACTGGAACTCCTCGACGAGTAGTACTAGGTGTGCCGAGTTTGGGCTCGTTTTGTTAGTCATGATGAGAGCTACCTCCGGACTTGATAGAGTGACCTGATGGTGTACTTCGGTGACTACTGCTGGAATTCCTGGACGAGTAGAACTAGGTGTGCCGAGTTTGGGCTTGTTTTGTTAGTCATGATGAGAGCTACCTCCGGACTTGATAGAGTGACCTGATGGTGTACTCGGTGACTACTGCTGGTATTCCTGGACGAGTAGAACTAGGTGTGCCGAGCTTGGGCTTGTTTTGTTAGTTATTATGATACCTTACCTCCGGACTTGATAGAGTGACCTGATGGTGTACTTCGGTGACTACTGCTGGAATTCCTGGACGAGTAGAAGTAGGTGTGCCGAGTTTGGGCTCGTTTTGTTAGTCATGATGAGAGCTTACCTCCGGACTTGATAGAGTGACCTGATGGTGTACTTCGGTGACAACTGCTGGAATTCCTGGACGAGTAGAACTAGGTGTGCCGAGTTTGGGCTCGTTTTGTTAGTAATGATTAGACCTAACGTCCAGCCTGATGGAGAGACTTGATGGTGTACTCGGTGACTACTGCTGGAATTCCTGGACGAGTAGAACTTGGTGTGCCGAGTTTGGGCTCGTTTTGTTAGTCATGATGAGAGCTTACCTCCGGACTTGATAGAGTGACCTGATGGTGTACTTCGGTGACTACTGCTGGAATTCCTGGACGAGTAGAACTAGGTGTGCCGAGTTTGGGCTCGTTTTGTTAGTCATGATGAGAGCACCTCCGGACTTGATAGAGTGACCTGATGGTGTACTTCGGTGACAACTGCTGGAATTCCTGGACGAGTAGAACTAGGTGTGCCGAGTTTGGGCTCGTTTTGTTAGTAATGATTAGACCTAACGTCCAGCCTGATGGAGAGACTTGATGGTGTGCTTCGGTGACTACTGCTGAATTCCTGGACGAGTAGAACTTGGTGTGCCGAGTTTGGGCTCGTTTTGTTAGTCATGATGAGAGCTACCTCCGGACTTGATAGAGTGACCTGATGGTGTACTTCGGTGACTACTGCTGGAATTCTGGACGAGTAGAACTATGAGTGCCGAGTTTGCTCGTTTGTTAGTTATGATAAGAACTTACCCCCGGACTTGATGGAGTGACAGACACACCTAGTTCTACTCGTCCAGGAGTTCCAGTGATGGTCACCGAAGTACACCATCAGGTCTCCATCAAGTCCGGAGGTAAAGTCTCATCAGAATAACAAAACGAGCCCAAACTTGGCACACCTAGTTCTACTCGTCCAGGAGTTCCAATGGTCACCGAAGTACACCATCAGACTCTCCATCAAGTCCGGAGGTAAAGTCTCATCATAACTAACAAAACGAGCCCAAACCGGCACACCTAGTTCTACTCGTCCAGGAGTTCCAGTAATGGTCACCGAAGTACACCATCAAGTCCGGAGGTAAAGTCTCATCATAACTAACAAAACGAGCCCAAACTCGGCACATCTAGTTCTACCAGTAGCAGTCACCGATGAACACTTCAGATCACTCCATAAAGTCCAAGACAAATAGGCATTTATATAATTATTTATGTATATAAATCCCACTTACTTCAGCGAAACAAAATGTTATAACAAAATGTGTGATTATAAAATAATAATATTATTTTGCCTTGTTAAGTACCTATGTATCAAATTCGAATATTTTGTGTATGTACAGCGATCTTTTTCGGCTGCTGCAATCAGGCAGGCGATACAGTATCCACTCATGACGGCGACCGAGCGTGGACTGAGGTTTCATCGAAATTTTTGTACAATAAATCAAAACAGGCACCATAAATAAAATAACCCTTATTGCAATCCATTATGATTCATCCGTATTAGCAAAATATGTCAAAAAATAAGCATCAGTTTTTTTTTTTACGACTATTTGTGACATTTTAATAAAAAGTAAACACCACTATTTTTATTGAATATGTCTGCCTACTTATAGTATTTTTAGAAATCTTAATATATGTTGATAATAGAACAAAAATGTACCTAAACATGAGCCGGTATCGTTAATTTTGTAGAAAATGGCTAGGGAAGATCGTATTTACAATATAAAAAACTATTATTTTCAACAAAAAGTCACCACCATTTGAAGATGAAGAACCATTCTATACGTGGTAGCAATTAGCTATGTTTGATTTGGTTTAGTTTTGTCACAAAATGTACCGAAAAACAGCATAATTTCCTGATTTGCAAACGCACCCTTAACTGAGTTGCTTTTAAAAATGGCGCTGGACATCTCGTTTATGCCAGCATATTGAAGGGGGAATCTTCAAGCATGTTTTGACGACCGCAGTAGCATTTCAAATACCAATCATAGATGATTGCTATTTGGTATAGATATAATATGCTACAGGAACACGTGAATATATATGTCTAGAAACACCTACTATTTTTATATAGGGCGTGTCTTCCGATGTATCCATAAAAAAGGTAAATTGTCTTGGAATCAAAATTTATTATTATTATTTACATTTTGCTCTTTACATTCATTCATAATTAAGGTTAATGATGAATTTCATGGTCTTCTATTAATTTACGGTATAATTTTTATTTGAGATATTTTATTCATATCATTGGTCCTATTTAATATTGATTGGCACCATAAAATAGATATAGATGTTTTTTTACGTTCGAGTAGACTTCAAAATTTCATAAATGCAGTTCTATAATGATCGACATACACATGGAATAAAACTAAGGTTACGGATTTTATCACGTTTAATTTTAACTTTTTTTACGTGGGTTTTTTTACGCATCTTTGGATGAAAGTTCCATAAAAACCCGCGTAAAAGAACATATCGTTGATTTGAAGCACCGACGCTCCGGGAAGTCTAAAGTATGTCAACATGTTTAGTATCGTCCCAACCATTATATCCCTCACTGCTGGCCGTATGAGGAAGCTCAAAGTCGCTCAGCGAGCTATGGAGAGGGCTATGCTCGGCATTTCACTGCGTGATAGACTTAAAAACGAGGATATCCGCAGTAGAACCAGATAAACCGACATAGCCCAAATAATTAGTATGCTGAAGTGGCAATGGCCCGGCCATATAGCTTGAAGAACCGACAACCGATGGGGAAGAAAGGTTCTCGAGTGGCAGCCTCGTACCGGCAGGCGAAGTGTAGGGCGTCCCCACTAGATGGAGTGACGACCTGGTAAGACATGCAGGAAGTCAATGGATGCAGGTGGCTCGGGACCGTGCTTTGTGGCATTCCTTGGGGGAAGCCTATGTTCAGCAGTGGACTTGTGAAGGGCTGTAATGATGATCATGAACCATTATATCGGATCTGATACAACAAATCCTTGCAATAGAACACCGATTCCTACCAATGATGATTCGCGAGGCTATTGAAATTAAAAACATCCTAATTTTAATAGGGAAGATGGCTGAGTGCTACCATCTGCTAAGGACCCTATAATTAATAAAATTAAATTTAAACCCAAGCATACTACTGCATTTATTCTATTCTATTCTTATTCTATTCTTTTCTAACTATGACATCAGGTCGTCAAACACCTCAGTCCTCCCGTGACCATGGGTGCTGTAAAGTGCCCAAAACATCGGGAATTAAAAAAGTTAAAATTAAACGCGATAAAATCCTTAAAATTAGTTTTATTCCTTATAAATTTTAATCACGGTGAACGTGGAAAGCACAACACTCATGAACGGGAGTAGAAAAATATTCGCCTTGTTGTGGCGGTGAAAGCGAATCCGCCACCTCATATCGTCCCGTCGTAAGAGGCGACATAGGAAAACAAACAGGAGGTGGGCAGCATCATCTTCCTGACAACAGATCAAAATAATAATAGCTGCGGTTGCCAACCCGCCTACCAAGCGTGGCAACTATTGCAAATATCCAGCTACTTAACAATTTATGGGGGAGGCCTATGTTCATTTCAGTGGACCTTTGATAGGCTGACGATATTGAGTTCTACTCATCTTTGCAACCCTTAATATTTACGGTAGAGTGAAAACAAAAAAGTAACATACTCGAAAATATGAATGAAATAAAAACTGCATATATTGCCCCATGAAAAGTAAAAAAGTAGCAGCTTACATACATGTTACTACTGGGCACAGGCCGCAGAGAATTTTTGGCCAAAAAAGTGTTCGCTGCGCTGATTCCAACGCGGGATGGCCTCAACTGGAAAACTTCTCAGATATGAAGGTTTTCCTTCACCGCCAAGAATGTGTTAAATCGACACTTCAAATTGCAATTAAAATATATGCTAAAATATATAATAATGCTTACGTACCATGAAATTTAAATTTTAATCGACCACTTTAACGGACACGTTTTTTTTTTTTTTTTTTTTATAGGAGAGGGGGCAAACGAGCATGCGGTTCACCTGATGTTAAGTGACTACCGCCGCCCATGAACAACTGCAACACCAGGAGAATTGCAGATGCGTTGCCGGCCTTTAAAGTGTGTTAAGTCAGCACGTAAACTTTTCTATAACAGATTCATCCTCAAGAGAATCGTACACGTTTTGCTCCTATGCCACGATGAAATCTCACGGCGAGCTACACGGCCCTCGTATTTCTTTAAATACAATTCATAAAAACTGAAACTAATATTTTGCATGATTGTTGACCTCTACCTAGTAATTACACATCCAACGATGCCACGAACGAATTTTCAATTACTTACATCGTTTATTCAGTAGCATTTTATTATTTAATTTTATCAGTGACTTACCATTTTAGTTTATTTAGAAGTAAGTAGATGGCGCTATTATTAGATGAACTAATGAAAGCCAAAACTATACTATCTAGTAATATCAGCGATAGAAGCGAACATTTATTTATTATATCAATAAGGCATAAAGTGATGTTAATTCTGTCAAAAGTTCCGTTTCTGTTAAAAAATACGCTATCAGCGCCGCTAGTGGTGAAAAGCGATTTAATGATATCGTCATATGACATATCATAAAATAGCAACGTTCTGTTTAGTCATTAATATCTTCAAACGATTTCTATTCATTGATTTAGTCAAGCTATATCATGACATGGTCAACAAACAGTGTTAAATATCATGAAATGACCACACCATTTCACGAAATGATAGACTACTTTATGATATATATGATCAGTTCTACGATCTGGCACATATATAAAACGACATATATAAAAATCTCTTTAATAAAACTATAATGATAATGAAAATTCTGCAGTTTTAATCATTTTACATATAGATTAGTAATTGAAATAAAAACTTTGATAGACGTCACTATTATTTATTGAAATTATTACACTTTTAAAATAAAATAACAAAAATACTAAAAAACTAAACATTAGATTTTTTTTATTATTTAAACATGTATGTAAATATAAGTTATTATTTAATTTATTAGTAACTGAAGGCATATTATACTACTTTTTCCATTTGACAGACAGATGACTGATGGCGCTGTTTTAATAACTAAATCGGTGTAGTTTCAAATTATTTTACCAAGGTTATAACTATATTTTAAACTCTATTTGTAAATATGGTATTTATTTGAAAAACACCCGTCATCCCGCCTATAACTAAAATATAATAGAACATTAATATCTAAAGGAAGGAAAATACTTAACAAGAAGTAAAAAATTAAAGAGACATGGAGACCCATACAATTAATTTTTGTTTTTGCGTGAGCTACTGTTAAACATTCTGTATAATCCTACATCTATACATACTTATAAAAAGACTTGTCTTGTATAATGGTACGGAACCCTTTGTGTACTGGTCCGACTCGCACTTGCCCACAAAACACGAACTTCTTTTTTTTTAAATCTAAAGCCACTATATCAAGGTTCGGTTATATACAAACTTGAAAAATGACGGAATTTCATACAAATTTCCAACCCCTATTTAAGCCTTTTGGGTGTGGAATTTTCGAAAATTGTGAAACAAATACTTCTTTATTTTAAATCAATAGCTAAAATGCTGAATTTCGTGAATATAATTTGGAAAATGAAGGACTATCATACAAACATTCAACCCTTATTTAAACCCTTTGGGGATAGAATTTTCAAAACTGTAAAACACATACTTCTTTGTTTTTAATCGAAAGCCAAAATACTAAAGTTCACTTGAAAAATTAACTTGAAAAATGACGGACTTTCATACAAACTATCAACCCCTATTTTACCCCTTCGGGGGTAGAATTGGCAAAAAATGTAATTCTTTATTTTTAATCAAGAGCCAAAATACCAAGTTTCATAAACATAACTTGAAAAATAAATTGAAAAATGAAGGACTATCATACAAACATTCAACCCCTATTTAACCCCTTTGGGGGTAGACTTTTTAAAACTGTGAAATACGTACTTCTTTGACGGACTTTCATACAAACTTTAACCCCCCACTTAACCCCCTTGGGTGTCGAATTTCAAAAAATCCTTTCTTAGTGCTCGCCTACGTCATAAAAGAAACCTACTGTCAAAATTTCAAGTTTCTAACTTCGGTGGTTTAGGCTGTGCGTTGATAGATCAGTCAGTCAGTCAGTCAGGACAAGTCTTTTTATAAGCATAGATTTATTTTTGTTTGTTCGTATTTTATGGGTTGCCATACCGTTCATCAGATTGCGGTAAAACTTTGTCAACATATTGCTTGCACTTGCGCGAAGGTTATGGGCATAGTGCAATTAACTTACAGTAGGTTGCGCGAGTATCGCAACAACAAATTTATTTTAAAGTTATATATTATTCAACTTCAATAAATATTTTATCATTCGTAATTAAACAATATAACTTTCCCAAATTTAAAACGATATTTCCGCAGTTATTTCTTAAAAGTTGCATCGCGCCAGCTAATTACCCATACTATCACCTAAAGAAAATTGTTTGTAAAATAACTGTTGATTTTCTACATAAATAAAGGAAGATTTTACAATCCTCAGATAAAAGTTATTCGTAGGATAAAATAAAATTCAACATTATACAAATTAAAAATTACAGTCGTAATAATAAAATTGTTTAATTGTTTCACTGTTATATTCAGTTGGTATGTATAGTAATTTATATGATGGATAACATTTATCTGACGATTGTAAAATCAGTCCTAAATAAAATATAGGAATTTGACAAATACTTACATCAATAATAGCCATGTGCAGTATTGGAACCTCCAGTTTCAAAGGCGGTATTGGCTGCGGCTCTTCGTCTAAATAAGAATGTTCGGTTTTCACCTGTATATTATTGTATATTACTGATGAGAATTTACAATATCTTTCTTTGTAGAATAAGGGTGACAAACGAGTAATCAGTCCACCTGATTTTAAGTGGATGCTAGCTCATAGAAAGACTTAAGACTAAGGGAATGCCTCGTTTCCATTAAATGGGTCTCCGGGTTTCAATTATCCGGGTTAAATTACAAATACGCTGTAGCATTAAGTTACTATTTCACGCTGGTGTTCTGTGTGAGCGTAGTCCTTCTCCATTCGAACAGATCCGTTCAAGCTACATAATAATATAGCTGCAGTTTCACGTTTCTTAATTTCTCCTATATGCGTTCCTATACTATTCGTCAGATTATTATGAAACTTTGGTGAGTTGTTGTAAACGCGCCATCGAAGGCTTCCGCCAAATAAATTAATATCTGTTTGTTTGTTTCTTCACTTAAAGTTAAAGCCTATATACGTCACACTACTGAGCACAGACCTCCTCTCATTTCTGAGAGGGTTTTAGGGCAAGGAAATGTCCGTCGTGCTGCCCCAATGCGTGTTGGCGAAATTCCCATGTCTTCGAAATATTTTTTTTTCTTATTTCTCAGACATGCAGGTTTCCTCACGATGCTTTCCTTCACCGCCGAGCACGTGGTAAATCAGCACTTAAAATTGCAATTAACAATTTCATTGGTGCTGGCGGGGATCGAACCCGGGTTGCTCGCGTACTGTGAAACTTACAGCGAGCACTAACCATCTGAGCTAACACGGCTTTTTTTTTCTTCATTTACTATATTATTTATCCGAATACGATGAAACTTTGGTGAATAGATAAGCGTGCATCTGCGAATGTTTCTAGAGTAGCAGCCTGTTACCGGTAAGCAATGGGAAGGGCAACCTCCCACTAGATGGAGTGACGACCTAATAAGAGATGCAGGAAGTCGATGGATGTAGGTTAAAGGACCATGCTTTATGGCTTTCTTTTGGGGAGGCCTATGTTCAGCAGTGGACTTGTGATGGGCTGTAATGTTGACGATTTAATACTAAGATAAATTCAGACTTTGACATTTGATTGTCCAAATATTTGTTGTCTAGTTTTCGAAATTTTGATAGTAAAGGAGCTTGCATCTTAGTAGCCTCCTAGTAGGGTTAACTACTATAAAATGTATCAAATATGTGTAGAAAAAGCTGTTATTTGTGCTCTTAATCTGCACTTGCAGATTTAAACAAGCCTAAATTGTATAAAGAATTTTGACTTTGTCTTTGAAAAGGCATGAAAAGTCTGGCAATATGATCGCCAGTCGATCTGCCTGAAATGGGCAAGTCTTCTAAAGGATAAACTCATATCCTACAGTGGGCTGTTTAAGGGTTGCCAATTATGGCACCGTCCCAGCCAACTAGCTCATTTAGTCTTTCAGTTAACAGCCTAGCCGTTTGACAAAACGGGGTCGTTCAACTAGCGTCTCGTGGAATGAAATTAATAAGGTGACCATGCCATGATATGTCTATGTGCCATATAATATAAGCGTACGCGAATGTCGTTAGGACGAAACGTCTTTAGGGTGGTTAGGCTACCCCAGCCGCACCTAATCCTACTGTTGCTGATATTAAAATATAAGTGCAATATTGTATGAAACGGATCGGCTGAATATTATTAGCCATTTAGTAAAAAGGCTAACTGATAGGCTAATTAAGCTAGTTAGCTGCAACAGCACCACAACAATTAAAATTAATCAATTACTTACTCTTCTCAGTCGCCACTTCTCGAGTAATTCGTTTGAATATTGTAACCCTTGTCTGCTTTCTTGGAGGAGTTCGTCGATGCGATCTCTCTTTTTCATTACACTATATTTGTTAAGCGCCTGAAAGTAAACACTCACTGTATAAATATACTGTAATTATTCGTCCACCGTTGGACTTGTCGCTGTCTAGTTTAAAATATTTTTTGTAATGGCAACGTCTGATAGATGAATCAGCTAACCAAACAATTCAAGACTTAATATACGTTCTTCGCTGTACCCTAACATTGGTTTCGAAGAATTTTAATCTGGCGTCTACAACTCTTACCAGTAAGCAACACTGATCCAAAGTACAAGAGCTGGTCCTGGATTGGAATCCCAATAATCAAAAATAAATTAGGAAAAATCCAAAAGTGCACACTTCGAACTCTTCAAAATGATAATACATCTACTGCTTTTTCTTTACAGTTTTATACGACCTGGTAAGATGTGCAGGAAGTTGATGAATGCAGATGGCTCAGAAGGGTAAACCTATATTCGGCAGGTTACTTGTGAAGGGCTGTAAGATGATGACAATGATGATATTATGTTAGATTGACATACAAACATAATTGATTTTAGTCAATTTGTAATCGTGACGAAACAGTGCGTAATAAATTCGTAATTTTTTTCTACATATATGTATGTACGTAAAAGTAACTTGATAAAGTATTTATTAAGATTGTCAGTGATAAACTCGATTTAACAAGAAAACGTAAGGGAAAGATTAGCAAACTCGTTAAATTAAAATCTAATTTCTCAGAGGATTTCTGCCTGGCTGCAATTAAGTATATAGGTTGTGATTATTTTTTCATAAAACAAGTGACAAACAAACCTACTGTCTACCTGATGGTAAGTAACTACTGCAAACCAAGAACATCTGAAGCCATCTTTAAACGAAGGCTATAAACGCATTGTCACCTCAGAGGATTTAGATGGAATGCTAATGTCTGTTTATAGTGGCTCTGTATACCTACTCTTTACAACGGAACACTGCAGTTCAAGCACTATTTTTTTTTATTAGACTTAGAAATAGGTAACAGGTCTTTACCTACCCAGATTTTTTTATGTGGTAGAGCCATGCTGCAGATATGTTATGGTTGTAACACGAATGGGTCGGCTCCACCGGGTAAGGACCACGCTCTCACAAAATACCAGCGTAATAATAGCGGCTAAGTGCTGCTGTATTTTGTATGGTGAGTGTAGAGAACCGGAAGTCCTTTTTACTGGAAACGAATCGTTCCATAGTCCTCAGGAGTGGCAACGCATCTGTATTTTGATTCTTATCTAGAGTAGATATCTATGGGCCATGGCATCCACTTACCATCAGGTGGACTGTGCTGCTCGTTTGTCACCTTTATTCAATAAAGTATGAAGACGGACTCCAACGCAGAAAAAAGTACAACCACCTAGTAAAGTTACTTTATTTTTACTTTACTAAACTTACTGCCATAGTTAGTGCTACAAGTAGAACTTCGGAAATCAATACAGGTAGGTTTATCGGTTTCTCATTCTCAATTACTTGGAGTCTTGCCTCTTCTTTTATGGTTTTCTTTACGAAACTGATAACCTTGCATGTCAGTCCTTTAACCATATGAAGCATTCCATTGCCAAGAACGCAGTGTACCAACAAAATACTTGAGAGAATTATTGAGAAGAGTAGAATGGTCTTCGCTTTGAACATAATTACGAAAATTTTGATACTAAATAATCCACTGGAAATATTTTTTACGTAATTTAAGTCATCATTTTTAAATTTTTGTGGTTATTATTTTTAATGTCAATACGGTACTGTCATTTTTTCCTAAACATAAGTTCAAAACGGTCTTATATAAAATTGGATATCCATCCATCCCATATCTTTTTATAAGGCATTCTTTAGAGAGGAGGGAACTTTGTTTAGCAGTCAACATCTGAAATGCTGTTATATTGATGATGATAATATGAAAAATATTCTCATATTATTTAGGTTACTACATTCGAGTAATTTAAATAATCAAATATTAATTTTCACGCTAATTAAAGTTAAAGTTACATCAAACATTAAAGTTACATTATATTAAGTGTACATAATAGGATTTTAATATAACATAGCAGCAATAAAACATTTCATCGTCATCATCATCATCACTGCCCTTCACAAGTCCACTGCTGAACATAGGCCACCCCCAAGAAATGTCACAAAGCACCTGAGCCACCTGCATGCATTCATCGACTTCCTGCATGTCTTACCAGGTCGTCACTCCATCTATCGGGAGGAAACATTAAAAATTAGTAAAACATTTAATAGATATAAATAAACTAATTAATAAAATCTCTCTTTCAGTTTCCCTCTATCTTCTCTTACGACACCCACATAACGGTATGGGTCATGAGAGCTCAGAGGCGACAACGTATCTGTAGCCGACTTTGTTTAAAGTTGGTTGCGATGGCTATGGACTGCAGTAGACACTTACCATCAGGTGGGCTGTAAGTTCGTTGGTTACTTCAATTTTATTAGAAAAATAGCAGGGAAGAGTTCGGCACACTGCTTCACGCAGTTGGGCTTCACATGTACTGAAATATTTTAAATTATCCAGTCATGTAGGATTCCTCACTATGTTTTCCTTCTTCACCAAATACGTGATAAACCATTTTTTAATCCCCGACGCAAAAAAAGGGTGTTATATGTTACTTGAGGTATTCAAAAATGCTTAAGAAGTGTATATCAATAGCCCAAAAAAATTGCATTAACAAATATCTCCAGAACAGTCAGAATATTTGTAAAGCTTCATGGAAACTCATCAAAGATAATAATAAATGGGACAAAAATAGCTGAACTGTTTCATGATTACTACGTGAATTGATGGAAGGCATATGTATGATATTGATAAAAAGCGAAAGATACTATCAACGATCGATCATATATCAAAGTAAATTTTTCTTGAACCGGTGAATTCAATAGAAACTACTCGTATTATACAATTATTAAACAATTCTAACTCATGTGGGTATGATGAAATCTCAACAAAAGTTTTAAAACTCTGTAAAAACGAACTAGCCCAGGTATTAACACACCTAATTAATTTAACCTTTGAAACTGGATGCTTCCCTGAGGCGCTTAAATTCTCGATCGTGAAACCTATCACAAAAAACAGAATAAATCTGAAATCGGTAACTATCGCCCAGTTACATTAATACCGGTGTTATCCAAGGTATTTGAAAAGGCCATGCAAAAACGACTGCTCGACTATTTAACAAAATTTAAAATCATTACACCGGAGCAAAATGGGTTCCAAAAGGGAAAATCAACTACCCTCGCGTAGTTTAATCTAATACATAACATTATTCTTGGACTCGATGATAAACAGCGTACGACTATACTTTTTTTCGATATGTTCAAAGCGTTCAATTTTGTAGTTCACCATGTCCTGTTAGATAAACTGGAAAAGTATGGGATCAGAGGTCTTTCTCACTGTTGGCTTAAAACATATCTAGAAAATAGACACCAGTGCGTAGAAATAAATAGGATAAGCGAGAGAAATACAACTACATCCGATCGTTCTAATTATAAAATAAATAAGTTTGGAGTACCACAGGGTAGAGTTCTAGGTCCCATATTATTTTTATTATATATAAATGACTTACCGAGAGTGACTAAACATCAATGCATAATGTTTGCTGATGACATTTCCATTATTGTTAAATCGAATTATAATGACAATTTAAATAGTTATGAAAATGACATTAATAACACAATTAATAATATAGTTCAATATCTTAAATCAATTAACCTAAATGTAAATTTGAATAAGACTAATTTTATGAATTTTAACATATTTAAAATTTATAAAATTAGTCTTAATGTCATATAGCAGTAAATAATCTTAACGTGCTATACAAAATATAACTATTGAAAGGGCTGCCATGGTTTCATTTTTGGGTATAGTACTTAACGATAACTTAAATCACTGACCACATTGACAAAGTTTGTAATAAAATTAATAGGTTTTCTTTCGTCTTAAGGCGTTATTATGGTTACGTCGCGTCTAATATTAATTATGGTCTGGTTCTGTGGGGCAACAGCATTGAAGTAAATAGAGTTCTCATCGCACAAAAAAAATGTATACGTGCTATATGCGGTAAAGGTCCATTTGATACATGCAAGCCCCTATTCATTAAGCTGGGTATATTAACAGTCCCTGGCATGTACATATTAGAAATATATAAATTTGTCAAACAACATACAGAGTTATTTAAGTCAGCTTGTGATATATATCCACGAAGCACTAGAGATAGTGAACGGCTTATCTTAGACCATAAACCAAAAGCTTCTGTCTATCAGAAAGGCTGTCACTGCATATGTGTAAAAATATTTGATAAAATTCAAAAGCAGTTCAACGTGAATGGCTAATAAAAATGTTATTATAGTATTAAGGAATTTCAAAATGATAATAATATGCATGTTGACATATGATGGACGTAATTGTTGTGTATCACTGCGTATCACTATTTTATCTGACCTTTAATTAATGGTTGAATGTATTTAAATTTTAATTATAACATTGACATTGTAAATTATGACATTTTGAATTATACATATAAGTTACATTTTAGAATCTACTATCACCTATATTTCGTAATTTTAAAAGTTTGCATGCCGTATCTCATGGCTAAATAGGTCTTTCAGCAACTTATTTTTATTGTAAAACCTATCACTTACCCTATTTATGGCAAATAAAGAAATTGGAATTTGAATTTGACCGCTGTGTGTTTGTGTGTCTGTCTGTGGCACCGTAGCTCTTAAACCGTTGAACCGATTTGGGTATAGTTTATTTTAATTTAAAAGCAGCTGCATGATGTAGCTCAGGACCGTGCTTTGTGGCATTCCTAGGTCTCAACCAAGGAATGCCACAAAGCACGGTCCTGAGCCAACTGCATGCATCGACTTCCTGCATCTCTTACCAGGTCGTCACTCTATCTTGTGGACAGGCTTACTACACTTAGTTTACCGGCTTGAAGCTTCCATTTGACGACCTTTCTTCCTCATCGGTTGTCGTTTTTTCAAGCTATATAGTCGGCCCATTGCTACTTAAATTTACTGATACCTTGGGCTATGTCGGTTAGTCTGGTTCTGCTGCGGATATCTTCATTACGAATTCTATCACGTAGAGTAATCCCGAGAATAACACTCTTCATAGCTTCAATAGCTTGTTTTAAAGTTTAGAGTGACTGATGAGAAGATGTGTCGTAACCTCCCGAACGTTGCCCAATTGAGACGGATGAGGTGGAAGATGGACTTACCTAGTCAGATAATTTGTGCTGGGTAAGCATAATCGTCAACAACTTTGCTCCAAATAACTATTTTTTTTATAGTATAAGGGTGACAAACGAGCACACAGTCCACCTGATGGTAGAGCACACAGTCCACCTAGAGGATAATGTGGCCCATAGACATTTACATTTATCATCCTTTAGGAATCAAAATGCAGATGCGTTATCACCCCTGAGGAATAAGATGTCCGGTTCCCTACACACTTGAAACTAGCGGCATAGGTGTGACACGGACAATCCACATGACCACTGTCTTATCCAGGATGATTTTAATTCCTCTCTGATCATCATCATCATCATCATCTTTACTGCCCTTCATAAGTCCACTGTTGAACATAGGCCTCCCCCATGGAATGCCACAAAGCTTGGTCCTGAGCCACCTGCATCCATCGACTTCCTGTATGTCTTACCAGGTCGTCACTCCATCCTCTCAGTTACTTGCATAGATTACTATTTTAAGAGAGTTACATGCATAGATTATTACTTGTTTTTATTCTATACTTTAATTACTTGTTTCCATAGTTACGAGGTTACAAGGGCTATGTAACGCTGTTGCCAATAGCAACAGTGTCAACTACTTTATTTTGTTCAACTTAGATTTGAGGCACTGTAATTTTTTCATTTATTACTTATTTTTACTCTGTAAATAACTAAAATGGTAAGTACATTATTCTAAATTACTTATAACTATTTTACTTCAAACATATTTTCTTCAACATTTTATACAACAACAACAACGTTATGGGCGATAAGCTATCACAAAACCTCACTGTTGTCTGTTGGGTGTTGATCAGAGGTGAAATGACTAGTAAAATGAGACACATAGTTATATAATTTGTATCTATATAAATATATAAATAAAGATAGTTTCATAATCTATATAAATAAAATGATAGAGGCTTGCAGTTATGCGCACATCACGGAAAAACTACTGGATAGATTTCAATTAGGTTTTCTAAGTTTTATTTCTAAGACACGCTTATTTAAAAAAAAAGTATTGCGATATCTTCATTTAATATAAAGTTACTAAAGTTTTAAGAAACAACGATTTTTATAAGCACTACGTGTTCAGTGATGTGTGTTTTCTTGCCTCGGAGAAGTGGGGCAAGCGGTGTAGCGCGCATGCGTAGAAGAGGGGAAGTCTCTTCTACCTCTGCCTCATGATAAAGTTAGAGATAGTAATATATTGCACATGTGTGTGCGCAAGCATAGGTGCTTTATCTACTCCCATACTATCATAGTCCGATGGGACGGCAATTTCACACGTCTAGAGTCTCGCGCATTACCAAGGGCACTCTCGGAGGCACGTGAGTAAAACACCCCGAACTTCCTAACTGATGTCACCACCAACAGTACAAAATCAATCATTGATTATAATATTAGTTTACGAGAAAATGTTTTCTTTGTTTCAACCTCCATCTATTACATTATTTAGATATCTTTTTGGGGAATCAAGGTTCACAATCATAAGAAAATATTGAATTTGTTTTTGAATGACAGATGTAGTTACACTATTATATTTTCAGGCACCCAAAGGAAGCAAGGGTGGAGGTAAAAAGGCACCTGGTATGTATCTGAACAATTTGATAAAATATATCAAATACTCTTTTATACATTGATAATGATAATAAATCATATATTTTTCTTTGTCAGCTATCATTATAGATGGCGTAGATACATCGGAGATGACTAGAGAAAAACTTGAACAGTTTACTCTTCGTGTAAAAGAAGAGTTAGACAAAGAAAGGGAAGAACGAAACTACTTCCAACTAGAAAGAGATAAAATTCGCACCTTCTGGGCAATAACGCGACAACAGTTAGAAGAAGCGAAAGCTGAACTGAGAAATAGAGAACGAGCAACAGAAGAAGCACAGGAAGAGAATGAAGCGCTTTTAGAAACAGAGAAGCAGAAGATAAAACACTTAAAATATGAGCAACAGGCCGCTGCAGCTGCTTTGAGAGCTGAAAATCTAGTAGCATTAAAAGCAGCAAAAGAAGATCATACAGAACAAGAGTTAGAACTTCTTAACGACAAGCGAATGTTAAGACAAGAAATAAGAGAAAATGCTAGCAGCTCAGGATGAATTGAGGAGATGTAAACTTATACACGCAGAAGAATTGTCTAAAACTAGAGACGAGTTTCAAGAAAGAGCACGCCAGATAGAAGAAAAAGCCGAAAAGAAACTTCAGGAGACGAAGCAGGAGCTGACGGTGAAACATAGAACAGAGTTGGCAGAAGTAGAAGAGAGGAAGAATAAACAGATATCGGAATTAATAGCTCATCACGAACGGGCGTTCGCAGATCTGAAAAACTATTATAACGATATAACACTAAATAATTTAGGTACGTATATGTGTTTGTGTTTAGCCGACTTCAAATAAAGGGAAAGATTTTTTTTTATAGAATAAGGGTGAAAAACTTACTCACAATCCACCTGATGGTAAGTGGATGCTGTGACCCATAGACATCAACATTTATCCTCGATTAAGAATCAAAATGCAGATGCGTTGTCACCCCTTAGGAATAAGATGAAATGCCTCGTTTCCAGTAAAAAGGGTTTCCGGTTCTCTACACTCACCATATGAAACACAGCAGCATTAATTTGATATTTTACGCTGGTATTCTGTGAGAGCGCGGTCCTACCCCGGTCGAGCCGACCCATTCGTGCTACAACCATAATAAAGCTGCGGCTTTGCTTTACTACGTAAAAAATTTCAATTCGACTGTATGTTTTTGTTTTTGTGTCTGTTACAAGATATCATCGTCAATTGTGATAAGTAGGTCTGCATGGGTGGTCCCATATAAAATTTGGGAAAATTTCACCTCTAACAGTGGTAAAATACCCCTATTTTTCCACTGTTAGAGGTGAAATTTTCTGATTTTAACGTGACATTTAGATGGCAGATAGATTGTGATATTACTTAGTCCACTCATAGGAGTAAATAAATTAACTTTTAATAAAAATTAAAAGCTGAGTTGAAAGGACTAAAAACTAAAATAATTTCACATTCTGAAGTCGGGGCTTTAATTCCTGTATTTGTCTTTCTATGACTACATATTTTTGTCGTTTGCTGTAGAGACTATCGGTCCGTGGGGTCCACGTGCGGTGAAGTTCCTAAAGGAACTCTATCCGCGACTGGTCGTTGCTGCTGGTGATAAGAGGGCTGGTTCTTTTCTCGCTCAAAGGCTAAGTATAGCCATTCAGCGGGGAAACGCATCCAGCGTTCTTGGCACGATACCGCGGGGAGTAGGATTGTATGATAATTAAGTTACTAGTTTTAGTTTTTTGATTTCAATTTATGTCTTAGCACTGATTAACACTGTGAAATTATTTTATTCTTTTTAGTTCTGTGTGGTCGGTTATTGACCGTGTAGTGGCGGTGTAACAATATCCACTACCCGATATCATTCCGTGGGTGTCGTAAGAGGCGGCAGAGAGAAACAAACCAGCAGCTACAACTAAAAATAAAAATAAAACTGTGGTTGCCAATCCGCCTGCCAAGCGTGGCAATTATGACAAATATCCCCCCTATAAGTCAATCAATGGGGGAAGCCTATGTTCAGCAGTGGACTTTTGATAGGCTGTCATGATAAAGTCGGTTAATACAATTTTTTTTTAATGAACACTTGTTCAAATTTCTCTTTTAAAGGGACAGACAGTTAAATAACAACATCTTTCTGAACGTATATCACAAACTAATACACCTTCAAACTATTGGATTCGTTATTCTAATCGAACGACTTTACAATAAGAAAGTTAAACTTTCGTTTACGATGTTATAAGAAAAGGTTGGAATATAATCCTGATGAATTGCAATAAAAGCGATAATGATAAACACGTCAGCATATATAATGGCTTTACTAGGCCGATCGAGGATTGCACCAAGATGAAAGGGCTAGCATTTCTCATAAAAATAATGTAATATCCTTAACCAATAGAATCACTGTGTTTTAGAAGAATTTCAAGTAAAAACAGTAAACCTTGTTTGAGCCGAAGATAAATAAACTTTAATAATAAGTGTCAAAGTTTAAGCTTGAATTTGAATAGGAAATATCAATAGTAATTCCTTATAATTGAAACTAAAATTGACATTTTAGGTCTTATAAGCAGCGTGAAGCAACAAATGGAAGAAATGCAGCAAGCTAAGGAACGAGCGGAAAAAATAGCCAAGGACGCTATAGCAGAAGCTAAAAGTCTGCGTGAGCCTTTAGAAGCGACCATCTTGGATAACAAGGAATTGAAGCGACAGATGTCGAACTATGACAGGGATAAAGCTGCATTAGCTGTAAGTGATATTCATTATTTGTATTAATATGCAAATATTTTTTTTACATGGTAGAGCCACGCTGCAGCTATATTATGGTTATAGCACGAATGGGTCGGCTCGACCTGGGAAGGACCATGCACTCACAGAATACCAGCGTAAAATAGCAGCTTAATGCTTCTGTGTTTCGTATGGTGAGTGTAGAGAATCGGAGACCCCTTTTTGGAAACGAAACATTCTATCTTAGTCCTCAGGGGCGACAATGCATCTGCATTTTAATTTTTAATCAAGGATGGATGTCGATGTCTATGGGCCACAACATCCACTTATCATAAGGTGGACTGTGTGCTCGTTTGTCACCTTTATTCTATAAAAAAAGAAGAAATTAAAACAATATGTGAAATAAGAACAGAAAGGGAGTTGGTTGAGTAATTAGATGAGTTTGTGTTTAGAATATGTTTTAAAAAAGATGTAGAATTTTCGATGTTCATATATTAATATAATGATTTCCAGGCGAAAACAAAACAACTGGCATCCTTAGAAAAACAGTTTGATGTACTTAAATGGGAGTATGAAGTCCTTCAAGTCAGGTTCGATCGAATGCAAGCAGAGAGGGATGAATTGAAGGCCAGGTTCTCGAAGGCGGTGCTAGAAGTACAGCAGAGGGTTTCGCTGAAGACTGCTCTCATGGAGACGAAATTGAAGATTTTAGAAACGAGAGATTTGGGTCCAAAGGAGATACATGTTTGTTTTATCATCAATACCGTTTTTAAGTCCACTACTAGATACGAGCCTTTTTAAGTCCGCTAATTAGAAACAATCTCGCGTTTTATCTTAAACTCTAAAACTTATAATGAATACCGATCTAAGACTGACCAGCTAGCTAGCTTTTTTGTTGACGAGTTGGTAAGTGCAAAGCTAATAACCTCACACTGGTAATCATGCCCCATATACACGTCGTAGGTAGCCTAGATAGTTAGCAACGCCGCAGCTATATTAAGGTTGTGTCACAAATGTTTCAACTCGACCGGGGAAGTACACCACGCTCTCACTGCATATCAGCGTAAAAAATAATTTAATGCCTGTCCTCAGGGGTAACAACGTATCCTGCATTTTCTTTCATAATTGAGGATAGATGTAGATTTCTTTGGGCACAGCCTCCACTTACCATCAAGTAGACTGTGTGCTATTTTGTCACACTTAACCTATTTAAAAAAATACAATCACACTGTGAACATCCACATGTGTTTAATGTGGATTTGATATATTTTATGCCAAAAGTTGATCTCTAAAGCCTTACCTGTTTAATTAATTGTCTACATCAAATGCATTGTTGAAATTTTAAGTATAAGCTTAAGTATTATCGTCGTATTAAAATTGAAAAGTAGGTACTAAATCACAATTCAAAACAGGATAAATTTCTTACTACATATATTATTTTGATATCTAGTAAGTTATTTTGAGTGATGGAGAGAGCTAGAGCTAGATATCACCCTTTGAAAAATTCGCTATAGTGTGGAAACGTGTAATTTATTTTAAATTTCTCTCTACATAAAGTTATCATGGTTTGTCTTCATCATTAGCTGTTTAAAGTAAACTACACACCTCTCTCACTTTCCCTATAGATAATATGTAATCGGCTAAATGCTCGATATTAATCATTTAATATTTTTATATAATAAATCCAACATTGATCAAATTAATGCCAATAGTTTTCAGGGACTTTAGCTTAGTACCTTTAGCGATACACATTTGCGATACTCGCACAGAGAGGCGGTGATAAACAGTATTCCACCGTGATATAAGACTCTTTCATGTAATAAAATCCCTGTTCGATAAGATTAAGTATTAGAGACACAAGGGCTGATTAAAGTAAGTAACACCACAGTTTTAAGACCTTACTTAAAACTCTGGTAATACATTTCGACCACAATAATTTTACTACAGTGAAAATTTACTACAGTGAAACCTGGTTAAGTGGGCCCTGGATATGTGAGAAACCTCTGTTATAGATAACTACAATGAGGTCCCTACATTTTTTCATTGAAATACCTCTGTTACTGGGAATTTTCTATTTCTATTCTCTGTTACTGAGATTAGATTTCATAGATTTTCTCGATGCTTACCTCTATAATTAGGACTTCTCAGCTCTATAACACGTATAAGTAACGCTTTTTTTTTTGAAAAGTAACGCTTTTTTTTTTAAAACGTTACCTCCACACTAGGATTTTCTCCTGTATCGTGGGGCAGTTTACAAACATAAATTGTACAAGGACAAACATCCAGACCCGGAACAATTATTTGTAGGCCATACAAATACTTGTTCCGTGTGGGATTGGAACCCACGGCCCTTAGCGCAGCAACTCAATGGCTAAGCCACTACGCCGCGGAGCCGTCAAACGGAGCCGTAAAAGTGAGACAATTTATTAGGTTTAGACAAGTTATGACACGCTTGTTTACAATTTACTAATTTCTTCCATACTTGCTTTGTTTATCAGTACTAGACGTGTGCGCTGACGCTAGAATCACCGGCGGCGGGCGCCTGTCCAAAATCGGCGGTGGCGGCGTGTTTACGGCGCGATTGGAGCTTTATTAAGCTGGTGAATTTTAATAAAGCTGGAGAATTTTAATAAAGCTGGAGAATTTTAATAAAGCTGTCTAGCTTATAGATTCGTTTTTATTATAAAAATCAGAAACAATGAAAAAAAATCACAAACATTAAAATCAAAAATTAATAAATCAACAAAAAAAGTATTTTCAATCGACGGCTGCCTTGCAACGACTGTAATTGTCGCGCACAAATTTAATTTTGCCGACTCGTTTTAGATTTAAACGGAACATTTTTGCCGTCACCGCCAAACCTGCAACAGAAAACGCCCGCTCGCTAGGCGTGCTTGTAGAGGGCACTAATAAAATAGCCTTCGCTAATTTGTATAGCAATGGAAATGCTGCATGTCTATCTTGCCAGTATTTAATAACGTTGCCAGCTTTTAAATCACTAGCATCAGAAGATAACAAATATTTCAGGCATTATTTTCCAATAAATTCTTGTCCATCATCATCATATGCAGCCGCATGTTTTTGAACTAGTTGACTTGTGTCTTTGTCACCTGCATTTGATGTACTGCAGCTCTAGTTCACTCGCTGGCACTTTTTCTTTGATATATCTAGCTAAGAAATCCACTCTTGTTGTATGGATACTTTCCTGGTAATGATCTATTTTCTGTCATTTGGTGAATCGGCAATTTGGTAAAGCAGCTGCTTCTGTAATGTTGGTAATAGGGAATCTATGATTGAGCATTGCCGCTATATTTCTTTTTATCTGCAAAGTTACTAATTTTTATCATCATTTAAAGTTTCACATGCTTTTATTTCAGATCTGAGCACTAAGGCGAAGTTTGTGTTGTTTTTGTTGTTATATTTTGCAAGCAAGGCGTTGACTGGTTTTCGGTTAGGTCTGTGCCAGCGAGAAGGCGTTGCAGATTTAATAGATCGCACCGATGACGATGGTGATGTAGTAGGTCTGGAGAAATAAACATCAGTCTCCTCGATTGTTGATACGGCTGAATCTGACACAGCATTAAGCGGATCACAATCATCAAATAGAAAGTTTTCGTCATCTTCAAGATGGTCATCAACATCATAGATTTCTACCAAAATTCAACGTTGTTCCTTGTCAGCTTCTTCTTCAATTTCACATTATGGGTTATACCACCTTTTTTTATAGGATAGTGAGACAAACGAATAAGTAACTGGTTGCTGTGATCCATAGACATCTACATTTATCCTCAATAAAGATCAATAAAGAATAAAAATGCAGCTGCATTGTCAACCGTGAGGACTAAGATGGTATGCCTCTTTTCCAGTAAAAAGGGTCTCCGGTTCTCTACACTCACCATACGAAAGACAGCAGCATTAAGCTGCTATTTCACGCTGGTATTCTGTGAGAGCGTGGTCCTTCCCCGGTCGAGCCGACCCATTCGTGCTACAACTATACCATTAATATAGCTGCAGCATGGCTCTACCACGTTAAAAATCCCTTCATTATTGTGTCGGTTGAGCAAAGTAACACAGCAGTCGACGCGTGTTTGCAAGTTCCATTCACTCAATTCATGAGGTACCCATCGTTCAAGTTTTTTTTACTTTCCCTATTTGCTTCAAGTGGATTAATACAGTTTTATCACTTACCCCGAAGCCTGCAGCTATCTCTGAAGTGCTTTGTGATGGATCCGCTTCCACAATACCCTTTAATTCTTTATTTTCCACTTTGGTCTCCGGCCGTCCACGGGGTTGGTTCTGAATGTCGAAATTTCCATAACGAAAACGTTGAAACCAAAAACGTACCGTGCTTTCTTTTGCAAAACCAGAGCCGTACACATCATTAATCCTTCGAGCTGTTTCTGCAGCACGTGCCACGGTAGAACTCGTACTCGTAAATATACCGATATTTCATGTTTTCCATTGTGCGGTAATAAGCGATGCCAAAGAATAAAATAATGAGGAAAAACAAATGAATGACTGTTTTCAAAACTCAAAGGTACCAGCTAAATGAATTTATAAATTTGAATTTGGGATTCTCAAGCAAAGAGGAGATATTTCAGATCAAAGTGGTCAGTACGACAAAACGCTAATTTCATATGTAAGGACCTAATAATTTATATTGAAGTCGGTTGTACAATTTTTTTAATTTTTAATTATTTGTAACTAGGTTCTTTGCCGTATTACCTATGTTCGAAAGTCATTATAGAAGAGTGTAATGTTGTAGGGCTTCCTAAAACTGTAAGTTCTAAAACATTTAGAATTCGCCGATTTTACGCCGATCTTCAGGGCGGAGTCGATAAAATGTCGTCGGCGTGCCGGCGCGGCGCAATCAGTACTATCTCTTTATTTGATAAATGCATGGATCACTAATAAAAAACTAGATACACAATCAGTGACAAAAAATGTTCTTGCCGAATGAGCGCCCAATCGAACATTTGGGTGCGCTTTTAATTTGTACGTAGCTTTGTGAATACAACTTTAGGCAATGCACTTAAGGTTAAATTTACATTAATGTATATTTATTTCAACTAGAATTACATCAAAATAATTGGCAACAGTTTTTAGAGAACTTTTGCATGGGATTGTGTATCTAGTTTTTTATTAGTGATCGATGGATAAATGGTACATTTAGACCTCTCATAGTGGGACCCTCTATAAATAAGACAACTGTCATGTTAAACTGCCTATTTGGGAAACTGAGTAAATGAAAACCCTCTATAAGTGATAAAAAATTCTAGGTCCCTAGAGATCCCAGATTACCAGGTTTCACTGTATAATATGTGGTACAAGTCTAGGATCGGAGAACCCCTTTTCTGTCTAGAAGTCTCTTTGGCGAGGTACCTGCACCACGCTCTAACAAATTTCTGTCGTTAGTGAGCTAGTATAATTATTTAAATTGATAGGTATATTAAATAACCTATCAATTTAAATAATTATACTACCTCAAAACCTCAAAACTACATTGTACAACCAGTGCGTGTTGCCAGTGATGACCTAAGATGGATCTGAGACGTGGTCCATCACTGCTGGCCGTATGAGGAAGCTCAAGGTCGCTCAGCGAGCTATGGAGAGGGCTATGGTCGGGGTTTCTCTGCATGATAAACTTAGAAATGAGGATATCCGCAGTAGAAGCAGAGTAACCGACATAGCCCAAAGTAGTAGTAAGCTGAAGTGGCAATGGGCCGGCCATATAGCTCGAAGAACCGGCAACCGATGGGGAAGAAAGGTTCTCGAGTGGCAGCCTCGTACCGGCAGGTGTAGTGTAGGGCGTCCCCCCACTAGATGGAGTGACGACCTGGTAAGACATGCAGGAAGTCAATGGATGCAGGTGGCTCGGGACCGTGCTTTGTGGTATTCCTGGGGGAGGCCTATGTTCAGCAGTGGACTTGTGAAGGGATGTAATGATGATGATGATGATTATATAATATAATATTAAAATAGTTATTAGTGTAATTAATATTATCACTAATAGCTGTCGTAAGAGGCGCATATGGGAAACGCTAGAAAGTTCATTTTAGATCTGATAGATGGCGGTATAACCATTTTGTTTATGTCTAGAGCGTAAAATATCCACACCGACGACGAAGACCAGCTTCAACGATGTGGGCGTCTGGTACCTACTACGATCATTAAGATGTCTGCCAAGAGTTCTGATTAAAGCAAATCCTTCCTACAATGGGAGAAGCCCCAGTCAAGAATTGGACTTATACGGGCTAGTATAGAAGCTTTTTGTTGTTTTAAACAGGACTTGTTGAAATTGAAAGACACGCAAATTGAAGATCTTCAGTACGAAGCGGCGCGACTACGGAAGGCGCACGATGACCTTCTCGCAACATATGAAGCAAAACTAACGAAGCTTGGTGTGCCACCGGAAGAATTGGGATTCAAGTAAGATAGTGATTCATTTACATTCATTGACTAAAATTTAAACGCTGCAAAATCCGTAATTTATTTAATGAACAAAATAGACGAAATATTAATATTTATTTTTATGTGTTCTCGACAACGTTAGCTACATAGAATTATACGTAATAATTCTATGGTTGGCTATAAATACGAAAACAACAGCTTCATATAAAATTGGAAAACTTATCATCCGAAATAACTAGGTATCGTTTATAGTTACATATGTATCCATTGAGATTTTTTGTTATTACAGTACAATATTATGCATTAAGATTTAAAGTTACAAAAGTGACATCTATCGATATTTTGGAAAACTATAAAGACCATTAGCTGTGCCATTAGTAAGTCTTGTCATAATATTAATAAGTGCCATCTAGCGGTTCTAATTAATACATTTTTGTTTATAATGAGCTTCTCTTTTTACTGCGACATCTAGTGGCACTTTCAAGTAAATTCACGGTGCTCAGTTCATTTTTATTTAGAGCCATCTACCGACAAATATATGCTTAAGATATTTAAAAAGCAGGCCTAAGTAACAAAGGTAGGTTTTAGAAAGTGTCAAATATTAAAAAAGGTGAGACATAATAACTACTGATAAAAAAATACCTACATTGTAACTAAAACAAATACCTACCTATATATCCATTGTTTGCAATTTTAAGTTAAACAATTTCAATGGTAGATGTGACATCTATTAAGTAATAAGACAAATCTGATGCATAGTCTAGGCGCATCGATCACAAGATATCGTGTTAAAATATATAAATAATATGTTAAAGGCCATTTTCAGCGGTGGACTGCTGCCGGCTGATGATGGTTATTATGAGCATCGTCAGTGTGTGTGTGTGATATAAAAGAGTTAAATAACAGCCTACAGATGTCACACCTACCTTGGCGTTAGGTTAGAACGGGACGAGTCCGATACACTACGATACACTATATCAGTGGGGTTGACGGATTTAATAATGTTATTTTATTAAAACTTAGCATAACATTTCACAGACTAGGACTACAGGTTTCCTTACGTTTTTCTTCTACTTGTGAAGGATTTTAATAATGATTGATGGTGTTGATAATATTTACATCGTCATGGATAAATTAAGCAGCCACCTATATAATTAGACGTTATAATAGCTCTTCCAATACACTTCCACACTTATATAACACTTCTAAAGTTATTAATTACCCACAAAGGAGGATATTTTAGTATGTAACACGATATCAAGGAGATTATTTAATCGATTCAGTTTAATCTTTTTTCATAAATATAAGCTACTTCTAACATGACAGAGCCATGTAAGGTTGCCAACGCTACTTTATATAATAGTATACTTACTTTTTCATTATAGGGGTCCGAATACTGATTTTAAAGGTATTAGGCAAATATATCTACTGCCTTAATAAAGAATGACTATTGAGATTGAGAGAGTTGGGATTTCTCCAAACCTCAACTATGGTCGGTTTATTTAGTCTAGGGAAAGCAGTGGCGAGGAAACTGTCCTTGCAAATGTCCGCACTTCACGCCGGGGCAGCTTCTGATCCTATTTGAAGCGTCCGGTCGTGCATGGAGTACCGCTTTGGATTTTTTTTTATTAACTAGGCGGCAGGAATCCTTTCATGCCAAGGAGTACGTTTGGGTAGATACCATCCTCTTACTTATTTCTGCCGTCAAATAGCTGTTCGTTCACTTCTGTGTTCCAGTCTGGAGGGTATAGAGAGCCAGTATATTACAGGCTGTGAGGCATTCCGTTTTAGTCCTCAGAGATGACAACGCATGTAGCCCTCTTTACATTTGTAGTTCGATGCGGGTGTCCTTGGGCTACTAAGCCACTTACCATAAGATGGACTGTAATCTCATCTCCGCTTACCATCAGATACTATGTAAGTCAAGCACTGGGTAATAAAAATAAATAATAACTAAAAAAGACACTATAGCGTTAGGCTGTTAACAAGGCGTGCGTTGTCGGCCCTGAGGACTAAGATGGAATGAATCGTATCCAGTAAAAAGGGCCTCCGGTTCTCAACACTCACCATACGAAACACAATAACATTTAGCTGCTATTTTACGCTGGACCTGTTCGTGATACAACCACAACGCAGCGTGGCTCTAGCAAGTATATAAATGTCTTTATAATGCTGCTACGTTTCATATGGTGATTGTAGAGTACAGGAAATCCCCTCCTGGGGTGACAATGCATCTGCGTTTTAATTTTTAGTAGGCGATTGACGTAAATATCTATGGGCTAATCATCAGATGAATTGTGTGCTCGTTTAACACACTTAGTTATATTGAAATTACTCTACATTTCAGTTTGCTTTCACCGTCGATCACGTGTTAATCAGCACGCGATATTGTAATTAACAATTTTATTGGTGCCGGCGGGGATCGAACTTAGGTCGATCGCGTACTTTAAAACTTACATCAAACGTTTGGCCCCACAATTCTAAATTTCCACTGTGTGTAAATGATGCCGTGTAGTGGCCGCGTAATCCACTACCCCATGTCATCCAGTGCATTCCGTGATCCAATCGGTGTCGTAAGGGCCGACAGAGAGAATCTTTTTTACGTGGTAGAGCCATGCTGTAGCTATATTAATTGTATAGTAGTAGCACGAATGGGTCGGCTCGACCGGGGAAGGACCACGCTCTCATAAAATAGCAGCGTAAAATAGCGACTTAATGCTGCTGTGTTTCGTATGGTGAGTGTAGAGAACCGGAGACCCTTTTTACTGGAAAAGAGGTATTCCATCTTAGTCCTCCCGGCTGACAATGCATCTGCATTTTGGTACGCATACGAGAATAAATGTAGATGTCTATGGGCCACAGCAACCACTTACCATCAGGTGGACTGTGTGCTCGCTTGTCACCCTTATACTATAAAAAAAAAATCTGAGCCAGGAGATCGGCAGCAACATCTTTTCGTTAAGAGCTCAACATAACAAAAACACTGCTCCATATTATCTTCTCATGGGTGTCGTAACAGACGACAGAGGGAAACTGAAACCAGTGATGAGCAGCACCAGCATCTTCCTGTTAAAGGCTCATAATTATAAAATTTTTTTTATTATTCACACACAGATAGGCGTGGCAACTATTGCAAACATGCCTACTATAAGGCAATCTATGAGAGAAGCCTATGTTTTTTTAAAGATACTAGCAATGCTATTAACATTATACAGCTGACGATATTCATACCAATAACAAATTGCTTATAATATTCGGATCCCGTAGTGTAATGCGATTTTCGCTGTGTCTGCCTTTGATTTACATTCTAGTGCAGGGGTTCCCAAAGTGTGCGCCGCTGCGCCCTGGTGCGCCATAGAGAGCAAAGAGGGGCGCCGTGAGGCGCTACTGTTTACCATTCTCCGGAAACTAAACTAGGTGTTCGCGGGTACAAAATAAACAATAAAAATCTCGCTCGCTGCACGAATGTAACGTTACTCACTCGCCACTTACGCTCGGAAACGGGTCTAAAATGAATATCCATCTTTATGTTCAATAGCTTTAAGTTTTCTTATTCCCTTTGCAGCATATTATTTATGTGAAGCCGGATTTTCAGCTGTAGCTGTCATCATCATCATCATCATCATCATTACAGCCCTTCACAAGTCCACAGCTGACCATAGGCCTCCCCCAAGTAATGCCACAAATTACGGTCCTGAGCCACCTGCATCCATCGACTTCCTGCATGTCTTACCAGGTCGTCACTCCGTCTAGTGGGGAGTCGCCCTACACTTCGCGTACCGGTACGAGGCTGCTACTCGAGAACCTTTTTCCCCATCGGTTGTCAGTTCTTCGAGCTATATGGCCGGCCCAGTAAAACAAGAGTGACCGACATAGCCCAACGGATTAGTAAGTTGAAGTGGCAATGGGCCGGCCATGTAGCTGCAGCTGTAATAGAGAGCAATCATCGTTTAAAGATCAATGTGAAGCAAGTCATGAGAGTAGCGGTGTCAAGCCTTATCCCTCACTTTGAAAAATGTGAGGTGATCACCAAGCTCACACGTCACATTGACTAAGTTGCCATTGTATTTTATTTCCTATTTTTCTTAAATAATAAATTGTGTGTCAATATAAATATAAAAACTGAACTTCATATTGTGGATGTTTGAATTTCGTGCCTATCTACCAAGTATATAAAGCATTGTACCTTGTTTCGACTAGCTAGGGCGCCGAGACAAAATACTAAACCCGTAAGTGCGCCGCGAACTGAAACAGTTTGGAAGCCCCTGTTCTAGTGTAACCCCGATCTTATATAATAAGGGTTACGTAAAGATCGTACTGACCCGTTGGGTTATGTCGGACTATATACACATTTGTTATACAATAGTCTACACTTTAGTATCTCTCAAAGAGATCCTCTCTTCTATTCGTAATTTTAAATAGCATTTAACGTTGATAGGTCCAATTCTTAAGGTTCTGAGATCGATTCACTAAATCAGTTCAGTGATGGCAGTAGATTTAAATATCGTATATCCTGATCGAAGGAGTTGATTTTTCGATTAATTTATCTAAAATCGATATGCTTAATATTGATAAAAAAGGGATTTACTAACAAGACCAAAACAGTAACCGAAGCTTAAATCACGCTATCGAAGTTTCTGAACGATTCCGTTAATATTGAAGTTCTACTAGGTTAGTACCTAGTCTATACTAGATAGGTACTAGCTTTGTCCGTCCGGCTTGACCTTGCACAACATAATTCCCAAAAATATCCAAAATTTGTCCACCGCCAAGTCAAAAATCATTTTTATAAAAATATTGTATAAAAAGGGTTAAAATAATAAGGAATTTATGGACCGTAATAACTCCCAGGAATAAGATGATCGCTACCAAGCTATTTTTAATACAATTTTTGTAATTAATTGTGTAACATAATACAGTCATGATTGTTAACTTTTTTTTTTTAAACCGCTGGGTTTCTTGCTGGTTCCTTCTATGACTGAGGTATTTTTAGAACCAGTGGTAAATTAAACATAAGCATGACTTGCAATAAGTATTATTTATTGTCTATCTAATATATAATAAATAATACTTTAAAAAACTAAAAAACACGCTTTTGTAGATACCGAACTAAAAAGTAGAAAATAATTTTCAATAAGTTTAAAATAAGAAAATAGTGATTAACATAATAAAATTAATTTTATTGTAAAAAAAGCGTGGGATGCTTGATGTTATTTGTTGTAAATATTTTTGTGGATATTTGTAAAACTAGCGTCATCATAAAAAATATCTGAAAAAGCATCCCACGCTTTTTTTACAATAAAATGATTATTTTATGTTAATCATTATTTTCTTATTTTAAATTTATTGAAAATCATTTTCTACTTTTTAGTTCGGTTATCTACAAAAGCGTGTTTTTTAGTTTTTTAAACTATTATTTATTTTCTATTTTTTAGTGCGGCTAACTACAAAAGCGTGTTTTTTTTGGAACGAAGTTCTTTTACGCGGCTTACAGTAGATTGAACTGGCAGAAATCGTAGTTGTTTTATGAATTATTCGCAAATCCAGAGGATCCTGGCAAGGATGATGGTACAAACTATTTAAATTATTGCATTGTCATCGGTACTTGATAAGTGTGCAAAGTTTCAAATCAATCCGACGTTTTGAAGGGGATGAAAATCACATTCAAAAATTCCGTTACATAGATACATACCAAGCTAATAAAAGCGTGTTAAAAATTAATGTTTGTTTGTTCATACGTTCGTTACGTTCATCAGATTGCGGTAAAACTTTTTCAACTTATTGCTTGCACTTGCGCGAAGTTTATAGGCGTAGCACTATTAACATACGGTAGGTGGCGCGCGTATCGTACCGACATATCTACTTAACATCAGGTGGACTGTGTGCTTGTTTATCACCCTTATTTATTCTATAAAAAACTAACTGTTCTCCGCGACTTCACATTACAGTTTTTACATTAGTGCGCCTTGGTTGATAATGATATGCTGTTGATGATGATGATGACACACAATGTATTATGATATACGAAATACGAGTATGATGTCACAAAGGAAAACATGACTCCCTTGATCTACACTCGTTAAAACGTTCCTCTTTGTCAGGTCTATTTACTTTCAGTTGAGTCCATTAAGACGAAGCTTAAATGGGTCAACTACTCGTCTGGTCAAGGACTTACCTTGCATTCCTGTTGTTTTCATTCGACCTTTAGCGGAACTACTTTAATTTGATACGTTTATGTTGTTGATATTTTAAACCGTCTGCATTAAAATGGATCTTAATTCGATACCTTCTTAATTTAAAAATATTATTTTATTAGTTTTAATTAATAGTATAATCTAATGTAACTGGCAACTTATATTTGATTCAGTCCATCGATCCATTACGGCCTATAAAAGTTCACAGCTGAACATAGGCCCCCCACATAGATTGCCTCATAGGGGAGGATTTTGCCATAGATAACACGTAATTAAACATCAAATAATGAAACAGTTTTAAGACATGTAATAAATTAATAACTTTTAATAACTATTTTAGATTTCAATAAGAATTTAAATTGTATTTTTAGGGTTCCTATATGACACTAATGAGAGATGTACATATTTGGTCTGAGGCCATTTCTAATCTTTATTAATAACTAGCCACCCACTCCGACTTCGCCTGGGATCTAGTAATGTGACGTCATTTAAAATAAAAAAAAATCGCCACATTAATCTAATGACACCCCGTATGTCAAATCCATGTAGCCGTTTAGTTTGAGCGTGCAAAAGAAATAGACATACATCTACATACATTCAAAAACATTACCTTGTAGTGCAGTGGGTAAAAACAAGCATTAAAATAATTTTTATTTTTGTATGCCAGGAGTTGTCAAGTCCTCGTCTAAGATACCATCTGTCCATTTTTATATTTCCGATACTTACTTATTTCTTCGTGATATTTCTCTTCACGGTAGAGTTCCACTCGGGTAAGTCAGTACTTAAAATTGCAATAAATGATTTCAATAAAGCAATAACGGGCGTCAGCGTAGATCTAAATTGCCTCTGGCTGGTCTACTCTTAACCCACTATCGCTGAATGGCTCTATTATCACCTACCGTCTCTTTACATGTCTCATCAGATAGATAGATAATAGCAATCTATTTTACGCAAATAAAAAATTTATAAATTTGAACAAAAAAAGGAGAAAAAAGAAATGTGGTACAATGAACGATCTTATCGCTAAAAGCGATCTCTTCCAGACAACCTTTGGATGGACGGGATTAAAAGAAAACAATAAAAACATGAGTGTGGTTTGGTAACAAGTATAACATTATTTTATATATAAAAGTACGAATATATATTTTAAAACAATTACATATAACATGTTATGCGATAAATATAAACAAATTAAACACAAAGATGGTGGTAGAGCCACGCTGCAGCTATATTTAGGTTGTAGCACGAATGGGTCCGCTCCACTGGGGAAGGACCACGTTCTCACAGAATACCAGCAGTTTAATGCTGCTGTGTTTCGTATGGTGAGTGTAGAGAACCGGAAGCTCTTTTACTGGAATTCCGTCTCAGTTCTCAGGGATAACAACGTATCTGCATTTTAATTCTTAATCGAAGAAAGATGTAGATGTCTATAGCCACAATATTCACTTACCATCAAATGAACTGTATGCCCGTTTGTCAAACTTATTTTATAAAAATAATCAATTTGTTTGAAAGAGGGTTACTTTCACATGCTTCATGCGCTTTTAAGCAAAAGATAAAGATGGTTCAAATACTACCCTCGTAACCTACTTTGTGTTTGATAGAGCAACGTTGCAACTGTTTTATGGCTGCAACATGAATGGTTTGGCTCGACCGGATCGATCACGCTCTCACAGGATACTCACGTGAAATAGCTGCTTAATGTTTCGGTGAGTATAAAGAACCGATGACTCTTTTTACTGGTAAGAATGCATCGTGCATTTCATCTTAGTTCTTAGGGGTGACAATGTATTTTTATTTTAATGACACTTTTCTTATAATATTCGTTACTTTAATTTAAAAAAAACCTTTGAATTTTCTGTTGATCTATCACTAATCTGCTGAAGATTTTGCGATTTTGGTTTACACTACTTCAATATATATTTTGTACTATTGCAGACCCTTGAGAGCAGTGGCGATTGCTGGATTGTCGCCGGTATTAGGCCTGGGACCAGCGGGCTTGGTGACCAATGACAAAATATAAATCATTTTTTTTTTGAAACTTTACTTAATATATAAAATATAAAAAAATCAAAATAAATTTATTTTCTGAAGTAAATACCTACAGATTTTTTTCTTTTTGTAGACAGTATTCCATAAAACTAGAAATTTCCCCTGTATCGTGGCGGCGTTTTACACACATAAATTACACGTGGACAAACATCCAGAAAAACAATTATTAATTTGTAGGCATTATGTAGGCCATATAAATATTTAGTTCATGCAGGAATCGAACCTGCGGCTCGCAGTGCCCAAATGCTTTGCTAATGATCGAACGAACCGTCAACATATGTTAGAGTAGAGTAGAGTTGGATAGATCATGCCTTCTTAAGTCCGCCTGTGTACGTACACCCTCTCACCTATTTCAATCGAAAAGCAGCAGTGCGTGCACTGCTGTGTTCCTTTAGCCAATTTTGTTTAAAGTTGGTTACAGATATCCACGGGCTGCAGAAGTCCTTTCCATCATATGGACTTCATATTAGTTTGTAACTTAAGTTTTATTAAAAAAAATATTGCCGGGGAATATAGAACTGCCGTAAAGCGCCTATCAAAAGTAAGTTTTGACAAAATGGCTTGTTGAAGTAAGAGGCGAGGTTTGTTTTTGTACAAATGAAACAAGATTTCGAAGCCAATAAGTGTATTTTATTACTACTAACTTTCTCATTTATATTTTATATACAAAACTATCATAAGGCAACAGTTTCAAATTAATAAAAATGCTTTACAATTAACATTTATAATAATAATATTTCGCGCCATTATATTTAGCGAGAGAGTTTGCGACGTACTTTTTAAAATCCCTTTATTATTTTAAATACATACTCTAACTTGTATTTTTTAGAATATAAAAACTGTTACACAGATTACAAAAAAATGTAATTAATAAACAAAAGACAGAGTAGCCTTTGTTTTGTTAATAGTGCTTACTTTAAAACGATGAATATTTTTCGAGTAAAATTACAAATGCAAACAAAATATTAATGTTATAGACTATTGCTTCTAGTAACATGTTATCGTTTTAGTAGCTAGTTTTGTAAAAAAGCAGCATATTATTGCCGTGTTCCGTATGGTGAGTGTAGTGAACCTGAGAGCCTTTTTACTGGTAACGGGGTATTCCATCTAAATCCTTAGGTGTGACAACGGATTCGCATTTTGACTTTTAATCGAGGATGTATTATGCAAGTATCTTATGGCCTACAGCATCCACTACTGTGCTCGTTTGTCACCCTCATTCAAAAAAAAAAAACACTGAGATTGCAGAAAAAAATCTCCATGTATTTCCAGAGAAACTTAAGAGTTACTTACTTATAAAAAAATCATTGGTTTTGTAAACTTAATCATAGCTTCTGTATTGAATTAAACTCGGTTAAAATTGTTAAATATATGGCATAATGGCGAAATATTTAGGACTATTTCAACAAAATTCATAAGTTTTAATGGTAGTAATATTATATTATGATAAATTAATTTAAATAGTTATTAATCAAATTAGTGTAGATATTAAAAAAAAGATACTTGACTAAGCCAAGGTTCTAAATAACCTATTTGAACAAAATACTAAACTTATTTGTATATCCAAGCAATCAAGTTTGAGTTTCCTTAGTAATATCTTTCTATTCGTTATGCATAGAAATACTACATACTTTTACAATATTTGAATCTCTCGTAAAAATTATACAAAAGTAAATAATTATGAATCATGAAGAAAAAATATTTTCTCTGCCAAGGTTTTCATCAAATTGTTAAAAATGGAATTCTGACAAAAAAACCCAGAAGAAACGATTAAAAGCATATTAACATTTTTTAAAAGCAAATTAAAGTGTTTGGATTATTTTACCCTCTCTTCTTAAATAATAATAAATAATATTTAAAAAGAAAGTGACATTTTAAAATTACATGAGTCTGAAGGTAATCTAATATAAATAATATAATATAATATTAGTAGTATAGTGGTTGTGGGACAACGATGAAATCAAACTTAATATCCACCTACATAAGGTTTGTACATATTAATCGACTAAATTAAATTACAGAATTGTAGAAGTACTAACGGAAAATTTATATTTATTATTCGTCATTAAATAATGTTTAATGTTATTTAGTTGCTGTTACAAATTATTAAGTATTATCATTTTTCCACTTAGCAAGTTTTATTATTGTTAATGTAAAATAAATGTAACACTATTAAAAATAAATACAATAAAATCAGATTAACTAACACAACTACGATATAGAAATAATTTTGGTATATATACAGAACCAAGCATAATTATAAATTAGTTAGGTTAATTAATATCTTGAATTATTTTATACAAAAAATAATATGAATGAAAGAATAAATAAGTGATTATAAGTTTCTCATTCGTGACAATTAAAGCATGATACTAAACGCAACAAAACGAATGGTTTGGATGCATTCAGTTATCATTTTAGTAAGATTTATACACAACCGACTTAATTCGCTTGCAAAGAGAGTTATTAAAATATGTAATTAAGAGCTTAAAATTAATTTGACTCGAGGTTACAGTGTGATATTAAAGAATTGCTTTTCATTTTCTACTAAAACTATGTCGAGGACTGTTTTAAATTATATATTTTAAAAATTATCAACTTATACTTTATTAAAACCACCAATAAATTCCATTACAATTAAAAGAAGTCGAAATGTTTATCTTTAATGACTAATGAAAGAAATAACATTATAAAAATAAATGTTTTTTTTTTTTTAAATAACTATTCCCAATCTTATTTCAAATATCCCCTACGAAATGGAAATATTTTATGTTTTAAAATAATATTTAATATTATAAATTGTACAACTTTGAATTTCACTTTTGTTATTGTAAATTATAAACTTTTGAATCTGTATTAATAAATGAAACAAAAATAAGTACATGTCAGCAATTATATTTTAATTTTTAAACATATATTTTATTTTTTTACTTAGTTTGTTATCAGTAATTTATAGAGCATTAATTCTAAACGTGTGCGTGGGTATTTTTGCGATTTCTAACTAATTCTTATAATTTTCACAGTCTAAGCGTTTTTTTTTTCAATTTTGCCTATTCTTCTTTAAATATAATAATCATTTAATTGCATTAACATTTATATAGCTTTTATACACATCTCACTAAAGTGAATAGACTTAATGACTTATGGAAAATATAATAAATAATTTGAATAATGTTTTCCTTAATGTATACAATTTTATATCAGCAAAAGTTGCCACATATAAAGGTTTTAACATACAACGAATTGAAAGGTACAAGCTAAGCAAAAAGCTTTGAGTATTATATATCTATCTGAAAAGTTCTTACTGTTGTAAAAAAGGTATGAAACAAAAAATGTCTAGGTAAATTGATTTTTTTATTATATTCGTGTAAATTTTTTTCGCTTGCAATAATACTCTTATTTACGCAATACTCACAAGCCTTTTTCATAAGTAATAAAAAAATAACAATCAATTAACATCTAGTATACAACCATACAGTACGTGTATTTTTAAGCGATCGTACATTTAATTACATAAACAATTTTATTACAAAATGAATTACATTGAAATAAATTACGTTCAAAATTGTTATTGCGTTAGATAAAACTTATTTAATAAATCGTCGCTTATTCGACCGGAAAGTATATACATATCAGTACAAAATCGATAGCTCGGGAAGTCATTGTATGTAAATAGAGCATGTGAAATTATTATTACAATTATAAGTTGGTCATTACCATAGAAATTGCTTCTCTAAATGAAACTCAATTTATGTTTCGGTGAGCGGTTAGTGTTGTCGGTTCGGATCGCTATGGACAGTGAGTATCGATGAATTTTTAAAAAGTTAGACACGGGACGGAAAAATCGATACTGACTACAACGGTACGGCTGGGACGATAATTGTTTTAGTACGATTCCAATTTAGGCTTACATAAATAGTCGTTCAGCCTTGCTTGAAATAATTTTTAGGGAACTTCCTTTTCACTGGGCGGGTTGTAGCCTTTCTTAACTGCCTAATGGTTGAGGAATAATCAATTATTAATTTATTAAAATATTTTAGACATTGCCCTTGAAATTTGTTTTAGGACGTGGTTTTATTAAAAAATACAGTTCAATAAAATAGTGCTATAAATAAAATTCGTCAGAAGCTTTACAATAATTTTATACTTATTTTTATTAATACAAGTGATTTTATGACGAAAAATTAACTTAACATGTCTCGTAATACAGGTATTTATTAATTCTTGTATATGTACGAAACAATATTATACTTTATACTAATTTAAACAAAATTACTTTCTCTATTAGGTACATAAGTCAAGGGCCAATATATTAAATGTGAATTGCATTCTATAGTTAATATAAATGGTTTGACTTTACTGAACACTCACAATGCATATTATTGCAATGGTAAATTATTTTCAGCACGCGTGCATTTTACACCGACAGCATACAGCGTGTTTTAATTTTACATATTTGTTTATAATAAGAGTTAAAAATCTTTTCTCTTATCTAATAATGGTATAAATAATTTTTCGTGACGACATTCTCTATAACAAATACACAAAATCGCATTTATTTATTGAGCAATAACTTACGAAATAATTGTAAAGGACTCTCAACATTTGATCAATCAAACTGTCGCCATCTTTGTACGCAAACTTATACAATACTTAAAGCAATCAATAAAATTATACCTTAATTTTTTTTTTGTATATTTAATTAAAAGAAAAATTGTAAATTGATTTTACCGCATTTTAAATTCATCGAATTGAATTATTGGTTTTGTAGATAATTTGTAATCTCCTTTTTGTAAATATAAACATTAAATGTTAACAATAAGTTACATAAATCTTAAATATATATGAATCCAATATTCAATAATATTTCGAAATAGAAAATACATCACGAAAAATTTTGCAAAATACTTTTTATTTCACAACGCGTTATAAAAATCTCTTATGCTCTTCGTTCGCCCGAAATTTCGAAAAGAACTTTCTAAACTAGCATTTTCACGACCATTTTATAAGCGAGAAAGCTTTGTGACCACATATCGAGTAAAATTATTCGTCTAAAGTCCTCTCCATACAGTTCATATCAGCTCGTGGTGCACTTTATATGCTCTGCCGAACCCAAAGCCGCCTCTTCAGGAACCCTGTCATCTGAAAGGAGATAGGACATTATTATAATATTATTTTTGAAAAATACTATAAAATTAATTTCTTCATAGGGCTTCAGAAGCAAATATTCTTTAAAGTAATATATATTGATGCCGCTTAAAATAATAGTGTTTTAAATGATAATAATATTTTTAGATACACTTTTTAATTTTCAATCATTACGGTGATATAAATGTAAATAGGTATGGAATAATATATCTTATAAATTTATAACTTGATATTAACAATATTTAGTCGCTGTGTGGGTTAAGGAAACTTCACTCTCAGATTGTATAAAGGAAATGCCAGTCAGATTTCTAGCTTCCAATGGACAGAGTAACTATTTCTATAACCCAGACGTAACACGACCTGAGACGAAGAGCAGCGTACAGGTTTAAGGCATCTCTTACCATATCTCTACCTACTGAACCTTAGCAATAACCAAAATTACAGTATTAATATGTACCTACTCGTGAGCAAAGAAAATGGCCCTGTAACTAATATCTCCCAAAATATTGATGTTAGTTAGATAAAAACATAATTTCGTAAGAAATAATAAAAAAGTATAATGTAAGCTCTTTTTATTCGCATAATAAATTATTAAATAAAACAAAAATTACGGATTTTATCGCGTTTAATTTAAGCTATTTTAATTTATGACTCCCTAAGTTTTGGGTGCTTTAGGACTGAGGTGTTAAACGTCCTGGTGTCATAGTTAACCTGAGCTACCGTCAGCATTAAAATATTTTTTTTTCCGATGTAGGCAGAACGAGCTAACAGTATCTTGAAGTCTTGAAGGTGTATAATTGGATTTGGATTTAATTTTATTCCCATGAGCTGGAGCAGGTGATAGCACCTAACCATCTTTGACAGCAGTTTTGAATTAAATTCTGTGGAGCATGCTTGAGACGATCTAGGACAAAACGAATGACGGAGAAATCCAATCGTGCTTATGTATATGAAGTTTGTGCTTACAGCAGAACCAGCATTACTTAGGGTCGGCTTAGAAATCTGGTGTCACAAAATTGCACGGCATCTATATTGACAGAACGCTGACGTTCTTAAATGTATGTATAAAAATTATAATTTGTTGCAAAAATAGTTGTTTGTCATTTATTGTTTTGCAGCGATCAACTTACTTCAATTTACATTTTGTTTATGTATTTTTTTATATAACTGTGAATATACATGTAACATTTATTAATTTTATTTAAAAAAAATAGTAAGGCTAATAAATGGTTCTTATTTTATTAAGCTAGCAGTTTTTTATTTTTGGAGATATGAATACTTTTGTAATCGACCCGTTTTCATTGCTTACAAAGTATATTAACAAGTATTTTCTTAACTTAAAAAGCTGTGAACATTTACATTAAAATCTTTTTCACTTGAAATAATTTAATTACTCATACCTATCTTCTATTAAAAGAAAATGTACTTGAATTATTCTAAGATTGCATAAATGTGGTGACTTTAAATTGTATCAATATTTTTTGTGTTAAAGCATTATAAATAAACAATTTATATTGATAATTTTAAAGCAACGGAAGCCTTATTGAAAAATATTAAGTTCGGACCGCGAAACTCAAAAGTCGTGGGTTTGAATTCGCCATTTTGACTACTGTCGAATTGGTTAAAGGAAGCATTGGTCAATGTTAGCAACACTGCTCGTATTTTTTTAAATAAAGCAAACGTAATTATGCCGCAGCAAATAAAATAGTACCCATATTTTTATAATTTAAATACAACCTTTGTACAAGTGCACATCGTGTATAGGAATTGCGTTTTGTGATTATGGACTATTAAAGCGTATGGTTTAATAAGCTCAGTTCAGATTACGTTATAATATATACAATATAGCAAATGTTTTATAGCGCAACAATAACGCTCAGCATTCATTTTTATGGACACGTCCACACTATGCTTTATTATATAGTATTGGATTGCTTACATAATGTGCTATATTATGTAGCAGAATAGTATAGCGTAGTCTGAACGAGCTTAAAGCTCAAGCCTTCAAACGTACCTCTGTGCGGTAAGTTTCAGTTAGGCGTTCACGAATGATGACTTGGTCCTGTTAAGATAATATTTGTATGAGACTGGTACTTTTATAAATATAATTTATGTTTATTTGTGTTCTAAGGCTGTTCTATATTATATAATTGTGTAAACAAATTCAGGGATTTAGTTCCTTATTATACGTGTTTAAACAAATGTAACTTAAATTATTTTTACACTAGCGACTCTATCTCGACTCGACTATATTTAGATTGGACTTCAGAGGTGGTCCCAAATAATTAAATTTGGACAAAAATTCCATTCATAAGGATGGAAAAACAATGAAGTTTTTAAACAATTAAATTTAGACGACATTCTAGATGTAGATAATTGTTAACTCGAGCTTTTTTCTTTTTTTTTTTTATAGGAAAAGTGTGACAAACGAGCACACAGTCCACCTGATGGTAAGTCTACATCTATCCTCGATTACGAATCAGAATGTCATATTACTTAGTCCACTCAAAAGGTAAACAATCAAATTTTTAATAAAAAGTGAGAGCCGAATTGAAAAAACTAAAAAAAATTAAATAAATCACGTAATAGTAAAAACAAGTGGTAAAATTAATAATTTTGTAAAACCGACGTCAATATAAATAAAATGAGAACATCATCAGTGTTATCGAAGTCAATTAAATACGCATTATTAAGGATAACTCAAAAACTACTGGTCAGATCTCGATCAAAATTTTATGGGACCACATGAGAAGCAAAGCTTTCAAATAATAAAAAAAAAGAATCATCAAAATCGGTTCATCTAGAAAAAAGTTCAGGTAACACACATAACAAAATACAGCCGGATTGAGCACCTCCTCCTTTTTTAAAGTCGGTTGAAAAATACTAATTAATGCCTAAATCAAAATTAAATTTATATTTTGATTTTTTTGTTAGAAAAATCAAATTTAATATTCCTTCTAAAAATGCCAGCCTGAAAATAATTATTTGACGCTTCCTGTCATCTTTGGGTGTATATGACCAGTGATGATTTAAGTTAGTAGACAGTTTTTTGTTTTCCAATTATTATGTTCAAGGTGCCTTAGGGTACGTTGCGAATTGTACTGACTTGTACTTACAACGGGACCTTGGACCGTACAACTCTCGACGTGCCCTTAGGCAGTGGCGGTTGACAGACTTATAGAAAGATAGACTTTCTTTCTGACCCTATTACAGTTATTTCTATTCTACATTCATTCAAACATTCTCATACTATTACTACAGTTAATCTATTAGTTTCCTAAACATAATATTATTTGGACCCACGTTCTTTTCTAGTTTTCATATTAATTTTTTAACATGTCTCGTGAATTGTAATATTAAGATGTGGTTTGATTTTATTAGTAGGCGGCTTTACTTATAATCGCTTATTTAAATTAATTATTAGACGTCGCATCTATCTTACACGTGGTAGAGCCACGCTGCAGCTATATTATGGTTGTAGCACGAATTGGTTGGCTTGAACGGGGAAGGAAACACTCTCACAGAATACTAGCGTAAAATATCAGCCTAATGCTACTGTGTGTGTGCTAATGTGTTTCATATGGTGTAGAGAACCGGAAACTTTTTTTACTGGTAACGAAGCATTTTTATTACTAAGGGGAGACAATCTGCATTTGATTTTTAATCGCAAGTAGATTTAGATGTCTATGGGCCACAGAATTCACTTCTTATCAGGTGAACTGTGTGCTTGTTTATCGCCCTTATTCTTTAAAAAAATCTATAAGTACCTATTTCTGTTTTGTTATTTAGTGAAGAGAGGAAGATAGAGGGAGAGATAAAAAGGGAGGGCATTTTAAAGCATTTCTTAAATCGACGTTGATTTTTATGAGTATGGCCGATTGGTGGTAGACTATCTTGCAGCTGTCAATGTGAGTGATGTCTGTGTTAATTTTAAACGATAAGAACAGTCGTTCGTTTATTGTATCCTTTTACGACATCAGCAGCTTAGACAAATTGCTCTTTTACCGCCAATCGATCTCCGACGCCATTTTCCACTTCATCATTTATTCATTTACACATTTGTGCAAATTTACAAATGGTATCGTTTTATGAACGTATATAACTCTTATTTATATTTTTTGATGTGCTTGTAAAAAAAACAAGAAATAAAGTTTTAGACTTAACAATTCGCCCTAAAATTTTTATCGCATAGAAACAGTAATACTCGTATACTTAAGTTATCCAAGTGAATTTTTCAAAGGAATGTTGATTAGTTTAAATGCTACAATTTTATTTAAAATTTTAATCGATACGAACAGCTTTCATTAAATTTTTAGCTGCATGAATTGAAAAGTGACTGGGAAAGATATTTTGAAATTATGAATTATAAGTGTACACAAAAATATATGTTAGACATATACCTCTAAATTTTTATCTGATTTGCTCAAAAAATAGAAGTTACGATCCTGCGACAAATTAAGATGCATAAGACGAGTTAATTAGAAAAAGAGAAATAAAACAAAGAGAATAGGAAAAAAATATATCAATATAAGAAACTTACCCAGACAATGAAGCAGAATTAGAAATTGGAGGGCTGTTGGACTCGAAGCCTTCTTTTGCCTTCTCGTTTGCCAGCTGCATCTTCAACTGGTGCCCGAAGCAAGCTAGATCTTCTCTGAACGTGTCGGAACCGGGAGTTGTAGGTTTCCCGTCATCGCCTGTAGCCATCCCCTCAGCATCACTCTGCAAAGGAGCTTGCTCCGACTCTTCCTCAGTATTGTAGATCTTAAAATACGCAAACGTCAAGTATATCACAGAAATTATGAAGGATGGTATCGGTATGGCCATAGCATACACTAGATTTAAAGTATTCTGCCACATATCCAAGTCTGTTATCACCAGACCCGGATCCACGCGGCTGTAGTAGCAAGTATAATTGTTACCTAATGGTCTATACTTGCCATAAAATACGGTGCAGTTTAGAATTGGTGGGTAGCCGCAACCCTTTACATTAGGGAAGAGCCGAGCCCCAGTGAAGTACCATTCGGAATCGTTTCCTTGTAAGCCCGTCGGTATTGCATCGGGTAGTTCTTGGTCATCCATTTCTGGATAATTCTTATCGATTGGCGCTTCGTAATTATTCTCGTAATCGTAGTCCTTTCTCAAAGACCTCTCAGCTCGAATTAAGTTCTCGAATTCAGTGGACGTTATATTCGGATACTCCCCGAGCTTGTAGTTAACACGTATCTGTGTGCACTCAAAAAGGTCTTTTGTGCAGCCTTCTCTGCAGGATGCCCATGTACAGTTACTCGCTCCAACCAAATGCTTAACTTGAGTGGTGACACATAACGCACCGACTGGATCGAATTGCATGAATATGGTGGTGAAGGCCGGCTCGATCACGAAAGGTACTAAAAAGAGGAACGCGAAGAGACTAAAAGTGGCAAGAAGGACGAAAGTCGCTGTCGTGTAGAACAGAAGTTTCTCGAGGAACGTAGGGGGGATCGGTAGTTTTTCTTCCTCGGCCATGTTGGCGTGGACTCGCTAGAAGCGACCATATCGCTTGTTTCAGCTCGGCTCTATCATTTCATGTATATCTGTATCAATCTTTTAGCACAAATATTTTATTAATTTATTTCAAATTGAATTCACGACTACTTATTTACATTTTTATCTGTAGCTTGTAGTTTTTTCAGCACGTACTCGGTTTTACAAACTGAAAAAATATTATGAACTTAACTTTTTGCTTCGTCCGTTAATTACCTGCGTACATACATGGTTACGTTCTTATTCATTCTTATCCGCACCAACGAAATTGTAACTTGTGATTTTAAGTGCTTATTAACTACGTGCTCGGTGGATAATCATCATTAGGTAAACAACATCTGTAAAAAATCAAATATATCGAGGTCTTAATGTGAACTCCGCAAACACGCATTGGGAAAATTGGGAAAGACTTTAATACTAAGCGGTTATATCCTAATCTATCGAAGCGTATGAGGTCTTTCTGGCCTTTACCATAGTCACCTCTTATGGCACCCACGGAATAAAATATGGCAGTGAACTTTCTTACGCCGCTAACGCACAAAATTAAATATAATTTTACCTAAACTTACGAAAATAGAAACCTTTGCGGAACTAAGCACTCATTGTTCAATTGTCAGGTAGGGGTTTTTTAAATTTTCAATTTAAGTTTTATCTTTCCTTGGTGTACAATAAAGAGTAATGTATTGTATTTCCTTGGCCAGGCATCAACATGAAAAAAGATCTCTCCTTCTAAGGTTTTGTTAGTGTATAAAAGCATTGAAGTCTGCAGTCTAGGAACATGTTCAAGCTCACCTCCATTTAATAGACTACTAATTCTCGCAAAAGAACACCGATTTCATGTGCATGGGATGATATGGGGTTGACGATTTTCTTACACCACCCGACATGACTATACGGCGTTGATAAATATTATGTCATAATAATATATTATGGTTGTAGTACGAATGGGTCGGCTCGACCAGGGTAGGACCACTCTCTCACAGAATACCAGCGTAAAATAAAAGCTTAATGCTGCTAGACACCCTTTTAATAATGACAACGCATCTGCATTTTGATTCTTAATCGAGAAGAAATATAGATATCTATAGCCGCAGCATCCACTTACCAGAGGTTTTTCGAACCAGTGGTAAAGTAAAAAATGACTTTCAATAAGAATTACACATGTAATCTATATTGAATAAAAATTATTCTATTCTATTCTATTCTATTCTATTCTATCCATCATGTGGACTGTATGTCGTTTGTCACCCTTATTCTATAAAAAAAATACCCAGACGGGTGACGGGTAGTTGTGACTAAGGTGCTAGACATCTGGTACTGCAGTCTGCTTGCCCAGCAAATCCTCTCTATAATGGAAGAGCTCGATGACAAACAGTAGCTTATTATAATTATCGGTCGCCGTGACCGAAATTCAATCTGAGGGACATAAATTCTCTCACAAAAAAATCTGGGACAGGATTGTAATGCACGAATATGTGCTCAAGCACAAGAGCAATTTCTATTCCCTCAATCTCATAGTACGATGGGACGACAATCAGACATGATTGGAGAGATTAGGTGCAAGACCAACGGCTTTACGTGCTTTCCAAAACACGGGGTGACAGAAAAACTCAATAATTGATTTTCGCCCAACCCGCGATTCGAACCTGGGTATCTCAAGATCAACAATTACGTTTACGATCACTAGACCAGTGAGAACGAAAATCAAGGAAGGATTGTTATAAACTTATAGACTGTTGATTATAACGATGATGTGTTATTTAAACTGCTTTTTCATTTCTTCTACAGCCCACACAAAATACCAACGTAAAATAGCAGCTTAACGCTGCTGTGTTTCGTATGGTGAGTGTAGAGAACCGGAGACCTTTTTACTAGAAACGAGGCATTCCATTAGTCCTCACGGGTGACAACGCATCTGCATTTTGGTTCATAATCGAGGATAGATGTAGAAGTCTGTGGGCCGCAGCAACCACTTACCATCAGGTGGACTGTGTGCTCGTTTGTCGCTCTTATCCTATAAAAAAAAAGCCCACAAAAATCCACCGCTAAACAATGTCTCTTCGCAATGCCAGTTGTCTCGCACCTTTCATGCTGCTGCCCGTCGCCAGCCTGCTTATTTTACGTTTGAGTAAACTCTAATCATTTAAAACCTTACTTTTTACCACCATCTGTCAGAAATTGTAATTTTTGGCTTCCCCAAAGTCGCCTCTTAAAATACCCACGGGATGAAACAGGGTGTTGGATTCTCCTACTCCACTACTACACGGCTACTTAAACTGTATCGTTCAAATAAATGTGCACAGTACACAGGATAAATCGCACATTTTTAGTCCTGTAATACGTAATTGCGCTCAGCGACCGTTTATCATTGAAACTGATCCAGGGGGAGCATAACTCTCTACTCGTTACATGGAAATAATGAGCCGTAAACCTCCACTTAAATTTTATTTATGCACTATTCCTACAGAACCGTACTAGTTCAGGAAGGAGTGAAGGAGGGGAATGGGGTCTGGAGTGTTGGAAGTACGCGAACAAAATTGTTATTTGTGTCCCGCCGACACCACTGATTAATATTTGCGATTAAAGTACTGATTTACTGATTTTTTTCCTTGTTAATTTTAACATTGTTAACAAAATAAGATGTTTTCCTTGAAACATTCAAAACAAGTCTTCGTAATTTTTACACGAAACATTCACCTTAATATTAAATGTATAAACATTTGATTTTAAAAATCAAACGAGGAATGTGTTTATGCGAAATTGTGAAGAATAAGATTCACCTTTTTTTATTTATTACGTTTTTACCTTTTTATGTATTTACGAGAATGGCTGTATTTTGAATGAAGATGTTTCGAGTGTGAAGAGATGAAAGTAATACTTTGAAAGAGTGTTTAAGTGTGTGGAGGTATCTAAAGTAAATGAAAATAAGATGGAAGTAGAGTTGGCGAGCCTGCTATATACTTTCTTATATATATGTTGGGTACTTAAACAAGTACAGGAGACTGGTGCAAAGCCGTTATAGTCCTACTATATAAGAAAAGAGGGTCACAGCTAGACTGTGAAAACTACCGAGGAATCATCATGTCATCATTGGCGGGAAAATGTATGCAAAAGTGTGGATTCAAAAATTAAAATAAAATGACGGGAAATTTGTGATATGAAGGCCGGATTTAGGAATTAAATAAATATTTTTTTTACAGTCTAAGGGTGACACACAGTCCTCCTAATGGTAAGTGATTGCTGTGGCCCATAGACATCTACATCCATCTTCGATTACGAATCAAAATGCTGATGCGTTTTCACCCGTGAGGACTAAGATGGAATGTCTCGTTTTCAGTGAAAAGGGTCTCCGGTTATCTACACTCACCATACGAAACAAAGCAGCGTTGAGCTGCTATTTTACGCTGGTATTCTGTGAGAGCGTGGTTCTACCCCGGTTGAGCGGACCCATTCGTGCTACAACTATCCTACTGATATAGCTGCAGCATGGCTCTACTACGTAAAAAATCTATTAATTATTAAAATTAATTACTGCTTAGAAATCATAAACAATTAAAATTGGTGTTTATAATAACTTTATGTTTAAAGCAAGAACGTTAAAACGACACGTAAAAAAGTTTACATACCGAATTCAAGTCGTAGCATAATTATTTTCTAGGCTTAGTAATTAAAATATAAATAAAACGTCAACGGCGACAGTTTTTCACTTTATAAACTATGTTACGTTAGTACTATCACGTACTGTATTCGGTGACTGTGTACTAACTGAAACCACTAAAAAGTAGCCTGTTATCTTGTTGCAAATTGTTGATCGAAGTATACAGTAAATGAATAATAAGGTGAAATATTTGCCCGTCTTGTTTTTTAAATCAAAGTTTCTATATCTATAGTACATATCTCGTAAAATCGTAAACATACTTTTTGTCTTTTTGTCTATCCGTTTGTGCACGCTAATCTTCATAATGGTTGAATAAATTTGTATTTAATTTTCAGTGATGTATTGAAGTATGCTTGGGCTAGAATTTAGTGTTTGTTTTATTAAAATTGGGTAAAAAATAAAAAAGCTATGTCAAATTTAAAAAGTCTCTCACGCGCTGTACTTACATAGACTGTACACAAGTTGGAAAAAAATGGCTACTCGACTGCATTGTCGGCGTGCGCTCCTTAGCTGAATTTATTATCTATTTATTTAAGATTACTTAATTATATAATTATACATTATTAAGATTCATCAAAAGTTACTATACCTCATATACAATAGAATTGAATTTGTATACAATATAATATAAAATACACCCTCTTTTCTATTCTATAAAATCCTCTCTTATCTATAAAATAATATAATAGGTATACAATAAAAGAATGTAAAATAAGTTAATATACGCGATAGAAACGGTAAAAACTAGTTTTATTTAAATGTGTAGTGTTCGCGTAAATATAATCCACTACCGTCATAAACAGTCAGTCAGCGAGCGCTAACCATCTGAGCCGTGGTAGCTCAGATGGTTAGCGCTCCCTGTAAGTTTCACAGTACGCGAGCAACCCGGTTTCGATCCCCGCCGGCACCAATGAAATTGTTAATTGCTCGGCGGTGAAGTAAAACATCGTGAGGAAACCTGCATGTCTGAGAAGTCAAAAATAAAAAAATATTTCGAAGACATGTGAAGTTCGCCAACACGCATTGGGGCAGCGCGGCGGACATTTCCTTGCCCTAAAACCCTCTCAGAAATGAGAGGAGGCCTGTGCCCAGCAGTGGGACGTATATAGGCTGTAACTTTACTTTACTTTACTTTACCGTTCTACCCCTTGACATAGCGTGGGTGTCGTAAGAGGCTACGGAAAGAAATGAAAGAAAGCTGCATCTTCCTGATAATAACTTAAAGCAAAAAAAGCCGGCCAAGTGCGAGTAGGACTCGCGCATGAAGGGTTCTGTACCATCGTAAAACACGTTTCTAGTAGGGGAACCCCCTTTAATTTAAATTTATTTTTATCATTAGTTGTTATAGCGGCAACAGAAATACACATTCTGTAAAAATATTAACTGTCTACCTATTACGGATCATGAGATACAGCCCGCTGACAGACAGACGAATGGACGGATGGACGGACGGACGGACGGACAGATAGCGGAGGCTTAGTAATAGGGTCCCGTTAGTTACCCTTTGGGTACGGAACCCTAAAAAACGTTGGTACCCAACCCGCCTGCCAAACGTGACAACTACGACATAATTCCCCCTATGTAAACTTTTGATAAGCTGTTATAAATAAATGAAAGACTGACGAATTTAAAAATTCTTGAACATTAGTCAATGAAACTCAGCTTAACAATTAAATCGTATAGCTGTAAAGCAAACATTTCAAGTGCCCTCAAATTAGCCATAAAAACAATGTTAACGATGAACCACTTGATCTTAAGTGCCTGTGTAGTACTTAAGAATATCGATTAAGTTAAGCTTAAGTAAATATTTATATACCGGTGCTGTACGAATATTTACTACCCCATCTCGCCCGTGGGTGTCGTAAGGGTCGACAGAGGGAATATGAAGCAGGAGATGGGCAACAGCATCTTTTTGATAACAACTCAACGTTATAAAAAACTGCGGTTGTCAACACGCTTGCCAAGCGTGGCAACTATGGCAAAATCCTCCCTAAGAGGAAATCTTAGGGGAGGCCTATGTTCAGTAGTGGACTTTTATAGGCTTTCATGATGAATGAACACGGTCCACAACACGGTTCACAACAGGGTTCACTAGAATCGTCTCCTCCAGAGTGATCAGAAGAGGCTCTATAAACCATTAGAGCGACCAATAGTACGTGGAACGGGCCCAGCAACGAATCAGGCCGACACTGTCGCATTCTGGTGAGGCCTGTGGTCAGAGCTCGTAAACCACAGTGAGAGCCTTTGGACGGAAATTATGGCGAGTCAGTGTGCGAATGTTACGCCCATGTACGCCCATCATTATAACGCCGGATGACGTAGCTGAGGCGGTCCGAAGGGAGCTCGAACTGGAAAAGTCCAGAGCTCAACGAGCTGCATCACTACTGGCTGAAAGAGTTCGTAGCGTGTCACGCTCTGCTCGCCCGACACTTTCAAGAGGCTCTCGACCAGAAGTCGCTCCCGAGCCTCTTCACTACTGGGATACCACAGACCCGAGCAAATACCGGCCCGTCACGTGTCTACCCATTATATACAAGATACTAACATCCATTTTGAGCGTGGGAATCACTCGTCACCTGCACTGAAATCAGGTGATGTCGTGCGCTAAAAATGGATGTCGGGGTGGTGGTCATGGAACCAAGGAACCACTCGTCATTGACGCGGTCATTGACAAGGTAGTTTAACGCAGCCGCCGTAACTTATACACCGCTTGGATAGACTACAGATAGGCATTCGACCCGGTGCCTCATACATGACTAAGGAGGGCCCTCGAACTGTACAAGGTTGACTGTACAGTTAGAGACTTCCTAGAGTAGTGTATGGCACAGTGCAGTACGATCCTTTGTCATGTAGGCGAGCATATGACGGCTGCGGAGAACCACATAAGGATAAGAAGGGGTATATTCCAGGGCAATTGTTTGAGTCCAATCTGGTTCTGCCTCTCTCTGAACCCTCTCAGTACCTTACTGAAAGGCTCTGGGAGGGAATTTCAGCTTTAAAAAGGAGGGACAAAAGTGACCTACCTTTTCTATAAGGACGATCTCAAGTTAGTAATTCTACCGGAATGGAGCTGGGGACGGATAAGTGTACGGTCCTCTATGTTGAAAGGGGTAGGGTTGCTAACTCTGAGGGTATAGACTTATCTATGCTCATCAACATAAGGACCCTTTCTGATGCTGAAACATACCGGTATGTCACATAACATTGGTGTCGATAAGGTATGAAACATTCAGTTTGCGGTGTGTTTTATGCACGTTTGACCAACGTGCATAACACCCAACTCACACCGGACAAAAGCCTTTTGTCCGGTATGAATTTGTCACACACAAATAACGGTTGGGTCATGCCTGTCCTTATGTATACCTTTGGCATACTTAGGTGGACTCAAACTGAAATTAACGCCCTGGGTAGAAAAATCCGCACTACTATGACGTCTCTTAGAATGCATGGATTATGAGGCTGTACTTGCCGTGGAAACATGGTGGCCGCGGCTTTTTAGCTCGCTTATGATGCAGTGCATTTCTTGTGACAAAGGGCTTACGCCTCTATCCTTAACCAACGAGCAATGGCAAGACCCAGAAGTACAGAGCATTTCCGACCGGGAGATCGTATGGAAGGAGAAGGAGCTCGCCATCCCGGTGAGTCACTTAGACATGTCATATCCGGTTGTTCGGCGCTTTCTAACTCTGAGTGCTTCGCTCTGAAATACGGTGTCGTGGATCGGAAACTGCCTTTTTATAAGTACTTGCCGGAAGCTCTACTGGAACCGGGCCATCATCACAGATATTGTGCTGATGGACCGGGCACAGTCAAGGATATTTTTATTCGACATTACCATACCGTATGACGAGAACCTCGTGAAAGCAGAAACAAATGAGCGAACAAAATATCTGCACCTGGCTCACGAGGTGACCGACATGTGGGGTGGTCTGCCGACCAAAGTTATACCTGTAGTCGTTTTCTCTCCCTTTCTCCCTAACCCTCGGCCGTTTTTGTAGCACCTCCCATATACTAATACAATATACCAGAACTGATTGAACTAAAGAAATATATACTTGTTTTAGTATAGGTGGTGTTGCGAGATGTCTCAAATTTTGAAAACCATATGAATTTTCTAATCCTAGTCATTAACAGTTCAATATGTAGATGCCAAGATAATCGCTGATCCAATAGTATTCCAAGATATTTTGTACTTGATACTTTGTTTATGTGAGGGCATGGGCAGTTAGAGTTATTAAGGTCAACACAAGAATGAATTTTAATATTAAAATTAGGTTGAGTCCTATTGTAGTTAGTAAAACATATATAGTTAGTCTTAGATGTATTGATAGTCAATAGATGTAGTCTCAACCACTCTGCAACCCTGGCTAACCCACTTCAGCGCTATGTCGGACATCTTCCCAGGTTCGACCATAGAATGCCAAACAGTGTCATCTGCATACGAGAACACGTACCCATTTTGTAGCGATATATTACATAGGGTTTACGTAAACCAAAATAGAGTCGCACTCAGTACACTCCTGTGGGACGCCGTAGGTAATGGTAGAATCATGACTACAATGCTCTCCTATTTTGACTCGTTGTCTACGGTTTGTTAGTAATCTTTAAATAAATCTAGGGTTTACCTCTAATACCTATTTGTTCAAGTTTCTTTACAAGAGTGGGGACAGAGACGCTATCAAAGGCTTTTTATGTCGAGAAAAACTGTTAAACATTTATTTCCTTTGTCGACTTGGTCAACAATGAGTGAAGTTAGACCTGAAATAGCGTCTTCTGTGCAAAGACCTCGTCTAAAGCCAAATTGTGATATTGAGAGTATTTTGTATTTATTTAAATAATTAGTCAAACGATTATTCAACAATTTTTCTAAAATTTTGGATATTGCAGGAAGAACAGATATAGGTCTGTAGTTGCTTGGATCCTTCTGTCTCCACCCTTGTATACAGGAGTAACTAATGCCAACTTCAGAGCAGTAGGAAAAACGCCATCCCTAAAGCAAAGATTAACCAGGTGTGTTATTATGGGTACTAATATTACATTCGCATGTTTTAGAAAATTGGTGGTGATATTATCATATCCAGGGGCACTCTCTGTTTTAAGATTCATTAGGATATTTCTAACCTCCGAATTATCAGTCTCCAGCAAAACAAAAGATGAAGCATGGGAGCTTACTGTTTTATCCGTAGTGAAAAAATTAATAGAGTTAGGTTTTGATAGAATATCCTCTGCCAAGGATTTCCCAACATTGGCAAAGTAACTATTAACCAAGTTAACAGATTCAAGGGGGTTCGATTCTATTTTCAACAACTCTATATTTGTGTTTAGTGACTGCTTGCGATGTGTGATATCATTTATTGCTTTCCAGAGCATCTTAGGGTTTCCGGTGGCATTAATTATCTGTTGTCGCTCAAATTTGCGCTTAAGTTTTATATCAAATTTGCGCTTAAATACTTCAAAAATAATTATTATAATAAACCTTTTTATAGCCATAACAATAATTTAAAAAAAATCTAAAACTAATTATTTCATTATCTCTAAGTAATTAAACCTTACCATTTAAAATTACATGCAGTTTTTTTAGTTTTATTTTGGCTTGGACCCCTCTAGTAAAAGCTAGAGGAGAGCTTTTTGCATCTTTCCTTGTCCTTTCTAATTGTTGTAATTCTTTTCTACTTTTAAGATGTCGTCGCTCCACATTTATATCATAGACAGAAATCAAATTGAAGTGTATTAGCGGATATTGTTATACAAGAGCATGAGCGTGCCCTTAGGAAACAATGAAAATGCTTATAATGTGTACGGGTAAGGGCGTCGAAGTAACGCCAAATAGTATCCTTAACTGTACACCGACCTGCTTAAATTGTGAGATATTGTTGGGGTAATGGAGCACTTTATGATGCTATAATGTAGGTAGGCGGATTTTACTTTGCGGATTTTGCTCCCCCAAATTTTTATTTTCAGATGATTACTTTTAGCGCCATTTTAAAAATGTTATTTACTACTTTATGTCTAAATTTTATCTATTACTAGCGAAATTTAAGTTAGTGACCATCTATTTTATTAATTTTATATACTTACTTATATAAGTGAAAATATAACCTAGACCACTTCAGGCATTGCTCTCTATCTGGAAGTGGCGCAAGAATGAGTATTTAAGAGATGACTACATATTTGTACCATTTGATGTAGAGACTATAGGTCCGTGGGATACACGTGCGAAGAAGTGCCTAAAGGAACTCTATCCGCGATTGGTCGTCGCTGCTGGTGATAAGAGGGCTGGTTCTTTTCTCGCTCAAAGGCTGAGTATAGCCATTCAGCGACGAAACGCAACCAGCGTTCTTGACACGATACCACGGGGAGTAGGACTGTATGATAATTTAAGTTATAAGTTTTAGTTTTTTTTTTGTCTGAGGAATAAAATACTTTAAGAACATGGGAAGTGCGCCAACACACACTGTAGCAACGCAATGGATTGCTTCCTAATTTATCCAGAAATAAGAGGAGGCCTATGCGAAGCAATGGGACATAAGTGTGTGTAGGCTGAGTATTTATTTTACTTTTATAATATTGTTAGCTTCGAGAGAAGGCGAAAGAGAGGAGAGATAGAGAGAGAGAGAGAGAGAGAGATGGAAATAAAAAAAAAACATTTTGAGGGCATACGAAGTCCGCCAATTCGCACTAGAGTAGCGCAACATATTTTTCCCTGTTCCATTTTTAGAAATAAGAGCCTGTTTACAACAAAGGGACATTATATGACTGTCACTTTTTATATTGGTTATACTCGTAGATCTTGAAAAACTATTCGAGTATCCAGTTCGTTTATTCAACGAATCAAAATATTTTACCTACTTTAGTTATGAGATTTTCTACGTGGTTTATGTAAAGCCACACTGTATCTTTTTATGCTATAATAAATATATATATATATACATCTTTTTTAGGATAGGGTGACAAACGAGCACACAGTCCACCTGATGGTAAGTGGTTGCTGTGACCCATAGACATCTACATCTATCTTCAATAAAGAATCAAAATGCAGATGCGTTGTCACCCGTGAGGACTAAGATGGAATGCCTCTTTCCAGTAAAAGGGTCTCCGGTTCTCTACACTCACCATACGAAACACAGCAGTGTTAAGCTGCTATTTTACGCTGGAATTCTGTGAGCGTGGTCCTTCCTCGGTCGAGCCGACCCATTCGTACTACAACTATACTACTAATATAGCTGCAGCATGGCTCTACCACGTAAAATCTATAATATATATCTACATATATACATTATAATTGCAGCTTAATGTTGTATTTCTTATGGTGCGCTTAGAGAATCGGATACCTTTTATTGGTAACGAGACATTCCGTTTTATTCTCAGGGGTGACAACGCATCATATTGCCCCTTCATCCTCGATTAAGAACCTAAATAAATCTAAGAATTTAAGGTTTATGCCACTACATTCACTTACCATCAGGTAGACTGTGCTCGTTTGTCAAAATTATTCTATAAAATAAAATAATATGAATAAAAATATTTTTGTTTTACTTCAATGAAAAAAAAAATTTTTATAATTTTCGTAGAAGAAAAACAAAACAAAAATAGATAAAAAATAATAAGTATTTTACATTACATTAATTTCCGTAAAATTTTTGGGAGATGTTATACGTTCTAAGCCTTTATTTGAAATCTCAGACTGAATGAAGCGAAGTTCCCGTATTGCTTACTTGTAGCTAATTAGTGGACCATCTCATCATACTTAAGACATTAAGGTAATTAACAAAGGTTAGTCAGCATAAGCTGACTCTAGAAAAGTGATTAAAAATACACGCCTTATGTTTATTAACGAAAATTGAATGTAAAGTTGCAACAGACTAATCACTGCTGGTCTTTCACTGCTGGCCGTATGAGGAAGCTCAAGGTCGCTCAGCGAGCTATAGAGAGGGCTATGCTTGGGGTTTCTTTGCGTGATATACTTAAAAACGAGGATATGCGCAGTAGAACCAGAGTAACCGAAATAGCCTAATGGATTAGTAAGCTGAAGTGGCAATGGGCCGGCAATATAGCTCGAAGAACCGACAACAGATGGGGAAGAAAGGTTCTCGAGTAGCAGCCTCCTACCGGCAGGCGAAGTGTAAGGCGTCCCCCCACTAGATGGAATGACGACCTGGTAAGACATGCAGGAAGTCGATGGATGCAGGTGGCTCAGGACCATGCCTTGTGGCATTCCTTGGGGAAACCCTATGTTCAGCAGTGGACTTGTGAAGGGCTGTAATGATAATAGTGATGAATCACTGCTCGACATGCGCCTGTCTCACATTTGGGATTTTTGCCTTAACACCTGAAAAGCAGATTGGCGATCACAATATTGCTCGCATATCATACCGCGGGTTTCATAAGACGGAGAGGGATATGAAAGAGCAACATCTTCCTGATAACAGCTCAAAATCAATATAAATCTTATCGATACAAACAACTGGACCTGTCCCACTTGTACAGCCAAAAAGCCAAAGGCGATTAAAGGTGACAACACTCCCATACGTTCGGGAGCATCGCAGGCAGCGGCAAATAATGACGTTACCCATCGTCTCAAAAAGAAAAAAACGGTTTCAGAACCTTCATCAAAGGCTCAAACCAGTGATACAGTTGGTCAAATCATAGTTTCTTCGCTTGAATTACGTAAGATAATTAGGCAGGAAATTAGACGGGAAATTATAGAATTACAGAAAGGTTTGGAAGCCAGCTTTGAGGACCTATTAAATGCGAAATTTAGGAAAATATAAGATGAAATGGATGAAGTCAAGAAACCAGTCTCATTTATAAACAACAAATATGAAGAAATCAAGACTCAGTTGGTCAACCAAGAAAAATCTTTAAAATCCATGGATGTTATATCGGCTGATATGGCCCAATTGAAGACTTCATTTAATAAACTGGATAGTGAGAATAATACAAGAGATCAGTGGGCCAGACGTTCAAATATTGAAATTTGTGGAGTTCCTGAAAAGAAAAATGAGAACTTGATAACAATCATAGAAAACTTGGCAAAAAAAGCTGATATACCATTTAACGCCCCCACTGATATGGATTTCGTAACCCGTGTTGCGTCCTTATCAAAAGATAATAAAAAGCCCAAACGTATAATTGTGCGTTTCATGTCTCGTTACTTTAAGGATGAGTTTCTGTGCAGGGTACGTCAGCTAGCGGCGAGGACATATGCGATTTGTTTAATCAGTATTTTAACTCGGTATTTCAATCTCATAGTCAATCCGATCATGATCATATAGATGTCAACCAAGGAAATAACCTGATTAATCTCAACCACATTTTATAGATAAAGCCAAAATTGAATCATACCTCAAAACATTAATATTAATAAAGGCGCTGGTCCCGACGGGCTTCCTCCAATTTTATTGAAGCACTGCTACAAGCAATTATCCGAGCCGCTTTTTAGATTGTTTAATCTTTCATTGAAAACGGGAGTGATGCCATATGCCTGGAAACAGTCCTTTGTTACACCTGTGTTTAAGTCCGGTAATAAACAGGATATAGAAAATTATCGTCCGATATCCAAACTTAATACTATCCCCAAGCTTTTTGAGAAAATTGTGTACGATGCTATATACCCCACCATTAGACCCGTCTTGTTGACCCAGCAGCACGGTTTCATGACTAGGAAATCTACAGAGAGTAATTTATGCGAATATCTTGATATTGTTTACAAAGCAATGGATGCAGTGCTACAGGTGGATGCAGTGTACACCGATTATTCCAAAGCTTTTGATAAAATATCTCACGAAATCCTTATCAAAAAACTAGACAAAATCGGTGTGCATGGTGACCTCCTGCGCTCCTGGATCTTACTTGCGTAATCGTTCTCAAGCGGTAGCATTTAAGGGGTACTGTTCTTCGTTTTTACCAATATCTTCGGGTGTCCCCCAGGGCTCGCATCTCGGTCCTCTTTTGTTCAATATTTATATAAATGACGTTCTTTTGCAATTCCAACATTCTAACATACTCCTATTTGCTGATGATAAGAATTTTTTTTAAATTATTAAAAATGAACATGATTGTGATTTATTACAAGAAGATATTAATAGATTATACTAATATTGTTCAAATAATCTATTGTTCTTAAATATTAAAAAATATAATGTTATAAAATTCAGCAGGAAAAACAAATCTATAGAATTTGATTATAAAATAAATAATGAGTCGATTAACCGAGTTGCAGGACCTGGGCGTGTATTTGGATCAAAATTAATATTTAAAACACGATCCTGAGCCATCAGCATCCATCAACACCAAATGTAGTGGTGGAATTGGGAGGGGTTAAACCCTTTAAAATATAAATGTAAAAATGGGCTAAGTTTGGTACAAATGACGTTCGGGATTGTCGTCTTCACCGATAACAGTATTGAGATAATAATAGGAGCCAAGCTCAAAAGTAGCTGTTTAAATCATAGGATTTATAAAAATATACAACGTTCTTGTAACTGCTATGGAGCTTTACGCCCGTTCAGATTTCAAGGGTCCTTATTAGGTATGTAAAATTACAAGTGTGTAGGTCTAATAGTTTATGTGTTATGGGGGTTCTATGTGGATAGAAATGGTTCTTGTAAATATAAACACTGAGGCGTCGCCATTTTCTTTTCGAATAATTCCTCAATAAATGCTTTTGTTCTAAGGGAGGTATGTGAAGAGGCGTTATCGTGATGCAGCATGATTCCCCGAAGCCCGGTCTTTGGTCTTCTCCCGCACAGCTTGAAAAGCTTTGGATAATGCAACTGTAGTATACCATTCAGAGTTGACTGACCTACAATTTTCCAGCATTGACGTTGACAAATGTCCGCTCTGCGAAAAAAACTAGCCACCATTTTTTGCCGACGTTGCGAGGTCTTTGCAGTTTTGTCGGTAACTGTCCTTCTGAGTAGACCCATACCGATGAATGCCTTTTATTTTCCGGGTCATATTGATAAATCCATGTCTCATCACCAGTGACAATTTCTTAAACACGCCAAGATGCCCTGTTTTCAAAACGTAAACGCATTTCATGGCACCAATCCACACGAGTCTGTTTTTCGCTTTCGGAGAGCAAACGAGGGATCCATCGACAACAAAGCTTCCTCACTCCAAGATGTTGATGTAGGATGGTATGAATGCTCCCCGAACTAATGCCTACAATCTTTTCGATGTCCGTATATGTGATTCGTGGGTCTTCTCGCACCAACATTTCAGTAGTCCATACATTTTCTGCCGTTACTGCTGTTTGCGGGGCCCTGGTTCTTTGGTCATCTTTAAGATTAATTTTACCCCTTTTGAATTCAGCAAACCACCTAAAAATTGTTGCGCGTGATGGAGCTGAGTCCCTAATTGTGATTATAACTGTAAACTTAATTGTTCGGTTAAACCAAATTTAAAATCATAATATATCATAGCGCGCAAATGTTCACGGTTAAGATCCTCGTTTTAAATGAAAAGCACGGGAAGCGTTGCAGGAAAATTAAAAGAACTTTGTTTTTTTTAATATTGAGGAATTGGCTTATGGAGTTCTACTTTTAAATAAATTTGCTTTTTAGAAACATACAACACGGGTGCGTTCCATTTTAAATTTCGAGCATCTCAAAACTTATTGAGTGACCTACGTATATATAAACATTTTGCGTAGATGCACTAATAGAATAAAAAGAATCAATAATTTTAACCTAAAATAACCCGAACAAACATTTCAAGCCTATAAGTAGGGTTTGTTCTAAAACATATAAATAGAAATAATCTCGGATTATTGCAAGAAATGGCGTCAATAGAGATACATGGCATCCACAAACAAGGCCGCGCATACCTTGCATAACCATCCGAGTAATATTCACAAAGCTAATTCAAGTCACAATCGATAGTCTAGGCCTAAATTCCTGGCCTAGGCAGACTGTCTGGCGTCTAACTATAAGCAAATATAACTGTCGTTTATAGTCGATATTTTATTCGTAAAACTTATACTTTGTTATCTATGAATATTTATTACTAAGTAACATAAGTATGGCCTGCAAGTTAATGTTCCGGGTATGGATATGTGTCCTTGTGCAATAATCGTCTCCACAATACAAAAGAAAATCATAATGTGGGGGTAACGTATTTTTAAATTGAATGGTAAAGTCACTGCCTAAATACGTTGCCAACTATTTAGCACAGACTTCTTCTAATTTCAAAAATCATTTTGGAGCGGGAAAAAGTCGGTGGTAAATAAACGCTTTCGTAGATGTTGGCGGGGATCAACATTAGCTTACTCAAGAAGTACGAAGTGAACACATTTGATCGAATTTATTGAACAACAAGAGATTTTATTCAAATAATGATATTAAAGGAGCAGACAGTTTACCTGATGGTAATATATGCGATGGTCTATAGAAACCTATAATTATCATACATTTGAAATCAATCACAATACGGATCACAGCAAAACAGAACAATATTATGTTGCTATTTTACTCTATGAATCATGGTCGAGACGACCCATTTGCGCTGCAGCCATAATAGCGCTGAATGATGCCTCATGTTTAAAGTAAAAGTATTAAGTATTATTAAAACCTGGTCGATGGACAACACTTTGTCATTAAAAGTTGCGGAAAATGTCGGAAGTATTACCTTTGATACAATCTCAAAGCCGGGAAGTGATTTTAAAAAAGGTAAATAAAATGGGGAACTCAACTTTGTTCTCAACTTTCGAGTAACTTTAGGAGCATTGTTTATAATTGTTTTGCTTTACTTGAACTTATGCTGTAGTTCAAAGGAATGTTTTGGGTAGATAAGTCCTAAAGTATACGTGTCCGTCGCAGAGATAATAAATAGGTTAATACGTTTAATATTATATGTATAAAATATCAATGGTCCATAATAAGGTATATTATACTAGTGTGGGAATGAGTTGTAGTTCTCCACCCTCAGGTTGAGGTATGAGTAGACTCCTGCGATATTACCTGCTCGTATTGGCGCTTCAAAAACTCTTGATCCATGTTTCGACGCAGCTTAATTTAAGCTAGGAGTATCTTAGTTTAGCTTAGATTGGGCTGAGGGGAACCCACCAAGAAAACAGCTCATTCGCACACGGAGTACCCCGCATAAGCTCCACGAGCTAATTAGTATATATTTATCAAAACGCTTGCCTATTGTAGGTAGGGGAAGCCGGGGCTACAATTAACGGAGGTAAGTATTAACAAGCGAATATCTCTAAAACTATACGTACTAAACTTACAGCGCGTGTTTTAAAACGCTGATTAGATCACGCCGCATGACTCGGAATTGGTCAATTGTGCTCCGCGGATCGTGCGAATGAGTTGTATACCGGATTACTTTTTTACGCAAGTAACGATAATTTTTAACTTTACAATTTCTTGATTTATGTTCATTATGAACGTTGTTATGATTATAGCAATATAGCTTTAGAAAAAAGAACATCATATCAAAGAACTGAAAAAGAGGAAAATGACAGTCAAAACAAAGGGAACAAAAAAGATAAAGCAAAAGGTAAAGGGAAAGGTAAAGACGAGAAAGTAGAAAAAGTAAAGAAAAAGATATTAAAAGAAAGGAGTGACTCTGCGTCTGGTATAATGAAGATTTATCAGATGGTGACTGGGCCCAAGCTGGTTGAATCAAAAGTGACATCACATGACTCACTTGCCTGAATTGTAGTTCAAATGATGAGTACGAATAGATATCCTTACTTAATTTAGGTGCTAATCGTTGATACTTTTATTTAATATTTGTTGATTTTATAAAAAACTACATTTTATCCATGTTGTGTAAGTTTAAGGAAAATACCATTTTCTACCTCATATGATGATTTATAAGTTGTTTGCCTAATTGTTTAATTCTTGGCATAGAAACTATAACTGATGACCGGTGCAAAACTGATAAATTTAAAGAAAAAGTGACCAAAAATATTAATATCTAAAATAGTTTAACGAATTATTAAACGGATTGTTATTATATTTTGTGATTTATAATGTCAATTTATATAAAAAAGATGCTCTAAACACGTCTGTATTAATAGCACTTTCATCAATAAATAAATAATTCCATACATAAATGTATTTTCTTCTTTAATAGTTGGCATAACATAATGTTAATACTTACCTCAGAGCTGTTAATTCTAGCCCCGATTATGAGGTAAGTATTAACAACTGACTTTATTGAGAAATAATGTTCTATTTAAGACATCATTTATGTTATATTTGATTTATTTTAATAACATGATACCTGAATAGTGAAAGCATCATGTCACATAAAAATAAAGTCTAAATATTTAATAATTTCGAAGGTGCAACTAAAAATCCAATTTTTATTAATTGTGGCCCCGGTCTCCCCTACTTGTAGTGAACCAGACTTTAAAACTCCTACAGAAATACGTATATAATTTGGTGCCTAGAATTATAAAATTTATGATAGTTGTGTCTGTAAATTTATAAAAAAAATGAATGAAATAATATCGGTTAAATTTGACGACGGATAGTTCCAAGTTATCAAAAAATAATGTCATAAAAAATTTTCACCGCAACGAACTGTTAAAATTTGCGTTGACGACTACGTGGAGTCGGGGCTTTCTGATTCGGTTTTAGTACAGATTCGACCTATCTTATCTATAAAAAATGCCGTTCATACCTTATAGTAAGGTAATGTGGTCCTGGACCCTATAATTCCCAGAACTTTTAGCACTTAATTAGCACTTAATTCCTTGCTATTAATATTTATCGTATATCTATTATTGTTACTGCGTTGCTAGCGATACGTTTTGCCAGCAACGCAAATTTCAACAGTTCGTTGCGGTGAAAATTTTAGAGCAACTAATTTTTAAACTTGGTACCTAATTAGCACCTAAAAAGCCCCTAATTTGGGCTTTTTCTAAAAGCAATTTTGATTCTATTCTGATTTTCAGAAAACCTGAATTTTGCATCTGCTTTGTTCTGAATAACGACTTTATTTTTATTAGGAGCGCCTTGTTATTGCCTATACTTGCAGCACCTAATTAGCACTTAATTCCTAAATGCAAATTCCTGACTTTGCGTTGCTGGCGAGACACAGCTTCAAAGTAGGCTTCGAAACAGTGTCTGAAACTGTCCTCTCAACCTTGCACAAATGTTTGATGATCCGTTTGTAGATGTTGGTCTTCGCGCGTTGATGAGTTGTGATTATTTACATGAACGGGGTACTGCAGAAAAGATTTTCCCTCAATCTTATAGTTTAATCTTGGGAGAGCGAACATGGGACAGTAAATTCTAGTAATTAGATATTGTTTGAACAAAAGGCGACAGATTTTTAATAAAAATCTTATCGTAGCATCACAGGTCTTCCCTAAGAGGTCCGTTGTGCAGTTGGAGATGGAGGCCGCAATTTGCCTGAGGAGGAATAGGGGGAGGAGTAGTCCCCCGAGAAAGACGCTGGTGGGACCGTGGTTATATGCAAAAGCGTTTCCGTGGCCATTTTACGAGTACGAGGTACGAGCTGCTATGCAAGAACATTTCCTTTTTTATATAGGATAAGGGTGACAAACGAGCACATAGTTCACCTGGATGTTGTGGCCCATAGTCATCTGCATTTATCCTCGATTGAGAATCAAAATGCCTCGTTTCCAGTAAAAGATGTGGAGGATCACCTTCCCTGTTGGACCTTCTGCTGACTTCTCCTCCGTATGGATATTAGCTCTCCGTCGACGCTCCTCTTGGCTCCTCGGACCATTGTCTAGTATGGAGTGTGGTGCCACTCACGCTAACATCGCGGTTGCATTCTGCAGGTTTTTGGAACTATAGGTCGGCCGATTGGGATAGGATGCGGTATTTTTTTGCATCCTAACCATGGGGGCGGTATTGCTTCTCACCGGACGATCCCAACGTTGTGCTGATTCTGTCACTGATGTGGTAGTTACTTCGCGGTATGGAACTTTTTATTCCATCTTCTGTGGTGCCTATCGGTGGTAGATCTCAGCTATGGTTTAGTCCCACTGTAAAATAGCAACACGCTATAAGCAAGAGTGCTACCAGGCCTGGGCTGATGCATCAACGTCCCGGGATGTATTGGTATTTACCAGCACTCTTAAAAAGTAGTATAATTCCGCCTCTAGGTCCTTTAAAAGAGCTATTGCTAAGGCAAGGTCAGAGCACATCGGCAGAATTGGCGAGAAACTAGTTCGCCTTCCTTCGGAAACCAGTACATTCTGTTTAGTGGTCACTTAGAATGGAAGGCTAAACGGGCCTCTAAAAAGATCTGCGTGCTCAGCAGAGCAGGATAGCATGTCATGTCGGCACACCGCTTGCTACTTCACAAGGCGCAAGTTTGGCCTTCCTTGGAAAACTGTTCTCGTTTCTGGGCCGGGGCATCCCAGTGCCAGCTCCTTGCACTTGACCGATCCAGCGCAGAGCGGTTCGAATCGTCAACAATCAAGTTCTTTCTGATCAGCTCGACCCACTGGCACTGCTAAGGGATGTCGCACCACCCCTTTACCATTTAATGCCAAGCAGCAATGCGTTAACTGCTGTGTTCAGGTCTGAAGGGTATATAAAGCCATAATAACAGGTTTTGAGGCATTCTATTTTAGACAGCGGAGGTGGGAACCCATCTTCTTTTGAAGTTGATTTCAGGTATCTATGGATCTCAACAGCCATTTACAATCAGGTGGACTGAAAGTTCGTTCATCGCTTCAATTTTAATAATTCGATACCGTACTTAATTCGTCTTGGCTTGTGTTAGATACGACACGATATTACGTAATATTATCGATTTAAAACACATAATGAAAGTACCCCGAAAAAACATTAGACAATAATGCATTGTGTTAGCAGAAACAATTCGAAATTAACGGTGGTAGCGCTTTGGGCGGTTGGCGTCGACTGACAACATTGTATAACGGCTAAGTCGCAGTCATTTGTTTTGTGCTTTTAAAATGTTTCGGGGTTCATTGCTAGCTTTGTATAGAAAAACATGCTCATTGTTCAACGAATATGTAATAATTATACATATGTACATACGTAATACATACATACATAAACACTTACGCCTGTCACCCAGAGACTACGGACTTCCATTTGGCATGATCCTGACACACCTCTCTCGCCTCCTTCACATCTCATACATCATTAACATCGCATCCATTACATCGCCTACATGCTCGTCAGTTAAGGGTACTCCTAATCTGGCCCATTTTCAATACATCGCTAATTTGGTCGATAAACTTTCGTCTAGGGCGTCCCTTCCCGACTCTGCCGTTCACATCTGCAATATAGATTTGTTTTGTTACTCTTTCCTCGTTCATTATTTCTACGTGACCAAACCACCGAAGCATTTCTTTCTTAATCCTGGTCACAACATCATCTTGCAAACCACACTCTTTTCTTATCACACAATTTCTCACTCTGTCATTCAGATTCAGCCCGAACGTTCTCCTTAATGACCGCATTTCTACAGCATTTATTCTACTCTCGTGCTTCTTCTGCCACACCCAACTTTCGCTACCATACATTAAAGCAGGGACTAACACAGCATTATGAATTGCCATACGTGCCTTTTTTTTGATACATTCTGACTTTTCACAATAGAGTGTAGAGCCCCATTAATAATTATATCCTATGCTATGGTTATTTCACGGTGGTTGGTAGAGCCATGCTGCAAATATATTATGGTTGTATCACGATCGACAAAAGACCACGAACTCACAGAATACCAGCGTAAAATAGTAGCTTAATGCTGCTGTGTTTCGTACGGTGAGTGCAGAGAACCATAGACCCTTTTTACTGGAAACGAGACATTTCATTTTAGTCCTCGTGGGTGACAACGCACTTGCATTTTGAATCTTAATCGAGAATAAACGTTGAAGTCTATTGGCCTCACCCTCATTTTATAAAAAAAAACATGCGTGAGTGTCGTGGAACACTCGGTTGGAACGAATTTCCTTTCTTAGTATATTATTTTTGATAAACGTATTATATTATTGATTAACAAATACAAATAAATTAATCACTAGCGTCTATTAAAATGAAGCGTCATTTAAAATAATATTTCTTTCATGGCAAGACAAGAAAAAGTGCGAGGGAGATTTTCCATCTCACTTCCTGATAGCCCCAAGGCCGTCTACACTACGTCAGAAAGGGTCGTGACGGAAACTTTTACACTTTTTCTCGCCTAGCCCCCATCTGCCAAATTCGTACCATCCGATAAGGAACTTCGTTCCAAAAAGTTGTAATATTATGATACATACACATAATATGTACGACAACAGTACTTAATTCAATAAATTTTTAAGTTTATAGAAACAGAAACAGAAACTTTTTTATTCCTCTAAGTCTTTTCTTTTTTATTCTTTTAAACCTCTGTCCTGAGATGAACCAGCAAGAAACCCAGCGGGACTTTTTTTTAATATAACAGCTGACAATCATGTATGTTACACAATTAACCACACAAAACAAATTAGAAATAGCTTGGTAGCGATTACCTCATTCCCAGGGGTTATTATCATCCATAAATTCCTTAATATTATAATAGCCCTTTATATACAAACTTTGTTTAATAAAATTTTTGAACTTTGAGTAGGTCAAATTTTGTATATTTTCTGGGATTTTGTTGTAAGCGTATACATCGCCCCAAGAATGAATTACTGATTCGGTGGAGTCGACTAACTGGTACAACTAGCTTGTGTCTGTTCCTAGTATTTACAGAATGAATATCACTTATTTTTGTACATGTATTGAGAGGCCAAAGTTAATATATTAATTTCCTTAAATTTTTGTCGGATCGACTCTTTAGGTTTTAAATCATAGATCGCTGTTATGGCCCTCTTCTGTAAAACAAATATAATTTCAGTGTCAGTCGCGTGTCCCCATAGCAAAATACCATATGACATTATGCTATGGAAATAGCATAATGTCATATTGTATTTTGCAAATAGTAAGCAAGTCTAGCTGTTTCAACACTGGTAAGATTTCTAATCTTTTTTACAGCATATGCTGCAGAATTAAGTCTGCTTGCTAATTTTGATATATGAAGCCATTGAAGCTTTGCGTCTAGTCTAGTCTAGTATAAGAAAGTCGTATTTCACTTCCAACTGCACACTTAAACACAGTTTTCTCATATACAAAATATAAAATAAACACTTTTTGCCATGACATACTCCACAGACTATTAATCTGAATCTAATTAATCTGGAATCGCTTAAAATTTAAGAGTAATTATTTATTGGCAACATTTTAAAATTCTTTGGCTACCATCTCTACTCTATGCGACTGCGACATTGGCAGTATGAACGTTAAAAATTAATGTTTTATTTTATTTTATTTAATGTATTTGTAACACATATTATATATAAATTTTTGCTTTCTGCACTCCTTCTCCTCATGATGAATCCCTCACTCGTCCTTGCACTTATGCAATATGGTGGTGATACTGACACTACCTGAACACTGCTAACTGTCTGACTACCACTGAACACTACTGACAACAAGAGACCACTCAGTAATGTTTTATATAGACATAAATAGATCAAGGTTTATTTTTTGATGGGGTTTATCTGCATTAGAGATAATGAGAGGGGTAAATACTATTTTATCCGAATAACTTAATGATTTTTTTGTTCAAAAAAACGTCTTTGAACGATCCTTGATTATTTTAAACCTAAATAACGCCACATTAGTAGGTCCTATTCTGGCAAAACCGGGGTGGATCGATACGCTTTACATAAAATGAGCAGTTATTACGGAAAAAACCTTTAAATAGTTTCCTAAAGGATGGTGAAACTCCCATTAAAACCCACTAAGAAGTTAGTTTTAAGCGAACACACACGCGGGCAAATTTGTTTAATACTATTTAGTGATGGATTTTCATTCTAGACCGCCTTGATTTATATTGGCTTTGTCATACAGATAATCCACTTAGGTAGAGTGGCCAAGAGCCGCTCTTTGAAGCGTGTCGTTTACTATAACTAAGTGGACAGCTTGAATATAATGGCCCTGTCGATCAAATTAGAGATTTTTAAAGCTCTCTTGATGAAGAGCTCGGCTAAGTTAAGTAGTGAACTGAAAGTGGTGTGTTGATATTAAAGCCTTTTATTTAAACATATAATAAATACAATGGCGATATAAGAATATCCACTAACCCATATCGTTCCGCGGGTATCGTAAGAGGTGACAGAGGGAAACTGAAACAAGAGATGGCAACAGCATTTTCCTGATAACAAATAAAAAAAATAAAAAACTGCTGGTTTCATTCCGACTGCTAAGCGTGGCAACTATGGCTAATTCCTCCCTTACAACGGTAGATTTTGTTTATAGAATAAAGGTAACAAACGAGCACACAGTCCACCTGATGGTAAGTGGTCTCTGTGGCCCATAAGCATCCACATCTATCGCAGATGCGCTGTCACCCGTGAGGACCAAGATCGAAAGCCTCATTTCCAGTAAAAAGGGTCTCCGGTTCTCTACACTCGCCATACGAAACTCAGCAGCGTTAAGCTGCTATTTTACGCGGGTATTCTGTGAGAGCGTGGTCCTTCCCCGGTCGAGCCGACCCATTCGTGCTACTACTATTACCAGTAATATATATAGTTCAAGAGATTTTTTAATAATTGTTCCATAATAATGTTCTCCAGACCGAATTTCGGTCACGGTGGCCAGCCTCAATGGAGACTAGCCATCCGCGCAGGACAGGATTATAGTGCCCAAGTGTATGCGCAAACACAGGTGCACTCTCTATTCCCTCACTCTCATAGACCGATGGGACGGTAAACCGACACGACCGGAAAGAGATTAGACGTAGGATCAACGGCTTTACGTGCTTTCCGAGGCACGAGGGTGAGACACAGCCTTCCTGACTCCGGGGAGCTACTGAGAATTTCTTGATGGAAAAACTTAATAACTGATTTTTTTGGCCCGACCCGGGATTCGAACCCGGGACCTCATGATCATCGGTCGCACTACTACAACCCATAGAACAAAGAGGCAGTCAACGTAAATATGTACATACATATTATGCATAAAGGTATACGAAAATTCCATCATGCCTGTACATACTTAAATATTATGTATAGTATGTATGTATAGGCATGATGGAATTTTCGTGCATCGTTATCACAACGTAAGAAAATTAGAGGCCTTCCTTGCATAGTTTCGTTGACTTATGTACAGAAATTCTAAATTATAATTTATAATTTTGTTTCGAGGGTATTGTTTGAAGATAAATTTAGTATTTCGGACAGCTATTTTGAGACCATCGTCTTCCTTTAAAACTTTTCAGACTTAACTCAAACGAAGTATGTAAATTAGGGTCCAATTAAAAACATTGCTAACAAGTAGTAAAATTTAGAATTTTGTACAACCGACTTCAACATAAATTATTAAGAATAACTCAAAAACTATTGATCAGACATTGATCAAATTTATATGGGACTACATGTGAAGCACCAGATTTCAAATAAAAAAGAATCACCGAAATCGGTTCACCCAGAAAGAAGTTATAAGGTAACACACATAAAAAAAAAAGAAAAACATACAGTCGAATTGAGTAACTCCTCCTGTTTGAAGTCGGTAGAAAACTACTGGTCAAACCTTGATCATTTATATGGGACCACATGGGAAGCACCAGCTTGCAAATAAAAAAAGAATCATCGAAATCGGTTCACAGAGAAAAAAGTTATGAGGTAACACATAAAAAACATACAGTTGAATTGAGTACCTCCTCTTTTTGAAGACGGTTGAAAATGTGATTTAATTTTGCTTTTAAGCCGAGCTATTCATTATCTAACAACGGTTCACATACAAAATTTAAACACAAACTGATATAGCTTGGATATATTTTATCACTAAAGTATGATTATTAAATAATATTGTCATTTTTATCAAAACTATATTTTTATATAAAACTGAAGTGACGAACGAACTTACAGCCCACCTGATGGTAAGTGGCTATTGCAGGTATACACACACTTGCAGCTATCTTTATCGGAAGAAGGCTACAAATGCGTTGTCAACCCTCAGGACTAAGATGGAATGCCTTTCAGCCTTTGTTTATACTGACTCTGTACCCTTGAGACTGGAACGCAGTAATGTGAGCACTGCTATTTAGATTGTAGCCAGACGGACTTCTAAGTAAAACAAGTGGTAAAATTAAAAAAATTGTACAACCTACTTCAATATAAATAAAATGAGAACATCATCAATGTAGTCGAAGTAAATTAAATACGCATTATTAAGGATAACTCAAAAACCATTGGTCCGATCTTGATCAAATTTATATGGGACCACATGAGAAGCACCAGCTTCATCAAAATCAGTTCACCTAGAAAAAAGTTCTGAGGTAACACACATAAAACTTAATTAATAAATACATACGAATTGAGAACCTCCTCCTTTTGTTAAAGTCGGTTGAAAAGAGTCCTACTACCTAGATAAATTATTTAAATAATTTATATATAATCATTTTTTTAAATATGAATAATCTGCTTTAAAAAAACCTCCATATGAAATATGTACCTTACACTTAATTTGAATTCAAATTTCATAATAAAACTAAACATGGCTGGACCTCGTCAGCTATGCTCATGTGGGTAGAGCTTTTATATGTTTTTTTTAAAAAGATAGTTACAGATTACGATGTAAATTACATTGCAATTATGTGTATTCAAAATTAGTCAGCCACATCTAACAATTTAAGATTATGGGGGATGGTAAGAGAATGAGATAGTTTTGTCAACAATAGTTACAAACGTAATGATGTTTCCAAAATAATATGATAAGATACTTTTTTTAAATAGTGACCCTGGTTGAAGAAGTAGCTCACCGTTATCATTAGAGTTAAACGTATTCATTAGGTCAACCTTTATATCGATAATCTAATAATAGTACCTGGCGACCGAGATTCACTCGGTGTTAGTAAGAAAATTTCCCCGGATAACTTACTTCCTGTTAGGTACCTGTCCTGTAGTTATTGCAGTTTTTGAAAAAAAAACCAAGGCTTGTACTTTTATTTGAATTATGCCAAATTGAATGTGATTTATGGGCAACAACAGTTTTGCCTACCGATCGACCCTTAAGAATGTGTACGTGCGCAGTAAAGTCAGTTAAAGTAATTTGCCATGCATTTTGAATTTAAAAGATAAAAAGGACATAATGTTTGAGATTTTTTTTAAATAATTTTTCTTTACCAATTGCCTATATAACTTATTCTGAACCTTCTCTGCAAATTTGGCCGGTTATTGCAAAATACCCCTGTATTGTACATAGATAAAGACATAGTATCACACCTGTAATATGTTATATGTAGGCAGAGACCAAAAGGTAACGAGCTACTCGGACAACGTTAAATAAAAAAAATGGGATTAGATGGAAAATTGTAAAATAAGTGACGGGTCAATCACAAACCCAACATCCCATATTAGTCGCATATTACATATAAACATGGGAACTATAAGTCCCATATATTGGAATATTCTTGTATATTATACGTATATACAAGAATTGCTAACTTAAAGTCATAAAAAAGTAAAGTCTGCTGCCACTGCTGGGTACTGTCACATGAGTAAATAAATCGTATCGATCGGTCAAAAACTAATTGATTTCGATTTGAGTCGTATAAAATTTAAAATTTTAATAGATAATTTTATTGGGAAACAATTAAGCTATGATATGTTTTATAATATGATTAGTTTAACTACACTCAAAAACTGTGCTGAGCAGATGTTGGAGAATTTTTAAACTAAAGATTAATTAATATAGTATAATAAAACTAAAGATTAAGTATATAGAATATCAAAATTATAGAAAATTTATATTAGAAATGATTCAATGAAGGCATTTATTTTAGAGTTAATTTGGCAATTAATCATATAGACATGTCAACATGGATAGCCCTTACAACTGGTTTTGTTAGTTCAGCATTAGTGAGCGAGGACTTCATATTATTCTTATTAATGCATGGGATTTATTGGATCGATGAATTCCACTTTATTATATAGCCCTCTTCATATATTTTAGGTATTTTCCTTGATGACTGTAATTCCTCGAAATTAAACTTCAAGTAAACTTTCTTTAATATTAAATTTATTTAAAGATATACAACTTTAATTATCATTGCATATTAGTATTTTGTGCTTCTTTTAATTATTTGTCCCTCGCACTTTATTGGTGTTAAAAATAACGTATGTTACAGTCTTAATTATTTCTTAACAAAATGTGTCTTTTAGTAAAATGTCAAGCCTAACTTCAAAGAACTAAAATAAAAATATCAGCTTCAGAAATCGGCGTTAAGACGTAGTGTATAGAAGAATTAGAGCCCCGACTTTAGAAGCTGTTATGTAGAAATAATATTATTTCTTTTTCTAATTTGAAGCCGGCTTCCGCTTTTTATTAAAGGTTTGATTTTTTTACTCTTATGTGTGGGCTATGGAATATCATAAACTCGACGTAATAACTAGAATTTCATCTATATAGTTACATTAAAAACTTCATCCCTTATTTCATAAATTAACAAGTAATCGTGCAATTGATGTATGTAAACTGCCTCCACGATACTGGAGAATATCCTTATTTGGGGTAACGTAGTTCTTTAAAAAGAAAAGGTTTTCCCGTTCTTAAGGGTGGGGTTTTCTCCAAATTTATATGGGAGTACAGCAGAAGTATAAATTATCTAATAAAAATGAATCATGAAAATCGATTCACAATAGACGAATACATCGCGTAACATACATACAAAAAAGGAACATCAGGAGTCGAATTAAGAACCTCTTCCTACTTTAGAAGTCGACAAGAAACTTTTTAAATGATTGTAGAATAGTCGTATTATTTTAGGTTAATATGTCAACGATAGCGTCCACGATCGTATTTAATGGAATAGAAATACGTGGTAGAGCCACGCTGCAGCTATATCATTATGGTTGTAGTACGAGTGAGTCGGCTCGACCGGGAAAGGACCACGCTCACACAGAATATCAGCGTAAAATACTCGTGCCAGCTTAATACTGCTGTTTCGTATAGTGAGTGTAGAGAACTGGCAACTGGTAACGAGGTCATTTTTGTCCTCAGGATTGACAACTCACATACATTTTAATTCTTAATCGATGATAGATGTAGGTGTCTATGGGCGAGACCATCTACTTGCCATAGGTTGAACTGTATGCTCGTGTGTCACCCTTATTCTATAAAAAAATATTTTTATGAAAGACTGGTAGGTTTTGACCTGAGGAAAAAAGTTCCCTACTCAATGTCGAGTTATTGAGTGGGGAATCCATGTGGTTATGTCATCATCGATATTTACTGATATTATATTTAATAATAGAATAAATTTTTGAAAATAGAAAAATTCTTTCTGGTTTGAAAGAAAGAATATGTATTCGTAGTTTCATCACAAACCACCACAAGGAACAAAAGACTTGAAAAATATTCTTACAACTAACATTAAGTTGAAGCAATGAAATGGTCAGCAAAGGTGTGTAAGTTTGTGTCTCTAATATTGCATACAGACCTATTTGGATTATATAACTTTAGCATTATGCAAGTAGGTTAGATCGAGAAATTGTCTCCCCATGCATCCACCACAGCCTATAAAAGTCCACTGCTGAACATAGGCCTCCTCCATAGATAGCCTCATAGGGGGGATTTTGCCATTGTTGCCACGCTTGGTAGGCGGGTTGGTAATTATTTTTTTTAATTATTTTGAGTTGTTATCAGGAAGATGCTGCTGCTCTTCTCTTGTTTCAGTTTCCCTCTGTCGCGTCTTATGACACCCACGGGACGATATGGGGTAGTGGATATTCTTACAATGCTTGAGTTTTAATTTGTAAATGTTTAAGAGATTGTTCTGTTACGTGATTGTTTCTGTTTACGTGTAAACTTAAGGGGTTATTGTATCACTGGCTTAAATTAAAAGGAAACTACGCAACATGTTTACGTTGCGCAGTGTTCTCATAGGGAAGTTAGGGTGACAGACGAGCACACAGTCCACATGATAGTATGCGGATACATTTGTTGTCACCCCTGAAGACTGAAATAGAATTCCTCGTTAGCAGGATAAAATGTTTTCGGTGTCTATTCCACGCTGTTATACTGTGTCAGCGTGGTCCTTTCCTGGTCGATCTGATTGATTCGTGCTGCAGCTATAATACAGCTGCAAAAAAACTGTCAGAAAATAGTTTCTCCATTATTTGGATATTTCATCGTTTTCATTGTTAATTAAAAATGTTTCGGTATTAATAAGACCTAACATTATGTTGACACAACATTGTTTTAAGTATTTAGAACAAAGATTTTTAGTAGTATTTAGTATTTTTAGTAGTTTAGTAGACAAAACTCACTCATACATTGATTTCTTGTAAATATTTAGACAAAAATTACTTTGAGGGTGGGAAAACTCATTTATTTTTAGGATTAACACGTGTTGTTTAAAAAATACACCATTAAATTATCTTATTACATAACCTAACCTCCAAATGAAAACTATTCTTCGTCACTGTTAAAAAAATATATAAAGAAACAAAGGGATTACTGGTATTTTAATATATCGTATCTTTTTTGCTATTTTAGCTTATTTTTATAAACAATAAATATTTTTTTTCTTAACGTGAACTTTAAATAATTAAAGTTTAGAAATATAAAGATAAATAGATTTACTTTTTTATAATATTACTAACGAACGAAGCAAAAAGGTGTCTAAGGACTTACGCATTGTGACATAATGCAGTAATGACTTAACGCTTTCTCGACTTTTATTTAAATAAATTAAATAACTCAGTTTTTAAAGCAAACACTATGTATAGATACGCAAATCGAACATACAGTTGTTTTGAGTGCTGACCAAATATAGCTGCCTTGCTGTAAACCGGGCCCAAAAATTAACCGCTGGATGTCTACTGTAAAAACACGAAAATGAACCAGGTATTTTGTAAAATCACTGCATTTTCCAGTTGCCACTAGATCATATTGCTATTTTAACTAAGCGTAGTGAAAATTGTTCCTTTTTTGCTAAAATGACGTCTGTTGTTGATAGGACGTCGACGCGAAACCGCGACTCGGCCACTACTGGGCGCAGACTGTATACTGGCATGCGAATTGGCAATCAAAACGGTGTATCTACGATTTTCTTAACGCGGAAAATTAAAAGTAAAAAAGAAAACAAAAGATACAGTTTACATCAATAACATTATTTTGTAATACTGTCAACTTTTTAAAAAAAAAAAATATCAAACTTAATATTTTTTTGCGTTCGAAATTGAAAAATAGAACGTTTTTGGACTAATATTTATTCGAAGCCGCATAAATTGTAATTTTTTTATTTGTGCGTTTCTTTTTTATATGGTAATATATTTTATTTAAATTAGAAATTCCGATTCGTCGGCACGATATTCCACGATTAAGTGCGCGCGTCGCCCCAACCCGGTCGATACAGCTCGTGCTCGTGTCATGTGCTACAACGTAGTATGGCGACAGACAGTCTTTCTTGTTTTACAATTGTAAGGCCTTTGCTACTTTCCACACACAATTTCCATTGTGTTCTCTGGAAATTTATTGAAAAAACCTGTTTTTAAATTAATTAAATTTAATCTTCTTTTTTAATCGTATACAAAGCTTATAACGAGTACTTAGCGAACATGGTCCGCTCTTAGTCCCTTTCAACTCTAATATTGAGAATGAATGTCAGTTTATGGACTTAAGGTTACGGAAGTACATATAAAACAGATTTTTAACAAATTAATTATTATGTTTTGTCTTCAATTATCGTTAACATCGGCCTTTTCAAGTCTATTGTTGGATAATGGCCTTCCTATTTGGCACGCATTTCCTTGGTAGTGCGTAAAAATACACTGGTAGTGGTAATGCAGTGGAGTCAGGAGTTGAATGCCTCGTTGGTCTAGCGGTTGTAAGCGCGACTGTTGATCATTTGCTCCCTGGTGGGACCAAAATCAGTTATTGGGTTTTTCTGTCAAGAAATTCTCAGAAGCAGCCCGGAGTCAGAAACTTGGCAGTGTTTCACGCCCGTGCCTCGGAAAGTACGTAAAGCCGTTGGCCAGAATTGTCGTCTCATCGGACTATGAGAGTGAGGGAATAGAGGGTGCACCTGTGCCTGCGCACACACTCGTGCACCAATATCCTGTCCTGTGTAGACGGCTCGTCTCCGTTGAGATCAACCGCCGTGACCGAAGTTCGGTCTGGAGTACATTACACGTTCAGCGTTTTATAACTGGCGTAAACGAGGTGGTTAACCGCCACCTGTCAGTAGCCATGAGATCTTTCTGGCGTTTCCCATCTATGAGACGAAATGGGTGGATGAATATGAACCTTTATTACGCAGCAATAGTTGCTATTATTTACCCGCACATCTCTCTTTCACTATAACTAGGCTCAATTTTTACGATATACGAGTAGCAAATAAAACATAATCGTAGTTTATACGTGGTAGAGTCACGCTGCAGCTATATTATGGTTGTAGCTCGAATGTGTCGGCTCGTTACCGGGGTAAGACCACGCTCCCACAGAATACCAGCGTAAAATAGCAGCTTAATGCTGTTGTGTTTCGTATAGTGAGTGTAGAGAACCGGATACCCTTTTTACTGGAAACGAGGCATTCCATCTTATTCCTCAGGGGTGACACATCTGCATTTTGATTCTTAATTGAGGATAGATGTAGATGTCCTATGGGCCACAGGATCCACTTACCATCGGGTGGCCTGTGTGATCGTTCGTCACTTTATTCTATATAAAAACTAACTTTAAATCGTTAATTATCGGTTGCGTAAATTAAGTATTAATTATCTCTGTACATGTCTTTTTCATTTGTCATTTTGTGAAAAGAAAACGAGACAGAGCAACTTTAAGCATTACTTAAATTCACGTCAATTTTTATGAGTGAAACCAAATATAAATAAACGTCTTAATTAAAAATATAACGGTCGAATGCATTTTCACCCGGTAAATGTTTGAAATTGTTTTTTCGTAAGCATTTCTGTAGTACCAGTACTTGTAACCCTTTTTTGCCCTATTCAAAAAATTACACCGCTTTTTTTAAGCTTAAATTAATTTTATATTTATCAAAACAAGTTGCGGTTGCGACTATGTCAGCGTAAAGTATAGAATAATTTAGATTCTTATAGAATTGTTAGAAATGTTACGTTGGAACATGAGCTATGTACTCATAAATTTCAGAATTACTATCTAATATATCTATTGACCATGAGTAAAACTCAATATCCAGCCACTTATTGAAACTAGTTAAATATAGAAGAAACTCTTAATATATTTGCATAAAATATAGTGCATACAAAACATAACCTCATTCAATCATTTAATTAAGACATTATTTTTTATAGGATAGGGTGACAAACGATCACACAGTCCACCTGATGGTAAGTGGTTGCTGTGGCCCATAGACATCTACATCTATCCTCGTTTGCGAATCAAAATACAGATGCGTTGCCACCGTGAGGACTAAGATGGAATGCCTCTTTTCCAGTAAAAAGGGTCTCCGATTCTCTACACTCACCATACGAAACACAGCTGCTATTTTACGCTGGTATTCTATGAGAGCGTGGTCCTTCCCCGGTCGAGCCGGACTATGATATAGCTGCAGCGTGTCTCTACCACGTATACTTATTATTTTATTGTTTATGACAGAATTACTTGATTTGAGTTCATATTATAATGTTTTATTAGTTGCTTACATTAATGATTACGGATAATGCATAGAGTAATATAACATAGAGTAATATAATATATCCGGAAGGATAATGTTTTGATTGCTGTAAAACGGTGGGGCGGAATTCACGTTGCCCCAACCTGCTAACAATTACAGGAGGCTGATTAGTAAATTGTGAGAGGTATTCGCTTGAGGCTCGTCGTCGCTGTAAGACTATCCCTCTTGAAAGTTACCACACTTTTACCAATTTGCTGAAGGGTATAGAGCAAGTATCATTATAGGCTCAAGGGTTACAACATAATATTTGCTTTTTGATCAATAATCAAAGATAGATGTACATGTCTATGGGTCACAGCACTCACTTATCATCAGGTGGGCTGTGTTCGTTTGTCCACCTATATTGTATAAAAAATAACTTACTTACCACGTGCTCTTTAACATGCCTGAAAGCAAAACATCGTGAGGAAACCTGCACGTCTAAGAAATAAAAATATTTAGAGGACATGTAAAGTCGTCCAACATGCACTGCAGCGTGGCGGACCAATTGCTTCATATTCTTTACTTTACTTTGTTTACTTTTAGTTACTTATTTGTTTGTCACTCGCATACTTTGTCAACTGTCTGTTAGTTTCTTTTTTTAATTTGGTACAGTTCTAATTATATTTGAAATTTTTACAAATAATTTGACTGATACATTATTGAGTCTTACTCGATCATCAGATAAAAGATATAAGAAAAAACACCATTGTTATTACAGCCTATCAATTGTCCACATCTAAACTAAGGCCTCTCCCGTAGATTGCCTAATACGGGGAATAATTACCATAGTTGCCTCGCTTTGCAAGTGGATTGGCAACTGATGTTTTTTGCCACTTTGCGTTATTATCAGGATGATGCTACTGTCTAACTCCAGTTTTATTTCCCGCTGTCACCTCTTACTATACCCACGGGACCATATGGGATAGTGATAAACAATTCAGTTTAGTGGCATCTTATTATTGTAAAACTGTACTGCATAAAATTATTTAATAATAAATAAATACGAAAGTAAAAACTGAGCTTGTGAGATAAAATTCTACTCACAACATACGTACTAGATAAAATACAACATAAACAAATTAAAAACTACAGTAGTGTGAATAAAATTGTTCAATTTCTACACATATTAACTCAGTCAGTTTATAATTTACTTCATGGATAACTTTTATCTGATAATTGAAAAAACAGCCCTAAGAATTTTCTGTATTAAGAAATCTTATTATAAAATTTAGTAAACAAAACTTAATAATAAGATTTCAAAGTAAAAAACAAAACGATTTCCACAAGAGTTGAGTCTCAGTTCTGTAATGCTCTTGGATTTTAATTCTGTTTGACTAAAATAGATACTATATATACTACTGTTTTGTCTTATTTATCTATAACTATTATTTTAACACATTTAAAATAGTTTGTTTATATAATATAACAATAGCTAAGTATATACGTGGTACTGTTATATTATGGTTGTAGCACAAATGGGTCGGCTCGAGTGTAGAGAACTGGAAACCCCTTTTACTGGAAACAAGGCATTCCGTCTTAGTCCTCAGGAGTAAATACGCATATGCATCTTGATTCACACATTGAAACGAGCACACAGTCCGCACATTAATAAAGGATAAATTTGCGGACTGTGTGCTCGTTTGTCACCTTTACTCTTTAAAAAAAGTTGGTTGCAGGTGTCTATGGGTATTGTAGTAGGCAATTAACATCAGGTGGACTGTTTTTTTTTTGTTCATTTACTACTTAACTTTTAAAAAAATGTTACGCCAAGTACGTTGCTGTTTATGATATCTTCACTATTGTTGAAACTCTGGACTGAAAGCAAGCTGTAGTGGCAGGAAAGAACATAAACCCAGCTCACTCATATTCGTGCGCTACAAAAATAAACGAACTCCTCCACTGAGCTATAAAGCAAATATAATTAATATCGACCCGGGGTCGCTTTGATACAGCTTGACCAGCCTTGTACTCGTATATCGGGCCGCTTGCCGTGACGTTATGGAATTTATTAATAATCACATATATAGAGCCAAACTCAATAGGAAAAATCACCGTGTAGCGGCGGTGTAAGAATATTCACTATCCCAAATCATCCCGTGGGTGTAAGAAGCGACAGAGGGAAACAAATTAGTAGATGGGCAGCAGCGTTATTCCTAATAACGACTAAAAATAAAAAACTGCGGTTGCCAACCCGCTTGCCAAGCGTGGCAACTATGGTAAATATTCCCCCCATGAGGCAATCTTAGAACATAGGTGTATATTCAGCAGTAGACTTTGATACACCGTTACGGTAATAGTGGGAAAAATTAATTCTTGAGAAATTAATAATATTTCGAGTACCCATGAAAGCTAAATATGAAAGCTGCATAGAAAGTCCACCGTCTCTCTCCATAGTAAAACACTCCATAGTATTTGGAGGTCATTAGGTACAACTCCCTAGCATTTTAGAGGCCAAAGGACCGTGTGTAGGGGGCGTGAGAGAATCAACAAACAAATTTCTTTTTTTTATGGACAGCATGCGAGACTTGTGATATTGCGATCATCAACCAGCTTGCAAAACGTGACAGTTAAAGCTAGTCACCCCTATGTTTGACGGTAGATTTTTACGTGCTGATGAAGAAGAAAAAGAAGTACAGTGATGATAATGCTATCTGAATGTACACAAGAACGAAGTCTCTTCCCCTTAGTGCTAAGACATCGTGTATCGAGGAATCAAAGCCCCGACTTCAGCAGCTTTTATGTGGAAATCATTTAAACTTTTTAGATTGTAAAGTCGGTTTTTAGTTTTTCTTATATCTTCTTTTCCTTTCTTCTTATGATTCTTTATCCTTTGATTGATCTAAGGAATATCACAAGTTCAGGAACATCTTAAATGTCACCAAGGTAAATTAAAATTTACATACGTTATTTTTCCACTTGAAGGTATAAAATTTTTCTTCTATTTAGTTATTATCTTAGTTATTTACCGAAAATCGGTGAACATACACAAAAATATACGCGTCGAATGAAGTAACTCCCTGTTCTTTGAACTCGTCGTTCTAAATTTAAATCAGATAACACAAGAGCAGCAATCCGATCGCGCTCAAGATAGAACCAAAACTAATTTAATATTAATCCTGGTTTTCACTTTCCTACTTTTATCGAAGGTAGATGATATTTCTTAATTTTCGTACGTAGTAGAGCCAATCGAGAGTCGGCCCGACCGGTGAAGATCCACGCTCGCGCTCCACACAATATCAGGGCGAGATAACATTATAATGCTGATGTGTTTCGTATAGTAAGTGTCGAGAAACGGAGACCATTTTTACTGGTTACGAGGCATTCCATCTTAATCCTCAAAAGTGACAAAGCATGCTGTGGCCCATAGGCGCCTACATTTTATCACCTATTAAGAATCAAAAGCTGTCTTTTGATTCTTAATAGGTGATAAAATGTAGGCGCCTATGGGCCACAGCAGCCTTTTATCATCAGGTGCACTGTGTACGCATTTGGAACCCTCACTTCTGTAAAAAAATTAAATGTGCTTGTGTGGACAGACCAACGAGTCACGACCCTCGGCAACGGTCCGACTATAGAGAAAAAGATAGCGTAGTTCCAATCTTGGTAGCTTTTAGCTAGATTGCATGTTGACAACTCTGCTAGTAAATCATTTGAACGGTTTTCCAACAGTCATTGTTCATTAGAAGAGTATAAAGATAATTAAGGTTGGTAGAGAGGCCAAAAGTTCAGATGAAGCGTTATCCTATAAAAAATTAAGCGTCTTCTTCCTTAGATAATTTTTTCTTCTACTTTTTCTTCATGCCCGTTATATGTCCCATGTCCACTGCTGGTCATGGGACTTGCTCGTCATAGGAAGAATTAACCTTAACTGTCACACTCAGCAGGTGGATTGACGATCGTAGTACCAAATGTCTCGCACCTTTGATGCTATTGAATTTTTGAAGGCAGTGTTGTACGCATACATGCCTTATGACTGCTCGTGAATTTTAATCCAAGGAACCGGCAGAATAACTATGCCGCGGCAATTTGCTGTAATCTTATGTTGAGTGTGGCCGGTGGAAGGAAAAGGAGATCTCCTGCCGCGGTGTTCTGCCCGGGAGCGGCCAACGCCCGAGTGGTAGTTCGAGCTATTGTATATTTATACTGTTTTAATTCGGAACTTTGATAGCGCGATTTAGGCTTCGATGTATTTAGCTTGTGGCGCGATGACAGCGCCGCCACATTGAGCCGGTGACTGTTTCGTTACTACAGCCCAATATTTATAAGATTTTTTCCCTAATTATTGAATTTACTATTTTACTATTCTAAGTGCTGTATTGTGTTGTGGCCAGGAATATTTTTTTCCCTGTTTTTTTTTTCCCTGTTCTCGGTTCAGGTATTACACCGTTGAATACGAGTACGTGATTTTTTTGTAATTTAGTATTAAAGGTTCTTGTATTCCCTATATGCTAAAGGAATGCAATAATTTATACAACCACAATTGTTAGCATCGTGTTCTACATTTCATTTCGCTGTAAAAAGTAATTAGTCGCATATGTTTTCATTGGGCACTGTGGACTGTATGGCACTTACTATAATGCTTTGACCTATTTCTGTCTATGCATTAAACGCAGCTAGGCTGTCGCTGTCAAATACGCTAAAGGAATTTTCCGTCGAATAAGCTAAGGAAGTTCTAGAAAGGCACGGCAAGTAGACAAATTGCCTTCGCATGCGAAGAAACTTGTTTTTAATACTTTACACAATGTGTTGTTGAGTTTTGTAATACATGTAACACAATATTTTTATTTACTCCATAAAAAATCCTTATGATGCCTTACTTAGTTGCGGGTTTAAGCATATATTACTTATACATGATAATAAACACTCAGCCTGTTACCCAGAGGGTAAGCAGAGACTACGGACTTCCAATTGGCACGAACCTAACACACCTAAATAAATATGTAACTGCCTTTAAAATGTGTCAACGGACCACAGATTTTAATTAACGCTAGTTTCGTCCGAAAAATATCTGAGTTACCCTCAAGTTGCGCCTAAAGAAGTTTTGGTTCAGTAACATTAAAGTAAAAAAAAATAAGAAGAAGAAAAATTAATTATTTACTTAATGACAAGTAACAACTTTACTTTACAGTTCAGGCTACAAGTATTTATGAAATGTGCTTTTCTGATGTCATCAGCTTTTCTGATGACATCAGAAAAGCTCCCAATAAGTATGCTTTTAAAACTTGGTACGTAATCATCTATTAAAGACTACTCTTCTTACATGAATCATTCATGTTATATATATATATATATATATTGCTAAACAGACTTATATATTTATGAAATTTGTATGCATTAATTATATATGTATATAAATATGTGTATATTTGTATATATATATGCATGGGTTACATGTGTATATTGAATAAAACTATTTTTACGGATTTTATCGCGTTTAATTTTACTAATTTTGATTCTCGACGTTTCGGGTGCTTTACAGCACCCATGGTCACAGGGGACTGAGGTGTTTGACGTCCTAATGTCATAGTTAGCCCGCTACCTTCAGTTTTGAATATTAATTTTGGTCCGATCTACGCAGAATGAGCTTACAGTATCTTGAAGTCTTGCAGTGGTATGCTTGGGTTTGGATTTAATTTTGTTGATTATAGGATCCCAAGCAGATGTCAGCACCATCCATCTTCTCTATTGAAATTAGGATGTTTTTTAATTTCAATAGCCTCGCGTATCATCCTTGGTAGGAATCGGTGTTCTTTTGCGAGGATTTGTGGTCTATCAAATCTGATGTAATGGCGGGGACGATCTTGAACATGTTCACAGACTGCAGACTTCCCAGAGCGTCGGTGCCTCACGTCAGCTATATGTTCTTTCACGCGGGTTTTAATGGATCTTTTTGTTTGTCCTATGTAAGAGAGACCACATTCACAATCAAGCTTGTACACTCCTGCATCTTGTAGAGGGATATTACACTTGACGGATGGTAAAAATTGACTAATCTTCTTCGGCGGCTTGAAGTATGTTTTAATAGAAGCTCGCTTCAAAATATAGCCAACCTTGTCTGTGACTCCTCTGACATAGGGTAGTACAGCAGGCACACGCTCGACTGTGGTCGGCTTCACTCGGTCACTGTGACGTAGGCGCGGGACCCGAAGCTTGTTGTCTTGCAATACTTGCTCGACGTGCTGAAGCTCGGCGGCCAGATGTTTTCTGTCACAGATCCCTCGTGCTCTCTGAAACAAAGATTTTCCCACGGTAGCTAACTGTGATGGATGATGGTGCGATTCACCATTTAAATATCGGTTGGTATGGGTCTTTTTCCTATACACAGTGTGACCAATAGTGTTATCAGGATTTCGGATGACTAAAACATCTAGGAAAGCTAAAGAATTGTTTGCCTCTAACTCCATTGTGAATTGTATTTTAGAATTTATGGAATTAAGGTGGTTTAAAAATGCAGTTACTTTGTCAGATGGTAAAATTGTGAAAGTGTCGTCTACGTACCGCTTGTAGAATCTTGGATATACAGGAGCAGTAAGAAGGCTTTCTCCTCAAAGTCCTCCTTGAATATGTCGGCGACTATGGGAGATACGGGTGAACCCATTGCTACGCCATCTACTTGCTTGTAGAACTCCTCTTTCCAATAGATAGCCAGATGTAAGGCAGTGCTTTAACAGTAATGCATATTCTGTAGGCATGTTGTATTTTTCTAGCTTCCTGGTTACAATTGAGATGCAGTCTTCAATGGGTAAGCATGTAAATAGTGACTAAACATCAAAACTGACCATAGTTTCATTGTCAGCGAGATGTAGGTCTTTATCTCACTAACAAAATGGTACGAATCCTTCGTGTGTGCTCTGGTTTGTCCTCTCAGCGGTGACAGAACTTTGCCAAGTGTTGAGCCAATTTATAAGTTGGTGAGTCGATCTGGCTCACTATAGGACGTAGTGGAGCGTTTGGTTTGTGTATTTTGGTAACCCATACAACCTCGGTGGTTTGGTACATGGTGGTATTATCGAATTACGTCGTTGGCTATATTTTGAAGCGAGCTTCTATTAAAACATACTTCAAGCCGCCGAAGAAGATTAGTCAATTTTTACCATCCGTCAAGTGTAATATCCCTCTACAAGATGCAGGAGTGTACAAGCTTGATTGTGAATGTGGTCTCTCTTACATAGGACAAACAAAAAGATCCATTAAAACCCGCGTGAAAGAACATATAGCTGACGTGAGGCACCGACGCTCTGGGAAGTCTGCAGTCTGTGAACATGTTCAAGATCGTCCCCGCCATTACATCAGATTTGATAGACCACAAATCCTCGCAAAAGAACACCGATTCCTACCAAGGATGATACGCGAGGCTATTAAAATTAAAAACATCCTAATTTCAATAGAGAAGATGGATGGGTGCTGCCATCTGCTTGGGATCCTATAATCAACAAAATTAAATCCAAACCCAAGCATACCACTGCAAGACTTCAAGATACTGTAAGCTCATTCTGCGTAGATCGGACCAAAAATTAATATTCAAAAAACTGAAGGTAGCCGGGCTAACTATGACATTAGGACGTCAAACACCTCAGTCCCCCCCGTGACCATGGGTGCTGTAAAGCACCCGAAACGTCGGGAATCAAAATTAGTAAAATTAAACGCGATAAAATCCGTAAAAATAGTTTTATTCAATATACACATGTAACCCATGCATATATATATACAAATATACACATATTTATATACATATATAATTAATGCATACAAATTTCATAAATATATAAGTCTGTTTAGCAATATATATATATATATAACATGAATGATTCATGTAAGAAGAGTAGTCTTTAATAGATGATTACGTACCAAGTTTTAAAAGCATACTTATTAGAGTTTTTCTGATGTCATCAGAAAAGCTGATGACATCAGAAAAGCACATTTCATAAATACTTGTAGCCTGAACTGTAAAGTAAAGTTGTTACTTGTCATTAAGTAAATAATTAATTTTTCTTCTTCTTATTTTTTTTTACTTTAATGTAACTGAACCAAAACTTCTTTAGGCGCAACTTGAGGGTAACTCAGATATTTTTCGGACGAAAGTAGCGTTAATTAAAATCTGTGGTCCGTTGACACATTTTAAAGGCAGTTACATATTTATTTAGGTGTGTTAGGTTCGTGCCAATTGGAAGTCCGTAGTCTCTGCTTACCCTCTGGGTAACAGGCTGAGTGTTTATTATCATGTATAAGTAATATATGCTTAAAGCCGCAACTAAGTAAGGCATCATGAGGATTTTTTATGGAGTAAATAAAAATATTGTGTTACATGTATTACAAAACTCAACAACACATTGTGTAAAGTATTAAAAACAAGTTGCTTCGCATGCGAAGGCAATTTGTCTACTTGCCGTGCCTTTCTAGAACTTCCTTAGCTTATTCGAGGGAAAATTCCTTTAGCGTATTTGACAGCGACAGCCTAACTGCGTTTAATGCATAGACAGAAATAGGTCAAAGCATTATAGTAAGTGCTATACAGTCCACAGTGCCCAATGAAAACATATGCGACTAATTACTGTTTACAGCGAAATGAAATGTAGAACACGATGCTAACAATTGTGGTTGTATAAATTATTGCATTCCTTTAGCATATAGGGAATACAAGAACCTTTAATACTAAATTACAAAAAAATCACGTACTCGTATTCAACGGTGTAATACCTGAACCGAGAACAGGGAAAAAAACAGGGAAAAAAATATTCCTGGCCACAACGCAATACAGCACTTAGAATAGTAAAATAGTAAATTCAATAATTAGGGAAAAAATCTTATAAATATTGGGCTGTAGTAACGAAACAGTCACCGGCTCAATGTGGCGGCGCTGTCATCGCGCCACAAGCTAAATACATCGAAGCCTAAATCGCGCTATCAAAGTTCCGAATTAAAAACAGTATACATACAATAGCTCCGAACTACCACTCGGAGCGTTGGCCGCTCCCCGGGCAGAATACCTTGCCCGGCGGGAGATCTCCCCTTTTCCTTCCACCGGCCACACTCAACATAAGATTACAGCAAATTGCCGCGGCATAGTTATTCTGCCGGTTCCTTGGATTAAAATTCACGAGCAGTCATAAGGCATGTATGCACGTACAACACTGCCTTCAAAAATTCAATAGCATCAAAGGTGCGAGACATTTGGTACTACGATCGTCAATCCACCTGCTGAGTGTGACAGTTAAGGTTAATTCTTCCTATGACGAGCAAGTCCCATGACCAGCAGTGGACATGGGACATATAACGGGCATGAAGAAAAAGTAGAAGAAAAAATTATCTAAGGAAGAAGACGCTTAATTTTTTATAGGATAACGCTTCATCTGAACTTTTGGCCTCTCTACCAACCTTAATTATCTTTATACTCTTCTAATGAACAATGACTGTTGGAAAACCGTTCAAATGATTTACTAGCAGAGTTGTCAACATGCAATCTAGCTAAAAGCTACCAAGATTGGAACTACGCTATCTTTTCTCTATAGTCGGACCGTTGCCGAGGTCGTGACTCGTTGGTCTGTCCACAAGCACATTTAATCTTTTTACAGAAGTGAGGGTTCCAAATGCGTACACAGTGCACCTGATGATAAAAGGCTGCTGTGGCCCATAGGCGCCTACATTTTATCACCTATTAAGAATCAAAAGACAGCTTTTGATTCTTAATAGGTGATAAAATGTAGGCGCCTATGGGCCACAGCATGCTTTGTCACTTTTGAGGATTAAGATGGAATGCCTCGTAACCAGTAAAAATGGTCTCCGTTTCTCGACACTTACTATACGAAACACATCAGCATTATAATGTTATCTCGCCCTGATATTGTGTGGAGCGCGAGCGTGGATCTTCACCGGTCGGGCCGACTCTCGATTGGCTCTACTACGTACGAAAATTAAGAAATATCATCTACCTTCGATAAAAGTAGGAAAGTGAAAACCAGGATTAAGATTAAATTAGTTTTGGTTCTATCTTGAGCGCGATCGGATTGCTGCTCTTGTGTTATCTGATTTAAATTTAAAGAACGACGAGTTCAAAGAACAGGGAGTTACTTCATTCGACGCGTATATTTTTTGTGTATGTTCACCGATTTTCGGTAAATAACTAAGATAATAACTAAATAGAAGAAAAAATTTTATACCTTCAAGTGGAAAAATAACGTATGTAAATTTTAATTTACCTTGGTGACATTTAAGATGTTCCCTGAACTTGTGATATTCCTTAGATCAATCAAAAGGATAAAGAATCATAAGAAGAAAGGAAAAAGAAGATATAAGAAAAACTAAAAACCGACTTTACAATCTAAAAAGTTTAAATGATTTCCACATAAAAGCTGCTGAAGTCGGGGCTTTGATTCCTCGATACACGATGTCTTAGCACTAAGGGGAAGAGACTTCGTTCTTGTGTACATTCAGAGAGCATTATCATCACTGTACTTCTTTTTCTTCTTCATCAGCACGTAAAAATCCACCGTCAAACATAGGGGTGACTAGCTTTAACTGTCACGTTTTGCAAGCTGGTTGATGATCGCAATATCACAAGTCTCGCATGCTGTCCATAAAAAAAAGAAATTTGTTTGTTGATTCTCTCACGCCCCTACACACGGTCCTTTGGCCTCTAAAATGCTAGGAGTTGTACCTAATGACCTCCAATACTATGGAGTGTTTTACTATGGAGAGAGACGGTGGACTTTCTATGCAATCGAGATATTTAGCTTTCATGGGTACTCGAAATATTATTAATTTCTCAAGCATTAATTTGTCCCACTATTACCGTAACGGTGTATCAAAGTCTACTGCTGAACATACACCTATGTTCTAAGATTCAAGCGGGTTGGCAACCGCAGTTTTTTATTTTTAGTCGTTATTAGGAATAACGCTGCTGCCCATCTACTAATTTGTTTCCCTCTGTCGCTTCTTACACCCACGGGATGATTTGGGATAGTGAATATTCTTACACCGCCGCTACACGGTGATTTTTCCTATTGAGTTTGGCTCTATATATGTGATTATTAATAAATTCCATAACGTCACGGCAAGCGGCCCGATATACGAGTACAAGGCTGGTCAAGCTGTATCAAAGCGACCCCGGGTCGATATTAATTATATTTGCTTTATAGCTCAGTGGAGGAGTTCGTTTATTTTTGTAGCGCACGAATATGAGTGAGCTGGGTTTATGTTCTTTCCTGCCACTACAGCTTGCTTTCAGTCCAGAGTTTCAACAATAGTGAAGATATCATAAACAGCAACGTACTTGGCGTAACATTTTTTTAAAAAAAGTTAAGTAGTAAATGAACAAAAAAAAAAAACAGTCCACCTGATGTTAATTGCCTACTACAATACCCATAGACACCTGCAACCAACTTTTTTTAAAGAGTAAAGGTGACAAACGAGCACACAGTCCGCAAATTTATCCTTTATTAATGTGCGGACTGTGCTGTTTCAATGTGTGAATCAAGATGCATATGCGTATTTACTCCTGAGGACTAAGACGGAATGCCTTGTTTCAGTAAAAGGGTTTCAGTTCTCACACTCGAGCCGACCCATTCGTGCTACAACCATAATATAACAGCGACGTGGCTCTACCACGTATATACTTAGCTACTGTTATATTATATAAACAAACTATTTTAAATGTGTTAAAATAATAGTTACAGATAAATAAGACAAAACAGTAGTATATATAGTATCTATTTTAGTCAAACAGAATTAAAATCCAAGAGCATTACAGAACTGAGACTCAACTCTTGTGGAAATCGTTTTGTTTTTTACTTTGAAATCTTATTATTAAGTTTTGTTTACTAAATTTTATAATAAGATTTCTTAATACAGAAAATTTTAGGCTGTTTTTCAATTATCAGATAAAAGTTATCCATGAAGTAAGTTATAAACTGACTGAGTTAATATGTGTAGAAATTGAACAATTTAATTCACACTACTGTAGTTTTTAATTTGTTTATGTTGTATTTTATCTAGTACGTATGTTGTGAGTAGAATTTTATCTCACAAGCTCAGTTTTTACTTTTGTATTTATTTATTATTAAATAATTTTATGCAGTACAGTTTTACAATAATAAGATGCCACCAAACTGAGTTGTTTATCACTATCCCATATGGTCCCGTGGGTATAGTAAGAGGTGACAGGGATAAACTTCAATCGATTCAGGAACTGTAAATAGTTAATTCGAATAACTCAAAAACTCGAGTACAACTACAGTGACATGATAAAACCCGAGTGACTCGAGTCACAAAATTCTACTCGAGTCGCATCTTTATCTTATGGTCAATTCAGTGTCTGTCTACAATTTAGTGATGAACTCGACTTACTAATTCGAACAATTTATTGATATATTATGTAATATCAACAAGCTGATTAACTATACGCTACGTCATAAAGTTAGAGTGATATTATTTTATGAAAATTGTCTATACGCAAACCAATAAAATATAACTACCTATTAAGTTAAGTAATAATAATTATCTTGGATGGAGGAACAAATATAAAAATAATTTGTAACAAACTGACACAACTTCGTTCCGCAATTCGAGTTGCGTAACTCAGTACTATTCGAGTTACGTGAATTTCAACTCAAGTTAACTCAGTCGAGTTTTTTCTGAGTTGGCACATCTCTACTACAATTTTTTTTTAATATTACATTATCTGAACCAATGACAAGAACACAAATATCAAAACAACTCTTTTTTTCGGATTTCTTAATTCCGTTTAGATTTTCATAAAATCTATATGCTATTTACAATAATAAATTGGTATCTTTTTTTGTATGTAATACCATTAAGGGTCGCGAAAATTTCTAGTGGGCCCAAAAACGATTGTCTTCTTTTTTTTTATGGACAGCATGCGAGACTTGTGATATTGCGATCGTCAACCTGCTTACTAAACGTGACAATTAAAACTAGTCACCCCTATGTTTGACGGTGAATTTTTACGTGCTGATGAAGAAGAAAAAGAAGTACAGTGATGATAATGTCTCTATGCTGAATGTACACAAGAACGAAGTCTCTTCCCCTTAGTGCTAAGACATCGTGTATCGAGGAATCAAAGCCCCGACAGCCCCGATTCAGCAGCTTTTATGTGGAAATCATTTAAACTTTTTAGATTGTAAAGTCGGTTTTTAGTTTTTCTTAAAATTTTGATTCTTTATCCTTTTGATTGATCTAAGGAATATCACAAGTTCAGGGAACATCTTAAATGTCACCAAGGTAAATTAAAATTTACATACCTTATTTTTCCACTCGAAGGTATAAATTTTTTTTTCTATTTAGTTATTATCTTAGTCATCATCATCATCACAGCCCTTCACAAGTCCACTGCTGAACATAGGCCTCCCCCAAGGAATGCCACAAAGCACGGTCCTGAGCCACCTGCATCCAGCGACTTCCTGCATATCTTACCAGGTCGTCACTCCATCTAGTGGGGGGACGCCCTACTCTTCGTCCGCCGATACGAGGCTGCCACTCGAGAACCTTTTTTCCCCATCGGTTGTCGGTTCTTCGAGCTATTTGGCCGGCCCATTGCCACTTCAGCTTACTAATCCGTTGGGCTATGTCGTTCACTCTGGTTCTAATGCGGATATCCTCATTTCTAAGTTTATCACGCAGAGAAACTCCGAGCATAGCCCTCTCCATAGCTCGCTGAGCGACCTTGAGCTTCCTCATCCGGCCAGCAGTGAAGGACCACATCTCAGTTCCATAGGTCATCACCGGCAACACGCACTGGTTGTACAGTCTCGTTATTAAGTTTTGAGGTATACCTGACGAGAAGATGTGCCGTAATTTCCCGAACGCTGCCCAACCGAGTTGAATTCGTCCATTGACCTCTCGGTCGAAGTTGGACTTACCTAGTCGGACTATTTGTCTCAGGTAAACATACTCGTCAACAACTTCGAGCTTAGTGCTCCCAACAACTATAGGCATAGGTGTGGCATGGACATTAAACATAATTTTTGTTTTGTCCATGTTCACCCTAAGACCTATGCGTTGGGAGACACTATTGAGGTCATTGAGCATAGTGCTTAGGTCCTCCAGCGATTCTGCCATAAGGACTATATCGTTGGCAAATCGAAGGTGAGTGAAGTACTCGCCATTGATGTTAATACCGTATCCTTTCCAGTCCAGAAGCTTGAAAACGTCATCCAATGCAGCGGTGAAGAGTTTCGGGGATATCACGTCACCCTGTCTTACACTTCTCTGCAGTTGGATAGGTTTCGTACTCTGGTTCTGTACTCGGATAGCCATCGTAGCCCTACTGTACAAGCACTTCAGCACCTCGATATACCGACAGCCAACTTGGCACCGCTGAAGGGACTGCAGCAGCGCCCAAATTTCGACAGAATCAAAGGCTTTCTCATAGTCCACATACGCCAGACATATTGGCAAATTGCACTCCTTGGACTTCTGTACAATTTGCCGAAGGGTATGTATGTGGTCTATGGTGCTAAAGCCTTTTCGGAAACCGGCTGGTTTGGGAGGCTGGATGTCGTCGAGTCTGCGTGCGAGACGATACGTAACGACTCTCGAAAACAGCACGTAGACGTGGCTCAGAAGGGAAATCGGTCTGTAGTTCTTCAAGAGAGCGTTGTCGCCTATCTTGAAGAACAAGACCACCGCACTTCTGCTCCACGCCTCCAGTCTAATGCCACCATGGAGGACGGAATTAAAGAGCTTCTGAAGGACTTCAAGTACCGGTTTTCCACCCGCTTTCAGGAGCGCCGCTGTAATACCATCCTCGCCTGGGGCCTTGCCGTTTTTAGGTGCTGGAGAGCCATTATAATCTCGCTCAGACTGACGTCCAGGATATCATCGGAATAGTGTCGGAAAAGATTCGCCCTTGGATCGTTACTCACACTTGTGTGTGGCTCCAACGATGATGATGAGCAGTATTAAAGTTGCGTAAGTCTCGCCGCATGCATTTGGAGATCAGTCTGTTCAGTTGCCTGTATGCTGTCAAATCTACTGAAGACTGCAGCTTCATATTCCGTCCAACAGCCATGAGATTAAGAGTGTGATCGGAGAGTTTTTGTGTTCTTCTGCGGCGGGTCTTGCAAAACTTAGCTGCGACCGCATGGACAGTTTCCACGAGCTTGTCATTCAAATCGTCCACTGCATTGCAATCTTCTAGGCACTGAAAACGGTTTCGTAGCTTAATCTGAAAGGTTTCGGGACTTTGGATTAGAGCACGAGGGGACGGAGCGTTGAATTCATTAGACGTGACCTCTCCAACTTAACGTTTAGGTTCAGTGTGCCTCTCACCATTCGGTGATTGCTGCCGGTTTTCACCCTCGTAATCACTGAGACATCACTGAACAGTTGTCGTCTGGTCGTCATAATGAAGTCAATCTCATTTTTTGTCGAACCGTCGGGGCTCGACCAGGTCCACTTCCTGTGGAGCCGCTTCTGGAAGAAAGAGTTCATCATAAAGAGTCCCTCTTTCTCCATGAAGTCGGCCAGCTGCTGGCCCCTTGGGTTCCGTTGCCCTATTCCGAATTTCCCTACTTTCAGCTCACCGTTCTCTTTTGTGCCTAGTTTTGCGTTGAAGTCTCCCATTAACACCGTATAGTGGGTTTTGGAGGAATGCATGGCTCTAGAGATATCCTCATACATTTCCTCCATCTCCTCATTGGGGTGTGCCGAGGTTGGTGCGTAAACCTGTATGACCTTCAGCGAATACCGTTTGGTCATTCTGAGTATAAGGTACGCAACCCTCGTCAACACACTCCCAATCTTTACAACGTTGTTAACAAGAGACCTGTGAACGATAAATCCGACACCTCCTTGGGACAGATGGTCGCCGTCCCGGTGATAGAACAAGTTGCCGGATTCGAGGATTACCGTGTCCTCCCCCTCTCTTCGGACCTCGGATAATCCTATAATATTCCAACGCAACTTGTCTATCTCTTCTTCCAGCTCCAGGATCTTCTCGTCAGTCCTCAGGGTGCGTGCGTTATAAGTTGCCAGGTCAAGTCGTCGTAGGTGGCATCCGAACCTCCACCGGAGATTCTTAGCACCCCCTGCCCCGCCGTTACCATGGTCGCCACCGTAGCCAGGAATAGCGGGACCGCCGGGGACTGGGGGCCGTCTCTTCGTTACAATCATGGGGGGTATATTGCCATAGTTGCCACGCTTGGCGAGCGGGTTGGCAACCGTAGTTTTTTATGGTTGTTTTGCTGTAATCAGTAAGATGCTGCTGCCCATCCTCTGCCTCAGTATGGGGTAGTGAGTATTCTTACCCGCCACTACACAGGGTTTATTATCTTAGTTATTTATTATCTTAGTTATTTACCGAAAATCGGTGAACATACACAAAAAATATACGCGTCGAATAAAGTAACTCCCTGTTCTTTGAACTCGTCGTTGTTTAACTTTAAATCAGATAACACAAGAGCAGCAATCCGATTGCGTTCAAGATACAAACAAAACTAATTTAATCTTAATCCTGGTTTTCACTTTCCTACTTTTATCGAAGGTAGATGATATTTCTTAATTTTTGTACGTGGTAGAGCCATTCGCAAGTTGGCTCGACCGGTGAAGATCCACGCTCGCACAGAATATCAGGGCAAGATAACATTATAATGCTGATCTGCTTTGTATAGTAAGTGTCGAGAAACGGAGACCCTTTTTACAGGTTACGAGGCATTCCATCTTAGTCCTCAAAAGTGACAAAGCATCTGTCTTTTGATTCTTAATAGGTGATAAAATGTAGGCGCCTATGGGCCGAAGCAGCCTTTTATCATCAGGTGCACTGTGTACTCATTTGGAACCCTCACTTCTGTAAAAAAATTTAATGTGCTTGTGTGGACAGACCAACAAGACTTCCAAGCATGTGAAACTCGACGATGCATCCCAATGATGCTTCGTCGAGTCACCAACGAGTCACGATCCTCCCGACTATCGAGAAAAAGATACCGTAGTTCCAATCTTGGTAGCTTTAGCTAGATTGCATGTTGACAACTCTGCTACTAAATTGTTTGAACGGTTTTCCAACAGTCATTGTTCATTAGAAGAGTATAAAGATAATTAAGGTTGGAAGAGAGGCCAAAAGTTTAGATGAAGCGTTATCCTATAAAAGAATGAAGCGTCTTCTTCCTTAGATAGTTTTTTATGCATTTTCTTCATGACCGTGATATGTCCCGTGTTCACTGCTGGTCATGAGTCTTGCCCGTCATAGGAATTAATTAATGAACAAAAAGAATTAACCTTAACTATCACACTCAGCAGGTGGATTGACGATCGTAGTACCAAATGTCTCGCACCTTTGATGCTATTGAATTTTTGAAGGCAGTGTTGTACGTGCCTTATGACTGCTCGTGAATTTTAATCCAAGGAACCGGCAGGATAACCATGCCGCGACAATTTGCTGTAAGCTTATGTTGAGCCGGTGACTGTTTCGTTACTACAGCCCAATATTTATAAGATTTTCTTCCATAATTATTGAATTTACTATTTTACTATTCTAAGTGCTGTATTGCGTTGTGGCCAGGAATATTTTTTCCCTGTTTTTTTTTCCCCGTTCTCGGTTTAGGTATTACACCGTTGAACAAACATACGAGTACGTGATTTTTTTAATTTAGTATTAAAGGTTCTTGTATTCCCTATATGCTAAAGGAATGCAATAATTTATACAACCACAATTGTTAGCATCGTGTTCTACATTTCATTTCGCTGTAAACAGTAATTAGTCGCATATGTTTTCATTGGCCACTGTGGACTGTATAGCACTTACTATAATGCTTTGACCTATTTCTGTCTATGCATTAAACGCAGCTAGGCTGTCGCTGTGAAATACGCTAAAGGAATTTTCCCTCGAATAAGCTAAGGAAGTTTCTAGAAAGGCACGGCAAGTAGACAAATTGCCTTCGCGTGCGATGACTGAAAGAAACTTGTTTTTGATACTTTACACAATGTGTTGTTGAGTTTTGTAATATATGTAACACAATATTTTTGTTTACTCCATAAAAAATCCTCATGATGCTTTACTTAGTAGCGGGTTTAAGCATATACAACTTATACATGATAATAAACACTCAGCCTGTTACCCAGAGGGGTAAGCAGAGACTACGGACTTCCAATTGGCACGAACCTAACACACCTAAATAAATATGTATGTCACATATCTGTTATATCAGAGATTGCGAGCTTCGAATTATATGGTATCGGTTAAAATAATATGATCCAGGAGGTCGATGACTGTCACTTGTGAACGGGTGCTGCTTGTGGAGGCTGGTCTGCTGGGGTCGCTATGCAATGATGAGCTCAAAATTTTTATGTTCCTTTTTTTTGAGTACATCACAGTCTTCAGTTACCGATAAGTCTATTATTGTTTTCCATTCTATATTATATTATATATATTATATATATAAATTCAAAATGAAATAACAAAAAATAAGATACTTGCGGAGTTTCTTTCACCATTTTATCTTCGGTCAAAGGAAACTTGTTTCTAAACTACAGTAGATTAGAAGAAACACATTTGACAAACGAAATTGTATTTCATTGCATTCGCTGATAATATGTAACCAATATAGCTTTCGTTTAAAGTTACAGTTTTCGCCGGAAAAAGGTAAAATATTTGCGTAGATTATGTGATAGAGCCTTGCTGCAGCTATATTATGGTTATAGCACGAATGGGTCGGCACAACCGGGGTAGGACCACGCTCTCACAGAATACCAGCGTAAAATAGCAGCTTAATGCTGCTGTGTTTCGCATGGTGAGTGTAGGGAACCGGAGACCCTTTTTACTGGAAACAAGGCATCCCATCTTATTCCTCAGGGGTGACAACGCATCTGCATTTTGATGCTTAATCGAGGATAGATGTAGATGTCTATGGGCCACAGCATTCACTTACCATCAAGTGGACTGTGTGCTCGTCTGTCACCCTTATTATATAAAAAAGATCACGCTTGCACAAATACCAGCGTAATAAACCATCAAATGTCTATGGTGAATGATAAAAATCAGTTTCCCTTTTTATTCCATCGTAGTAGTCCAGATTTAGTGTGTATGGGTCAGCAATTTGCATCTGTTTCCGTAACAGGCTATCAATAGTCCACTGCTGAACATATACCTCCATCATAGATTGCCTTATAAGGGGGAGGGGGGATATTTGTAACCGCAGTTTATTTACTTTTTAGTTGTTATTAAGAAGACGCTGGTGCCTATCTACTGGTTTCTTTCCCTTTGTCGTCTCTTACAACACCCATGGTACGGTTTGAGGTAGTGGGTATTATTACACCATCACTACACGGTTAAAATTATATATAATGAATATTTATTCTACTGTTATTATTTAGTTATAACATCCCCATAGATTGCCTGTCCATCGCCTATTTCATTTCTCTCTGTCGCCTCTTACGACATCTACACCTACGGCATGATATGGGAAAGTGGCGGCGAAAGCTACCCTATATCATCCCACATATTTATCAATAAATCAATAATTATAAGAACTATATAAAAAAGAATAAAAATAAAGCTAAGTTTAATGTATACGTCATGTCTAAAATTGTATATTTTATGTGTACTCATATAATATACTACCGAAATACTATAGTGAGTCACTGCCTTTAAAATGTGTCAACGGACCACAGATTTTAATTAACGCTACTTTCGTCCGACAAATATCTGAGTTACCCTCAAGTTGCCCCTAAAGAAGTTTTGGTTCAGTAGCATTAAAGTAAAAAGAAAACAAGAAGAAGGAAGAAGAAAAATTAATTATTTACTTAATGACAAGTAACAACTTTCCTTTACAGTTCAGGCTACAAGTATTTGGAACTCCTTGTCTGATGACATCAGAAAAGCTCCCAATAAGTGCCCCCAGTAATGCTTTTAAAACTTGGTACGTAATCATCTATTAAAGACTACGCTTCTTACATGAATAATTCATGTTATATTATATATACTAATCAGACTTATATATTTATGAAATTTGTATGTATTAATTATATATGTATATAAATATGTGTATATTTGTATATATATATGCATGGGTTACATGTGTATAGTTTATTTATACGTAAATGTATATATAACGTAGTTAATTATCATTTTTATTTTGTTTTTTATTCTATATTGCTACACCTACGTTACTACGTTACTACTCCATGGGTTGACTGGTGGAGAATGCCTCAAGGCATTAAGTCCGCCCTTTTGTATTATTTTGTTTTAAGGAATGCAATAAAGAATAAATAAATCAAAAAAAACTACCGCCGATTTCTTTTCACCTCATTTTCACTTTCAACCAACCTTAAACAATATTAACAAACTGGAAAATAAATGTCCTACTGCCGGGGACCTCCTCTAATTTCTGAGAGGTTTATAAAGAAATAAGTTCATCACGTTGCTCAAGTGCGTTTCAAGTCATTCCTCAGATGTACAGGTGCATGTTTTTCTTCACCGCTGGACGTGTGGGAAATCAGAACATTAAATTGCAATTAACAATTTCATTGGTACCAAAAGGGATCGAACGCAGGTTGTTTGCGTACTGTAAATTTACGGCGAGCGCTTAGTTTGATATAAAACAATTTAAAATAAATTTCCTTTAATACAGACGAAAATATCTTAAACCTTATGCCATATGAACTTTGAAGCATTTATGGCATTTAATTTAAATTTAATTAGAGACCCAATGGTAAGTTGCATACTCGTATTCAATCTTAGTCCTCAATCATGATATTTATTCATTACAGCAAAGGACCACTTCTGAACATAGTCCTCCCCCAAAGAAAGCACCAAATATAGGGTATTTTACACATTACAGATATTTGCCACAGTTTCCACACTTGGAAGCGGGTTGGCAACCGCAGCTTTTTTATTTTATAATTGAGTTGTTATTAGGAATATGCTGTAGCTATCTCCTGTTTCAATTTCCCATTGATGCCTCTTACGACTGCCACTACATGACTAACCATGGGAAAGCATATCTTCACACCCCAAACGGGAATGGATAAATGTGGCTAAATGGGTATCTGTGAACGCTTATTATCAAACTAGCTGCTCTCCGCGACTTCGCCCGCGTGTAATTTAGGGCTCTAATTATGTTGCGCGGAACCCTAATTCTTTTTCTAAAATATAAGTTGTCTAAGTTACTCCTTATAACATCAGCTATCTGTCAGTGCAAGTCCCGTCGAAATTGGTCCAGCCGTTTCGGAGATTAGCCGGAACAAACAGACAGACAAATTTTTTAAAAATTGTGTTTTTGTTATAAGTATCGTAGAATATACTTTCATATGAATTTAGTAAAAAGCTGTTACATTAACATTGTAAACAGACACTTCAATTTTATTTATTTGTATAGATGGGCTTTGTTGTCGGTAGTCTTTTGAGACATAAGCCCGAAATCAGTCAACTTCTGGCCTCTTCCGTGGTAAGGAAGACATTCCTTTATCACCACAGCTGGCAAGTAGGCTGCTTATTTAAATAATATACATTTGTTGTTTTTTAAATTCGTTTTTTAAATTAGTCGAATTAGGTTTTTCGAATTCATGCGTAGATGACGTGAAAATATTAGGTCCTTACATATGAAATTGGCGTTTTGTACGGGAGGAATATAAAGTCAATTTTTTTTGTAAAATATATTTAATTAATCAAAGTATGCACCGTTGTTATCTATGCACTTTTGCCATCTCATAAGTAGTTCATTGATCCCTTTACTAAAAAAACCATGGGGGCGAGAATCAATAAACTCTTTGAAGGCGGTTTGGACTGCCGCATCGGAGTTGAATTTTTTTCCTTGTAAGAAGTTGTCCAAATTCCGTAAAAATGGTAATCTGTTGGAGCAAGGTCCGGGAGTACGGTGGATGTCGCAGACATTCCAATTGTAGCTCATCTAACTTAGTGGTTGTTTGTTGTGCAGTGTGTGGTCTTGTGTTGTCGTGAAGCAGCAGTGGCCTAGAGCGATTGACCAATCTTGGTTGTTTAGCAGCTAGTTCTCCCTTCATGGTTTGCAGTTGCTGACAATAGATATCTGCCGTAATCGTTTGGCCAGATTTTAGAAAGCTGTAGTGAATGACACCGGCGCTAGTCCACCAAACACTCACAAGTCAGTTTTTCTGAGTCAATTTTCGTTTCTGGCAGGATTTGGCTGGGTCTCCAGGGTTCAGCCATTGCGACGAGCGCTTCCGATTATCATACAGTATCCACTTTTCATCACAAGTAATGATTCGATTTAAAATCCCTTCATTATTGTGTCGGTTGAGCAAAGTAACACATCAGTCGACGCGTGTTTGCAAGTTCGATTCACTCAATTCATGAGGTACCCATCGTTCAAGTTTTTTTTACTTTTCCAATTTGCTTTAAGTGGATTAATTTAGTTTTATCACTTACCCCGAAGCCTGCAGCTATCTCTGAAGTGCTTTGTGATGGATCCGCTTCCACAATAGCCTTTAATTCTTCATTTTCCACTTAGGTCTCCGGCCATCCACGGGGTTGGTTCTGAGGGTAGAAATTTCCAGAACGAAAACGTTGAAACCAAAAACATACCGTGATTTCTTTTGCGACACCAGCGCCGTACACATCATTAATCCTTCGAGCTGTTTCTGCAGCACTGGTGCCACGGTAGAACTCGTACTCGTAAATATACCGATATTTCATGTTTTCCATTGTGCGGTAATAAATGACGCCAAAGAATAAAATTATGAGGAAAAACAAATGAATGACTGTTTTCAAAACTCAAATGTACCAGCTAAATGAATTTATAAATTTGAATTTGATTTCAGATCAAAGTGGTCAGTACGACAAAATGCTAATTTCATATGTAAGGACCTAATGTTATTTTTGTTAAAATACTAGCAATGCTATTAACATTACTAATATTTCCTTTAACCACTCCTGGTAAGCTTAACCCTAGATTACTAAACAATCCTGCAAGTGACGTTGTTACTAAACATTCGTAAAAAAATACGACATGGAAATAAAACAGAATAAATTTACGAATTATAAACTTTAATTATTTTAGAAATAACAGTTACATTCTTTGAGTTTAAGAGATCACATAATAATGAAAGTAGTACACATTATTTACTCTAAACAGTTGAAACACATATTCAAGTTGTACGCCACACTTTCGGCTCTTTTACATTTTATGCAAAAGTTAATTGTGATTTTTCTAGCCTTATGCGGATATAAGGCACATGTTTTTCTAGAATTTGATTCTTGTATAATTGTCACTTTAGGAATAGTTTCAATACTTATGATAGCTTTTATGAGCTCTTTGATATATTGCCGCAATATTGGACTAGTTTGACTCTCTTCGATCGATTTCCACGTTGTTATCTTTGATTACTTCTTCTAGCATTTCATCGCTAAGAAATAAAGAGAACATCTCTCACGGTTTCAAGATATCACGTGCCTCACCTTGAGGCCGCTCAACAAAGCGTGTAATATTTGTGGAAGTAGCTCGCATTCTTAGCTGGTATCTCTCTCTGTACATATTGCGCTCTGTTTTGACTACTTTGATCAGTTTCAAAGGGCATATAATCTTTAGATTGTAAAGAATCAGATTCTATACGCCAGTGTCGCTTTCGTAACTAGAAATAGGAACATCAGAATCAGTACTTTCCACGATACCTGGCGTAGTTGTGTATTCTTCATTATTACTATAGGTCAACTGATGCTATTCCACTTCTAAGTTGTCTTCTGACTCACTCAGTATCTCTTACTGCTGTACGCTCCCATCGTCATCTTCATTATGAACAGCCGCCTCGAATAACTGACTAATTTCATCATCTGTAACAACTCGAGACATCTAAAACATTATATTATATTGTATATGTACATATAAAAACAAAATAATCCATAATCAACACAAAATCTTTGTAAAAATTTATAAAAACTAGTAAGTACACTTACCTTTGTTGAAGACTCACGCAAACACTAAACTTTCGCAAAATTTACGACACACTTACTATAACTCAATACGCAAATCACACCCGACGACAATGACAGCACGTGGTACACTGACGGACGTAATTAGGAAGGTACAATAAAGCGGGAGACACGGGAATGACGCAAGATTCGTTTTTTCTAGCAATCATGATTTTGCCGTCGTAATTTTTACGATAGTTTAGAAATCTAGGGTTAAAATGCTTGAGTTAGGAGTATTTCTTATTTGGGATATTTATGAAGTATTCTCATTTGGTTGGGTTGAATAAATATATAAAAGAAATATAGTAAATAAATATGAATAAATATAAATGTATATATATTGAATATACTAACACAAATAATACATAAATAAATAAAAACCCAACCAAATGGAAGCCCTCGGCAGGTTGGTCTCTCCTCCCACGGCCGAAGGTTAGGGGGAAAGAGAAAGAAACCGGCGGACGATACGGGCGGTGTCGAGGAGCACCGCCTTCTGCATTTGAGCACGGAGCGGTCCTTCACGGAGTCCCAGTCGCCTCAGATGACCCGTGAGGCTGACCGGGATTAGCCCGTTCGCAGAAACGACCACAGGAATAATTTCGGTCGGCAGACCACCCCATATGTCGGTCACCTCGTGAGCCAGGTCTAGATATTTTGTCAGCTTATCTGTTTCGGCTTTCACGAGGTTCTCGTCATAGGAATGGTAATATCGACCAAAATATCCTTGACTGTGCCCGGTCCATCAGCACAATATCAGGCTTATTCGCAAGAATAGTCCTGTCTGTGATGATGGCCCGGTCCCAGCAGAGCCTGGCACGGTCATTTTCGAGCACGGCTTCCGGCAAGTACTTATAATATGGCATTTTCTATCCACGAGACCGTGTTTCAGAGCGAGCTCCTGGTGTAGAATCCTGGCTACTAGGTTGTGTCTGTGCAAATACTCAGTGTTAGAAAGCGCCGAACAACCGGAGATGACATGCCTAAGTGACTCGCCGGGATGGCGACAAGCTCGACAGATGTCGACGGCGCCATCCTTGGATGTATCTCCGATAATTGTTGGTCTTAATTACCTGATCCTGTATCGCACAGACAAAACCCTCGGTTTCCCCAAAGAGGTCACCGAAACGTAGCCAGTAAAGGAGGCGACTGTGTCTACGAAAGGCTCATGTAGAGCCTTGTAGAACCTCCGTGAAGCTCCTTCTCCTTCCATACGGTCCCCTGATCGGAAATGCACTGTACTGCTGGGTCTTGCCATTGCTCGTTGGCTAAGGATAGAGGAGTAAGCCCTTTATCACACGAAATGACGTCCTGTAGAATGGATCATCCGATCTCGCCAGAAATTAATTACGGAGGCTGCACACTTCGCGATTATGCATGGTGGGAGCGCTCAAAACCGCGCCCACCATGTTTCCGCGGCAAGTACAGCCTCATTACTAACGATCTCGGGTGATGCATCCTGTGTGACGTCATAACAGTAGGAACTTTTCTATCCAGAGCGTTCAGTTCGGTCTGAGTCCACCTGAGCATGCCGAAGGTATATATGAGGACAGGCATGACCCAACCGTTATATGCGTGTGTCCTATTCACACCCGACAAAAGACTGTTGAGCACTTTTGTCAAGCGTGCATAAAACACATCGCAAACTGACTGTTTCATATCCGCCTCATCGATACCTATGTTCTGTGACATACCCAGGTATCGGTATGTTTCAGCCTGGGAAAGGGTCCTTATGTTGATGGGCATAGATAAGTCTATGCCCTCAGAGTTAGCACCCTACCCCTTTCGACATGGAGGACCGCACACTTATCCGTCCCCAGCTCCATTCTAATAGAATTGCTAAAATCACAAGTGATGTTTAGCAATTCCACAAGATGTGAGCGACTGGAAGCGAATAACTTGAGATCATCCATATAGAAAAGGTGGGTCACTTTTGTACCTCCTTTCCGAAGCTGAAATCCCCTCCCAGAACCCTCCAGTAAGGTACTGAGAGGGTTTAGAGAGAGGCAGAACCAGATTGGACTCAGACAATCGCCCTGGAAGATACCCCTTCTTATCCTTATGTGGTTCTCCGCAGCCGTCATCCGCTCGCCTAGATGACAAAGGATCGTACTCCACTGCTCCATACACTGCCCGAGGAAGTCTCTAACTGTACAGTCAACCTTGTACAGCTCGAGGACCCTCTTCAGCCATGTATGAGGCACCGAGTCGAATGCCTTTTTGTAGTCTATCCAGGCGGCGGAGAGGTTCCGACGGTTGCGTTTAACCACCTTGCCAATGACCGCGTCAATGAGGAGTGGTTCCTTGGTTCCACGACCACCGCCCCGACATCCATTTTGAGCGCGCGACATCACCTGATTTGAGTTCAGGTGACGAGTAGCGATGGGCGATTATTACTAAAACTAATCGAATTAGTCGATTGTTCAGTTTAGTCGATAAAATTCGATAACAATCCATGTTAGTCGATTGTTATCGACTAACGGCGTGTGGCGGGCGGCAATGACTGATACGGTTACCGTGTCAACTTTAACTACTAATTTGTAGCGCAGCGCACCGATAACTACTTATTTATTCGTACGTACTACTAAATAAGTAGTTACAAAAGATGGTGCGGCGGGCATGCGCTGCGCTAAGACTGCGCCACTACTTACGTTACGACTGTAGTTATTAATTGGTTATATATTAATAACTACAGTCGTAACGTAGTTAGAATAGATTATTCAATTGTCTGTTTTGTATTGTAATCAAACCATTGAATGAGGAACATTCATTCAAGACATGATGTTAATGGTTAAATTTACTAATTTGTTAAAAGTTATTTGTAATTTTTTAACAGATAAAATTAACAGTTAAAAATATTACTTACTTTTTATTTTATTCTACATAACATAATATACAATATTTTATTATATACAATATTAAAACTATAATAAAAAAAACTAAAACTAGTAATTTAATTATCAAACAGTCCTCCTCCACGCGGTATCGTGCCAAGAACGCTGGCTGCGTTTCCCGCTGAATGGCTATACTTAGCCTTTGAGCGAGAAAAGAGCCAGCCCTCTTATCACTAGCAGCAACGACCAGCCGCGGATGGAGTTCCTTTAAGAACTTCACCGCACGTGGACCCCACGGACCGATAGTCTCTACAGCAAATGGCACAAATATGTAGTCATCTCTCAGAGACTCATATTTGCGCCACTTACTCAGTTCAGCTGCCTCTGATGCCGCCCCGGCTCTAAACGAGGTACCCTGAGATGAGAGGCCGCCAAAGTGTCTACACAAGTAGCATCCCACACTAGGGCTTTACCTCTCTCCCAAGGGACCAATGTCATACCGTCGGGTCTCCTGCCATCGTCTCTAAATATTCCACAAGGCTCTAAAACCGAGGGAACATTTATAGAGACAAGAGCCCTTCGGATGACATCGTTCAAAGAACCGTGCCGTGAAAACCTACCAGCACTTTTCTTACAAGAAAGTCCGTGGAGCCCAAACTTGTCGACGCTGATACCACAGGGGCACTGATGGGGTTGACAAATCGCCGCTCCTAGTCGGATTCCTACAGCGATGCGCAAGCTTTCCCCATCAAGTAATGTGCCGAGATTACTTGATGGTAAAGCGTGTAACCAGTGACTAGATTCCTTAGTCGAAACAGCTAGAAGGCGTGCCTTATCTTGGTCACTATGGAAATTATGAAACAAATCTTTCTGCACCCTCTGTACGAACGGAATATCCCACTATTTTTGTTGGTTAACTTCCAGTGGAACATTTTCGCCAGAACAGGGCGTTTGCCATGTCTGCCCTGCCTCCGTAGCAAAGCACAGGTCTACTTTATTATTTAAAATTATGTTACATATGTAAGTCACTGACACTATGCACGGAAGCAAGGAAAACAGGCAATGCAACGCTAGAAAGATTTCTCACACGAATACCACCAATTTTATAGGTAAAGTAGCTTGAGTCCAGGCTGTTGTATTTAAAGTTAAATTTAGAATTTTTTCTATAGCCATTTTAAGATTATTATCAATATCTTTTAAAATATCCGAACATTTCCATACTGGACTCGAGCGCAATAAGTATGTAAATCTAGGTACAAGGAGACAATATTTTAAGATAGTAAGCGCAATGTGGGGCTTAATTTATACAATTTATCAACGTGGTTTAAAACTGATCAAATTTTGTTTTTAAAACAGGTTTAATACTATCGAAAATAACGGGGCACCTAGAAGGTATAGTGATTCCGTACTCACAGTTTTTATTCCTGGAGAAATATGATTGAAATTTTGAATTAAAGTGTCTCTGTGAGAAGTAGATAAAGTATTGGAAAAAATATTTCACATTTATTGCTATTTGGTTCAAGAACTTACTTTTGTATTGAATTATTATTTTTAAATTGTTGATGTTAATTTTATTGCTTAAATTTTACCCATGAAATACAATAAACATTTCTTCATACTTTAATAGGTACATGACTCTCTAGTATTAAAAAGTCTTTCTTATTAAGCTAAGCGTATTTACAAATTTATTAATTCAATATTTAAATCATATTATGATTTTTAGGCATCGCGTCAAGCCGGTTATTCATAACTAAAGTAAACAAATTAAAATATGTATTATGTAATACTTAAAAACAATCGACGCATTCAACACTGTCCGCGTGCACCGCCCCGATGTGCGATATTCGTACAATTAGTAGTTTGTCGATTGTTATTCGAATAATCATGGTGAGGAACTACTAAATCGACAATCGAATGCGCAATAGTATAATTTTCGATTCAGTCGATTGTTTTTTTTGCAACAATCGCCCATCGCTAGTGACGAGTGATTCTCGCGCTCAAAATGGATGTTAGTGTCTTGTATATCGTGGGTAGACACGTGATGGGGCGGTATTTGCTCGGGTCTGTGGTATCCCGGTCTTTAGGAACCAAATGAGTGATCCCAGTAGTGAAGAGGCTTGGGAGCGACTTCTGGTCGAGAGCCTCTTGAAACTGTCGGGCGAGCACAGCGTGACACACCACGAACCCCTTCAGCCAGTAGTGATGCAGCCCGTCGAGGCCCGGACTTTTCCAGTTCGGGGCCCTTCGGACCGCCTCAGCTACATCGTCCGGCGTTATGATGATGGGGTCCATGGGTGTAACATTCGCACACTGACTCGCCACAACTTCCGTCCAAGGGCCCTCACTGTGGTTTACGGGCTCTGACCAGAGGCTGCGCCAGAATGCGACAGTGTCGGCCTCATTCGGTGCTTGGTCCGTTCCACGTACCATTGGTCGCTCCAATGATTTATAGAGCCTCTTCTGATCACTCTGGAAGAGACGATTCTGGTTGAACCGTGTCAACCTCTCGGTATATCGCCGAATCCGCTTCCCCCAAGCAGCGATTCTCTGCTTCAGGTCGTCTATGCGCTCCGTCAGTTTTTGCGTAATATTCGGCTGGTATAAACTTATATTTGTCCCAGCAAACGCCATCCTGACGGTGCGCACAATTCTCGGTCTATTATTACCCGACCTGAAGCTTGTCAGTCTGCCGATGAGGGCTCTTGCCTTTGCGATACGGTCCTCAATTCTTTTTCTCCAGGCTGGGATGGCGCTACTTTGTCTAGTTCCGCGTCCAGCCGTGAAATTGGCGCCAATAATACGGCAAACTGCCAGTGCGGCACCAAAAGGTTGAGTCCGTCTCGCAAAGGTCCCGGCTGGCTTCAAATAGGTCATCAGCATTGGGTTGAGAGCCCTCACGACAGCCCGATTCCGCTTGCTTAAGGGTATGCGGGAAGTCGCGGTCGATTTTCGAGAGGCGTACTGCGCGTTTCAAAATAGCCTCTTCCAATATGCTCCTCATTTGCTCTAGCTTGTGGAGACTATTTCATCATCGTCTGAATTAACCACTACTGGAATATCCACGGCGGTATCCACGTGCGCAGGTTGCTTTGCAATTAGTGGCACCGCATTACCAGCTGTAGCATTTTCATCCGATGAGGGAACAGCCTCACGTCGTAGTCGTTCGAGTTCGGCGTCACCAAATATGTTGAGCGCAGGATGTACCGAACTCGGTCTGCCAGGTTTTGCTCCGTTACATGAACAGATGGCTCCAGCTCTGCGAAAAAGCGATGCATCCGAGCCCGATACGCTAACATTCCAGTTTCTTCCCCTTTTGCCCTAAAATACGCTCGCAATGCGTTTGCGTTCATAATTTGCGTCCAACGCATGCGACGTGTTCCACCAGCGGCGGGTGCCGCTTGCCGAGTCCGAGAAGACCCAGCCGACACCAAGCCCTCTGGTGGGGATGATGGATGCGGGCGGCTACTAGGTGGTCTTGCAGCCCCCCGCGCTTGGCTGGCGGTCTGCATGCTGTCGCGTCCAGACGCGCCCTGGCGACCTCCAGGCAGCGGCCCTTTGCGCACTCTTTTTTTTTAAGTCAATTAACGGGAGACGCCCAGGCCCGGCACCGTTTCATGGTTCGGCCATATGCACAAACGGACCTTTGCACCCTCAATTTTGCCTAGGCACGGCGCTCACACCTTTTGGCAGGGCGCTGACTAACTGCACCGACGTAGCAGTTTTATCACTTAACTGTTACGTCAGCGGGCGATGGGGTCGTCACTTCCCTACGCCTATAGGTCGTCACTTCCCTACGCCTATGGGTCGTCACTTCCCTACGCCTATGGGTCGTCACTTCCCTACGCCTATGGGTCGTCACTTCCCTACGCCTATATTTCTATTATTATTATTCTTCATTGAAAGCCCTTTTTATGACTTCACATGGGCGTTTTCAAGAATGAGTCAACTGGCAATAATTTTAATGGATTCTCCCCGGCAGGCAGATTTGGCTGTAGTCACCCGTAATAAAAAAAAGTTGTCTAAAAAGTTCGAAAATATATCAAACTGTTGTGTCCCATTGCGGACTTGGCCATCTCTATAAGACAAATTAATATTTCATGACATAAGCGAAATCATCTATTAAATTTTAATTCTTATTGCAAATTGCGAAAGGGATCAATACTGTGCCAATATTACTTTAATCCAAAGCAGATTGGCGCTATTCCAATGTCGCATTTATACGTATAATTTCTACAGCTGTTAATTGATTTTGGGCTTATTTTTTGATCAACAAATAAAAGTTATTTATTAACTAAATTATAACCTGACTGAGGGCCGTGGTAGCGCTCGCTGTAAATTTCACAGTACGCGAGCGACCCGGCACCAATGAAATTGTTAATTACAATTTTAAGTGCTGATTTACCACGTGTTTGGCGGTGAAGGAAAACATCGTGAGGAAACCTGCATGTCTGAGAAATAAAATAAAATATTTCGAAAACATGGGAAGTTCGCCAACACGCATTGGGGCAGCGCGGCGGACATTTCCTTGCCCCAAAACCCTCTCAGATATAAGTGGGGCAATACCAGTGCAGTGCCCGCACTGGTCTAGCAGTTGGAAGTATATGGCTATAAATTTAATTTTAACTTTTAACCTGACTGAATTATAAAAGTGAATCAATTGTCCTATTTTATTAATTTAACTGTAATACTTAATATGTTTATGTTGCATTTTATTCTATTACTAGCTGTTCGCCGTGACTTAGCCCGGATTTTATGGGTTTTAATTTTTTTGCGCGGAACCCTAATACCTTTTCTAAAATAAAAGTAGCCTTTGATACTCCTCATAATATTAGCTATCTGCCAGTGAAAGTCCCGTCAAAATCGGTCCAGCCGTTTCAGAGATTAGTCGGAACAAACAAACAGACAGACGGACAGACAAAAAATTTAAAATTGTGTTTTTGTTATAAGTACCGCATATACTTTCCTAAGCATTTAGTAAAAAGCTGTTATTTTGACATTACAAACAGACACTCCAATTTTATTTATTTGTATAGATTTCATACTATAGAATCATTAAAATTGATTCACAGTTAATGAAAATATCGCTTAACATACATACAAAAAAACATACAGTCTAATTGTAAACCTCCTCCTTTTCTTAAAATCGGCTAAAACTCAGCCTTTAAACTTTTTTAGTTTTCTACCGCTTTTGTTTAATAATTTTAAGTCAAATCATATCTTAATAAGTAGCTCGATTAATCACACCACAACACTAGGTGGTAGAACACTTTTAAGCCCCTGCATACTTTAACTAAATGTAAGTCTAAGTAAAAATATATTTACATATACAGGATAGGTAAGTATATTTTTAAAATAAATTTCTTAGGCATTTTAGGTAGTGTTTAAGAATATTAAATGCTAAAGAAAGTAATACGCTATTGCAGTAAAACGCAACGTTCCGTGCCGTTAAAGGTCGTTCAACCCTTTTAAACATTGACAGCTAACGTAAAGTATACATTGCTTAAGCGAAGCGATAAGCGGGTCAAAGTACAACTAATATTAATGTCCTCAAGACCGAATTTCAGTCACGGCAGCCAGTCTCAACGTAGACTAGCTATTTTTGCGCAGGACGGGGTTAAAGTGGTCGAGTGTATGCGCAAACACAGGTGCACTCTCTATTCCCTCACTCTCATAGCCCGATGGAACGGTAATCTGACATGTTTGGGAAGAGATCAGGCGCAGGATCAACTAGTTTACGTGCTTTCTGAGGCACGAGGATGAAACACCGCTAACCTCCTGATTTACCGCCAACTTCCTGACTTCGGGATAAACTTAAAAAAGTTAAAGTTACAGCCTATATACGCTCCACCGCTGGGCACAGGCCTCCCGTCATTTCTGAGGGGGTTTAAGGGTAAAGAAATGTCCGCCGCGCTGCCCCAATGCATGTTGGCAAACTTCACATGTTCACGCTGTTTTCCTTCACCGCCGAGCACGTGGTATATCTGCACTTAAAATTGCGGGTTGCCATCGTACTTTTATATTTACAGCGAGCACTAACCATCTGAGTACCACGGCTCACGGTCATATGAGATCTTAAAATCAATTAATTTAAAAAACTCAAACAAAACCAGATTACTACTAGGCTGTGAATCAAATTAGGTCGACGGTGACCACTGGGCCGGGACATTGATATTTGCAGTAAGGATTTCAATGAGGGTGTTGACGCCAAGGAAGTGCCGCGCTGTTCCAAAGCGTGTTAGCGGTTTTCATGACCGCGATCACAATCGCTCCGCTTATGAATAAAACTGTAACCAAATACATTTGCTGTAAATTAAATTGGTGCTATTATTGATCTCTGAAGACTCTTTTATACCATGCAAACAGTTATAAGAAATTAAAGGGCATAATTGTTTAACAAAACTTTCATATTTTACGAAGTATATGGATTTTTCTGCAAAATATAAGAAGGACCTTGTCTCTGTTGAAGTAGAATCTAGTTTTGTTTGAGTTTTTTAATTTAATTGATTTTAAGATCTCATATGAGACATCACTAAAGTATCTGATTAGTCAATTTTTACTTCATATTTTATTTACTTGCTTTTTTTTGTCCATAATAATATGCTAGTTGAAAAAATAATAGTTTACTTATAAAATCGTCGTTGTCTTACTGCTGTATACAGGTCTCCCCTCATGACTGAAAAGAGTTTGAGGTTGAGAAAAGCCGGCCGGGCTGTCCGAATATTTTTTTTATTAAAAAAAACGTTACTCCCACTTCTTGAAATCGGGGTTTCAAAAGTTCCAAAAGTTCAGATAAAGAACCGGTATTTAACTGTTATAATTCTAAAATCAGAACTAAAGCTGATAACCTTAATATGAATGATTTAGGATTACATTGGTAATGAACACCACTCAAATAAGCTTAAACTTCTTTGCAATTTTTAATTCCTAATAACAGGTCAACAGCAGTGCGAAAACACTATGCACAGAAAATGTATGTCCTAATTGAATGATTAAATGATTAGTATTATGATCGAGGTAGAATTATTTAAATAAGGCTAATCAACAAAGTCTCGCAGGCTGTACCTCTCACTCTCAACTTTCGTGAAAATTCTAACACTCTTTTTTAGTAATAGAAGACTGAAAACTGTGCTATAAGTTCACTGCAGCTCTACAGCCCATGAATACCTGTAACCAACTTTAATCAACAAAGTTAGATGCGATGTCACAACTTCTGAAATCTTGAAATTAAATTCACTTTCTTACTCTTCTAATCGAAACGTTTCAGAGGTGCATTTAGTTAGAAGATGAAACTAATCCATACGAACCCTGAGGCAGTATAGATCCCTACCGCATAATGTAATGACTCGTGATAAATATAATCGTAAGTTAATCATAAAACCGGAACCAATGCTGAAACTCTACCAAAAATAGAACATTTCAAAACCTAAATGACGAATAGTGCCATTATTAGCAGCGGTTCTCAATATTTCCTCGAAATATTTTTAGGTTCTTGGGCATGCAGGTTTCCCCACCATTTATTTCTTCACCGTCGATCATGTAATAAGTCAACGCTTCAATTTACAGTCAATAAATTTCATATGGGCATTACGTTATAAATCTTATAACTAGAAAATATTATATAATTTATGTTTGCGATTTTTGTTACTTAGTGAAACTCTAGCTTCATTTTGTGACTTGAATAAATACAAATATTTATTCAAATCACAAAATGAACTAGTTTCACAATATTTATTTTAAATCAAATAATCTAGAAAATATTATATAACTTATACTTGCGATTGTTGTCACTTGGTGAAACTCCAGCTTGATTTTTGTGATTTGGATAAACACTTGTACTAGTTTCACAATATTTATTTTAAATCAAATAATCTAGACAATATTATATAATTTATAATTCCGATTTTTGTCACAGTGAAACTCCAGCTTCATTTTTGTGACTTGGATAAATACTTTTACTAGTTTCACAATATTTATTTTAAATCAAATAATCTAGAAAATATTATATAACTTATACATGCGATTGTTGTCACTTGGTGAAACTCCAGCTTGACTTTTGTGATATAGTTAAGCACTTGTACTAGTTAGTTAAGTTTCGGGAGCGGTGCTGAAGCTTTTTAAAAAGAACTAAGTACGTCTCGATGATATTTATTACTATTACATTACAATAATGTAATAAAACTATTTCAGTGCAATACTGACTTCCTTAACTAAGTGATTACATTAATACGACGAGAAGTATAATGAATCTTATTCTAAATGCAAGTGCTTTTATAGGATGGTCAAGACAAGTCTGTTGACTGAAAGTATGATGCCTTGGTTTTGACCAGAAATAACAATTATACAGTGGAGTCAGCGTCTTCTGTAACCTTACACTTCATAACATAAAAACATAAATACTCACGCCTGTCACTCAGAGGGGTAAGCAGAGACTACGGACTTCCATTTGGCACGATCCTGACACACTTCTGTCGCCTCCTTTACATCCATATATCTACGCATACACGCTCATATGGCCCATTTTCAATATATCGCTAATTTGGTCGATAAACCTTCATAACATGTTTTCAGTAATCCAATATCAAAAGCTTAATCGGCACAATTCGTGGTCAACATGTTATTGTAAAATTATGGATACTTGCAAATATGATGTTTACGAGTAATCTAATATCAAAAGCTTAGTCAGGACAATTTGGACAAGACTGCATAACTAGTTTCACAATACGTATTTATTTTTATTATCACGGCATCATACCGGTCGGTTAAATAAAAAAAAAAATTGTGAAACTAGTACAAGTGTTCATCACAAATATAGAAAATATTATTAATTATACATCAATCACAAATATAGAAAATATTATTAATTATAGTACAGTAGGTTTTGTAGTGACTGCCTCGTACCGGTAAGCGAGTGTAGGGGGTGTAGGGCGACCCCCCGACTACATGAAGTGATGACCTGGTCAGACATGCAAGTTGATGGATGCAGGTGACTTAGGATCAGGATCGTGTTTTGTGGTATTCATTTTCATATACTGTGTGGTGGCGGTATAACAAAAGCCACTACCCCACTTCGTCGCGTGATTGTTCTAAGAGGCGAGACTAAATATCTTGTGGCCTCCGCCTGATAAAACAAAACTAAAGTGACAATCACACTCTTAATCTCATGACTGTTAGACGGGAGATGAAGCTGCAGTCTTCAGCAGATTTGACAGCATACAGGCAACTGAACAGACAGATCTCCAAAATGCATGCGGCGGGACTAACGCAACTTCAATACAGCTCGTATTGAAGAAGCGATCGAGCGAAACCAGGGCTCCAAAGTCTTTGCCAGAGATCTGTCTGCCAGAAAGAGCCAACTATCGAAGCTGAAAAACGAATGTGGCAGCATCGTTTCCGGGACACCTGAGATTTCAAGTGAGATTGAGAGGTTATATGGCACGTACACGTCATCGTTGGAGCCACACGCAATTGTGAGTAACGATCCAAGAGCAAGTCTTATCCGACACTATTCCGATGATACCCCGGACCTCAGTCTGAGCGAGATTAGAATAGCTCTCCAGCACCTTAAAAACGGCAAGACCCCGGACGAAGATGGAATTACAGCGGAGCTTCTGAAAGCGAATGGAAAACCGGTACATAAAGTCATTCAGAAGCTCTTTAATTCCATCCTTCATGGTGGCTCTACTCCCCAGGAGTGGAGCAGAAGTGCGGTGGTCTTGTTCTTCAAGAAAGGCGACAACGCTCTCTTTAAGAACTACAGACCGTTGAATAAAACTACTTTTACGGATTATATCGCGTTTAATCAACTTATTTTTATTAATTCCCTACGTCACGGGGGACTGAGGTGATTGACGTCCCGATGTCAGAGTTAATCCGGAGTACCTTCAGCTTTTTTAATTATTAATTTTGGTCCGATGTACGCAGAATGAACTAACTGTGTCTTGAAGTCTTGCAGTGGTATGCTTGAGTTTAATTTTAATTTTATTAATTACAGGATCCCAAGCAGTTGGTAGTACCCAGCCTCCCTCTCTATTGAAATTAGAATGTTTTTTAATTTCAATAGCGTCACGTATCATCCTTGGCAGGAATGGATGTTCTTTTGCGAGAATTTGTGGTTTATCAAATCTAATGTAATGGCGGGGGCCGTCTAGGATATGATCACAAACTGCAGACTTCCCGGAACGTTGGTGCTTCATGTCAGCTATGTGTTCTTTTACGCGGGTTTTGATAGATCGTTTTGTTTGCCTATATATGAGAGACCACATTCACAATCAAGCTTGTACACTCCTGCATCTTGTAGAGGAATATTGCACTTGACGGATGGTAAGAACTGACTAATCTTCTTCGGCGGCTTGAAGAATGTTCTAATAGAAGCTCGCTTTAAGATGTAGCCAATCTTGACTCTGACACCTCTGACATTTTTTTTTATAGGATAGGGTGACAAACGAGCACACAGTCCACCTGATGGTAAGTGGTTGCTGTGACCCATAGACATCTACATCTATCCTCAATAAAGAATCAAAATGTAGATGCGTTGTCACCCGTGAGGACTAAGTTGGAATGCCTCTTTTCCAGTAAAAAGGGTCTCCGGTTCTCTACACTCACCATACGAAACACAGCAGCATTAAGCTGCTATTTTACGCTGGTATTCTGTGAGAGCGTGGTCCTTCCTCGGCCGAGCCGACCCATTCGTGCTACAACTATACTACTCCTATACACTCGGTCACTGTGACGTAGGCGCGGGACCCGAAGCTTGTTGTCGTGCAGAACCTGCTTGACGTGCTGAAGCTCGGCGGCCAGGTGTTTGCTGTCACAGATCCCTCGTGCTCTCTGTAACAAAGATTGCCCACGGTAGCTAATTGTGAAAGATGATGGTGGGATTCACCATTTAAATATCGGTTTGTATGGGTCTTTTTTCTATACACAGTGTGACCTATGGTGTTGTTAGGATTTCGAATGACTAACACATCTAGGAAAGCGAAAGAATTATTTGCCTCTAACTCCATAGTAAATTGAATTTTAGAGTTTATGGAATTAAGATGTTCTAAAAATGCAGTTACTTTGTCTGATGGTAAAATTGTGAAAGTATCGTCTACGTACCGCTTGTAGAACCTTGAAGTTACTGGTGCAGTAAGCAGGGCTTTCTCCTCAAAACCTCCATGAAAATATCGGCGACAATTGGAGATACCGGTGAGCCCATTGCAACACCATCTACTTGCTTGTAAAACTTTTCCTTCCAAAATAGATAGCCAGATGTAAGGCAATGTCTAAGTAATACTGCATATTCTGCTGGAATGTTATTTTCCTCTAGTTTCCTCGTTACAATTGAGGTGCAGTCTTCAACAGGTAGGCATGTAAATAGAGACTGAACATCAAAACTGACCATAGTTTCATTGTCAGTAAGACATAGGTCTTTTATCTCACTAACAAAATGGTATGAATCCTTAGTGTGTGCTCTTGTGTGTCCTCTGAGTGATGATAGTGTTTTTGCTAAGAGTTGAGCCAATCTGTAAGTTGGCGAATCGATCTGACTCACTATTGGACGTAATGGAGCGTTCTGTTTGTGTATTTTAGACAAAGTTAGTTCATTCCGCGTAGATCGGACCAAAATTAATAATTAAAAAAGCTGAAGGTACTCCGGATTAACTCTGACATCGGGACGTCAATCACCTCAGTTCCCCGTGACCATGGGTGCTGTAAAGCACCCGAAACGTCGGGAATTAATAAAAATAAGTTAATTAAACGCGATATAATCCGTAAAAGTAGTTTTATTCAATGTGTAGTGTTCGCGTAAATATAAGAAATCATTATGTAAACCAGTACGGACTGAAATAGCAAAAAAATACGCCGACTAGAAGATCTCAAGACCAAGCGCAAGATACGTAACATCATTAAATTTCTTGAAGAGATGCAAAGACCATAATCTCATTCCTACGTGTGTCAAGATATCTACTAAAAAGACATTCGAGGAAGCGCTAAGATCTTAAATCAGGCAAGCAAAAGTTCTTAATAACGGTGATTCAGCAAAACGTACCGATCTATGCTTCGTAAAAAACCATAGACAAATCGTCCAGTGATCTAAAGACAGTTTTATCGACATTTGATTATAAGAATTGCATGGAAACTTTAGATAAACGGGAGACAACTAAATACAATGAATGCAAAATAAACATATACAAAACTAACAACTAAATCAAATGTCCAACACCAACGTCAATGTAAGAACGGAACGCAACCATTGACAACAGACGCGAGTAATAAACAACGCACGGTCTATAACCTGTCAAAACAATCTCTGAACAACGCGACAATAAAATTTTTGGCCAAAGGTATGAATTTCGCAATAACACCGCGAAAAATCCCGTATGAAAACATTATCTGTAGTGTTGAGGACTGTCTGTATAAAAATAATATTGGTAAGGAAGATTTAGAGGCCATACGTCAAGACATTTCGTCTTTGTTACGGCGAAGCTCAATGCCGAAATTAAATCTTCCCAAAGATGAATTTAATGCATTGAAAAACTTACGCAACAGATCAGATCTAACGATTCTCCGCGCAGATAAAGGTAATGCTACGGTTATAATGGATACGTCGGATTACAATTTTAAAATACAACAACTTTTATCGGATGAAAGTACGCACGTAAAGGTCAAAACAGACCCTACAACTAATACGCTTAAAACAACTAGCGATCTAATTAAGAAGTACTCCGAGAAATTGAATCTAGACGTTAATTCGATAATACCTGCGTGTGCCAAACTACCGAAGTTGTATGGGTTACCAAAATACACAAACCGAACCCTCCATTACGTCCAATAGCGAGTCAGATCGATTCGCCAACTTAGAGATTGGCTCAACTCTTAGCAAAAACACTATCATCACTCAGAGGACACACAAGAGCACACACTAAGGATTCATACCATATTGTTAGTGAGATAAAAGACCTATGTCTTACTGACAATGAAACTATGGTCAGTTTTGATGTTCAGTCTCTATTTACATGCCTACCTGTTGAAGACTGCATCTCAATTGTAACTAGGAAACTAGAGGAAAACAACATGCCAGCAGAATATGCAGTATTACTTAGACATTGCCTTAAGTCTGGCTATCTATTGTGGAAGGAAGAGTTTTACAAGCAAGTAGATGGTGTTGAAATGGGCTCACCGGTATCCCCAATTGTCGCCGATATTTTCATGGAGAACTTTGAGGAGAAAGCTCTGCTTACTGCACCAGTAACTCCAAGGTTCTACAAGCGGTACGTAGACGATACTTTCACAATTTTACCATCAGACAAAGTAACTGCATTTTTAGAACATCTTAATTCCATAAACTCTAAAATTCAATTTACTATGGAGTTAGAGGCAAATAATTCTTTCGCTTTCCTAGATGTGTTAGTCATTCGAAATCCTAACAACACCATAGGTCACACTGTGTATAGAAAAAAGACCCATACAAACCGATATTTAAATGGTGAATCCCACCATCTTCCTTCACAGTTAGCTACCGTGGGCAAATCTTTGTTACAGAGAGCAGGAGGGATCTGTGACAGCAAACACCTGGCTGCCGAGCTTCAGCATGTCAAGCAGGTTCTGCACGACAACAAGCTTCGGGTCCCGCGCCTACGTCACAGTGACCGAGTGAAGCCGACCACAGTCGAGCGTGTGCCTGCTGTACTACCATATGTCAGAGGTGTCAGAGACAAGATTGGCTACATCTTAAAGCGAGCTTCTATTAGAACATTCTTCAAGCCGCCGAAGAAGATTAGTCAGTTCTTACCATCCTTCAAGTGCAATATTACTCTACAAGATGCAGGAGTGTACAAGCTTGATTGTGAATGTGGTCTCTCATATAGGGCAAACAAAACGATCTATCAAAACCCGCGTAAAAGAACACAACTGACGTGAAGCACCAACGTTCGGGAAGTCTGCAGTTTGTGATCATATCCTAGACGGCCCCGCCATTACATTAGATTTGATAAACCACAAATTCTCGCGAAAGAACATCCATTCCTGCCAAGGATGATACGTGACACTATTGAAATTAAAAACATCCTAATTTCAATAGAGAGGAGGCTGGGTACTACCACCTGCTTGGAATCCTATAATTAATAAAATCAAAACTAAACCCAAGCATACCACTGCAAGACTTCAAGACACAGTTAGTTCATTCTGCGTAGATCGGACCAAAATGAATAATTAAAAGTTGAAGGTACTTCGGATTAACTCTGACATCGGGACGTCAATCACCTCAGTCCCCGTGACCATGGGTGCTGTAAAGCACCCGAAACGTCGGGAATTAATAAAAATAAGTTAATTAAACGCGATATAATCCGTAAAAGTAGTTTTATTCAATGTGTAGTGTTCGCGTAAATATAAGAAATCATTATGTAAACTACAGACCGATTTCCTTCTGAGCCGCGTCTACATGCTGTTTTCGAGAGTCATTACGAATCGTCTCGTACGCAGACTCGACGACTTCCAGCCTCCCGAATAAGCCGGTTTCCGAAAAGGCTTTAACACTATAGAACACATACATACCCTTTGGCAAATTGTACAGAAGACCGAGGAGTACAATTTGCTACTACGTCTTGCGTATGTGGACTTGAGTGTCGAAGAACCGACAACCGATGGGAAAAAGGTTCTCAGTGGCAGCCTCGTACCGGCGGACGAAATGTAGGGCGTCCCCACTAGATGGATCGATGACCTGGTAAGACATGTAGGAAGTCAATGGATGCAGGTGGCTAGTGTCCGTGCTTTGTGTTGTTAGGCCTATGTTCAGTAGTGATCTATGACTATTAAAACCAACCGGTTTCGCTTTTCGTCATCGTCAGGGTATATAAGAACACCAAGCCTAAATACAATATAGAAATGTATATCCACATATGTAAGTGTATATCCGTATATATACAAGTGTATATTCATATCACAAAAATGAAGAAGTTTCGCCAAGTGACAACAATCGCAAGTATAAATTATAAATTATGTACTACTACATGAGTAAAGAAATCGTACCGTACAGAGGCAAAGCTTCATACAACCGCGCTGTGATAGGTACACTACTACAAGGTAGAGGCGCGTGTGTGCGTGAGCACTGGCGGCTCGTCACCTACAGAGAGAAAATACTTTATACCCGCTCGGCCAGTGCTCAAACTCAGGGTTGTGTAAAAAATAATAAGTGTCAAATTTTCTTTTTTAAAGAATAATTCGTATCAAATGAAACATAAAAAAGTGTAAATATGGTTTCATCATCATCATCATTACAGCCCTTCACAAGTCCACTGCTGAACATAGGCCTCCCCCAAGGAATGCCACAAAGCACGGTCCTGAGCCACCTGCATCCATCGACTTCCTGCATGTCTTACCAGGTCGTCACTCCATCTAGTGGGGGGACGCCCTACACTTCGTCCGCCGGTACGAGGCCGCCACTCGAGAACCTTTTTTCCCCATCGGTTGTCGGTTCTTCGAGCTATATGGCCGGCCCATTGCCACTTCAGCTTACTAATCCGTTGGGCTATGTCGGTCACGCTGGTTCTACTGCGGATAACCTCATTTCTAAGTTTATCACGCAGTGAGACTCCGAGCATAGCCCTCTCCATAGCTCGCTGAGCGACCTTGAGCTTCCTCATCCGGCCAGCAGTGAAGGACCACGTCTCTGTTCCGTATGTCATCACTGGCAACACGCACTGGTTGTACAGCCTCGTTTTCAAGTTTTGAGGTATACCTGACGAGAAGATGTGCCGTAATTTCCCGAACGCTGCCCAGCCGAGTTGAATCCGTCGATTGACCTCTCGGTCGAAGTTGGACTTACCTAGTCGAACTATTTGTCCCAGGTAAACATACTCGTCAACAACTTCGAGCTTAGTGCTCCCAACAACTACCGGCTTAGGTGTGACATGGACATTAAACATGATCTTTGTTTTGTCCATGTTCATCTTAAGACCTATCCGTTGGGAGGCACTATTGAGGTCATTGAGCATAGTGCTTAGGTCCTCCAGCGATTCTGCCATAAGGACTATATCGTCGGCAAATCGAAGGTGAGTGATGTACTCGCCATTGATGTTAATACCGTATCCTTTCCAGTCCAGAAGCTTGAAAACGTCTTCCAATGCAGCAGTGAAGAGTTTCGGGATATAACGTCACCCTGTCTTACACCTCTCTGCAGTTGGATAGGTTTCGTACTCCTGTTCTGTACTCGGATAGCCATCGTAGCCCTACTGTACAAGCACTTCAGCACTTCGATATACCGACAGTCAACTTGGCACCGCTGAAGGGACTGCAGCACCGCCAAATTTCAACGGAATCAAGGCTTTCTCATAGTCCACATACGCCAGACATAGTGGCAAATTATACTCCTCGGACTTCTGTACAATTTGCCGAAGGTATGTATGTGGTCTATGGTGCTAAAGCCTTTTCGAAACCGGCTTGTTCGGGAGGCTGGAAGTCGTCGAGTCTGCGTGCGAGACGATTCGTAATGACTCGAAAACAGCACGTAGACGCGGCTCAGAAGGAAATCGGTCTGTAGTTCTTCAAGAGAGCGTTGTCGCCTTTCTTGAAGAACAAGACCACCGCACTTCTGCTCCACGCCTCCGGTGTAATGCCACCATGTAGGACGGAATTAAAGAGCTTCTGAAGGACTTCAAGTACCGGTTTTCCACCCGCTTTCAGAAGCTCCGCTGTAATTCCATCCTCGCCTGGGGTCTTGCCGTTTTTAAGGTGCTGGAGAGCCATTCTAATCTCGCTCAGACTGACGTCCGGGATATCATCGGAATAGTGTCGGATAAGACTCGCTCTTTGATCGTTACTCACACTTGCGTGTGGCTCCAACGATGATGTGTACAGCTGCCCATAGAACCTCTCAATCTCACTCAAAATCTCAGGTGTCCCGGAAACGACGCTGCCACACTCGGTCTTCAGCTTCGACAGTTGGCTCTTTTTGGCAGACAGATCTCTAGCAAAGACTTTGGAGCCCTGGTTCCGCTCGATCGCTTCTTCAATACGAGCTGTATTGAAGTTGCGCAAGTTCCGCCGCATGCATTTGGAGATCTGTCTGTTCAGTTGCCTGTATTCTGTCATATCTACTGAAGACTGCAGCTTCATATCCCGTCTAACAGCCATGAGATTAAGAGTGTGATCGGAGAGTTTTTGTGTTCTTCTGCGGCGGGTCCGACCGCATGGACAGTTTCCACGAGCTTGTCAAATATGGTTTACGTTGACTTAAATCTTATCGAGATTGCCGCAAGAGATACCGCTGATTTTGTAAATAAAATTAATTAGGTTGATTTCTTACTATCCTATTTGTTTGATTTCTCAAACTCAAGTACACTGCGATCTCCTAATAAATATAAAAGAGCTTTTCGATGCGATAGTTATAAAATTGAGACTTTAGAAGAAATGCTAACTTGTTCAGGAACTCTAAATCAATAAGAAGTGATAGGCAGAAAGACGTTACAAATAGCATGAATTTCATTCACGGATTTCAAGTGTCTATTTCTGTCGTATTTTAATTCACCATCACCGCAACCTGACAATGTTACTGCCCCTGTGTTAACAGTAGGAACAAATGATTTATTTGATTTACCAGAAAAAAAATGGTTTAGTCTATGTGTATGTCGGGATATTTGTATAGAAAATGTTGTCTCAAACACCACAAATGTGAGAAAATAAAATTGTAGGTTAATAGATCTGAGCAACCTATAAATATGGGAAAAGATTATTTTTTCAGCCATTACAAGGATTTTAATAAAGATATGATCAATCGGGTTTTTTCTGGGGGCACGGCCGCCCCCAGAAAAAACCCGATTGTCGAGCCCCCGCCAAGTCGAGGAAAAAAAGCGACACGGCCGTACCATCCTTTTCTCGACGCAGTTCAGGCCATTTTCGACCCCCCTATAACTTCCTTGTGGATAAAACTAGAAGCCTGACCTATGAACTGCCAAGTCAATCTATTTATTTAAAACATAAAAGATGTTTAATAATGATATGGTCACTATAAGATGTTGTTAGGTTAGCTAATTACGTAATAACTTAAGACAGAAAGACCCTTAAGTAGGGACCGAATAAATTAACCAACTTGGTATTACATGGATCTCACAACTTTTTACGATAGAAGAACTGAGTTGCGAGACTTGTTTTTTTTTTACAAGTTATGTTTTTGATGGCATAATAATACTTCCTGACAATTTTATCGTGTTTGTTGAATTGCTTGAGCAAAAATTTTGCAAATATTTTGACATCGAAAGAAAAATTGTAAATATTGGTGGTGAAATATTAAAACGTGTGCAAGATTTTATATTTGTTACGAAATACGAGTGCTTTCCAATAAGTTTTTTAAAAAAACTTTTCATTAAATTTAGAATTTACCATTTAATTAAAAACTACAACTAATTGTTGAAGAACAATAATTATAAAAGTAAAACATTTAGAATACGTAGTTTATAAAAAAAAAAATATGTTTTAAGTATCTATTAAAATGCTGATACGCGTTTTGTTTATTTAGTTTTATCCTCCTGTGCCAACCCTACCAAAATAGGTAAAAATTTTGACAGATCCATAAAAGCTTTGCCTCTGTACAGTTTCTTACTCATGTGGTACTACTACTCGTGGCCCCTCCCAATGTATGGAGGATTTGCATTAATCGTCACGTTTAGCAGGCGCGTAAAAGAAATAGTTATAGCGCCATCTATTGAAAGCCACAAGATCCTTTTTGCATATCCCATAGTTCCCTTTTACGATACCCAAGAGACAAAAGGGGGTTATGGATTTTCTTACCACGCTATAATACGACTGGCTGATAAGTAAATAGTATAAACTGTTCTTAGAAAAACAAAATAAAACAACATTATAAAAAGAAGCTTTATTTGTCATTACACTTTGTGTCCGTTCCAATGAAATCTAAACTCTTATTTTAAAGTTATTGAACTTTAATTACATTATTTACAGATAAGGCGAATGATATAAATCATTTATATATTTACAATTTAATTTAATAAGCAAATTTATAATCAATAAATAAAATTTAAACAATATTTACAATAAAAAAAAAATTTAACGTTTTAAAACATATTAACAATTAAAGCAATACTAATAACGAAATTTATCAGAGATTTTGTTTTCGAACACATTATAGTAGGTATTAAAATATTTTGACAAAAACTTAGTATACGTATAATTATTTTAAATAATCTAAAAATTTTAATCATTATTATATTGATTTTAGAAGCATTAATATCACAAAAACATGGCCAACGCCTTAGTAGATGAACAGATTAAATACATTTTACGTAGATTTAGCGATAAATTACTATTTTGAACTCTCGTAAAGATCTTTTAATACAAACATTTATATATTATTAAAATTTATACTTTAAATATTTTCTTCTTTATATGATCTAAAAGTTCTGTGCGATTATGTCTATTTGTCTGTGATGTGAAAAGTATTATTAAAAATTGCAAAAGATCTTTATAAAATGCATACTTAAGTTCTACAAATAGAACATATATGCATTAAATCACATTATTATAAGCTAATAATTTAAAACGACAACATGAAAGCAAGAAGTGAAAATTTATAAAATTAGCATAGAAAACATTTAATTTTATTATGTTATATAATTTGTAATCTGTTATGATTGTGGAAGATACAATCAAAGAGTGTGTAATATCAAGATACGACCGTGATACACAATGTAATTCACCTATTATAAAAAAAGAACTTAAAACTTACTTTATTTCTACGCGATCGTGAAAAAGCTTCAATTAATTGAGGTAAACTTATATAAGGTCTGTTACCTTACATGAAAAAGCTTGTGTTGTTTGTAACTTTATTGAAATCTGCTAAAATATTTCCCTAAAATTATACGAAATGTTTGGTGTTAAATGGCAGAGAATAATAGAAAACCTAACCATTAATACGTTTATTTTTATTTTAACAACTAAATTAAAAGCAAATATTATTGATGAATAATCTCTCACTCAAAATATATACACAAACCAAAATGTTTACCTACAATCTTATAAGCTATAAAAAATTAACGGTTGATGCGTTTAAGCAAACAATTTATAATATTATACAACCTTAAAACTATCCGGCTTAGCTCCAATTTAGAATTAAGAGACGATTTTTTTGTATTTAATTTCTTTTTTCAGTTTTAAAGCAAAGCAAAGTTTGCTTAAAGTCAAAAATTTAATACTGCCTCGTTTTGGTCACATCATTAAACATAAAAAAAATTATGTAGTTTCGAAATTTAAATTACGTTTAAAATTTTTGGAATCATCGCTTAAAAATTAGGCTCTAATATAGGCTAATATTAAGCGTAGTATTGTATTCGATCAAAATATAATTACTATTAAAGCTTTAAAATATGCATCAGCAAGATGTCATGGTCGTAGACTACGAGGTAGCGACGCAGTTTTTTCGTAGCGTTTACGCGTCGCCTACGCGGCGGCCACGTAACAGATAATATTATGCTGCATTATAGCTGCGTGTAGCCTTCGGTGCGCGGCGAGGTTCGACGCCTGGCAGTGCTCGCTCGGCGTCAGAAGACATCGTCACTTGGGTCTTCGTCTAGCTCACAGAGCAGCTTACTACTGTAAATTAACAAACAGAAAATAAGAAATGTTATAAGGAAAAGTCAAGTTAAAAACTATCTACCTACATATCCCCCTTTGGGGACAGGTAGAGTTGACCACCTTACTATACAGGGTTATTTTCCAAAGAGTAGCCAAATTTTAAACTTAAGTTCAAATACATAAAAAATTATATACCGTTAATGCAGTTTTTGAAAATACGAGTAAATAAGGCTTCAACTTTTTTTTTGAAATTATCCCAAATTGAATGTGATTTACGGGCAACAAATACGCGCACGCGCGCTCGTCTGTCTGCGATTCAATTGTCAACGTTTTTGCCGACCGATCGAGCCAAACCAATGTGTGCGTGCGTATTAAAAAAGTAGACAATCAGTTAAAATAATGCATTACCACGTATTCTGAATTTAAAAGATAAAAAGGAAAGAATGTTTGAGATTTTTTTTATTAATTTTTCTTCACCATTTGGCTATATTACTTATTTTGAACCTTCTCTGCAAATTTGGCCAGTTATTGCAAAATAACCCTGTATATAATATAGTACTGATATATTACTAAAACTAAACTATGTTCAGCAGTGGACGTGTGATGGGCTGTAATGATATTACTAAAATGTAGTTCCTACTACTATATTACTAAAATATTGTAGCACTACATATATTACTATAATTCTACAAATATATTATATAGTTAGTGACACTACTTCATTTTAATTAAGACTGATTACAGCGAGAGGATGTAAATAAAGTCTCAAAGGAGCAAAGATTGTCTTTAAAAAAAAGCTTTATGCTTATTTATGACTAGCTGTGCCCGCGGCGTAGCTCGCGTATATAGGTTTTACTTAAAGAATTTGACGTTTAGGTAAGAGAATATTAAACGATTTATATCATTACTGTATCAATAAGTGGTAACAAAATAAATCGTTATCCTCAAAGTTCTGAGTCGTTTATGATATAGGGCGTACACACAAAGGTTACGGGGGCTACTAACGCGGGAAAAAGCAACATAGAGTTGGCCATGTGCAAAACAGTCAGTACTGAGGTCCACTCCTGCAACGCGTAAAGTTTGACCTTGCGCTTTATTTGCGGTCATCGCATAACACACGCTGACTGGGAACTGAACACGCTTAAAAATGAAATGAAAGTTATTTGGTATAAGAGGAGTTCTGAGTATAAAAACAATATCACGACATTTTGTTGCGATTTTGTTACTTTTAGTCGAGTTCCGTTACATAGCTTAGGTGGGCACAAATTTCTTCAGTGAGTCTCAAATCTCAATACGATTTACCGGCGGAGAATCTTAACACCGCAATTCAGAAAAGGTTGTTTGCTGTTTGGTATAAGAGGAATTCTGGGTACAAAAACAATAACACCATTTTGTTGCGTTTTTTGGCCACTTTGCGAGTTCCGTAACATAGCTTAGGTGGACCCAAATTTCTTCAGTGAGTCTCAATACGATTCACACCGCAATTCAGAAAAGGTTGTAATTTGTACAACGCCATCTATTACGTTCTTTGTGAGAAAACATCCTTTTTTTTGTTTACTGTGTTTTAAGTATAAATATATTATTATAGAACGTTTTTTTACACACAAATCTTTTTATTACTATTTCTGAGATTTTATGGCGCCATTGAAGAATTAGAACCTACATTTCAAAATAATAATCATAACTTTCGATAGAATTAACCAATTTTAATAAAACAAAGATTAAATGTAACTCGAAGATACGCTTTATGATTTTCTTAACCATTTCTTTGAAAATAAGATGTTTACTTAAGACGTGATGCGTTCATAAACAAACAGACAGACAGACAGACAGACAATTTTAAAAATTATAAAAATGTACTTATTTAATTATTTTCTGTCCCCATAATGATTTTAGTCACAAATATACTATACAATGTACAGAAACAGATACAACATATTATCACCATTTTTATTATATGTATAGATTTAAAGAGAGATGGCGCTGTTAACATCAATTCTAAAAATAAAAGAGATTAATTGACGCGGTTGATACATTATATAAAACATAAAAGAACTTATAAATCAGTGTATGCATAGTAAGCAAAAAATAAAGTTTGATCCTCGCCGAAACCAACGAAATTGTTAATAGCTCTTTTAAAATTTGATTTACCCCATACTCGGCGGTAAAGAATAAATGAGTTTGTCAACACACAGTAGCGCAGCGAGTAATATAAAGATTAGCAACTAATATGAAAACTTATCTACAGGAAAAAACCACAACCTGCCTTTTTGTATTACATTTTCACAACACCACCATCTATCGATGAAATTGGTTAACTATTGTACTTTAGATTTAGATAATAAGGATAATATATTTTTGTATATATTTATTACGTTCTTTAATACTTTTGTTTACTGCGTTTTAGATATAATTATATCATTATAGAACATTATTTTACATCGTTTAATTATGATTTATGATATGCTATTAGTTTAAATTGCACTTGATAACTCAACCAAGGCCACCATTGAACAAATTCGTACCTATACTTCGTACCCATACTTCAGAATATTTATCATAACTTTTGATGGAATGAACTGATTTTAATAAAATAAAGACTAAATGTAACACGAAGATACACTTTATAATTTCCTTAACGATTCTTATGATATAAATTAGTACTTTATACGTGATACGTTAACAAACAAACAGACAGACAGACAGAAAATTCTAAAAATGGTAGAAATGTATTTAATTACTTATTTTTAGAACCTCTCAATCACTTTTATTACAAAAATATAAAATGTGAGAATTACAGAAAGAAGACATCAATTTATTAAATTACTAGTTTTAGGAAAATTTGATTGGTCATATGTACGGAACTCTATTAGAGAATATATTAGGCAATGCTTCGAAAAATACTAGAGTCCAGGCCTCTTCCCGTTTTAGAAGGAGGTTTAGAGAAGGAAAAGTCCTCCGCGCTTTTCAAAGCGTGTTGGTGCACTTTACACTCTTCACACATTTTATGAATCCAAAACAGTATAACCTTTGACGCTGCTTATCGTTGCTGGTCAAGGAGAGAGAGAGAGATATGCAGAGAGGACAGAGAGAGACGGAGAGAGAAGAAGAGAGAGAGAGAGCGAGAGACAGAGACAGACAGAGAGAGACGGAGAGAGAGATAGAGAGAGGATTTTTAGTGTAACAACTCAGCTTTGTGCATGTGCATTTTTTATGTGAAACGTACTTGTATCGATATATGCGTAATTACGACGACTCATCGCCATATTTATACTGTAAAGAAACTGTGGACCTATTTCCGTAATTTTCAATTTTTAAAAACGTTCATAGTTTAAAGGACAAAATGTTTGACATCAGTCTTAAATTCACCTAATATATGTGTCCATGAATTATAAATACCTTTTTGTATGGCAGTGGCGTAAGGGGACAACGCCTGCCAAGCGCAGCGATTAAGGGAAGTCCTGCCTACAGTTTGGGGGGACACATGTCCAGCATTGAACTTTTTGGGCTATCGAAGAAGGGAAAATACTTTTTATAAAGTGAACCTTTTATCGACGTAATGGAGACATTTAAAACGGTATTTAAAACGTCACGTTTTCTTCATTTCCTACGTATGTAAAATACAAAGTAAAAGAAGAATGATATGCCGTAAAGAAGTTTTACTTCGTACGACTGTACAAAATTACACGCACAATTTTGCACGCCTCATAACGAAAAGCGTTATATAGGTGTATTCTACTCTCGACACGTCAATGTCAAGCAATTTTGTGTTATTAAAATGCCTCTATCATAACCATATTGCACTTATACGATAATATGAGTAGCCGTATATCAAAAAACAGTCTAATTAATCCATCTTATATTTTCTAAAAAATCATTTTATATTGCTACTTAAAAAAAATGGTTTGAAAAAAGTTTTACGTTGACGTCCGGATATTGATTTTGTATGTGGTCACGATAACTCCCGAAGAAATTGACGTATCGAGAGCGGGTTTTTTTTATTAGCTTTAGAATTACATCAACTTTTTTCCTATTTCATATCAATAGCCTAGTATGCGTAGTTTGTTAATAAAATGATTTTCAACTTTCATAAGTTTAATCGCTATTAAAAATTTAAAGGCGCTGTCATATATTTTTTTAATATTCGATAGACAAAGGACAAATGTACCATACAGCCTATATCGATTTGATACTTTGTGTAATCGATTTATTTTGGTAAACATTATTTTTTTCCCTGTAGGTAACAATATCTGTTAAAATAATAAAGCGCTAAATTTAATATACGTAAATAATATATTTTAAAAGTCAGGAATTCAATTTTTTTCATCAAAATTAAATGAAACGCTCATGAGGCGTGCACTTTTAGATTTTCCAAACTATTTTATTATATTAGAGAGATTATTTCTATTACAATAATAAATTATCAAGCAAGTAGTCCAGATCATAACCATTGCAGAATGTATCTTCTGCCGACTATCGAGAACTGCAGGCAACTCCCAAACAACTAATGGAATACTTCAAAGTGAAAAACCGGAACAAAACAGAAGATTCACTACACCTAGTGGAAGAAATAGGTAAGATTAAAAAAGGTAGTGGTACCTATCCAGATTCCAAGACAGCAAAAATCCTAGTTAATAATACATGCCTTGAGTGACGTAAAAGTCGTGGCAATGTCACCAAAATATTAAAAATTAAGATAGTTATATCGACAGGCGTAACCTCTCGATATTACTATCTTAATTTTAAATATTAAAATATCCAGACCTGATGCTGAAGGAAAACAACGTCTGTGGTACCAATGATTATAAATGATTATATGTGCAAATTAACCGTTTATATGATGAAGGTGATATAAGTGATGTAATTGAAGAACATTAAATACTTACTCCTCTTTGCTCGTGAAGGACTCGGCATGTACTCGTCTATTGCAAGCTCTGTCACAGCATCGACAGTGCCAATAGGCAAGCACACTTAGACTAAACACGAAGACAGCCGCAGGTAAAACCAGTGCCAGAATCAAACCTCGAACCGTCGACTCCCATGAATACCTTGCAACTACGAGATCAGGTCGCGTCAGGCTGAAATAGCATGGGAAGATCTTCGGTGCTTTCGGTCCAGCGTAATCGTTTGCGAAAACAGAACAATTAACTCTCGGTGGATACCCACAACCTTCCGGGTTTATGAGGAAACGCAGGTCTGTCTCGTCCCATTCGGTTGGTATAGGTCCTCCTTCTACGAATGGTTTTCGTGAAAGATTAACTCTGATCTTGTGGCATTTTGTATGCGCCGTAGTACAACCTTCCCTGCATGATGCCCAGGTACAATTTGTCAAAGTTTCGCGTGGACATGTTCGGAGACCGAACAAATTCCCGCTTCCGGCACAAATTCGGCAAGGATTGTCTGTATCGCTGGCTCCACAACAAACGGGATCAGAAAAAGGAACGCGAAGACTGCAAGTATGGCTGATGTGCCGAGGCAAAGCGATGTGTAGAATTTAAATCTTTCAAAAAAGTGATTTAACAGTTCCTCCCTTGTCGGCTCCAGTGGTTTAAACGCTGGACTGCCAGGTCCGGCAGATTCACCCATTGGTAAAGTAGATCGTTCAGATGCCGCAGGTGAGAGGCTTGCTCGTGATCTACTCATTGTCGACATAAGGAAGTTTAAGGCAATTAAAGCATTGAAAGCACTTAGTCGTCTCTTAAAGAACTAGCCGGACCCTCGCAGAGGAGGGGCACACCTGTAAAAATAAAAATAAATTGGTTATGATTTACAAAATATAACACATAGTTTTGATATAATTTATGAGTGTTCATAGAACGCAATATTAAAAATAAAATCAATTATAGAGGTTAGTGTTACAAATCCAGTATCCTTAGCACTGTATAATAATAAAGAACATTATTTACTATGGATGATTTGCTTTATCAAAATGAATGTAAATGACTTTACGAGTATGCCCATAGTAAAATATATTAAATTCTTATTGGATACAGGCATTATACGATTTCATTAAACTTTCAGTTATTTGTCAACGCCATATAAACTCAACATAAAATATGCATGCGACAGAACAGTATTTTCATTAAAGAATATCTAGGTCATCAATGGTTTTTTCATTACTGTGATATTATATAAGTATTGCTTACGTAATTTTGTTTTATTATATATTTTATATAAACATTTTATCGTTATATTTTTGAAATCAAAGCCGGATATACTAGAAGGTACCTTAGGGACTATTAGATTATAGAAAAGCTCACGTGACTGATCTCAGAGGGGAGAAACAGGATCGTTCGGATGCATTTGCAATTCAGCTTGACCACCCGTGCAACCCTTGAATCTCATCTTCGCGTCGTCGCCAACTTCCACAGTCCTTTGGCATAATAATAAAGTTATACATGACACTACCACCAACACTGTCGGCAAAACTAAAGCTACTAGAAACTGTCGGAAGGTGGCGTCTAAATCGAACCTCGCAACCACTGTATCTGGATTGTTTTCAGTGTAAAAGCAAGGAAATCTGGCTTTAGCATTATGATCAGTTCCGTCGCGGCCGTAGTCCTTTAGAAATTCCTTACATTCATCTGCGAGAGTATTGACGCAACCTTCTAAGTTGATCATCAAACGACTGTCGTTAGCCAATGTAAGTTCTACTTCAGATGGGGCTATTAGACGATTTGGAGTAGCTCTAATTGTGTAAAGGTACTGTAAATACGTAAAGTTGGTCAGATCTGCAATATCAATACGAGGTAACAAAGCTGCATTGATGCAATCCACTGCAACTACACCAGATGAACTATTATGAACTGCGTGACAAGACAACATAAGTACTTCTTCTCCTGAATCAGTCCAGACTATATTTCCACCATCTTCTTGAGCTAACTTTGCACATCTAGCTAAGAATACTCTATCACCGCTAAGTACAATCACGTTCTTGTTGCGGGTAGGAATGTCAACGCATCGTCGATCACAATTATAAGGTGTTCTTATTTTTCTACAAGTACCTCGATTACATGAATATAAACCATGAACATCAATGCACGTAATTTTACCACGTCTACCTGAACATTTCAAAGGTGGATCGGTATCTCTAAAAGCACACTCGAAAGCATCCGTTATGTTAATGCATTTTCCCTCCGTACAATTAAAAGTTCCAGTTAAATTGCGACATTCATCACGAATACAGTGATATTTCTTAGCATTTTCTTGATCTATACCGTAGCAGGTCTTGTTAGCAGCGCTGCTACATTCAGCAAGAAGGAGCGATGAACCATTCTTTCTGACGTTCACATAGATTTGAATGCAGGCACCTGAGGTTTTGCTAAGACACCATTCACCACACGAGCCCCAATCACAGTTATCTTTGTTAATAGCCCTTGTTGTTGTGCACATAATTGGGGTCGGGTCGATCCCCGAAGCGATCGCGCGCGTGTAAGGCATGTATATAGCAACCGTTAAATAGACTATAGCGACTGCACTAAGTACAGCTGTCATTTGACAAATACAAATTGTTCCGCATATCTTTTGATCTTGCGGAGGGATTACGAGATCCTCGACGGGAGTCGGCTTAGGCATGGTGGAGTGTTTCGCGTGCCCGCGCCTTCTCACCACTGACGTAGGGACGGGTGTAAAACGCATGCGTGGTGGGGCAATCGATCGGGCGCAGTGCAGGCAACCCTGCTTGAGCTATTTTTAATTGATGCCAATGGCCAGCTGCCATAAATAATAGATTTTTTTTCTTACTATGAGAAATATTTCATTTATATAATTGTAGTTTTAGTTCAATTTTCTAATAATATATTTCAAATTTAACACATATTCATTACTTACGGTACATTTGTAATTGTTTTCCGTTTTTAAATGTATTTTTTTAATTATGTTCTTATTCTAAGTTTAAAAGAATCCAGCTAGTCTTCTTATTTTGTAGACATCAATAATGAAAATATTAAATTCTAGCTACTTACAATACAATATAGAAACCATATTATGACATTTTCAGCAGATATTCACAATCCATTAAATAAGTTTTATAGTTGACATTTTGGAGGTTTTACAATACAGTTTTGTAATTACGCGATTTTTTAATACAATCCTACCCGTTATTTAATTCGTGACGAAAAAAATCTTAATAGCTAATACTCTGCATTATTAATTAATTTTTTTATTACATATGTATATAATTAATTTTTTATTATCTCATGTCATAATTATAAAATTACACATACATTTTACATATCTATCTTCAAGTTCAGCCACCATCGATTTAAATGATTTTATATTAATTAATATACACAGTAACCACTAACACAAGGTTTATTTTCACTCACCTAAAAGCCTTTGATTAACGCTGTATTAAGAATAAATGTAAAATATCAGGAGAAGTCCTATCACATGTGTAGAACAATGATTGTCACCATGATTATAAGTCGGTTTTAGAATAAGAATTTGATATTTAGCAATATTTTCACCCAAAATAAGGTTTCAGTCTCTAAATGTTTTCCTTGCGACAACTGTGAATGTAGCGTGTGAGGCTGCGCAATGCGGTTACTGGCGGGGATCGTAACAGGCAGAAGTTAGCACCAAGGCTGGTGCATAGGGATTCGTTATGGCATAAGCTATAATGTTCTAAATTTATGCCAGGCTTGCGTTACTTATATCAAGAGAATGAAAATGATAATAATTTATCATAATTTAAATCACTAGTACAAGAACGAGAACTAAAGAAATCTGGGACAATCTCTTGCTGGCCCGTCTTTGTTTACATGAAAGTCCGTCAAGCAACGTAAATTTAAATAAAATGAGCGACTCAAATTTCTTTATTATTCAGATAAAACAAAGTCTCAAAGAATCCGCCCAAATGTTTTATCTATCCGATTCACAAACCTTTCTTAAATCATTTTCCAACGAATATAAGCGAAAATAAAAGCAAAAGAAATATTAATTTCTTATGTTTACGCTTATGGCATAGTATAAAGCTAATTTTACAAATTCAATCGCATTTAATTTTAACGTTATATTTAAATTCGCAACAAAATATATCTTGTACAAAAATAAAAGATAAAACTTTTTTCCTACTTGTAAAGTTGTAGTAAAATTATAGAGTATATCTAGAGCTCCTATTTTTCTATAATCTGAGGTCTAGAGTTACGTCTAGGTGGTTTGAAATGCAGGAGAGTCAGTGTAATTATAGGCTGTGATGTATTTTAGCTTAGTGGTCAACGATGACAACGCATCTGTGACCTTGACTGTTTAGAGTTAGCTGTCTACGGGCTGCAGTACCTTAACATAAAGTAAAATGTAAGATAGTTCGTTTCTCACTTTTACATTACGAAAAAATACAAATGAAAGTAAATGAAAACAAATAACACATTAAAAATAAATTTATAATAAAATTTATAATATTCTATTGAATTTCTTTCTGAGCCTCACGTGTAATTTTTAAAGCTTTTAACACTCAATTAATAACTTTTAGATAATATAATCTATTCATTTTACACAATGCATATTATTCATGTTGCACAAATACGAATTATTTAATATTAGGTATGTTTGAAAACTAAAAAGTGTATGTTTAGTCTTGTATTTTTTTTTAGATTATGTATACTCTTTTCTTTAATAAATTTCAAGTCCTAATATAAATTGAACACTTTTGAATTTTATTTTTAAAATATATATTTCTAAAATCCAATCATTTCTACATTCGAATAGCTTAAAATTCACTCACCTTTTAACAGTGAATCAGTCATTATGAATTCAATTCGAAAAAACTTTCGTTATTATTAATGTTTACGTACTTTACAAATCTTTACATGTGTTCACTGATTAAATGTTTGTAAGACTGCAATGGTGTTTACATTCTTCATTTGAAGTGTGGTGGTCTACCACGCATGCGCGCGTTAAAGCCAAAACTGCTTTAATGTTTACCTTGGTTGCATCGTTTTAATCGACATTTTGCTTAAAATCATTCCATAATGACAATGACTTCTTTCAAATTAATCTTTATTAAAATAAATTATATATATTTCTATTATTTATAATTTAACGCTGCCACTACACAGCCGAAAACCACTACCCAATAATATTATGATCTCGTGGGTGTCGTAAGAGACGACAGAGTGAAACTGTAACAAGAGATGGGCAGCAGAATCTTACTTAAAAACAACTCATAATAATATAAGCTGCGGTTGCCAACCTGCCAAGCATGGCAAATTTGACTAACATCAAAAATAGGGTTTTGTTGAGTGGTGAACTTTGATAGCCTGCAATGATGAATGATGATTATATCTTTTTTGGTTGCCAATATCATCAGATGACTTATTGCCCATTACTAGACATAGGCTAAAATCATTTTGCTGGCAGGCGTATTGGCTATGCTACTCGTATTACTAGACAACCCGCGCATTATCTGTTGGCTATTACTTAAATACATATTTTAACAGGAATATTTCATTTTCAGTTTATTTTTCCTTTGAAAATTCTAATTTCCTATTATTTTCCATTTGTAGTTTCATTGATAATTTTAGCATAATAAAATAATATATAATTATATATTCAGAATAATTTTAACATAGTATGTAAAATAATGATACGTTTTACGTGATAGAGTCAGCTATATTAAGGTTGCAGCACGTATGGGACCGGGGTACGTGATCCTATCCCGGTCGAGCCGACCTACTCTTACGGAATACCAGCGTGAATCAAAAGAATAATGCTTTATTCCGTATGGTGAATGTAGGTAACGAGGAATTAAATCTTAGTCCTCAGGGGTACATTTGTATTTTAATTCTTAATCTAGGATAGATATAGATATCTATGGGCCGCAGCATCCACTTAGGTTTACTGGGTGGTCCACTTAGGTGTACTTAACTGGACTGGGTGCTCGCTTGTCACCAATACGAATACAGCAGCGTTGAGCTGCTATTTTACGCTGGTATTCTGTGAGAGTGTAGTCCTTCCCCGTTCGAACCGACCCATTGGTGTTAAAACTATACTACTATAGCTGCAAAAGTCTCTACCACGTAAAAAAATATGTGGTATTTATTATTCTCATAACCGATCGGGTTTAATGTACATCATCATTTCAGAAAAATTAAACATTTTCCAAAGCAATCAACCCCAACGCCTTGTAACAATATTAGCAAAAAGTGCGAAACAAAGTTTTGCAAGTTATTACTCTTGCACTAACGATAATTCTAGTTGTGTAAAAGAGATGGCGCTGGTATTGAATCTCATATTCTCTATGGTAGTGATACATTAAATCAAGACTGCCGTTGTCAACTTATGAGGGGATTTGATATACATGAAAGTTAAGCTATTCCACTCTGTTAGAGGAATAAAAATGGAGACAGGTTCTGTATTTTGGTTCTCGACATAGATCAACACAGGAGGCGGGCCGTGTTGCTTTATGGTTCTCGATTAAGAACTAAAAGTTAAAAATTGAGACAGGTTCTATATTTTGGTTTTCGATTAAGAACCAAAATACAGAACAGATACTTTGTGGCCGATGAATACTAAAATGGTCTTCGGTTCTTATCTCTCAATATATGAAACACAGTAGCTTTATGTTGCTATTTTACTTTGATTCATTCATTACATTCTATCAAAAGTCCACTGCTGAACACATGCGTACCCCATAGACTGCCATATTGGGAGATTTTGCCATAATTGCAATGCTTGCTAGGTGGGCTTGCAACCGCAGTTATTTTATTATTTTCCGTTGTAATCAGGAAGATGCTGCTGCACATCCGGTTTGGTTTCTCTCTGTCGCCTCTTGTGACACCCTCGGGATGATATGAGGTAGTGGATATTTTTACGCCGCCACTGCACATCACGTGATGTGCGCTGCTGTTTTTTTGTATAGAAGAGGGGGGTCAGGAAGCGATGCGACTCACTAAATGGTAAGTGACTAGAACAACGCAACACCAGGAAATTAAGGTCTGTTGTCGGCTTTTAAAAAAAAAGAGTAGGCTCTTTTCCATAACAATATAGTAACATTGTCGAGCCGACCAGTTTATGCTGTTTTCAAACAAATACAATGTGACTCTATCGCGTCAAAAATCACGCCACGTTACGTCACCTCACCACCACAAGATTTTAAATCAGTTATCATGATGCTCAGCCGCTTCAGTGCAGGATTTCTTCTTTTAAGGAATGCGCTTCCACTGGGAATATGACTTCTCTCATATTAATCTGTCGGATTTAGTTTATTGTATGGGTGCCATGTGTGGTGGTGTAAAAGAACCCGTAACCTATTTCGACATGGCCAGTGGTTGAGGTTTGTCTGCGGTGCGGTCGACCGCGACTAAGTAATTTATTTATAATATAAAAAAAATACATTTGTTATGGAAAATTTTTTAAATTTACCAAATGTTGGCAGTACAGAAATAAGTCTAAATTAGCGGGTTCCAGTGTACTACTAGATTTATATAAAGGTATGACTTTACTTCAATATTTGGTTTAAGATATTTTATTTCTCAAAAGAATTATAATTCACTTACATGGGAAATGTTTACAATGTTAACTTTTAAACGGTACGACACATTAACAAAGTGATAACAAGATAAATGGACACTATTTTCTTTATAATTTATTAGCTGGCGAGGCAGATTTCAAAAATCCTTAAACTCGCAATAAAAAATATTAAGGGTCACTTATCGGGATAAAAACTATTCTATCTCTCAAGTTGGACCAAACTGCACACAGTGTTCAAAATTTCATTGAAATCAGTTCAGTAGTTTAGGAGTTCATCGCGGACAAACAATGTGACACGTAATTTTTATATATAAAGATTATACTCGTAATAATAGAAAGTTGGGATGCAATTGTATCCAATATAGACAAGAACTTTAACGGAAATTCACCATAGCTCTGCGTTTTCATCTCGCAGTTATTATGAATAGTTTAGAAATATTTTAAAATATATCCTGGTAATATTTTATGAAATGCAAATTATTTTATACAGACATTTACAAGAGCCGTGATATTTCAGGGGCTTAGCACTTGCTGTAAATTTCACTTGAAAAATCGGCGCTAAATTGAAGAAAATTAATTGGGTGGGGCTCACAAAATTTGTACCATAATACACTTGAAATTATAACACATAAGATCGCATGCAACACACTGGAAATGCAGACACCTTAGTTTTATTGCTAGACTAAAATGTCTGACATTAATGATGTAGTCCAATAATGTTGCCACCATAAATCGTTTCAGTTTTGTATCACAAGGGACATTTTCTGAATATAAATTATAATTTTTCGCGAAATTTTCAGACAATATACTCGTACTTTTAATGAACTCCCATAATAACTACGTAGGCAAGAAATAAACAAATATTCGTAAACCAAAATATGGTGTAAATTGAAGGTTTGCGAATTTTTTTATAGGTTAAGGGTGACTAGCGAGCACACAGTCTACCGTTGGTAAGTGGATGCTGTGGCCCATAGACATTTATATATAGACATTTATCCTCGATTACGTATCAAAATGCAGATGCGTTATCACCCCTGAGGACGAAGATGAAATGCCTCGTTTCAAGTAAAGTTTCCGGTTCTCTAAACTCATCGTACTAACACAGCAGCATTAACACTGGTATTCTGTAGGAGTGGTCTTAACTCGGTCGAGTCGAGACATTCGTGCTACAACTGATATAGCTGCAGCTTGGCTCTACCACGTATAAAATTATTTGCGACTGTCTATTTTTTAATGTTGACATAAAAATGCATTAAACAAAATTATTTAATAAAAAAGAATATTAAAATTTTAGATAAGCAGATGACCGCGATATTTTTCTAAAGCTACTATTTTTTTGAGCGGCACCCAATTTGCACCACGATTCAAAACCAGAACCCAGGTACTAAATCATATCACTCATATAAACAAAAAATAAAAGAAAAGAAAAAAATTATACTATCGACCATCGGTTTGGCTTCAATATATTTTCTTTTAGTTTTTAGTCATGCCACTATGACATTTTAGATGAGCATTTGTTTTGTTATTTCTAAGAAATATATGCAGAAAATTAGTTTTATTAATAAATCGGATCAGACAATTATAAACGTGGTAACACATTGAAACCGAACCACAGACCTAGTGATGTCACTACTAATTATATCGCATTTTCTGCATATAGATTAAAGTCAATCGATCCAAAAATAAATAATTGTATATATTTACTTCATAAATAATTAAACATAACATAAATAAACAATGTAGCCCATAGACATCTACGTCTATCCTCTATTTCGAATCAAAATGCAGATGCGTTGTCACCCGTGAGGACTAAGATGGAATGCCTCGTTTCCAATAAAAAGGGTCTCCAGTTCTCTACACTCACCATACGAAATACAGCGGCGTTAAGCTGCTATTTTATTCTATTCTGTGAGAGCGTGGTCCTTCTCCGGTCGAGCCGACCCATTCGTGCTACAACTATGCCAGTAATGTAGCAACAGCATGGCTCTAGGCTCTAGCACGTAAGATATACGTATTTTATAATATTTTTGGTTTCACAAAAAAAATCCCTGTTATTTTTTTAAAGAAAAATGTAGTCTATTTTACTCCTGATATTGTACGCTATCTGTTTGTGCAGTTCCATTACAGTTGGTGCAGCCATTCTGAAGATTAGACCGGACAGAGATAAAGACAGACAAAAAAAAGTGCTTATTCATGTATTATTTAGTTATTTCGATATTACAGACGGACACTTTATTTATATGTATAGATGTATAGATGATAGACACAATTTGAGTTGGGTGAATCGCCATAGTTGTTTTTTGACAGTAAAGCAAACACGACTCGCCATCGCGATCGAATTGCGCAAAAAATAAAAACAAGATGAAAATAAAAGTATTCACTATATGCTTTTTATCGCTTCGTTTCTTGTTTAAATCTACACAAAAAACGTTAATATACGAGTATATATATATATATATATATATATATATATATATATATATATATATATATATATATATATATATATATAAACTCAAACTCAAACATTTTATTGCGTTCATGTGGTTACATAAATAGTTCTTATGTTGGATATAATAGAGCCAAACATGAGCCCTGATAGGGCTTAGCAACATTATATATCAATTTGATTTAATTGATTTAGAAAGAAGAATTACTAATATTATTTACTTAAACTAAACATTACTTTTAGGTTTAATAAACATTTGCAATAATTTTAATACCATGTTAATAAAAAGTATAATATATATATATGTCTATATTCAATTAAACATTTATTATTTTCACCGAAAACTCCGACAACGAATAGAAACTTTTTTCAATTAAATATTTTTTAAGCTCTCTTTGAAATTTATTTAATGATTCTTCTTTTTGTAAACATTTAGGGATTTTATTGTAAATTTTACACACATACCATAGGGTCCTGATTTAACTGTTTGTAATTTTGTGATAGGTGGAGCTAATTTATTATTAGGACGTAAAAAATGAGGCCGGGAGTATATTGAAAAAGGTGCATATTCTTTTAACAAATGTGCATACTTCTAGTATATATATAGATGTAAGTGTTAATATTTTTAACGAAATGAAGTAAGGTTTACAACTCTCAGTGTTATCTATGTTTGTAATTATGCGGATACATTTTTTTTGTAGAATAAATAATTTATTTACGTCTGTGCTAATATATATATATATAAATGCATAAGTAAATGCACAGTGATTGTAAATATTATAGATTTATTAGCTTCAATGGTAGAGCCACACTGCAACTATATTATGATTGTAGCACGAATGGGTCGGTTCGACGGGGGTAGGACCACGCTCTCACAGAATACCAGCGTAAAATGGCAGCTTAGTCACATGAGTAGATAAATGTGGATTAGTGCTGCTGTGTTTCGTATGGTGAGTGTAGAGAACCGGCATTTTTACTCTTAATCGAGGATGGATAGGGATGTCTATGTCCATGTCACAGCATCCACTAACCACCAGATGGACTGTAGGCTTGTTTGTCTCCCTTAGAACAGGCATTTTTACTCTTAATCGAGGATGGATAGGGATGTCTATGTCCATGTCACAGCATCCACTAACCACCAAATGAACTGTAGGCTTGTTTGTCTCCCTTATTCTATAAAAAAAACTATATCCAATACATAATGAATTCTTATATTTACACGAAGACTACACATTAAATGAAACTCATATTTACGGTTTCTATTGCGTTTAATTTAACTTTTTTAATTCCCTACGTTTCAGGTGCTTTACAGCACCCATGGTCACGGGAGGACTGAGCTGTTTGACGTCCCAATGTCATAGTTAGCCCGGCTACCTTTAGTTTTTGAATATATTTATTTTTATTTTTACGCAGTTCTCAACACTCACCATACGAAACACTGCAGCATAAAGCTGTTATTTTACGCTTGTATTCTGTGACACCATGGTCCTACCCCGGTCGAGGCGACCCATTTGTGCTACAACTAATATAGCTGCAGCGTGGCTTTACCATGTGGAGACTAAAATGGAAGCTCTGATTAAGAGACAAAGGGTAATGAACTAAAACCCCACAAACCAGTTATGGAAAGCAGCATCACTAGTGTGAGAGTATAGGTTTTGGAATTAAGATGGAATGCATTGTTACTTTAGAAAAATGGACTCCGGTTTTCTACACTCACCATACATAATACAGCAGCATTACGCTGGTATTCTATACGAGCGTAATCCTTACCAGGTTAAGCCGCTCCATTGGCGCCGCAGCCATTGTACACTCTTCTACTCTAGCACGTAAAATCGTCCAGTGTTTTGAGTGTGGGCGAACCTTTGTAGAAGTACATGCCAGATGAAAAAACGGATAATGTCAAAAGTTCAAAATAAGAAGAAGATATATTTAAATTAGATGAGATGGGAAACTAGGATCCAGAAGAAATTTGTATCCAATTAGCCATTCAGTAATAATGTTATACTGACCTTATCTGGGATAAAATTCCAAATAGCAACAAGCGATAGAGAGTAAATGAAACAGGAGATGGGCAGCAGCATCTTCCGGAGAACAACTGCATAGTAACAAAAAGCTGCAGTTTTTTTAAATATGTCAAGCGTAACAACTCTGGTAAATATCGTCCGTATAAATCAATCTATGATGGAGGCCTATATTTACCAGTAAACTTGTAGCTGCAATGAATGAATGTTTGACCCAGGATAAATCTTTCATCATCATTAAAAGTTTTGTACAAAGAGCTCCACGGATTTTCGAAAACAATTATGTAACGATTATGTTATGCTCCTTTTATGGTGGTAAAAACAAAATCGTACCTTTGTTTAATAAATAAATGTTTATGGACATCTGCACGGGTCTGGTGAAATCCGTGACCTTAATACTGATTAAATTTTTTAAATAACGATTCAAGCGATGAGACATTTGGGTAGTTGTCGCCTTCCTTAAATACACATGAACACTATGATAGAAATGTAAGAGTCAATGTGGTAGAGCCATGCTACAGTTATATTAATAGTGTAGTTGTAGCATGAATGGGTCGGCTCGACCGGGGAAGGACCACGCTCTCATAGAATACCAGCGTAAAATAGCAGCTTAATGCTATTTTACGCTAACTTCAATACAGCTGGTATTGAAGAAGCGAACCAAGGCTCCAAAGTCTATGCCAGAGATCTGTCTGTCAGAAAGAGCCAACCGGAGACCTTTTTTACTGGAAAAGAGGCATTCCATCTTAGTCCTCACGGCTGATAACGCATCTGCATTTTATTCGCGAGGATAGATGTAGATGTTTATGGGCCACAGCAACTACTCACCATCAGGTGGACTGTGTGCTCGCTTGTCACCCTTATCCTATAAAAAAATGGCCATAGCACATGATGGTAAGTGGGTACTTACCACTCTATTGTCACACTTACTTCTATAATAATATCCTAATGCACTTCTATAAAAATACCCTAATGAATTCTTTGTTTACTTACTTTAAGCCAGTGCTTCTCTAGTATTCCGCTTGATGGTAAGTCATAATATGATGATGTTTCCGAAGGTAGTAGCACTGGTTTAGCTTAATAACAGCCTTGCTTAAATGAACCCGATGAAATATTCTAGATATGTCCTTTTTAACAAATAAATACGTAAATCAATCAATAGCATCATAGTCCTCCGGTTTAATCCAGCTCGAATCTAATTATGTAATTTACTAGTCCATTCAATCGGCACAAGGTTACCAAACAATTTGCTCGTCTCTGTTAGTACCTACGTAAAACGACATGTTGACGTGATGTTTCTTCATGCGTATATGAAGAGCTTAATCGAATGGAAACGATACGTTATAGAAAAAAAAACTATAACATATTTATTTTGCTATTCCTTACAGTAAACAGGTTGGCCAATATAGTTTTTTTTTTAAATTTAGAACGTTAAATTACAACAATCAAGAAAAAAGAGTCGTAAATTAAGCAATTGAGTAAGTGGAAGAGTCGGCAATCAACCCCATAGAAGGAAGTTTATCAACCAATTTGATAGAGACCCTTTTTTACTGGAAAAGAGGCATTCCATCTTAGTCCTCACGGGTGACAACGCATCTTCTTTTTTATTGAGGATAGATGTAGACGTCTATGGGTTACAGCAACCACTTACCATCAGGTGGACTGTGTGCTCGTTTGAAACACAAAGAAGTGACAAACGGGACAAATAAGGGACAAACGGGAAAATAAAACTTACCACTAGTTCAGAACATACCCCTGTCCTGGGAAGAATCAGGAAGAAACCCAGCGGGAATTTTAAAATAAAAAATTAAAAACTGTTCAGTCACGGCAGCCAGTCTCAACGTAGACTAGCCATCTGCGCAGGATAGGATTAAAGTGCCCGAGTGTATGCGCAAACAAAGGAGCACTCTCTGTTCCCTTACTCTCATAGTACATTGAACAGTAATCCGACACGACCGGAGAGAGATCAAGCGCCGGACCAACGGCTTTACGTGCTTTTTAGGCACGGGGGTGAAACAACGCCATCTTCCTGCCTCCGGCCTCCGGGCTGCTACTGAGAATTTCTCGATAGTAAAACCCAATAACTGATTTTAGCCTGACCAGGGACTCGAAACCGGGACCTCATGATTACCAATCGCGGCTATGATCAACGAGGCAGTCAATAAGCAGTATATAAGCACTCACATTATAGGATATCGACACCACAGGGCTAATCAATATATTTATAGGTATATTTTACAACAATGCTTAAAAAGTTATTCCTCGATGTCTTTTTATTTTTCAAGGGTCAACGTACAGCAATAAATCAGACAAGGCGTCCGATGTCGGGACGTTTATTGTATTATATAGTTAGTGGATTGTCCACTTGCAATTTATCAGTTAGTGCCCAATTTTGGAGGTTCACATTACGCGGTTCTTAGCATCAACAATTCTAGCTACAGACTAGTTTTAGGACATAAGTATTTTTTTTTAACTTTATATAAACAACTTATACAACAACATTTGTTGGAATAATTATTGCTTTATTTTTATCTCTGAAATTAATAAATATCCATTCATTTTTTTTAAACTTTACCTCCACACTAGGATTTTCTCCTGTATCGTGGGGGCAGTTTACATACATAGATTTCACAAGGACAAACATCCAGATCCAGAAAAATATTTGTAGGCCATACAAACACTTGTTCCGTGCGGGATTCGAAACCGCGGCCCTTAGCGCTGCAGCTCATTGCTAAGCCTCTGCGCCACGGAGCCGTCAAATTTTTGTCTATTACATAATGATTTTTGATTTCAACAACATCATTGTTAGCTAAAGCGTAGCTAGGAGGGGCATGGTGGAGCACACAGGTGTAGTCCGTATGTTTTTCCTTAATTTTTTAACTTCTCGCTATGAAAATCATGATTTTCAAAAAATCGGGAAATTATTGATTTCACCTAGAGATGGGCCAAATATGGATTTCACCGAATACGAATATTCGGCCGAAAGTTCGGTAAAAGTTTTACCGAACCGAATATTCGGCCGAACATTATTCGGCAGGATCACCTCGGTAGCTAACCAATTCATGATACCTGACATGTTATTGCATCATCTAGTACTGAGCAAATTGCCGGCACGTGCTTATGTTTTGACTGTTTTTGTTAGAAAAAAGAGTGTTTCGTTTTCTTAGTGAAAATTGATAATTATATGATAAAAATGAGTGGCAGGAGGAGATCTACTATTTGGACTTATTTTAGAGAAACTGATGACCAAAGTAAAGTGAAATGTACGATTTGCGAAAAATACTTTCGCGGGGTGGCAGCGGCAGGAAAGCTTCATCCTCAGCTTTGATCAATCATTTAAAATTGAAACACACTGCGGAATTTTCTGGTCTGGAAAAACCGGTGCATCAGGTAGGCTCAAATATACAAAAAATATTGAAACGACACATAATCTGAAGTTGCACAGGTCACCCAACCCTCTACCAGAGGTGCTCAATCTACAAATACTAAAACCTGTCCAACCACTCAAACTACACTAGAAGATTCATTTATTTCCAAATGGCGAATCGACGACCCCAGATCACTTCCAATTACGAATTCAATTGCTGAAATGATAGCAATAAATAACCAGCCAATTCCTATAGTCGAAAATAAAGGCTTTAATCGGCTCATGCAGTTGGTAAAGCCGAAATACCAAATACCGAGCCGAAAATATATACGTGGAACAGTAATTCCACAACTGTATGAAAAATTGAAAAGCACTATTCAAGGTGAGCTATCTAAGGATAAATGTATATAGATTGCATCTCACATGTGGATAAACATGTTCGTACATTTCAATACAGTGGACACTTTGAGTACCACTTTAACGAATGTTCGGTGATTTAGTCTAATATTCGGCCGAATACGAATATTCGGTAAAGCTGCCGAAAATGCCGAATACCGAATATGAAACGAATATTCGGCCCATCTCTAGTTTCACCCCAGTTTTCGAAAATCGAGGTTTCATCAGATCTCAACGTTTTGAGGTCCTAGGATGCTATTCTGACTATTCCTATGAGGATGTCACTATGTCTGTATGTATGTATGTATTTGTGTGTGTGAGTGTGTGTGTGTGTCTTTGTGTGTGTGTATGGATGTATGTAACCCTCTCATAACTTTTGAATGGCTTGAACTTGGTAGCGTTCGAAAGGACTTCTCCAAACTTAGATTTTCTAGACCATTTGAACCGATTCGTACCGGTAGATTTTGAGAAATCTCAAAAATAACATTTTCAAAAAAATGTGTTTTCGAAATAACTTTTAAACAGATCTACCGATCAATTCCAAAATATAATCAACTCTTAAACTCAAATAACACCGTTGATTGCAGCAAACCGCATTAAAATCGGTCAACGCCTTGAAGAGAAATCGTTAAGGAAAAATTTCGAAAAATGTATTTTTTTTTTCAAATTATACTTTGAAATTTCGTCTTGGATCGGTTTTATGTAAAAAATTAACTATGAGTGCTTAAAAAACTGCGTCGAACGCCGTCAAGTTTGTCAAAATCGGCTGATTTGTTGGTGAAATATTCAATTTTTTTTTAAAAATAAAAACGTGGTTTTTCAAAGGTGGAAATTTGAGCGCTTTGCATTTGAAATTACCGGGAAGTTCCAGGGATGGCCTGAAGGGTCAACCGTATTTTTTTATGTTCGTTACATTTGTTTTCCGGATACCTAATAGAGCAGGTATAGTTGTGCGTTTTTAGTAGTAGTATTATAGTAGAGGTTCCTAATTTTTAAAATAGTCTAAAAAACGTAGAAACATGGACGTGGTAGATGTAGATTGTATCGTAAAAATATTTGTTCCAGTGTCATTCATTATCCACCTCAGATATCCTAACAGTCAGTGTTAACCGCTTTCTATCCCGATCTGGAAATTATTTTCTTTATTTATTTAGGGATGTTTGCTTGAAAACATGTCAATCCCATTAAAATCTATACATTTACCATTAATCTGCACATACTCAATGCAATATACGTGGTGGGGGTATGTAGAATGCCTTGCACAATACCTATATCGTACACATTTATCTTACATGTTCTCAGATCTGGAAATAGATATACATTTAAACACCTTTTTCCTACCGTGTTACCCAATTTTGACTAATACCCTCAAAACGGGAAGAGAAATGGATTCTCTTATAATGTAACCCATTGGCTACAATCTTTTTTATTAGTTTCATCATAGTAATACTAACAGCCTATTAAAGTCAACTGCTGAACATATGCCTCCTCCATAGATTACCTCATAGCGAGGATTTTGCCATAATTGCCACGCTTGGCCACCGCAGTTTTATATAATTTTGAATTGATATCAGGAAGATACTACCCATCTCCTGCCTCAGTTCCCTCTGTCGCCTCTTACGACACCAATGGGACGATATGGGATAGTGGATATTCTAACACGGCCACAAAACGGTTAATAATCTTAGTAACAATTAATTTACTTACTTGTATTAGTTTTAAATGGATATAACTACGTCATCACACAACATTCATCATACTGTAAAGTTACATCGTCTATACGTTCCAAAGGTCTCTTCTCAATTTCGAAAAGATAAATTATCATTTGCTGGGATATTATATACGTAAATTAATATCTAATTAGTTATTTGCCTAAATTCATATTTTATAGCTTTATAATGTCAAACGAACTAACCTGCTCCACCTGATTGACTAGAAACTACTGAAGCGTTTAAACCATGCAACTAATTTCAAATAAATTTTGCCCCAGATACATTATCACCTCTAAGGGCTTAGATGAAATGCCTCACTGTCTGAATTTATACTTGCTGTGAGGCTTTTAAAACTCTGTCTCGTGTACAGACTTCTACTTACTAATTTGTTTATGAAGCAGTAGTGACGCATATTCACTTTACTTCACTAGGTTGCTAAGAGTTCGTCTGGGTTTTACCACCCTCTTCTCTATTTCTTCTACCATCTAATAGATCTGTAAGAGCTAGGACAATTCCAGTTTATGAACTATTTGACCTTGGTCCTCAGATTGCATTGCATCTCTTTCCATCAGGTGATCTACTAGTTGGTTTCATTCTAAAAATAAGACATAACGACGAAACCATTCAAAATGGAACATAAGAAAAAAAGAATGGAAAATAAAAAAGAAAAGAGTGGAAAATGTTAATTTGCAACGTGTACAAAAATTAATATGTTAATACCGATAATTTACATAACATTATATGAGATAAAATAATCTTAGAACAAAGGGTTCATAGATATAAATTCAAAACAAAGGTTTGTCACATACACCATCAACTTAAACAAAGGAAACTCAAGCATAACAATCGACTGCCAGTATTATGAGAAAATCATAATCTAATAAATACACTAAGCAGCACTATGAACATTTACACACACACACACACACACACACACACACACACACACACACACACACACACACATATATATATATATATATATATATATATATATACATATATATGGCACTGACAACTGACTTCAAACAATGAGAGATACAGACGCGTTGTCACTAATGAGGACTAGTATGTTCCACCTCATTACCGTTTCAGCCGACAAGCGGAAGTGTATCTATTGTAGTTCCGGTTTAAAGGGCTAGTGTCAGCTTAATTAAAAGTATCTGGATGCAGTAACGCATCTGTTGCTTTCATTTATCCATTTATAGGGTTCCGCAGGATAAAACGAAACCCTTATTGGATTACTTCGTTGTCCGTCTGTCTGTGTGTCCGTCTGTGCATTTGTTAAGGCCCTTTTTCTCAGGAATGGATCATGCGAGGAAGAAAAATTTTGAAATCCAGATGGTGTAAATAGTATAGAGAATTGCAATACACTTGAATACATTACAATTAAATTACACTTGGCAGTTGGAATCAATCCGAACGATCGAAGCACTCCCCGCGGTAAATGCGATAAAAATGGTGAATCAAGCCGATCCAAGATCGACAGAATTCGATAACGGCGATGTATTACTCTTAAGACAAATTTAAAGATTTTCAAATAACAAAGCCTATCTTTACAATAACGTCATAGCTTCAGCTTTAACTTAGGCTATTGTATATATTTATACATACTTGTAATTACGTATATTTAAATACAATTATAAAAGACCATTGTCTTACATTTCCGTTAATTTTAGCAAAATTAACAGGAAACTAATAAAGTATTATCTACATAAACGCCGTATCCGTTTTAATATTAACATTGGAAAACAAGAAGTATTTTTTTTACAGTCGAGTTATATATAGGGGTGGTGAATAGTAAGCAGATGTACGTGATACACCCAAAAAAACCTAAAAAGAACTGTAAATAAATTATAATAATAGGTCATTCATTTTCAAAAACAGCAGCTGAAGTGATAATAAGAGACTGGAAGGAATCGACGTAAGAGACTTCGTAAGGTAGAGATCGTCTTTTTTATAGAATAAAGGTGATAAACGAGCACACAGTCCACCTGATGGAAAGTGGATGCTGTAGCCCATAGACATTTTATTCTCAATTAAGAGTCAAAATGCAGATGCGTTGTCACCCCTGAGGACTGAGATGGAATGCCTCGTTTCCAGTAAAAAGGGTCTCCGGTTCTCTATACTCACCATACGAAACACAGCAGCACCAAGCTGCCATTTTATGCTGGTATTCTGTGAGAGCGTGGCCCTAACCCGGTCGAGCCGACCCATTCGCGCTACAACCATAATATAGCTGCAGCGTGGCTTTACCATGTAAACTATCACGTAACTGCATGCGCCTACATTGTTTTTTGCTAGATTCTATCACTTTTATCATGACAAATATAGTAAATGCTAAAATATACTAAATCAAAATAAGATTGGCACCCATGTATAATTTTATGATACCTAATACGGTAAGTGTTAAAATATCTTTCAAAAATATTCCTCCCTTGTATTTTGCGTGCAGTTTTTATTAGATGACGCCGACTTAGAGGCAACACTAAGAAGTTTTGTTTCACAGTTACGTGGTGCTCCAAGAAGTTTAAGCTAGATAAAACATCCTCCAAACGAACATCACGGAGAATGCTCATCGACATCCCATACTGAAACGTTCTAGATATTGTATTGGCTCACCGAAGAGTGACTGTCTGACATTGAGAGAAGTTTATAAGAATCTGATGTGGCAGCACTCAACAAATCCTCACCAACGAACTGTGTATAAAACACAAATTGACATTGACTCTTAAATTAGATTCAGTTTTCTATCCAAACGCTTACAAAAAAAAAAAATCCATCCATTACCACACCAGAAATAAAAAGCTTACCTACACACAAAGAAACTCGAGGACATAGACAAGGAAAATTATGTTTAAATTAAAACTGCTTTGAGACTAGTCCTAAGAGTCTAAGTCTAGTTTTAAAAAAATATTGGCAGGTACTAATGTTGAGACGTGAATATAGTTTTTTGGTCTTTAGCTTTTATAGAATAGTTGCCAAATGAGCATGCGGCTCTCCTGATGGTAGTATAGATACTCGTATGAATGATTATGTAGTATAGTAATGAGATGAATTTTAGTTGTTAACAACATGTTTGTAGCCAGTTTTTTTCTTAAAGAAGAGGAGGCAAATAAGCATACGGCTCACCTTATGATGAATGCTCACCATCGCACATAAACTCTGCAACACCAGGCAGTACAATTCGAAGAAAGACAGAGTTTATGGGTTGCGAGCATGCGAACATTCTGCACAAGCGTTTGAGGTGGTGGCCGAAGAAGATCCAACTTCACCATTTCATGCTGTAGATATCGTCAGAATTTTTTTGACATGCCTCATACAATTATAAGGCGTAAAATGTCCAATCTTGAGTGATAGATATCTTCTTTTGAAATTTCCAAATTAGGGTGCTAAGCTTGGCGATTAACTTTTAGTTGTTATTACGAAGACGCTGCTGTCTATCGCCTGGTTTGTTTTCCTCTATCGCATTTTACGACGCCCCACGCCCCACGTGATGAGATGGGGGTTACACCTCCACTACATGGTTTGTATGATGCTACGCGATAATGCAAACCCTAGCAATAAAATTAATTGCTTTTTGACGTAATTCTCGTAATGTGTACAATTATCAACACTTAAATAAGGAGAGAATAAAAAAAATCCACATTATAGCTTCCTAAGTTAAGAAATTCCGATATTGACTACAAAATCACTGTCACTTCTCCCTGTCGTCGCTGAATCATTACTCAAACAACTATTTGAATTGTTTACATAATCAAATCCATTTCATAAAAGGAATATATTTAAATATATGAAAATTTAGGGTAGAACTCACACCTAATGGTAAATAGATGCTGTGGCCCATAGACATCCATATCAATGAATCATACAAAATGCAGATGCGTTGTCATCCCTTAAGGACTAAAATGGAACGTCTCGTTTCCGTTTTCGTTCCTCAATGTATGCATGTATCATTTTAATTCATAGCTCTTCGTTTTAAGTAAAGGAATTTGGTTTTAAACGGTATAGAGTCGAGTTTTATCGTTTCGATCTGACTTCATACGTTTCGAGTTACTCAAACAATATTTTGACACCGTTCCTCATTCAGAACATTGCTCCGAGTTAAGTTACTTGCTGTTGACTCGATGTTAAATCAGAAGTAAGACTCTAAAAAATTAGTTGAAAGAACAAAACTAATTCAAGTTGACATGTTTTCCAACGTAACGTTTTATTTTAAGTTATGTCTTTCTACTGTTTAGTTAATTATCATATCTATAGAGACATAATAATAATCAAGCACGAATTTTAATTGATTTGTTTAATTTCAATTTTAATTTTAATTTATGGCATTAGAGTGACAAACGTTGAACGTTTGAACGTGGTAGAGCCATGCTGCAGCTATATTAATTGTATAGTTGTAGCATGAATAGGTCGGTTCGACCTGGGAAGGACCACGCTCTCACAGAATACCAGCGTAAAATAGCAGCTTAATGCTGTTGTGTTTCGTATGGTGAGTGTAGAGAACCGGTGACCCTTTTTACTGGAACCGAGGCGTTCCATCTTAGTCCTAACGGGTGACAACGCATCTGCATTTTGATTCGCAAACGAGGATAGATGTAGATGTCTATGAGCCACAGCAACCACTTACCATCAGGTAAACTGTGTGCTCGCTTGTTACACTTATCCTATAACAAAACTGGATAAAATTCAAACTGATGGTAAGAGGCCACTGAAGCTCGCGGAGTTGGCTACAGACGTCCATGCACTGCAATGGCCTTTTACCATCAGGTGGACTGTAAGTTTGTTTGTCACTCTTGTTTTATAAAAAAAAATAAGAAGAAGGCACTTTTAATTGCATTTCAAAGCCTTTATTGTGCACAACTCATAACTAATTCTAAATTGAATTGTATAATAAAATAAAACACATGTTACCGCCGTCCGTCGTTTCGATTTAAACTTTATATTGGATTTCTTATCAAATAACAAAACATTTAATGACCTTTCTATAAATAGCATTCGTTTGCTCTGTATAAATAATACAGTGTGTCGGTACATTTTGTTTCTTTTTTACAATGAGGATCTTACAAACCTGTTTGCATGGTTCAATATTATCTATTGGTACATAATGTTGAGTTTTTATTAGCGATCGCTATGAATTTAAAATCAATTTATTTTACTAGCATATAATATATTTATATTAAGGTTCGAGGTATAAATTATTAAATAATTTTGAAATAAGAACTAATCCACGTATTGAATTTCAAGTATCCACCATAGCAACAAAGACCTGTACACAGTATTGGTTACCTATATAGAAAAATAAAAATTAAAAACAGCCAGTGTGATCGCGATATTTGCGGCAGACAAAGAAGGGTCATGTAGTTTGCCTGGATAGTTCCAGAGAAACCCACGCCCATCGTAACAGGGGTGAGAAGCATGTTATTTTCATGCTTATAAAAAATCATCAACTAGAAATTTTAAGAATGCGCAATTTTTTATAATCTATATTCACATCAAATTTGCGTAATATTTATAATAAGTGAGATGAGTGAGTGAGATTAAAATGTGTCTTACTTAGTTTAAAGGTTAAACTAGTTAAAATAAATTAAGTAAAATAAATTTCACATCTTTAATAAAATTTCCACAAAGAAGCTATTATTTGTAATCTAAATTTCACCGTCAGATATGATTCCCGATCAAAAGTAGTTTGGGCTGAAATTGTGATCTATACTAGTTTTGACCGAAACCTGCAGTCAAAAGACTGTAAGACTTTAATAGTGTGAATATCTATTATGTTAAATAAATAAAAATTCCATAAATATTTATTTACATAACATAATATACAATATTTTATTATATACAATATTAAAAGCTATAATAAAAAAAACTAATACTAGTAATTTAATTATCAAACAGTCCTACTCCACGCGGTATCGTGCCAAGAACGCTGGCTGCGTTTCCCCGCTGAATGGCTATACTTAGCCTTTGAGCGAGAAAAGAGCCAGCCCTCTTATCACCAGCAGCAACGACCAGCCGCAGATGGAGTTCCTTTAAGAACTTCAACGCACGTAAAAATAAATAAATAAATAAAATCAATAAAAGCCAGTCAAGATAACAAAGTGTTTTCAGCAACACCCAATGTTATTGCAAAACAAGTTTTCCTAGGCTTAACTACTTTTTTCTAGTTAATCCTGTCGGGCTTATGAGAAACTAGTTTAGCCTAAGAAAAACTAGTTTGCTAAACTCGATTAGCAATAAACGTTTTGAAAAATATCAAACGCTATATTACTAAATACTACTGGTCAGAAATGACTTTAAATACCAGTCTTCATTGGTCAAATCTACTTTAACCAATATTGTTCAGTCAAAACTATTTTTTTAACAAACTATTTAGTCAAAAATACTTTTAACTATTTTTGACGATCAAAAGTAGATCTGACCGCAAAGTAGTTTTGAATGTAACATAGACACAATTAAATTCAACCGTTTTTTTAAAACATCGTCTGATTCTAAAAACTTACCTACTTCAATATTTTTACCTAACAACTCTGGTAAAAAATATATTAATCGTTTTCTATGTCTATAAGGATTTTTCGTAGTATCCCCTGATACTATACGCAAGATATTTTTTTGACCGGGTTACGGTGATAGTAGCTTAAGAAAATCCATCACCATTTCGTCCCGTGAGTATCGCAAGAGGCAACTATGTTTTTTTTTTAATATAGAATTAGGGTGACAAACGAGCACACAGTCCACCTGATGGTAAGTGATTGCTGTGGCCCATAGACATCTACATCTATCTTCGTTTGCGAATTAAAATGCAGATGCGTTGTCAGCCGTGAGGACTAAGATAGAATGCCTCTTTTCCAGTAAAAAGGGTCTCCGGTTCTCTACACTCACCATACGAAACAGCAGCATTAGGCTGCTATTTTACGCTGGTATTCTGTGAGAGCGTGGTCCTTCCCCGGTCGAGCCGACCCATTCGTGCTACAACTATACTATTAATATAGCTGCAGCATGGCTCTACCACGTATTAAATATAAAACTCAACGAAGATCACATGGCTTCCGTTAGTTTTTGCGCTGTGACTGTGATTAGCGACGGGAGGTGGTGTCGAAGATGCAAGACATCTGGTTTTGCGATCACCAATCAGCCTGCCAAGCGTAGTGAATAAAGCAAATCCTCACTAGTGCACTATTACGGGTGATAAAGATACATAAACACTCATAAACACTCACGCCCGTCACCCAGAGGGGTAGGCAGAGACTATAGACTTCCATTTGGCACGATCCTGACACACCTCTCTCGCCTCCTCCACATTCATATACCTACGCATACACGCTCGTCGGTTAAGGGTACTCTTAATTTGGCCCATTTTCAATATATCGCCAATTTGGTCGATAAATTTTCGCCTAGGGCGTCCCTTCCAGACTCTGCCGTTCACCTCTGCCACATAAATTTGCTTTGCCACTCTTTCCTCATTCATTCTTTCTACACGACCAAACCACCGAAACATTCCTTTCTTAATCCTGGTCCAACATCATCTTGCAAACCACACTCTTCTCTTATCACACAATTTCTCACTCTGTCATTCAGATTCAGCCCTAACATACTCCTTAATGACCGCATTTCTACAGCATTTATTCTACTCTCATGCTTCTTCTGCCACACCCAACTTTCACTACCATACATTAAAGTAGGGACTAACACAGCATTGTGAATTGCCATACGTGCCTTTTTGGACACATTCTGACTTTCCACAACAGAGTGTAGAGCCCCATTTACTTTATTTTCTGCGTTCACTCGTCGTTCTATATCCTTATCATATCTACCATCCCTGCTAAATACACATCCCAAATACACAAACTCATCTACTTGCTCGACAAATTCCCCTTCTATTCTTATTTCACATCATCATTATCATTACAGCCCTTCACAAGTCCACTGCTGAACATAGGCCTCCCCCAAAAAATGCCACAAAGCACGGTCCTGAGCCACCTGCATCCATCGACTTCCTGCATGTCTTACCAGGTCGTCACTCCATCTAGTGGGGGACGCCCTACACTTCGTCCGCCGGTACGAGGCCGCCACTCGAGAACCTTTTTTCCCCATCGGGTGTCGGTTCTTCGAGCTATATGGCCGGCCCATTGCCACTCCAGCTTACTAATCCGTTGGGCTATGTCGGTCACGCTGGTTCTACTGCGGATATCCTCATTTCTAAGTTTATCACGCAGTGAGACTCCGAGCATAGCCCTCTCCATAGCTCGCTGAGCGACCTTGAGCTTCCTCATCCGGCCAGCAGTGAAGGACCACGTCTCAGTTCCGTATGTCATCACTGGCAACACGCACTGGTTGTACAGCCTCGTTTTCAAGTTTTAAGGTATACCTGACGAGAAGATGTGCCGTAATTTCCCGAACGCTGCCCAGCCGAGTTGAATCCGTCGATTGACCTCTCGGTCGAAGTTGGACTTACCTAGTCGGACTATTTGTCCCAGGTAAACATACTCGTCAACAACTTCGAGCTTAGTGCTCCCAACAACTACCGGCATAGGTGTGACATGGACATTAAACATGATCTTTGTTTTGTCCATGTTCATCTTAAGACCTATCCGTTGGGAGGCACTATTGAGGTCATTGAGCATAGTGCTTAGGTCCTCCAGCGATTCTGCCATAAGGACTATATCGTCGGCAAATCGAAGGTGAGTGATGTACTCGCCATTCATGTTAATACCGTATCCTTTCCAGTCCAGAAGCTTGAAAACGTCCTCCAATGCAGCGGTGAAGAGTTTCGGGGATATAACGTCACCCTGTCTTATACCTCTCTGCAGTTGGATAGGATTCGTACTCCTGTTCTGTACTAGGATAGCCATCGTAGCCCTACTGTACAAGCACTTCAGCACTTCGATATACCGACAGTCAACTTGGCACCGCTGAAGGGACTGCAGCACCGCCCAAATTTCAACGGAATCAAAGGCTTTCTCATAGTCCACATACGCCAGACATAGTGGCAAATTGTACTCCTCGGACTTCTGTACAATTTGCCGAAGGGTATGTATGTGGTCTATGGTGCTAAAGTCTTTTCGGAAACCGGCTTGTTCGGGAGGCTGGAAGTCGTCGAGTCTGCGTGCGAGACGATTCGTAATGACTCTCGAAAACAGCACGTAGACGCGGTTCAGAAGGGAAATCGGTCTGTAGTTCTTCAAGAGAGCGTTGTCGCCTTTTTAAAGAACAAGACCACCGCACTTCTGCTCACGCCTCCGGTGTAATGCCACCATGTGGGACGGAATTAAAGAGCTTCTGAAAGACTTCAAGTACCGGTTTTCCACCCGCTTCAGAAGCTCCGCTGTAATTCCATCCTCGCCTGGGGCCTTGCCGTTTTTAAGGTGCTGGAGAGCCATGCTAATCTCGCTCAGACTGACGTCCGGGATATCATCGGAATAGTGTCGGATAAGACTCGCACTTGGATCGTTACTCACACTTGCGTGTGGCTCCAACGATGATGTGTACAGCTGCCTATAGAACCTCTCAATCTCACTCAAAATCTCAGGTGTCCCGGAAACGACGCTGCCACACTCGGTCTTCAGCTTCGACAGTTGGCTCTTTCTGGCAGACAGATCTCTAGCAAAGACTTTGGAGCCCTAGTTCCGCACGATCGCTTCTTCAATACGAGCTGTATTGAAGTTGCGCAAGTCCCGCCGCATGCATTTGGAGATATGTCTGTTTAGTTGCCTGTATTCTGTCAAATTTACTGAAGACTGCAGCTTCATATCCCGTCTAACAGCCATGAGATTAAGAGTATGATCGGAGAGTTTTTGTGTTCTTCTGCGGCGGGTCTTGCAAAACTTAGCTCCGACCGCATGGACAGTTTCCACGAGCTTGTCATTCATATCGTCCACTGCATTTCAATCTTCTAGGCACTGAAAACGGTTTCGTAGTTCGAGCTGAAAGGTTTCGGGACTTTGGATTAGAGCACGAGGGGGACGGAGCGTTGACTTCATTAGACGTGACCTCTCCAACTTTACGTTTAGGTTCAGTGTGCCCCTCACCATTCGGTGATCGCTGCCGGTTTTCACCCTCGCGATTACTGAGACATCACTGAACAATTGTTGCCTGGTCGTCATAATGAAGTCAATCTCATTTTTTGTCGAACCGTCGGGGCTCGACCAGGTCCACTTCCTGTGGGCCGCTTCTGGAAGAAAGAGTTCATCATAAAAAGTCCCTCTCTCTCCATGAAGTCGGCCAGCTGCTGGCCCTTGGGTTCCGTTGCCCTACTCCGAATTTCCCTACTTTCAGCTCACCGTACTCTTGTGCCTAGTTTTGCGTTGAAGTCTCCCATTAACACCGTACAGTGGGTTTTGAGGAATGCATGGCTCTAGAGATATCCTCATACATTTCTCCACCTCCTCATCGGGGTGTGCCGAGGTTGGTGCGTAAACCTGTATGACCTTCAGCGAATAACGTTTGGTGATTCTGAGTATAAGGTACGCAACCCTCGTCGACACTCCCAATCTTTACAACGTTGTTAACGAGACTTGTGGACGATAAATCCGACACCTCCTGGGACAGATGGTCGCCTTCCCGGTGATAGAACAAGTTGCCGGATTCGAGGATTACCGTGTCCTTCCCCTTCTCTTCGGACCTCGGATAATCCTATAATATTCCAGCGTAACTTGTCTATCTCTTCTTCCAGCTCCAGGATCTTCTCGTCAGTCCTCAGGGTACGTGCGTTATAAGTTGCCAGGTCGAGTCATCGTAGGTGGCAACCGAACCTCCACCGGAGATTCTTAGCACCCCCTGCCCCGCCGTTACCATGGTCGCCACCGTAGCCAGGAATAGCGGGGCCGCCGGAGACTGGGGGCCGTTTCTTTGTGTCGTCGCTCATGGGGGATATATTGCCATAGTTGCCACGATTGGCGAGCGGGTTGGCAACCGCAGTTTTTTATTGTTTTTTTCTGTTATCAGAAAGATGGTGCTGCCCATCCTCTGCCTCAGTTTCCCTCTGTCGCCTTTTACGACACCCACGGGAAGATATGGGGTAGTGAGTATTCTTACCCGCCACTACACGGGGAATATTATTTCACATATCGTTTTACTTTCTTCCCTTTTTCCAAAACCATAACTTTGGTCTTACTTGCGTTCACTTTCATTCCCCTTTCTTTTAATGACCTGTTCATTAATGTAACCATCATTTGCAACTCGGCCGCCGACGACGCAAGTGTGACTTGATCATCGGCGTACAAAAGGCATTTGACGGTTAACTCACCCATTCTTAACCCGCATTCTTCAACGTTCAAATTTTCCAAACAACTCTCCATAAATAGGTTGAACAGCCACGGGGAAGCCACATAGCCCTGTCTGACACCTTTATGGATGCCAAACCAGTCCGAGTTGACCCCGTTGATCCTGACACAAGCACTGGAATCAATCACTGGAAGCGCTCAACCCAAATGTGTTCATAGCATCATGTTTGTCATAACACACCCCTGTCCACTCTGTCATAAGCTTTTTCCAAGTCCACGAACGCACAAAAAGCCTTATGGTTTTTGGCCAAAAACTTCTCTGCGATCATGCGCATGGAAAAGGCCTGATCCGTACATCCCATTCCCTTTCTAAATCCCACTTGCACATCCGAAATTTTTCCATCAGTATCTTTCATAACTCTTTCAATTAGCACCTTAGCATACAGTTTTCCCACAATGCTAAGAAGACTGATACCACGGTAGTTTTTACAGTCCTGCTGCGATCCTTTTCCCTTATATATTGGGACTATCACGGCTTTGCACCAGTCTCCCGGTACCCGCTTAAGTTCCCAATAAACAAGGTGTACAGCAGGTCTGCCATCACTCCCTCTCCAGCCCTTAGCATTTCGAGTGACACTCTATCATATCCGGCTGCCTTACCTGTTTTCATACTTTTCATTATTTCATCTATACCTATCTCTCTATCTCTTTCCTCTTCTTTCGGAATTTCTATTTCATTTAATTCAAACGTCTTATCACTCATAAACATGCTTTCAAAGTATTCCTTCCATCTCCTTAAACTCGAAACTTCGTCATTCAGAATACAGCCATTCTGGTCTCGTATAGCATTCATTCTAGGCTGTTTTGAATGTCCCCTGGTAGTTCTTACGAGTTTCCAGAACATTTTAATATTTGCCTGGAAGTTATCCGATATTCTTCTATCATTCTTATCCGTTTCTTCTTGCTTTTCCTTTCAACAGGAGAAGATGTGATAAAAATGAAGAGGAAGAATCCGTAAACATGAAATGTGCAAGGAATGAGGTTCCATCCTCCATTCCATGTCCAGATAGATAAATCAAGCAATTTGGATTGGTATGAAGAGCTTCACAATTTTATCTTATTTTATTTATTTTAAATCTTATAAGATCAACATAAAATCAAACAAGATGAAACCCTAATGAGGAAAAGTTTCCGTTGCCATTGTTTTTAAATGAAACATTTGTACAACACAAACACATATACCATATTTATTACCGTCGTTATTGCAGTTTGTCCATTGTCTTCAATTACCTGCTTCTTTATCCGGGTATAGAGCTAAGTCAGGAACTATGACGATTGTAACCATAGTGGTAATTGACATCCTTTAACCAGTATTTAGAATTATAGTAGTGATCAATATTATATTAATAGGTTTAGCTTAAATTTTATAATTTGCGAACAACCTAAATCTAGAGCAGCCTGGCGAACTGGCTTCTGAACTATAACAAATTTAATAACATTGTCTATCTGTACCAAACAGCGGTAATTATGTGAATTATGTTAATTTCACGGCGAGTATTGAAACATGGCGAAATATTACTTGGCGAGATAATTATGATTAAACAAAAATAAGCTCAGGGACTACAACACCTATGTAGGTAAACTTGGAAAGGAAAACATTATCTAAATACAAAATTTCATCCAAACTGTTAGAGCGGTTTCTAAGAAACCACATATATAAATACCATAATATTGAAAGTCAGTTACAGTTTTATTACCGTGTAGGCGGAGTAAGAATACCCCATATCATCCCGTGGCTATTGTTAGCGGCGACAGAGGGAAACGAATCAGGAGATAGGCAGCAGCGTCTCTAATAACGACTAAAAATAAAAAACTGCGATTGCCAATCCGCTTGCCAAGCGTGGCAACTATGGCAAATATTCCCCCTTATGAGGAAATCTATGGCGTATATGTACTTCTTTTTCATCGCCATCAGCCTGCATGAGTCTTCTCCTGTTGCAAGGAGGATTTGCCTTTATTGTCATGCTTGGCAGGAGGATTGACAAACGCAGTACCAGGCGTATCGCACCATTTATTGGCACCTCGTTGCCGGTCTGATTGTTTTATGTCTTGTGTAAATGAAGTTATTATAACGCCATCTAGCGGAAGCGTTAAGATTTCCCTGGCACTTCCCATTCTCACCTCTTATTACATCTACTGGACCATAGATAATGGAGGGGTAATTTACTCTCTTACGCTGCCACCATTCGCCCTTGACCTTCCACTCGGATTTGATTATTATCGATATGATGATAATTATGATATATAAAAATCTAACCAGATACAATATATAAAAATGAATAGATAAGTCAATTTATGTTTTTTTAAGAATCCTTTTATTATCAAGAAACCATTTAAGAACTTGATAATGTAAACAAACTTACTCGTTTAGTAAAATAATAAAAAACAACTTTATTAATTTCAAGCTAGCACTCAGCGGGCGCAAAAACTCCACTGATATTTTAATTTGGTGAGATTATTTTTGATAAATACGAGTACTCGTATTATGGTCAGATGGTCCCTTTGTCGAATTTTATAAAAGTAGTTAAAAAATAAGGGCATGATGTATTTTACCTTGTCTTTTTATTATTATTCTTTCTAGCTAAGATATGACAGAAGGGCGCGCTAACCATCTGAGCGGTCGTAGTTCAGATGGTTAGCGCCCGCTGTAAATTTCACAGTACGCGAAGCAAACCGGGTTCGATCCCCGCCGGCACCAATGAAATTGTTAATTGCAATTTTAAGTGCTGATTTACCACGAGCTCGGCGGTGAAGGAAAACATCGTGAGGAAACCTATATGTCTGAGAAATAAAATAAAATATTTCGAAGACATGTGAAGTTCGCCAACAACACGCATTGGGGCAGCGCGGCGGACATTTCCTTGCTCTAATACCTCTCAGAAATCAGAGGAGGCCTGTGCCCAGCAGTGGGACGTATAATAGTCTGTAACTTTAAGATATGACAGATATGGGATACTAAGCTCTGTCACAAAATCTTAAGTAAATTAATATTTTATTTACTATTATGTGTATTGAACATAATGTACTAGTTAAATACATTCTTGATACAATTATAATTTAAAATAAAGAAATTTAATTCGACTATTCTTAAAATGCTTGGAACTCCTGTCGTCGTACGGATCCCTAGAATCGCCGATCGGTGCGGTGCAGGTTCATTGCAACCCATATATAAGACAGTGAGCCCACGGTCCATCAGTTGTTGTGAACACACCTGCGCATCATGAAGTCCTTCATTGTACTCGCTATTTGCCTTGTTGCCGTGCAGGTAAGTCGCGTATTTTTATTCCATTTTGTACCTTTAAAAACATTCTAAGTATTATTTTAATTGAGACACAGTTTCGATGCTTACTAATTACATAGAAATTTGAATGTTTCATAGAATTAGATTATGTATCTGTAATTTTCCATTCAATAAATTTATTAGATGTAAAAATATTAAAACAGTAGTTTACCTCCTAGATTTGGCATTTATTTTAAATTGGTTGTTCGGTTAAAAACTTGATTACTGACTACTAATACAAAAGATTTGGATTTTTATTTTTGTCATACCAAACAGAAACGTACTATATATATTTAATGCTACTATAAACCTATAAAACGCATTGTTATTGTATTCGATGTATAATCGTCAGTATTATAATCGTTATTTAGTTCCACTCATCATAGCATATACATAAATAATTTTTACGTGGTAGATGTATGCTCCAGTCTATTACGACTGCAGCACAAACAGCTCACTTTAACAGAGGAAGAACCACCATGCAATACCATCTACAAAAGCACTATAACGTTGGGTTTAAACTTTAAAGATAAAACAACGAAAACCGGAGACTCCTTTCTTAGTTGTAACGTCCAAGGTATATGTGTCCATGTTAGATCTCAGAGGTGACATCACACCTTCATTTTTATTTGTAATCATTGGATCTGACGGTATAAATAAGATCTAAGTGTCTCTCCCAATTTGAGGGAATCAACCATAATCGTCAAACCGTATAGTGACGGTGTGTCATCTCATGGATGTCGTAAGAGGCGATAGAGGGTAACTGAACCAGAATGTGGGCAGGAGCATCTTTTAGATAACAGCTAAATGAAAAAAAAAACTGCCGTTGCAAGTATGGCAAATTTCCCCTCTATTCTGCGATCTATGGGGAGGCCTATATTCAGCAGTGGACTTTTGATAGGCTGTAATGTTAATGGTATCCATGATCGTCAGGCTCTATGGGTGAATTACCATTTGCTGAACCAGAACCCCTCTTATTTTTATAGAAAAAGATAATGAACGAGCACACAGTCTACCCGATGGCAAATATACGCTGTAGCCCATAGACACCTTCATCAATCATCGATTTAGAATGAGAATGCATACGCATTGTTATACTTGGGTTCGAAACATCGGCATTATGCTGTCACCCATTCATGTCAACTCATTCATGCTGCAGCAATACAGATGCAGCGTGACTCTACCTCATCAAAATACACTTTAATTTTCCACATATCGTTTTGAAGGGATTGAAATTTTGATTGATTGTAGAGATTTGCGCGAATGGAATTGAATAATTAATTTTCATAAAGCATTGGATATTATTAACTTTTTTAAATTGATATTACTTTTATTTTAAGGTTTCTTAATTAAATTTTTGTTAAGAATAATCATTAATTTTGTTTTAGTAATTTTTAGATCTTTTATATCTGATATAAAGTATATTATAATATTAATACTTTCCGGTTAGAATCAGTACGCCAAGATCAATTAAAATGTGTTTTTCGCAATATCTCGAAATTAATGTTCAAAATTTGAATACAGTCTTCGTCAACTATGAAATCAGGACGTCACCATGGATGATGTAAAGCGTCCGAATCGTTTGGAATAATTAAAAAGTTAAAATTAATATTCAAAAAATCCGTAAATTAGTTCCATTCAAACTCGAAATTCTTTTTTTAAATACATAAATTTAAAGTACCCGCGCGAAGAACTTATTTTAAATTCTAGAGTGACAACAGTCTTTTCTTTTATAGGCGCTGACAGATGAACAAAAGGAAAAACTGAAAAAGCATAGAACCGAGTGTCTGGCGGAGACAAAAGCTAATGAGGAACAAGTCAGCAAGCTGAGAACTGGGGACTTTTCGGTAAGTGGACTTACTGGGACCGGTACCGTTTTCCAATGAATAAACAGTATGTACTTAAATAGTAGTTCAGAGGTGGTAATGAAAAAAGAAATACTACTTATTGGTACGGGATATTAAGTAAAGTTATTATTATAGATGAAAAAATAACTTCTTTTTTGTTAATATAAAGGCACTCAAACCGATTAATCGCAGTGAGCGATTTGAACTAAGCCACAAATGGCTTATTCCACCCTCATAGCCATTAATAGCTAATTAACGTACAATTTTTTTATATTTATGATTATAGAAAAGTTATATTATTTTCCTTACCTTACAATTACATACTCTCACACTAAACAGAGCGTATGTATGAACTATTTTTCTGTCTCATTTGACAGTAAAAATTAGTTCGATACAGAAACAGAAACAGAAACTTTTTTATTCAATATAGATTATAAATAATACTTATTGAAAGTCACTCTTTTGTTTAATTACCACTGGTTCGAAAAAAAACTCTGTCCTGGGAAGAACCAGCAAGAAACCCAGCGGGACTTTTTTTTAAATAACAGCTTACAAACATGTATGTTACACAATTAACCACACAAAACAAATTAGAAATAGCTTGGTAGCGAACACCTCATTCCCAGGGGTTATTATCATCCATAAATTCCTTAATATTATAATAACCCTTTTTATACAAACTATGTTTAATAAAGTTTTTGAATTTTGAGCAGGTCGAATTTTGTATATGTTCTGGGATTTTGTTGTAAAAGGGTATACATCGCCCCAAGAATGAATTACTGACTCGGTGGAGTCGACTCGTTACACGACTCGTTTCGACTCGAGTACACTCGTTCTGTGCATTATAATTGCCTAAACGCTGCCACCTGCTGGGTCCAACTATAGTTAAGAACCATTCAGCTGACCCCATAAGTACCCCATAAAAATTTCATCAAAATAGGTCGAGCCGTTTAGGAGAAGAGTAACGAAAACACACACACACCGGATTTTTTAATATAATACTAGCTGGTCCAAATAATTGTGGAAATATCGTTTTAAATTTGGAAATGTTATATTTTTTAATTAGGAATAATAATACATTCATTGAAATTGAATGATAGTATATTATAACTTTCAAACAAATTTGTCCGTACGATACGCGCGCCACCTACTGTAAGTTAATTGTACTATGCCTTTAACCTTCGCTTTTTTACCTCAATATGATGAACGGTATGGCTGCGCATAAAATACGAACAAACAAATATGTGCTCCGCGCGCTCCTACAGACGTAGTGTAAGTGTAAGGCATCAACACCAATCGCAGAGCGTGTCATGAGTCTACCGCTCACCTCAAGGGAATGGGGACCCACGTTGAGCGGCTTTCGGCCGCAGCCTTGAGAGTCCTCCCTCCAGCTACCACCCGCATGGGATCGAGACATATACTCCACTAACCAATACAATAGAAGATATCATCAAAGACAAATAGATAATAATAATAATAATAATTCAAACATCAGAAAGGCTTTACGTAACTGACGTTGAGTATAATATGCATTTTTGATCATGTTTGTCTTAACTTACCAACAAGTTGCTTTTAATCATTCAAAGGTGGGAAATTTACAGTGATATTTTAATATATTGATATTTCAACAGACGGCCATTGCTACTCGTATTTTTATTTGATATTTATAGCCTAGTCAAGTAATTTATATTATTAAATATTGTTATATTTTACATCAGGCGGCCTCTTTTTATATATAGAAGTGGGGAATGTTACAGTGTTATGACATCTTTTTTTTTAAAAATGCTATTAACAATATTATTCCCGTTAGCCACTTTAAGTCAGCTTAAATGCTTGCGTTAGACGTGACCCACGACTTTCAAGTCCGCGGTGCGTACCCTTAACCTGCACTAAAAAAAATGTTTACATTTCCATTTCCGTCGTGTTTAAAACCAGTTCATTGCCGAACAAAGGCCCATTGTTATCCCGCCACCGCAAACGAAAAAACATCATTACTGATTTTAAAAGGTTATAAACGACGAAAGAGATTAAGAAAAAAATAGTAGTATTGTTATTAAGTTTAAGGTATAAAATAAAGTTTACATAATATAATATAAATAAACTTTGACAATAATATAAATAAACTTCGCACTGAACTGTTCCACTACTTCAAGTCAACTCCACGTTAATTTTTTAACGTCTTTAATAATATATGAAAAAAAAAACTTTCACTAAATTGTCATAAAATTGTTTAACTAAATTTTTTTTCATACATATTATGTTTCGTATAATGCATGTTGCAACTGTATGTACGCGTTTTTGGTTTGTATTTCAGGTCAAAATTTTGTATATATTAGGTATTTATGTTACGTAAAAGTGAATATAAACTGTTGTGTACATCCAATAAATAAATAAATAATTACGAGACACTGTTGCTATGAAGAGTACAGATTACCGAATTTTAACACGATTTTGTCACGTGTCTGCCATAGTTCGATGAAGAATAACGACTCGCATCACAGAGTACCTTTGTAACTCGCATCTTTGACGCTACTACACGTCTTGGTATTTCGTCTAACGTAAACGTGATGGTTGTACTGCCATCTGTCGGAAACCTTAAGGTTTCTCTAACAATTTACATTTGGTACAAACGAAATAAGAATTGTAAAGAAAGTAAGGTTCTCAAATGGCAGCCTCATGCCGTTAAGCGAAGTTTAAGGTGACGTCAGTAAGTCTAACTAAAATATAATGAAGTTATCCTAAAATATAATTAACTAAACTGTAAGTAACTTAGAAGAAAAATTATAATAAAAAAATTATATGCTTGCTGATGAGGAAGAAAGGTTCTTGAGTGGCCGCCCACTAGATGGAGTGACGACCTGGTAAGACATTCAGGAAGTCGATGAATGCAAGTGGCTCAAGACCGTGTTTTATGACACTCCGTGGTGGCCAACGTTTAGCAGTAGACTTGTGAAAGGCTGTAATGATGATGATGATGATAAACAAAACTATTGTACCACTCAAATCGGAGGCATTAGATCATTCTCGTAATTTCCATAATCGAATCTTATGATACCCTTGAATCTATATGAATCACCACATTCTTCCATCACTAGCATATAGCGAGTATATATTAACTCATTACAGTCTATCAAAATTTCACTGCTGAATTTTACCATAGTTGCCACACTTGGCAGGCGAGTTGGCAGTCGCAGTTTACATATATGCCTAGCTTTTTTTTTTCCATCTTTCGCCTCTTACAACACCCACGGGACGATATGGGGTCGCTGTGTAGTGGTAGCGTAAGAATATCCACTACCCCATATCGTCCTGTAGGTGTCCTAAAAATATGTATTATATCATCACAATTCAGTCGTAGTAATTAAAACATATGAATTTCAAAACAGACTGAGAATGAGGAGCTCAAGAAGTACGTCCTCTGCTTGATGGAGAAATCAGAGCTGATGACTAAGGACGGAAAGTTCAAGAAGGATGTCGCCCTCGCTAAGGTGCCCAACGCAGGTTGGTATAGTTCAAGCGATGTTTTAATAATTGACCCATAATAATGTTCTCCAGACGAAATTTCGGTCACGGCGGCCAGTCTCAACTGAGACTAGCCATCTACGCACGACAGGTTTGTAGTACCAAGTGTATGCGCAAGCACAGCTGCACTCTCTATTCCCTCACTCTCATAGTCCAATGGGACGGTAAACCGACACGACCGGAGGGAGATCAGGCGCAGAACCAACGGCTTTACGTGCTTTCCGGTGGACTGTGTGCTCGTTATTATCGCCCTTATTCTATAAAAAAAAGTTATTTCAGATGGTTTATAATTTTACATGGCAGTGGTAGATTATGTCATAGAAATATATGTTTTAGTTTCATTATCCAGGGAGAAAACAAATAAGAATGGGAGAAACAAAAAAGGAATTAAACAAAACAGATGAATACGTTTGTATGGACTAAACGCCACTCGGATATCGTTTAAAGGACAAAACAAACGACCGTAAAATTTTCCTTGCAACATTTAAATCTATTTGGTAATATTAGTTTTCTTTCCTTTTTTTTCTTTCTTTATTCGAACCTAGAAGCAATAACCAATCCTCTTAACACTAAGCCAAGCGGTCCTCACGGAATATAAAGTGTGCCAACATGTGATGTCAATTCGTCGTCGGATTAGTTCACTCCGGACGACCCTATTACCGAATTCGGTTTAAATTGCACCGTAATTGGATAATAACGATAAAATCTTTGTTGCAGCTGACAAACCTACAGTCGAGAAGCTAATCGACACTTGCCTGGCGAACAAAGGTGCCACGCCACAACAAACCGCCTGGAACTACGCGAAATGCTACCACGAGAATGATCCCAAGCACTCGATCCTGAATTAACTGGTGTGCTATTTTGTAAAGGAAACTAAATGAGAAGCTGCGTTCATGGAAGGAAACTCTTTTTATTCTTTTTAAATGTTCAAAAGGATATGATTTACAACTATACAGACCGGATTGTTAATGTGATTTGACTATTCAAAATACACGATCTATTTTCTAGATACAAATCTAGAATTTTGTGTAACTGTCATCAATGTTTTAAAAACTATGAATTTACAATAAATTATTATTTTCAAAATTGTTTTCTTTTTCTCTTTATTTTTGTGTTAAAAATATTTACAGCTCACAGTTGAACAAGCTCAAAATAAAAAGGTTATCAGAAATAATCCGTTGTTCTTTTTTTTCTTCTTGTTTCTTTGAAAAAGTACAAAGTCCTTTTTCACACTTACTCTGATGGTTATTAAATGCTGTGGTCTAAGACAACTACACTTATCATCTATTAAGAATTAAAATACTTATTCGATGTCAACCTTGAGGACTAATGTGAAATTCCGTCTCCAGTAAAAACTCGGTACCGGTCTCCGGTTCTTGCTCACTGACCATACGAAGCACAACAGCATTATGATGCTGACTGACCGTCTGTTATAATACAAATATTACATACTAGCGACCCGCCCTGACTTTGCCTGGATAAAATCTATTAATGTAGCATTAATTAGATTTAAGATAAATCGACCATTTATTTTATCAATATTACGTTTTCTCAAAATAAAATAAAAAACATCAAGTTTTTCGGATAAAATGTAGCCTAGATTACTCTTGGCGTTGCTCTATCTATACGTAAAGACTCAGCCATTCCGCTCGGACAGACAGGCAAATAGACAGACAGACACACAGGCAAATATTTTAAAAATGGTTGTTTATGTCTTAATAGCATGCAAATAAGCGTCATAGCTTAATAGAAGCCAGTTATTTCATTATTACAGGAAGACATTTCAATTTTATTTATAATATGTACAGATGTGCATAATTGATAAAATGAACATTGACCTTTCCATAGAATTTTCAAAGAGATATTATTATAAAGAGGAATGTTTTAAATCATTTTCAAATTGAATGTAGTTCGTTTTGTTTAACCTCGCAACACATCCCTCGCACACATCCCTCGCAACACATCCCTCGCACACATCCTTCCCTTGTTTTGTATCTATAAAAACCTCGCTCCACTGAGCCGTTTCCGCTAGAGTTGTGCTGAGCGAGGCTAGGTAAATGAAGTGATTCTATTGATTCTTAACAAACACATCCCTCGCTACGCATCCTCGCACATCTTTGGTGGAAACGCAGCCTAAAGGTAGTCAGTTTGACAAACTGACTATCGATACGGCGTTCTTAGTTACAATGATATGTTACATTGTATTTCGCATTGATATATATGTACTACGCACTAGATTTCGCATTCCGAAAATTCACTATGTTCAACTGAACTGTACTGCAATCCGCACACCTTACTTTAGTGTCAGTTACTGTGGCTTCAATATTCATGCAGTGTGGAGCGGCGATAATAATACGAGATTTCAAATTAAAGTTTAAACCTTACCTAAATAACAATTCAGTAGTCAAGTAAGTACAATTTTTTGTTGTTCAAGTGAATAAATAGGTAATAATATCGTAATATTTTACTATCTACCGCGCATGCGCGAAGACATAGAGTAGCGCACATTTTTTGTTTGGAATAGCTTCTCTAGTACGTAGTACATATAACTCAATGGTATTTCGCTGGTAACTCGATTCTTTTAGTTGTTTATTGAATATAAATATTAATAAATATTTATCAACATATTATAAATAAATATTGCCTTGAGCAGAAAAAGTAAAAAAGTAAAAATTAATATCTACAAAAAAGTCTTTACAGCTTGGGAAGGGTCAAAAAATTATGATTTCTGATTATAAATCCCCAAACCCTTTTAATTTTTTTTTCTTATGAGCCCGGCTTGGTAGGTGCAGTGCGTCCACTGCTGTTCAGTCTAAAGGGTACAGAGAATCAGTATAATTACAAACTTAGGGCATTCCATTTTAGTCCTCATAGGTGATAAGTGGTAACGCATCTGTAGCTTTCTATAAACGGCAGATATACTTGGCAAATATATAATTATAATTCAACCATCAAGCAAAGGTACTAAATAGTCATCAGACGGGGCACATGTAACTGACATTCATTATGTCTATGGTGATTATTTCATCCAACAACATCTTGCCTTTATTCATTCAAACGTAGAAAAATTAGAGAGACGTTAATTGAGTTAAGAAATTATGTTGTTATATACAATGCCTTGTGGTAGTGGCGGAAGAGAATCTATCTCCCTATTTCGTTCCACGGGTGTTGTAAGAGGCGGCTTTGGGAATAGCACGAAACTCTTATAGCTTCCGAGAGATGGCGGTTTAACTATCTCGTTTACGTCCATTGAAATAATATGTATTACTTAGTAGAACAGACACCGTGAATTAAATCTATGGGGCAGTGCGGGGCGCGTGGTCGGAGGCACAGAGTACCTTTTACTAGCACAGACTAAGTAAGTGTTAGCCCGCGGGCTATAATTCGTGTTGCAAACAACCAAGTCGCGGCGTATCTTCTAGTACGTACTACGTATTATTTCAGTGCTTACGTCAGAAGTAAATTATTCAGACAAGTGAACGTAAGCAGCGTCGAAGATGCTATGTGTCCAATACTAGAATCGTCAACCTACCAAGAATAGCGATTAAGGCTGATTCTCTCTACAACGAGAGAGACCCACGTTCAGCCTTGGACTGTTGCGGGCTAGTTTAGAAGAAGATACAACATCACGGAATATGCTATACATAATTACATGTTATGTAAAGGGAACTGATTTGGGTGAAACTATTCAAGTGTGAGCACTACCAATAACCACTCCCTTGAGTTTTGAAAACTGGAGACAATTTACTGATAACAATGAATTTATCTTAGTTCTCGGGGCTAACAACATTTCCGCATTGTGATTCTTAACCGAGAAGATGTAGATGCTTTTTCTGATAACAAGCCATTTTATCTTAGTCCTCTCCTTAGGGATGACAATGTATCCACATTTCTTTTCGTAACTGATAAGGTATAGGTGTATGGTGTGAATGGCTACTCACCATCAGGTGGCCTATAAATTCGATTGTTAACATTGTCAACTTTTTTTTTAAACTTCCATTTCAATTAATACGCAATTATACAAGTCAACACGCAATATAAAATGCAGCGGATTTACCGTTACCGTCACAACCTATTAAAGTCCACAGCTAAACATAGGCCTCCCCTCCTCCATAGATTGTCTCATAGTGGGGGTATTTGCCATGGTTGCCACGCTTGGCAAGTAGGTTGGCCTTCGCAGTTTTTTTTATTTTTAGTGTTATTAGGAAGACGCTGCTGCCCATCTCATGATTTGTTTCCCTCTGTCGCCTCTTACGACACCCACGGGATGATATGGGGTAGTGGATGTTCTTACACCGCCGCTACACTGTAGGCAGTGGATTTGTTCTGGATAAATAGGATTGTGAAAATAAGTAGAGTAGGTACTTCAGCAGACAACTGCGAAGTAGGAAATTCAACTGACCATAATAGTAATTGAGTTAAAGAGATTCTTTATACTAATAGAACATAATATACGCAACATCAGACTCGTGACTCATCGGTGTTTACATGGTAACTTTTCGACAAGGAATTTATTGAGAACTATCAGCCCGTCTCGGCTTTACCTGTTTAAATTATCTTAAATTTTAGGTAAGTATAGTCAATTTTTCGCGGCCTTATTTAGAACTTTCCAAGAGGAAGTGTATTCATAAAACTGGCTCATTTATTTTTCCAGTCAAATCAGAACATTCTTGTATGTGTACAATATAACTTCCTACCACCAATTATAACTTGTTTATAGAGGTCAAAAAGTTTATACCTTCCTTTATTAAACGTTAGTTCTAATTATCTTTATCTTTCTATATATAGAAATCAATGTCTGTCTCTCTAAAACTCGAAACTGACTCGAACGATTCTGATGAAATTTTTGTGTGTTGGAGTGGGTCCCTGTATGGTTTAGATTCAAAATTGGACCCGGTAGGTGGAACTGTTGTCGAGATCCAGAAATTACCCGTGCAAGGCCGGGGCTCATTGCTAGTATATGATAAAAAATAATAAAATTGATCATTATTTTAAAACAAACTGTACAACAAACACAAACACTCAGTGATATTTGTGCACACAATTCAGTCATATATTATTTTTATATTTGACAACTTTAACTATTGACGCAGCGCACGCTTTGGAAGCTCTCAAGCGGTACGGCTTTTTCAGACTTAGTAGACGAATATCGTCGTAACTTTTAGCCAAAATATATATTTACACATAACATATAATCTATATCCATCTGAAATAATGTACCTTTCAAATGGTGAAAGATTTTTTCAAATACGTGTGGTGGTTCCGGAGATTACCTTCCACATATGCACAAACTCACGAAATTCTCTTTCTCTTTAAAATATCACCAGTCTCAATAGCCTTCTGCGCAGAATAGGATAATAATAGTGTATGAGTGTGTGCTCAAGCACATGTGTACTCTCTATTCACTCACTCTCATAGTCTGAGATGACGGCAATTTGACACAGGACTAACACGGAAATAACAGGCGCGGGATCAACGGCTTTACGTGAATGCATGCTACTGAGAATTTCTTGACACAAAAATCCAATAACTGATTTTTCTCCGACGACATGATCAACAGTCGTACACACAACCACTAAACCAACAAGTCAGCCAATATAAAATATATGTTAAGATTCAAGGCAATCATTAAAGACCGTTTATCTTATAAATTTCTCGATTTTTCTTAGATCCTTCCTGGCATTGCTCTTGTTTCATTTTGTGAAGTTTCATTACAATCGGTGTCATCCATTCCAAAGATTATCCCGAAGAGACAGACAGACAGGCAGACTGTATGGTCAGGTAGCTACTTGTTTAAGTATTAACCCATTTTCTTTCTTCACTTTCTATAAAAATCTCTGTTCCAATTCAGGCATCCACGACTTGTTCTGCCACCAGGGCAGCGCCATTTAGGAATGAGGTGAAATATTTGACAGATGTCATGGAGCGGGGAAGTTAATGTTTTCGGCAATATGTAAAATAAATATTAGTTATTTTTATATTAATTAGATTAGAAATGGACAAACCAAATTACGGATATTTCTAAATGGAGAAAAATTTAAAAAGTGTTAAAAATGTGTAAAACATTAAAGAGCAAACCACTGAGGCATTTTTTTGTATTTACACATTAAAGAAACCGATAAACTGATAATTAAAACGCAATTTCTCAATTACTATGACACTAATTTTTACGTGGTAGGGCTATGCTGCAGATATGTATGATGTAATGATTTCTTATATTTACGCGAACACTACACATTTGAATAACACTAGTTTTTACGGATTTTATCGCATATATTAACTTATTTTATATTCCCGACGTTTTGAGCACTTTAAAGCACCCATGAGTGAGGTGTTTGACGTCCCAATGTCATAGTTAACCACGGCTAACTCCAGATAAAAAATTTTTTTCGATCTACACAATATGAGCTTATAGTATCTTGAAATCTTGCAGTTGTATACTTGAGTTGGAATTTAATTCCATTAATTATAGGATCCCAAGCAGATGGTAGCACCCAGCCATCTTCTCTATTGAAATTAGGATATTTTTTGATTTCAATAGACTCGCAAATCATCCTTGGAAGGAATCGGTGTTCTTTAGCGAAGATTTGTGGTCTATCAAATCTAATGTAGTGACAAGGGCGATTCTGTACGTATTCACATACTGCAGACTTCCCGGAGAGTCTATTCTTCACATCAGCTATGTGTTCTTTAACGCGTATTTTTATAGATCTTTTAGTTTGTCCTGTATAAGAGAGACCACATTCACAATCAAGCTTGTATTGTAATATGTCCCTCTGCAAGATGCAGGAGCATCTTGCAGAGGGACATTACAGTTGACTGATGGTAGAAACTGACTAATCTTCTTCAGCGAATTGAAGTATGTTTTAATGGAAGCACGATTCAAGTGGTAGCCAATCTTGTCAGTGACATCTCTGACATATGGCAGTACAGCAGGCACTCGCTCGACTGTGGCCGGCTTTACTCGTTCACTATGACATAGGTGCGGGTCCCGAAGCTTGTTGTCGTGCAAAACTTGCTTGACGTGTTGGAGCTCGGCGGCCAGGTGATTACTGTCACAGATCCCTCGTGCCCACTGAAACAAAGATTTAACCACAGTAGCTAACTGTGAAGGATAGTGGTGAGAATCACCGTTTAAATAACTATCTGTATGGGTCTTTTTTCTATACAAAGTGTGGCTCAAGGTATTTTCAGGATTCCAAACTAATAACACATCTAGAAAAGCTAAAGAATTGTTTGCCTCTAACTCCATTGTGAACTGAATTTTACAACTAATGGAGTTAAGATGGTCAAAATTTTAGTTACTTTATCTAAAGGTAGAATTGTCAAAGTGTCGTCTACGTACCGCTTGTAGAATCTTGGCTGTACGGGAGAAGTAAGCAGGGCTTTCTCCTCAAAGTCTTCCATGAATATATCGCCGACAATGGGAGATACAGGTGAGCCCACCGCCACACCATCTACTTGCTTGTAGAACTGTTCCTTCCACATTAGGTAGCCAGATCTAAGATAGTGTTGTTTTCTTCTAGCCTTCTAGTTACAATTAAGTAAGCATGTGAACAGTGATTGCACATCAGCGGCGGCCTTAGGGGATGGCGAACAGGGCAATCGGCCGGGGCCTCGCTCTTGCAGGGGCCTCGCGCAACAACCCAAGGAAATTTTAAAAAATATAGATTTTGTTAACTATATTTTTTTATTTAAAACTTTTGATTTTGATCCTTAATAACTTGTTAAGGTTATAACATAACGGTAAATTAAAATAAAGTTAGTTAACTAATTCATTCATTCAAAACATAATTGAAAAATTCATTATGTAGTACTTGAATATCGAAACACTTGAAGATCGGTTTTTAATCGCATAGCACAGTGTTACCACCTTGGTGATTTTGTCACTAGAACTGGTGATTTTTCTGAGCTCTTAGCGATATTTTTTCATCGTTTAGCGACTATTTATTTTTTAGCGATTTTTGGTGATTTTTCAATTTGGAATTTGGCAACACTGATTTGAGACGGCAATCGTTCTCTTTCTGGCCTTAGTCTATGGTCGGGGAATCCCAGACGCTGTCATTTTATAGTTATTGACGTTAATACTTTATCATTATTTAAAGTGTCGTCGTAGTCGATTAAAGTGGGTAGGAAATTGCACGTGCTCAGTGAAAGAACAGTAAATAAATTAGTTAAAGAGTCTGTCGATCGTATCGTATCATCGCACAGTGGTCCTGTTTTGGCGTTTTATACAAGTAGGATTTTCGAAAAATCAAAGTGTCTGTTTTCCTAATTTTATTTTAGATTCTTATTTGGAAGCCTCTTTTAACATCACATATGTATCGGTGTGCCGATGGAATGATAAAACGTACAAAAATTAATGACTTATTTTGAAAAAATATTCAAACCCGATTAGCTCCAATATATGAAAAAACGTGTTGGTTAAAAATCCTACTTGTATGAAACGCCAAAACGGAACCACTGTGCATCGTCGGAGTAAGAACAGTAACGTTAAGAATATTAAAGAAACTGGAAGAAGAAGAAAGAAGAATGGAACTGCCGGCCAAGAAAAAAAATTATGCGCAAAAGTATAGAAAAGTCTGTGGATAATGAAGATATGATGGAAGATATAATATTTGTATATCTTGAATTTTAATCATGTCAATTTTTTTTAAATATTGATTGTTACTATTTTTAACCTATAGACTGTTACTAAATAACCTCTTTTTTAATTTCATACATGTAAAGTGATTAATTTTAATTAAAAAAATAGCGAGAACTCGTGGTTTTTTTTCAATCCGAATTTCCAAAATATGGCGACATTTTACTCTGGATCTAGTGACAAGATAATTTTTGAGGTGGCAACTCTGCATAGTACTCGGGTCAGCTCGGGAGTCGGGACATAATGTTCTGCTCCTCTATCGCTCGGGGAATCCCCGTGTTTCATTTCGTTCGTCAACTCTTGTCACCTTGGAATTATTTTGCTTGCAGTATGAGTTACAAAATCGTTACTGTACCGTACATATCTTTCAAATTTATTGAATATTACGTTCTTATATATAGTATTTAAAGTATTGAGTAAGCTGGAAAAGTGTAAATTATAGTATTTGAAGTATTGAGTAAGCTGGAAAAGTGTAAATTATAGTATTTGAAGTATTGAGTAAGCTGAAAAAGTGTAAAAAACTGTATTAAAAACTATTACTGTACTTAAAAATTATTTCTGAGTGTTTGTGCGAAACATAACAAGATTTACGAAATGTGTTCGCGTGATCGTGATGCCGGTAGAAAATTTGAGTAAGGTAGTTCAAAAAGGAAACGAGCTATCAAAAGAAAGCAGGTAAAAGTAAATATACGTGGATCTTTATATAAAGTGATGATCAAGAAACCTTTACAAAACATTTATTGACTGAAAGTGACTCTAATTCTGATCCAGCTGAAAACATTACTTCCACATCATCATGAGTTTTAACGGTGGTAGAGCCACGCAGCAGCTTTTGCTGTTGCACGTATGGGCCGGCTCGAGCCGGGTTAGTACCACGACCTCACAGAATACCGGCGTGAAGTGGAAGCTCTGCTTTTGCGTTTCGTCTGGTGAGTGCAGGTGACCGGAGGCCCAATTCTCCCCCATCAACATGGTAGCGGAATTAAATTTTAGACTACCCCAGGAGGGTACCAGCACCCCTGGAGAATCCCTCGCTGAGCATCCACGACCATGCTACTCCACTCCTGAGCGTGGGTGCTCAGGCTGCCCCACGTATTCTGGGGCAAAATTCCGCTCAAAACAATAACTGCTCGGGGCAAACTAAGCAACAAGACCAAGGCGACCCCTGCCACGCTATCCGTGTATTTCTGCAACATCAGGGGACTTCACTCGAACCTAAACGCCGTCCACTACCATCTCGAGACGGCGAAGCTGGCCTTGCTCTTTCTGACCGAGACGCAGGTGTCCTCTCCGGCTGATACTTCGTATCTCTCCTACCCGGGTACAAATTGAACACCTTTGTGCCTCGGGCTGGAGTTTGCGTATACGTCAGAAAGGACATCTGTTCTCGACGCCTCGGCAGTTTTGAAGGTTCGGACCTGTCCATCCTTTGGCTACGCGTAGATAGCGACGACCATCCGCGCGTATACGGGTGCCTCTATAGGTCCCATAGCGGTAATGCCGAAACAGACCGACTCATCAACCACGTCCAAATGGCTACAGATTCCTTGCTACAACAGGTCCCATCCGCAGAGATCGTGATCCTTGGCGATTTTAACGCCCACCACGCCGAATGGCTTGGTTCACGTTTAACCGATCATGCGGGGAGATCTGTTTATGACTTTTCCTTGGCATATGGTCTGACACAGCTGGTTACTTCGCCTACGCGGATTCCAGATGTGAAGGATCATACACCTTCCCTGTTGGACCTTCTGCTGATCTCTCATCCGGACGGATATCAGGTTTCCGTCGATGCCCCTCTCGGTTCTTCGGACCATTGTCTGATCCGGAGTGTGGTGCCACTCACGCTCCCCTCGCGGTTGCGTTCTGCAGGTTGCCGCCGTGTTTGGCATTACAGGTCGGCGGATTGGGACGGAATGCGGTCTTTCTTTGCATCCTACCCATGGGGGCGGGTTTGCTTCTCGCCGGATGATCCCAGCGCTGTTGCTGACTCTGTCACTGATGTGGTGTTACAGGGAATGGAACTATTTATTCCATCATCTGTGGTACCCATCGGAAGCAGATCGCAGCCTTGGTTTGGTCGCTCCTGTAAGACTGCATTACGCAGTAAGCAGGAGTGCTATCAGGCCTGGGCTGAGGCTTCGGCGGCTCGGGATGTAAACACCAGCATGCTTAAAAAGAAGTATAACTTCGCCTCCAGGTCCTTCAAAAGTGTTATTGCCAAGGCAAAGTCAGAGCACATAGGCAGAATTGGCGAGAAACTAGTTCGCCTTCCTTCGGGAACCCGTGCATTCTGGTCTATCGCCAAGGCTGTCCAAGGAATTTCTGTGCCATCACTACCATCTCTGCACAGGAGGACGACTCACTGGCCCACGCCGCAAAAGAGAAAGCCTACCTTTAGGCTCACTTTTGCGTCCAACTCGACTCTTGATGACGGGGAGAACACACCGCCGGCCATCCCGCGGTGTGAGTGCTCCATGCCGGATGTTCGGTTCTCACAGCGCTCGGTTCGCAAAGCACTCTCCTGGACATCCACAAGTCAAGTGGGCCTGACGGAATCCCCAATTGTGCTGAGGACGTGCCCGGAGTTGGCACCGGTTCTAACGCGTATTTTCCGGTACTCCTACTCCCTAGGCGTAGTCCCGAAATAATAGAAGACAGCTTTTGTCCAACCGATCCCTAAAAAAGGCGACCGCTCAGACCCGTCCAACTACAGGCCTATCGCCATCACCCCCTTGTTCTCCAAAATAATGGAATCCATTATAAACTGCAGGCTCATGCGGTACCTTGAGGATCACCAGCTGATTAGTGACCGCCAATACGGTTTTCGTCGGGGTCGATCAGCTGGTGATCTTCTGGTCTACCTGACTCATAGATGGGCGGAGGCAGTAGAGTCCAAGGGGGAGGCATTGGCCGTTAGTTCGGACATTGCGAAGGCTTTCGATCGGGTTTGGCACAAAGCGCTTCTTACGAAGCTCCCTTCCTATGGGCTTCCCGAGAAATTGTGCAATTGGATCACCAGCTTTCTTGCAGATCGGAGCATCAAGGTCGTTGTAGACGGTGCATGCTCCGACTACAAGCCTATTAACACTGGTGTTCCACAAGGCTGCGTGCTATCACCAACGCTGTTTCTTCTGCATATCAATGATATGTTGCAAACCGGTAGCATTCATTGCTATGCGGATGATAGCACTGGTGATGCTCTATACGCCGGCCGTGCGAATATTTCTCGGGAAAACGTCGTCGAGTACCGGAACAAACTTGTCTGAAGTCGAGTCTTGCTGAACAAAGTCTCGGATTGGGGCGACTAAATCTAGTCCAGTTTAATCCTCAGAAGACACAAGTTTGCGCGTTTACCGCCAAAAGAACCCTTTGTCGTATCTCCTCAGTTTCAAGGCACCCCTTGTTGCCTCAGCCAGTATCGGAATCCTCGGCGTCGACATATCGAGTGACGTGCAGTTTCGCGGTCACTTGAAGAGAAGGCCAAATTGGCCTCTAAAAGCTTGGTGTGCTCAGCAGAGCGGAATAGTATTTCATGCCGGCACAACGCCTGCAACTTTACAAGGCGCAGGTTCGGCCTCACATGGAATACTGTTCCCATCTCTGGGCTGGGGCTCCCCAGTGCCAGCTCCTTCCACTTGACCGCATCCAGCGCAGAGCGGCTCGAATCGTCGACAACCGAGTCCTTTCCGATCGGCTCGATTCATTGGCGCTGCGAAGAGATGTTGCATCTCTTTGCATTTTCTTTCGCATTTACCACGGGGAGTGCTCTGAGGAATTGTTCGGATTAATCCCAGGCGCCACATTTCACGAACGCACATCGCGGCAGAACTCCCGATACCATCCACACCATCTGGATGATTGGCGGTCCACCACTGTGTGATTTAGAAGATGTTTTCTTCCTCGCACAACTTCCTTGTGGAATAGTTTACCACCAGCGATTTTTCCGGACCGATACGACTTAGGGACCTTCAAGAAAAGAGCCTACTCCTTTTTAAAAGGCCGGCAACGCATCTGCAATTCCTCTGGTTCCCCTGGTGTTGCAGTTGTTCATGGGCGGCGGTAGTCACTTACCATCAGGTAAGCCGCATGCTCGTTTGCCCCCTCTCCTATAAAATAAAAAATGGGTGCCGCCGCCGTCATTAAGTAAAAACAGCGAGGATGATGATGAAATAACTATATCATTGTCTCTTAGGTCACCGGTGCTGTCGTCAACACTATCCAGTCTGTATGACTGCTGGGATGGAAAATCTGAATCCTCAAAATGACCCTGGTTTGTGGCCCATAACAATTACTGATGTAGACCGAACTGAGATTGTACTAAAAGGTCCAATACGGGTTAAAGTTGATTTATTTCCCGTAAATGATAATGGACGGCGATTCAGCGAATATCATTATAATAAGATATTAGTTAACGGTGAAAAGCTTGACAGGCGCTGGATGATTTATTCACAAACAAAGGATGCCGTTTACTGCTTTCCGTGTCGAATATTCGGGCTAGAAAATACAAAGATTGGATCAAGTGAAGGAGTTTGTGATTGGAAGCACTTGGGTGATTACCTAAAGTCTCACGAATCTAGTCGACAGCACAAAGATTGTATGTTGTAATAGATTAATTTAGAGAATGGTTTAAAAAGCTGTTCCACTATTGACTTCTTGGCCCAGTCACAAATTGAACAGGAAAAGCAACGTTGGAAAGATATTTTAGAACGATTGCTCGCAATTGTAAATTTTTTAGCATCTCACAATTTGGCTTTCAGGGGTCATAGAGAGAAGTTAACATCTGACTCAGATTCGAGCGAGACAAGCGGCAACTTTATAGATTTAGTAAAGTTAATAGCCCGATTTAATCCCGTGCTGAGACTTCACCTAAAACAAGTAAAGGATAAGACGATTAATGACCACTATATCGCAAAGAGTATTCAAAATTAGCTCATACAATTAATGACAAGTCACGTGAAGACTCAAATTGTTGAAAAAATAATAAATAATAAATATTACTCGATTATTCTTGATTGTACTCGCGACGTTTCTCGTGTTGAGCATTGTTCAATTATTATAAGATTTTTTAATACAAATACAGCTGAAATTGAAGAACATTTTATTAGTTTCTTAGCCGTCGAAAAACCACAGCTGAGAGTTTGACTAATTATACTCGTATAATCACAGAATTAGAACAGTTAGGTATATCATTGCAAAACTGCAGAGGCCAAAGATATGATAATGGTGCCAATATGCGTGGTGAAAAAAGTGGTGTCCAAAAACGTATTCTTAAAATTAATCCACTTGCTTATTTTTTATCTTGTGGGAGTCATAGCTGGAATCTCATCCTAGGAGATGCAGCATCGTTTTGTGTCCAAGCAAAATATTTTTTTGGTTTGCTACAAAGGTTGTACACTCTGTTTGCCGGCTCAAGTCAGAGCTGGGCTATTTTAAATGCTCATGTAAAATCGTTATCACTAAAACCACTTTCTGAAACTAAATGGGAGTGCAGGGTAGCATCGGTGAAGGCCATTAAATACCAACTAAGCGATATATGTGATGCTTTAAAGGATTTAGCAGAAAATACAACTTATTGTCAGTTGGTCAGTGAATGCCATTCTATAGAAAAGGAAATAACTACCTACGAATTTGTAGTTTCACTTGTCATATGGTATGACATTCTTACAAAGATAAATATTATAAGTAAAATGTGGCAAAGCGAAAACATGCACTTAGATGTAGCTATACAACACCTACACGCATTCACAAATTGGCTCGATAATTATCGAGAAAATGGTTTTCAGTCATCCGTTGTAACAGCGAAAGAAATAGCCGAGGAAAATGATATTGACAGACAGTTCAAAGAAGTCAGAAGACGACGTAAAAAAAGGCATTTTGATTATGAAGGGGAAGATGAAGTTCATGAATTGAATGCGGAAGACATTTTCAAAATAAACTATTTTTATGTAATTGTCGACAATGTGCGTGCAAGCTGTCATCCTAGGTTTGAGGCTCTTAAACATCATGAGAGCATATTTGGTTTCATGTGTAATATAAAAAGATTAAAGGAAATTAGTGATTTTGAACTTTTGAAGCAATGCAGCGACTTGCAAATATCTATGACAGGAGGAGAATCATGTGATATTGATGGACATGAATTGTACGAAGAACTGAATAATGTTGTCGTTAGGAACTGAATAAGGTTGTGTGTATGAAGGAAACGACAACATTATCTCGGTGCTGAAATACATAAAAAAAAAATTAACTGAAGTTTACCCCACTATCGAAATAATCCTAAGAATTATTGCTATCACACCTGTTACAGTTGCGTCTGCTGAAAGGAATTTTTCGAGGCTTAAAATTATTAAAACATATTTGAGGAATTCGATGACACAAGATCGGCTTTCAGCCCTTACTATTCTTTCAATCGAAAATGACGTAGCTCATGCGTTAGATTATTGTGCTTTAATTAAAGATTTTAGTCTTAGGAAAAGCCGCAAACATCAATTTTAAAATTTATCATCTCTGTATTTGTTAATTTTGTAAATTTTTCAATGTAAAATGTTTTGAAACTCAAATTTTATTTATTTGTATAACTTTAGCGTTTCTCCTCAAACATGACAAATACCTAAACCACACAACCAGACCTACTTTTGCATCACATACTTTTCACGAAGCACAAAGGGCCTCGCAAAGACCTGCCGGCCGGAGCCTCGCAATGGGTAAGGCCGCCTCTGCTGCACATCAAAACTGACCATAGTTTCATTGTCTGTCAGATGTAGGTCTTTAATGTCGCTGACAAAATGGTAGGAATCCTTTGTGTGTGCTCTTGTATGTCCCCTGAGCGGTGAGAGTATTTTCGCTAAGTGTTGAGCCAATCTGTAACTTGGTGAATCGATTTGGCTCACTATGAGACGTAGTGGAGCATTGAGCTTGTGTATTTTTGGTAACCCATACAACTTCGGTGGTTTGGCACACGTAGGTGGTTAACTATACATTGGGATGTCAAAGACCTCATTCCCCCCGTGGCCATGGGTGTTGTAAAGTGCTCGAAACGTCGGGAATATAAAATAAGTTAATATACGCGATAAAATCCGTAACAACTAGTTTTATTCAAATTAATGTTGCTGTGTTTTGTATGATGAGTGTAGAGAACCGGAGACCCGTTTTACTGGAAACGAGGCATTCGATCTTACTCCTCAGGGGTGACAACGCATCTACCTTTTGATTCTTTACCATAAAAAAAAACAGGTCCGCTTTCTGTGGGGCCGATTATGGAAGAAAAAGATCATTATAAACATTCTTCTTTCTCTCCTGGCTTAATTCATAGTGCCTCTTTCTCCATGAAGTCGGCCAGCTGCGGCCTTGGGTCCCGATGCCTATGTAGGTAGGGTATATATGTAGGGACCTTCAGCTCACCGTCCTCTCTTGTGTCTAGTTTTGCGTTAAGGTACCATTAACAGCGTATAATGAGTTACGATAAAATAATGTTATATTTTAGAGATACACAGCTTTTAAATAATATAATCTGCCAAAATACTTCCACGTGTGCAATTAATATATTATATTAAACCACAAGCAACAAAGTGTTATGAATAAAAGCAATTAGCATCTCCATTGATTTTCTCCTATTCCATGTTATAAATGTTTCAACTATTGTTCATAGTTTAAAAGAATAAAGTTATGGATAACTCGATATAGTTTTAGAAACATTTGCGATAAAACATTGAAGTATAAAGAAAGAAGGAAGAAATTATGAAAAACCGCTGATCTTACAATCACAATGCCTTTACGGTTCTATGTATGCTAGTTTCCTAACTAAAAACAAACCATATAATATTCATATATAAAGGAAATGCAAAATGTCGAAACAATCAGTCACTTTACTAGCTTTGCCGATTTAATCTTAAAAACCAAGATACGAGAAAAAATTCGTAAAATGATTTTGTTAACGATTTTACCAGTTTGTTTGCTAATTGGTTCTGCACAGGTAACGTATAAACTTGTGCTATTATATTCACTAGTGGTCGAATTTTGATCGTAATTCCATTAAATTTTTATGTTTGTATATTAAGCAAGGTGTATTTCATTTTCAACTCTAAGTATAAGTTACCGTTACCGATACAGGCTATTAAAGTCCACTGCTGAACATAGGTCTCCTCTATAGATAGCCTCATAGGCGGGTTATTTGCCATAGTTCCCACGCTTGGTAAGCGGGTTGGCAACCGCAGTTTTTTTATTTTTAGTCGTTATGAGGAAGACGCTGCAGCCCATCTCCTGGTTTATTTCCCTCTGTCGCCTCTTACGAACACCGACGAGATGATATGGGGAAGTGGATATTCTTACACCGCCACTACACAGGTAAGTATATATACCTAATAGTATACTTTATACTACCTAATAGGTATATATATACTGTATAAGCTACAGCTGCACCTTATATATATCTATGGCGATAATTTCTACTCTGTGCGACTGTTTAACCACAGACTATTATGTATTTTACAGTATGGATGTAGATAATGAATGTTTTTGAAATTTAATGTATTTGTATCATATCATCATCATCATCATTATCATTACAACCCTTCGCAAGTCTACACCTGAACATAGGCCTCCCACAAGGAATGTCACACAGCACAGTCCTAATCCACCTGCAACCATCGACTTCCTGCATATCTTACCAGGTCGTCACTCCATCTAGTGAGGGGCTCCCTACACTTCGCTTACCGGTAAGAGGTTGCCACTCGAGAGCCTTTCTTCCCCATCGGTTGTCTGTTCTTCGAGCTATATGGCCGGCCTTCGAGCTATCAGCTTACTAATCCGTAACGCATATTTTAAATAAATTGTATTTTTCTACACTCCTTCTCTATATAAACTTTAACTATCTCAAATATCATACTCCTTAGTGAACGCAATATCTATGCTTAAAAAGGTGTACATTAACGTATTACTATAAAGATAAGTGCATATTTATTTTGACAATACGCATTTGTGTTAATTGCCAGTATTTAAGAACGCAATAATTAACAATTAGATTCGAAGTGTACAAATAAAAAGAAAATTTTGAATAAAAAGTAAGCTCCGACTTCGTAATCTAAACAGAATTAAATAATTTAATAATAGCTAAATAATTTCTACATCATTTCTACATAATAGCTTCTGCAGTTGTTACCAGGACATAATGTTTTGAAGAATAAAACCCTAAATTCACAAACTATTAAGTCGATATTCTTGTATGTGATCTTGCACTGTTGTAGATATCTTGATTCCTTTTAAATCAAAAATTCTTATTTCGGATTACTATTTTTATACAAATAAGAGTGACAAATTAGCACACAGTCCGCTTAATAGTTAGGTGGATGCTGTGGTCCATAGCCACTTAAGTCTCTTATCCTTTTATGTGTCTTCCTACGAAGCGGGGGGTAAAATAAAATAGGATAAATTCACAATAATTTCTAAAATATTATTGATTAATGAGCTTAAAGTCAACCTGAGAATAAAGAGCTATTGCCGTTGAACACTGGTGAATGCCTTATAAAATGAGTTTTCACTCACCTTTTTGCTGTCGTTGTTTTGTTGTCAACTAAGATGAAGGGCCTAACAAAAGCCTGTATTTTTCATTAATTTTTTAATCTCTCAAGCGTAAGATTAAGACACGTCTTCTCATCACGTAAAAACTTTAAAAACTTGACATATAGAACTTAGATGTGGTCCTTCACTGTTGGCCGTGTGAAGTCACCAGTAAGCTATGGAGAGGGCTATGTAAGGAGTTTTTCTGCTTGATATATATATATATACACTTCGTAATAGTAGTAGGAAGTTTATGTAATGAGAATATCTCCAGTAGAACCAGAATAACCTACATAGGCAACGGGCCAGTCATATGAAGAACTGACCACCGATGGGGAAGAAAGCTTCTCGATTGTCAGGTGGAGTGGCGACCTGGTGAAAGATGCAGGAAGTCGATGGATGCAGTTGGCTTGAAACCGTGCATTGTGTCATTCCTTGGGAACTATGTTCAGTACTGGACTTGTATTGGGCTGTAATGAAGATAATGATGATAATTTCTTTTCAATCTAACTCCAAGTCTGGTTGCAAAACATGGCCATGTCACATCGTGGAGAGACGGATTGCTTTAGAGAAGTCGTTGTTACCGACCTTCAAGAGGAGCATCCTCGAATGCGTTGAAGAGTCCGCCGTCAGCCCCAACTTGGTGCTGCAAATTACAGCTGGCAACTGGAACGTGGTATGTATATACATATGGTTCACATACCTACATTATTTTTTTTTACAATAAGGGTGACAAAAGAGTACACTGTCTGCTTATACATCTACACCAATTCTCGATTAAGAATCGAAATGCAAATGCGTTGTCACCCCTGAGGGCTAAGATGGAGTGCCTCGTTATCAGTATATAGGGGGTACCCGGTTCTCATCACAAAGTACAAAGTACTCTCGCCACTCAACAGCAATTAGTGTTTATAGGTACAACAGATCTAGACTAACTCTATAGTTATTTGTCGTAGATAATAAAATAACTATTTATGGGTATCTAATATGTTCATATCTGTATATTTAACTAGCGGTGCGCCCCGGCTTCGCACGGGTGATTTCTATATCTTGATAACAGCGCCACCTATCGGGTCCAATTGTGAATCTAAACTCTTCTCGAATCAACTGAATCACACACACATTTAATTCTGCGGTACACCTGATGGTTAGTGGACACTAAAGCCTATAGGTATTGCAACCAATTTTATGTAAAGAATGTCTCGCAGCCTATTATAATACTGGCTCTCTATATCCTTCAGATCGGAACATATTGCTTGCTAGCAAAAATAGCTTGGAGGCAAAAATTGGTGGTGGGTGGTACCTACACACAGAAGAGGCTGCTAAGCAAAAGGGACTTCTACCATGCTTTGTCTCTAAGTACCAAGATGCTTCTAAATATATTCCCATACACTCTTCACATCGGAAAGCAACCGAGGATACGCTTTTGGTATCTAGTAGGAAAGGGGTTTCTCCATAGAAGGAAAGACAACAATAAAAAAAAAAACTTAGCAAGTAGTAAAACCACGATCAAACTTAAAAAATATTACTATACCCGAAATTAACATATTCCAGAGGGAAGAATATAAATTAAAAGCGTGGGCGCTCTGCCTGCTTCTCAAATCCAACATGATCTCCAAGGAAGGTGTGTTTCATTTGGACGTCGCACTGGCCGGAGTTCCAGATATCGGTAATATTTTCTTTCAAACCGAAATTTAAGTTGTACATATACCATAAAGGAATACATTATATATTAATAAATACATAATACACAATAATAGTGCTCACGAGCCACAGTTTATATTTAAAAAAAATATATACCTAATTGGAATTGAGTCTCATCCGGAGCCAAAATTTGTTCAAAAACACTATTGTTTGTCGATTGTAGTATAATAAGTCTATGGTCGATGGGAAATAAATTCATTATTTTCAAGCTTTCAAGATAAATTATACAAATCATGCAGTCAATTTTGATATAAAATAAATATTAGTGTCCGACCGACCGAAGGTCGGTTTTGACCGAAGTCGATGCCGAAGCCGAAGCCGAAGCTGAAAGCTTAAAACCTTAAGAAAGTCAGTTCAAAATTGGCTAAAATTAATAGATACCTAATAAAAGGTAATTTCTTTCATCTCGAGAAATGGATCTAGAGACGATAAAAATTGTAACAGTTCGTTCAATTTCGGCGCTTGCTAGAAAACCTTCGGCTTCGGCCAGAACTTCGGCCCATTTGGTCGAAGCTGAAGGTTTCGCCGAAGGAGGTTTTTTGGCCGAATAAGAAGCCGAAGCCGAAGCTTCGGTCGGACACTAATAAATATGTAATGCTACTGTCAATTTACAATTAATATTTTATTTTACGTTTCAGATAAAAACACCGTTGAAAAAAAAATCGACGAATGTCTATATTTAAAAGAGCGTAAACCTGAAGATATAGCTTGGCATTTTCTCAAATGTTACCATCAGGGCAATCCAAAACATTCCTATATGTAAGAAAGAATTAATGTTGTATTTTTTAAAAGAGCGCCATCTGTTGTACAAAATAAACAAATAAAATTATAATTTATTTTCCTGCCATCTAGTGATAAAATGTGCAGCATAAAACTCAATGTTAAGAAGTCGTCTTGCTATCATATCGTTAGATAGCACTTAAATATATTTTTTCTTTAACGCGTCCTAAAATTTAAACTTTAATGCCACAAAAAGAAAACTCACATTTATCTCACTAATAAAAGGACATATTTGTAGTAAATATTTATTTATTTATTTTGCGTGGCTTTTATGCACACGAATACAAAAATGTAAAAATCAATATTATAAACGTTGTGTATTGAGGGCATCCACTTTTTCCGCCACCAGGGCGATACCACTTCGGAACGAGGTGAAATATTTGACAGATTTCATAGCGGGGAAGTTAATTTGTTAGAAAATGTAAGGGTCAATTAGTTATATTTTATATTAATTAGATTAAAAGTAAATAAACAAATCTACGAATATTCCTATAAGTAAAAAAAATTAAAAAGAAGTCAAAATCTGCAAAAAAATGAAGAGCAAACCACTGAGGCATTGTTTCGTGTACTAATATAATACTTAAGATACACTTTTATTATAAAACTAATTTCTCAATTAAATTACATTGTGTAACAAAAAACTTTACCTCAGTCCCAAATAGCGATATCTGGTGAGCGGAAAATTATTATCCTTCATTTGTCATCCCAGTTCCGTCCTATGTTTTAAAATTAGATTACGGAAAACCAACCTTGTAAACCAGAACAGAATGTAATCAACTAGTAGAAGAATATCTAACACATTGACACGGCCACAGACGTTGACCGTTATCTCGCTATCGCGTCTAGTACAAAAGAAATAAATTAAAAAAACTGTCAGTCGTAGGACTGCACGTCAGAAGTGAAAATTTTTTAGCTTCACAAAATTGTAAACATTATTTTTGTATAAATGTATCTGAGCGTGACGGTCACGCGAGTTCAGTGCTTTTTCCCCATCCTAAAACAGCTATATATATAAATACATATATGTAGCTCTTTTGTATATAGCCCTCTCATTTTATATATATAGGGTTAATTTTCAATAGCCAAATTTGCAGAGAAGGTCAGAATAAATAATATAGGCAAATGGCGAAGAAAAATTAAATAAAAAACATTCTGACCTTTTTATCTTTTAAATTCAAAGTGCGTGGTAATACATACATAATTTTAACTGATTTTACTGCGCACGCACACATTCGTAAGGGTCAATCGGTAGGCATAAACGTTGTTGCCCATAAATCACATTCAATTTGGGATAATTACAAATAAAAGTAGAAGCCTTATTTACTCGTATTTTCAAAAATTGCAATAACGATATATCATTATTTATAGCACATTTATACATCTGTATATATATGTACCTATATGAGCGTGACGGTCACGCGAGTTCAGTGCTTTTCCCCATCCCAAAAGTGCCCAACGAGCTTTCATTCAGTTTTCACTTCAAAAATCTTTTTACATCTTACGTATCTATACGGACACACATCAAGAGGTTCAAAACCCAGACTTTATAGAATAAGGGTGACAAACGAGCACACAGTTCACTGCTTGATGGTAAATGTATGCTGTTACCTATAGACATCTACATCTATCTTCGATTAAGAATCAAAAAGTGATTTTGTGTAATTATAAAACTTGCCATACCTGGCATTTATGACGCAGAACTATATGATTGCTGTTACAATATACAATATAGCAATGATCGTGACTAACGAAGAGGTGTGACTAAAGGAGGTATAGAGGATATATTATGTACAAATTGTAAATCTATGAGGATAGAAGGGTTTAAAACGCATCTGTATTTGGATTCTTAATAGAGGTATTAAGAATCAAAATACAGATGCGTTTTCAACCCTGAGAACTAAGATCAAAAAAGAAGGGTCTCAGGTTCTCTTCACCCACCATACGAAAAGCAGCAGCCTTAAGTAGTTGTTTCACGCTGGTATTCTGTGAGAGCGTGGCCCTGTCGAGCCGACCTATTCGTGCTACAACCATAATATAGCTGCAACGTGGCTCTACCACTGTACAGACAAATCACTACGTAGGCAGGTAGGGTACATTTCAAGAGACGCCGAAACCATGCTCAATTCGACGGCTCCGTGGCGCTGTGGCTTAGCAATGAGTTGTTGCGCTGGGAGCCGCGGGTTCGAATCCCGCACTGAACAAGTATTTGTATGACCTACAAATAATTGTTCCGGGTCTGGATGTTTGATACAGGAGAAAATCCTAGTGTGGGGTAACGTTTTATTAAAAAAATTACCGTTATGGCCTATTAAAGTCCACTGGTGAACATAGGCCTCCCCTATAGATTGCCTAATAGTGGGGATATTTGCCATAGTTTCTCTCTTGGCAAGCGGGCTGGCAACCACAGTCTTTTATTTTAGTCGTTATTAGGAAGACCATCTCCTGATTTGTTTCCCTCTGTCACCACCCACGGGACAATATGGGTTATGACATTATGCACCTTAAATCATTTTGCAACCAAATACGTGGTTTAAGTTTAAGATGCATAGCATCATCAGTGGCAGCCTCGTACTGGTAACTACAGTGTTATGCAACCCTCCACTATATGAAGTTTTGACCTGATATAACACGCAGCTCAACAATAGATGCAGGTTCAGATCCGTACATTGTAGCAACTGTGGAACCGTGATGGACTGTAGTGATAGTGAATGTGAATGTGGAAAATTACACTAAACAAGACAAGAGTAAATGAGCTTTTTAACCAACTTCAAAAGGGAGGAGATTCTCAATTCGAGTGTATGTTTTTTTGTATGTATGTTACGCGATATCTTCGCAGATTGTGAACCAATCTGTGAACCAAATTGGTGCTAAGGATATAGCAAGAATTAAAGCACCAACTTCAGAATGTGAAATTATTTTATTCTTATTAGTTCTTTGAAGTGGGCTTTTACTTTTTATTAAAAACTAGCTGTTCTCCGCGACTTCGCCCGCGTGGAATTTATTACGATTGTATTTCATGGTTTTTTTTTTTTGCGCCTAAGCCTTTTTGTAGCCTAAGTTACTCCTTCTAACATTAGCTATCTGCCAGTGAAAGTCCCGTCAAAATCGGTCCAGCCATTTCGGAGATTAGCCGGAACAAACTCACAGATAGACAGACAAAAATTTTATTTTTTATTTTTTTATATGTAACGTATATACTTTCATATGGATTTAGTATAAAGCTGTAATTTTGACATTACAAACAGACACTTCAATTTTATTTACTTGTATAGAATAGATGTATAGATATAGATTATAATAAGCTTAAAGTTGCCTATTAAGTACCGTTTCAAAATGAGGTTCCTGTGACCGGAAGAGAAACAACGAAAGAAACTCCGCAGCTATCAAAAGTAAAAACTATTAGTAAATCCAATTGTGCATGCCCTAAGTTCACTAAAAAGTCGCGTATTATACGGAATTTTTTAAGTTCCAATTTTCCAATAATTTTATGTCAAACTTCAATTTAAAAAAAAAATTGGAAAATCCAAAAGTGCACGACTCATAATGCTCATATGATCATCATATCATCATTCAGGTCACTCCATAAAGTCCAAGACGTATTTAAGTATAAATATACTTAAATATATACATCCTACTTACTTTTAGTACGTACCACTATTATTTATTCTGTGCTTTTAAAATATTGTAATAAAAATCTCTGATTATTATATTAATCAAGTATGTATGAAATTTGGTTTTTCGAATATTTTGTATTTGTACACCGATCTTTTTGAGCCGCTGCAAACAACCGATACAGTATCCATTCACGACGGCGGTTGACGCCGAAGCATAGATTACACTAGAGACACCGATTTGAGTGAGTGTGGCTGAGGCAGTCTATTTAGTAAAATAAATTATTACAAGGCTGCTAAAACACCGAACATTTCTGAATAAAATTAATTATAACTAAACAAAAGAAAATTAAACTGCCATTTACTTTCCATGGCTTCCCACATGATATATGAAAGGATTAAAAAATTGAATGAGTTAAACAATTGATATTTTCAAAAGTTATCGTGTTTACCACTCCATACGGACTTGATAAATCTACACCATAAGCCACTAAAACCACTTTTTTTAATGTAAAAATAGCAATTAATCGATTTAAAAAAAATATTAATACGTTAAACTATCATGACAATGTGCTTTTTATATCATTTATATGTTCAATATGATTGTTAGATACGATTTTATGCGACAAAACGTTGGAATCTTGATTTTAGGCGCTAGCAGAACATACCTACGCGCATTGCGCTTAAGGCATGCAATAAAAACGTCAACACAGATGTTGGCGGTTTTGTTTACTTTTGTTACATTATTTAGCTGAGACCTTAAACTAAATGAATATTGAAGATATTGTACGCTTTCACATTGTATTCACGATAAATCATAGACAAGGAATTTTCATAAAGGAAACTTTTCATCATAGTGTCATTAGTAATGGGACACTGTCACGTCAAGGTTGGACTCTAAGAATTGTGTCTGTACACAAAATAGTTGCAATCGCCAATAAATCTGTCATGTTTAATTATGGTGAAGATTCCAACTTGAGAGTGTTTTATGCCCATGAAAAATATCATCTTCCTCGTCCTCTTTCTTACCCGTAGAAGTCCAGTGCTTGACATTGGAGAACCTTGCATTTTGCCACGCATCGCAGAGAGATTGACGATTACTTCACCAGCCGTTGTGCACACTTTAAAAGTAAACCATATTGTTATAGCGCCATCTGTCACTAATCCATCGACGATCAATCGAATGGTGTGGTAACACCCTTAGATCGCCATCACTAAGCAGCCTATTTAAATATATGTTATATGATGAATATTATGATGACGATTATCTTCAGCCGGGATTCGAACTAATAGCCTCCTAATTAGCAGACACATTGGCTTCAACAACACGAACCCCAATCCTCGTATTTTATCAAAGAATAAGTATAATGCAATTGTGTATTATAATAACTGGGTTCATTTTAAAATACGTAAGCCCTTATTATGTGACATAATTTAGCGGTTAGTCATAAAGGCTGTTTCATACTAATTAAAAATAATTATATTTATAATTAAATTATTTATACAAACTAAAGCCTCCCTGTAACCTTTTATGGCTATGAATGGATGAGCTTGTCCGGAGAAGGACCACGCTCTCACAAAATATTATCGTGAAATAGCAGTCAAGGCGTATGTGTTTAGTATGTGAGTGACGAGGACGTGCTGAATTTACGAGAAATTATATTGATTTCTTTTATTTACACGAATACAACTCATTGAATAGGTAAAGCTAATCTTACCGCCGCGGATATCGCGTTTTATTTGAGTAGAGTTAATTCTCGAACTTTCGGGTGCTTTATAGCATCCATAGTAACGGCATGAGTAACTACTGCTATAATATGTGTAGGAAACTATGTGTATAAGAAAAGATCCTTACAGCAGCGGTAAGCTGCTATTTTACGCTGGTATTCTGTGAGAGCGTGGTTCTTCCCCGGTCGAGCCGACCCATTCGTGCTACAACTATACTACTAATAGCCGCAGAATGGCTTTAACACGTTACAAAAGATAGACTTCAAGATAGATACTCGTAGATGTAAGATTGTTCTGCGTGGATCGAACCAAAAATCAATATTTAAAATCTAAGAGTAATCATCAGGATGTCGAACACCTGAGCACCAATAGCAACGGGGGGACCCGTTGCTATTGGTGCTCTAAAGCACCCTAAACGATGGGAGTTAAAAAATGAAAAAAAATCAAATTAAACGCGATAAAATCAGGAAAATTTGTTTTATTTAATAATGATATCGTGTGTGCAGGACTTTATCGTTAAGTGTATTACAATGTATATAGTTCGGAGTACAGTGCTGCATGTTCAGATGGCAATTCTGATTGCGTTACAATAATTGGAGCGACCCAGTTCGCGACGAGCGTTTTACTTGTTACTTGTTAACTATGTGCCATTTCCTATTATGCTGCCCCTATCTGAAATATATAATTTAGAATAAACATTCTTGGTTTTGTTAAAATAAATCTATTTTTATTGCACTGGTATAGTTGTAGCACGAATGGGTCGGCTAGACCGGGAAAGGACCACTCTCTCACAGAATACCAGCGTAAAATAGCAGCTAAATGCTGCTGTGTTTCGAATGGTGAGTGTAGAGAACCGGAGACCTTTTTTAATGGAAACGAGGCATTCCATCTTAGTCCTCGCGGGTGACAACGCATCTGCATTTTGATTCGTAATCTAGGATAGATAGATGTAGATGTCTGTGGGCCACAGCAACCACTTAACATCAGGTGGACTGTGCTTGTTTGTCACTTATCCTATAAAAAAAAATACAATAAAAAATTGAACTAAAAAAATAAACCCGACTTCAAGAAATTAAAAAGAATAAAAAATTCACATGGCTTAGCTTCTGAATTCGGGACTATTATTTATCTATTTATTTAATTTTTTACATTGATATTCTAGCTGTATGAAATGAAATTTAAACAACAATTTAAATGTAATATTCACAATATATCATCATTACAGTCCATCACAATTCCACTGTTGAACATAAGACTCCCAAGGAATGCCACAAATCACGACCAGGGCCACCTTCGACTTCCTGCAACTTTTACAAAGTCTAATGGAGGGCCGCGCTACACTTAAGATGATAAGTGTTCATTATGTGGACAGAAAAAAAGAATGAGCTAATACTCCAAAACCTAAAGGAAAAGAGTTCTTTGTTTGAAGTTGGTTGCAGGTGTGCTTCATGTGCTTCAGAAGCCACTTACTATTAGGTGGACTGTAAGATCGTTTGTCACTTCATTTTATAAAAAGCGACCCGCCCCGGCTTTGCCTGCACAGCATCTATAGATGTAGCGTTATTTAGATTTATGATAATCAAGAATCATTTCTTTATCTTTTTTTTTGGTTTTTCGAAACAAAAATCTTCAAAGTTTTGGGATATAATATAACCAAGATCCCTCTTAGTATTTATTGTCCTCTATCTGTTCGTAAAGTTTCATCACATTCGATTCGGCCATTCCGAAGATTATCCCGGATAGACAGACAGACAAAAATGTAAAATGATTGTTTAAGTCTTAGCTCCTATTTTGCAAATAACCCCATAAGCTTGACATTTGCTGTCAGATTAGAAACATTTTTGTTCGCATATTTTCCACGCGACTTCTTCTTTGAAACAGACTCTTGTTTAAAGCTGAGACTACTTATGAAGTACTTTTTGTTATGAGACTGATAGGCTCCCGGTAACCTAGAATCATTTGTCAAGTTTATACGGACCCTCAGAGCACAACTACTCGCACTTCAAAAAGGAGGAGGTACTCAATTCGACTATATTAAAAAAAATGTGTGTTACCTCATAACTTTTTTCTAGGTGAACTGATTTTATTGATTCTTTTTTTATTTTAAAGCTGGTACTTCTCATGTGGTCCCATATAAATTTGGTCAAGGTCTGACCAGTAGTTTTTGAGTTATCCTTAATAAATTATATTGAAGTCGGTTGTACAACATTTTTTATTTTGCCACTTGTTTTTATTTTATAAACAAAACAGGCACTCGTCTACACCGTCCCCTTCCAAATATTTTTGTGATTTTAAAAGCATATGTACATCCAGTACATTTGTCTCTTATTCTGACCTACATATAATGTTATTTATAACGACACTATGTTTTATCTACATGAATATATAGAATAAGGGTGACAAAGGAGCGAAGATCAAATCGTCAACATTTATTGTGGAACACAGGTTACAAAATATTTTATTACTTACTAACTGTTACCTGGCGCGTTGCTGCCGCAGAAGACATAGTTGTGGAAATATTGTTTTAAATTTGGAAGAGTTCTATTGTTTAATTAGAAATGATAATGATGACGATATACCATAACTTTCAAATTGATTTGTCGTTACGATACGCGCGCCACCTACTGTAAGTTAATTGTACTTGCCTATAACCTTCGCACAAGTGCAAGCAATAAGTTGACAAAGTTTAAGCGCTATCTGATGAACGGTATGGCAGCGCATAAAATACGAACAAAAATTAATTTTAATATATTAGATTTCATACGTGATAGAGCCATGCTCTCTATTATAGTTGTAGCACGGATGATTCAGCTCGACCGCGGAAGGACCACAAACAAACATTATTTTTTATATAATAGATTAAATACATATTAGAATCACAATGTGCAATTGTCCAGTACGTATTGGACGACCAATATTAAAAAAAGTTATTTAATATTCATTATAGGCAATTAAATTGTCATTTAAATAATCATTACCTAATTGTATTATCATATCATCACTTTTATCCGTCAAAAATAATTTTAAATTTTTAAACATTCTGCCTGACAGTAAGTGGACGCTGTGGCTTATAGACCTCCACGATTAAGAATCAAAATGCAGAATGCGTTGTCATCACACCATGTTCTCTACACTCACCATACGAAATACAACATCATTTCTAAGCTACTATTTCACGCTGATATGTAAGAGCGTGGTCCTTTCCCGGTCGAGCCCATCCATTCGTGCTACAACCATAATATAGCTGCAGCGTGACTCTACCACATATAAAATGTTCGGATACACTCAAAATAATTATTTGACTTTGTTCATAAGCAGCATGTTGTTCATTTTAAAAATAATACTCTATAATTTCGTATAACAAAAGTTTGAGAAACAAAAGCTATTGCCTTAAATCAGTTATATTACCATGTTACATTGTAACACAATACAGGGGAATGGTTATAATAATTAAGGATAAAGACGCCTTTAAAAGGCGTAATCTGAAAATGAAATTACGTTCATTGTCGATCGTTCAAAGAAAGCATGCAACCACGAGGTACTTTTTGATATTGAAATCAAAATATGTTTTTTTAGTTGTAAAATAACAGCCTATTGCTGCCGTGTTTCGTATGGTGAGTGTAGAGAAACGTAGACCGTTTTTACTGGGTAAGAGATATACCATTTTAGTCCTCAAAACATGTGCATTTTGATTCTTAATTGATAATAGTAGGTAGGTGGCTCTGGACCACGGTAATATAGTGTACATGAGGTAGAGCCATGCTGCAGCTAAATTATGCTTGCAGCACGAATAAATCGACTTAATTGGGGAAGGACCACGCTCTCACAGAATACCATTGAAAGGGTAGACAAGGAAAAAAACTGAAGATGGGCAGCATCATCTTTCCGAAAGCAACTCAAAATCATAGAAAACAGCTGTTGACAACTCCAGGCGAGTTCCAAGCGTGGTAACTATGGCCAAACCCAATATGAGGCTATCTATGTAGGAGGTCTATGTTTCACCACGCGAAACATAGTAGCATATTTTGTGAGAGCGTGGCCCTACCCCGGTCGTGCCAACCTAATCGTGCTTCAACCGTAATTGTAGCTACAGCGTAGCTCTACAATTAAAAGAAAAAAACCCTTCGTTGTCGACGTACCACGCGTTCGAATCAAACGATTTGCTTCGTTGTTCATAATGCGTTCAGTAAAGGAGTAGAATAATTTGCCGGCATCTGTCTTTCCATTTGATTACAATGGGTGTCTTCAAGGCAAGAGAGAATAAGCTTTTGTTTACCCAAGTCAGTGTGCTTTACGATCTTCGGCTGCATTATCCTTGATCATCAAGTGAGATAGTAGTCAAATATATCCTCCAGAACGAATTTCGGTCACGGCGGCCAGCCTCAACGGAGACTAGCCATCGACGCAAGACAGGAATTTTGTGCCCAAGTGTATGCGCAAGCACAGGTGCACTCTCTATTCCCTCACTCTCATAGTCCGATGGGACGGTAAACCGATACGACCGGAGAGAGATCAGGCGCAAGACCAACGGCTTTTCTGAGGCACGGGGGCGAGACACCGCCAAGTACTATAGTCAAATATATAATTATAGTAGTTAAGAAAAGACTGGCTGAGCTAAAAATTTTTAACAATTTGTATCGTAGTTACCGTTACAGCTTGTTAAAACTCCACTGCTGAACATAGGCCTCCCTCACAGATTGCCTCGTAGGAGGGATATTGTGCCAAAGTTGCCACGCTTGGTAGGCGGGTTGGCTACCGCAGTTTTTTATTTTTAGTTTTTATGAGGAAGACGCTGCTGCCCATCTCCTAGTTTGTTTCCCTCTGTCACCGCTTACGACACCCACGAGATGATATGGGGTATTACATATTCTTACACCGCCACTACAGAGTAAATCGTAGTATTTTTTTAATTTTTCTATTTTTTTTTATTTTTCTAATTTTTTTTAATTTTATACGTGGCAGAGCCATGCTGCAGCTATATTAGTATATATATTAGTATAGTTGTAGCACGAATGGGTCAGCTCGACCGGGGAAGGACCACGCTCTTACATAATACCAGCGTAAAATAGCAGCTTAATGCGGCTGTGTTTCGTATGGTGAGTGTAGAAAACCGGAGACCCTTTTTACTGGAAATGAGGCGTTCCATCTTAGTCCTCAAGGCTGACAACGCATCTGCATTTTGATTCGCATGCGAGGATAGATGTAGATGTCTATGGGCCTCAGCAACCACTTACCATCAGGTGGACTGTGTGCTCGTTTGTCACCCTATTTCTATAAAAAAAAATTGTAAATATTTCTACTTATCTTAAAAGGGAGCATTTAATTTTTTTACTACGTAATCGTTATGATTTTTTGTACTTCATACACATTAAAATTATTTATCTCTCAAACAAAAAAATAGCTCTTGCACCTATATCATTATTTATCATATCAAGACTGTCAAAGACTTCATCTCAAAAAACTGCTTTACTCGCCTTTCATGGCTATGTAGCTTCCGTTTTGAGATATGGCGTAATACTTTGGGGAAATGAATCTACAGTTAACAAAGCTTTTATTGCTCAGCAAAAGTGTGTAAGGGCAATCTGCGGTGTTCGTCCATTGTATTCTTGTAGATAATTTTTCCAACCCTAAAATTATAACACTTCCTAGCATTTATATTTTCGAGTTGGGTATCTTTGTCAAAAACATTCACAGTTTTACAAAAATAGTAATGTTGTTAGTTTTAATACAAGGTATACGAATAAACTAGTTCTTCCATTTAGAAAGAAGGCAACCTCTCATAAGAGCTGTTAGTCGATGGCAATAAAGGTGTTTAACAAACTGCCTAGCGACATAAAATCATTGCGTCTTAATAAATTTAAAAGCAAGCTTTTTATGTGGTTGGTGGACAAGACTTTCTATAATATTAAGTAGTTTTTTAATTACAAATAAATTCACTTGACCATGAATGTATTGTTTGTAATGTATTATAATTTTAAATGTGACTACTATAATAATAATAATAAATAACTTTCCCCCTAACCCTCGGCCGTTTGGTCTCCCCTGCCGAGGGTTTCCATCTGGTTGGGTTTTTATTTATTTATGTATTATTTATTTATTTATGTATTATTTATTTATTTATGTATTATTTATTTATTTATGTATTATTTATTTATTTATGTTAGTATATTAAATATATATTTATGTTTATTTATTATTTCCTTTAAAATATTTATTCAGCCCAACCAGATGAGAATACTATATAAATACCCCAAAATAATAGTAATAATAATAAAACGGTTTTTATTTATTTATGTAATTTTTTTATGTATTTATTTTATTTTATTGATATTTATGTATTTTTATCATTTTAATTTACAATTATATATTTATACAGCCCAACCAGATGAGAAAACTATATAGATACCCCACATAATAATTGTACTGTTTAAATAATAACTAATTTTAATTCAATTGATCTAATACTTAAATATTTGCACGTCCTAACAGGGCAAAACATGTCGATCTTTTATTTGATGTCACAACTTATTTACCGTGTTTTATGCAAATAAATGATTCTTGATTCTTGAAATAAATGATTCTTGATTCTATATGACCAATACCCCGCGTAATCGTTCAACGTGCTATGAAGAGGGCTATGCTCGGCTCGAAGTGTCTCAGTGTGACTGTGATTGAATCTGCCAGATCAGTAAACTAAAGTGGCAATTTAGTATGTAAAATAGTAGGACGGTCCCCCACTAGATGGAGTGACGACCTGGTAAAACATACAGGAAGTCGATAGATACAAATGGCTTAGGATCAACCTTCATCGCATATTTTTTTTACGTGGTAGAGCTACGCTGCAGCTATATTGTGGTTGAAGAACGAATGGGTCGACTCGACCAGGGTAGGACCACGGTCTTACAGAATACCAGCGTAAAATAGCAAATTAATGCGGCTGTGTTTCGTATGACGAGTGTATAGAACAGGAGACCCTTTTTACTGGAAACGAGACATTCCATCTCAGTCCTCAGGGGTGACGACGCATCTGAATTTTGATTCTTAATCGAGGGTAGATGTCTATGGGCCACAGCATCCACTTACCATCAGGTGAACTGTATGCTCGTTTGTCAACCGTATCCTATTAAAAAAAATACTTCAAGGAACCCTATTTCATTTATCTTGTACGCTTTACACTTTGCTTTTAATTTTTCTACCGACTTCAAACAGGAGGAGGTACTCAATTCGACTGTATGTTTTTTTTATGTGTGTTACCTCATAACTTCTTTCTGGGTGAACCGATATCGAAGATTCTTTTTTATTTGAAAGCTGGTGCTTCACATGTGGTCTCTTATAAATTTGATCAAGGTCTGACCAATAGTTTTTGAGTTATTCTAAATAATTTATATTGAAGTCGGTTGTACAAAATTTTTAATTATAAATTATGTACTTAACGATGATAATGGTGAATAAAACAGCTAAGAATTTATTTTTATAGTATAGATAACTGCGAAAATACCTCAATGAATCAAGGCGAGCGTAAATAATTCCACAATACGAAAACGAACGAAGTTCGATTTCCGCCGGCATCATTGAAATTGTGATTTTGCAATTTTAAGTGTTGATTAACTGAAATAATCGCGAGGAAAATTTTCATACCTAAAAGATTAAAAATATATCGAGCAGATGTAAAGGACACAAAGAACACACAAAGGACTTTTAGATGAAAAATACCTACATATATTAAATATAAATATATGTTAAGTATAGGTACCAGGTACCTATGACAAAAATATTTTTATAAGACGTTTTCATTTAACATCCGCAAGATATTCGCTATGGAACCAGAGTAACTGATGAAGAAGTAAGCTGAAGTGGCAATGACTTGGCCATATAGCTCGAAGAACCGACAACGAATGGGGAAGAAAGGTTTTCGGGTAGCAGCCTCGTACCGCTAATTAAAGGTTAGCGGTCCGCCGCTAGATGGAGTGACGACCTGGTAAGGCATGCAGAAATTCGATGGAAGAAGGTGGTTCTGGACCTTTTTTTGTGGCATTCCTTGCGGGAGACCTATGTTCAGCAACAGACTTGTGAGTGGCTGTAACGATACGATGATGATTTCATTTAATGCGTCCTGAAATATATTTTTTTTATATTTTGTCAACAAAACCTCTTTGTTTACTATTTATATGTTTAATTAATTTAATTATTAAAAATCCTTTTCAATAATTAAATTAAATTTAAATTCTTTACGAATATAAATTTAGTCTGTATTATTTTCTTTTCTTTTTACCCATTAAATTGTTAAGAAAAACAACGATTCTAACTCCGAAGTCTAAACTATTCCCATAATATAACCTTCCAGTCCCGCCCATGACTGCCCCCGGTTCGACTTCTGTTAACAACACAGTAGCGCTCACGAAATATACCCATCTCTTTTCCACTTAAAGCGTTTGTAGAGTTCGAAGGGCAACCTTCTTGTTCCCACGCATAGCTCACTGCTACAGATTACTAAGTGTTCTACTAATGTTGTTTTTATATTTTTATATTTGTTGCTTACTCAGAGTTGAAAGGACGTATCTCTAAATCAAATGCACCTTAAATACAAACTAATGAGTATGATATAAAGCATACAGTTATTTTTCCGTGCAATGTATAAACGTCATTAAATTTCGATATGACTCCGAATAATTTTAACACTGGCCGTTTCTGCCAAATGCCATAATCGCTAGTAATGGCGGACAGTTTTTTAAACTTTAAAATTCTGAAAAACGTTCCGTTGTGGCCTGGTGTACGTAATTACGGTGCTATCTTGATTTTAGATAAAGCATTTTTACATGCTTTATTGGGAGGTGTCCTTCCGGCGACTGATATTTATTTATTAAAAATAACTTATTTGAAAACATCGCCAGGTATTGCATTGTTGTAGATAAAGCGATGCAATTTTTTACAGGTACAAGTAAATCCGTTTACTCGGCATTTGTTGTGCGCTTTTTCTATCGTAGAACATGACAGTGCACTTATTTTAGTCTTTAAGCTTATCGTAAATTATGTTCTTGGAGGTTGCTACTAATCTCATAATTGTTGGACATTGTAATTGACTTAAATTTTTTTTAAGAAAAAGTAAAAGGGGAAATTAAGCAATTAAAAAGAATAAAATAATTTCACATTCTGGAGTCGGTGCTAAGATATAGTGTACCTAAAAAATAAAAGCCCCGACTTTAAAATGTGAAATTAATTTAGGTATTCTTTTTATTTCTTTAAAGTTGACTTTTAATTATTGTTATTTTTTTATTAAAAGTTATTTTTAAACCATTTGAGTGAACTATGGAATATCACAATCATAATTTTGTCTAAATAAATTTTGTCTTATAGGTGAAATTTTTTCTCCATATTTATATGGGACCACTTCCGAAGGAAAACTTATTTAATAAAAAATAAATTATCAAAATCTTTTCACAATTGACAATGATATCGCGTAACATACAAAAAAAATACAGTCGAATTGTCAACCCACCTTTTTTTCAAGTTGACTAATAATAACAAGGTTTTCAATTTGACTGTATTTTAATGTTTTGTGCAAAAATTAGAAAATGGCAACATTTGAGAAAAAAATTGCCGTGAGTGAATCAAATTTTATACGTGGTAGAGCCATGCTGCAGCTATATTTATAGTAGATATAGTTGTAGCACGAATGGGTCGGCTCGACCAGGGTAGGACCAAGCTCTCACAGAATACCAGCGTAAAATAGCAGCCTAATACTGCTGTGTTTCGTATGGTGAGTGTAGATACCCTTTTTACTGGATACGAGGCATTCCATCTTAGTCCGCACAGCTGACAACGCATCTGCATTTTGATTCATAATGGAGGATAGATATATATGGAGGATAGATAGATATATATATATATATAGATGTCTATGGGCCACAGCGTCCACTTACCATCAAGTGGGCTGTGTGCTCGCTTGTCACCCAATAGTATTAAATCACGTTAATTATCCATATTAGGAGCTAGATTTATAATTGTTTGGTGGATGCACGTGAACGACACGCATCGCCTGCCATGGATTTTAGCGTCCAGTCACCCAATCGCTGTTTGTGAGGACAAACGGACCTTGTCTTTAGCTAGTTTTTTTTGGGAATCTTCAGGTTAAATATGTTTTTTCTTACTTTATGGCACACAATAGCTCACTTGTCAACGGCATTAAGTCCCTTTTAATGTTTTTTCCAAGACGGTGGTACACTCTTGTCAAGAACACTATGTCTTTTTACTTTCGATCTACTGTAAACGTAAGCGGAAAATGTAAACGATTTTTTTTTTCTTTTTTTACGAAAAGAAAAGCAATTTTTGAGACATCATAACATTAATAAATGCTTACAAGACCGCGTCGGTATACATAATTAATACCCATGAAAGAAGAATTTAGCATTTTAAGAAAATCTCTCACTCATACATATTTAAATCCGTACAATGACCACCTTTTTTGATGTCGGTTAAAATGCAAAAAAAATACTGCAAATTACCAGACCGCATGCATGATTAATATAGCTGTTTATTCAAGCAATGCTCGCTAATTCTTTAAATGGACGCGTACTTAGAAATCGAGGGACGCGTGATCGAAATAACAAACAAAAGGTTCCGTATAAAATGAACGTACGCGCTATCAATATGGATATGCATTATTTATTAATGAACGACAAATAATATTTTGGTTGTTACAAATCAATTTGTTAAGATTCGCGTAATAGAACAAAATGATGTGTCTTACCTAGTTTGAAGAGCACCTCCCGTCCTCCCTCAATTGCGCGCACTATCCCCGTCACCACTATTCCCAAATTACTGCTGAGGTCTTAGCAAATTTATTTTTAACAACCTTAATATTTTTTATAGGATAGGGTGACAAACAAGCACACAGTCCACCTGATGGTAAGTGGTTGCTGTGACCCATAGACATCTACATCTATCCTCAATAAAGAATCAAAATGTAGATGCGTTTTCACCCGTGAGGACTAAGATGGAATGCCTCTTTTCCAGTAAAAAGGGTCTCCGGTTCTCTACACTCACCATACGAAAGACAGCAGCATTAAGCTGCTATTTTACACTGGTATTCTATGAGAGCGTAGTCCTTCCCCGGTAGAGCCGACCCATTCGTGCTACAACTATACAATTAATACAGTTGCAGCATGGCTTTCAAAGATTCAAAACTTTTATTTGCATCAAACATGGTAAATACAGGTGTTAATTACATACATTTTGGACCAAACATGTTTCATGTTTGCACCGCTGTGTTCAGGCCTGAAGGATAAAGAGAGCCAGTATAATTACACGGTGTAAGGCATTCTATCTTAGTCCTTACAGGTGGCAGGACTGCTGTACTTACCATCAGGTTAACTGCAAGTTCGTTTGTCACTTCAGTTTTATAAAAAAATAAATCTAATTGAACTTGTATTGCGGCGGGCCTTACGCAACTTTAATACTGCTCGTATTGAAGAAGCGATCGAGCGGAACCAGGGCTCCAAAGTCTTTGCTAGAGATCTGTCTGCCAGAAAGAGTCAACTGTCGAAGCTGAAGTCCGAGTGTGGCAGCGTCGTTTCCGGGACACCTGCGATTTTGAGTGAGATTGAGAGGTTCTATGGGCAGCTGTACACATCATTGTTGGAGCCACACGCAAGTGTGAGTAACGATCCAAGAGCGAGTCTTATCCGACACTATTCCGGACGTCAGTCTGAGCGAGATTACAATGGCTCTCCAGCACCTTAAAAACGGCAAGGCCCCAGGCGAGGATGGAATTACAACGGAGCTTCTGAAAGCGGGTGGAAAACTGGTACTTGAAGTCCTTCAGAAGCTCTTTAATTCCGTCCTCCATGGTGGCATTACACCGGAGGCGTGGAGCAGAAGTGCGGTGGTCTTGTTTTTCAAGAAAGGCGACAACGCTCTCTTGAAGAACTACAGACCGATTTCCCTTCTGAGCCGCGTCTATGTGCTGTTTTCGAGAGTCATTACGAATCGTCTCGCACGCAGACTCGACGACTTCCAGCCTCCCGAACAAGCCGGTTTCCGAAAAGGCTTTGCACATAGACCACATACATACCCTTCGGCAAATTGTACAGAAGTCCGAGGAGTACAATTTGCCTCTGTGTCTGGCGTATGTGGACTATGAGAAAGCCTTTGATTCCGTCAAAATTTGGGCGGTGCTGCATTCCCTTCAGCGATGCCAAGTTGACTGTCGGTATATCGAAGTGCTGAAGTGCGTTTAAAGTAGGGCCACGATGGCTATCCGAGTACAAAACCAGAGTACGAAACCTATCCAACTGCAGAGAGGTGTAAGACAGGGTGACGTTATATTCCCGAAACTCCTCACCGCTGCATTGGAAGACGTTTTCAAGCTACTGGACTGGAAAGGATACGGTATTAACATCAATGGCGAGTACATCACTCACCTGCGATTTGCCGACGATATAGTTCTTATGGCAGAATCGCTAGAGGACCTAAGCACTATGTTCAATGACCTCAATAGTGCCTCCCAACGGATAGGTCTTAAGATGAACATGGACAAAACAAAGATCATGTTTAATGTCCATGTCACACCTATGCCGGTAGTTGTTGGGAGCACTAAGCTCGAAGTTGTTGACGAGTATGTTTACCTGGGACAAATAGTCCGACTAGGTAAGTCCAACTTCGACTGAGAGGTAACTCGACGGATTCAACTCGGCTGGGCAGCGTTCGGGAAATCACGGCACATCTTCTCGTCAGGTATACCTCAAAACTTGAAAACGAGGCTGTACAACCAGTACGTGTTACCAGTGATGACCTACGGAACTGAGACGTGGTCCTTCACTGCTGGCTGGATGAGGAAGCTCAAGGTCGCTCAGCGAGCTATGGAGAGGGCTATGCTCAGAGTCTCACTGCGTGATAAACTTAGAAATGAGAATATCCGCAGTACAACCAGAGTGACCGACATAGCCCAAAGGATTAGTAAGCTGAAGTGGCAATGGGCCGGCCATATAGCTCGAAGTACCGACAACCGATGGGGAAAAAAGGTTCTCGAGTGGCGGCGTGTAGGGCGTCCCCCCACTTGATGGAGTGACGACCTGGTAAGACATGCAGGAAGTCGATGGATGCAGGTGGGTGACTCAGGACCGTGCTTTGTGGCATTCCTTGGGGGAGGCCTATGTTCAGCAGTGGACCTGTGAAGGGCTGTAATGATGATGATGATGAATTGAACTTGTATACGTCGTAACTAACTAGCTTAATTAGCCTTTCGTTTAAAAGTCTAATCTTTTTACTAAACGGCCCCGTTCAACTAGCGGCCTGAATGATATTTTACCGATGCGTCTTATACAACCTGTAATATCAGCGACAGTTGAGTAAGGTGCGGCTGGGGTGGCTCTTGCGCCACTCTAAAGCTGTGTACATATTATAGACCAGTGACCGCCTCGTTGAATGAAATTAATAGGGTGACCATGCCATGTATTGTCTAAGCTGTTAACTGAAAGGATAATTAAGCTAGTTGGCTGCGACATATACACCAATTTGTCGAATTTTGTTATAATTTTCAAAATTAAAACAGCTTTATATATCGTCCGTTTTAAGAAAACACTTTGTAACCTAAATTATAAATATTATTGATTATTTCTATTGTAAGTCTTCTAATAGGAATCGCAAAAATCGTGGATTGCGTAACTGTCAACAGTCAAATTCATACTTTTACTTTATTTTGAAAAACAAATCTGACATAAGTAATATTGATATATAGGTAAATAATAATTATTTTATGCTGAATAACCATGGAAATATGTACATTAACAATTGAGTACGTTTATTACATAATCTAACATTTTAAAACATTATAAATCTGACATCAATTAATTAATTTATATTTAATAATCATAATTGTACACAATTGCGTTCCTATTTGTTGTTTAAAAAAATTTGCATGTACCTATAAAATATTTGCACACCATATGTAGTGGTAGAATGTAAATGGGCCATTAGATATAATTTAAGATCATACTTTTTGTACACCTACATTCTGGCAAATAAATGAATTTGAATTTGAATTTGAAACGACCTTTCATTGTCGAGGGTTATTCATTCTTCATGCCGTACCGTACCCTAAAACCATACGTTACGAGCACCGATGCAACGCGCGCTCTAAGATTTTCTCTTTGCATTGAAAAAAAAACTGAAGCAAGCGTAACGTAGTCGACTCCAATACTTGGAACATTAGTAATTGCAACCACACATTTGCATACGCTGTAATTACAATTAAAAATATCAGCGTCGCGTTGTGCCTAGAGCAGTTCTTTAAATATATATTATTAATTTAATTTATTTATTAATGAATTTATGATACAGTGGTGTTACTTAATTCTAAACTCGCCAAACTTTTACGTTTGATGGCGAGAGGCGCTCTTTTACATAACAATGAACCACCTTATGTACTACTAATATTGGACACAATAATACACAATTATATAATATATTAATATATAAACCTATGACATCTTGTTGTATATAAAAGATGTTCTGTTTATATTTATTACAGGTGTCATTTCATGTCGGTGCTTTTAAAGTATTTTTTTTTTAGTGTAGAGCGAGCTTAGCGGGAAATACTGTTTTTATTATATTAAGCAAAAGTTTGACTTCTATGTTTTTTTTTTAATAGAAATTGGGTGACAAACGAGCACACAGTCGATCTGATGGTAAGTGGTTGCTGAGGGCAATAGACATCTACATCTCTACTCGTTTGCGAATCAAAATGCAGACGCGTTATCAGACTTGAGGACTATGATGGAATGCCTCTTTTCCAGTAAAAGGGGTCTCCGGTTCTCTACACTCACCATACGAAACACATTTTACGCTGGTATTCTGTGAGAGCGTGGTCCTACCCCGGTCGAGCCGACCCATTCGTGCCACAACTATACTATAAATATAGCTGCCGTTTTAATGTAGCCAAAGAATGCGTATTGACTTAACCTACGACCAGTTAGCACTAAGCTTGGTTGCCGTAAGAGGCAACTGGGGGAAAGGTTCACTACTGGGCACAGGCATCCTATCATTTCTGAGAGGATTATTGACCAATAAGTCCGCCCTACTGCTCCAGTGAGTTCTGGTTGACTGCACATATCCTCGAAATATTTAACTTTTCAGACGTGCAGGTTTCCTCACGGTGTTTTCCTTCACCGATGTGGAAGCGATAAATTACAAATTAACCATTTCATTGATACCCTGGAATAATAATTTATTAATTTCATTGATAATAAACTGGAATCGAACCTGGGTTACTTACGTACTGTGCTAATTTAAGTCATTGAGTTCTATGTACTACGTACTAGAGAAGCTATTCCAAACAAAAAATGTGCACTACTCTGTTTTCGCGAATGCGCGGGAGATAGTAGATTTTAGTCTATGATTGTAGATTTTTTTTATTGTAATATTATTACCTATTTATTCACTTGAACAACAAATAATTTTACTTATTTGGCTACTGAATTATTAATTACGTTCAGGTTTAAACTTTAATTTGAAATCTCGTATTATTAGCGCAGCTCCACACTATGAATATTGAAGCCACACTAAATGACACTAAAGGTGTACGGATTGCAGTACAGTTCATTTGAACATAGTGAATGTTCGGAATGCCAAATCTAGTACGTAGTACATATATATCGATGATTTAAGTAAAGTAATTTAATTTACTACCGCAGTTATAAAAGATTACCGCAGTTTGCTATATTTTGAGTTGTAATCAGGAAGATGCCGCTGCTCATCTCCCTCTGTCGCTTCTTATGACACCCATGGGGATATTGGGTAGTGGATATTCTTACACCGCCACCACACGTTTAACGCAAAACTGAACTTGAAATTTAATACGAAAATGTCTTATTTTTACACGCTTTACATTAGTTTGAACTGTATGTATGAATGCATGAATTATGTAATTCAGTTTTATTTATTTATTTATTTGATTTTTAAGAGAAACAGACAATAAAAAATTACATTATAAAATATAAAAGTAATCATAAAACCAATTAAGTTTCCACAGATATCTAATTCATACTAAAAGGTTACCACCACATTAATAAAAGAAGAAAAATAACTGAATGGTATTTATAATTAAATATTGAGTACTTAAGCATACATATTTTACGTGGTAGAGCCGTGCTGCAGCTATATTAATAGTATAGTTGTAGCACGAATGGGTCGGCTCGACCGGGGAAGGACCACGCTCTCACAGAATACCAGCGTGAAATAGCAGCTTAACGCTGCTGTGTTTCGTATGGTGAGTATAGAGAACCGGAGACCCTTTTACTGAAAAGAGGCATTCCATCTTAGTCCTCACGGCTGACAACGCATCTGCATTTAAATTCGCAAACGAAGATAGATGTAGATGTCTATGGGCCACAGCAACCAGCAATCAGGTGGACTGTGTGCTCGTTTTTCACCCTTATTCTATAAAAAAAATTAAACTTAAGTTTAAATATATAAATAATGATATACCGTTATTGCAGTTTTTCAAAATACGAGTAGATAAGGCTTGTACTTTTATTTGAAATTATCCCAAATTTAATGTGCTTTATGGGCAACAGCGTTTTTGCCTATCGATCGACCCTTACGAATATTAAAATAATGCATTACCACGCATTTTAAATTTAAAAGATAAAAATGACAGAATGTTTGAGATTTTTTAAATTAATTTTTCTTCACCATTTCCCTATATTACTTATTCTGAACCTTCTCTGCAAATTTGGCCCGTTATTGCAAAGTAACAATGTATAATGTTTGTACCACGATTTGGTTTGTAGCTCGATCAGGGAACCACCACATACTCCCACAGAATTCCAGAGTTTCATATGGTGGGTGTAGACAACCAGATACCATGTTTACTGGAACGAATCACTCCATCTTTGTACTTAAGTGTGATAACGAATCTGCATTTCGATTGTTAATTGAAGATAGATGTACATATATGTCTATGGGCCACATCATACACTTACCATCAGGTAAACTGTGTGTTTGTTTGTAACCCTTATTCCATAAAAAAACTCTAACTTGTATAAAAATAATAACACAACCACAGAACCAAAGGTTGCTCGAACTGAACCCACACACAAATCTACCAATTAAATACCAGCCTTGTAATTGCCGGCGTCCACATGAAAGGAGCCGCTGCGAACGATTCGTCTCGCCTATTTACTAATGTTAAGAAACCGTCTTTTAAACCATTTATACCTGACCTCTCATTATCTACACTGAAACGTTGTGAATAGAGGGAAAATACTTAAAGCAGAGACGCAGGATAGGTCGCGATAAAATGGCGGGTCATGAACGATGTTTGAGTCAAATAGACAAAGTTATACCGTCTCATTATCTTATTATCAGAGGTATTTAACCGCGTAAGGCAGAATGCACAAATATGAGAGCTTTACTATAGAACAAAATTAATGTTTGAAAAAAACTAACATTTAATATACACATGCACGCGTATTTTTGTATGTGGTAGAGCCAAGTTGCAACTATATTACGGTTTAGCACGAATGGGTAGGCTCAACCGGGGAAGGACAACGCTCTTACAGATTACCAGCGTAAAATAGCAGCTCAATGCTCCTGGGCTTTGTATAGTGAATGTAGAGAACCAGATATCCTTTTTACTGAATACGAGGCATTCCATCTTAGTCCTCAGGGGCACAACGAGTGACAACGTATCTGCAATAATTTTGATTTTAATAGAGACTTACCGTCGGACTGTGTGCTCGTTTATTATATAAAAAGAAAACATACATATATATATTACGCTGTGATGATCCTGGTTAGAATACTATGTCAATCATGAATTTATTTTAATTTAATCAATGTTTTTATAATATAACATTGATAATAATCGGTTTTTAATTTATTATGGTTAAATAATTTATTACATTTGTGGTAACCATTTCACTGTTCCGTTAGTCATATATGAACATTTCGATTGACAGGGGAATTGTTAATATTGTATTTATTTCAAGGCATTGTATACAAAATCAAGTGCTTTAAAAAAATCTTAATAAGTCTGCAAAATTTCAGTTTATTCAGACGTCCGAAAGTGAGTGAAAAGTGAATTTAAACAATTCATAGGTATTATCATTGGTACATAATAAATTCAATAATAAAATTGTATGACTAAAGTAATAAGGCGGCTTATAAATTTACCTGTATTTTTAAAACAGTTTTTTTTGAAGTTATACTTATTTTGGGGCGTTTGGAAAAAATGGTGAGAGTAAATTTTTACAATGCGCGCGCACACCGACACCTAAAAACTATACCATGAAGTTGATACGATGCGCGCACACACTGACACCTAAAAGCGACAACTTCAGTGGGTAATTGTCTCTCAAGTTTTTTTGTTTTGTTACGCTAAAGATGTATAACTTCCTACGTGCGTACATAAGTACACACACACACTTTTTTATGTTTACTACAGGACTGTTAACTAAAACGGCTGATTTTGTTAATCTAGATATATTTTAATAGTACCTAAAGTAACGTAGTAATTACAAATAATAAAAACTTAAATAGCACTAAAAAGGCTTTAACCGATATTTTAATACTTAGATATTATATCGTTTATTGCATTATTTTTATTGCCAGAACATAAAATTTGTTAAAACTACCTTATAAAAGGTTAAACAAGTAGATACTTTTAACAATGAACTTTTATTATTAATAATGCTTTTAATTAAATTATTTTTTTCCCCAGTCGCAAGTCCTTTTTTTCATTTTGTGTGAGAAATATTAATAAATATTACAGATTAGATCTTTTTCATCAGATAGATGGCGGAAATCGTCGGAAGTATATCAAGAGATGGAATTTTTCGATTTTTTCCCCAAATATAAACCTACACAGGAAGACCAAACGATTTGCGTCGTCGTTCACCGTTTCGTGTCGATAGGATATTTTGACAGCATTATGTCTTTCCATCCGATTGCAATGTTTATGTCTTGAATCCAAGAAGGAATAGGCACTGGCTGATATCATTAATCATCAAGTCCTTCACAAGTCCACTGCTGAACATGTGCCTCCCCAAGGAATGCTGCAAAGCACGGTCCAGATTCACCTGCATCCATCGACTTCCTGCATGTCTTACCAGGTCGTAACTTCAACTAGTAGAAAACCGCCCCACACTTTGCCTATTGGTACGAGGCTGCCATTCGAGAACCTTTCTTTCTCAACGGGTGTCGGTTCTTAGAGCTATATGGCCGGCCCATTGCCACTTCTTCACTGGCTTCAGTGGCTGATAATAATTAGAACAATGTATACTAGCAGTCGTATTCTTCAAGAGAATTAAGTCCAGCAGCATGTTTGGAGAATGCCTATATGATGATGATGTATTTACAAATAAATGGTTTTACTGTCATAAAAACAAAATTACAACCTATAATACGCCCCACTGTTGGGTAAAGGCTTTCTCTTACTTTTGAAGTGGTGTTGCGAGGTTGCATGATGTGGTGTGCGCAGGAGCGGCGCTCGAAGACGGGCTACGCGTGGGCGTGCAGTGGTGGTGCAGGTTGTATGATGTGGTGTGCAGGAGCGGCGCTCGGAGATGGGCTACGCGTGGGCGTGCAGTGGTGGTGCGAGGTTGCATGATGTGGTGTGCGCAGGGCGGCGCTCGGAGACAGGCTACGCGTGGGCGTGCAGTGGTGGTGCGAGTTGCATGATGTGGTGTGCGCAGGAGCGGCGCTCGGAGACGGGCTACGCGTGGGCGTGCAGTGGTGGTGCGAGGTTGCATGATGTGGTGATTCGAGGTTGCATGATGTGGTGTGCGCAGGAGCGGCGCTCGGAGACGGGCTACGCGTGGGCGTGCAGTGGTGGTTCAGTAAATAGTACGCTGCGATGCTCTGGTGCATGTTATCGGACGTGCACGATGCACGTGCTAATGCTAAAGCAGCATATAAAACTGTAATTCATAATTAATAATTTGTCATGCGACAACATGAGCCGGTGGGAATCGAACCCGGTAATACTACGCGTAGGTACTACGGCGTGCTCTTAGCCTCTGAACTATAATGACTCTTTTAGTGTCGTATAACGGAAGCCAAAATATTTTACTCCTCATTTGGAGTTTCTCATATAAATTAGTACATCATTTTAAGATCGTACACAGGCTATTCGGTAAAGCCATAAGACATCAAAAAGATAACCAGCGCTACAGTAGACTGACGGAGAGAAGGCTGAGTTGGGGATATAATTCTTGTTTTTGTATAATTTGTTTTTGCACACATCGAACGCAATGCGGATACGTAGTGCTCTATTGTCACCATATCAAAAACCGCGATCCACTCAACTTAAATCACTTCCGCCAGCTTCATGTTGCACTTATATCATAAAAAGTACACAAATAGCAAGAGAAGATTTCAATTAATATTTCTGACGTAGTTATAAGATTATTTATTTCAGTTATTATAAAAAAAGTTAATTGAAAATAAGATATCTTTCGCAAAACTGAACTTATCACTATGATTTTTTTATTAGCTTTAGATTTGGTCCTTAGGAAGCCTTTTTGGATTTCACCATTGTAAATCGTCCAGTTCGAGGTGTGCACTTTTAGATTTTCCAAATTATTTTAATATGAGTCAACAAGTGTTTACCAAATAAATTTTTATTCTTTCTTACATATGTGTGTCGTAGTACAATACTAGAATTGGGCATATTCTGATCTATCTCGGCATTTCTTGATACGCCGCACTTTGTGCCTGAATTATATATCTAATATATAAATATGCGCGGCTTTGTGCGGCAACCCCAGCCGCTCCTTAACCTACGATATCATAGCTATTAAGATACTGATATTACTAGTGCTTTCATATTTTTAATATATTATATTGACATAAATATTATATAATATATTATATCGGACTACGACATATGTACCTCATAGTAGCTTCACACATGCCGCGACCGGAAATATATTAATACAAACTAGACAACCATTCTTATATTCAATACTGGTTTTAGTATCTAGAATCAGAACCCATGATCTTTTACTTAGCAGGTGTCAGCAGTGACAACTGAGGTATTTGTTTCTTTGACATGGACTTGTAAGAACTGTTTTATTGCGAATTGTAATTGATTTGTAGCTAGAAACACAACGAATGCAAGACACGTATAGAGAATTTTAATTGCTACTCATTGGCTTGTTACATGAATATGTAATTGATTATTCAATCTAATATGAAATTCTATTAATCATCATCGTCATTACAGTCCATCACAAGTCTACTGCTGAACAAAGGCCTCCTCCAAGGAATGCCACCTGCATCTATCGACTTCCTTAATGGAGGGCGTTACACTTCGCTTACTGGTGTAACATAACTCGGTTACACGATGCTGTCATTCGAGAACTTTTCTTCCCCATTGATTGTCGGTACTTAGCTACAAGGCTGGCCCATTGTCACTTCAGCTTACTATTCCTTTGGCATATGTCAGTTACTCAGGTTCTACTGTGCATATCCTCATTTCTAAGCCTGTCACTCCGAGCAAAGCCCTCTTCATAGCTAGCGGAGCGACTTAGAGCTTTCTCATACGTCTTTGTCCTTATCATCAGCTTATACTGTAGATAATTCCATGTTGAACATAAGCAAAAGCGGTGATGAGAGTAACAAAAATATTTTTAATACAAATTAAAGTGACAAACGACCATACAGTCCACCTGAAGGTAAGTGTATTGTGTAGCCCGTAGATACCTGCATCTATCCTCGACTAAGAATCGAAGTGCAGATGCATTGTCATCCCTGAGGACTAAGATGGAATTCTTCGTTACAAGACACAGGTAAGAAAGTGGTATATACCCATATAGACTCTTAAGAAAAAAAGGACCACTATCAACTAGTAATAGAAATTTTTGATAGAATAAGGGTGACAAATGAGCACACAGTCCACACAGGATGCTATGAAACATAAACACCTACATCTATGCTCGAATAAGAATCCAAATGGTGATACGCTGTCGCCTCCAAGGGCCTGAAATGGAAATTTTCTTGACGAGTGATTCATTATTGAGAGAAAGGTCATTATTTTTTCTTTTCACGCTGGTATTCTATGAGAGTGTGGTAGCTCTACCACGTAAAAAAATTACACATTCCGAGCGCTAAAAATCATCTGCTTGGCTACTTCAATCCCGAAGGCTGTCTTTAATGACATCGACTAATCGTGACTTCGTAACGATTCTCTAATTACGTTACTTATTGATTAAATAAATTCCCCTTCCGAACAGCAGTCACCTGTTAAAATAAATAGCAAACAATATACCGGTTTCAGCCAGAACTTTATCATTACTTGTTTTTAACCATCAATTGACTGATAAATTTGACAAATAGACCAAGTTCCTGACTTAAAGGGCACATGCCTGTTGCTTTACTAAGAACTGCCGACTGCGACAGTATTTTAATCGCTGTACGATGACGTTAGGTCGTTTTGTTTGGTCAGTAGGTAACCGATGCGCGATGCTAAGTTCGCCTTTCGAGATCTTACCGATGTCGGTACGCGGGACTTTTAATTTATCGAAAGTCACAGTTAAGTTTTCATTATTGTAACAATATTATAGATGAATAGTAGCGTCACTAGTGTCCGAAATCTAACACTGCGATCCTTTATCCGTCTGACAATCGAGATGATTATAGCAAACCCTTCTTACAACAGGACTTTACAGGCCAGTAAAGAAGAAGAAAAAGAAAGAGAAAATTAAATGACAATGTGTTACAATTTTTTAGTTGCAAGGCGGACGCATCATATCACTGACGCGTCGCGTCGAGTAATTAAGAAGCATTTTACGTGGTAGATATACACAGCAGCGGACATATGGATATATGGCTGCAGTACATATGATGGTAACGGAAAATTTCCAGTCGATATTCCTGTTACATTGTAATACACACTGGACTTAGGACTGTCTTAGTGTGTGGACTTGGAGTGTGTGGAAAAGCATTTTCTTGAGCATGTTAGTTCGGCATTTAATGGAGAGTTCAATTCACAAGTCTCGTTTCATCATCATCATTATCAATACAGCCCACCACAAGTCCACTGCTGAACATAGACCTACCTAAGGGATGCCACAAAGCACTGCCCTGACCCACCTGCATCCATCCACTTCCTGCATCTCTTACCAGGTCGTAACTAAGTCGTAAGCCCCGTTTGTTTGATAGCAAACGCGTCCATCATCGTTTACTATTATTTACAGCAGACCTGCACAGCTGCGGTATTATAACTTAAGCAGCTTTAATGATTTATTATATTTACGCGAACACTACACATTTAAATAAAACTAGGGACTTTACAGTCTCCCTCGTGGGTGCTGTAAAGTGCTCAAAACGTCGGGAATATAAAATAAGTTAATAAACGCGATAAAATTTTCATTTAAGAACGTCCACGTCCTATGTAGTGTTAGGAATTTCTTCATATATTTTTAATGAGTCAAAAGTATCTGAATTTGGAATTTTTCAAACATTTAAAATTCATTACTCCGAAAATATTAACTTTATCGTAAAAAGTCATAGAAGCTTTTTTATTCCTATTTTATGAAAGAATATATAAAAAAATATTTTATATTTTACTCTTCTATTCTATTCTATTCTTTATGTATTTTAATGGGTCAAAAGTATACGAATTTGGGATTTTTCAAACATTTAAACATTCATAACTGATGCTTTATCGTAAAATTTCATGACTTTTTTATTTGTATTTTATCGAATATCGAATATTTATTTAAAGAATATAAAAAACTGTCCCGTTTGAAAATAACAATTCCTTGCAATTGAAAAAAAAAAATCGGTTTAAACAATATGGCACCGAGTTGCCCCATGGCAACATGCATTTATATTATCAGTAGGACAATTTGAAGAGAATCGCATAAAAAAATTGAGGTGAAATAGTTTTCGGTACTCATGCGCAGATTCCTCCTGGACTACATCAGGTTGATCTGTATAAAATCGATGCTACGTCCGCCTTGTCGAGATCTTACCGATGTGAACACGCGTGACTATTAATTTATCGACATCTTCAGCGTGGAATGTGAATATTATCGTCAATTGATACAATACACGCTGTAGCTATATTATAGTTGTAGCACGAATGCGTCGGCTCGACCGGAGAAGGACCACACTCTCACAGAATACCAGCGTAGAATAGTAGAATAATGCTGCTGTGTTTTGTAAGGTGAGTGTTGAGAACCGGAGACCCTTTTTACTAGAAACGAGGCATTCCATCTTAGTCCTCAGAGGTGACAATGCATCTGCATTTTGATTCTTAACAGAGGATATATGTAGATGCCACAGAATCCACTTACCATCAGGTGGACTGTGCGCTCGTTGGTCACCCTTCTTCTTTAAAAAAAATTGAGGATAATAAATGAATAGCAGCGTCACCGGTATCAGACACTTGGCATTGAGATTGTCAATTCACCTGTCTTAATTATCGTAATCGAGACGAATAAGGCAAATCCTACTTACAAAAGAAGAGGCAGACACAATAGTGTCTAGCAATAGACTTTACGGTAAAGAAAAAGAAAAAAGAGAACAACGAATGAGTGTGAATGACCAGGGCGGCGCCACTTAAAAGTGAGGTATAATATTTGACAGATTTCATAGCGGGGAAGTTAATTTGTTCGGTAACAATAACCTTTGTAAAGGTTATTGTTTCTTTCTGTACTATTAGCTATATTTTATATTAATAAGATTAAACATAAATAAACCAAACCATAGATATTCATAAAAGTAGAAATATTTAGAAAAAGTTAAAAATGTGCAAAAAATTAAAGATCAAACCACTGAGGCATTGTTTTGTGTATTAATATAATACTCTAGAAACTAATAAACTTTTATTAAAAACTAATTTCTCAATTAAATGACATTGTGTAACAAAAAACTTTACCTCAGTACCAACTAGCGACATCTGGTGAGCAGAAAATTATTAGCCCTCATTAATTTAAGTTTAGAATATCATATAGAATGCCAATAACACAAGCCAATAATATTAAACGCCAATTTTGTAGAAGGAATAAGAGTATAAATAAAAAGGAAGTCGCAAAAACATTCGGCACGTCTCGGGATAATATAAAAAAAGGTAAAAATTTAATTTACATTAAACACCTGTTGTACCGAATTACTTGAAGAAAAGAGAAATTCCTCTTCAGTTGTTTATAGATCTTGTCACAAGCAATTTACAACTTATGGTATAGTATTCTCGTGTTGTAGGATTATTCTCAGTTTTTGCTGATCTAGACTAGCGTAATAAAGATGAAAATTTATCTATTTGTTTGTGTATTCGTGTATCTAATATGTATGCATGACTGCCCCGTTGGTGTAGTGGTCATAAACGTGGTTGAAAGAAATAATGAAAGAAAATAAGTTTATTTAGTAACACATTATAACAATTTGGTTACAATAATAACATATTATAAATTTGGTAAATGGTTACAAAAAAGGTATCCAACTCAGCATTGTCCCTGACAAAGTACCGGGACAATGCTGAGTTGGGTACCTGATCTTCCGTGGTTGCTAATGAAAATTTAACAAACAAACGTAACAGTATTCGTTATTATGCAACTTTAAGCAAAATGAATACCAATATTTAAACCATTGCACGTATACATACATACTTATAATAAATAATAAATAATAATAATAGTAATAATGGGTCGGCTCGACCGGGAAGGACCACGCTCTCACAGAATACCAGCGTAAAATAGCAGCTTAATGCTGCTGTGTTTCGTATGGTGAGTGTAGAGAACCGGAGACACTTTTACTGGAAACGAGGCTTTCCATCTTAGTCCTCACGGGTGACAACGCATCTGCATTTAAATGCGCAAACAAAGATAGATGTAGATGTCTATGGGCCACAGCAACCACTTACCATCAGGTGGACTGTGTGCTCGTTTGTCACCATTATTCTATAAAAAAAAGTAGAAAAGTATGCAAGATATATATAATTTTCAACAAGTTGACTTTTGAATATTTTATTAGTAAGTATTTTAACCGACTTCAAAAAGGAGGAGGTACTCAATTCGATTGTATGTTTTTTATGTGTGTTACGTCATAGATAACTTTTTTCTCGGTGAACCGATTTCGATGATTCTTTTTTATTTGAAAGCTGGTGGTCCCATATAAATTTGGTCAATATATAATCAAGGTCTGACCAGTAGTTTTTGAGTTATCCGTAACAATTTATATTTAAATCGGTTGTACGATTTTTTTTAAGTTTACCACTTGTTGTAGTTATATTTAAACGAACGGTTGCTTATTATAAGGTCCCGAATTCGAATCCCGGGTCGGGCCAAAAACCAAATTGGAGTTTTCTGTCAAGAAATTCTCAGTAGCAGCACAGGTCAGGAAATTTCAGCAGTGTTTCACCCTGTGCCTCGGAAAGCACATAAAATCGTTGGTGCTGCGCTTGATCTTTCTCCAGGCGTATCTTATTACCGTTCCACCGGACTACGAGAGTGAGGAAATAGAGACAGCACCTGTACTTGCGCATACACTTGGGCATTATAACCTTGTCCTGCGCAGATGGCTAGTCTCCGTTCAGGCTGGCCGCCGTGACCGAAATTCGGCCTGGAGGACATTATTATGTATGCATGGATCAAAGTTAATCTTAAGGTTTTACAATTTTATAATTTTTTACGTGGTAGAGCCATGCTGCAGCTATATTAGTAGTATAGTTGTAGCACGAATGGGTTGGCTTGACCGGGGAAGGATCACGCTCTCACAGAATATCAGCGTAAAATAGCAACTTAACGCTGGTGTGTTTCGTACGGTGAGTGTAGAGAACCGGAGACACTTTTTACTAGAAACGAGGCTTTCCATCTTAATCCTCACGGGTGACAACGCATCTGCATTTTGATTCGTAATCGAGGATATATGTAGATGTCTATGGGCCACAGCAACCACTTACCATCAGGTGGACTGTGTGCTCGTTTGTCACCCTTATCATATAAAAAGAAAACAATTATTGTGATTAAATCTAAAAAGTAGTCTGATGCAAGTAACCGGGCAGTGTTCTTTGTACAAACCATTCTCAAAACTATTAAAGCTCTATCTCAGAATCTAGATATGTTTTACGTCTGGCGTAAAGGTGATGGTTATACCGACCCTAACCTGACCTACCACAGCGAAACAGCTTACAGCTGTACCATTAAGTCAACATAACATCTTTCCACGTTAATTGACTCATTTCTCTGTGCAACTCTAATTAATTATAAATTACTCTGTGTACATTCGAAACTCCAGCACAAAGGACAGACACACCATCTTATTGCAGTTGCAATACAAAAGGTTAGTATTTTAATTAAATTGTGCACACAGTAATTATAATGGTGAGTAAACACACGCTGTTAAATAATTAATACGTTCCACCACAAACTAATACCTCAGACAAACAAGTAAACGTATATCATTGAAACTTAACGTTATGTTGTAACGCCTTTTAGGAATTAAAGAAAAAAAAAACACCGCCACTTCACGATACGATAAGCGTGTACTTTAAATAATTGTAAAGGTTAGTTATGCGACGCTTTCTCAGCTTGCGTATGAATGTCAGATTTCACTGATATTGGTTTGAGTGAATTGCTTTTAATGTGAAGAAGAAATTGGAGACGAACGCGCGGATAATTGCGGTGTTTTTATGAGGAGCTAATTTGACTCGTTGATTTGCTTCCGAACATAAATTTAGAGACATTTTTTTAAATAAAACTAAACCTACAAACGGACTTACAGTCCACCTGATAGTAAGTGGCCATTGCAGTACACGGACACTAAAGCCAACTTTAAACAAAGAAGGCTACAGATGCGTTGTCACCTCTGAGGACTAAGATGGAATGGCGCACATCCTACAAAGGAGTAACAGCTTACAGGCTACAAAGGAGTTAACAATTCATCTTTTTTTGATAACAGTAAACTTTGACGGCTCCGTGGCGCAGTGGCTTAGCAATGAGTTGCAACGCTGGAGGCCGCGGGTTCGAATCCCGCACGGGAAATGTATTTGTACGGCCTACAAATATGTGTTCCGGGTCTGAATGTTTGTCCTTGTGCAATTTATTTATGTAAACTGCCTCCACGATACAGGAGAAAATCGTAGCGTGGGGTAACGTTTTACAAAAAAAAAACACTGTAGACTGTGAACACCTACAGCTAACTTCAAATAAAGCAGGCTACATATGCGTTATCACCTCTGAGAACTAAGATAGAATGCCTCAAAGCCTACAGGTTACAAAGAAGCTAATCATTTATCTTATTTTTGATAAGATTGAAGCAACAAATGAAAAAAACTTACAGTCCACCTAATAGTAAACTATTGTAGCCCGTGCATACCTGCAAACTACTTCAAACAAAGAAGGCTGCGATCTGCCACCGATGGGTACCACAGATGATGGAATAAATAGTTCCATTCCTGTAGCACCACATCGGTGACAGACTCTCAACAACAGCACTGGGATCATCCGGCGAAGCAAACCCGCCCCCATGGGTAGGATGCGAAAGACCGCATTCCATCCCAATCCGCCGACCTGTAATGCCAAACACGGCGGCAACCTGCAGAACGCAACCGCGAGGAGAGCGTGAGTGGCACCACACTCCGGATCAGACAATGATCCGAAGAGCCAAGAAGGCATCGACGGAAACCTGATATCCGTCCGGATGAGAGGTCAGCAGAAGGTCCAACAGGAAGGTGTCCTGTGGGACGCGGATTCCAGATGTGGATCCTCCACATCTGGAATCCGCGTAAACAATAACCAGTTGTGTCAGACCATATGCCAAGGCAAAGTCATAAACAGATCTTCCCTCATGATCGGTTAAACGTGAACCGAGCCATTCAGCGTGGTGGGCGTTAAAATCGCCAAATATCACGATCTCTACGGATGGGATCTGTTGTAGCAAGAAATCTGTAGCCATTTGGACGTGGTCGATGAGTCGGTCTGTGTCGGCGTTACCGCTATGGGACCTATACAGGCACCCGTAGACGCAGCTTAATGCTGCTGTGTTTCGTACGGTGAGTGTAGAGAACCGGAGATCCTTTACTGGAAAAGAGGCATTCTATCTTAATCCTCACGACTGACAACGCATCTGCATTTAAATGCGCAAACAAAGATAGATGTAGATGTCTATGCGCCACAGCAACCACTTGCCATCAGGTGGACTGTGTGCTCGTTTGTCACCATTATTCTATAAAAAAAAGTAGAAAAGTATGCGAGATATATATATGTATATAATTTTCAACAAGTTGACTTTTGAATATTTTATTAGTAAGTATTTTAACCGACTGCAAAAGGAGGAGGTACTCAATTCGATTGTATGTTTTTTATGTGTGTTACGTCATAGATAACTTTTTTCTCGGTGAACCGATTTCGATGATTCTTTTTTATTTGAAAGCTGGTGGTCCCATATAAATTTGGTCAATATATAATCAAGGTCTGACCAGTAGTTTTTGAGTTATCCGTAACAATTTATATTTAAATCGGTTGTACGATTTTTTTTAAGTTTACCACTTGTTGTAGTTATATTTAAACGAACGGTTGCTTATTATAAGGTCCCGAATTCGAATCCCGGGTCGGGCCAAAAACCAAATTGGAGTTTTCTGTCAAGAAATTCTCAGTAGCAGCCCGGAGTCAGGAAATTTCAGCGGTGTTTCACCCCTGTGCCTCGGAAAGCACATAAAGGCCCGTATTCATAAACGTTACTCAGCTCAAATACACGCATTTGAGTACAATCTTGAGTTATGATAAGATTGAAACAACAAACGAAAACAAACTTACAGTCCACCTAATAGTAAACTATTGTAGCCCGTGCATACCTGCAAACTACTTCAAACAAAGAAAGCTACAGATGCGTAGTCACCACTGAGGACTAAGATGGAATGCCTTAAAGCCTACTGGCTACAAAGAAGCTAACCATTTATCTTATTTTTGATAAGATTGAAACAACAAACGAAAACAAACTTACAGTCCACCTAATGGTAAACTATTGTAGCCCGTGCATACCTGCAAACTACTTCAAACAAAGAAGGCTGCAGATGCGTAGTCACCACTGAGGACTAAGATGGAATGCCTTAAAGCCTACTGGCTACAAAGAAGCTAACCATTTATCTTATTTTTGATAAGATTGAAACAACAAACGAAAACAAACTTACAGTCCACCTAATGGTAAACTATTGTAGCCCGTGCATACCTGCAAACTACTTCAAACAAAGAAGGCTGCAGATGCGTTGTCACCTCTGAGGACTAAAATGGAATGCCTACCATTCAGACGGGAACACAGCAGTACCCGCTGTTAGCGGCAGAAATAAGTAAGATAGTACCTACACAGACAGACTGATAGGCGGAAAAGGAGACGCTTTTGTATATAATATATGCCTCTTGGCCATACGAAATTTCTTCGTTTGGTTGATGGAAGTATCAGACTTTTCCAATTCTTGATACATTTCCCTGTTGTTGTGATATCTGGATATCCACAGAACAAACCATAGTGTGTTTAGGTTTATTTTTTTTATAGGATAAGGGTGACAAACGAGCACACAGACAACCTGATGGTAAGTGGTTGCTGTGGACCATATACATTAGCATCTATCTTCGATGACGAATCAAAATGCAGATGCGTTGTCACCTGTGAGGACTAAGATGGAATGCCTCGTTTCCAGTAAAACGGGTCTCCGGTTCTCCACACTCACCATACGAAACACAGCAGCATTAGGGAATTAGTGCATTTGCATTAATTTGTTTTTAATTTTATTATTAAACTTATATTTACTATTGTAGTACATAAGCGTGTAGTGACGATGTAAGTACCAATATCGTAGGTGTTCATGGTACTCGTATACATTACCCGATCGACTTTCGGTAATAAGGAAACGCCCTTATTTTGGAATGGAGCTGGACAAAGGTGCAAAACGGAAAACGTTAGCCTTTTCAAATCGCGTGCGCACGCCGATGGTAGCCTTACGTTCGCGGAATCGCGCCGCCGATTAAGATGGGTATCAAACAACTGCTTGTTATTAAATGTAACTAAAGGTATTAATAAAATATTATTCCCTTTAATTCGATAGCTTTATGCGAGACCAATACAAGAGTTCTAATTAAGTAATTAATGAATCTCTGTTGATTTTATAATGTCCTGGTACATCGAAGTAAAACTATGAATAAAGAAATTAATAAGCTCCGTTGATTAAATTGTGATAGTAGAAATAAAATATTTTTTACTGCTGTACTCGTGAAGGACAACCCCCCGAAACAATAATATCTAAGCTTATTATATCTAAGCTTACTGGTTGACACAAATTTTAGCTTTCAAATAAAATTATGAGGTACACATAAATTTCCAACGCTCTACAGATGCTTTGTCACCTCTGTGGATTAAAATGAAATGCTTTACAGCCTGGAATTATAGATATTATTGGCTTTCTATACCATTCAGCCCAGAACACAGCAGTACGCGCACTGCTGTAGGTGGCAGAAAATGGTAAGAGGTGGTACCTACCCAGACAGACTCATTCAAATAAAAAACAGAGGCAGTCATAAGGACTGACGATAGAAGTGAATACTCAATGATATATGCCTATACATATACACTGGCCACTTTACTACGCGGCGCTAGTCTGGCGCAAGCGCAATACGTCACGAGCATGTCGAGGTCATCGGTGACGCGAACCCATAAATTTTTCCCCTACCAAATATCGCTCAACGCGGCTAAAGATGTTTTCACTTCAATTATGAGGTACATATAAATTTCAATACACAAATGTTTAGTGTTTGTTATAAAGAAGTCATCGGAAAATATGTTTTAGTGATATAAAAGATGTTCTCATAAGTTTTTTTATAGAATAAGGGCTGATGGGTAAGATAGAATGCCTTGTTACCAGTTAAACAGCTCTAATAAATATAGTATGTAATTGTATCCTATACGAAGTACGAGTATGTGAAGGGATCAGGACTTTTAAACTAACTTCTCAGAAAAATCAACAGTAGTGTAAAATTTCCTCCAATATAAACATACCCTACGAGTATAAAGTAAATAACCGGCCAAGTGCAGTCGGGCTTGCGCATTAAGGGTTCCGTACCATCGTAAAACATGCTTCTAGTAGGGGAGCCCTTTAATTTATAATTTTTTATTATTTGTTGTTTTAAAAAATTGAGAAAAATAATAAGAATAGTAATAATAATACCGGCAACATAAATACCTACACATTTCATGAGATACAGCCCGCTGACAGACAGACGGACGGACAGCGGAGGCTTAGTAATAGGGTCCCGTTGGTTATTTTTGGGCAAGGAACCTAAAAGTAACAACCAATAGACCGCACAGCTGGGCTCAGGCATCTTCCCATTCTTAAGACTGCATTAGGCTAGAATGAATCAATGCATCTTTCATATTTCATATGTCCTTAGAAGTGTTTTTTTATTTCTGCATGCAGGTTCTGCAAGCATGCAGGTTTCCACTGAGCACGTGGAAAATACATTTTAAGGCTGAATGTATGACACTTGGCGAAAGAGCTCTCGCCGTAAAATATTCGTGAATTGTATAAAAATATCAACAGATTGACAGCAGCATCTTCCTGATAGCAACTCAAAATAATTACATCTTGCGGTAGCCATTCTGTCTGTAACAAACTGGTGACAAACGAGCACACAGTTCACCTGATGGTAAGTGGATGCTGTGGCCCATAGACATCTACCCTCGATTAAGAATCGAAATTCAGATGCGTCGTCACCCCTGAGGACTGAGATGTAATGCCTCTTTTAAAAAGGGTCTCCGGTTCTCTACACTCGCGATATGAAATACAGCAGCATTGAGCTGCTGTTTTACGCTGGTGTTCTATGAGATCGTGGTCCTACCCTGATCGAGCTGACCCATTTGTGCTACAATTAACATATGTAGCTGCAACGTGACTCTAACACGTATAATACTATTGTAGGGGAGATATTTACCATAGAACTATGGCAAAATATCTCCCCTATAAGCCAATGGAGGAACCCCATGTTAAGCACTTGACTTTGATAGACTGTAATGATGATGATGATGAATAAAACATATCTAAAGACATTGACTTTTGAGCTCGTTACGTAATGATAACGTTATGATTAGTAATCTTTTTATAATGACTGGATACGCTAATGTAATGAATAATAATTCCAGGAATTGTCACATAAGGCATGAACGTATCGCTAAGCAGCAAGCAGCGTACACAGGAAATCGGCCAGGTTTTGCAACAATTCTTACGTTTATCATGAGGTAGGGTACGCAAAATATTCAGAATAATATTAAAGTGACTTCAAATTAAAGTTGTTCTCAATTCGTCTGCATATATTTTACCGATTAAAATGATTCCTTTTTGATCAAATAGGTTTTATAGGCCCCATAAAAATTCGAAGAAAAAGTTGACTTCTTAAGGGTGGAATAATAGGAATGAAGATTTTAATATAACTATGTATTTTAATATAACCTTGAATTTGTGATAATCCCAACATAAAAGGGTTGAAAGTAAGCAGTCGTCCTAATCAAAACACTAACTTTAAAAACAACAAAATAGGGGATGAAGTTACTAATGTAACTAAATTACATTGTGATATTCCTTCATTAAATAATTGACTTTTAATACAAAGTTAAAACTTAATCAAAGAAATAGAAACAATAAAATGTGTCTATCTTATTACGTATAATATGGCCATACCTTAGCATTGGTTATAGAATGTGAAATTGTTTATTCCTTTCGGTTCTTTAAGGTCGACTAAAAGTTATTTTTGTTTGAAAGCATATCAAGAAAATTGCTCAAATTTTTTTTTATAGGATAACAGTGACAAACGAGCACACAGTCCACCTAATGGTATGTGTTTTCTGTGGACTATAGACATTAACATCTATCTTCGATGACGAATCAAAATGCCTCACGGGTGGTTCCTTTCCAGTAAAACGGGTCTCCGATTCTCTACACTCACCATACGAAACATAGCAGCGTTAAGCTACTGTTTTACGCTGGTATTCTGTGAGAGCCTGGTCCTTCCCCGTTCGAACCGATCCATTCGTGCTACAACTATACTAGTAATATATAGCTTCAGCATGGCTCTACCACCAGGAAATTAATTTCCTCATTACACCTGTATCTATTATATTTTGCTGACCATACTCAATTATTAACTAAGGCGTTATTATTTCGCAAGTTTGCAGTGTTTAAGTACTAATTCAGTACTCATTGGACGTACGCCATCGCTCAACGTGATACGATAAAGGACTTTATAATTTATGTTTAAAAAAAAACGTAAATACTAATCAACTTTCATGCAACGGGTCGATTGTCACACCTGTCGTAATGTATGCAATTTTCGACTTATATTGAAAGAAAATACATGCCAATTTAGTTTAATACTACGATAATTTGTGGTTAGAAATGTTTTGTATTTAAGTATATCTAATTGTATTCATCAATCTATATTTGTCAATGTAATCAATGGATATTAAAAAAAAACGATATTAGAATTTTAATTTGTCGTGTTGGCATAAAAAACCATTTTAACCGACTTACAAAGGAGGAATTTATTGATTCGAATGTACTTTCTTTTTTTTGTTTCTCCTTGTAATACATATTACGTCCTTATAATAACAGAGCATCAAATATCTAATTAATAAAAAAATAGAACAATTAAGAAGATATTACAATTAAGAATAAAAATATAGACCTCAAATTTAAAATAAAATAAAAGACCTTAAATTTAAAATAAAATAAAATAAAAGACCTTAAATTTAAAATAATATGAAAAATATTACTAATACATATATATTTTATGTACTCGTATGTATGTAAACGTACTTAATGTTTACGTAAACAAAATACGCAAAAGACTTTCTGAATGCTCTACCTATATATTATCAGAAAGGTCTTTTACTTTGAGATTCTCCGTGCTTTATTTTATTAAATAATGGAACGAAAATGAATAAATGAATTAATATGCAACAAGAGAATTTAAAAAAAATTATGAATTACATTTATTTAACACGTATTTTTTCTTCATATTATTACATTTTCATCCGATGCGAGAACTGAGCAGTTTCAGTTTTTGTCTCAATTTTGGCTCATCGGGAAGTTACTTTAAAATCAATTACTAAACTCGATCCGAACAGACTTACCCGAAAGCGAGTTAATAAAACTTGGTAAAATAGCCTTTATTGCATAATTTCAATTAATTATAGCAAACAACTACCATTCAAACTTTAAAGAATATAATAACATAACATACACTATACCTTATTACATGGAATAGTAACATGAATCAATCTCTTTTTCCTTTTTGGCTGATTTTGTTGTATTTTTTTATCAAAAGGGTACAATTTCACAGTGAAATAGAATTTTAAAATAAAGTTTTCTTTGTTAAAGCTCCCATAGTAGGAAAGCTTTCTTTTTCTTTATTGTTTATCGTTCAATATTACAGTTTTATAAGAAATAAAATTTCGACGCTCCCAAGAAAAAAACTGGTAATGTGCTATTTTATGGAGTTTTTTCTGTTATGTCAGATTCGTAATCTATGGTTTTGGAATGCACAATGTTGATTTTAATCAGATTTTTTCTATATTTAATGAGATATAATAAATAAAACTTTTATTGTACGCAAATTCACATCTTGTTAATGACTAGAAAAGTATCGTATCGTATCAAAACAAAAACGTTTCTTTGTGTTTGATTTGGTAAATTACTATTACCGCAGTATTGGCGTAAACGCATAATAATAGAGTGCTTAGTAAACGCGATTACTATAATTTTGTAGCATTATTTTATGTAAATTTGGGATGTGTATTTATGATAAGGATATAGAACGACGAGTGACCGCAGGAAATATAGTAAATGGGGCTCTACACTCTATTATGGAAAGTCAGAATGTGTCCAAAAAGGCACGTATGGCAATTCATAATGCTATGTTAGTCCCTACTTTAATCTATGTTAGTGAAAGTTGGGTGTAGCAGAAGAAGCACGAGAGTAGAATAAATGCTGTAGAAATGCGGTCATTAAGGATTATGTTAGGGCTGAATCTGAATGACAGAGTGAGAAATTGTGTGATAAGAGAACAGTGTGGTTTGTAAGATGATGTTGTGACCAGGATTAAGTAAGAAATGCTTCGGTGGTTTGGTCATGTAGAAAGAATGAATGAGGAAAGAGTGACAAAGCAAATTTATGTAGCAGAGGTGAACGACAGAGTTGAGAAGGGACGCCCTAGGCGAAAGTTTATTGACCAAATTGACAATATATTGAAAATGGGCCAAATTAAGAGTACCCTTAACCGACGAGCATGTATGCGTAGGTATATGGATGTGGAGGAGGCGAGAGAGGTGTGTCAGGATCGTGCCAAATGGAAGTCCATAGTCTCTGCCTACCCCTCTGGGTGACAGGCGTGAGTGTTTATGTTTATGTAAACTCAATCAAAAATGGAATCTAACTATATCTTATAAGAAATATAATTTAATTTTAATTATATGTACTAACATTAACGTATTATTTATATGTGTATAATATTCGTACAAGTCTCCACTATGAATTCGACGTATATTTTGTTGTTCGACAGTTCGTAAGATAGAGAAAGAATTTAGTGAAAGATTTAATATCAACCAAAATACTGTTTCGAAGGTTTTAATTTTTTTATAGAATATACTTATGCCTCGTCTATAGATTGCCTCATAGAAAGAAATTGCCATACTTGCCACGCTTGGCATTAAGGGTACTCACAGGGTAAAATAGGGGTAGTGGATTCTTTTACGCGACCATTAAACTACAAATCACTTTTAATTACAACTGCTTTGGTTTTGGTGTACATATAATAAGACCGACTAGGAGGCCCGTCTCAACTGAGGCTAACCAACCGCGCAAGCACAGGTGCACTCTCTATTCCCTCACTCTCGTAGCCCGATGGGACGGCAAGCCGACACGACCGGAGAGAGATCAGACGCAGGACCAACGGTTTTACGTGCTTTCCGAGGCACGGGGTTGAAACACCGCCAACTTTCTGACTCCGGGCTGACTACTGGCACTACGGCTACTGAATATCTTGAGAGAAAAACCCAATATCTGATTTTGGCGCGACCCGGGATTCGAACCCGGGACCTCACGACTACTAGAATAATGATACAGTCAATTACATAGTTGAGTACATATTATAATATTCTACTGTATTAATTTGGGGGCCAAAGTTAATTTGTTTATTTTTTTATTTTGCGAAAACTTACTGATATTAGACACTGACATTAGACAAATAAATATATTATTATCAAAAAATAGTTATAGATAAATAGATAAATATAAATGTATGAAAGATTATACTACATAATAAAGTTATGTAAAACATTAGTTATATAAATATTATTATATAGGTATAGATAAATCTATATTAAGCAAGTAATAAATATATAACATAGAATAAACCAAACTAACACATGCATAGATTATAAGAAATTTACAGGAAATAAAAGGCTTTTTTATTTTTATTTTTATTTTTTAACTTACTGATAAAGTATATAATAAGCACATTGTTCATACTCGTAAAAATCTTTTGACTTCAACTCAAGAAACTACTGGACTGTCGTTTATGAGAAAGTATATTCCTAAGGAGTAATTGCGAACATTTTCTTGACGTAAATTCATATTTTTACTTGGCGGCCGTAGTACTTTGACGGGTCATTTGCATAATTATTGTAGGCAGGTACAGTCATTCACCGATGAAATAAATATTACGTGAATTATTCCTTATCGTCTCTATAAATTAACTTTTGATTAGACCTTTTTAATAATGCGTCAACTGGCATGCCAATTTATTTTATTTTAAATATTATGATATATAAACAAATGTACAATAGCATTTTACAAGTACCTATTACAAAACGAATACCTATAGTATATGTACACTCAACAACATAAACTACGAAATATTACTATTAACAATATGTAAGTAATGATTTGAAGAAAAAGAGTCAGTTAACACGATAAATAACTATTTTATAGCATAAAAAACATTCCACAGATTAAAAAAATGGTGATGCTTATAATGTATTCTATATTTTTTGCAACACAAATTTGATTATGGTTGCAATATGCGTCTCAATGGGAGCCAATAGAAGCGTTAGTATGACAGATTTTTGTAGAAAATAGTTCATGCGAATATTTATTTTCTCACAAATGTTGGAAGCCACTGGAAATGTGATAGGAGATTTGATTAGTAACTTGAATACAGTCCATGTCATTATGACATAGACAATACATAATATATAAAGTTTTAATGAGTAGGTGTGATTATTTTCTAAAGAAGTAGAGTGAAAATTTCTCTAGTAAATGATTATAAGTTAAATACGAGATTTAGAAAACCAACGTACCAGTAGTAAAGTTACAGTCTTTATACGTTCACATTTGAGAAACCTCTATTTTTGAAAGCGTTATATAGTCTACAGCATTTAGTCCGCCATAGTGATCCAGTGCTGGTGGACTTCAAGATAAATATTTAATTTCTCAATAAAGCAGGTTTCCTCATGATGGTTTTCTTCATCCATTGGTGCCGGCGAACATCGGACCCGTGTTGATCATGCTCACGATAACCAATACCTTTTACTTTTTTATTAATTTAGAAATACCTAAATATGTTATTTAAACATTAAATAGAAATATTTATTACGTATGATGTGTTCTTTTTTAACAGAAGAAGGGTGAGCACACAGTCCACCTGATGGTAAGTGGTTGCTGTGGCTCAAAGACATCTATATCTATCCCCGATTACGAACCAAAATGCAGATGCGTTGTCGCCCGTGAGGACTAAGATAGAATACCTCATTTCCAGTAAAAAGAGTATCCGGTTCCCTACACTCACCATAGATATCCTCATTTAAGAATCAAAATGCAGATGTGTCGTCACCCCTGACGGCTAAGATATAATGTCTCATTTCCAGTACAAAGGATCTTCCCGGTTCTCTATCCTCACCATAAAAAGCACAGCAGTGTTAAGCTGCTATTTTACGCAGGTATTCTGTGAGAGCGTGGTTGATCCCGGTTGAGCAGACCAATTCTTTCTGCAACCATATTATAGCTGCAGCTTGGCTCTACCACGTATAAAAGTCGTACGTTTTGAATAGGGGTGGGAGAAAAAAAAACGAAATACAAGGGCATTGCCAAAATAAGTTATATCCTCTTTATTGATTTGGTTGACACTGGCAGAATATAAATCTTCATAATGGCGGAAATTTACTTAAACTTTTAAACCAAAGGTCGGACATTGGCGGAATTATTATGACCTAACCACAATACCAAGGGACACACTTAATGAAAAAGAAGTGAAAATGGAACACTTATTATTTTAAATATTTTTTCTTGGAAAATGCTTTTTCATGAAAATCTGGCATGTTTTCACTCGCAGTAATTGACTCAAAATCTGGGAGAAAATAGCTCGTTCAATTTGGTTTTCTTGCAATTTAGAAGAAGAAGAAGAATTCATTAACTGTAACTAAGACTCATATTTTGTTAGTATTACTTATAACTAGGTTATTAGGTATATTATTATTTATTACAATGCATAGAGAAAAAAATACATTTATATGTGCCATTTTCTCACCATTTCAATTCAAACATTTACTATGACGTTAAAAAAGGTTAAAGGACTAATTTTGGTACGTATTTTCAACATTTTTGGAAGAAAATTATTAAGAAAGCGGTATAGCTATATATATTTTTGAATCAATTCTCAATCATTGCATATTTAGACAAATTGGAGAACGTATAGATAATTCTCAGTCATTGATTCCGGCCAGCGCGCTCTACGCTAACTGACCATATAAGGTTTTTTGACTACGTTAGCACTAAGATGAAGTCAGGCTGTCAAGTTGACGCAGCATATTTCTATTTTCGTAAAGTTTTCGATCTCTTTTTAATGAAATTTTCTTCTCTTGGATTTTCTTCGCAGTTCCTAAGTTTCATGGCAGATTATCTTAGAGATCGTGAGCAGTATGTCAGGGTACGAGACTATCGGTCTCAAGATTATTATACTCGTTCTGCAGTAAGTCAGGGCAGTACCCTCGATTCTACTCAATTCTTAATCATGATTAATGACTTACCTAGTGTGCTCTTCAAGGCGGAATGTCTAATGTTCGCTGATGACCTAAAATCATTCCTTACTGTCACCGAGCCTAGTGATTGTATAGCACTACAACATAACATTAATTCTGTGGAAGAATGGGGCCTAAGAAATAAATTGACATTAAACGTTTCGAAATGTAAATCTATAACTTTTTCTCGATCACGTTCTCCAATCATAATGGCATACGATTTGGCTGGTTCATCGATTGAGCGTGTCTTTACAATACGTGATCTTGTGATAACTCTGGACAGCAAACTAAATTTCCACTTTCCGTCCATTAAAATATGTAAAGACGCTCGTAAATTTTTAGGATTCATAATAAGAACTTCGTCACAATTCAAGAATATTAATGTTATAAAACTAATTTGTAATGCGTATGTGCGTAGTAGATTGGAGTATAACGCAATTGTGTGGAATCCCCAAGAAAAGTTATATATCCTTATGGTTGAAAAAATACAACGTAAATTTGCCCGGTACCTTTACAAACGTTAATATGGATACTACCCGTTTCTATATCCTTTCATGTTCGTGTCAGGGATGGTTGGCCTGGATACTCTACAGCTCAGACCAGAATATACACAAATATTTCATTACTATTGAAAGGTCGCAGCCCGTCGCTCGGCGTCAATCCTTCAACTGAAAGGTCTTCTTTCGGCTGGTTTCTCAATCCGGCCGCGAAGATCCAACTGAAAGGGTCCAATCAGACAGGGATTAGTCTTTCATAAACGTTCTACCCCGAAACTGAAATCACACCACGTATGATTCAGGAGCAACGAGGTGGATGCGACCCCGTGAAGGTGTCATACAAGGACGGTCGCTGCCCTTTCTGAGAAGAAAGGTTAGACGACTAAGATTACGGGTCCTCTTGAAATAGTCCTGGTCTTGACGTCACGTATGTGGACTGTATTCATAGGTGGTGGAAGATACTTTAGGAAATGAAACAGCAATTATCTTCAAAATTACCCCATAAGAGAGCAACGTTAACTTTCACTAATTTCCTATCAATTCCCTATGCGTTTGTTTTTCTTTCTTGATGAAACAAAAACTGGTAGCTGGTCCCGAACGAATTGACCAGTAACCAGTTTACTGAGCTACTTCAAAGCTATACGCGAAAGAGAATCGCGCACCACGCGCGGTTTGGCAACATTTACATCGATTTTTGCTATTGTTCTCTTACATTTTCCCAATAACTTTATTCATAAAAACATATGATCATACAATTTGTACACAACAATAGCACAAAAGTCTTAATATTATTACATACATCACATTATAATCACAAAGTTTACAACATTTTTTCCAAAGTTAGAAATCTTAAATATCTAACACACAAGGTTGAAATAACAATCTTTATTAATAATCATCACATTATAATCACATAAAAACTTTTTAATTTATTTAACAAAATATGCCTATTTTACAACATTTTTTCCAAAGTTAGAAATCTTAAATATCTAACACACAAGGTTGAAATAACAATCTTTACTAATAATCATAAACAACTTAACTATTACAATAGTTTAATTCACGAATTTACACATATTTTCACTTAAAACAACTTTAATTTTCTTATATAAAACTATCTTTATTTCACTATATTTAGTACAAATTTAAATATTTTTACCACAGAACTATCTTATTTTATACACGCAACAATCCTGAAACATTTTGACTTACTTTTAAATAAATTTCAGAAATTTTCATAAATTAATAAAAATTATTTTTCTTATTTATTTCACACGATTTTGCACTCGGTTCACATCTCACACAATATGAACAACTGATGCCTAGAAGACCCTAATTACATCGATAGGAGGCTAATGCGAGTATGACTCGTTCGAAGAGTTTGCCCATGGCCTTGAGGAGACTGATTGAAAGGTGACTGGAGGGGAGGTGGTGAGGCTTTCCTGGCTTGGGGATACCAATGACAGTTGCCTCTTTCCACGTGGTGGGAAGTGACTGAGGTTGAAACAGGCGTTGAAGATTAAAGCTAATAGGGTTAACACCTGCTCAGGAAAATGTTTAAGGGCTTGGTTGGAGATGCCATCCGCGCCCGGAGCCTTTTTGGGCTTTTGTCCTTTGATGATGGATGAGATTTCATCATTGGACACAGTGATAGGGTCAGAGCCTGTGGGGTGTGAGTTCCGGCGGCGGACCTCATCCTCCACTGCCTGGATGTGGGAGGCGTCAGTGGGATGTAAACAAGGAGAGCATTGAGCGGTGATGCTGTCAGCAAAGCACTCAGCCTTTCCTCGTCCTCGAAGGCAATAATACCGTCGCGACGGGAGAGAGGGAGTGGGAGTGATAGCGTCCATGCGGAGGGCTCTCGCCATCTGGTAGTACGCTGTATGGGAAGGAGATATTCTCCATGAGATTACTCTTCGAGATCTCGAAGTTTGGAAAGGCGTGAACGGACTTCTCGTTGAAGACGATTGGCCGTATGTCTATATTCAGGTTTTGGATAGAGTGCTGCTCTCCGGAGCAGCTCTCTTAACTTTCATGGGTTGCTAATATGTAGGGAAGACTATTATTATTAGCAACCGGGACATTCTTTCATTCTCCTTAAGGGAGGACTTTATGAGGTGCTGAGAGAATCGACCGCGGTGTCGATTTTTCGGTACTATCGAAGAAGTCCGAAGAGAGAGGGATGGGAGAGTCTGGAGAGTCCATAGCTGTGGCTAAGGACATCCTGAAGCTCTTCCAGTTGATGAAGGTTTTCGTGGAGAGGGTTGAGGGATGTGGCTGATGGCCAAGTATGAGGAGACCGGGCGGTGGTCGGAACCAAGATCGTCAAGGGTCTCGATTGCCCTGAGGTTGAGGAAACTTCTTTTGCTATTGCAAAATCTAGCACGTCAGGAGCGTGGTCGGTGTTGTCGGGATAGTGAGTGATACCGAGGGACTAGAAACGGTAAGGTCGAGATTGCGTGATATCAAGCAGTTTCTTGCCACTATGGTAGTAGTTAGACAGGTCCATTCAGTATGCTTGGAGTTAAAATCTCCAAACATTATGACTGAATTGCCTAATGCAAGGATGGCCTCAAAATCTTTTTGAGGGAGAGTTCCACTAGGGATGGCAGGAGGAGGCTGTGACGATGGAATGATGTTCAGTCAAGGCCAGCCTACATATCGTGGCTTCCATATTGGTAAGCGGCAGAGTGGGGATGTGGTAGCAATGTAGTATCTTCTTGTAGTAAATGGCAGTACCGCCGCCTTTGCGGTCAGGTCTGTCGTTACGAAGAATAGAATACTTTTGATGGAAAGGCCTTTGAGGTTCGTTGGAGATGGGTCTCCTGGAGGAGGAGGTTGGCTTCGCGATCTCGAAGAAAGAGCTTAAGCTCGGGAGGTTATTTCAGAATATTAAAGAAACAAGCGATAAACCCTTAGGCTTAATACGACCGAGAGACTTTGGGATAGCAGAGTGCTGTGACATTGTTAATTTAAATTAACTTAACTTACAACGAACACAAAGGTTGTGATGCTCAGCAAAAGCAAGGAGACAGCCAAAGGGCCGTCGGGCAGGTCGCGAAGGGGCCGAGGAGTACATGCCTGAGGGGCAAGGGCAGCGAGTATCGCGGCGATAGCCGTCTCTTGGATGTTGGGGACGAATAGAGTGAGGACAGCTCTGATTTGGGTGACGTCTAGGGTGGACATGTTGGGGGGAGGGTCGACGTTCTATACTAGGAATCCTTGTTCTCAAAGAACAAGGACTTGTTCTGAAAAGAACAAGAGGTTGACGTTTCTAAGAAACAGTAACAGATACAAAAATAAGAACAATACAAAAACCAAAAAAAAAAAAACAGAAACAAAAAGAAATAACAGTAAAAATAAAAATAAGTCATACCTCCCTGCCAGGAGGCAGGGGGGCGAGAACGGTAAGGAAATGGCAAGCAAAATCACCGACGGCGACAGCTCTGTACAACGTGAGCAGGAGAGCGGAGGCGCGAGAGCGAGAGGAGACGGTGACTCTCTTGTCATCCCCCACCAATTTGGTTTCCGAGCGAAACACTCTTGTCCCCAACAAGTTCACCGTATTGTGGAATATATCCTCAGCGGTTTTTATCCTCGCCGTCACAAGACCATCGCGGTCTTCTTTGACATAGCGAAAGCGTTTGATAGAGTCTGGTACGAAGGCCTTATCTACAAACTTTACCAAATTGGCCTCCCTGATCGTCTTGTTCGTCTCGTGGCCTCCTACTTGAAGGATCGTACCTTTCGTTTCAGACACGAAGGCACGCTCTCCTCTTCGCGTCAAATCAAAGCCGGTGTCCCTCAGGGCTCCGTGCTTGCCCCCTCTTCTTTAGATACTGTTCACCAACGACATCCCCATCCCGTTGAATGGTGTACAGCTCTCCCTCTTCGCAGATGACACAGCCCTTTATTATAAAGGTATCTCGCTACCACTTATTCGGAACAAGATCCAACAGTCAGTTAGTGACTTAGGAGCTTGGTTCCAAAAATGATGTATCGATGTGAACCCGGAGAAGAGCTCCGCCGTTCACTTCGAACATAAACGACGCCGCCCCACTACCATTCCGCCAATCCGTATGCTAGCGACCCCTGTCCCCTGGCATACGATCGCCAAGTACTTAGGTGTCACCCTTGACACGAGGCTTACTTTCGAGCCCCATGTTAAGAGAGTAACTCGCAACGCGCGCTTTTATCTGGGTAGGCTCAACAGTATGTTGGGCCGACACAGTAAAATGTCTGTATACGACCAGTTATGACTTACGCGGCCCCCATTTTTGCTCACGCTAAGCCTAAAACCTTGTGCAAAGTTCAAGTAGTTCAAAACTATTTTTGTCGTCGGACTACGAACGCACCCTGGTACGTCCGTAACGCCGACCTCCATCGAGACTTAGAGCTCCCCACAATCCAACAATTTCTAAAAACACTCTCTGAGAACTTCTTCAAAGCCTCAGAGTCTCACTCAAATCACCTCATTCGTGAGGCAGCTTCCTATGCAGCCCCACTTCCCTCTCGCTATCGAGTCCGCAGGCCGAGAAACTCTCTCTCGGACCCCCCCAACCAGCTTTCGGCTGATCTGGACTGCCTCTTGGCGGCTCAGGCCGAATCTTCTCCCCACTCTTAACTTGCCTTAGTTAGGCGCGACTCTCGGCGGATACTCGCCGCCTGCACCCCCTTGCCCCAAAGGCGACCCGCATTCGATTCGGCGGAAAGGCCATACAGGCCAGAGCCGTTCTCACAGGTGGTGTTTAGTGGGTAAGGCACTTCTTCAAAGTGAGTCCCACATAGCCACGCAGCCGGCTGCGTGGTGCTATATCCCCGCTTCCGGAGGGTGTACTTGTATTTGGCGCAAAAAAAATCTTATCTGTTATCACAAAAACAAAAATAATCTCAAGTGCTAAATATATTTCCTGTAAAATAAGCATTTAATTTAACATAATACCTCTATTCGTATTGCACAGCTGATTACTATGTAATACATGACTCTAAATTAATTCAAAAATAAACTTTCATGGAATTAACGTTCAACCGGGGAATCGAGCCCCGAACTTTCGTTCGACATTTTATTGAATATATTTACTTCTAACATAAATTAAGTGCCTGTCAAATGAAATGGCAATTTTTTAAGCCTTCAACTTGTTTATACTTTTTCACAGGAATAAATAAAAAAAAATTTAAGCGCGTCCCCAACAACTATTTATTACTAACCAATAAGGTGGACAATCCATCGGTACGCGAATGTGTTCATTTCTAAGTGCCTGATCATTATATGCGTGGAGTTGGACTTTCTGTTGGCTGTTCTGTTACCCCCCAACATGGAGCTTACCTCAAGCCAGTAATAGCCCTACCGCTAAAGCCATAGCTTTAATAAATAGATTTTTACAAGGCAACCCTGATGCCGATATATTTATTGACAAAGTCGATGTAATTAGGAAGTATGTGTTTTCTTATCTAAATAGGTTAAATAAATGATCTCATAAAATGTATATCATGTTTAGTATAACATATAAGCGAATTGGTCTAGTACTGTAAGCTTATATTGTTGTGTTGAATAAATAAATAAAAAAATAGCGATATAATTATTCCTCTACTTTGTAACCTAACCGTAATTAACTTTTATTTATTTGGACCCTCCACTTTGCTCGATATTGTGGTAATAGAACTTCTGCCAGTTATAATAATTGAGTGAAGTTCAAGTTAGTGCTAGAAATTTAAAAATTATATAAAATTAATTAAATATCTAAAATATAGGAAATACTGCAGTAATTTAGCTTTATATGAAGGTAAAAAGTACCTACTTGTATTGCTTACTCATAACTGTTCTGGGTTTGAAGGTTTGTCCGTGTATTTAAGTACATATTATATTAAACGCCTTCACGCTATGTGAGAATTCCTTATTGTTATCGTTTAAAAAATAAACATAAGAGTAAGAAAGTTATAAAATAAAAATAAACAGAAGTTTAGATTAGTGTGACCAGGGCTAATTAATTTTTCCACTGTCAGAATTATAATTACTTACATTTACTCCTTTTCATAATCCCATCTGTTTTAAATGTGACATTTCGTTCCTCATGAACACGTTCCACGTAAGCCGTTTTATCGTAATGTCATCTACAAAATGTTTCTTTGTGTTGTTTTCTTTTTAATTTTATCTATAATAAAATATTGACATCTTAAGTTTTACGGATCGGCCATCTTATTAATATGTATGTTTAACATTTATATTTCCCGTGAATGCACCATTACAATATTAATGATGGCTAATAAAAATTTTAAGCTCGTAATACTAGGGGCGTTCAATAAAAAGTGAGAATGAGTATGGTATAGATAACTTTTATTTTAATATTATTTTAGTATTCGACCTTTTATTTAATTTAATTTTAGTTACCTTTTATTATCCATTACCATGCAGCCTATCAAAAGTTCACTGCTGAACCTGCCTCCCATTTGGTTGATGATTGCCTCATAGGGGGAATATTTACCATAGTTGCTACGCAAGCGGATTTGCAACCGCAGTTTTTATTTTTATTCAGCTGTTATCAGAAAGATGCTACTGCCATCTCCTGATTCAGTTTCCCTCTGTCACCTCTTATAACATCCACGGGATAACATGGCGTAGTGGATATTCTTACATCAACACTACACGATAAACCTTTTAGTGTAATACACTTAAAAATTCTTTTTTTTTTAGTGTAAATTTCCTTCTAAGGAACTCGTCATCTTAAACACTTGAAAGCTCCTGTATTGCAGCGAATATTGCTTCATAATCTTCAAATATCTGTCCTCTTATATAATTTTTCAATCTCGGAAATAAAATGAATGTGTTAGATGCTAAAGCTAAAGTAATTCAAAGCGTCTATTATAATTGTTTTTGTTTAGTAATAAACAAGCAATTAATAACAACTAATTGTTTAAAAATAGTATAAAATTAAAGGTAACTAAAAGGTTACACACAATATTAAAAACAAACTATAATAAAGAAAAACTAAAACTGAAAATTTAACTTGTCAAATCCAACATTTGGAAATGCATCGGCGGACTTGTGACAAACAAAACAATCTAAAAAATTATGTAAAAAAAAACAACGTATGCGAGTTTCTCGCAATTTCTTGCGGATTTCGTTACGCAAAATTTTTATTAGTACTTCATATAAAGTGCCTGTAACAGTAGCTCCATTAGATGTTCAATCATTAATTCAGCTTGTATAATCCGAAAAAAGAGAGCCCATGATTAAAACGGCGGATGGATTCATATTTATTTATTTATACTTTACTGTAAAATAAGTTAATAAAAAGGATTACAAAGGCCGGACTTAATGTCTTTTGGGATTCTCTCCCAGTCAACATGGGACATGTGACAAAAATAAAATGAACATTACGGTAAATAAAAAAAATAAAAAACTAACCAGTATTAAACATATCATAATGAAGCAATGTTTCGTCCATTGAGTCAAAAAACGAACAGGATCTTGTTACAAATTGTAAAAAGCATCGCGAAATATTGTCTGGTTTGTTTCTGCGTGTCGTGAAGCGTTCCGGATACCGAACTTGTGGATAATTTTTTCACACCCAAGCGTTCATATAAATATTATGATCTGAACGACAATCTGTAATTTTTTTTTCACTTTTTTAATCGCTTAGTACGCGTGACTCATCTTTGGTGGATGTTTCAATTTGGTGCACCAGCGTGCAACTGTAGAATACGGCGGAACATTTCCCGCTTATCTCGTACATCTTGAAGACATGTTCCGTCGTAAAATTAATACTTAATAACAGCGCGAACAGTTCAATTTCTTATTTCCGCCAACACGCTACAACTACATAGTAAAACGCAAACAAATGACTTCCATTTAAAAAAAATAAAAGATGAGATAATTAGTTTTTTTTGAAGTTTCTATCTTCTAACAAATATTCTTGGCTTCCCACTTCATTCACGAAGCCATGACAATGATATTTACACTGCTGCTTCGCAGTCTGTAGTGGTGACAACAGATCTGTAGCCATTTGCATAAAGTTGGCTGCAGGTGTCCATGGGCTGGAGTAACCACTTACCATCAGATGGCATGTTAGTTCGATTAGATCTGAGGTAGTTTAATAATGTGGTGTCGAAGACTCGTGGCCAATCAAACAGACCTGAACCGGAAAACAACACATTTTGTTTTTGCACTGATATTGACACTGACTGGGACTCAAATGGTAAGTGGATACTGCAGATCATGTACACCTTAAGCCAACTTGAAATAAAGAAAGTTACAGATGCGATGTCACCTCTGAAAACTAAGATGTAATGCGTCCAGTCTGTAATTATAGTGGCTCGCTATGCCATTCCGACTGGAACACAGCAGTGCCGGCTCTGCTATTTAGCGACAGTAATAGGTAAGAGTATGGTACCTTCCGTGTTTTGTGGCATTCCTTGGGGGAGGCCCATGTTCAGCAGTGGACTTATGAAGGGCTGTAATGACGATGATGATGGTACCTACGCAAACGAAAAGGAGTCTTACCACCTGGTATTCGTTGAAGATTTACCAACTGTTCTTATAAGTATTTACACAAAATACTCTATGGCGAGGAGATGATGTTTGAGCCATGTGTCTCGATCACGTGAAATCTCACAAAATGTATCTCAGTTATGCTAGTATGATATATCTTTCTCCATCATTAGCCCGCATCATTTCGACACTTGGCATGATTCTTTTTTATTCTCTTTTAGATCGCAAAACCAGACATCCCACTTTATTATCTTTTGATATTTCTCATTCACAGGATTCTTTTTTTTTTATAGAATAAGGGTGACAAACGAGCAAATAGTCCACCTGTTGGATAATCGATTCTTCATCTATCATCGATTAAGAATAAAATGCAGGTGCGTTGTCAGCCCTGAGGAGTAACAACGCACCTGCATTACAACCACCATACGAAACACAGCAGCTTTAAGCTGCTATTTTACGCTGGTATTCTGTGAGAGCGTATTCATGCTACAACACAGACGATGGTGTGGGTTTCATCACGCCGCCGCCACCATACGGCAACGGCAACCATACTATTGGTACTAAACTTATTTAATTAAAGTAAATTAGACAGGTCGATTGATGGCTTAACTAAGAATGTGTTGCATTTTTTTAAATTAAATACTGCCATAATATCAAGTCGTTTCAGTTGCAATTGCATAAGGCCAATAATTTAAAATGCATTTACACAGAGAGCGGTCATCTTGAGAACTATAATTAACTATATTAATAGCACCACTTTTGTTCAATTAATATTGGAAATTATGTGTGAAACAATTACTCGGAAAAACAAAAACAAAATTAAATATGGATATTGAGTAAAAAATTATAATTCGCGTAAATGCTCATTTAATGCTAATATTCTTTGAAATTGCCGCCTAACACCGCGTTATCCATCATATTTAATTATATAAGTAAAGGGTATCACATTGATGTCTTTTGAAAAAAATAATAAGATCATAGAGTTGATCCTAGTAGTCTAAGGTTTTAATGGCAAAAAATTAAATATTGATAATTATTAGTTTATTCTTACATTAATTACAGCCTATCAAATTCCACTAAAAAGGTCTCCCCTATAGATTGGCTCACAGGGGGATTTTGCATAGTTGCATGCCTGGCAAGCGGGTTGGCAACTGCAGTTTTTTTTAATATTTTGAGATATTATCAGGAAGATGCTACTCCTCGCCTCCGGTTTCATTTTTCTCTGTCTCTGACGACGCCCACGGGACGATATGGTTATTCAGATAAAATATATTAAAAATAATTAAAACTTCATATTTATATTATTTTACACACATCCACACGCTCACACAAACGCACGCGGTCCGCAGCAAGATATCAACATATAGTAATACATATGTGTAGGTACACAATTACGCAATTATTAAAAAATTAAAGACCGAGACAAAGACTATGAAACAAAAATACTTACAAATAGGCCCAACACTTACCTATGTACATTTTTAAAATTCCAAACGGTCCTTCGCGTTTGGCGCGCATCTGCGCCTGTCAGTTTGACACTTCTATACAAAATGCGCGCGTATTCAGCCACTTTTTTAATTATTTTATCAATACCACCAGGATTATCTTGTGACAAAGAAGACAGCAATATTGATTGATATTCGGTGTTAATTCAACAAATTGTAACATTTTTTTAAATTATTCGTCATTTATGAAGATTCCAAGAGTTGCATTCGTTTAAGCGGACAGAGCAAATGTGAACATACTTAACAGACTTTAGAATAAAGCTTTCTGAGGTTACCGCATTAATTACAAAATAGGTTTTTATTTATACACTCAGTAGTGACCTATTATATGTGGAGGATTGTTATTTCAGAAATAAAGTATATTTCGAGGTGTACTAGAGCATTATGGCTCTGCTCTACTCGTCGTATTTTCCTACAATCTGTAAGAATAACATATTATTAAAAAAAAATTATCATCATCATCATCATTACAGCTCTTCACAAGTCCACTGCTGAACATAGACCTTCCCCAAAGAATGCCACAAAGCACGGTCCCGAGCTACCTGCATCCATGGACTACCTTACCAGGTCGCCCCTCCATCTAGTGGGGGGCCGCCCCACACTTCGGCCACGTTTCAGATCCATAAGTTTCAAAGTTTGAAGTATACCTAACGAGAAAATGTATCGTAATCTCCCGAACGCTGCCCAGCCGAGTTGACTCCGTCAATTGACCTCTCGGTCGAAGTTGGACTTAGCTAGTCGGACTATTCGTCCCACGTAAACATGCTCACCAACAACTTCGAGCTTAGTGCTCCCAATAATTACCCGCATAGGTGTGACATGGACGTTACACAAGATCTTTGTTTTGTACATGTTCATGTTAAGACCTATCCGTTGGGAGGCACTATTGAGGTAATTATATATATAGTGCTTAGGTCCTCCAGCGATATATCATCATAACGACTATATCGTCGGAAAATCGAAGGTGAGCGATGTACTCCCCCTTGATGTTAATGCCATATCCTTTCCAGTACAGTAGTCTGAAAACGTCTTCCAATTCAATAGGAATATTCCAATGTAGCGGTACAGAGTTTCGGGGATATAACGTCACCCTGTCTTACACCTCTCAGCAGTTGTATAGGTTTCGTATTCTGATTCTGTACTCGGATAGCCATCGTAACCCTACTGTACAAACAGTTCAGGATTTCGATATACCGACATTCAACTTGGCACCACTGAAGGGACTGCAGCACCGCACAAATTTTGACGAAATCAAAGGCTTTCTCATAATCTACATACGCAAGACAACGAGGCAGGTTGTACTCTTCGGTCTTCTGTACAATTTACCAAAGGGTAAAAATGTACGTGGTCTTTGGTGCTAAAGCCTTTTCGGAAACCGGCTTGTTCGGAAGGCTGGAAGTCGTCGCGTCTGTGTGCGAGACGATTCATAATGACTCTCGAAAACAGCACGCAGACGCAGCTCAGAAGGGAAGTCGGTCTGTAGATCTTAATAGAGCGTTGTCGCCTTTCTTGAAGAACAAGACTACCACACTTCTTCTCCACGCCTGCGGAGTAATGCCACCATGGAGGACAGAATTGAATAGCTTCTGAAGGACTTCAAGTACTGGTTTTCCACCCGCTTTCAGAAGCTCCGTTGTAATTCCATCCTCGCCCGGGGACTTGCCGTTTTTAGGTGCTGGAGAAGCATTCTAATCTTGCTCACACTGACGCCCGGGATATCATCGGAATAGTGTCGGATATCATCGGAATAGTTCCTAGTTATTGATTTAACGGTTCTTATTTATGCTATTTTGAGCTAACTTATGGTACTCTACAGGATGCATATCGAGATTATGCGAATGAATTACATGCCTTAATTTCACCCTGGCCTTCCACCATCACAATCTTTCGGTCGGCGGATATTCACCGCTTTGTTGTCGATATTCCACGCATTCGAACCAACTTTTGCTTCGTTTTCGTAATGCGCTCACCAAAGGAGTAAAATAATCTGCCGGCACCTGTCTTGACTCGATACAATCACGGTAATACCCCCCAGTATATATAAAGAGTAATGTAATATCAACAATATATAAGAGTCTGTTGTAATATCAACATATACATATATCGTGACCAGGCTTATTTACGTTGTTTTTTTTTAGTAACTTAGTTGTTTTAGGTGTATTCGGGAAGAATGAATATTCATTAGAGCAATCGAAAGCTGATGGTAGTGCCTTATAATTATTTTAAGCTAAAGAACCCCGTTCACGAAGAAAGGGCTCAAAAAGGTTAAGAACATTAAATTGTCCCTATTCCACTTGTATCAGGTTCACATCAGACAATTCCTAATTAATTAATCCCTTTCCGCTTGGAAAAGCTCACAATATTTATATAAAACATACGCGAAGCAAGTACTTCGCTCTACCACATTTTGTGCTTCCCCCACATAAAAAATGTGGGGGAGGCACAAGGCTCCACACGCGCCGTGTGCGGTAAGCGCCAACCAAACAACGCGCTCCCCCTGAAGAGGGACGAGAAGTTGGGAATTGGACCGTAGTCCACAGCACAATAACTGGCAAACCCGTAAAAGAGGGCTTAGCCCCTTGGTAGTGCATAACCACAAACATCAACCGAAGTCGCGCATAACAATACGTGAAAAAGCCCTACAGAATACAATCAAATCCAGCCACAGTGAATGTACGTCACACGGCTTAGGCACGCGCCGAATAAAAAGCCCACGTTGAGCGGCTTACGGCCGCAGCTTTGAGAGTCTCCTCCCTCCAGCTACCACCCGCATGAGGTCGACACATATCATGCTCCACCAACCAAAAATTAATTATCATTTATTATTAATAATAATGTGCCGTCACAAAGGCAAGAGTGAATAGGCTTATGTTACCCTAAGACAGTGCGGTTTACAATCTAGGGCTTCATCACGACTTACCACCAGGTGGGATTGAATTCAAGCTCTAGCGTATAGTAAGTAAAAAAATTAAGGGTATGTGAGAAGTAAGGTGAACGTTCAAATTGTTTTTAAAGCTAATAACCAATCTTATAAACGAATAAGGATCCGCACACCAACAAGTAGCCCTCAAAACCCTGAACCTCAAATCTCTATAACTGGTAAGGAGAACAATATTAGTACTTCTGGTAAGTAACAAGAGCATCGGCTTTGATTCTTTAAAGGTCACATGACTGGCTGAAACGTGAAAAGACTCTAGGATTTATAGAAATTAGTAAAAAATAAAATTCTGTGAGCCCTCGTCTCTTCACTTTCGAATCTATCAACACTAATAACTTAATTCTAGCAGTATTGCTATGATCTACTAGAAGGTTAAACAATTTAAAATCACCATATACAAGCAACATTCATCTCATCTCTACTAAAGCATATCCAATATGATCAATGATGAAAAATTTGCATATACACGCAATTAAGTCTTCGCTCTCTTGATAGTTACTGCCGTCAACACCTTATAAGGTCATTAGACATGCGTTTTAACAACGAAAAAATTAATTACACAGCCGCTGAGACGTCGCGACATATTCATCGATGAAATATTTTATGCGCACTTTAGACAATCATGTCATAGTATCGCATTGTCATTCCACAACGTAAGACCACCAGCCGCCAGTGTACAGTCATAAAGCCAAAGTCACATGGAAATGTTTGAGCGCGTGGAATAAATGGATGTCAACACATGGAGGCATTTTT